>CM046948.1:101157120-102489827 GCA_025698515.1 Gossypium sturtianum | reverse complement strand
AGCTCATAACCGGAGGTATAGCAGAAGTCTGAGGAGGATTAGACGGGGGCGGAGGTTGTGAAACAGCCGAATTATTCCTTACAAACTGAGTGAACCACTCACTCATCATTTGGAAGAAAGCTTGTTTAGCTTCTCCCTCTTGACCGCTAGTAGCCGGTCTCGAATCAGATGGCACTGCCCCTTAAGCGGGAGCAGGCCCATTGCTTTCAACGTCGTCCGCTACGGCTCTTTCGGGATCCATTACTATACTGAAAACACATTTTACTCGTCAGGTTTCATCACACTATCACATTTCATATATATGGCATGTATAGATAGACTCTCACACACTATGTTAGCCCGAGAATTGACTAAACTGTAGCTCTGATACCAATCAAATGTAACACCCCTAACCCGATACTGTCACCAAAAAAGGGTTAAAGGCATTACCAGATCAGATAGAAACATTCACAGATATTTCAAAATATAATTCATCAAATCCAATCATAGTGTCCCTTATATAGGTCAACGAGACCTTAAACATGCTTTAGAATAGGGTCGGGACTAAACCGAACACATACAGAAATTCTCAAAAATTAAAAATTTTTCTAAGTTACAGAGGTCACACGCCCGTGTGGGTAGGCCGTGTGCCTCCCACGGCCTCAGACACGCCCGTGTGTCTAAGCCGTGTCAAAACAGGGCATACATACTGACTTGTCCACACGGCCATGGACACACCCGTGTGCCTCACTCGTGGTCGAGCCTGACTTGCACCACACGGCCAGTCACACGCCCGTGTGTCCAGCCTGTGGTCGAGCCTGACTTGTTTTGAAATACAACCACGAGGGACACGGTCGAGCCACACGCCCGCCCGTGTGCTCAACCGTGTGGGCAATTATAGGCCATTTTCAAGGCCAAAATGCCACCCATACTATGAGTCATCCCTACAAGCACAATTAAACATCTTTCCATGCATCATTGGCAACCAAAACACATCAAAATGTTCATCATATTATCATATTCAATCTCATCTCTAAACATGCTAACTTAGAGGCCATTTGGTTCAACCATTTCACAAGAATATTCAAACATAGTTCATTCATATCATACCACAATACTAAGGCATTATCTCATCAATGATATTTTAACATTGCATCAACTAACTTACCATTTCCTTGACCAATTCACTCATCTTATATATGCTTATCAATCATGTAACCACTTCATTTGCTAACAAGCTATACCAAAACATGCATCATATACATGACTTTTCATTCATGACATAACCATGTATCTAGCCATATCACATGGCCACTTACGTATATCAACATATCCCAAAACAACTAGCCTATACATGCCATATTTAGCTATATACACATTCAAAAGTACCAAAGTAGAGTTTGATAGTGTGGTGATCATCCTCGACGATTCCCGAGCCTTTCGTAGCTTTGACGATCTATAAAATAGAGCAAACACACACAAAGTAAGCTTTCAAAAGCTTAGTAAGCCATATACAAATAAACTTAACATATAATCATTCATAAACATAGCTATTTAAATTCATTAACATATCTTCATTTCAAGCACATAGATAATCTCTTTGGCTCACTTGGTTTGCCATTGCTTACCAATACATCATATCTCAAACATCTCATTTGCTCATATCTCAAACATACATATATCTCAAATGTTTCTTTGCATCAATGCACATACTTACTCACCTTTCATGCTTATACAAAGCATACATATCAATGTACCTGAAACAGATATACAACTCACATAGTCATTCTTTTCTCGGACTTGCCCGTTGAACCGTTCAAAATCTAATAGGATACTCAGAATGCTCAGAATAGTCGTACAATGCCAACGTCCCAGACGAGGTCTTACGTGTACTCAGATATCGATGCCACTGTCCCAGATAGGGTCTTACACGAATCAATTACGATGCCAATGTCCCAGACATGGTCTTACACGTAAATCTCATATTGATGCCAACGTCCCAGACGTGGTCTTACTTGATATCACGTATCGGACACCTATGTCATGACATATGTAATCCTATCTATTCCTAGGTTCGTACGGGACTTCTCAGACATTAATAACTTGTCGACACTTTCTCGGATTTCATACACATAACCTCTTGAGCATTATTCATAGCAATCTAAATTTTATAGATGCATAAATACTCAATTAATATACATTTATTTGTATATCGACTTACCTCGGACGGGAAGAACGAGAATAAACGGCTATTCAATAACTTTCGACTTCCCTCTATCTAAATCCGATTTCTTCGGTTCTTGATCTATACATATTCAAATTTAACCTATTTATTCAACAATTCATTCAATTCAATCAAAAAACACATATTTGGGGCAATTTGCAAATTGGCCCTCAAATTTTCATATTTGGACATTTTAGTGCCTATTTCACAAAATCAAAAAATATACAAAATCTCATGATACCCATGCATAGCCGAATTTTACTCATGCTCATCTAAGTCCATATATTTCATTTATTTCACAATTTAGTCCTTCAAAATATTATTCTTTCAATTTAATCCAAAGTACTCAAAATCAACAAAACTCCAAAGACAAACAATGTTTTTCTATCACATATAATTCATATTTCACCATCAAATATAAAAAAAACTCATGTGTTCATCAATGGCACATTACAAAATATTCATTAATTCACAAAATTGAGACATGGGTTTCAAAGTACTCGAAGCAACGATTACGAAAACGTAGAAATTATCAAAAACTGAACAAAACTCATACCTTAATCAAAGAAGACAAGGGCCGAATGCTTCAAGCTCATGAACCCTATTCTTTCTTTCTAAATTCAGTGGAACAAGATGATGATAATGGCCATTTCATGCTTTGTTTTATCATATTAAACATAATTATTAATTTACAAAACTAACCTTTAATTTAATATATAAAAATATGCACACAAGGTCATTTGTGACCATTGCCGTCCACTTACTTAAATAATGGGATAATTTCCTTTTAAGGACTTTACATTATAAAGACATTAGCAAATTAACACATACACATTAATTAGCCACTTTTTCATTTTATGCGATTTAGTCCTTTGCTCAAATTAAGCACACAGACGGACAAATTAACTTACGGAACTTTAACACATGCTTAGTCACATTTGATAGGCACAAAAAATAATATTAAAAATATTATTCTAACTCGGATTTGTGGTTCCAAAACCACTATTCCGACTAGGGTCAAAACCGGACTGTTACATTCTGGGTCCTGAGTTGGTTTCTAAGACAAAGGATATGTAGCACCCCAAACCTGGCCTAGAAGTTAGGCCCGAATCCGGCGTGTCACATTGAAGTGTTTTTGCGAAAACCTTGTTTTCATTGAAAACCCTTCTAGAGAAAAGTTAAGTAAAATCCATTTTGCTTTCAAAGCAGGTGTAGCCAAAACCATTTCCTTGTTACTATGTAAAAATTTCCTTTGTGTGGAAGCTCGTTCTTAAAACACCATTATTTTCAAAAAAAAATTGAAATATGCTTAAAAGAAATAAATCCAAGTTCCGTTTCAAAATTACAAAGCCTAGTGGAAGTAATGGAATGATAACTAGAGGGAAAACCTTATTACAATCCGAAATAACTTAAAATAAACAACTTAAAATCCATAATTTAGATATTAAGGAAAACAAGTCTAATCGTCTTGCTAGGTGGCCACCTCTGAGTCCCTCCATCCGTCGAATCGCCTACTGAGGATCACTTGAGAAAAATAAAAGAAGGAGTGAGTTTTCGAAAACTCAGTGTGTACGACCCTCGTCAAACAAAAAACATACATCTCATAATAATAACATAATAATATCATACATGCAATGCAATACAAACCCTCCCCAAATAATCCATCCGCTACACAACATTTCCCTTCCAACCCTACACTCCTGTGGGGATTTCTAAATCGACCCACCCATTCGATACACATCAAGGGTAGCCCAGTTGCGGTACTACCAAAAGTTGCAGCAAGGCTGCTAAGCATATAATGGGCTTAAAAAGCCATCGGTGGATCCACAGTTGTCAAGCAACCATGCGATCCTCATATACTTCCTCCGTTCCATAATTCCTACCCATATGCATCCTAAACAGAATATCATATGAATGCAGAAAATGTACATGTAACATCCATAAATCTTACATTCAACACATAGGGACATTTTAGTCATTTTTTCCCTAGGGGCATTTTGGTCTTTTCACATTGTTATGGGTCTATTACTTACCTTGGTCCGTTATCAAGTCCTCGCTAGCTAAAGTGAACAGATACTATACACCAAGTAGGATTCCAGAGAAGAGGTGGTGAGTCATTAAGACCGCTTAAGTACCAAGCTCTCCCTAGATCCAATCCTAGACATGCATATACCCATTGCCACACCTTAACATTATGACTTGTCCACGGTCACAATTAGTTAATAATTAAAGTTTTATGTAAGGTTAAGCAATTTACCAATTACTAAGCCCAAGACACCTTACAAAGCCCATACAAATTCACATACGTTCATATGGCCCATCAGGCCCAATCTCATTTGTATGTCCCACTAGGCCCAAATCACATTCGTATGGCCCATCTGGCCCAAATCACATTCATATGGCCCATTAGGCCCGACCATAATCAAATCATACAACCATCCATATTAATCCATCATTCAATTTCATATATCAACTCTTGCCGAATTGAGCCCAAGAGCTCGGCAAGCCCATTTAGCCCCTTCTGGCCCGGTTGGCCAACAGTGGCCCGAACCATGAGATCGCTCTCTTGGTCTCGGTAATCATATCGGTGTTCCCACACGAATGTTCGCACGCTTGTGTGGTTGCCGGCGCCAACCTTTCAGCTTTTCGGCATTCTAATTTTTCGGTATTTCAGCTTTTGCCGAGTTGTCATGTGTGAAGTGTATGTACACACCTGGTAAATGAGACGTGTTACACTATCCTCAGCCTTGAACCTACAACCAATACCAACCTCCAATCAATCACACACTTAACCATAATATTTACAAAAAATCGAAGCCTTACCATAACCTTACCGTGTGCCACCAGTCCTAATAGCCCTTTCTTAGCTACTACTCACGAACATCCCCTAGTTCTGTGTAATATCCTGGGTTAGGGGCTATTTTGTTATGGCATTGTTTGCATGTTATTGGCCTGCTATGTTGTTGTTTTTGATGTTTTGAGGCTTAGTTGTAAGCTAGGTGTAAGCTTTGAGAGGTAGGGAAAAATTTCAGCTTTTAGGCTTAGGTGAGGAGGAGTTGAGAAGTCAATTTGGGGTTAATAAGTATTCTTTGGTGAATTTTAGCACAAGAAAGGAGCTGGTGGAGTGGCAAGCTAGGCGCCACTAAGAGCTTGGATTGGCGTCACTTGCGGAGGAGGGAGAGGTCCTGTGTTCAAGCTGCAGAATGCCCACTTTTTGCTTCCATTTTGACTGGCATGGAGGAGGAGAAGTTGTTGGCGCTTCAAACTCTGTCATAGACCAAGTCAACCCACTTGAATGGTGGGTGGAGAGTGAATTTAGGAGGGAGACTTGTTCAAAATGATTTGAATGGGTGGTTGTGAGTGTTTGGGGAGTGATGGCCGAATATTGGAGAGATTTTTGGGGGAGTGGGCGGCTTGGTAGTGTGGGAATGGGGGTGCCGAAATTCACTTGGTATTTTGGGTGTTTTCGGTCAAAAATAATTTGTACGCCAAATTCTCCTTTTGTCAAAAAGCTAGCCGAATTTTCTTCCAAAGTAAGTCTTTCATTTTTACTTCTTGAAACCGGAAGACCAAACTCCTATAGCTTGTCGAAAGTTGCTTGTTTTCTTTGTGTATTCTTTGTTAGCCAAATGCTCTTGAGCCTTCAAACTTTAATCTCTGTTATTCACTTTGGCCGAACCCTCCCACTTCTTTTACTTGTTGTTCATTGGTGTTGAGCCGAAACTAGCTTCTCTCTTTCTCTCATACTCTCTTTTTCTTCTCTCAATACTCTCTTGCCGAACATAGGTGTGTTAAACACCTTGGCTGAATCCTATTTTCTTTTGCTTAATGTGTTAGCCGAATTTCCCCTCTCTCCTAGTGGTGTTCATCTTGGCCGAATTCTAGAGGAGTGTTAATCTTGTTGGGGGTTTGTTTTCAATCGATTGGAGTTAGGTAAGTGCTTGGTCGAATGGCCATTTCTCCTCTCTCTTGTGCTTTATCGTTTTGGTTTGGTTAAGAGCCGATTTTGGGTTCGGTTGAAAGGAGTTAATCTTTTGTTAATCATTGCGTTATAGGGCCTTTGGATTTTGGAAGCAAGCAAGAGGAGTCTTCTTTCTCTGTTAATCGTTGGTAAGTGGTGGCAAGAGTTGATGTCATCAAGTCTATTCTCTTAGTTCTCGTTTAGTCAAGTTACAGGAGATTAATATTTCTTCTTAATAGGGTGTGCCGTTTTCTTTAGGAGGAACCATTGTTGGTTCGGGTTTGGTAGAAAATGAAATCAAGTGTAAGGTAAGGGTTAAGCGTTAACCCTCTTGATTTATTTGGTTTTGGCCGAAGGGTATAAGTGACTAATCTATGTTTGGCCGATCATAGGAGCAAGGTATTCGAGGGCCTTAGATCGGTTCGTTGAGTTTAAAGCTTGTGTTTGAACAGGTGTGTAAATTAACACACTGTATACTTAGTAATATGTTTAATAAACCTAATTGCCTTTGTAAGACCAAAACGGTATGATGACTGATATGATACCCGAAGGGGTATGTACACGGATTCGGGTAAGTCCGTTTCATTACGAGATCTGTAGTGATATATGATATCATAATTTATGGTGTATGTATTATGAGATGCCATATTAAGCATGTGAGTATGATTGCATGATTTGCACGATTTGCATTAGTATGATATGTTATTGGGTGATGTGAGAGGAGGGGGAATATGATATCCGTGTCTTTGGGACACGGAGGTTTTGGCACCTCCGGTGGTTTGGTACCACAGATTGATTATTGTGACTTTGGGTCACGGAGGTTTGGCACCTCGTCGTCGTCGTCCCAGTGGCTTAGTACCACGGTTGGGTTGGCCCCACGATGATAATACGGGATTGACGCCGGTGATTTGGTATCACCACGATGGGTTGGCCCCATCATTGGAATCGTGACTTCGGTCACCGGTGATTTGGTATCACATTCGTGTCTTTGGGCCACCAGAGGTTTGGCACCTCATAGCGTCTTGTCCCAGTGGCTTCGTACCACAGTGGGTTGGCCCCACAGATGATAATACGGGATTGATGCCAGTGATTTGCTATCACACGATGGGTTGGCCCCATCATTTGGATTCTTCGTGACTTTGGGTCACTAGTGGTTTGGCACCACACTTATGGATATCGTGACTTTGGGTCACCAGTGGTTTGGCACCACCAGTGGTTTGGTACCACACGGGGTAGAAAAAGGAGAATGGATGGCTAGGATTGGGTGCATTACTTGTATTGCTATGTACGGTGTGTGTTAGCTTGTTGCATTAATCGGGTGGAGGATTTATGCCTTTGAGTCTCGCGACTCACCTTCTCCTTATCATTTCAGTAACACTTAGATTGCGGACATGGAGCCGGGGTGGACTCGAGGTGCTCATGCCATGAATAAATACGGATTTGCTCTGACTTTTAAACTTGGTACTTTAATTTTATTTATTTCCATTTGGGTTTTATTTGGATTGTAAAAGGCCTTTTAAACTTATGTTTTTGTTATTTACATGCTTAAATTGGATTTCTAATATGCCTTTACAAATTAATGGGTAAAACCTAATAAAACTTGGAAAGATAAGGTTTTCAAACTACAACACGATAGGTTTTAAACTTTACCATCGGGTATCACGCGATAATCTAAAATGAATGAAACTCAAACGTATTTCCAAACTCAAGATTTTTTTCCACACTAAGTCCATAATGTTTTAAGCAACTAAAGAAATTACTTGGATTTTAAATTGGTATGAAATTGTTTTACTTGTGGATTCAACCAAGTTTCAAAAATTCCGGGTTTGTAAAATGCGCCATCGGCTTTAAAACAATCATGCCCAAAGTTTTAACTATGGCAAGGAGTTTTCTCAAAACGAACCATAATCGGTAACTTGTTCTCTTCAAATAATTTTCCTCTGTGACAAACCAGATTCGGTCGTGGTGTGTTGACCGGGTTTGGAGTGTTACATTCTGCATCAATCTTAATCGTTAAAGACAAAATAATAGGTGACTTGTATCCACTTAAGTCACCATTTCCCTTACTATAGACTATTCAGCCAACTTATCCCAAAATCAAGAACACTTACCCAAAAGCCGAAACGTATGGATAGCTTTTCGGTAGAGACTTGTAGATCCAAGCTTGATTCCGATTTTTTCCAAGATCCGATCCACCAAAAATTAAAGGAATGATGACAGCACAACAGAGATTTGGTCACTAGAGTATTCGGCACAAGGTTTGGGGCGATAAAGAAATCGGCTTCAAGAGCAAAGGTTTTCGGCTTTTGAAGGCACGAATATTTGGTCCCCAACAATTGAGATGAAGGTGGGACGGAACAAGCAATGGAGAAAGAAGAGAATGATATTCGATTTAAGGCTTTAGGAGAGAAGAAAAGAAAGCACATAAGGAAGAGGCGAGGTTTAGAACAGAAAAAGTGGAGGAGAATTCGGCAGAGCACTATAGTTGCCGAAATAGAACAAAGGGAATTCCAATAGCTAAAATAGCACAGAGGGAATTCGGCACCCCCTATTTATACACAAAACAAAACTCTGCAAAGTCCCAATCGGCTCCAACTCTTCCTCATCTCATCTCCTCATTTTTCTCCCTGATAACTCCCCAATCCTTTTCCTAAATTTTCTCTTTTGATCACTCTCCTTAGAGTCCATTACCACACCACTTCCAACCTTCTAGAAGGCCAAAATTAAACTCCTAAAAAAAATACTAAGCTAGGATTCGAACCTAAGATCTCCTTGCTAGCCCATAACGCCACCTTCCTATACCCTAAGTGGCGTCACTTAGCCACTCCACCACAAGGCTCTTTGATGCCATTTTTCCCTATTTTTATTTAAAAGCGTAACTACTCACCGCCCTGGTTCCTTTAATAATTAATTAAAAATTCCTTCTCCTCAAAGTTCGAACCCAACACTTCTCCAATACCCCTAGACACTCCAAGTTTATTAAACCCTTAAAGCCAACATGTCATTTGTCATTTTCTTGCTCACTTAAAAATTTTATGAGACCCAAAGCCCAAAGCCCAATTCATCTAGGCCCAAAATTTGGGGTGTTACAGGATAAGGTTAGACTGATTCGGGATCGACTGAAAGCGGCTTCTGATAGATAGAAATCCTATGCGGACTTGAAGCAACGTGAGATTGAGTATTCGGTGGGGGACTTTGTATTCCTTAAGGTCTCGCCATGGAAGAAGGTATTGAGGTTTGGTCGTAAGGGCAAGTTGAGCCCTAGGTTTATTGAACCTTACCGTATTTTGAAGCGAGTGGAAACAGTCGCTTATCAGTTGGAGCTACCTACAGAGTTAGATCGTATCCATGACGTGTTTCACGTCTCGATGTTGAGGCGCTACCGCTTTGATCCTACTCACATCGTTTCCGTTAAGGAGATTGAGGTTAGGCCAAACTTGACCTTTGAGGAGGAGCCGGTTCAGATACTGGATCGAGATCTAAAAGTATTGAGGAGGAAATCTATTCCACTGGTTAAGGTTCTTTGGCGTAATCATAGCACTGAGGAGGCTACTTGGGAGCCTGAGGATACGATGGTTCAGAAATATCCTCATCTGTTCTGACCGGGTAAATTTCAAGGATGAAATTTTCTTTTAGGGGGTAGAATTGTAACGCCCTAAAATTTTAATTTTTGATTTTATGTATGTGTGACACACAATGTCTATCTGCTTCAATGGTTATGTGTTCTGGATGTGTGTGAGAGGTCCCAAGTTCAAGCCTTACTTGGGCAAATTTTGGTATTTTTATAAATAAAGCCTTAACCTTATGCAAAGGGCTTAAGTTTAAATGTTGAGAAAATTACATCAGAATGGGCCTGCTGGTCTGGTGGTTAAGTGGTGTGTTATTATGATGGAGGTCTTGTGTTCGAATCCCTGCCCAGGCAAAGGTATTATTATTATTATTATTATTTTGCTCAGATTTCGGGATAGAGTTGTGTAATAGGGGGATTCCGAGTAGTGGATGTGAAGTGGGAATTAGGGGAGAAGATTAAGGGATTTTGGGGGTTATCGAGATTTTTTTCCCATAACCGAATTTTGGCTCCCTTTTCCAAAAACAATTTCTGCCGTCTATTATTCTCCCTCTGCTCTTGTCGAAATTCTCTGAGTTTTTCCATCTTTCTCTTCTTTTTCTTCTTCTTGATTTTCCCTAATCCATTTATTTTCCTTCATTTTTGCACGCGGTTAGTGCTCGCTTAGTTTTGGTAAGTGTTTCTCTTCGTTTCTGTCATGAATCTCTTAGCGACTGAAGTGGTAATATTTTTTCTCTGCGATTTGGGCGTAGAGGGAGGCTCGGACTGGTGAATTCAGTGTTCTCTTCTTAACAATAGTTAAACAGAGGGTTATCGTTGGCGGTAAGTTGGGTTTCTGTCTGTTCTTGGTTGTCAATTCGCTTGTAAATCCGTTAAATTGATGTTGAGTATCTTGATTTTAGGCCTTGAAGTGCTCGAGTGTGATTAAGCATCAAAACGATACCATGTGTGTACCCAAAATGAAGAAAACGAGGTTTAGCAAAAAGCCAAAATTTCTTGCTGTCGAGAAATAAGAGAAATAAGAGAAAATGATGCGAAAAATAGTAGAGAAAGGAAATAAGGGTGTTAAAAACTAGGAAATCAACATTTTGCACTAAAACAGTTTTGGACAGCAGTAGTAGTCTAACTTTGAAAAATCATCAAAAATAGTGTAAATTGAGTTAGTATTGAGTCTAGTCTTTCATGGAAGAAACAGTGTAAGCAATGGAATTGTAAATCATGAGTTATAATTAATTTTGTGAGACAAGGTCAAAATGATTTCGGGTTCCCCTGTTCCGACTTTGGAAAATCATCAAAAATTGTAAAAAAATAATTAGGGGCTTAAATTTATATTTTTAAATACTTAATGAGTCTATTTTCAAGAGAAACAAACGGAAACATCATCTAAATTCCGTACTAAGAGATAAATAATTTTTAGTAAGGAAAGATCGAAGCTGTCAAATAGCAGAATAGGGATAAATTTAAAGATTTTACTGTACTTATTTGATAAGCTATAAATTCTGAAAATTTTATGGTAGAAAGGTATTTGAGTCAAGTTTCAAAAACATCAAGCAGATCTTAATTTGGAATTCTGTAGCTCAAGATATAAATAATTTAGTGATAATGACTCAAGTAGACAGCTTTGAATGAACATATAAGTAAATAGTGAAAACATATATGAGTATTGAGCTAGAATGGGTTACTTTAAAAATGGATCACACGGCCAAGGCCAATTTGGGCCTAGTGAGCCACACGGGCGTGTGGGCCTACTCGGGCAGATCATATGGGCATGTGGGCCCATTTTTAACGAAATGTTTTTACGGTTGCACGGGTCGCCCAAGTCGATTTGTGAACCTCTTTGTAGGGTCGATGGCGCTACTTAGACCCCTAAATGTGTGAAATTGACTGAATGATATCATGTCTTTGGGCATGTTAATATCTGAACTAAATATATATACTGAAATTTCATAATAGCATGTCATCCATTGTGTGTTGCATTGCATTGGGTTGGGGGTTGTTATTCAGAGGAAGTGTACTGAAAGGCTTTAAGCCTAATTTACTAGCAGCTTAGCTGCAAACTACTGTATTGTGCCGCATTCGGTACTATTTGGAGTGTAGGGATGGGTGGGTTGATTATATCCCCACATGGAGTGTAGGGTTAGACGGAGATGGTGTGTAGAGGCTAGTTGGGTAGGTTTTGCTCTTGCATAATCATATCACTCATCGATCTTGTGATGGGCTAAGGCCCTCATCGCATTTGACATTTATCTTGAGATGGGCTAAGGCCCAAATCATCATCGATCATCGAAAGGGCTTAGGCCCAAGATCGCTTAATTTAGCGTACGCGTGAATACTGATTGTTTGTTTGTTTCTGCGGGATTACACACTGAGTTTACGTAAACTCACCCTTTTTATTTAATATGCACAAGTAATCCCTAGACTTTATGGATCGGTGCAGCGGAGGACTCGACGGTGGCCACACGTATTTTAAACTATTTTAATTTCAGTTTTGGTATTTATTTATTAATTATTTTCTGGGTTATTTTTTTATGTAAATTAAACTTTTTGGATTGTTTGCTTTTATTTCCGATTTTAAACTGTTTTCGTGGATTTAAAAACTGCACAAACTCAACGAACAAACGGTTTTCTATAAAATAAAGGGGTTTTCTAAGATGGACGAATTTACCTAATTAACTCGGTTTTGCATAAAATAAATGATTTCTAAAGCTTCCGCAACGAATTGTGTTTGAAACAATCAATTAAATAAGTAAGCGATTTTGGAGTCAACAAGAGTAAATAAATGAAAACGGTTTTATCGTAACAACTTAGTTTCAACACGCTATTATGTGACATCGCCAGATTCGACCATAACGTCTAGGACGGGTTTGGGGTGTTACATTTCATCCTTAAAGCCTTACACAATTATTAACTCATCTTAGTAATACATTAATGGTTTCATTTATACCATAATTTGTTTAGATGTTTTATTACACCACTTTCTTGAAGACTTACTTTTCCATTATGTTTCTTTACGGTTAATACCCTTTTAAACTGAAATTAGGACTTCCTACAATGGTTTATAAATAATTTAAAATTAGTGTTAATAGAATCTATTCAACAATTTGAAAAACATAAACTATTTTAGTTCCATAAAGGTCAAAGTAAACATTAACATCTGACAATTTCAAGAATTCAGTCATACAATGAAAAAATCAATTTAAATTCAGCCATAGTAAGCCTAGAAAAATAAAGAAGGAATACTAGGGACGAGTTATTTGAAACTACAATAACAGGAACACTGAAGTACAAGCGTCTGAAAACCAGATCAGGATCGTACCGAAGTGCCAAGAATAGGAGCATCAAAGTGTAAGTAAAAAGAGTACCGAAGTACAAATCAGGAGTCCAATATTGACATGTCAATCATATCCTAACTATTTAGCTAAGAGACTAGGGCCTTGTTTTAATATTTTCAAAATATAGTAAACTTATGTATAAAATCAAATTACAGCTCAGTCTCAATATTAGTGGCATAAACCACCATAATTTATATCAATAATCCAAATCATGGAATTATGCCACAACACAAGATTTCAAAGCTTTCCTTTTCATCTTCATAAGGAGAAATCTTACAAGGTTCTTTCTTAAAGTCATTTTAATGCCAATAATCAGCATTCTAACATCGTTCGACATAGTCGAACTTTACTTACTTGTTCAAAACCATATTTTCAAACATACAAATATAAATTTACAATATTATACTCGATATAATTTCTATAAATTCAACCAAACATAAAATAAGTATTTACAAAAGATTTCCATAATCTTTCGGTCGTTTCAGTATTTTAGACTTGTATCAGCATTTGTTGACTTAAAGCATGACTTTACTCTTTGACATATTTTTTGCCATAGTGACATTATCTAATATTTTTCGTAGTGTTGACATGGTTCCTTCACATACACACAAATCCTATTAAGTTCATATTTTATTCCATGTCAACTTAAAATAACATTTTTGCATAATTGACTATAAAGCCTCACTTGGTCACACATAAATTTTCTACCACATTTTAATTACTTATCTCATCACATTTTTCCATGGAATTTCACACTCATACTAACACAATTAAAAACCTAATTATAACAATGATTTCATGATTCCTAAGCTTACCAAGTTAGGGTAAGTATGAGTATCCATGATACTTACCATGATGGATGCTTTCCAACACTTAATCAAGCTTTTATGAACTTGAATTCATCCTAAAACAAGCTTAGAACTCCATGAATCAACATCTCCCCATTTCCATACAAAAATAATATATTAAAAAATTAATATAAATTCCACCCAAGCTAATAAAAGTGTAGGAAGTCATATATTATCATAATTGAACATTTCTCACTCGAACATCAACATCTCTCACTAGAACTCCATAATCCCTAAGTTGAGAATGATGAAATTGATTGTAGAAATGCGTTTAGGAGGTGGCTTACATAGAAATTTTAACAAAATCTCAAAGTGGGTAGTGGAAATTTTGAAAGAAAATGGAGAAATTAACAAGGAAATCAAGAGAAGAAAAAAGGAAACAATGGTGGGTGATGGCCTGTTGGAGAAGAAGAAAAAATAAGCTAATGAGGTTCTCATACCCCTTTAAAAATATTAACATATGGGCCTATGGCCCAAGTCCACGTATTTAAGTCCATTTCTTGTCAATTTGAAGTCCATTTCCTTAATATGACGTTAAAGCGACCCAGATTAATTTTGGACACCAAATATCATATTAAAATTGTAACGCCACTTAACCCAACCCGATTCGACAGGTTCAAGTCTCGGGTGTTACTAAAAATTTCAAAAACATTTAACAAAGACAATTTGAGATGTTGCATTCATTTTAGGGGATGCTATTTAAAGTCCAAAACAAGACTTGAAATTGAAAATTTTAATATGAAATACATGATAAACAACTTGATACAACACAAATAGTAAAAATCTTTACAAGTCAGGAATTTATTCAATATAGACTCGAAGGGGCAAATTCCAAGGCTGCCCACCCAACCTTTTTATGCACAATAGCCCAATTTGCCACCAACTTGGCGTGCTCCTAGCGTCATTCCTCTAGGTGTAAACCCAAACCAATTTACCTATAACATAACACACAGGTAAGTTCATAAGAACTTAGTGAGGGAAAGTACCCTTTTTCCAAAATGGTAAGATGTATAGATTAGCTAATAGTTTATCATATCGTTCTGGTCATTCGCGAACACCTGTCTTTCTTTTGGCGAATAGTATCATAGATTCCAATTCTTTCACGCACAATGATCTATTTATCTTACTTTGAACCTATTTCCATTTTTCATCAATAACTACAATTCTTCACTTTCTTCCTTCAATCTTAACGTTCCTATATCTATGCCAACTCTCTATCCATGACCCATGCTACCAAAATATCATTTTCTATATCTCTCTCTTATTTTTTTAACCAAGAATTTTCTTACAATCATCATTCATAAGCGGGCATGTACACACTTGGCGGATGACTGCTTCAAACATTTAGTCTTGAACCTTTATTTAAAACAATTTTCAATCAAACTTATCATTTAGTTAACTCTCATCAATTCTTTGTTTCATTTTTGTCTTACATGTACTTGAAAGAAATTCGGTACCATACTGATTTCACTGAACATCCTTTCAATACCATACTGAATACGTTGTGGATCTTTATATAGAGCTCGCCGCATAAGGAAATCAATTGAGAGTCCGCCGCCATAATGTAACAACTTGTTTTCAGTGAAATCAGAATAGTAGTTTTGGGACCAAAAATTTGGCGAATAAATATTTATTTTATTATTATTTTAGTGTCCACAGAATATTAGTAAGGTCATATGATATTTTCGTTAAGAAATTTTGACATTTGCATGCTTAATTTCAGAAAAAGGACTAAATCATAAAAGGTGCAAAAGTAGAGTTCTAGTAGCTAAAGGTATCAAATGGCTATAGAACTTTAGTGTAAGAGTACTTAGGTGGTAATTAGACCACTTATGTGGTAGTGGACATTTATGAGTTTTGTATTATTGAAATTATGAATAATTTTAAAGGTTATTTTGGTAAATAGGTAATTAGGTTAATATTTAACAAATTAAATCCTATTTTTCATTCATCTTCTTCTCTCCACCGAATTGAAGAAACAAGAACATCATTTTAGGGCTTAAAACATTCGTCTACTTCTCCTTGCTTGCATGTAAGTGGGTTTTGTCCCGTTTTTAATGATTTTTATGTTTTTGAAGTCGTTGTAGCTTAATCTAGCTAGCCAAGGACTAATTTGCAAAATTTTTAAAGGATTAGGGTTTTCCATGAACATTTTTGTATGGTTTTTAAAGTTTAATGAAAGATTATGAGTCCTTGTTGTTAATTAAATAACTTTTGTAAAGTGATTTTTGATGAATTTATCAATTAGGGACTTATTTGTAAAATAGTAAAATACCATGATAAATTTATGAAATGATGATTTTTTTGGGTTGATATGAGTCCTTAGGTAAATCGGCTAGCATGATATGTGGATGAAACTGCATAAATTTCCATTTACGAGATTAAGGACTAAATTGTAAAGAAGTTAAAATATTAAGGGCAAAAATGTAAAATTTCAAAAGTATGAATTTTGGACTAAATTGAATAGTATGTGTATTAAATAGATTCAATTTGCTTATTTAGATCAAGATAAACCTCGTATAGATCTAGATCGAGGAAAAACTAAAGTCTCGGATTAGTGATCCTATTTCGACGTTTTTGTAATCGAGGTAAGTTTGTATGTTTAAATAATGTTTTAATGTTATTTTCTTATATATGCTATTGTGCTATTTATCATGTCTTGAAACGATGGAAATCCAACAATGTACGATGACTATTGAGCCCCATTTGAACCTTAGGAATATATAGGATACAAATGACATGTCATTAGGGTTACTATGTTTCGGGTGCTGGTCCTAAATATCCTACCGATGGATGAGTTTCGGCATTTGTTGTGGACACTCATCTGTTTGTGTGAGCGGCATCATGTAGCTACAGTCCTACCGTCAACTTGTGTGAGCAGACCCATTTATGACTTGAGTGAGCAATGATGTAAAGGAAAAGGAAAGGAATGGTTTCGAACATATGTTTAGCACACTTTGTATGAGCTTCCAGCGTATTCGATATTATTCTAAGTGGTTCAATGGGCATGAAAAGGAAAGGAATGGTAAGTGTTCCTATGATTATGTTATGAACTTATGGAAAGGTAAGAATTTATAATGATCAAAGTATTTATAACTATACTTATGGAAAGTATGAATTCAATTGTACAATGTTCATGAAATCTATATTACCATGTGATGATTTTGTTAAGTTATGCATTAAAGCACTAACTTGTGTTGTTGATGATGCATAGGCTTGTGCCAAGCTTATGTTGGATTGATTCATGTTTAATCTATAAGATTTTGCATTGAAATGATAAGCTATGTTCATGATTTACGAACTTACTAAGCATTATATGCTCACGTAGTTTTCTTTCTTATGTTTTTTTAGATTATCAGAAGCTCGATCAGTTTGGAAGCTCATCAGAGACCTATCACACTATCTAGCAATTATATCGGTAGATTTTGATTGTTTGGTCAAGGTTATAATGGCATGTATAGGTGGACTGATGTTTAATGATCTAGTTTTTTTGGCATGTATAAGTGTTATTTTGGTTGATGTACTTATGGTATTTTGATGCCTTGATGGTTGGTGTTATTATGGCCAAGATGATGCATGTTTTGAATGACCAATTTGGCATGTGAGTGTGTATCTTCAATGTGGTCAATTAAGGTATGTTTTGAGTTTAAATAAGTTAGATATGTATGGTTGATGTATGGCCAAATATGTATATCTATAGGTAGGTTTGATGGTTTGTGATTGAGGTGCCTTATGGGCATATTGGTTGTATGGTTTAATGGTGTTGTGAATTGGTCATTTTTATGCATGTTTTGGGTAGTTTTTGATGCCTTGGTCTTATTTGTAAATGTGTTTAGGTTCATGCTTGAGGTGGGTGAAGGAAATGGCTTGATTTTGGCAAATTTCTTATCCACACGGCCTAAGACACGGGCGTGTGTCTTAGCCGTGTGTGACACACGGCCATGTGACACAACCGTGTGTCTCCTGTAGGTTTTTTAAAGGTTGCAAGTCAGGCAGTTAGACGGCCTAGCACATGGCCTGACACACGAGCGTGTGAGGCCATTTTGAGAGTTACACGGCCTGGCACACGAGTGTGTGGTTTGGCCGTGTGACCCAAGTCAAAGAGTTACACGGGCATGGACACGGGTTGGGACACGGCCGTGTGTCTTATTTTGATTGTTACACAGCCTGAGACACGGGCGTGTGTCTCAGCCGTGTAAGTCACACGGACTGGCCACACGGACGTGTGACCCCTGTAGTTTGAATTTTTCTAACTTCTTCTTCAATGTTTCAAATGTTTCCGATTTAGTCCCAAATCGTTTCTAAAACGTTTCTAAGGCCTTGAGGGCTCGAATAAGGGATGATATGCATGAATATGAATTGATTACGCTATGTTTAATGTAACGTTTAGAAATGTATGTTCTTATGTTATGGTTCTCACGATAATGCTCCGTAACCCTATTTTAGCGACAGATTCGGGTTAGGGGTGTTACACATAGTAAGTGCTTCAGATTATGCTGCGTAGACTTAGCAGAACACATCATACCATCAATCAAATGGTACCCCATTAAGGCGATTCCTGTGAAGTTTTCCACAAAGGCTATCCTTACTGGACTCGCCACCAAGGCATTTTCCTTTCAGATTCTTGTCATAAGGGCTATTCTTTTCAGAATCCACCACAGGCCATTCCTTCAGTAGTCGCCATAAGGCTAACATGTCAAGATTCTCCACAAAGGCTATCCCTACATAGTTTACCGCATTGGCGGTTCTTAAGAATGCGCCATGACCATGGTCTTTTCCTTTTGAGGTCATGTTTAAATTCCTGACGAACCCCTTTAGATGAAACCACGGAGACAGACTAAGACTCATTTGACTAACTCATTATGCAATGACACGATTAAGTCTTGACACTTTGATTCGTTGACATACACCATTGATCGCTGTGAATCAGAGCTTTAAAATTTATAAAAAGAACGATCGAACCTGGAAACTAACTCTGACAACGATTAAAGGCAAGTGTACCTATCGAACAGTAGTATAGCTTGGGCAAGACCGGATTATCGAACCCAAAGGAACTAAAAGTACTAATACTAACTTTCTTTTTATTATTTAACCTAAAATAAGTGAAGTTGCTTTTAATCTAAAATTAACGAACTACTAAGCTAAGGACACAAAGACGAAAAAAAATACTGAAATTGGGGAGATAACTTTTAGAAAAACTCAGTTGATTTAGATGATACCCTCAGGAAGAATCCACCTAGACTTCACTTGTTATCTATCACTGAACCATATGATTTTATTTACTTAGTTTGATCCGTAAGAATCCCTAACGTATATTAAACCCTCTCTCGAGGCGAATAACGTCTAACCCTAGGTTGATTAGTGGAACTCTCGTTCTCTTATAATAACCCCTTAGAATAGCAGTAAATCGATCTATGAACTCCCATATTAGGTTTCACCCTAATCCGGCAAAATCTCGTCACCCTATCTCTAGGCGTGCGATCAACTCCACTTAATTATGCTAGATCTCCTCTTAGGCAGGGTCTATTCCTCCTCCACCTAAGCACATTAAGTTTGGATAAAGCTCACATAATTAAGAACAAACTAAGTATTTATCATATAATTTAGAAAATAATAACAAGATTCATCATAGGTTTCATCCCCTTCAGGTATCTGAAGGAATTAGTTCATAACTAAATAAGAAAACATCTCAAGAGAAAAGATAAAACAAAACATAAGAAATCCCTAAAACTCCCTAAAGGAATTGAAGGAGAGATCCGCCGTCTTGAGTAGAATCCCGGCTTCTTGAGGTGGATCAACTGGCTACCTTCGAGTGATTCCCACAACTCTGACCTTTTCGGCTTGGCTCCTTGGCCTAGCTAACCACCCTGACAAAGCCACAGCGAAAGGCCTGCCGAACTCCCCGATTAAGTTTCCCCAGGGTGTTTATATAGGCTTTGAGATGTGTTACTTGGCCTCCAAGTATCCTAATTTGAGTGCAATTCCTAATTGGGGGTTTAATTAGACTTTGGAGTGTGTTTCTTTGCCTCCAAGCATCCAAATCCGAGTAAAACTCCTCTTGGCCGCGGCAGGGGCACGACCATGGCACACGCCCGTGTGAATCGTGGTCAGGCCGTGTGGACTTCGTTGATGAGGAACGGCCGTGTAAGTCGTGGTCCAGGCCGTGTTCGAGATCTTTAAGGAGGCACGACCGTGTGATCTTTGGTCCAGGCTGTGTCGATTTCATGCTTTGGCCCATTTGTTCCGTTTTAAGCCCGTTTTGCATTCTTTTCATCCCCTGGTGCTTTCTTGAGTATATAACATGAAAAGAAAGGATTAAGAGCACCAAATTACATAAAATAAGGGATAATTCATCCAAAAGCATACTAAATGTAGGCCTAAAATGTGTTACTATTTTGGTTTATCAAATACCCCCACACTTAAGCTTTTGCTTGTCCTCAAGCAAAATTCTCAACTCATAATTAAAACAAACTTCCCTCAATTCATAATAGTCATTAATAGTGTTTCGTCATAATTCAGAGATAATTCACACATGGATAATTCAACTCAAAGAGTCTTAAAGATTCAAACAGTCTAAGTCATACATTTGTAGCACAAAACATAGGTGTTTCCCTTCATCTAAACAATTACCTCTGATTTAAAATCGACAAGGATTGACATCCTCACTTAAAGATTCAATCAAATCACTCAAAGTGTTTAAGGTTCAAAATTAGGCACTCAAAAGTCAAACATGAAGAGTTAATCCCATAGGCTTGCATGAGAATCAAATCTCCACCACTAAAATATGAGATGAAACACAAATCAAAAGGTCTTTGAAAGGGTTGTAACGGGGCTTGGGTTAAAGGTGTGGAATAAGGCTGAATTAGAGGGTTAGAATCGAGACTGAATTTGACAAATTACCTAACTAGAAAAAATGAACTGATAAATAAATAATTACATGAATTGAAACTTTGAAACTAATAATACGAGCTTCTTCTTCAATATTTGGAATTCAAACGTATAAGCTCACTTAATCAAAAAACTAATAGTGAATATACTTCGTTTTTTTAAGAACAAACTAAGTAATAATAAGAACTTTAACAACTGAAATATGGAACATAGTTAGGCAACTGCTCAAAATCAAATCTCGACAGAAAGGGAGTCAAGGAATGGTGATAACAAATATACAAAGGGTTTTGGGTTAATATTAGTGGGTGAGTCAATAAAAAGGGTCGTTAGGATCAAAGGGGTTCACTAGGGGTTAATTATGAAGGTGGGTTTTTAGTGGAGTAAGTGGGTTAAATCCTAAGTGTCTTTATCATCTCTGTATATCAAATGAAAAAGTGTGGTCTCGACATGTATAATCGATGCAAGTTCTAGAATAATAGATCAATGTTGACATACTAATAATCAATAAAGTGAGCAAGAAAAATAATTTATGCTCTATAAGGCTCAAAATCTCACAAAAATTATAGGTATTTTGATGTCAACCTCGTAAATTTCAAACTTCAAAGTAATATTTAAATTCAGGTAGACATCCTAAAAAATTTTTAATTCTTGAAAAATAGACTTATCATGCCTGATTCTCTAGTATTCTTAGAATTTAATTATCAATGCACAATTATCAATGGCTTAATCTAAAACATATCAATAAAAATCATAAATCATCAGAAATTTCATTCTAATCATAATATGAGAAACTTACTTTAAGACAAGGCATAATTCAGGGATTTTCAAATAATACTATAGTTAACCCCCCCACACTTAAGATGTACATTGCCCTCAATGTACAAAGATATATAATAGCAAAATAATCATAAAATCATAAGATA
Source organism: Gossypium sturtianum (assembly GCA_025698515.1). Taxonomy (NCBI): domain Eukaryota; kingdom Viridiplantae; phylum Streptophyta; class Magnoliopsida; order Malvales; family Malvaceae; genus Gossypium; species Gossypium sturtianum. The sequence goes on along the minus strand of CM046948.1, from coordinate 102,468,104 downwards.
GGGAGAGAAGTGAAACTTCCTGAATTTTGGATGAAGTCAATGAAAATAAACCGGATAGGACTGGAGGTGAACGTGGGAAAGCGTCTCGAACCGTTTGAGTCCTCGAAGCAGCCGTCCTAATTTTATTGTATCCTAAGCTAAATATAAATGGAATGAATAATAAGAAAAAAATAATAAAGAAAATAAAAGAAAATTAAAAGAAATAAAAATAAAAATAAAAGTAAAAGTAAATAATGGAAAATGAAAAAAAAAAAAAACAACTGGAAAAGAAAAAGGAAGAAGGGGGTTAAATAAGAATTATGGATCTGGTGGTTACCCCCGCCCATGTATCTTCCTGTGGTGGCCACACGGCCACGGCCACGGCCGTGTGTAAGGCCGTGTGGTCTGGAAATCTGCACTTTGGTTAGTTTATAGTTAGGTGCTAAAAAGGGAAAATAAAAGTAAAAGAAGAAAAAAATGTAAAAATTAATGGGGTTAGTGCTCGGGTTGCCTCCCGAGAAGCGCTCGTTTATAGTCTTAAGCTAGACTTTACCTCTCATTCGTATGGTCAAGGTGGTTTGAGGAGGTGAAAATCCTTTCTCATGCGATCAATTCGGTTGTGGATATAAAGTTTAAGTCGAGTAGTGTTTACCTCAAAAGTGATGGATTTAGGATTGCTTACCTCGACTGTGCCATATAGGAAGACATTAAGTATCTCAAAAGTGATTTCTTCATTTGCCTTGAGGTCTGAATTGGTGATTCGAGGGTCTTCCTTATTCAACAATACTTGATCCCCTATTTTGAAGTGATTTGTTGTTCCTATCAACTCGTCTGGGGTTTCCATCGGTTTCACTTCGTGTATTCCTAGTTTCTCTTTAAAGTGTGTTTTTCGCTTGTCTAGTTCGTTGACCTTAAGGCTTCATTCCTCATATAGTTCTTCTTTATTGGCACAAGGTCTATGATCTGGCTCCGGTTTGTAGCTTTGTGGTGTTTCCTGCAATGAAGGTTGAACAAGTTGGTTATCAACTGAATTTACTTTCTCACCTTTATCACTTGATGTTCGCCGAATCAAGAGCTTGAAGAGTGACTATCTCTGCCGCCTACACGAAGTATGAGTTCAATCGCATAGATATCAATTTTAGCTCGCGATTGCTAAAAGGGTCTTCCTAAAATTAAAGGAATATTATTGTCCTCATCCATATCTAAAACGACAAAGTCTCACTGGGAATACGAATTATCAATTTTGATTAGAACATTTTCTATTATACCCTAGGAATTCGATAGTTTTATCGATTAATTGGATGCTCATCCTAGTTTGTTTGGGTTTCCCTAGACCTAGTTGTTTAAACAATTTATAAGGCATAACATTTATGCTTGCCCCTAAATCGCTAACGCATTTTCTATAGATAAACTACCAATTATGCATGGAATTGTAAAACTCCTGGATCTTTTAATTTACGTGGTAGTCTATTTTGTAGAATTGCCGAGCACTTTGCGTTGAGTTCCACATGTGATTCCTCGTCTATCCTTCGCTTTTTTTAGTTATGACTCCTTAAAAATTTTCTAGAGTCGATATCTGCGAAAGAGCTTGAGTAGAGGTAAGTTAATCTGTAATTTCTTTAAAAGTTTAAGAAACTTACCGAATCTGCTCCTCTGTATCATCTCTCTTTAATGCTTCGGGGTAAGGTATGCGAGGTTAGTACTATTTGATTACCGGTTTTGGCTTTTCTCATGTTACCTCTACTTTACCTTCTTCTACCTCGTGTTCTTTTATTGAGTTGGGTTCATCTAACCCTTTACTATCATGAGTCGTGATGGTTTGAATTTGCTCTTTTGGGTTAGTTTCGGTGTTGCTTGGCAAGCTTTCTTGTAGTTGTTCTGAGATCAGTTTGCAAGTTGTCCAACCGACTTAGTAAGTTCCCCAACTTGGTTCTCGATCCCTTTGATTGATGCCTCTTGATCTTCGAGTCTTTGTTTGGTGTTTTGGAGACAAGTTTCGTGGTCGCCATGAATTTTGTCGAAGATCTCTTCAATGTTTGACTCATCTTCCTGTTGGTGAGGTGGTTGTTGAAAATCGGAGGAAGTTCCGATCCTTGGCTATTTTGATCATCCCATGAGAAATTGGGATGGTACCTCCAACCTGCATTATAAGCGTCATTATAAAAATTATTTTGTGGTCTAGAATAGTTACCCGTATAGTGAGCTTGCTCGTTTTCCATGCTATATCCGTAGGGTGGGTACTCAGGATTCGCCACGCCTCCTAGATTCGAGTCATATTGCATTTCTAGGTGTACCTGCGAGAGACTATACAAACCATCCATCTTTTCATTCATCATCTCTAGCTGGTTAGATAACCTGGTGACCACGTCGAGGTTGAAGACACTGGCGGCTTTTGTTGGCGTTGTCCTCATAACTTGCCACTGATAGGTATTTAGTGCCATCTCCTCTATAAACTAAAATTACCTGTCAAAGCAAATAAAATAAAATTAGCAAAGTAAAAAAAATGAAACTAATAATAATAATAATAAATAAATTGCAATAAAAAAAATTGGCTAAAGTAATAAAAATTAAGCTTTCTTAACATTTTAGTTCCCAGGCAACGGCGCCAAAAACTTGATCGCTGTGAATCAGAGCTTTAAAATTTATAAAAAGAACGATCGAACCTGGAAACTAACTCTGACAATGATTAAAGGCAAGTGTACCTATCGAACAGTAGTATAGCTTGGGCAAGACCGGATTATCAAACCCAAAGGAACTAAAAGTACTAATACTAACTTTCTTTTTATTATTTAACCTAAAATAAGTGAAGTTGCTTTTAATCTAAAATTAACGAACTACTAAGCTAAGGACACAAAGACGAAAAAAAATACTGAAATTGGGGAGATAACTTTTAGAAAAACTCAGTTGATTTAGATGATACCCTCAGGAAGAATCCACCTAGACTTCACTTGTTATCTATCACTGAACCATATGATTTTATTTACTTAGTTTGATCCGTAAGAATCCCTAACGTATATTAAACCCTCTCTCGAGGCGAATAACGTCTAACCCTAGGTTGATTAGTGGAACTCTCATTCTCTTATAATAACCCCCTAGAATAGCAGTAATCGATCTATAGACTCCCATATTAGGTTTCACCCTAATCCGGCAAAATCTCGTCACCCTATCTCTAGGCATGCGATCAACTCCGCTTAATTATGCTAGATCTCCTCTTAGGCAGGGTCTATTCCTCCTCCACCTAAGCACATTAAATTTGGATAAAGCTCACATAATTAAGAACAAACTAAGTATTTATCATATAATTTAGAAAATAATAACAAGATTCATCATAGGTTTCATCCCCTTCAGGTATATGAAGGAATTAGTTCATAACTAAATAAGAAAACATCTCAAGAGAAAAGATAAAACAAAACATAAGAAATCCCTAAAACTCCCTGAAGGAATTGAAGGAGAGATCCGCCGTCTTGAGTAGAATCCCGACTTCTTGAGATGGATCAACTGGTTACCTTCGAGTGATTCCCACAACTCTTACCTTTTCGGCTTGGCTCCTTGGCCTAGCTAACCGCCCTGACAAAACCCCTGGTAGAAGGCTTCTGCCGAACTCCCCCGATTAAGTTGCCCCTAGGGTGTTTATATAGGCTTTGAGTTGTGTTACTTGGCCTCCAAGTATCCTAATTTGAGTGCAATTCCTAATTGGGGGTTTAATTAGACTTTGGAGTGTGTTTCTTTGCCTCCAAGCATCCAAATCTGAGTAAAACTCCTCTTGGCCGTGGTAGGGGCACGGCCATGGCACACGCCCGTGTGAATCATGGTCAGGCCGTGTGGACTTTGTTGATGAGGCACGACCGTGTAAATCATGGTCCAGGCCGTGTTCAAGATCTTTAAGGAGGCACGACCGTGTGATCTTTGGTCCAGGCCGTGTCGATTTCATGCTTTAGCCCATTTGTTCCATTTTAAGCCCGTTTTGCGTTCTTTTCATCCCCTGGTGCTTTCCTGAGTATATAACATGAAAAGAAAGGATTAAGAGCACCAAATTACATAAAATAAGGGATAATTCTTCCAAAAGCATACTAAATGTGGGCCTAAAATGTGTTACTATTTCGGTTTATCAACCATACTATCTTACAACTCTTTCATGCATTCTAGATATTCTCATACAGTCATATATGAAAAGATCTACACTGATTATGCATATCATTTTCATCCAACGCTAACACGGTCTTAAACATTCTTCAATTGTTCACACATAAGGTCACATACATATTGGAATTCTTGGAATCATAATGCCATCACACAACTAGTTTAATATAGATCTATAGGCACTAAAGCACACAAGAGTCAGCATTAAGACTCACATGATTCTCACCTTCTAAAAATGAAAACTCTAGATCCAGACTTCCATTATACAATCAGTGGCAACCACTATTGTAGAACATGGAAACTCATCAAGATCTAATCATATACCCTTTTTTCCAACATCACCAACCCAAATAATCCTCATATAAAGCCTAACCCCCTCATTTCATTGCTCAAGCACCCTTGCAGTCTTAGTCTTTCATAACATAACTTGTAAAGCCATAAAACTTACCTTAACATTGAGTAATTATTGACATAGACCTAGATCTACAACTCTAGTTTAAGGGAGAAGGTAATACAATTAGGTTCCATAAAATTCAAGTAGAAGTACCCCTTGAAGACACGAGTCACTGTAACAACCCGATTTTGGGTCTAGTCGAAACAGTGGTTTCAGGACCACAAATTTGACAAAGAAAAAATCATTTTTATTATATTTTTATGGTCTACAGTTTTATGGAACGATTTCATGAAAATTTCGTTCGAAAATTTTGACGTTTGGGCACTCAATTTAGTTAAAAGGACTAAACTGAAAAAAGTGAAAAACTTAAATTCTATATGTTAGAGGTGTCCAATTGCTACGAGATTTTAAATTGGAGGTCCTTAAATGGTAATTAGACCATTGGTTAAGTTGGTGGACAAAAATGGATATGGTTTGGTATGTTTCTAAAGTTTTTCATTAAGGGCATTTTAGTAATTTGGTAATCAAATGAATTAAAAAGCCAAATTAAAAGCCAATTTTTGTCCATCTTCTTTCTCATGGCTGAAATTCACAAGGGGGAAGCCATAGCTAGGGTTTGTCCACTTCCAAGCTTGATTGTAAGTCTGTTCTAGCCCCATTTTTAATTATTTTTATGTTTTTAAAATCCTTGTAACATGATCTATCTATTTCTACCACCAATTTGAAGAGATGTCAAAGTCTAAAATTTTACCGTTGAACATGTATGTATTTTGATTTTTGATGGTAGAAAATGCATGTTTTTTGTTTGTTAAACGACTTTTGCTAAGTGATTTTCGGTAAAAATGCCTAAAAGGACTTGTTTGTAAAAGTTATAAAATATGGTGTAAAAATGTGAATAAATGAAAATTGTGGGCTATTATAAGTATGAAAATGGTTCGGCTAGGCTTGGGTTTTGATGAAATTGAATGAAAATCATTTTATGAGCCTAGGGACTAAAATGTAAAATGTCAAAAGTTTAGGGGCAAAAATGTAAATTTTTGCCTTAATGTGATTTTGGGCTGATTTGAATAGTATAATGATTATATAAGTTAAATTTGATATTATAGATCAAGAAAAAATGAGGTTCGGACCTAGAACAGGGGAAAAACAAGTATTTAACGATTTAGTCCTTTTTGCAGCTTTTATGCCGAGGTAAGTTCGTATGTAAATAATGCAATGTTATATTTTTATTTTAATGTTTTGATATTTCATGAAATGTATGATTGATTATATGAGCATATTCGACGAAGTTCCGGCAAGAAAGAAATCTCGGTTGAACATTAGGAATAGATAGGATACAAATGTCATGACATTAGGGTTACTGAGATTACGTGTATGACCATATCTGGGATATGGCATCAATATGAAACTTCGCGTAAGACCATATCTGGGATATGGCATTGATATGAGACTTCGGGTAAGACCATAGCTAGGCTATTGGTATCGATACGAGATTACATGTAAGACCATATCCGGGATATGGCATTGGTACGGTACTGTATGTACGAGATCCCCGAGCATCCTTTAGTATTCCAAATGGTTCAACGGGAACTTCAACGGGTATGTCAAAGGAGAGAAAGGGTATGTAAGTATTACGAATTGGTACAGGGATGTACGTAAAGTTTATAAGCATTGACTTTATGAAATTGTGAGTTCATGATTTCCACGAGAATGATTTTGTGAAAACCTTGTGATTATTAGTCTATGCTTGTGATGTATGAAATTCATGATAAATTCGGTTGATGATTATGTGATTGGCTTTCGGGCCAAATTGAGTTATGATATAGCATGTTTTATTCATGCAAATTGTGATTTATCAGATATGATAAAATGGGAAGATAAGAACTTAGGCAACTGAAAGATGTTAAAGTATATGCTTGGAATGTAAATACTCATAATTAATGTGCATGTTTACTATGCGGTTTGAAATGAGTTGTCAATTGTTGTAATATGTTGCAAAGGAGAGATTACGGTTGTTAGGGTATTGCTGGGATATGTTAAATTAAGCTTATAAGTTGATAGAGTAAACAATGTGATTGAATAAATTATAACTGTGAGATTTATAGCAATTTGTACTATTTTATGTTTATATTGTTGGACTTGGTAAATGATTGGTAAGAATTGATTATTATTTTCATACGGACTTACTAAGCTATATAATATAGCTTACCCCCTTCCTTTCCCATGTTTTATAGTGACAACGAGCTAGCTCGGGTTGGAAATCGTCGGAGATTCTATCACATTATCAAGCTGTCATTTTTGGTATAAATGAATTCAAGCATTTTAAGTCTATGGCATGTATAGGGACTAGGTCAATTTGTTATATGTGTCATGATTAATTTGGCCATATGTAATGGCTTGTAATCGTCAAAGGCTTGTTTTGCTATTTGGCCATGTAAGTTGGCTTATATTGGCTAACATGGTTGTAAGCCTAAGTATATTCATATATGGGTCAATGCCTATGGTGATATGATCATGGTATGCTTGGTGAATGTGAAATGCTTGGAAATGTGATTTATGACATGATGGTGTAAACTTTTGGAAATGTGACCTATTGATGAGATGAGGAATCTGAGTATAATTTGGTAACTAGAAAGTAGTTGAATGAAGCCTAATGAATATGAAATTTGTATGTTTGATTTAGGGGTTAATAAATGTAGTGAATATGTTAGACAAAGATATAAAGTTGATATGTTTTAACCATGAAAGTGTATGTTTTGGTTGCCTAAGTATGTATTGTTTTGTGCCTTTGAATTGGTGTAAGTGTATGTGTGAACAAGGGTGGAAAATGGCTTGGTAAATAGCCTTTATTTTGCCTACACGGGTAGACACACGGGCGTGTGTCTAAGCCGTGTGTGACACACGGTCTGCCCCACGGGCATGTGTTCCAGCCATGTGTCCCCTGCACCTTAATTGTTGCAAAATAGAATGTCCAGAATTGAGCACACGGGCAGAGACACGGGCGTGTGGCACGGGCGTGTGGCACAAGTCAGAGAGCACCCTAATTTGAACACGGTCTGAAGCACAGGCGTATCCCTAGCGTCACATGGGCGTGTGAGCCCTGCATCTAGCAAAAATTTTCTAAGTTTTGTAAAAGTTTCTAAAAATCTCAGTTTAGTCCCGAATCGCTTCCAATACATGTTTTGGGCCTCGTAGGCTCGTATAAGGGACTTTATGATCGATTATGAATGATTTTAATTTGGACGCAAATTTTATGACTCGGAATTGTGTGCTTGCTTGTGATGTGAGTCCGGTAATGCCTTGTACCCTGTTCTGGCGTCGAATACAGGTAAGGGGTGTTACATTCACAACTTCCACCTTACCTTTATAAATGGTTTACAGCTGTAGAGAAGCGTACACCAAACCCAACATTATATATATAGTTCATCCCTTCACTTCATTCCTAACCACCTCGTTAGAACATAATCAACTCAGTTAACTAAATTAACTTGGCGTATATTACCTTTGGCTATCCCCACATGAACCCAAAATCCTCATCACTCTTACCAATCTCTTCTTCTTAACAACACAACTCATTCTGAGGACAATCCTTACAATAATCAAGCACCTGTTACGCGCCCAATTCTTCACGCCAAGAAAATTAGTTGCGCGAATAGCGTCACGCCATTCTGATCACTTTTAGTTTGCTCACCAAATTCAGATCCTGCCAAAACTGGGTGTTACAAAAATATTATTTCTATCGTAAAATTTTGGGGAATTGACCAAATTACCCTTTTACAATGCAATTACTATTTTTTCCCTTTTGTCCATTTTAGAATTTACCTCTCAAATTTTGATACTTAGACTAATTCAAGCCCATGATTCATCATGAATCTATAATATCATTCCATAAGTGGTAAAAATTGAACTTTAGCTATTCTCTAGCAAAAAATGGGATATATACAATTTCGTCCCTATATTATTCAATTTTTTCCAATTTAGTCCCAAAAGTGATTTCCATCACACCAAATGTAACACCCCAAAACCCGACCCAGAAGTTTTGACCGGATCCTAGAGGTCACATTGGCCACCGAAGTAGCCCGACTCAAAACCCTGCTCAAACTTCTCAAACTCCTATTCAAAAACCACTTTTACTCGTGTTTTGCTGAAACCGATAGTGAGCATTATTTACGTTTTGCAAACATTAAATTTAATTATCACTTAAAACAATTTGATACCAAATTCACATATCATGTTTTAATTTTGCAACCAAAATGGATTAGTAATTTTGTTAACTGAAGTTTCAAACCATAATTTGCAACGTAATAACCTTTTACCTTGTTTGAAAACCATAAACATTACTTAAAAACCGAATGGTTATTAATGAAGATAACTTTTAGTTAGCTAAAACCAATGCATGAAATCACAAATTTAGTTCAAATCTAAAAACCCATACCACAGTTCATATAAAAATTATTTACTAATCCGACCGAAAACATATTATCAAACTTTATGAGGACTTTATTAAAAACCAAACCGAAATGAGAAACTTCGATACCTCCGATTCACTGAGTCCACAATTCTAACCTCGCGGGTTACCTGAAAAGAGTAAACTAAGGGGGTGAGCTACAAAGCTCAGTGTGAGTCTAGAACAAATGTAGTTAAGCAGAGTTGAACAAAGGTAAACAAAAGAAATAACACGCAGTCGCTCAAACTTACAAAAGCAAAAATTCGGATCACAAACAAATATCATATTAGAGTAATGCATCATAGAGCTTTAACATTAATTAGATGTACAAATATCATATTCGAATGAAATATGGCGAAAAACCCACCTATCCAACCTTTACACGCCAACTCCTTAAACTATCACACACCATGAAGGGTATATTAGACCCTTTCCAACCTCTACACACCAATATTGGTTTATGGTGGACCCATCCAGCAAATTCACACCATTAAATGGTCGTTTGCCACTTGAATGTTAGGCAATCAAGCTACTAACATAATTACGGTTTTACCGCCAAATAATATCAATGCAGTTCAACTACCAAATCAAACTTCCTTCTCTTCAAAATTAAATCCCAACCCCAAATGCAAATGCAAATAGTAAACATGCAAACGAATATACAGAATCAGACATACTCATCTTCAGTTTCCATAGTCAATAAACACATTTGCAACCAGTTCAGTTTAACAGAATCAGAATCAAACACACTCGTATTCAATTACAAAATAGCAGAAACAACAATATACACAATTTCCAATTATCACATCCAGATATTTCATATTCCAAGTTTAGTATACCACATCATATAAGCACCTATGCGACTAACAAAATTAAATCATATGAATTCATGTACACAAATAAATTCAAGCAGTATTACTCCATTTATAGACCTCCATCAACAGAAATAGTGTCCCAAGCACTCCTATAGAGGCTTAAATGAGCACAGGATCACTCAGGGAAAAAAACAAGACAATTTGCAAATAGGTGAATAAAATTGCAAAATAGAACCACACGGTCGTGTGTCCAGGTCGTGGGGAGGGTCCAAACCGTGTGAAAGGGGTACACGACCGTGTGGCTGAAATACGCCCGTGTGGTTGAGGTACATGACTGTGTGGGTAGACCATTTCACAAAAAGAAGTAGGGGAGAAATGACCGTGTCTCAGGCCGTGTGACACCTTCTTAGGCCGTATGCGGCCTAAAAATTCCCTAACAAAGGTGACACGACCGTATGGCCAGCCCATGTGACCCACCCAGGCCGTGTGACAAGGAAGTTAACCTAAAATCTTAAGCAGCACAAAGTCGTGTGTGTAACACCCCTTACCCGTATTCATCGCTGGAACCGGGTACGAGGCATTGCCGGACATAACTCACTTGAACGTACAACTTTGAACTATAGAATTTCATTCCAATTTATAACTTTCCAATTCATATACATAACACCCTTATTATTGGTCTACGAGGCCTTAAACATGCAAACGGAAGGTCTCGGGATTAAACCGGGAACTTTTATAGACTTAGAAATATTTTGCTTTAACAGGGCCACACACCCGTGTGAAATGGAACACGCCCGTGTGGGCAGGCCGTGTGGTCACACACGCCCATGTCCCCAGCCCGTGTGAGATTTATTTTTCAATTCGAACCTACAAGGGTTTTCACACGGCCGGACACACGCCTGTGTCTTTGGCCCGTGTCCTTCACATGGCCTAGACACGCCCGTGTCCTCACCCGTGTGTGAAAACTTGGGTATTCTGTTTATGACGTCAGCAACCTTATAAAGGGTACATGGCCTAGGCACACGCCCGTGTGTCTAGCCCGTGGTCGACACTGACTTGAAACACTAGCATGCAGGGGACATACGGCCTGGTCACACGCCCATGAGACTGACCGTGTGTCACACACGGCCTAGACACACGCCCGTGTGCCTACCCGTGTGGACAAGAGCAAGACTATTTGCCAAGCTCTTTTATCACCCTAATTCAAATAACATAAAATCCCATTCGACCAATTATCAAGCAACCCAATCAAGCATCTAACACATTTATGAATAACCTCTTCTTTTCATACTTTAGCATTAATGAGCCATCAACTATGGCAATATACAAAAGAGTTCATCTCTAAAAGAACCAACACTCTTGGCCAAAACAAAAAAACATCTCATTAAGCCTAGCCCCTATACATGCCATACTCAAAATGCTAAGTCTAAATATACCGAGATGAGTCGATAGTATGGGTGATCTTCTGATTATCTTCGAATTCCGAACTAGCCCTTTGACACTATAAAACAAGGGAAAAGAAAGGGAGTAAGCTTTAAGCTTAGTAAGTTTACATGTAAGCAATAAGCATCATAGCATATGCAAAATAATCAATAACATCTTATACTAAGCAAGAACCATTCACGATCCCACAATCATGTTTACTCATTTCATTTCGTACCACAATCCAACCACATAACAATTAAATTGCTCACATTTACTTGTACACATTCCCTGCACTCAACATCACAATGCAATATGAAACATTCACTTATACAAATTCTCGATGAACTTCTCAGAGTAATACCCAGTATCCGGTGGTTGCGCACACAACCCACCATTAATCAATAATAGGGTTGTATCACACTTAGCCCACCAACAAGAATATATATATGGTGATTTCGCACATAGCCCACCAAATGATAATATAAACGATGGTATCACACTTAGCCCATCGTGAATAAGTAATAAGGTGGTATCGCACATAGCCCACCAAAAGAATAAATTACGGATATTTTTCCGCACTTACATATCTATTCTGAGGTTCATAAGGAGTTACTCACTATTTATCAATTTCAATCAATCTCGATCATAAATGATCTCATTCATACAATGCACCAATAAGTAACAACATATATATTATAGATGTATCGTTTACACATAAACTTACCTCGGTACAAAATGTATAAGTCGACGACTTAATCCGTAACCTTGCCCTTTCCCCGGTCAAGGTTGTTTCCGCGATCTTCTTGATCTATAATAATGAAATTCACTCTTTAATCACTTTATAATGCATGATACACCAAAATTTCTACTTAGGCAAAATTTCACACGGGCGTGTGAGCCCTGCATCTAGTAAAAATTTTCTAAGTTTTGTAAAAGTTTCTAAAGTTCTCAGTTTAGTCCCGAATCGGTTCCAATACATGTTTTGGGCATCGTAGGCTCGTATAAGGGACTTTATGATCGATTATGAATGATTTTAATTTGGACGCAAATTTTATGATTCGGAATTGTGTGCTTGCTTGTGATGTGAGTCCGGTAATGCCTCGTACCCTGTTCTGGCGTCAAATACGGGTAAGGGGTGTTACATTCACAACTTCTACCTTACCTTTATAAATGGTTTACAGCTGAAGAGAAACATACACAAAACCCAACATTATATATATAGTTCATCCCTTCACTTCATTCCTAACCACCTTGTTAGAACGTAATCAACTCAATTAACTAAATTAACTTGGCGTATATTACCTTTGGCTATCCCCACATGAACCCAAAATCCTCATCACTCTTACCAATCTCTTCTTCTTAACAACACAGCTCATTCTGAGGACAATCCTTACAATAATCCAGCAACTGTTACGCGCCCAATTCTTCACGCCAAGAAAATTAGTTGCGCGAATAGCGTCACGCCATTCTGATCACTTTTAGTTTGCTCACCAAATTCAGATCCTGCCAAAACTGGGTGTTACAAAAATATTATTTCTATCGTAAAATTTTGGGGAATTGACCAAATTACCCTTTTACAATGCCATTACTATTTTTTCCCTTTTGTCCATTTTAGAATTTACCTATCAAATTTTGATACTTAGACTAATTCAAGCCCATGATTCATCATGAATCTATAATATCATTCCATAAGTGGTAAAAATTGAACTTTAGCTATTCTCCAGCAAAAAATGGGAAATATACAATTTAGTCCCTATATTATTCAATTTTTTCCAATTTAGTCCCAAAAGTGATTTCCATCACACCAAATGTAACACCCCAAAACCCGACCCAGAAGTTTTGACCGGATCCTTGAGGTCACATTGGCCACCGAAGTAGCCCGACTCAAAACCCCGTTCAAACTTCTCAAACTTTTATTCGAAAACCACTTTTACTCGTGTTTTGCTGAAACCGATAGCGAGCATTATTTACGTTTTGCAAACATTAAATTTAATTATCACTTAAAACAATTTGATACCAAATTCACATATCATGTTTTAATTTTGCAACCAAAATGGATTAGTAATTTTGTTAACTGAAGTTTCAAACCATAATTTGCAACGTAATAACCTTTTACCTTGTTTGAAAACCATAAAAAGTTACTTAAAAACCGAATGGTTATTAATGAAGATAACTTTTTAGTTAGCTAAAACCAATGCATGAAATCACAAATTTAGTTCAAATCTAAAAACCCATACCACAGTTCATATAAAAATTATTTACTAATCCGACCGAAAACATATTATCAAACTTTATGAGGACTTTATTAAAAACCAAACCGAAATGAGAAACTTCGATACCTCCGATTCACTGAGTCCACAATTCTAACCTCGCGGGTTACCTGAAAAGAGTAAACTAAGGGGGTGAGCTACAAAGCTCAGTGTGAGTCTAGAACAAATGTAGTTAAGCAGAGTTGAACAAAGGTAAACAAAAGAAATAACACGCAGACGCTCAAACTTACAAAAGCAAAAATTTGGATCACAAACAAATATCATATTAGAGTAAAGCATCATAGAGCTTTAACATTAATTAGATGTACAAATATCATATTCGAATGCAATATGGCGAAAAACCCACCTATCTAACCTTTACACGCCAACTCCTTAAACTATCACACACCATGAAGGGTATATTAGACCCTTTCCAACCTCTACACACCAATATTGGTTTATGGTGGACCCATCTAGCAAATTCACACCATTAAATGGTCGTTTGCCACTTGAATGTTAGGCAATCAAGCTACTAACATAATTGCGGTTTTACCGCCAAATAATATCAATGCAGTTAAACTACCAAATCAAACTTCCTTCTCTTCAAAATTAAATCCCTACCCCAAATGCAAATGCAAATAGTAAACATGCAAACGAATATACAGAATCAGACATACTCATCTTCCGTTTCCATAGTCAATAAACACATTTGCAACCAGTTCAGTTTAACAGAATCAGAATCAAACATATTCGTATTCAATTACAAAATAGCAGAAACAACAATATACACAATTTCCAATTATCACATCCAGATATTTCATATTCCAAGTTTAGTATACCACCTCATATAAGGACCTATGCGACTAACAAAATTAAATCACATGAATTCATGTACACAAATAAATTCAAGCAGTATTACTCCCTTTATAGACCTCCATCAATAGAAATAGTGTCCCAAACACTCCTATAAAGGCTTAAATGAGCACAGGATCACTCAGGGACAAAAACAAGACAATTTGCAAATAGGTGAATAAAATTGCAAAATAGAACCACACGGTCGTGTGTCCAGGTAGTGGGGAGGGTCCAAACCGTGTGACAGGGGTACATGGCCGTCTAGCTGGAATACGCCCGTGTGGCTACGGTACACGACTGTGTGGGTAGACCATTTCACAAAAAGAAGTAGGGGAGACATGACCGTGTCTCAGGCCGTGTGACACCTTCCCAGGCCGTATGCGACCGAAAAATTCCCTAACAGAGGTGACACGACCGTATGGCCAGCCCATGAGACCCACTCAGGCCGTGTGACAAGGAAGTTAACCTAAAATCTTAAGCAGCACATGGTCATGTGTGTAACACCCCTTACCCGAATTCATCGCTGGAACCGGGTACGAGGCATTACCGGACATAACTCACTTGAACGTACAACTTTGAACTATAGAATTTCATTCCAAATTATAACTTTCCAATTCATATACATAACACCCTTATTACTGGTCTACGAGGCCTTAAACAAGCAAACAGAAGGTCTCGGGATTAAACTGGGAACTTTTATAGACTTAGAAATATTTTACCTTAACAGGGCCACACACCCGTGTGAAATGGAACACGCCCGTGTGGGCAGGCCGTGTGGTCACACACGCCCATGTCCCCAGCCCGTGTGGTCACACACGCCCATGTCCCCAGCCCGTGTGGGATTTATTTTTCATTTCGAACCTACAAGGGTTTTCATACGGCCGGACACACGCCTGTGTCCTTGGCCCGTGTCCTTCACACGGCCTAGACACGCCCGTGTCCTCACCCGTGTGTGAAAACTTGGGTATTCTGTTTATGACGTCAGCAACCTTATAAGGAGTACACGGCCTAGGCACACGCCCGTGTGTCTAGCCCGTGGTCGACACTGACTTGAAACACTAGCATGCAGGGGACACACGGCCTGGTCACACGCCCATGAGACTGACCGTGTGTCACACACGGCCTAGACACACGCCCGTGTGCCTACCCGTGTGGAAAAGAGCAAGACTATTTGCCAAGCTCTTTTATCACCCTAATTCAAATAACATAAAATCCCATTCGGCCATTTATCAAGTAACCCAATCAAGCATCGAACACATTTATGAATAACCTCTTCTTTTCATAATTTAGCATTAATGAGCCATCAACTATGGCAATATACAAAAGAGTTCATCTCTAAAAGAGCCAACACTCTTGGCCAAAACAACAAAACATCTCTTTAAGCCTAGCCCCTATACATGCCATACTCAAAATGCTAAGTCTAAATATACCGAGATGAGTCGATAGTGTGGGTGATCTTCCGATTATCTTCGAATTCTGAACTAGCCCTTTGACACTATAAAACAAGGGAAAAGAAAGGGAGTAAGCTTTAAGCTTAGTAAGTTTACATGTAAGCAATAAGCATCATAGCATATGCAAAATAATCAATAACATCTTATACCAAGCAAGAACCATTCACGATCCCACAATCATGCTTACTCATTTCATTTCTTACCACAATCCAACCAGAGAACAATTAAATTGCTCACATTTACTTGTACACATTCCCTGCACTCAACATCGCAATGCAATATGAAACATTCACTTATACAAATTCTCGATGAACTTCTCAGAGTAATACCCAGTATCCGGTGGTTGCGCACACAGCCCACCATTAATCAATAATAGGGTGGTATCACACTTAGCCCACCAACAAGAATATATATATGGTGGTTTCGCACATAGCCCACCAAATGATAATATAAACGATGGTATCGCACTTAGCCCATCGTGAATAAGTAATAAGGTGGTATCGCACACAGCCCACCAAAAGAATAAATTACAGATATTTTTCCGCACTTACATATCTATTCCGAGGTTCATAAGGAGTTACTCACTATTTATCAATTTCAATCAATCTCGATCATAAATGATCTCATTCATACAATGCACCAATAAGTAACAACATATATATTATAGATGTATCGTTTACACATAAACTTACCTCGGTACAAAATGTATAAGTCGACGACTTAATCCGTAACCTTGCCCTTTCCCCGGTCAAGGTTGTTTCCAGGCTCTTCTTGATCTATAATAATGAAATTCACTCTTTAATCACTTTATAATGCATGATACACCAAAATTTCTACTTAGGCAAAATTTCACACGGGCACGTGAGCCCTGCATCTAGCAAAAATTTTCTAAGTTTTGTAAAAGTTTCTAAAGTTCTCAGTTTAGTCCCGAATCGCTTCCAATACATGTTTTGGGCCTCGTAGGCTCGTATAAGGGAATTTATGATCGATTATGAATGATTTTAATTTGAACGCAAATTTTATGACTCGGAATTGTGTGCTTGCTTGTGATGTAAGTCCGGTAATGCCTCGTACCCTGTTCTGGCGTCAAATACGGGTAAGGGGTGTTACATTCACAACTTCCATCTTACCTTTATAAATGGTTTACAGCTGTAGAGAAACATACACAAAACCCAACATTATATATATAGTTCATCCCTTCACTTCATTCCTAACCACCTCGTTAGAACGTAATCAACTCAGTTAACTAAATTAACTTTGCGTATATTACCTTTGGCTATCCCCACATGAACCCAAAATCCTCATCACTCTTACCAATCTCTTCTTCTTAACAACACAACTCATTCTGAGGACAATCCTTACAATAATCCAGCACCTGTTAAGCGCCCAATTCTTCACGTCAAGAAAATTAGTTGCGCGAATAGCGTCACGCCATTCTGATCACTTTTGGTTTGCTCACCAAATTCAGATCCTGCCAAAACTGGGTGTTACAAAAATATTATTTCTACCGTAAAATTTTGGGGAATTGACCAAATTACCCTTTTACAATGCAATTACTATTTTTCCCTTTTGTCCATTTTAGAATTTACCTCTCAAATTTTGATATTTAGACTAATTCAAGCCCATGATTCATCATGAATCTATAATATCATTCCATAAGTGGTAAAAATTGAACTTTAGCTATTCTCCAGCAAAAAATGGGAAATATACATTTAGTCCCTATATTATTCAATTTTTTCTAATTTAGTCCCAAAAGTGATTTCCATCACACCAAATGTAACACCCCAAAACCCGACCCAGAAGTTTTGACCGGATCCTAGAGGTCACATTGGCCACCGAAGTAGCCCGACTCAAAACCCCGTTCAAACTTCTCAAACTCCTATTCAAAAACCACTTTTACTCGTGTTTTGCTGAAACCGATAGTGAGCATTATTTACGTTTTGCAAACATTAAATTTAGTTATCACTTAAAACAATTTGATACCAAATTCACATATCATGTTTTAATTTTGCAACCAAAATGGATTAGTAATTTTGTTAACTGAAGTTTCAAACCATAATTTGCAACGTAATAACCTTTTACCTTATTTGAAAACCATAAACAGTTACTTAAAAACCGAATGGTTATTAATGAAGATAACTTTTTAGTTAGCTAAAACCAATGCATGAAATCACAAATTTAGTTCAAATCTAAAAACCCATACCACAGTTCATATAAAAATTATTTACTAATCCGACCGAAAACATATTATCAAACTTTATGAGGACTTTATTAAAAACCAAACCGAAATGAGAAACTTCGATACCTCCGATTCATTGAGTCCACAATTCTAACCTCGCGGATTACCTGAAAAGAGTAAACTAAGGGGGTGAGCTACAAAGCTCAGTGTGAGTCTAGAACAAATGTAGTTAAGCAGAGTTGAACAAAGGTAAACAAAAGAAATAACACGCAGTCACTCAAACTTACAAAAGCAAAAATTTGGATCACAAACAAATATCATATTAGAGTAAAGCATCATAGAGCTTTAACATTAATTAGATGTACAAATATCATATTCGAATGCAATATGGCGAAAAATCCACCTATCCAACCTTTACACGCCAACTCCTTAAACTATCACACACCATGAAAGGTATATTAGACCCTTTCCAACCTCTGCACACCAATATTGGTTTATGGTGGACCCATCCAGCAAATTCACACCATTAAATGGTCGTTTGCCACTTGAATGTTAGGCAATCAAGCTACTAACATAATTGCGGTTTTACCGCCAAATAATATCAATGCAGTTCAACTACCAAATCAAACTTCCTTCTCTTCAAAATTAAATCACTACCCCAAATACAAATGCAAATAGTAAACATGCAAGCGAATATACAGAATCAGACATACTCATCTTCAGTTTCCATAGTCAATAAACACATTTGCAACCAGTTCAGTTTAACAGAATCAGAATCAAACATACTCGTATTCAATTACAAAATAGCAGAAACAACAATATACACAATTTCCAATTATCACATCCAGATATTTCATATTCCAAGTTTAGTATACCACCTCATATAAGCACCTATGCGACTAACAAAATTAAATCTCATGAATTGATGTACACAAATAAATTCAAGCAGTATTACTCCCTTTATAGACCTCCATCAACAGAAATAGTGTCCCAAACACTCCTATAGAGGATTAAATGAGCACAGGATCACTCAGGGACAAAAACAAGACAATTTGCAAATAGGTGCATAAAATTGCAAAATAGAACCACACGATCGTGTGTCCAGGTCGTGGGGAGGGTCAAAACCGTGTGACAGGGGTACACGATCGTGTGTCTAGAATACGCCCATGTGGCTGAGGTACGCGACTGTGTGGGTAGACCATTTCACAAAAAGAAGTAGGGGAGACATGACCGTGTCTCAGGCTGTGTGACACCTTCCCAGGCTGTATGTGACCGAAAAATTCCCTAACAGAGGTGACACGACTGTATGGCCAGCCCATGTGACCCACCCAGACCGTGTGACAAGGAAGTTAACCTAAAATCTTAAGCAGCACACAGTCGTGTGTTTAACACCCCTTACCCGTATTCATCGCCGGAACCGGGTACGAGGCATTACCGGACATAACTCACTTGAACGTACAACTTTGAACTATATAATTTCATTCCAAATTATAACTTTCCAATTCATATACATAACACCCTTGTTATTGGTCTACGAGGCCTTAAACATGCAAACGGAAGGTCTCGAGATTAAACCGGGAACTTTTATAGACTTAGAAATATTTTACCTTAACAGGGCCACACACCCGTGTGAAATGGAACACGCCCGTGTGGGCAGGCCGTGTGGTCACACACGCCCATGTCCCCAGCCCGTGTGGGATTTATTTTTCATTTTGAACCTACAAGGGTTTTCACACGGCCAGACACACGCCTGTGTCTTTGGCCCGTGTCCTTCACACGGCTTAGACACGCCCGTGTCCTCACCCGTGTGTGAAAACTTGGGTATTCTATTTATGACGTCAGCAACCTTATAAGGGGTACAAGGCCTAGGCACACGCCCGTGTGTCTAGCCCGTGGTCGACACTGACTTGAAACACTAGCATGCAGGGGACACACGGCCTGGTCACACACCCATGAGACTGACCGTGTGTCACACACGGCCTAGGCAGACAGTGGACAAGAGCAAGACTATTTGCCAAGCTCTTTTATCACCCTAATTCAAATAACATAAAATCCCATTCGACCATTTATCAAGCAACCCAATCAAGCATCTAACACATTTATGAATAACCTCTTCTTTTCATAATTTAGCATTAATGAGCCATCAACTATGGCAATATACAAAAGAGTTCATCTCTAAAAGAGCCAACACTCTTGGCCAAAACAACAAAACATCTCATTAAGCCTAGCCCCTATACATGCCATACTCAAAATGCTAAGTCTAAATATACTGGGATGAGTCGATAGTGTGGGTGATCTTCTGATTATCTTCAAATTCTGAACTAGCCCTTTGACACTATAAAACAAGGGAAAAGAAAGGGAGTAAGCTTTAAGCTTAGTAAGTTTACATGTAAGCAATAAGCATCATAGCATATGCAAAATAATCAATAACATCTTATACTAAGCAAGAACCATTCACGATCCCACAATCAAGCTTACTCATTTCATTTCTTACCACAATCCAACCACATAACAATTAGATTGCTCACATTTACTTGTACACATTCCTTGCACTCAACATCACAATGCAATATGAAACATTCACTTATACAAATTCTCGATGAACTTCTCAGAGTAATACTAAGTATCCGGTGGTTGCGCACACAGCCCACCATTAATCAATAATAGGGTGGTATCACACTTAGCCCACCAACAAGAATATATATATGGTGGTTTCGCACATAGCCCACCAAATGATAATATAAACGATGGTATCGCACTTAGCCCATCGTGAATAAGTAATAAGGTGGTATCGCACACACAATTTCACAAAAAGAATAAATTACGGATATTTTTCCGCACTTACATATCTATTCGAGGTTCATAAGGAGTTACTCACTATTTATCAATTTCAATCAATCTCGATCATAAATGATCTCATTCATACAATGCACCAATAAGTAACAACATATATATTATAGATGTATCGTTTACACATAAACTTACCTCGGTACAAAATGTATAAGTCGACGACTTAATCCGTAACCTTGCCCTTTCCCCGGTCAAGGTTGTTTCCGCGCTCTTCTTGATCTATAATAATGAAATTCACTCTTTAATCACTTTATAATGCATGATACACCAAAATTTCTACTTAGGCAAAAATGACCATTTTGCCCTTATACTTTGGCAAATTTATGGTTTTTTCCCTAGGCTCGTAAATCGTTTTTCATCACACTTTCTCATTAAACAAGCCTAGCTGAACATTTATTTCTCTTACAACAACTCACAAAACCAATTATTTCATGCATTTATTACACAATTACTACCTTTACAAATATATCCTATTTAGGTGTTTTCATGATAACACACTTCACAAAAGTTGTTTCTTAACTCACTAACATTCATTTTCTTCCATAAAAACTCAGCAAACAACATGAACACTCTCATGTAAAGTCCCTAAACTTTCAACCATTTTGTAAAATAGTCCCCTCATTAGCTAGCTTAAGCTTTGGGGATTCCAAAAGTACAAAAATTATCAAGAAAGATCCCTAGATTCACTTACTTGCAAGAGATTTGTTTTGCTGAAAATTTGAACTCCAAGAACCCTTATTTCCTCTAAATTTTCGGTGGTAGAAGAAGCATGAATAGTAAAAGATGATATCTCTTTTATTCATTTTTATATCACCTAATTCCACCAAATTTGACCAAAATTTAATGCTCTTGTCTCCCTAGTCTATATGGCCGGCCAACACACCTTTAATGGCCTAATTGCACTTTAAGGACCTCCAATTTAATATTATATGGCTATTAGACACCTCTACCTTGCAAAATAGAACTTTCGCACTTTATGCGATTTAGTCCTTTTTCACAATTAAGCATGCAATAGCTAAAATTAATGCACTAAAATTTTCATACATCCATATAATCATGCCATAATACATAAAATAATGTCAAAATAATTTTCTTCAACCTCAGATTAGTGGTCCCGAAACCACTGCTTAAATAGCCCCAAAATCAAAGTCATTATGATGTGGACCACCCGCAGTGTCGACACCCATTTGGTCCAACAACCACATCGAAATCTGCTGCAAAACACAAAAATTCACAGTATACACACCCCTGAAAAATGATTCCCAACGCAAAAGATCAAACGATTTGCCTCTATTCTACTGATACGTTTCAAAACTTTGATGAATGAAAATGCAGAAGAATGGATGATACTTTAATGAAGAGACGGAAACCAAGGCTTTAACGCAAGACAAAAATGGGGCAAAACTACAAAAAATTTTATATTCTAACAGTGGGACACAAGAATAACCAAAGAAACAAGAGAACAGTATAGAAAACAGAAACAATTGTGAAAGAAGAAATATGAGCAAAAGTGGAGGAACTAGAGAGAATTATTGGGGATTACTCCTATATTATTTTACTATTAAACAAATAGAAAAAATAAAATAAACAAAAACCTTCCAGATTTTCAAGAGTTCAAGCAAAAAAAAAAAAAAAATTCCACTAAGCACACTAGGAGATTTAAACACAAGACCTAAGAGTAAACTAACAAACACTTTACCACTGAACCAGCATGTTCATTCTTCCAGGACATAAAAATAAACTTAAAAGTCCAATCGCACCCACAAACTCATCCTACAAACCTTGATGCTTCTAACCCCAATTTTGGGGTGTGACACCAAATCACATTCCAATCCATTTCATGTCAAATAATACATAAGAATTAATATTTTTCATATTCGGATAATTTTGCACATTCTTCTTCATACTTTCCAAAATTTACGATTTAATCTTTTTGTCACATTTTCCCTTTTTAAATTATTTCCAATATCAAATTCATTTCATAAAATTTATTATCTAAGCCATTCCATAAGTTTTCCCATAACTATTTTTTATATTCGAGCCCAGAATCAAGACGTGTCATATCTGAATTTTCGAGGCATTACATTGACAGTTCGCGATAACCAATTTGATGAACTTTAGAAAAAAAAAGCTTGGAACTCCAGTCAAAGAACATATGGTTTTGCTAATGGGATTCTTTGTAGAACCAAAGGATAATAGGCTGAATTGGATCCTAACACCCAGATTGAGGTGGTGTTTAAAACTTTGACTAAAGATTTTGTAGACTTTAGGGCTACATATAACTTAGGCAGTAAAACCCCTTACCCGGTTTGGTCGTCAAACCCGAATAATAGGATGCTACACGCAAAATCAATACAATTGCATGTAATTTATATAAATATCTTTCACATACATTGCAATGTAATAAATTGAAGTCTACAAGGACTTAATTGTGAAATTCAGGCATGAAATTCGATTGACTTGTAAAAGTTTCAAAGTTTTAAAGTTGGCATCGATATTTAATTGTTGGGTATCAATACTTTGTCGATACCTTATTAAATAACGATACCAAATCACGATTCTGTTTGTTATGCAAAATAAGGGTATCGATATTTTTTTTTTGGTATCGATATTTTATGAAAAATATCAATACTCATATGAAAATCGATACAATTTTGGCATTCTGTTTGTTTTAAAATTGTTCATGTGGCCAAGTATCGATACCAAATGCCAAAAAATCGATACTTAAGCTCATAAATGAGAAAATCCTATCTTTTAAATGTCAATTTCATGCCAAACTCACTTGAACTTAAATGATACCACTTAGATACAATTATATACATGAAAATCAACTAAGGCATACCTATTCATATCCAACATGCTAAGAACATCACTTTAACAATCAACCTAAGTACCGAATTAATGTGCCACAATTGGCACCTCAATTCAACAATTCAAAACCAACTATTCATCATCATACATATCACAATTTCATCCCTAAACATTCACTCATGTTCACCATTTCACATGCTAATGTACAATCAAGAAATATTCACCAAGATGACCTAAACATAATTACCAATTCATGTCCACCTACCATAAAGCTTAACATGACATACCATTCACATCAAACTGTTACAAAGCTATATTCTAAATTGTTCATCACATATCTATTTTCACCTAATTATATAACATATCACTTAACTAACATTTAAGCAATAAGCATATATACCTTATTCATTTGTCAAAATCACCATCTGTTATACATTACAATTCACATATATTATACCAAAACATTATCCACAATTATAAGATTGTATAATCATAAGACTCTCCTAGGTACATGTCATTAAGCTAAACAAAAGTTCACCATTATTATTGAGTCTAGGATCTTCATTGGATGCTGAAGTCGGTGTACAAGATCATGTACTTAATCTAACCTATACACAAAACCAACTAAACATTGAGTAATCTATACAAAGACATCACTATAATCAATATCAATATGAGAAGATTTTAAGAGAACTTTCAAGGTTTTGTTAAAACATAACATTATACCAGATGTATTATTTATATCGTAATAACATACCATACCTCAATTCCATGCCAATCTTTCAAAGTGAAGAATTTACTCCTGATGCTCATCAATATGTCTGGCACCCAGTGCCTTATCAGACAAATTGAAGTAATCCAATTGCACCCAGAGCTGATCGATTTAATTGGCACCCAGTGCCTCATTGGGTAAACTGAAACATTACTTGTACCTTCACTAAGTAACAAATTTTCCATAAAATTTTCAATTATATCCCAACAACTGAAATTCATAACTCAATTCAACAAGTCATCTCATAACATAACATATTTCAATCCAATACAAGGTTAATTCCATACTTGCATCAAATACACTATTTTCCATACTATGCAGTTTAAACATTCATCATGAGAATCAACGTTTCACAACAATTTAATTCCATCAATTATTTTCAACTTACTTTTACCTTTGATTATACTAAGCAATGAAAGTACATAGAAATTTAAATGAATTAATTTATGAAGTTACAAACTGTAAGCTTCAAACAATGCATATACATTTAACTATGTAACATCATTATATACATATTAATTTCATAATTGTTAAAATTAACGATAATAATGGCAGTAGAACTATTGCAAAGCAATAAGAAAAGAACACACAGATTTTACGTGGAAACCCCTTTCAGGAAAAACCACGGGCAGATGAGAAGAAATTACTAATATTGAAAATCGAATGATACCAGAAGAGTTTCGACTATATTTATTTAAAGGTTAAAAAATCCTATTCTAATTAATGTCAAATAGAAGAAGTGTAGTTCTATACAGATTCAACTTGTGCGACATGGTCCTCTTATTTTGCCACAATATTTTTGTAACAGCCCGGTTTAGACCCTAGTCAAAATAGTGGTTTCGAGACCACAAATCTGAGTCTGAAAAATATTTTAATATTATTTTTTGAGTCTACAGCATGTGAATTGGTATGTGTGAATTTTTCATGATTTAATTTGATCGTTTGTGTGCTTAATTTGCAAAAAAAGACTAAATTGTAGAAAATGTAAAAGTAGCCTTCTATTTAATAAAGTGTCGAATTGACATAGTATATTAAATGTGAGGTCCTTATGTTGTAAATGGACCATTGAATTTATGAATGGACATATATGCCAAGGGTTAGTGGATTTTAAATGTGTTTAATAAGGCTATTTTGGTAAATGATGAATTAATGTTTATTAATTAAACAAAACATGATTTTTGCTTCATCTTTTCACCATTTTGCCGAAAATCAAAAACAAAAAAAGGGTTCAAAGCTTTCAAATATTCGGCCTTGTTCAAGCTTAATCAAGGTATGAGTTTTGCTCGGTTCTTGATGATTTTTACGTTTTTGTGATCGTTGTTAAGTATTCTAGCTAGCCCATGCCATGATTTTTGAAATTGTTAGTGATTTTGAAAAGTCCCATTGACGAATTTGTGAGTTTAATGATGTTAATTGATGAATTATGAAAGATATGTGTTGGGTTTACATGTTTTGTATTGTGATTTTTGATGAATTTAATTATTGTGGAATAAATTATGAAAATGAGAAATTGAGGGGCTAAAATGTGAAATAAATGAAATATGTGGGCTTATATGAGCTAAAGGAATATTCGGCCAAGCTATGATATTGTTAAATTATGTGTATTCTGTGATTTTATGAAATAGGGACTAAAATGTCAAAATGTGAAAATGTGAGGGCTAATTTGTAAAATGCCCTAAATATGTGTATATGGATTGAATTGAATGATTTGGAGAATAAAAGAGTTAAATTTGAATGTGTATAGATCAAGAACCAAAGAAAACATAATTAGATCGGGGGAAATTGAAAGTAGTTGAATAGCCGTTCGTTTCTGTTCTTTCCCGTACGAGGTAAGTCAATATACAAATAAATGTGTTTGAATTGAATTATTATTGCTTATATGTGAATGAATTGTGATATATGGCTATTGAGTTGAATATGTGTGTAACACCCCTAACCCGTAACCGACGCCAGACTAGGGTTAGGAGCATTACCAAACAGATCGAAAACTTACATAACATTTCATACATTACATTCATCATTAACAATCATAGTGTCCCTTAGATGAGTCATCAAGACTCAAAGCATGCATATAAACCGAGTTGGGACTAAACTGAAACATATATGAAATTTCATGAAAATTAAAAACTTTTCTAACTTTCAGGGGAGACACGCCCGTAGTAGGAGACCGTATGCCTTCCACGGCTTCTAGACACCCCTGTGTGTCCCTCCGTGTCTATATACTGACTATATCAACATGGTCACTAGGCACGCCCGTGTGCCATGACCATGTGCTACCAGACCATATACTGACTTTTCCAACACGGCCACCAAGCACGCCCGTGTGCCATGGCCGTGTGCTCTTAGCTAGCTACTGACTTGTACACCACGGCCAGCTGATACGCCCATGTCGAGGCCGTGTGCTATTTAAGCTACATTCTGCCAATTCAACCACAGTCTTAGGCACGCCCGTGTGCCACAACCATGTGACATTATAGGCCATTTACAAGGCCAAAATGCCACCCATAAGGGTCAACCTACAAGCAACATATATCATCCCATATCATTCACATATAACCACCAAAATATACCAAATAGCCATCCCAAAACATACCAATTTGTCCATTCAATCTATGCATCTAACATCTAATTCATTCATGCCAACTTTCAAGACAAAACATATATATAACCAAAGCATATCTTCATCATTTAACCATCCAAAAACTTGACTATATTATGGGCATTTAGACCATACCGAAACTATACATATACCACATTCATCAAAGCATAATATGAACCAAACTAGCCATATCTCATGACTAAGTATATACATCAACTTGTACCAAAAACTAGACTATACATGCCATATCTAGATAAAACCATTCCCAAATTGTACCAAAATTAGTTTAGTAGTGTGATGATGATCCGTGACGATCCCGAGCCCTCAGTAGCTTTGATGACCTACAAAACAGAGAAAACATACACAGAGTAAGCTTTCCAAAAGCTTAGTAAGTCATATACAAATAAATTTGATATGGAAGGCATATATGCAAATCAATACATTGGCACATATCAATCATTTAGCAAACTCTCACTTATTTACTTTGGTTCATACAATTTTAACCACATTAGCCATTTTCACCATTCAAGAATCATATAAACATATAGCTCATCCAGCCAAAACAATTCTTATCATATCATAATTTCCATATACATCTCATCATAGTAAGATCACTTAGATGCTTACCTTATATACACAAATAGTGTATAATCAACGTACCTGAATCGGATTTAATATCACCTAATTGTTCATAGCTCAGATTTCTAATTCGTATCACAAGCTTGCCAGTTGAACCGTAAGGATTCTAGTAGGATACTCAGAAGCTCAGAATAGTCATACAATGCCAACGTCCCAGACGAGGTCTTACATGCACTCGGATATCGACGCCACTGTCCCAGACAGGGTCTTACACGAATCAGTACGATGTCGATGTCCCAGACATGGTCTTACACATAAAGCTCATATCGATGCCAACATCCCAGACGTGGTCTTACACATAAAGCTCGTATCGTTGCCTTCGGCCCAGACGAGGTCTTACACGAAATCTCAAATCAGCGCCAACGTCCCAGACGTGGTCTTACATGATAAAACAGAACAAATACCTATGTCATGACATAGGTAATCCTCTCTATTCCTAGGTTCGTACGGGGCTTTTCGGACTTTATCGCTATATCGGCCTTATCTCGTAATTCATATGCACAACCTCTCATAAGCATTCATTATCTACATTAGTCATATGAACAAATACAATTGCATACATATACGTTTATTTGCATAGTGACTTACCTCGGATTCGATTTATCGGAATGAAAACGGCTACTCAGTTACTTTCGCTTTCCTGCGATCTAAATCTGTTTTCCCCGGTTCTTGATCTAAACATATTCAAAATTAACCCTTTTATTCACTAATTCATTCAATTCTATCCATGGACACATATTTAGGGCTATTTGCAAATTAACCCTCAAATTTACACACTTAATCAATTTAGTCCATTTTTTCTCAAAATATCAAATTCACAAATTTTGTTCACACATAAGCATAGCCGAACCTCCCTAGGGACTATATAAGTCCAAATATTTCATCAAAATCACAAATTAGTCCTCCAAAATAATATTTTCACAATTTAGCCCTATTTAGCTAAATTCATCAAAACTTCAAGAATAAAACATGTTCATCTTACTCAAATATTTCATTTAACCACTAAACTCATCTCAAAACTCTACATATCATCAATGGCATTTTACACAAACATCATAAATACACAAAATTAAGACATGGGTTTGATAGCTCTCGAAGAAACGATTACAAAAACGTAGAAATTATCAAAAACCGACTCAAAACATACCTTAATCAAAGAAGACAAGAGCCGAAACCTAGCTTGAGTTTTCTTTTCTTCTTCTTTTATAATTTCGGCTAAAAGATGATAACTATCCCATTTTCATGCTTTTGTTTCTTTTAATTATACTTAATTATCAATGTACAAAATTATCCTTTAATTCTAAATGCATGAAACATATCATATAAGGTCATTTTTTACCATATTCATCCACTTGCTCAAATAATGGACTTATTGCCTTATAAAGACTCCTCATTTAAAAGCCATCACAATGATACTTTAACATATAGCATACAACTTTCACATTTAATGAAATTCAATCCTTTCATCAAATTAAACACACAGACGGACAAATTAACTTACAGAAATTTAGTATATGCTTAATCACATATTAAAGACATAGAAAATAATATTAAAATATTATTCAGACTCGGATTCGTGGTCCCAAAACCACTGTTTCGACTAGGGTATAAATCGGACTGTTATAATTCTCCCCCCTTAGGGATTTTCGTCCCTAAAAATCTTACCGTTAAACAGATTCAGATATTGCTGTTTCATTGAATCTTCTGGTTCCCATGTTGCCGCTTCAATTCCGTGCTGATTCCATAATACTTTCACTAACTGAATTTTCTTGTTTCTCAACTCTTTTACTTCACGAGCTAAGATACGGATCGGTTCCTCTTCATATGACATGTCAGATCGGATTTCAATTTCAGATGGAGCAATTACATCTGACGGATCGGATCGATATCTACGGAGCATCGAGACATGAAACACATTGTGGATCTTTTCTAATTCAGAGGGCAATCTTAATCTGTATGCAATAGGCCCGACACGTTCAATGATCTCATACAGTTCGATGAACCTCGGACTTAACTTGCCTTTACGTCTGAAATGGAGTACTTTCTTCCACGGTGACACCTTCAGAAATGCTTTGTCGCCAATCTCAAATTCTATATCTTTTCGTTTCAAGTCTGCATAAGACTTCTGACGATCAGATGCTGCTTTTAAACAATCTCAGATCAGTTTCACTTTCTATTCTGAGTCTTTTATCAAATCGACTCCAAGTAACTTCTTTTCACTGAGCTCGGTCCAATACAGGGGTGTACGACATTTACGTTCGTATAAAGCTTCATAAGGTGCCATTTTGATGCTTGACTGAAAACTATTATTATACGCAAATTCAATCAAAGGCAGATACTGTTCCCACGTACCATCAAACTCAAGTACACATCATCTTAACATATCTTCGAGAATCTGAATGATCCGCTCGGATTGACCATCCGTTTGCAGATGACAAGTTGTACTGAAGTGTAATTTCGTGCCCAAAGCTTCTTGCAATTTCTTCCAGAACCTCGATGTAAACCTCGGATCCCTATCTGACACAATGGATAGTGGCACCCCGTGCAATCTCACAATCTCAGAAATATAAAGTTCAGCAAATCTATCAAGTGAATAGTCAGATCTTACCGGAATAAAATGGGCATATTTCGTCAATCGGTCAACTACGACCCAAATCGCATCCTTCTTTCTCGGAGTCTGAGGCAAACCAGAAACAAAGTCTATCGTTACTCTATCCTATTTCTATTCAGGAATCAGAATTGGTTGAAGTAACCTAGACGGAACTTGATGTTTAGCTTTCACTTGCTGACAGATTAAACACTTCGAAACAAAGTCAGAAATATCACATTTCATGCCAGACCACCAATAATGTTGTTTCAAATCGTGATACATTTTAGTACTCCCCGGATGAACAGAGAAACTACTATTATGTGCTTCACTTAAAATCAGCTGAACCAACTCTGGATTTCTCGGAACACAGATACGACCTCAGAATCTCAAACAATCATCAACAACTCGAAATTCAGATTCAGAATTCAAATCACACTGAGCTCGTTTTGTTGTTAACTCATTATCAGATTTCTGAGCATCACATATCTGTTGTAAGAACAACGGCTTTGCTTTTAATTCCGCTATGATAGAACAACCATCAGACAAATCCAACTGAGTAATCAATGCTCTTAATGCAAACAACGATTTTCTACTCAGAGCATCTGCAACAACATTTGCTTTACCCGGATGATAATCTATCACAAGCTCATAATCTTTTAGTAGCTCTAACCACCTTCTCTGGCGCAGGTTCAAATCTTTCTGAGTCATTAGATGCTTCAGACTTTTATGATCCGAAAACACGTTACATTTCTCACCATGCAAGTAATGGCGCCAGATCTTAAGTGCAAACACAATCGCAGCTAACTCGAGGTCGTGCGTCGGATAATTCTTTTCATGCGGCTTCAATTGTCTCGAGGCATAAGCTACAACTTTGCCTTCCTGCATCAAAACACATCCCAGACCGTTTAATGAAGCATCATTGTAAATTACAAATTCCTTGCCTGATTCTTGTTGTACTAACACTAGAGCTTCTGTTAACAGAGTTTTCAACTGATCAAAACTTTTCTGACATCTATCAGACCATTCAAATCTAACATCTTTCTGAAGTAGTTTCGTCAACGGAATAGCTATCACTGAAAATCCTTTTACAAATCGACGATAATAACCAGCTAGGCCCAGAAAGCTACGGACTTCAGACACGTTCCTCAGAGGTTTCCAATCCAGAATAGCAGAAATCTTGTTCGGATCAACTCGGATTCCAAAACCTGACACAATATGCCCCAGAAAACTAACCTCGTGTAACCAAAATTCACATTTGCTAAATTTTGCATACAATTGCTTTTCTCTCAGAGTTTGCAATACAATCTTCAGATGCTCGACATGCTCAGTCTCATCCCATGAATAAATCAAAATATCGTATATGAACACTACAACAAAGCGATCTAAGTGCGGTCTAAAAATTCTGTTCATCAGATCCATAAAAACAGTAGGAGCATTGGTTAGTCCAAATGGCATAACTAAAAACTCATAATGCGTGCACTGCGTCAAAAAGTAGTCTTGAACGTCTGAATCTTTAACTCTTAGCTGGTAGTACCCCGATCTCAGATCAATCTTGGAAAATACAGTAGCTCCTTTTAACTAGTCGAATAAATCATCAATTCTGGGCAACGGATATTTATTCTTTATAGTCACCTTATTCAATTGACGGCAATCGATACACATCCTCATCGTGCCATCTTTCTTTTTCACAAACAGAACGGGAGCACCCCAAGGTGAAAAACTCGGTCTAGCAAACCCTCTATCGGTCAATTCTTGCAACTACGACTTTAACTCCTTCAACTCTGTTGGCGCCATTCTATACGGAGCTATAGAAATAGGTGTAGTACCTGGCAACAACTCAATACCAAATTCAACTTCACGTATCGGAGGCAAACCCGGCAATTCTTCCAAAAACACATCAGAATATTCACAAACAACAGGCACCGACTCAACTTTCTTATCAGACACTTTCGAGTCAATAACATAAGCAAAATATGCCTCACAACCCTTTTTCATATAACTTTGAGCTTTCAAAACCGATATCACAGCAGACAATCCATTCATATCATTAGACTCAATCCGCACAATTTCATTATTCGAACATCTCAAATCAATAGTCTGTCTTTTACAATTCACAACAGCATCATGCAAAAATAACCAATCCATACCTAGAATAATATCGAACTCATCAAATGGAAAAAGCATCAGATCAGCAGGGAAATAGATATCTCGAAACATTAACGGACAGTTCTTGCATACTTTATCAACAAGAACACTTTTACCTAAGGGGTTCGATACTTTTATAGCAAACTCGATGAGACTCTACTGAGCAAAGTCTTCACTCAATACTAAATTCATGCATATATATGAATGCGTAGAACCAGGGTCTATCAATGCAATCACAGAAGTATCATAAACCCGTTATAACATTAGGTGATGAAGCTTCCTCACGAGCTCGGATAGCATACGCTCTAACAGGCGCTCTAGCTTCAGATCTTGCAACAGTGTCCCTCGATGTTCTCTGACTACCACTGACATTTCTTACATTCTTCGGTGGTCTACCTCTCATAGGTGCATTATCAGATCTCAGATTCTGAACAGTCTCTGGCTCGACAGGTTTAGGGCAATCACGGATAAAATGATCCAATGATCCATATCTAAAGCAAGCTTTGTCATTTAATCTACAGCTTCCCGGATGTCTTTTTCCACAATGTTTACATTCAGGTCTCTCAGTCCAGACATTACCAACACTGGCTACTGAAGTTGCTAGAGTTTTGGAACTCATTTGCGGTTGAGATTGATTTCTGTTTGAATATCTCACATTATCCCTGAATCTTTTCGGAGTAGATTGAAATGATTTACTCTGAAATCTCTTTCTCATATCTCGAGTATCAGACTCAGCTTTTCTTTTATCTTTCCCGAGTTCCTCTGCTTTACAAGCTCGGTCAACGAGTACAACGAACTCTTTTATTTCTAAAATACCAACCAAAGAAACGGATGTCTTCATTAAGTCCGTCTTCAAATCTTTTGCACATTATAGCTTCGGATGATACACATTCCCGAGCATACTGACTCAGTCTCACAAATTCTCCTTCATACTCAGAAACAGTCATTCTACCCTGTTTAAGTTCCAGAAATTCCTTCCGTCTCTGATCAACGAATCTCTCACTGATATATTTCTTCCGTAACTCAATCTGAAAGAAGTCCCATGTAACTCATTCTCTCTAACAATGTAAATCGAGTTTTCCACCATTGATAAGTCAGATCTCTGAGTAATGATACAACACACTTTATGCATTCTTCCAAAGTCAGAGACATTTCGTCGAATACCCAGATAGTATTTTCTATCCAGAACTCGGCCTTTTCAGCATCATCATCTTTAGTAGCCGGAATTCTTCGGCCCCATACTTACAAATCTTGTCAACAGGAGGCTTATTCAACAGATTCAGATGCATATCTGATGGCACAACTATAGTCTGAGGGGAATTAACCGGGGGCGGGGGTTGCGAAATAGTCGGGTTATTCTTTACAAACTGAGTGAACCACTCACTCATCATTTGGAAGAAAGCTTGTTTAGCTTCTTCCCCTTGACCGCCAATGAGTTTGCACGCTGTCACTCACGGCTCTTTCGGGATCCATTACTATACGAAAATCACATTTTATACGTCAGGATTCATCACACTATCACAATTCAGATATATGGCATGTATAGCTAGACTCTGACACGCTACGTTAATCCGAGAATTGGCTAAACCGTATGTAACATCCCGAAATTAGGCCTAGTAGGATTGGGCCCAATGGCCCTTGATTTTAAAATTTTTGAGAACGGCATTAATGCAAGTTAGACTTATTAGGTAAGTTATTTTGGAAGGTTAGAGGGCTTCATGAAGTCCCAGTGATCAAATATTAGCTTTGGGGAAATTTTGGTTTTAGGTGAAAAAAACCTAGAAGTTGGCGGAGTAGGCCTTAAGAATAAAATGTGGGGAAAAATGACACAAGTGGAGTGTGTGGTGTAGTGGCAAAGTGACGCCACATAAGAGACAAGGGGTGACGCCACAAGGAAGGAAGGAGGTCCAAGGTTCAAGTCTTGGCTTTTGCATTTTGGTTTTCTTTTTACTTGGACCTCGGAATTTGGCTATAGATTTATATTTAGTTGCGCATGGTTTAAGACACAAGAGGAGCTTGTGGCCAAGTGGCTAGCAGCGTGGATTATGTTGCAAGGGAGCCTGGTTCGAATCTTATGAGAAGCAAGGGAGTATTTATTTTATGGTCTCTGGATGGGAAGAGTTTCATTGAATTTAAACTCTACTCGATGTAAGGGATCCTACATCGAAAAGATACAAAGAAGGAAGGTGAAGAGCTAGCTATATAAAGAGCATTCCAGAGGAGGGTTGACACACCTTGGAAGGCGTTTGGGCACATGAGTGGTCGGAGCGCGGATTAACACCGAGTCCTATCGTGTGTAACTCTCTCTACTCTAGTTGTAGAGCGGCAAATGCCGGCGTGCCGATCACGGCAATAGTAGCCACACGAGCGTCGCGAGCGCACGTGTGGGGCTTCGACGCGATAGTTGAGGCCATCGCAGTATTCTTGTGGGTTGGGGCCGCTTTGCTTGCTGGCGCGATGGGCGAAGGGGGCCCAATGGGCCGTGGGCCCAATATAGTAAATTGTATGATGGTGTAGTATATAGTGAACTAGACTAGGTGAATCTCATAAACATGGCTAGATTTGTGCTAGGTGGGCCACACGAGCGTGTGGGCCCGAATGGGCCAGAATCGAGTTTTAGGCCCAATCGTCCGGTACGACCGGAAATGGTAGCTGAGTCGCTCGGGGTGACATTTGGGCCTTTGGGAAAGGCCATTGTAGGTGCAAAATTACCGATATACCCTTGGTGGGTAAATTACGAAAATGCCCTTGGTAGGTAAAATTACGGTTATACCCTTAGAGGTTTATTAGGGTGATTATGTTGTTTTATGTCTATCTGATTATGATGGTAATTCATGTTATACTTATATTTGATATATGTCTAGCATACATGACATACTGCATACACGAATTATTATGTCATATTGCATGGGTTATATGAGTGGAGGGGCGTGATATTCGTGTCGATGGGCACCAAGGGTTTGGTACCACATTGTGACTACGGTCCACGAGAGGTTTGGCACCTCCAGAGGTTTGGCACCTCATAGCGACTCGTCCCTATGGTTAACACCACCGTGGGTTGGCCCCACTTTTGAGATATGGGATCGTCCGCGGTGATTTGGTATCACACGTGGGTTGGCCCCACGCATGGATTATTAGTGACTTTGAGTCACCAAAGTGATTTGGTATCACATTCGTGTCTCCGGACACCGAGGTTTGGCACCTCATAGCGCCTCGTCCCAGTGGGTTTGGTACCACAAAGGGGTTGGCCCCACAGATAATACAACGGGATTGACGCCAAAGATTTGGTATCACACGATGGGTTGGCCCCATCACTATTATTCGTGACTTCGAGTCACCAAAGTGGTTTGGCACCACAATATTGATGAATATCGTGTCCTTGGACACCGCTGGTTTGGCACCACCAAGGTGGTTTGGTACCACACGGGGTAGAAAAAGGAGTTGCGGATGGCTAGGTTTGGGTGCATGATATGCATATTTTCATATGAAATTGTGTAAGGGCCTCATTGGATGGGGATTTACACACCGAGTCTCGATGACTCACCCCTTAGTTAAATTTTGCAGTAATCATTAGATCGCGGATTTGGGAGCCGAGGTGGACTCGTGGAGGCCATACATATGTTTACTCGTAAACTCGTTTCTTTTATTTGGACTTATTTTTATTTGAGTTTTTGTTATGTAATAAGGCCTTGGGTATTTTATTTGGTTTCACTTTTCAATTTGCTTATTGCTTATTATTAAATGATCAATATGGGATTTTCCTAAAATGATAATAAACCATTTCTTACTCAAAATTGCTTAAACTCGATTTCTCACCACAACTATAAAGAATATGAGCTTTTAACGAATGCACAGTTTTTAGACATTTCTTTCATGTGACATGCCGATTCTGGCCGTAACGCTTTAGGCCGGGTTTGGGGTGTTACAATTATGGTATCGAGCCTAGGTTCAAAAACTCTACTGTGGGTTTGGGTTCAAAAATGTTTTCAAAAGATGGTTTGGAAAATGGTTTAGAAAAATATATATCTGTTCTTTTTGTTGAAATATGGCACCCGAGTCTCCGCACCAATCCGCACTGTAAGTTTCCCGATACTTTGCTTTGTTATATGCTTGTATTTTGAATGTCTATTCTGTGTGTTTGGGTTGGATGTGATGTTCGGATATAGAGTTGATTGCGTCTTTAAATATTTGTGCGCTTTAATGGTTAGGTTTTTTTAGTATGTGTAGGATTTCTAAATTCTAGTTAAAAGTACATTAGGGTTATTGGAATCGAGAGTGCTTGCTGCGTGAGCACAATGTTGTAGGTTAGGTTGTACGAATGTTCCTGTAGTTGGAAATTTCGAGGACAAAATTTCTTTAAGGAGGGTAGATTTGTAACATCCCAAATTAGGCCTAGTAGGATTGGGCCCAATGGGCCTTGATTTTAAAATTTTTGAGAACGGCATTAATGCAAGTTAGACTTATTAGGTAAGTTACTTTGGAAGGTTAGAGGCTTCTATGAAGTCCCGGATTAAATATTAGCTTTGGGGAAATTTTGGTTTTAGGTGAAAAAAACCCGGAAGTTGGCAGTAGGCCTTAAGAATAAAATGTGGGGAAAAATGACACAAGTGGAGTGTGTGGTGTAGTGGCAAAGTGACGCCACATAAGAGACAAGGGGTGACGCCACAAGGAAGGAAGGAGGTCCAAGGTTCAAGTCTTGGCTTTTGCATTTTGGTTTTCTTTTACTTGGACCTCGGAATTTGGCTATAGATTTATATTTAGTTGCGCATAGTTTAAGACACAAGAGGAGCTTGTGGCCAAGTGGCTAGCAGCGTGGATTATGTTGCAAGGGAGCCTGGTTCGAATCTCATGAGAAGCAAGGGAGTATTTATTTTGCGATGCGGATGGGAAGAGTTTCAGTTGAATTTAAACTCTCTTCGACGAAGGGATCCTACATCGGAAAGATACAAAGAAGGAAGGTGAAGAGCTAGCTATATAAAGAGCATTCCAGAGGAGGGTTGACACACCTTGGAAGGCGTTTGGGCACAGGAGTGGTCGGAGCGCGATTAACACGAGTCCTATCGGTGTGTAACTCTCTCTACTCTAGTTGTAGAGCGGCAAATGCCGTGCCGATCACGGCAATAGTAGCCACACGAGCGCGCGAGCGCACGTGTGGGGCTTCGGCAGCGATAGTTGAGGCCATCGTGAGTATTCTTGTGGGTTGGGGCTGCCCAGGCGCGATGGGCGAAGGGGGCCCAATGGGCCGTGGGCCCAATATAGTAAATTGTATGATGGTGTAGTATATAGTGAATCTGGACTAGGTGAATCTCATAAACATGGCTAGATTTGTGCTAGGTGGGCCACACGCGGCGTGTGGGCCGAATGGGCGGAATCGAGTTTTAGGCCCAATCGTCCGTGCGACCGGAAATGGTATGGTAGTCGCTCGGCTTCTGACATTTGGGCCTTTGGGAAAGGCCATTGTAGGTGCAAAATTACCGATATACCCTTGGTGGGTAAATTACGAAAAAATGCCCTTGGTAGGTAAAATTACTGTTATACCCTTAGAGGTTTATTAGGGTGATTATGTTGTTTTATGTCTATCTCGATTATGATGGTAATTCATGTTATACTTATATTTGATATATGTCTAGCATACATGACATAACGCATACACGAATTATTATGTCATATTGCATGGGTTATATGAGTGGAGGGGCGATGATATTCGTGTCGACGGGCACCGGTGGTTTGGTACCACATTGTGACTACGGTCACCGAGGTTTGGCACCTCCGCAGGTTTGGCACCTCATAGCGACTCGTCCCTCGTGGTTTAACACCACCGTGGGTTGGCCCCACTTTTGAGATATGGGATCATCGTCGGTGATTTGGTATCACACGTGGGTTGGCCCCACGATGGATTATTAGTGACTTTGAGTCACCAAAGTGATTTGGTATCACATTCGTGTCTCCTGGACACCGAGGTTTGGCACCTCATAGCGTCTCGCACCGCTGGTTTGGTACCACGATGGGTTGGCCCCACGATAATACAACGGGATTGACGCCAGGTGATTTGGTATCACACGATGGGTTGGCCCCATCACTATTATTCGTGACTTCGAGTCACCGGTGGTTTGGCACCACAATATTGATGAATATCGTGTCCTTGGGCACCAGTGGTTTGGCACCACCAAAGGTTTGGTACCACACGGGTAGAAAAAGGAGTTGCGGATGGCTAGGTTTGGGTGCATGATATGCATATTTTCATATGAAATTGTGTAAGGGCCTCATTGGATGGGGATTTACACACTTGAGTCTCGATGACTCACCCTTAGTTAAATTTTGCGGGTAATCATTAGATCGCGGATTTGGGAGCTGAGGTGGACTCGTGGAGGTCATACATATGTTTACTCGTAAATTCGTTTCTTTTATTTGGACTTATTTTTATTTGAGTTTTTGTTATGTAATAAGTCCTTGGGTATTTTATTTGGTTTCAGCTTTCAATTTGCTTATTGCTTATTATTAAATGATCAATATGGGATTTTCCTAAAATGATAATAAACCATTTCTTATTCAAAATTGCTTAAACTCAATTTCTCACCACAACTATAAAGAATATGAGCTTTTTAACGAATGCACAGTTTTTAGACATTCCTTTCATGTGACATGCCAGATTCGGTCGTAACGTTTAGGCCGAGTTTGGGGTGTTACACCGTAGCTCTGATACCAACCAAATGTAACACCCCTAACCCGTAATCGACGCCAGACTAGGGTTAGGAGCGTTACCAAATAGATCGAAAACTTACATAACATTTCATACATTACATTCATCATTAACAATCATAGTGTCCCTTAGATGAGTCATCAAGACCCAAAGCATGCATATAAACCGAGTTGGGACTAAACTGAAACACATATGAAATTTCATGAAAATTAAAAACTTTTCTAACTTTCAGGGGAGACACGCCCGTGGTAGGAGACCGTGTGCCTTCCACGGCTTCTAGACACCCCCGTGTGTCCCTCCGTGTCTATATACTGACTATATCAACACGCTCACTAGGCACGCTCGTGTGCCATGACCGTGTGCTACCAGACCATATACTGACTTTTCCAACACGGCCACCAAGCACGCCCGTGTGCCATGGCCGTGTGCTCTTAGCTAGCTACTGACTTGTACACCACGGCTAGCTGACACGCCCATGTCGAGACCGTGTGCTATTTAAGCTACATTCTGCTAATTCAACCACGGTCTTAGGCACGTCCGTGTGCCACAACCGTGTGACATTATAGGCCATTTACAAGGCAAAAATGCCACCCATAAGGGTCAACCTACAAGCAACATATATCATCCCATATCATTCACATATAGCCACCAAAATATACCAAATAGCCATCCCAAAACATACCAATTTGTCCATTCAATCTATGCATCTAACATCTAATTCATTCATGCCAACTTTCAAGACAAAACATATATATATAACCAAAGCATATCTTCATCATTTAACCATCCAAAAACTTGACTATATTATGGGCATTTAGACCATACCGAAACTATACATATACCATATTCATCAAAGCATAATATGAACCAAACTAGCCATATCTCATGACTAAGTATATACATCAACTTGTACCAAAAACTAGACTATACATGCCATATCTAGATAAAACCATTCCCAAATTGTACCAAAATGAGTTTAGTAGTGTGATGACGATCCGTGACGATTACGAGCCCTCAGTAGCTTTGACGACCTATAAAACAGAGAAAACATACACAGAGTAAGCTTTCCAAAAGCTTAGTAAGTCATATACAAATAAATTTGATATGGAAGGCATATATGCAAATCAATACATTGGCACATATCAATCATTTAGCAAACTCTCACTTATTTACTTTGGTTCATACAATTTTAACCACATTAACCATTTTCACCATTCAAGAATCATATAAACATATAGCTCATCTAGCCAAAACAATTCTTATCATATCATAATTTCCATATACATCTCATCATAGTAAGATCACTTAAATGCTTACCTTATATACACAAATAGTGTATAATCAACGTACCTGAATTTGATTTAATATCACCTAACTGCTCATAGCTCAGATTTGTAATTCTTATCACAAGCTTGCCCGTTGAACCGTAAGGATTCTAGTAGGATACTCAGAAGCTCGGAATAGTCGTACAATGCCAACGTCCCAGACGAGGTCTTACATGCACTCGGATATCGATGCCACTTTCCTAGACAGGGTCTTACACGAATCAGTACAATGTCGATGTCCCAGACATGGTCTTACACATAAAGCTCATATCGATGCCAACATCCCAGATGTGGTCTTACACATAAAGCTCGTATCGTTGCCTTCGGCCCAGACGAGGTCTCACACGAAATCTCAAATCAACGCCAACGTCCCAGACGTGGTCTTACATGATAAAACAGAACAAATACCTATGTCATGGCATAGCTAATCCTCTCTATTCCTAGGTTCGTATGGGGCTTTTCAGACTTTATTGCTATATCGGTCTTATCTCGTAATTCATATGCACAACCTCTCATAAGCATTCATTATCTACATTAGTCATATGAACAAATACAATTGCATACATATACGTTTATTTGCATAGTGACTTACCTCGGATTCGGTTTATCGGAATGAAAACGGCTACTCAGTTACTTTCGCTTTCCCGCGATCTAAATCCATTTTCCCGGTTCTTGATCTAAACATATTCAAAATTAACCCTTTTATTCACTAATTCATTCAATTCAATCCATGGAAACATATTTAGGGCTATTTGCAAATTAACCCTCAAATTTGCACACTTAATCAATTTAGTCCATTTTTTCTCAAAATACCAAATTCGTAAATTTTGTTCACACATAAGCATAGCCGAACCTCCCTAGGGACTATATAAGTCCAAATATTTCATCAAAATCACAAATTAGTCCTCCAAAATAACATTTTCACAATTTAGCCCTATTTAGCTAAATTCATCAAAACTTCAAGAACAAAACATGTTCATCTTACTCAAATCTTTCATTTAACCACTAAACTCATCTCAAAACTCTACATATCATCAATGGCATTTTACACAAAAATCATCAATAGACATAATTAAGACATGGGTTTGATAGCTCTCGAAGCAACGATTACAAAAACGTAGAAATTATCAAAAACTAACTCAAAACATACCTTAATCAAAGAAGACAAGAGCCGAAACCTAGCTTGAGTTTCCTTTTCTTCTTGTTTTATAGTTTCGGCTAAAAGATGATAACTATCCCATTTTCATGCTTTTGTTTCTTTTAATTATACTTAATTATCAATGTACAAAATTATCCTTTAATTCTAAATGCATGAAACATATCATATAAGGTCATTTTTGACCATATTCATCCACTCGCTCAAATAATGGACTTATTGCCTTATAAGGACTCCTCATTTAAAAGCCATCACAATGATACTTTAACATATAGCATACAACTTTCACATTTAATGAAATTCAATCCTTTCATCAAATTAAACACACAGACGGACAAATTAACTTACGGAAATTTAGTATATGCTTAATCACATATTAAAGACACATAAAATAATATTAAAATATTATTCAGACTCAGATTCGTGGTCCCGAAACCACTGTTCTGACTAGGGTATAAACCGGACTGTTACAATGTGGAATCCGAGAAAGTTTCGATAATGTGACGACGTCCAAAAAGTCCCGTATGAACCTTAGGAAATAGTTAGGATACGTATGTCATGACATAAGATTCCGTGATATTATTTCGTGTAAGACCACGTCTGGGACG
Source organism: Gossypium sturtianum (assembly GCA_025698515.1). NCBI lineage: Eukaryota > Viridiplantae > Streptophyta > Magnoliopsida > Malvales > Malvaceae > Gossypium > Gossypium sturtianum. The sequence continues at coordinate 102,425,978 of CM046948.1, read as the reverse complement.
TTGGCAACGATTTGAGATATCGTGTAAGACCGTGTCTGGGACATTGGCATCGATTAGAGATTACGTGTAAGATAATGTCTGGGACATCGGCATCGTATATGATTTCGTGTAAGACCCTGTCTAGGACAGTGGCATCGATATTTGATTACATGTAAGACCACACCTGGGACATTGGCATTGTACGAGCTTTTCGAGCTATCCGAATAACTTGTTTGATTCCGAACGGTTCAACGGACATTTCGAGAAATGAATGAGTATACGAATGGGCATCTGAATTCCGGTACGTATGTATGTATATGAAATTTGGCAATGAAAGGTATGTATGTATATGATCATTTGATATGTGAGCTACATTACATGATATGTGATTATGAGCAAGTGAACATGATCAAATGAGATATAAGAGAAATATAACTTGTGATTGTGTTATGCCATGAACTATATGTATGAAATGGTTTATAATTGTTCTATGTGATAAGTTTATTTGTATATGGCTTACTAAGCTTTTGAAAGCTTACTTTGTGTGTGTTTGCATTGTTTTATAGATTATCGAAGCTACTGGGAGCTCAGGGATCATTGAGGATCATCACCACACTATCGAACTCAGGGACACGAGCGTGTGTCTCTGCCGTATTGTTCGAGGGAAACTTTGAAGTGAGCCTGGGCAGAGCACACGGCCGTACACACGAGCATGTGCTAGGCCGTATGGCCAAGTCAGTATACTCCCCTTCGATTGTCACGGTCGAGCACACGGGCGTGTGAGACCAATTCGAATAGGTACACGGGCTAGACACACGGGCGTGTGACTGGCCGTGTGACCAAGTCAGTAGCCTCCCTAATTTTCACACGGCCTGGCACACGGGCGTGTCTTGTGGCCATGTGGACAAGTCAGTATGTATGCCTTATTTTGCCACGGCCTAGACACACGGGCGTGTCTAAGCCGTGTGAGGCACACGACTTGCCCACACGGGCGTGTGACCTCTGTAACTTTGAAAAATGTTTAAGTTTCAGAAAAAAAATTGTATGTGCTTGGTTTAGTCCCGACCCCTTCCCAATGCATGTTTAAGGTCTCGTAGACCTTCTAAAGGGACTCTATGTGTATATTTCGCTATAGAATGTTTGTGAATTTTTGATGTTAGTGAAATGTTTGTGATATGATCCGATATGTCCGGTAATGCCTCTTAACCTTAGTCCGACGACGGATACAGGTTAGGGTTGTTACAATTTTATTTCTTTAACAAGTGATGGTTTCGGGTCACACAACTCTAACGATCTCCACCTTAACACGAATTCTCAACAAAAAAAATTGTCCATCTCTTCCACGAAACCCTTTTAAGGGGTATTCTTCAAAAATGAACACCAATCAAGTCCAAGCAATGCTCAAGCTTGGTTATAGGAAGTAGGGGTGAGTATTCGATCGAGTCGAGTCGAATCGAGTCAAAACTTTTCGAGTTAGTCGAGTTAACAAATCCTATTTTAGCAACCGAACTCAATTTGAATTTTTTTTGAATCGAATCGAGTCAAAAAATTTCGAGTCAAATCGAGTCGAGTTAACGAATCCTATTATTTATACTTAATGTTGCGATTAGATGGACCGATTATTTAACTAGTAAACGAAGTACAAGATTATTTAACTACATGAACAATATAATGATTCTGCCTCTTAACTTAATGGGTAAATATTTATCAAAACGACGTAGTTTTGCCTTTTAACTTAATTATTTTGAATTTTAACTTTTAAAAAAGTAAACATTTATCAAAATGACGTAGTTTGTCTTTTCTTATTCGGATTTTCGGATAACTCGAATTGTGTAATTCATATTCGAGTTAAACCAAAAAACTTAATTTTTTATTCGAGTTGATCCGAATAACTTGATTAACTCAAATAACTCGAACTATTTAGTTCAAAATTTGAAATTTTTATCGAGTTTTTCGAATCGAATCCGATTTTGCTCACCCCTAATAGAAAGTGGCTTAGTCATCATATTTGCAGGATTATCATGATTACTAATTTTGCTCACAACAATATCACCAATAGCAATAATATCATGCAAAAATGATATCAAACATCAACGTGCTTCGTCCTCTCATGAAACATTTGATTCTTCATAACGAAGATGGCTCTCTGATTACCATAAAACATGTAACGCCCCAAAAGTTAGGGGTTTGTAATTTTGCTTAAATTCATGTTGTGCTTGATCGACTAGCTATTTGAGTGTGTTTGGGGGTCCCGAGGAGGCCTGGGTTCGAGTCTGAGCTTTAGAAAAATTTTAGTTTTTGGCCCTTAAGGGGAAGAGGGCTGTTTGCAGTAGGACTTAAGTATATCTGTGTGCGTTTAAGTGTCACAAGTGGGCTAGTGGCAAGATGGCTGTGGCGTCATTAGGAAGGCAAGGAGGGAGGGGGTTCAAATCCCATGACTAAGAAAAGGGGACATTTATTTTATGAATTGATGGAGCAAGAGGTAGAGTTTGGATCAAACTCTACAGAGGAGGTTGAAGACTTGGTCAACAAGTTTGAATGAGAGGCTAGGAGTGATCCAAGGAGGAAATAGTGGAGTGAATCAAGGAAGTGATGAGTGAGGGAGAGTTGGCTGAATTTGGGAGTGTGGCTAAGTGGGAGATTTCGGCTAGGGGGTTTGCAATTAGGTAATTCGGCTGAGGGGTGTCATTTTGAGCATATTTGGGTTTGTTTCTTTTGGCATTTTGTGCTTCTTTTCTCCCTTGTGTCAGTTGCACAAGTGATATTTTTTTATTTCTGGAATTGAAGTGGGGTGAGTTCTAAAATCTTCTTCTTTCTTCTTATTGTTTCTTTGCCGTTTGGCTTGTGTGCAAGTTGTTCTTCCTCCTTTCGGCAGCACCTTAGCCAAATTTAGTCCTCTCTTTTCCTCTCATCTCCCTTTCTAATATCTTCTTTTCATAGCCGAACCTATCCTCCCCCAACACTCCATCTATTATTATTTAATTGTTTAAGCTGAAGCTAATCTTTTCCTTCCCTTTCTAGTTTACTATCATCTCCGAGGGCCGTACGTGTTCAACTCCTTTTTGCTCAAAGGAATCTGTCTTTGCCAAATCTGAAAGGTAAGAAGTAATAACCGTTTTCTAGTTATTTCGTGATGGTACTAGTCTTTCTCCCTACTGCCAAATCTTTCCTTCTTCTTAAGTTGATGTGGGTTGGTGTTAGGGTCACTCGAGGAGTAGGAAGGGACAAGCGCTCGGAAGCAATCGATTCGTACTCTGAGCCTTGAGCAAGTAAGCACTTTCACTTTGTTTTTGTCAAGGGTGGTTGTTAACCACACCTTTATTCAAACTCTTTGAATAAGAGTGCTTTGTATCGCAAGACATTTTCAGGGATTCCTAATCTTCACTGAAATTTGAAAAGAGCTTAGCAAAACCCGGTGAAACAAGGTAGGTGTTAATGGGGCTTCGGTTTTGTTATGTAATGGGAGGGTAACCCTCTTAACCGTTTGACTAACTATTGATCTTGTCTAACATAGGATCAGTGCTAAGGGATTGGCGACACACTCGTAATCATGGTGTGTAATCTCACACTTCTGGTTGTTCTGTTAAGGCTATGATCTGTGAATCGGCTAAAAGCCGAAATACCGAAAAGCTGAGATATCGGCATCTAAGATCACTCAAGCGTGTGAGCACTCGTAGTGATAAACCGAGCCACAAAAGTTGGCGATAGACCTTTGAGAGTGCCACGAACTTCCTCATGGGCTTAAGGCGTAATAGGCCCTGTTGGGCTGAAAATTGGGCTTTGGCCCATATGCACCGTTTCGATCAAAAAGGGTATCCGTGTCGCTCGAAGTGACAGTTGGCCTTTGGAATGGCCATTATAGGGGTAAAATTATCGAAATACCCTCTATGGGTAATGTTACTAGAATACCCTCGATGGGGAAAATTACCGAGATGCCCTTAAGGGGTGAAATGACCGATTTACCTTAAATGTCTAAATGACCGTTGTACCCTTAGGGGTAGTACCAAGCTTGTATGTGTATTTAAATGTATGATTGATTATGATTGAGATGCACTGCATACATGGAATAACTATGACATGACATACTGCATTAGGGTGGGTTTTTCTGATTTGGAAGAAGTACCGTTATAGTGGCATCGCCATGTATTCTTATTCTAGTGGCTCAAATGCACGATATATCATATTAGCGCCCTAGGCTGCACCATTGGAGAGTTTGGCTGGGTGGGTCGACATGGTCCCCACATGGAGAGTTGGTTGGTACGGGTGGAGAGTTGGTTAGTATGGGTTCGGTTACATGTCCATTGCATTGATATGATCTTGGGGCTTAGGCCCAGATTGTTACCGAATAGGGCTTAGGCCTGCATCGATACCGTATGGGCTCGAGCCCTGGTGACCGTATTAGGGGATTACACACTGAGTTTTCAGAACTCACCTTTTCTCTTTAAGCAAGTGTAATCCCGAGTAGTAGAGGATTTGGAGTCGCGAGGACTCAGAGGTGGCCACACGACCGACATGCTTTAAAGCTGAACTTAGCGACTCTATTTTTATTTTATTTTAATTATTGGGTCAATAATTTTTGTAATAAGGCCATTGGGATTTTCTTTTTAACCTTTATTTGGTATTTCTTTTAATTACAAACTGTTAGTCTATTAAACACGGGTTTTTAAAACAATAACTACTGCTTTTAAAATATCACGTTTCCGTAACTGTTCAAATCAAACTTTCGCAACAAACAAGGTTTTAAAAATAATAATATTTTTGTAAGGGAATGACTTTGAGCAAATTTGTTTTGTTATTAAGCAACACAAATCGTGATTTTTTAAGGGTAGAAAGTTTTGATCCGTAGAAGGGTTTTCCAATGAACTTATAGTTTTCAAACATCACTTTGATGTGACACATTAGATCCGGTCATAACGTCTAGGCCGGGTATAGGATGTTACATTTAGTGGTATTAGAGCCAGGTTGCAAAACTCGGCTATGGAATAGGTTTTGAAAATTTTTCCTTAACTGTTAAAATTTTGGTTGGAAAGTGATAGTGTTACTGAAAGTGTGTCACACTGTGTCTCCGGCACCAAATCCGTAAGTTTCCTGACACTATACTCTGTTATATGCTGAAATGACTGTACTAAGAAACTACTAGGGATAGTAGTAGCATACTGAACTCCTTAGTTATAGAAACTAAGACTATAGGAGACTAAAAATGTAGTAAATTCGATCTACGAGAACACCATTAATTATTGTCTTTCATAAAATATTTGCTAATAATTATAAGAACTATAAGCTGATTCATAAAACTCTTAAATCAGATAAGTACGCTACGACGATATGAGCACAAGAGGTCACGGAAGGGGTACACGTGACCGTGGTAGAGGCCGGGGTGCTAGGGCTGGGTCCTCAGCATCAGGACATATGCCTGAAAGGGAAGCGCTGGCATCACCAGTGACTGAAATGGGGTCTCATGACCGAGCTGACGGGGATGATGCTCTGTCCCAAGCGATGTTACGAGTGCTTGAGATGGTTGCTGGAGCGAGTATTGGGTCAGTGGGCTGAGGGTTAATTTCTGAGCGACTCCGGTCGAACGGGGTGGAAATCTTCAGGGGCATCTCTAGTGTAGCCCCTAATGTAGCAGAATATTGGTTGGAGGCTGTCGAGTGAATAATAGATGATCTTGACTGCACGGTGGAGCAAAAACTGAAAGGAGCAGTGTCTTTACTGTGAAATGAGGCATATCAATGGTGGCTTACCGTGAGGGAAGGCACACAGGCCGACCGATTGACATGGGACTTCTTTAAGGCAGCCTTCCAAGGAAAATATGTCGGGGCAAGTTATGTGGATGCCCGGAGGAAGGAATTTCTGAGTCTGGTTCAGGGAAATAAGTCTGTGGCAGAGTATGAGGCGAAGTTTCTACGATTGAGCCGATATGCTCGGGGTATAGTCGTGACTGAGTATGAGCGCTGCATGCGGTTCGAGGATGGTCTCCGGGATGAGTTGCGGGTACTGATAGCCCCACAGAGGGAAAGGGACTTTGCTGCCCTGATTGAGAAGGCAAAGATTGCCGAGGATGTGAAATGCTTTGAGCGTCAAAACCGTGAGAAGGAAAGGGACAGAAATAAGAGGGATTTTGGGCCCTCAAGTTCTTCTAGTGGTCCTAAGAAGAGGCCTAGGTTTGATGGGCCAGCCCAAGCTGGGGTTTCAGTTGTTGCTGGTCGACCGCAGCCTTGCGTTGAGTGTGGGAGACCTCATTTGGGAGAGTGCTAGAAAAGAACTGGGGGGTGTTTCAGATGTGGGTCCAAGGATCATTAGTTTAGAAACTATCCTCGAGAGCCTGTTCAGAGGCAAGCAGCAGGTCAGGGCTATGTGCAGCCAGGGAGAGGTGGTCAGCAACCACTGAGAGGCCGTGGTCCACCCAGAGGGGGAAATGGGTTTGGACGATGTCGTGGAGCACCGGGCAGAGGTGCTGGTAAGACAGAGGTGAGACAGCCAGCGTTGGTTTATGCTGCTCGGTGCCGAGAGGATGGCAACGCACCTGACGTCATAACTGGTACATTCCTCATTCATAATGTACCATATATCGCTTTAATTGATATTGGGTCTACGCACTCGTATGTTGCATGTACTGTGTCTGGAACTTTGGGCATAAAGTTCGAAATTACTGATAGGGATATGTCGGTGATTAGGCCACTAGGACAGTCGGTTAGAGTGAATAAACTATTTAGAGATGTGCCCCTGGAGGTCCAAGGGTTTGTCTTTCCGGTGGATTTGATGGAATTGCTGTTTGGCGAGTTCGATCTCATTTTGGGCATGGATTGGTTAATGAAACACCGTGCAAATTTGGATTGCGCTGCTAGGTGGTCGTGATAGGGGAGCGAAGGGATTATTTATCTAATGTAATCTCAGCATTAAGGGCCGAGAAGCTGGTTTGCAAAGGTTACGAGGCGTTCCTAGCTTATGTCAGCACATCTGATGTTAAGGGTTTTTCTGTTGAGGATGTCAGGACAGTAAAGGAGTTTCTGGATGTATTTCCTAAAGAGCTTCCGGTGTTGCCATCAAACCGTGAGGTTGAATTCAGCATTAAGCTCCTACCAGGGACGGGTCCGGTGTCCATCGCCCCTTATAGGATGGCGCCGAAGGAGCTGGTAGAATTAAAGGCTCAAATCCAAGAGCTACGTGATCGAGGATTCATCCGACCGAGTGTGTCTCCTTGGGGAGCACCGGTATTGTTCGTGAAGAAGAAGGATGGGTCAATGCGCATGTGTATTGATTATCGTCAATTGAATAAACTGACGATTAAGAACAAGTACCCTGTACCAAGGATAGATGATTTGTTCGATCAGCTACGAGGAGCTTCGATTTTCTCTAAGGTAGATCTTAGATCGGGATACAATCAGCTAAGGGTTAAGGAGGCAGATGTGTACAAGACAGCATTCCGGACTCGTTATGGACATTACGAGTTTCTGGTCATGCCGTTTGGGTTAACGAATGCACCAGCTGCTTTCATGGATATGATGAACCGGGTTTTCCAACCCTATTTGGACCGGTTCGTGGTGGTGTTTATAGATGATATTCTAGTGTATTCAAGAACCGATGAGGAGCATGATTCACATCTCCGGGTTGTTCTACAAATATTGAGAGAAAGGCAGCTTTATGCCAAATTCAGCAAGTGCGAGCTTTGGCTGCGAGAGGTGACATTTTTGGGTCATGTCGTGTCTGCCGAGAGGATTAGGGTTGATCCTCAAAAAGTCAAGGCCGTGTTAGACTAGAAGCCATCGAAGTCGGTATCTGAGATTTGAAGTTTTCTGGGTCTGGCCGGGTATTACAGACGGTTCATTAAGGGGTTTTCACTGATTGCTGCACCCCTAAATAAGTTACTGTGTAAAAGAGTACCGTTTGTTTGGGCTGATAAACAGCAGGAGAGTTTTAAGAAACTGAAGAAGATTCTGACTGAAGCCCCGATATTAATACAGCCTGAGGCTGGAAAGGAATTCATTGTCTACTGTGATGCGTCACACACGGGTTAGGTTGTGTGCTGATGTAGGAGGGTAAGGTTGTGGCGTATGCGTCTCGTCAGTTTAGGCTGCACGAGGTGAATTACCCCACTCTTGACTTGGAACTAGCTGTGGTGGTGTTCGCACTGAAGATTTGGAGACACTACTTGTACGGGGAGAAGTCGATCGTTTATACCAACCATAAAAGTCTCAAGTACCTCCTTACTCAGAAGGAGTTGAATCTTAGGCAACGAAGATGGATAGAGTTGCTTAAGGATTATGATTGCTCGATTGAGTATCATCCGAGAAAAGCTAACGTAGTAGCGGATGCATTGAGCCGTAAGGTTGTATATGAACTAAGGGCAATGTTTGCTCGTCTCAGCCTGTTTGAGGATGGTAGTCTATTAGCTGAACTGCAGGTAAAATTGACTTGTATTGGGCAAATTAGAGAGAAGCAGCTATTGGATGAATCGTTGGCTCTTCGTTTTCAACTGGTGAAGAAGGGAGAGACTGTGGATTTTGGGCTGAATAGTGAAGGAGTATTATGCTTCTGTGGGAGAATTTGTGTACCGAGGGATTCTGAGTTAAGGCAGTCTATTCTGCGAGAGGCGCATAGTAGCCCATACGCTATGCATCCTGGTGGAAACAACTTATATCGAGATCTACGTGAACTGTATTGGTGGCCTGGACTTAAGCGTGAGGTTACCGATTTTGTAGGTAAGTGTATGACATGCCAGCAAGTGAAGGCTGAGCATCAGTTGCCTTCTGGATTGCTGCAACCTGTTAAAATTCCACTCTGGAAGTGGGAGAGGGTAACCATGGATTTTGTTAGTGGGCTACCCCTAACGCCTACTACGAAAGATTCGGTATGGGTTATTGTTGATCGACTGACTAAGTCTGCCCACTTCATACCGATTCGTACTGATTACTCGTTGCAGAAGTTGGCCAAGTTATACGTAGCGAAAATTGTGAGGTTACATGGGGTACCAGTGTCTATCATCTCGGATAGGGACCCTAGATTCACATCACGATTCTGGAGGATGTTACACGAAGCTTTGGGTACAAGGTTAGATTTCAGTACGACATTTCATCCTCAGACTGATGGTTAGTCGGAGAGGGTAATACAGATTTTGGAAGGCATGCTAAGAAGCTGTGTGATTGATTTCAAGGGAAGTTGGGAAGACTATTTGCCATTAGCAGAATTCGCTTACAACAACAGCTACCAATCTAGTATTCAGATGGTACCGTACGAGGCGTTATATGGTCGTAAGTGCCGTACCCCTACTTGTTGGACAGAACTGGGTGAGCGGCAAATAATGGGGCCAGAATTAGTTGCTGAAACTGAGGAGAAAGTAAAATTGATCTGGGGTCGGTTAAAAGAAACATCTAATAGGCAGAAGTCGTACGCTGATTTAAAGCGTAAAGAGATTGAGTACTCGGTGGGAGATTTTGTCTTCTTGAAAGTCTCACCATGGAAGAAGATTCTGAGATTTGGGCGAAAAGGCAAGCTGAGCCCTAGATTTATCGGACCTTACCAGATATTAAAACGTGTGGGACCGATTGCCTACCAGCTGGAACTGCCTCCTGAGTTAAATCGTATACATAATGTGTTCCACGTTTCTATGCTGAGACGATATCGTTCTGATCCTTACCATATAGTGCCGGTGGAGGAGATCGAGGTAAGTCCTGATATGACTTTTGAGGAAGAACCAGTGCAGATAATGGATGGTGATGTTAAAGTGCTGAGGAGGAAATCTATTCTGTTAGTCAAGGTGCTGTGGCGTAATCACGGTTCAGAGGAAGCCACGTGGGAGCCTGAGGAGGCGATGCGGTAGTAATACCCTCACCTCTTCTGATCAGGTAAATTTTGAGGCAAAAATTTCTTTAAGGGGGTAGAGTTGTAACGCCCCAAAAGTTAGGGGTTTGTAATTTTGCTTAAATTCATGTTGTGCTTGATCGACTAGCTATTTGAGTGTGTTTAGGGGTCCCGAGGAGGCCTGTGTTCGAGTCTGAGCTTTAGAAAAATTTTAGTTTTTGGCCCTTAAGGGGGAGAGGGCTATTTGTAGTAGGAATTAAGTATATCTGTGTGCATTTAAGTGTCACAAGTGGGCTGGTGGCAAGATGGCTGTGGCGTCATTAGGAAGGCAAGGAGGGAGGGGGTTCGAATCCCATGACTAACAAAAGGGGACATTTATTTTATGAATTGATGGAGCAAGAGGTAGAGTTTGGATCAAACTCTACAGAGGAGGTTGAAGACTTGGTCAACAAGTTTGAATGAGAGGCTAGGACTGATCCAAGGAGGAAATAGTGGAGTGAATCAAGGAAGTGATGAGTGAGGGAGAGTTGGCCGAATTTGGGAGTGTGGCTAAGTGGGAGATTTCGGCTAGGGGGTTTGCAATTAGGCAATTCGGCTGAGGGGTGTCATTTTGAGCATTTTCGGGTTTGTTTCTTTTGGCATTTCGTGCTTCTTTTCTCCCTTGTGTCAGTTGCACAAGTGATATTTTTGTAGTTTCGGGATTGATGTGGGGTGAGTTCTAAAATCTTCTTCTTTATTCTTATTGTTTCTTTGTTGTTTGGCTTGTGTGCAAGTTGTTCTTCCTCCTTTCGGAAGCACCTTAGCCGAATTCAGTCCTCTCTTTTCCTCTCATCTTGTAACACCCTAAACCCGACCCATGCGGTATAACCGGATCTGACATGTCACATAAAGAAAACGAATAAAGAACATGTGATTCTTACTAAAATAGGCGTTATTTGGTCATGGTCAGGAAAACAAGTTTGGTTATAAATATTTGATAAAATACTACCAATTTCGAGAGGTTGATTGATGAATCGAAAATCGAACTAGTGAATTTTAAAACCGTGACTTTTGAGAAATGACGTTGATAGTTTGAAATAGAATCCGAGTTAAATTATTAATGCATATTCATTATGAAAACCATTTGTTAATCAATTTTGGAAACCGTTATTTATGATTTTAGAAAAATCCCCATTTTAAAACAATTCAAGCAAGATAATAAGTACGACTAAACATAAAGCAAAATAAAAATATTCCAGAGGCCTTATTACAACTTAAAACCCAAAAAGTAAAAATAGTGAAATAAAGCGGGAAAGTAGTTTACTAATATTTGAAAATATTATTTACAAAGTATGGCCTCCACCGAGTCATCCATGGGCCTAAGTCCTCATTACGGAGCATTACCTGCAACGGTTAAGAAAGAAGGGGGGTAAGTCACAAGAACTCAGTGTATAATCCCCTTACCGTCATCCACTGGGCCTGAACCCGCATAGCATAATCTTGGGCCTAAGCCCATTTACATAGTATTAAATAAAAATGTAGTATATGTATGCAACCCAACCCATCCATCCATCACACCCCCGACCAGCCAATCACACCTGTGGGGATCAAGTCAACCCACCCCGCCGCTCACACCAAATTTGTAGTCAAACTGCTATAGCATTTTATTTTTGTGGTCAAACCACTGAAATCATAATTTAGGCACAATAATATACAATTTGTGGCAATGCCACCAGGCTACACTACTCTTCATACAATTTTCCCATCCTATGCAAAATGTAAAAAAAATGCAACATACATAATTAAATAATATATCCATATTTATATAACAACCATTTTCTATTGAACAATTTTGGTGATTCAGCCCATTAAAGCATTTTAATAATTCGGCCCACTAAGGCAATCTAGCAAATCGGCCCATAGGGACATTTTGGTAAATCGGCCCATAGGGGCATTTTCGTAATTTAGCAATTTAATACCGATTTTGACAGATCTTTAGAAATAATATTAATTTAAGCAAGTTACTTGATTTATGCCATATTACGATTTTTAACTCTGTAAATAATAACGATCTACCTTTCCAACATAATATAGAATCTCGAATCTACGGATTTCGGTGTGAGATTACACACCTGATTACAGTGAGGACTAACCCTTCTTGATCGTCGGCACCTAAATCACCATTACACTCGATTAACCAACAAACGAGATTTTATTATTCCAAAACTAAATCAGACGATCTAAAATGCTTACCCTTAGTATCGTGAACGACCACGATTTGCCTATTCTCACCGGATGATGGTCCACAACCCGGTGGAAAATCCCGAACCGCTAATACCGCCCTACGCTTGAACTTAGGAGTAGGAATCGCAAATCCACTCCCTTTTTGCTCTCCTATCGATTTTCTTTTCAAATCGCTACCACTTGCCTCCATTGGAAAAGTCTTAGTCAGAACGATATTACGATGATAGAAAACGATTGTCTAAGGAAAAGGTTTCGGCTTACCACTACTTCCGAAGGGTAAACGAGTAGATAAGAGCGAACGATCTAGTCCCTATAATAATGGATTAGTCAAACTTTCAACCCGATTAACACAATAACCGTGTAGCGATATTGAATGGACTATGAAGAGACTCCTTACCTTAATCGATGATGAACCCGATTCCCACCGGTTGGACTTATGACTAGAGATGAAACGGCAATGATGTGGTATTCGGCCACCCACTATAACACTACGAAAAAGAATTGATCACAATATGAGAGTGTAGGAGAGAGTGATGTTTGAATTTAGAAACAAAGTAGAACAACCGAATAGTGATGGACACACATTCGGCTAGGAAGAAAAGAAAATGGAAGAAGTAGAAATGAAACCCTTACCCGATTCAACCAAGGAGAAATGTCCAACACGTAAGAATGGAGAAGAGAGAAGATGTTAAAGATTCGGATATTGAAGAGAAAAGGGCAAGGAAGATTCGACCAATCAAAGTTGTGTCGATTTAAGAGAAAAGGAGAATGGTTAAGGAAATGGTAAAAAAAAAAAGAAGTGATGGACAAAGGAGTATTAGAGAGGTTCGACTATTACCAAAAGAAAATGAACCAAAATGGATTGAGTGTTTTGGTCATTTTGTGTTTCGGCAACAAAGAAAAAAGATTGGAAAAAATGCACAAAAATGTTAAAAGATAACCAACCTTTCATGCACAATCTTGCAAATAAGCTATAGGAATTTCGGCTCTCCCTTCCCCCTAACAAAACCGTGTGCCCATAACACCCAAAAGATGATGGTTGACCAAAAATATTATTTCCCAAACACCTTCCACAAAATCGGCCAACATGTCCCCTCCCTTACCTTTTTCCTTTATGTCTTTCCTTATTCTTCCCTTGTTTCTCTCCTTACTCTTCTCCCTTCTGTTCTTTCCTTCAACAAAAACTCTTCCTTACCATATTTGATGCCATGGCCGACACTTTCCATGTAGCACAAAAAAAAATTAATCCAAAATATTTGCACTAGGTGGGATTCGAACCCAAGTTCTCCCCTCTGCCATTTCACGCCACAACCACCTTGCCAATGCTCCATTTGTGCTAGCAAAATTACATACTTAATTCCTTAAGCCTTGATGCCACTTACCTTCTCTCCTTAAAGTGCTTAAACACAAAAATTTTGCTAAGGCCCAACTCAATCCCAAGTCTTCTTAGGGCCCCTAAACATATACAATTAACACTATTGACTATCCTATCGCATGGTATAATGTAAAACATAAATTCCTGAATTTCAGGATGATACAATTCTACCCCTCTTAAAGAAATTTCGGCCTCGAAATTTACCTGATTAGAAGAGATGAGGATATTGCTGCCGGATCGTGTCCTCTGGCTCCCATGTAGCTTCCTCTCGACCCGTGATTACGCCATAATACTTTGACCAACTGAATCGACTTCTTTCTCAAGACCTTAATATCCCGATCTAAAATCTGCACTGGCTCTTCTTCAAAAGACAAGTCAGGTCTTATCTCAACTTCTTCCACTGGCACAACATGAGACGGATCCGAACGATAATGCCTTAACATCGAGACATGGAATACGCTATGTATCTGACCTAACTCCGGAGGTAACTCAAGCTGATAAGCCACTGGCCCAACACGCTTTAATACACGGTAAGGTCCGATGAACCTAGGGGTCAACTTGCCTTTCCGCCCAAATCTTAAGATCTTCTTCCAAGGTGAGACCTTTAAAAAGACCTGATCACCCACAGAGAACTATATCTCCTTCCACTTCAGATCCGCATACGATTTCTGTCTGTCCGAAGCTTCTTTTAACCGTGCCCGAATTACCTTAACTTTTTCCTCCGTCTCCGAGATCAACTCTGGACCCAATAACTGTCGCTCCCCCAACTCAGTCTAGCAAGTAGGAGTACGACACCTACGACCATACAACGCCTCGTAGGGTGCCATCTGGATGCTGGATTGATAGCTATTGTTGTATGCAAACTCTGCCAACGGTAGAAAATCTTCCCAGCTACCCCTGAAGTCGATCACACAGCCTCTTAACATGTCTTCTAGAATCTGGATTACTCTCTCCAACTGACCATCAGTCTGCGGATGAAACGCCATGCTAAAATTTAGCCTTGTACCCAAAGCTTCATGTAGAGCCTTCAAGAACCGTGATGTAAACCTAGGATCCCTGTCCGATATAATCGACACTGGTACCCCATGCAACCTCACGACTTCTGCTATATACGACTTGGCCAATTTCTGCAACGAATAATCTGTACGAATAGGTAGGAAATGGGTAGACTTCGTTAACTGATCCACTATAACCTATACTGAATCTTTTTTAGTAGGCGTTAAGGGTAACCCACTAACAAAATCCATCGTTATCCTTTCCCATTTCCATAGTGGAATTTTCACCGGTTGCAATAACCCTGAAGGCAGTTGATGTTTCGCCTTCACCTGCTGACATTTCAAGCACTTGCTCATGAAGTCAGTAACCTCTCGTTTCAACCCTGGCCACCAATACTGCTCACGGAGGTCTCGGTACATCTTATTTACTCTGGGGTGCATAGCATATGGGCTACTATACGCCTCACGCAGAATCATTTGTCTCAATTCTAAATACCTGGGCATACAAACTCTTCCATGGAAACACAATACCCCATCACTATTCAATCCAAAATCCCCCATCTCACCACCTTCCACTTGCTGAAGCCGAGAACTCAACCTTTCATCTAACAACTGCTTTTCCTTAATCTGGCTTACCCATGCCGGCTTCACTTGAAGTTCGGCTAACAGACTACCATCTTCATAAAGGCTGAGATGACCTAACATCGCTCTCAAATCCGATATCACCTTACAACTCAACGCATCTGCCACTATGTTAGCTTTACCTGGGTGATACTCAATTGAGAAGTCATAATCCTTCAACAATTCTATCCACCTCCGCTGTCTTAAGTTCAACTCCTTTTGGGTAAGGAGGTACTTCAGACTCTTATGATTCGTGTAGATAATCGACTTCTCCCCGTACAGATAGTGTCTCCAAATCTTCAGAGCAAACACCACTGCAGCTAACTCCAAATCATGAATGGGATAGTTTACCTCATGCAGCCTTAGTTGACAAGATGCATAAGCTACCACTTTTCCCCCTTGCATCAACACACATCCTAAGCCCATGTGTAACGCATCACAATACACAATAAACTATTTACCAGTCTCAGGTTGAATCAATACTGGCGCTTCTGTCAGAATCTTCTTCAGTTTCTCAAAGCTCTCTTGCTGCTTATCTGACCACACCAACGGTACTCCTTTACGCAATAACTTAGTTAGGGGTGCAGCAATCAACGAAAACCCCTCAACGAATCGCCTGTAATACCCAGCCAAACCTAGAAAACTCTGAATTTCTGCCACTGACTTCGGTAGCTTCCAATCCAACACAGCCTCGACCTTTCGGCAATCAACTCTAATTCTTTCGGCAGACACAACATGCCCTAAAAAGGTCACCTCCTTCAACCAAAATTCACACTTACTAAATTTGGCATACAGCTGCTTCTCCCTCAAAATCTGCAATACTACCCGTAGATGTGAATCATGCTCTTCTTCAGTCTTTGAGTACACCAGGATGTCATCTATGAACACAACCACAAATCGTAGGTAAGGTTGGAAGACTCAGTTCATCATGTCCATAAATGCAGCTGGTGCATTAGTCAACCCGAACGGCATCACTAAGAACTCGTAATGCCTATATCGGGTTTGAAACGCAGTCTTGTGAATATCCGCCTCTTTGACCCTAAGCTGGTGATAACCCAATCTCAAGTCTATCTTTGAGAAAGCTGAAGCTCCTCGCAGCTGATCGAATAGATCATCGATCCTCGATAACGGATACTTGTTCTTGATCATCAACTTATTCAATTGTCTATAATCGATGCACATACGCATCAACCCATCCTTTTTCTTAACGAACAAAACCGGCGCTGTAACAGCCCGATTTAGGGGCTAGTCGAAACAGTGATCTCAAAATCACTAATTCGAGATTAGAGAAAATTATTTTCATGTTATGTTATGAGTTGCAACATGTTTATGAGGATGCATGAAAATTTTGGTGCCTTAATTTTAGCGATTGCTAGCTAAATTGTGAAAAAGGACTAAATCGCTTAAAGTGCGAAAGTTCTATTTTATTTCCTAGAGGTGCCAAATAGCTACGGATTATTAATTGGAGGTCCCAAATGTGCAATTTGGCCTTGTTTTAAGTGAGTTGGCCGGCC
Organism: Gossypium sturtianum; assembly: GCA_025698515.1. Lineage (NCBI taxonomy): Eukaryota > Viridiplantae > Streptophyta > Magnoliopsida > Malvales > Malvaceae > Gossypium > Gossypium sturtianum. Next base: position 102,409,470 of record CM046948.1, on the reverse strand, counting down.
ATGTGACATTGGGGGACAAGAGCATTTAATTTTGGTCAAAATTGGTGGAAATTAGGTGGAAAAATGAATAAAATAAGATGAATAAGAAAAAAGCTATCATCTTTTTATTTCATTCTCTTCCTCCACCGAAAATAGCAGCCATGGGAGGGGTTTTTGAAGCTTAAAATTTCAGCAAACTTCTCTTCATTCAAGTAAGTGATTTTGATGGCTTTAGTTGATAATTTTTGTACTTTTGGAGTCCCCAAAGCTTAAGCTTTCTAAAGAGGGGACTAGTTTGCAATATGGTTGAAAGTATAGGGACTTTCCATGAGAGATTTTATGTTGTTTGATGAGTTTCATGAAATAAAATGAATGATAGGATGATGAGAAACAACTTTTGTGTTTTCATGAAAACACCTATTTGGGACTAAAATGCAAAAGTTGTAATTTGTTCATTAAGGCATGAAATTGATGGAATTGAGAATAGTTGTAAGAGGATTTAATGTTCATCTAGGCTTTTTTAACAAGAAAATGTGATGAAAATTTATTTACGAGCCTGAGGGCAAAATCGTAATTTTGCCAAAGTATAGGGGCAAAATGGTCATTTTTGCCTAAGTAGAGATTATATTGTAATACGATCATTAAGTGATTAAATGAGTAAATTTCATTGTTCTAGATCAAAGAAAATGAGTTACGGACCTAGAACGGATGAAAAGAGAAATGTGAGCAAAAAGTCATTTTCGGCTCTTTCGACATCGAGGTAAGTTCATGTGCAAATTTTGAAATTACGTATGAGCTTATTTAGTATTCCAATGTTGTATGGAATGTATATTATTATGTGAATGTATGAAATGTCTCTTGATGAGATGTCAATGGAATTGAATTTAGAGTAATGGGAAAGGTGTATAGCACGATAGAACGATGGTTAAAGGCTCGAGTAAGACCATATTGGGATATGGCCTCGGTGTAAGAATTCGTATAAGACCATGTCAGGGACATGGAATCGATATGTTAGAGTATGTAAAACCCAATTGGGGTAGAGTGATAACGAGAACTATGTGCATGAGACTCAAGAGAGCTATTTAACAATTCAAATGATTCAATGTATATGTGAATGTATGTGGTTGTACTATGAGTAGCACAAGTAGGTGTAGAATTGAACTGAGATGAATTCAATATATGATGAACCCCTGGTGGGGTATGTATATTTTATGCACTGTGTGAATGAGAACGAGTATCGTAGAAAGTTAAGTAAAAATGGAAACATGTGAGGACATTCTTGAATGAACATTTGAAATAGAGAAATACTTTTGAATTATTATCCATGAATGTAAATAACGGTAAGCTATGTCCAATGTTACCTTATTGATTATTGATCGATGGGCTATGTGTGATACCATCACTTATAAAGGAATGGTGGGCTAAGTGCGAAACCACCGAGATGTTAGTAGCATGAGCGGCCTATTGAAAATGATTGATGTGTTGTTATATATGATCTTGTGACGATCACTGCAGGAACATATGCTAATTAAACGAGCGAATTGGCTTGTGATATGGTGAGAATGTAGTAAGAGATTGAATGAGTAAGTTTCAAGAATGGTTGAGTAAGTAACCATGAGTTGATGAGAAAAGCTCAACATATTGCCTTGTTCTTATGAAGATTCAGTGAATATCAATATTTGTCAAATTATACAGCTGAACTTACTAAGCATTATTGCTTACTCCTTTACTTTTCTCATCTCTTATTGGTTTTATTACTTAGCTCGGGTTGGAGGCCGCCGGAGATGTTTTCACACTATCAAGCAGACATACGGTATGAGGTATTAAGTCCTTAAGAGTCATGGCATGTATAGGGATTCGTTTAAAGTTGATGAAGTCTAATTGTGGTAGCCAAATGTTGTTGGCCAAAGAGTATTCATAGTATGGTTGTGTATAGCCATTTATGATGGTTTAAGTTGTTGTAAATGTTGTGGGAACAATTCTCCCAAGTGTATGAGAGGAAACTTTATTTTTATGAACCAAACGTGTTAATTTATGTGTTTCAATTGATGTTTTGAGAATGTTTTGAAGAAGTATATGAATGTATGCAATGGAGAGTAAGAAAAGGCTTGGTAGATAGATTCTGAGTTCCCACACGGTTAGACACACGGGCGTGTGCCTAGGCCGTGCATAACCTGCACCTTAGTCTCATAAATCAGAATAGGCCACGGGTTAATCCCACGGCCGTGTGTTGAGGCCGTGCATGACACAGGGTTAGAACATGGGCGTGTGCCCCAGCCGTGTGTAATAAGTCAGTATATCAAGGTATAGAACACGGGGTAAGTCCACGGGTGTGTCAAGGCCGTGCGTAACTAGTCAGTGTCGACCACGGTCGGAAGACATAGGCGTGTAAAGGGGTGCACGGGCGTGTCCCAAACCGCATGGGCGTGTGCCTTAACCGTGGGGCATTTGGCAGAATGCTTGGGTTTTTAAGCACAGTTGTTGAACATGGGCGTGTGTGTCTACACACGGGTGTGTCTCATTCTACACTAGCGTGTGGCCCCTATTTCAAAGAAAAGTTTCTTTTAACTCGTAAAAGTTTCCAAACGCAAGCTTAAGGCCTCATAGGCCTACGATACGAATGTCTTGACTAAGAAAGAGAAGTTTTTAAATTGAAACAAATTTTTACAGCACGTAAGTGTATGATTAAGTAGTTAGAGCATAGTAATATCTCGTATCCGTTCTAAGCCTCAGACTCGGGTATAGGGTGTTACATTTAGTGGTTTCAGAGCTATGGTTTAGTCGGTTCTAGGACTAACCTAGCGTGAGTAAGAGTCTAGCTATACATGCCATATGTGGATCGTGATAGTGTGATGTCTCCCGGCTCTAACGAAATTGTTTTGTTAAGACAGTGATGATTCCCAACCGAGATAATTTCAGTAAGTTTGTATGATTTCTAATCTTTATGATATCTATCATTAAATTTCTTAGTATAATGTACATTATTATCTTGGAATGATTAATGTTTTGCTAAACAAAGAAATAAATGAGATTAAATATGAGCAAGTCCCGATTGAAGATGGAAATTTCCCAGGATACTCGATCTACCACATGAAATGAGAAAGTCCGTATAAGACCAAGCCAAGGCAGGGCATCGGCAATCAAGCAAGCTATCATGTAAGTCCAAGGCAAGCTTGGCATTGAACAAGTTATCATGTAAGTCCAAGGCAAGCTTGGCATTGAACAAGTTATCATGTAAGTCCAAGGCAAGCTTGGCATTCAACAAGTTATCATGTAAGTCCAGGCCAAGGCATGGCATTGGTGAGAACGAGAAAGACTTCATATAAGCCCATGTCAAGACATGGCCTCGAAACCAAGAAGAGAGATTCCATGTAAGACCGTATCTAGGATATGTCTTTGGCATTGAGCATGTGAGATGAGATTCAGTATCCTCGGTTATTCATGGAAATTCATCGGGCACACAAGTAAAGTTTAAATGAGTTAGCAAGAAAGTTAGTAGTAAAGTTGATATTATGTCATGCTAGTAAAGGCTGACTAACAAGCATAACTCATGTTATGAATGATGATGTTGAGATTATGATTGTTATAGTAAAGTATACTGATCTAGGTGATCAAGTGTTACAGGTACCTTGTTTACCTTACAAACATGAGACTAGTAAGTACCATGATGTATGTGAGAAGCAGTAAGAGTAAGTAAGCATTTGAGATTTGTGATGCCATTGTTTATGATAAAAATGTTCACATGATTAAAAACTAAAAAGTTCGATTTAGTATAATGCAGGATATGAGTACGGTCGTTCAACGATGAAAAGATGAATAAGACCATGGTTGGACCATGGCAATGAGAGGGTCAGTGTAAGACCATGTTCGGAACATGGCATCGACCGTATTATGAGGGTCAGTGTAAGACCATGTTTGGAACATGGCATCGACCGTATTATGAGGGTCAGTGTAAGACCATGTTTGGAACATGGCATCGACTGTATTATGAGGGTCAGTGTAAGACCATGTTTGGAACATGGCATCGACCGTATTATGAGGGTCAGTGTAAGACCATGTTTGGAACATGGCATCGACCGTATTATGAGGGTCAATGTAAGACCATGTCTGGGACATGGCATCGGCCACATTATGAGGGCCAGTATAAGACCATGTTTGGAACATGGCATCGGCGTCGATACGTGTGCTAGTGTAAGACCATGTCTGGGACATGGCATCGACATCTAAGTATGATCTCGTATAAGACCATATCTGGGATATGGCATCAGCATCGATATGAGATTTCATGTAAGACCATAGCGAGGCTATGGCATCGTGACGACATGGAAAGCAATAACTGAACTATGATGTTGTGATACGAGTAAGACCATAGTTGGACTATGGCGATCAAGTAAATGACGTACTCGATCCGTAAGACATTCTCTAGATTAATAAGCAATAGTAAGAAAAAGTAGAGTTAAATATTAAGTACTCGAGTAGATATTAATGTGAAACTTGAGTTGTTAAAGTCACAGCTTGAAAGTATGAGTGATAGAGATAATTGTAACGTCATAAACATGAAAACTCACTTGAGATGAGTTATGTGACTATGATGATATTTCATTGATGATGAATATTAAATCATATGTATGTAGTCACGAGGGTCTAGTTAAGAGGCTCTGTGACCTCACCCTCCTTACCACTATTGAATTATGATGAAATGTTATGAGAGACAAATTGAGTAAGTTTGTATGTGATTAATACAGTATTTATGTTAGCATTTTGAGAATGCTTTGTATCACATCGATGCATGATACTCTACTAGATAGAATAATTGCTGTTGAACATGAGGTTGAAGTCCTGAGAGAATATAATGAAAAGGCTATTATTGAGATATGAAATAGATAAGGTCCCGTATGAGACCATGTTCGAGGCACGGCCTCGGCACTAAGTTATGATTCCATATAAGACCATATTCAGAATATGGCATCGATACTTGATGTGGAAGCCCATATAAGACCTTATCCGGGAAATGGCATTGGCATTTAGAGGTGACTCCATATAAGACCACCTTGGAGATGTGACATTGGTGTCGTACCTATATGTATGACGATGAATATACATCTTTGATTATCCCTAGTGATCGAAGGGACAGGTAGATGAGTTAGAAATAGAAATGAGACTAGTACTAAAGTCATGTGAAGGAGTGAATACAGATATTCGTGAATGAATCACGAAGAAGCAGGTGCGATGTGTGGCACGATATGTGCTAAATAAATGGCAAGTTTGAGTAAGTTGGCTTGAAGCCTGTAGATTGTGCATGGTTAGTTGATGCCATAGATGGATTATAATAATCCCCTTGTGTATTGTGTACTATTATCCGTTGCCTTTCAGAGCGGTTGTGGTTGTTCTTTTCATAAACTGTAACTATGTGAGAATGTTAACTGACGAAAAAAGTAGACTAAACAGTTGTCGATTTAGTTATTTGAAATCGACATTCCTCTATCTCCTCATAACCTTAATTGGGTACCTTGAGGAGGAAGTTTGTGATGATTGTAGTATAAGAAGTGAAATCACATGTTTCATGTTGTGTGATGAGCTTTCGAGTAAGCTAAATAGAGTTAATGAATTCGATCGAGATGTCCCTGTTATCGTGAGATATGAAGACAACAAAGGTTTTAGATTAGCATAGCAAGAGAAACTCAGATGGGTGTGTGCTCAAAATATGTTCTCATGATGGAGAAAAGAGTAGATTAATGTATTGAGATATGATTCAAGTTCTGTGTATATTCACGCATGAATCAGTAAAGAGAATAAAATTCTGTGTGTACGTGAGTAGGGAGCATGATATAAAGATATGCTCATCGAAATGTTCAAACCGTGATAGTTGAGTTGAAAGCTATTGAAAGAACTATTTATTTGAAAGTTCTAGTACTGAGATCAGTCTGAATCGAGAGAAAGAGTTGACAGGTTGGTGATCCAGAGACGATCACTTTTGTGTCTGTGTTGTGAGTTAGATATTATGTATTGGTCCATGGGATCATCGATGTGTAATTTCTAAATTTTTTTTTGATGAAAGAGTATCATATGCTACAGAAGATTTTGAAAATGAAATAGTGAAACGGCTTAAGCAATTACAATGGTGAGTATAGTTATTGTGATACTACTCAGATAGTAGACATAGTACAGATGTCTGAATGAAAGTTATCCATGTTGGATAAGGTTTATGTTGTTGGTGCTTCCTCGAGATAGGAAGTGAATGATGATGAATTCAGAACTTATACAAGAGTTTTGGTATGAGGTTTAGTAGTAGCATATCTACTAATGCAAAACTAAGGAAATGCAGTTATGTGCATAAATGTTTTGGATGATAGTGTACATTTCACGATATGGTTGAGATTATGGTCAGAAATAGTTGACCACTAAAAGCTAAGTTTTCAAGCGTATAAGTCAAGACTATTACAGTCGGTAAATGCTTTAATGAGAAAGTGAGGTAAAACCTTATAGATTTCAAATTCAGTTTGACAAGATTCCCTAAGAAGAGGATGTCATTCGAATTGTAGTGAATCAACCAGTGAAGATCCGAACAATCATTTGGGCACGTATGGAGTTCCAAATAAGTGGATTTCTGGATATAGGATAAGCCCTAGAGGAAGAATAACCTAGGTCTCAAGTTACGTTTCGATCTCATGTATCACAGCTTAAGAGTTATCGGCAAGAGGAATTTGAGGATAAGTGGATTTGAAATTTTGAGGATTAGATGGAAACATTTTAAGAATGTTGGTAACTAACCCTCCTAATAAGATTTCCGGGGATGAAAATCCCTAAGGGGGAGAATTGTAACAGCCCGATTTAGGGGCTAGTCGAAACAGTGATCTCGGAATCACTAATTCGAGATTAGAGAAAATTATTTTCTTGTTATGTTATGAGTTACAACATGTTTATGAGGATGCATGGAAATTTTGGTGCCTTAATTTTAGCGATTGCTAGCTAAATTGTGAAAAAGGACTAAATCGCATAAAGTGCGAAAGTCCTATTTTATTTCCTAGAGGTGCCAAATAGCTATGGATTATTAATTGGAGGTCCCAAATATGCAATTTGGCCTTGTTTTAAGTGAGTTGGCCGGCCATGTGACATTGGGGGACAAGAGCATTTAATTTTGGTCAAAATTGGTGGAAATTAGGTGGAAAAATGAATAAAATAAGATGAATAAGCAAAAAGCTATCATCTTTTTATTTCATTCTCTTCTTCCACCGAAAATAGCAGCCATGGGAGGGGTTTTTGAAGCTTAAAATTTCAGCAAGCTTCTCTTCACTCAAGTAAGTGATTTTGATGGCTTTAGTTGATTATTTTTGTACTTTTGGAGTCCCCAAAGCCTAAGCTTTCTAAAGAGGGGACTAGTTTGCAATATGGTTGAAAGTCTAGGGACTTTCCATGAGAGATTTTATGTTGTTTGATGAGTTTCATGAAAGAAAATGAATGATACGATGATGAGAAACAACTTTTGTGAAAGGTGTTGTCATGAAAACACCTATTTGGGACTAAAATGCAAAAGTTGTAATTTGTTAATTAAGGCAAGAAATTGATGGAATTGAGAATAGTTGCAAGAGGATTTAATGTTCAGCTAGGCTTGTTTAACAAGAAAATGTGATGAAAATTTATTTACGAGCCTAGGGGCAAAATCATAATTTTGCCAAAGTATAGGGGCAAAATGGTCATTTTTGCCTAAGTAGAGATTATGTTGTAATACGATCATTAAGTGATTAAATGAGTAAATTTCATTGTTCTAGATCAAAGAAAATGAGTTTCAGACCTAGAACGGATGAAAAGAGAAATGTGAGCAAAAAGTCCTTTTCGGCTCTTTCGACATCGAGGTAAGTTCATGTGCAAATGTTGAAATTACGTATGAGCTTATTTAGTATTCCAATGTTGTATGGAATGTATATTATTATGTGAATGTATGAAATGTCTCTTGATGAGATGTCAATGGAATTGAATTTAGAGTAATGGGAAAGGTGTATAGCACGATAGAACGATGGTTAAAGGCTCGAGTAAGACCATATTGGGATATGGCCTCGGTGTAAGAATTTATATAAGACCATGTCAGAGACATGGCATCGATATGTTAGAGTATGTAAAATCCAATTGGGGTAGAGTGACAACGAGAACTATGTGCATGAGACTTAAGAGAGTTATTTAACAATTCAAATGATTCAATGTATATGTGAATGTATGTGGTTGTACTATGAGTAGCACAAGTAGGTGTAGAATTGAACTGAGATGAATTCAATATATGATGAACCCCTGGTGGGTTATGTATATTTGATGCACTGTGTGAATTAGAACGAGTATCGTAGAAAGTTAAGTAAAAATGGAAACATGTGAGGACGTTCTTGAATGAACATTTGAAATAGAGAAATACTTGTGAATTATTATCCATGAATGTAAATAACGGTAAGTTATGTGCAATGTTACCTTATTGATTATTGATCGATGGGCTATGTGTGATACCATCACTTATAAAGGAATGGTGGGCTAAGTGCGAAACCACCAAGATGTTAGTAGCATGAGCGGCCTGTTGAAAATGCTTGATGTGTTGTTATATATGATCTTGTGACGATCAGTGCAGGAACGTATGCTAATTAAACGAGCGAATTGGCTTGTGATATGGTGAGAATGTGGTAAGAGATTGAATGAGTAAGTTTCAAGAATGGTTGAGTAAGTAACCATGAGTTGATGAGAAAAGCTCAACATATTGCCTTGTTGTTATTAATATTCAGTGAATATCAATATTTGTCAAATTATACAGATGAACTTACTAAACATTATTGCTTACTCCTTTACTTTTCTCATCTCTTATAGGTTTTATTACTTACCTCGAGTTGGAGGCCGCCGGAGATGTTTTCACACTATCAAGCTGACATACGGTATGAGGTATTAAGTCCTTAAGAGTCATGGCATGTATATGGATTCGTTTAAAGTTGATGAAGTCTAATTGTGGTAGCCAAATGTTGTTGGCCAAAGAGTATTCATAGTATGGTTGTGTATAGCCATTTGTGATGGTTTAAGTTGTTGTAAATGTTGTGGGAACAATTCTCCCAAGTGTATGAGAGGAAACTTTATTTTTATGAACCAAACGTGTTAATTTATGTGTTTCAATTGATGTTTTGAGAATGTTTTGAAGAAGTATATGAATGTATGCAATGGAGAGTAAGAAAAGGCTTGGTAGATAGCTTCTGAGTGCCCACACGGTTAGACACACGGGTGTGTGCCTAGGCCGTGCGTAACCTGCACCTTAGTCTCATAAATCAGAATAGGCCACGAGTTAATCCCACGGTCGTGTGTTGAAGCCGTGCATGACACACGGTTAGAACATGGGCGTGTGCCCCGGCCGTGTGTAATAAGTCAGTATATCAAGGTATAGAACACGGTCTAAGTCTACGGGCGTGTCATGGCCGTGCGTAACTAGTCAGTGTCGACCACGGTCGGAAGACATGGGCGTGTAAAGGGGTGCACGGGCGTGTCCCAAACTGCATGGGCGTGTGCCTTAACCGTGGGGCATTTGGTAGAATGCTTGGGTTTTTAAGCACAGTTGTTGAACATGGGCGTGTGTGTCTACACACGGCCGTGTCTCATTCTACAAGGGCGTGTGGCCCCTGTTTCAAAGAAAAGTTTCTTTTAACTCGTAAAAGTTTCCAAACGCAAGCTTAAGGCCTCGTAGGCCCACGATACGAATTTCTTGACTAAGAAAGAGAAGTTTTTTAATTGAAACGAAATTTTACAGCCCGTAAGTGTATGATTAAGTAGTTAAAGCATAGTAATATCTCGTATCCGATCTAAGCCTCGGACTCGGGTATGGGGTGTTACAGGCGCTCCCCATGGTGACACACTTGGTCGAATAAATCCACGATCCAACAACTCTTGGATCTGAGCTTTAAGTTCCACAAGCTCCTTCGGTGCCATTCGGTAAGGAGCAATGGACACCGGAGCCGTTCCTGGCAACAGCTCAATACCAAATTCTACCTCCCGATCTGGAGGCAATCCTGGAAGCTCCTTGAGAAAGACGTCTGAAAACTCTTTCACCGTTCTAACATTCTCTACCGACGACTCTTTGATATCCAAAGCACTGATAAAGGCTAAGAACGCTCCACACCCCTTTCGCACCAACTTTTCTGCCTTTAAAGCAGATACCACATTAGACAGATAATCTCTTCTTTCACCTATCATCATCACTTCGTTATCCTCTCGAAGTTCTTAGTACCATCTCGCTGCAAAGACACGGTCAAGTTTGCATGATGCTTAACCAGCCAGTCCATGCCCAATATAAGATCGAACTCCCCGAACGGCAGTTCCATCAAATTCGCCAGAAATACTTCCCCCTAAACCTCTAAGGGCACATCCCTAAACAACTTATTTACTACCACCGACTGTCCTAAAGGGCTAATTATAGTTGTTTCTCTAGCAGTAATCTCAGATTTAATATTTAGAGTTCCAGACACAGCACATGCAACATACGAATGGGCGGATCCAATGTCTATCAAAGCGGTAATAGGTACATCAGATATGAAAAACGTACCGGTTATGACATCCGGTGCATCGCCATCCTCTCGATGCCTGACCGCATAGACCAACCCTGGCTGTCTCGCCTCCGTGTTACCCCCTCATTCACGGTACCTCTACCTGGTGCACCATGACCTCGTCCTACACCATTACCACCTCGACTGGCCCACGGCCTCTCGGCGGGCTAGCCGAGCGCCTCACCGATCACAAGCAAATCATTATGAATCGCCTGAGTTTGATCAGGCTTTCGAGGGTAATCCCTAAACCAATGGTCTTTGGAACCACATCTGAAACAACCACAAGTTCTCTTCCAGCATTCACCCGAGTGAAGTTTCCCACAATCCACGCAAGGTCATGGCGATTGGTAGCAGTGAGCACCCACTCGAACCGGCCCCTCATTCCTGGGCCTTTTCAAATCCTCTAGCAGGACCTGAATACCCAGAGTCTCTCTTGTTCTTGCCCCTATCCTTGTCTCGATTTTGCCATTCCGAATGCTTTACTTCTTCAGCAATCTTAGCTTTTTCCACCAGTGTGGCAAAATTCCTCTCCTACTGTGGGGCTATCAGTACCCGCAACTCATCACGCAATCTATCCTCAGCATTCATGATCATCGACACTATACCCTGTGCATACCGACTCGACGCAGAAACTCCGCCTCGTAAGTCGCCACGCACCTACCTCCTTGTACCGCATTCAGAATTCCTTCCTTCCGGCATCCACATAACTAGCCCCGACATATTTTCCCTGGAATGCTATCTTAAAGAAATCCCAGGTACTACGATCAGCCTGAGTGCCTTCCCGAATAGTGAGCCACCACTAATACGCCTCGTCTCTCAGTAATGACAGAACCCCTTTCAGTTTCTGCTCACCGGTGCAATCCAGATCGTCCATAATCCGCTCTCTCGCCTCAAGCCGATTACTCGCTACACTAGGGGCTACACCCAAAATACCTCTAAAGACTTCACCCCATTCGATCCGAGTCGCTCGATATCGACCCATGAGTCAGTCGACCCGCTTCTTGCCCCAACAACCCTTTCCAGGTACCCGCAACATCGCTTGGGGCAGAGCGTCGTCCTCTCTCATTCGATCATGTGACCCGGCTTGATCCACGTGTGACGAAAGCGCCTATTTTCGGCATATGTCCCGATGCCTTAGATATAACTCTAGCACCTCAAATTTCTACCACGACTGTGTCTCACACGTCCCACGTCCTCTAGCGCTCATGTTTGCTAAGTCGATTTAATCTGATTAAGAGTCTTATGAATCAAGTATGCTTATTCAGTGTTTATTAAATAATATTTTATGGATTATAAGAAGTAAAGTTGTTTTCACAAAACATATCCTAAAGTCTCAATCTCTATGGTTTCACTCCTAAAGCTAAAAGTTCTAGAGTATCTCTATTTTGTGAAGTTTTCTTACTACAAATCATACTACAATAATCATAAAATGAAAACAAAACTTATCGACTTGGTGCTGGGATACCCGTGGTGCCATACTTCTTTTGAAACATGTATTTATAAATCGAATTTCAAGCAGTTTTAGAAAACATTTTTGAACCCAAACCACAGCCGAGTTTTGCAACTGGCTCTGATACCATAAAATATAACACCCCAAACCTGGCCCATGCGGTATGATCGGATCTGACATGTCACATGAAGAAAACGTATAAAGAAAATGTGATTCTTACTAAAATAGGCGTTATTTGGTCATGGTCAAGAAAACAAGTTTGGTTATAAATATTTGATAAAACACTACCAATTTCGAGAGGTTGATTGATGAATCGAAAATCGAACTAGTGAACTTTAAAACCGTGACTTTTGAGAAATGACGTTGATAATTTGAAATAGAATCTGAGTTAAATTATTAATGCATATTTATTATGAAAACCATTTGTTAATCAATTTTGGAAACCGTTATTTATGATTTTAGAAAAATCCCCATTTTAAAATAAATCAAGCAAGATAATAAGTACGACTAAACATAAAGCAAAATAAAAATATTCCAGAGGCCTTATTACAACTTAAAACCCAAATAGTAAAAATAGTGAAATAAAGCGGGAAAGTAGTTTACTAATATTTGAAAATATTATTTCCAAAGTATGGCCTCCACCGAGTCATCCATGGGCCCAAGTCCTCATTACGGAGCATTACCTGCAACGGTTAAGAAAGAAGGGGGTGAGTCACAAGAACTCAGTGTATAATCCCCTTACCGTCATCCACTGGGCCTGAACCCGCATAGCATAATCTTGGGCCTAAGCCCATTTACATAGTAATAAATAAAAATGTAGTATATGTATGCAACCCAACCCATCCATCCATCACACCCCCGACCAGCCAATCACACCTGTGGGGATCAAGTCAACCCACCCCGCCGCTCACACCAAATTTGCAGTCAAACTGCTATAGCATTTTATTTTTGTGGTCAAACCACTGAAATTATAATTTAGGCACAATAATATACAATTTGTGGCAATGCCACCAAGCTACACTACTCTTCATACAATTTTCCCTTCCCATGCGAAATGTAAAAAAATGCAACATACATAATTAAATAAAATATCCATATTTATATGACAACCATTTTCTATTGAACAATTTTGGTGATTCATCCCATTAAAGCATTTTAATAATTCGGCCCACTAAGGCATTCTAGCAAATCGGCCCATAGGGGCATTTTGGTAAATCGACCCATAGGGGCATTTTCATAATTTAGCAATTTAATACCGATTTTGACAGATCTTTAGAAATAATATTAATTTAAGCAAGTTACTCGATTTATGCTATATTACGATTTTTAACTCTCTAAATAATAACGATCTACTTTTCCAACATAATATTGAATCTCGAATCTACGAATTTTTGTGTGAGATTACACACCTGATTATGGTGAGGACTAACCCTTCTTGATCGTCAGCACCTAAATCACCATTACACTCGATTAACCAACAAACGAGATTTTATTATTCCAAAACTAAATCAGACGATCTAAAATGCTTACCCTTAGTATCGTGAACGACCACGATTTGCCTATTCTCATCGGATGATGGTCCACAACCCGGTGGAAAATCCCGAACCACCGATACCGCCCTACGCTTGAACTTAGGAGTAGGAATCACAAATCCACTCCCTTTTTGCTCTCCTATCGATTTTCTTTTCAAATCGCTACCACTAGCCTCCATTGGAAAAGTCTTAGTCAGAACGATATTACGAGGATAGAAAACGATTGTCTAAGGAAAAGGTTTCGGCTTACCACTACTTCCAAAGGGTCAACGAGTAGATAAGAACGAACGATCTAGTCCCTATAATAATTGATTAGTCAAACTTTCAATCTGATTAACACAATAACCGAGTAGCGATATCGAATGGTCTATGAAGAGACTCATTACCTTAATCGATGATGAACCCGATTCCCACCAATTGGACTTATGACTAGAGATGAAATGGCAATGATGTGGTATTCGGCCACCCACTATAACACTACGAAAAAGAATTGATCACAATATGAGAGTGTAGGAGAGAGTGATGTTTCAATTTAGAAACAAAGTAGAACAACCGAATAGTGATGGACACACATTCGGCTAGGAAGAAAAGAAAATGGAAGAAGTAGAAATGAAACCCTTACCCGATTCAACCAAGGAGAAATGTCCAACACGCAAGAATGGAGAAGAGAGAAGATGTTAAAGATTCGGCTATTGAAGAGAAAAGGGCAAGGAAGATTCGGCCAATCAAAGTTGTGTCGATTTAAGAGAAAAGGAGAATGGTTGAGGAAATGGTAAAAAAAGAAAAAGAAGTGATGGACAAAGGAGTATTAGAGAGGTTCGGCTATTACCAAAAGAAAATGAACCAAAATGGATTGAGTGTTTTGGTCATTTTGTGTTTCGGCAACAAAGAAAAAAGATTGGAAAAAATGCACAAAAATGTTAAAAGATAACCAACCTTTCATGCACAATCTTGCAAATAAGCTATAGGAATTTCGGTTCTCCCTCCCCCCTAACAAAACCGTGTGCCCATAACACCCAAAAGATGATGGTTGACCAAAAATATTCTTTCTCAAACACCTTCCACAAAATCGACCAACATGTCCCCTCCCTTACCTTTTTCCTTTATGTCTTTCCTTATTCTTCCCTTGTTTCTCTCCTTACTCTTCTCCCTTCTGTTCTTTCCTTCAATAAAAACTCTTCCTTACCATCTTTGATGCCATGGCCGACACTTACCATATAGCACAAAAAAAATTAATCCAAAATATTTGCACTAGGTGAACCCAAGTTCTCCCCTCTGCCATTTCACGCCACAACCACCTTACCAATGCTCCATTTGTGCTAGCAAAATTACATACTTAATTCCTTAAGCCTTGATGCCACTTACCTTCTCTCCTTAAAGTGCTTAAACACAAAAATTTTGCTAAGGCCCAACTCAATCCCAAGTCTTCTTAGGGCCCCTAAACATACACAATTAACACTATTGACTAGCCTATCGCATGGTATAATGTAAAACATATATTCCCAAATTTCAGGATGTTACACATCTCCCTTTCTAATCTCTTCTTTCCATAGCCAAACCTATCCTCCCCCAATACTCCATCTCTAGTTCTTTAATTGTTTAAGCCGAAGCTAATCTCTTCCTTCCCTTTCTAGTTTACTATCATCTCTGAGGGCCGTACGTGTTCAACTCCTTTTTGCTCAAAGGAATATGTCTTTGCCAAATCTGAAGGGTAAGTAGTACTAACCGTTTTCTAGTTATTTCATGCTGGTACTAGTCTTTCTCCCTACTGCCGAATCCTCCCTTCTTCTTAAGTTGATGTGGGTTGGTGTTAGGGTCACTCGAGGAGTAGGAAGGGACAAGTGCTCGGAAGCAAACGATTCGTACTCTGAGCCTTGAGCAAGTAAGCACTTTCACTTTGTTTTTGTCAAGGGTGGATGTTAACCACACCTTTATTCAAACTCTTTTAATAAGAGTGCTTTGTATCGTAAGATATTTTCAGGGATTCCTAATCTTCACTGAAATTCAGAAAGAGCTTAGCAAAATACGGTGAAACAAGGTAGGTGTTAATGGGGTTTCGATTTTGTTGTGTAATGGGAGGGTAACCCTCTTAACCATTTGACTAACTATTGATCTTGTCTAACATAGGATCGGTGCTAAGGGATTGGCGACACTCTCGTAATCAAGGTGTGTAATCTCACACTCCTGGTTGTTCTGTTAAGGCTATGATCTGTGAATCGGCTAAAAGCCGAAATACCAAAAAGTCGGGATATCGGCATCTGAGATCACTCGAGCGTGCGAGCGCTCGTAGCGATAAACCGAGCCACAAATGTTGGCGATAGACCTTTGAGAGTGCCACGAACTTCCTCGTGGGCTAAGGGCGTAATGGGCCCTATTGGGCCGAAAATTAAGCTTTGGCCCATATGCACCGTGTCGATCAAAAAGGGTATCCGTGTTGCTCAAGGCGATAGTTGGCCTTCGGAAAGGCCGTTATAGGTGTAAAATTATCGAAATACCCTCTATGGGTAAAGTTACCAGAATACCCTCGATGGGTAAAATTACCGAGATGCCCTTAAGGGGTGAAATGACCGATTTACCTTAACCGTCTAAATGACCGTTGTACCCTTAGTGGTAGTACCATGGTTGTATGTATATTTAAATGTATGATTGATTATGATTGAGATACACTGCATACATGGAATAACTATGACATGACATATTGCATTGAGGTGGGTTTTTTTTATTTGGAGGAAGTACCGTTATAGTGGCATCGCCACGTATTTTGATTCTAGTGGCTCAGCCACGTATACCATTGTTAGAAGCTAGGCTGCACCATTGGAAAGTTTGGCTGGGTGGGTCGACATGGTCCCCACATGGAGAGATGGTTGGTACGGGTGGAGAGTTGATTGGTATTGGTTGGGTTACATGTCCATTGCATTGATATGATCTTGGGGCTTAGGCCCAGATTGTTACCGAATAGGGCTTAGGCCCAGACTGATACCGTATGGGCTCAGGCCCAGACTGTGACCATATTAGGGGATTACACACTGAGTTCTCGTAACTCACCCTTTCTCTTTAACTGTGCAGGTAATCCCCAATAGTAAAGGATTTGGAGCTGCGAGGGACTCAGAGGTGGCCACACGACCGACATGCTTTAAAGCTGAACTTAGCGACTCTATTTTTATTTTATTTTAATTATTGGGTTAATAATTTTTGTAATAAGGCCATTGGGATTTTCTTTTTAACCTTTATTTGGTATTTCTTTTAATTACAAACTGCTAGTCTATTAAACATGGGTTTTTAAAACAATAACTACTGCTTTCAAAATATCACGTTTCCGCAACTGTTCAAATCAAACTTTTGCAACAAACAAGGTTTTAAAAATAATAATATTTTTGTAAGGGAATGACTTTGAGCAAATTTGTTTTGTTAATAAGCAACACAAATCGGGATTTTTTAAGGGTAGAAAGTTTTGATCCGTAGAAGGGTTTTCCAATGAACTTATAGTTTTCAAACATCACTTTGATAGGCACGTTAGATCTAATCATAACATCTAGGCCGAGTTTAGGGTGTTACAAAACACTATATTGATCTAAAGGTCTTTACTGAGTTCACCGAGGAGCCCCTTTAACCAAATAGCTTCTTTACAAGCCTCAGTAATCGCCATGTACTCAGCTTTAGTAGTAGACAAAGCAACCCCAAAAGGTAGAGACATACCCTATGAGGTACCTTCTTTTATCAAGGTCTCTAGCAAAAGCAGAACCAACATACCCAGTGACTCCATCTCTAATTCTTCCAAACTGTAAGGAAACATTAGTAGTACCTCATAAATATCTAAAAATCCACTGAACTGTTTTCTAATGTTCTTTATCGAGATTCTCCATGTATCTACTAATTGCACTAACTACAAATGATAAATCTGGATGTGAACAAACTATAGCATACATGAGAGATCCCATTGCACTAAAATATGGAACACGTGACATGTAGTCAATCTCATCAACTGATTACGGAGACAAAGCCGATGAAAGTCTAAAGTGGGCTACTAATGTAGTACTAACAAGCTTGGCACTCTGCATATTGAACCTGTAAAGAACTTTCTCAATGTACCCTTTCTAACTTAGGTACAATTTACATACTTTTCTATCTTTGAGAATCTCCATCCCGAGTATCTTATTTGCTGCTCTTAAATCTTTCATCACAAATTCTTTACTAAGTAAGGCTTTGACCTTTCTTATCTCTCCTTTATCTTTGGTTGCTATCAACATGTCATCAACATAAAGGAGTAGATATACAGATGAACCATCACTATTTTCCTTAAAATAAACACAACTATCAAAACTACTTCTTTTGAAATCATGAGTAGTCATAAATGTATCAAACCTCTTGTACCACTGCCTAGGTGATTGTTTCATGTCATAAAGGGACTTTTATAGCAAGCAAACATAGTCCTTCTTTCCTGATACTATAAAACCCTCTAGTTGTTGCATGTAAATATCTTCTTCAAGTTCTTCTTGCAAGAATGTTGTTTTGACATTTAACTACTCAAGCTCCAAATGATGCATGGCCATAGTACCAAGCAAAGCTCGAATCGAACTATGCTTAACAACTGGAGAAAACAAATCTGTGAAGTTTACACCTGGAATTTGACTGTAACCTTTTGCAACTAAACTTTCTTTATATATGGGTT
This sequence comes from Gossypium sturtianum, assembly GCA_025698515.1. Lineage (NCBI taxonomy): Eukaryota > Viridiplantae > Streptophyta > Magnoliopsida > Malvales > Malvaceae > Gossypium > Gossypium sturtianum. The sequence goes on along the minus strand of CM046948.1, from coordinate 102,391,284 downwards.
CTTCAACTCCTAGAGTTCCTTCTTTCTTCTTGAACAGCCATTTACAATGAACAAACTTTTTACCCTTAGGAAGCTTCACTAGGTTCCATATTCTATTCTTATGGAGTGATCCCATCTCTTCTTGAATAGCAATCATCCACTTTCTTGAACCTTCATAGCTAATTGCCTTGGAATAAGTAAATGAATCTTGATTTGCATCTATATCTTTTGGCACATTTAAAGCATAATCAACTAAATCAATCTCAGTGAACCTCTTTGGAGGTTTAATTTCTCTTCTAGGTCTGTTCTTGGCAATTGAATATTATGGTGCTGACTATGGTGAAGAAACAACTCTACCCTGAGTTTCTATACTAAATTGGGGAGTAGACTCTGTTGAAGATCCTAGATCAATCTAAAGCTAAGATCCTAGATCAATCTAAATCTCCACCTACTTTACATGTGTGTTTGATCTTTGCTAGTCTTTATTGGAAGAGTCTTTAAGAGGTAAGTTAAGTAGCATAGCAGTTTCTCAAAAAGTAACATCTCTGCTAATCACAATTTTCCTAGTTTCAAGGCACCATAACTTATACCCTTTAACACCAGCCTTATATCCAAGAAAAATACACTTAATAGATCTAGGTTCCAATTTATCATTATCAACATGATGCGAGACACCAAAAAACCTTCAAATTATAATATTAGCAGGAGTACCAAACCATAACTCTTATGGAGTATTTTTCTTAATGGCAATGGATGAAGACCAGTTAATTAGAAAACATGTAGTAGAGGCTGCTTTAACCCAAAACGACTTTGGTAAACAAACATTCGACAATATACATCAAACCTTTTCCATTATTATTCTATTCATTCATTCTAAAATGTCATTTTACAGTGGAGTATGGTGAATTGTCAAGTGTCTCACGATCCCTTTTAATTTGCATAATTCATTAAACTCATCAGAACAAAATTCCAAGCCATTATCTGTGTGGAGGTGTTTTTATCTATTTTCCTGTCTACTTCTCGATCATAGTATTCCAATCCTTAAACTTGGATAGCACATCACTTTTCTACTTTAGGAAGAATGCCCAAACTTTTCTAGAAAAATTGTCAATGATCGTCAGCATATAATTAGCGCCACCCTTCGAAGGCACTCTAGATGGTCCCCAAAGATCAGAATGAATATAATCTAGCGTCCCTTCGTGTTATGGATTCCTCTAGTGAATCAAACTTTCTTTTTCTTCCCAAAAATGCAATGCTCATAGAACTTCAGTTTGCTAACTCTTGTCCATCAAGAAGTCCTCTTTTGCTTAATTTTACCATGTTGTTCTCACTCATATGCCCTAGACACATATGCCAAAGTCTAGTAACGTCATCATCTAACAAGTAAGAGGAAGCAATGGTTGCATCACTAGTAACAGTTGAACCCTGCAAAACATATAACTTGGTATTCTTTCTCTACCCTTTCATCACAATGAGGGAACCCTTACTAATCTTTAGAACCCCAGTTTTAGCTGTGTACTTGTACCCTTTTGAATCAAGAGTAATCAAAATAATCAAATTTCTCTTCAATTCTTGTACATGTCATACGCCACTACGTGTGTTCTGACAACTACATCGAACATCTTAATTTTGACGGTGCTAATACCTGCAATTCTACGCGAAGCATTATTTCCCATCAAAACAACACCTTCAGACATTGTTTCATATGTTGTAAACCAATCTCGATTAGGACTCATACGGAAAGTGCAGCCAGAATCGAGGATCCACTCCTCACTTACTTTAGAGTTTTCAACAGAAGCAACTAGAAGTTCACCATTGCTTTAGTCTTCTACTACATCAGCTTCAATGGATTATTCTGGTTGTTTTCCCTTTTGATTTGCAGCCTCCCTTTTGATCTTATTATGTAACTTATAACACTTGGACTTAATGTGCCATTTCTTTTTGCAGAAATTACAGGTTTTACCTCTATTTGAAGATCTTAATCTACCCTTAGATTTATTGCCAGGATTTCGTTCCTGTGTCCTCCCACGATTATCACTAGTATTTCGTTCTTGTCTTCCACGAACAATGGGACCTTCTCCTTGAGATACAGACCCAGCCACAAGGTGTTTCATCTTGTCATATGAAGCTAAGGAATCATAGACTTCATCAGTAGTGAGAGATTCACAATTATAGAAAATCATATCTTTAAAAGTTTAATAAGACGTGGGTAACGAACAAAGTATAATTAACCTTAAATCCTCTTTATCATACTGAACCTCCATGACCTCTAAGTTTGACACAATTTCTTTAAACATAGTTAAGTGTTCGACCAAAGACGTACCTTCTTACAAATGATGAGAATAAAGACGCTACTTCAGATGCAACTTGCTAGTTAGGGTTTTCGACATGCATAGTTGCTCCAGCTTCATCTATAATGCAGCGACGGTCTTCTCCTTCAACACATCCTATAGAATTTCATTCAACAGATGCAGATGTAATTGTATTATGGCCTTTCGATCCTTACGCTACTTTTCTTCAGGTGTCAATGTCGAAGGCATCTTATCTAACCCAAACACGGAATCCTCCAAATCCATCTACGCAAAAATTGTCTACATCTTTACCCGCCACAACGCAAATTTGGTGTTGCGATCCAACAACAGAATATCATACTTAAATGTCACCATTATTGTGATCAAGACAAGCAACCCAAAAAAGATCTGATACCAGTTTGTTAAAATTAACGACGATAATGGCAGTAAAACAATCACAAAGCAATAAGAAAAGAATACAAAGATTTAAAGGTTGAAATTACTAATGTTGAAAATCAAATGATACAAGAGGATTTTTGACTACATCTATTTAAAGGTTGAAAAACCCTATTCTAATCAATGTCAAATAGAAGAAGTGTAGTTCTATATGGATTAAACTTGTGCAGCATGTTCGTACCACACAACTCTAACAATAATTAAGTTCAACATCCACTAATTTCCACTCAATTCCATGGTCATTACTTTATACCATTAATCAATTGTTATATAGTTAATATTTATTTCCCATGTAGATATTTCATATTTTTAGATTTAACCATTTTGGTGCCAAAAAAATTATATAATAACAATTCAACTATAAAACAAAATGATATAACACAAATATATCATCAATTAATAAAGTAAGTCTCATATGAACTTACCTGAAAAACGACAACCATAGAGTGTCAAAGACTAATCTGCAGTTTCTCCTATTCTCGATTAACTTTCGATTGATTCAATTCCAGATCTATAATAATTCATTATAATTTATCAATTCCAACAGCCTTATAACATTTTAGTATATGCATATAACAACTTAATTTCATTTTACACAATATTCCTAAAGTTTTGCATTTTATTTAGTTTAATCCTTAAAATCGAAACTATTATATCTTTCAAAATCAAGTTTTGATTTTCAATCGCATTACAATTTCATCACTGTACAACCCTCTAAAAACATAAGTTTAAGAAATTTCATGATAAATTTTACATCATTGCAATTTGTTCCTTATATACAAAACTAACAAAATTTACTTAACAAATTAGTCCTATTTCATTTTTAAGCTTCAAAATCTACCATAAACAATAAAAAACTTCAATTAACATCAATAAGCACTTTAGAAATCTTTAACAATTTTGAAAATGGAGATACGAGTTACCTGGACTTAGTTGCAAGGATATCAAAAAAATAAAAATTACGAAAACAAACTTAAAACGAACTTACATACAAGGAACCAAAGCTTGACTAATTCTCTTCTTGCTTAAAAATGGTGTTTTTCAATCAAAATGATGAATTGAGGAAGATGATGGCTATTGTTTCTTTTGTTTATGTTTAATTTTCATTTATTTACTAAATTACCTTTGTAATTTAACATAAAATTTCATCAATTAGCTAGCCTTTACTGTCCACTAATTATAGGGAGGGTTAAATTATTTTATTAATCCTTAAACATTCATTAATCAAGCACTTTAGCTAATAAAAATCAACACTGGTTAACTTTTGCAGTTTTTACTTAATTAACTATCCAAACAGTTAAATTTCTAGACCAAATTTCAATTTACCTATTGTAACACCTTAAACCCGGCCTAGACGTTATGGCCGAATCTGGCGATGTCACATAATAGCGTGTTGAAACTAAGTTGTTACGATAAAACCGCTTTCATTTATTTACTCTTGTTGACTCCTAAATCGCTTACTTATTTAATCGATTGTTTTAAAACACAATTCATTGCGGAAGCTTTAGAAATCATTTATTTTATGAAAAACTGAGTTAATTAGGTAAATCCGTCTTTCTTAGAAAAACCCCTTTGTTTTAGAGAAAACCGTTTGTTCGTTGAGTTTGTGCAGTTTTTAAATCCACGAAAACAGTCTAAAATCCGAAATAAAAGCAAACAGTCCAACAAGTTCAATTTACATAAAAAATAACCAAGAAAATAATTAAGAAATAAATACCAAAACTGAAATTAAAACATTTTAAAATACGTGTGGCCACCGTCGAGTCCTCCGCTGCACCGATCCATCAAGTTTGGGGATTACCTGTGCACATTTAACAAAAAGGGTGAGTTTACGTAAACTCAGTGTGTAATCCCCCAGAAACAAACAAACAATCAGTATTCACGATTCACGGTTGAATGTCTTGGGCCTAAGCCCTTTTCGATGATCGATGATAGTTTGGGCCTTAGCCCATCTCGATCTGATGTCAAAATGCGGTAGGGCCTTAACCCATCACAATATCAGTAGCAGTAATAGTTATGCAGTAGCAAAATCCTACCCAACCAGCCTCTACACACTATCTCCGTCCAACCCTACACTCCATGTGGGGATATAATCAACCCACCCATCCCTACACTCCAAGTAGTACCGAATGCAACACAACACAGTAGTTTTCAGCTGAGCTGCCAGTAAATTAAGCTTAAAGCCTTTCAGTACACTTCCTCCGAATAACAATCCCCCAACCCAATGCAATGCAACACACAATGGATGACATTCTATTATGAAATTTCAGTACATATATTCAGTTCAAATATTAACATGCCAAGTACAGATATCATTCAGTCAATTTCACACATTTAGGGGTCTAAGTAGCGCTTACCGACCCTACAGTAGGTTCACAGTCGACTTGGGCGACCCGTGCAACCTTAAAAACATTTCAGTAAAAATAGGCCCACATGCCCGTGTGATCTGCCTGTGTGGGCCCACACACCCGAGAGGCCCACTCAGCCCAAATTGGCCTTGGCCGTGTGATCCATATTTAAAGTAACCCATGCTAGCTCAATACTCATATATGTTTCCACTATTTACTTATATGTTCATTCAAAGTTGTCTACTTGAGTCATTATCACTAAATTATTTATATCTTGAGCTACTGAATTCAAAATTAAGACCCGCTTGATTTTTTTGAAACTAGACTCAAATACCTTTCTACCATAAAATTTTCAGAATTTTTAAAGTTATCCCTATTCTACTATTTGATAGCTTCATCCTTTCCTTACTAAAATTTATTTGTCTCTTAGTACAGAATTTAGATGATGTTTCCATTTGTTTTTCTTGAAAATAGACTCATTAAGGATTTAAACATATAAATTTAATCCCCTAATCATTTTTTTACAATTTTTTATGATTTTCCAAAGTCAGAACAGGGGAACCCAAAATCATTCTGACCTTGTCTCACAAAATTTATTATAACTCATGATTTACAATTCCATTTCTTACACTGTTTCTTCCATGAAATACTAGACTCAATAAAATTTAATTTCATATTTTATTCAAACTCTAAATCAATTTCCACTATTTTTGATGATTTTTCAAAGTTAGACTACTGCTGCTGTCCAAAACTATTTTAGTGCAAAATATTGATTTCCTAGTTTTTAACGCCCTTACTTCCTTTCTCTACAATTTTTCGCATCATTTTCTCTTATTTCTCTTATTTCTCGACAGCAAACAATTTTGGCTTTTCTTCGAACCCCGTTTTTTGCATTTCAGGTACACACCTGGTATCATTTTGATGCCTAATCACTCCCGAGCACTTCAAGGCCTAAAATCAAGATACTCAACATCAATTTAACGGATTTACAAGCGAATTGACAACCAAGAACGAACAGAAACCCAACTTACCGCCAACGATAACCCTCTGTTTAACTATTGTTAAGACGAGAACATTGAATTCACCAGTCCGGGCCTCCTCCTACGCCCAAATCACAGAGAAAAAACATTACCACTTCAGTCGCTAAGAGATTCATGACAGAAACGAAGAGAAACACTTACCAAAACTAAGCGAGCACTAACCGCGTGCGAAAATGAAGGAAAATAAATGGATTAGGGAAAAAATCAAGAAGAAAAGAAAGATGGAAAAACTCAGAGAATTTCGGCAAGAGGAGAGGGAGAGGAATAGACGGCAGAATTTTTTTTGGAAAAGGGAGCCAAATTTCAGTTATGGAAAAAAAATCCCGATAACCCCCAAAATCCCTTAATCTTCTCCCCTAATTCCCACTTGACATCCACTACTCAGAATCCGCCTATTGCACAACTCTATCCCGAAATCTGAGCAAAAAAAGATATACCTTTGCCTGCGCAGGGATTCGAACACAAGACCTCCACCATAATAACGCACCACTTAACCACTAGACCAGCAGGCCCATTCTAATGTAATTTACCCATCATTTAAACTTAAGCCCTTTGCACAAGGTTAAGGCTTTATTTATAAAAATACCAAAATTTGTCCAAGTAAGGCTTGAACTTGGGACCTCACACACACACCCAGAACACATAACCACTGAAGCAAATAGACATTGTGTGTCACACATACACGAAATCAAAAATTAAAATTTTAGGGCGTTACACCTATATAAAAAAACTATCTCGGTTTATGAAAATGAGGTCTCGATGCCTCATTTTCCAAAAGCACTAACTTTCAATACAAATCACTCATACCTTGACTAACTGACCAATTAATAAAATCTATAAAATCAAAATTCACAATAACACCATATATATATCATAAATATTATTTAATAATATTAACGTACTCGACTATCAAAGAATGGGGTTCCGAAACCATTGTTTTGGGCACCACTGGAAACTGGGTCGTTACATTGGAAATAGAGAGCTTATGTTTTCACAACTCATGAAAGAGTTATAATCTTATGAGTTTATGTTGAACGGTGGGCACATAGTTCAAAAGAAAGTAGAAGATAACTTTGCAGTTGCTTCTTCCTCTAAAGGAAATAGAAAGCAAGCTAAGGGAAAAAACAAAATAAGACTTCAGTTTCGCCTAAGGAGAATTAAAAGAAGGCTAGGAAGTTTAAGGACTTATCAAAGATCAAATGTTTTTCTGTAGTAAGAAAGGACACTTAAAAGCTTGTTGTAAAGAGTACAATGACTACCTAACCTCGAAAGGGAAAGGTAAATAAATCTTAGGGATTAAAACTTGTTTAGTGGAATATTCAAAGAACAATTGGGTAATTTATTCTATAACCACTAATCATATATATGTTTCTTTGCAAGGGTTCAAGGGAATGAGAAATCTACAAGATAGAAATCTCTCGTTATGAACCAAAGACAGAAGCATTGTGACAATCAAACCGGCAGTAGAAATACATTTTTATTTTGATGGTATTAGGAAGATTATTTTGAAAAATGTTTTGTATGTTCCTAATTTTAAGAGAAAATTGGTTTCAATTGCTTGTTTATTTTGGGGGAGAGCAAAACTTTATTTGATTTGAAAAAAATCAAATATTTTTTGAATTTCAAGTTAATCAAATTGAATTATCTGAGCTATTCAGTTTTTTTGAATCAACTCTAATAAGTAATTTGATTTTTTTAGTTTGAGTGAAGTTGAGTTTAATAACTCGAATAACAAAGTTATAACTCGAATAATTCAAATAATAACATTTTTTTGTAAACTCATCTTGAGTCCCTAATAGCTTCAAAAAAGTGTAAATTGGGCCCTTTAAAAATGACAAAAAAATCAAAATACTCTTCAAATTTTTAAAATATTTATAAATTATATTTTCTAAAATTTTATAAATATATATTCAAAAAATTAAAAATTACTAAAAGTTAAAAAATATAAAAATGATAGATTAAACATTTTTTAGAAACATTCCACAATGATAAATTTAAAGTCTTAAATAAGTAAATTATCAAATCATGTTTATCATACTAATTATCTTTTTTCTCGTTTTTTTTTTTAAAATATTTTGTAATATACATGGTATTGTTGGAAAATCAATTTAGAAAATAGTGTTTTTAGGCACAACTAAAGTTAATTTTTTTTCTTAAAATTGAGCTTTGTGATATTTATAATAATAAACATTAACCTAATTATTACTTGTGCTTCATATGAGGTGGTCCAAGTTGTTTCCCAACTTTCTACTGAACAATGTTCTCCACTATCCTCAAACCTCGAATTACTTTGAGAGTGGACTTAAAAAATTGAACCAAGTGCACCAAATGAAAACTTTTCGTAACTTTAGTGGGAAAGTTAATTCTCTTTATGGAACCAGAAACTATGAGCATTTCTTGAAAAATAGAATTTATTCTAAAAATAAATTGCCATTATTTTTCGATAGAATGAAAATGCTCAATAACCTGTATAAAAAAGTTAGCTCATAGTCCCTATTTATAGAGAAATGGTACAAGAGTTCTATTTGAATAAAGGTTAATTAAATAATAATATTTTAATACAATACAATAGAAGAATAAGCCATGGTGGTTTGGTCCATGCTAATCGTACTAATTTTTTATATAGGGTTTCAACAAGGGAAGAGATAAGGAGGTGAGATGGTGGAGATAGGATGGTCGGTTCACCTATAATAGGCGAAGATTTGGAGTAGGAGGTTGAGGGGGAACAATAAGAGAAAAATAGAATAAAGGAGCAGGCTGGGGGAGGATACTTAGGTTTTTCTTAGGGAAGAAAGAGAGGTCCATTGTGTTTTATGCTCTTGGAATATATAAGGGGTATCTCCTTATCCCATTGTGACACATAGCCAACAATATAGAATGTAGGCCTGCCCGTGTGGTTAGTCATGTGGAAGTGTAACGCCCCGAATTTTGGGCCTAGAAGTTGGAGCTTTGAGCATAGGGACAGTGGGGAGATTGCACATATGTGTTTAATTGTGCAATTTAGTGACAAGAATGGGCCTACTAGTCTAGTGGATGTGTGAGTGTTAGCATATCTTGAGGTTCTGGGTTCGAGTCTTATGGGTGAATTTTAGAAAAAATTTATTTTGCATGGCTTAAAGAAAGTATTCTAGCTATTTAGTTATTTAATATTTATGTTTTTATTTTATTTTATTTATTTTGAAATGCTATTTTACTTGGCACGTTCTTTTCCTCTGCCTCTTCTGGGTTTTCCTTCTTTTGTTCGTCTCTGTTTTGGAATACAGTTTTAACTGTGGATTTTGGAACTTCGCTCCTCAGTCATCTTCCTCGCCGTCAAAATAGGTGTGGGATTCGAACTGTAACTACATTGTCTTTTTTTATTAATTGTTTAATGGTTTTTGCAAACTTATGATTCGGGTTTTCTTGAGTGAATGTTAAACCGAGGATTTTGAGTTCTAGTCGATGGAAGTGATGAGAAATCGCCACTTTCCGGTATACTTTGATAGGGTGAAGGTCAGGGGCAGTTCTGGTGGCCAAACCGGTAGTTTCGGGGCTGATATGGGGTGGTTTCGTGGCCTCCCCGAGGCACACGGCCGTGTGGATTTGGGAATTAGGGTTTTCTGGCCAAATTGGGTGCCACACGACTGTGTGGCCAATTTGGGGATTTTTTGTCGACTTTCACACGGCCGTGTCCCTCGGGCACACGGGCGTGTGAGATTGGGAATTAGGGTTTTAGAGTTTTGGGGTCGCACGGCCTGGCCACACGGCCATGTGACTGATTTGGGGATTTAGGGATTCCACATGAGCGTGTGTTTCGAAACACACGACCGTGTCTGATGGGCACACGGACGTGTGAGATTCTCACATGACCGTGTCTGCCCTGCACCTAATATTAGAGAATTTGGACAGTGAGTTACACGGCCTGTTCACACGGTCGTGTCCCTGCACCACATGGGTGTGTGCCTCTGTCACACGGTCGTGTGCCACCCCTCACACGGGCATTTGGATCCCCACACAGCCTGGATTGCTCCACACGGCCGGAGCACACGAGCGTGTGGCCCTAACTCGCCAAATTTCGATTCTAGGGCAAATCGAATGCCATTGTGAGTCTATGTGTTCCAACCCCTTGACTAAACTTTTTGAGGGTGAATATGTTTCTTTTCTGACTTCGAATTACGTACTGCTTGTAAATGAATGTGTGCTATGCTAGGTACTGAATCTGAGTGCATAAGTGTGCACATTTCAGAATCGATTGATCGATCAGTAAGTGTAACATCCAAAAAATTAGGGGTTTGTGATTTTTGTGTAATTTCATGTGTTGGGCTGGTATAGCTAGTTATTTGAGTGTATTTGGGGGTCCTATAGAGGCCTGGGTTCGAGTCCAAGCCCTGGAAAAATTTTGGTTTTTGGGCTCTTTAGTGGAGTAAATTTTGTTGGAGGCGGGACTTATTTAAATTAAAGTGTGGTTTTATCACACAAGTTGGCCATGTGGTAGGATGGATGTGGCGTCAATGGGAGAGCTAGGGGGAAGGAGTTCGAATCTCACAAGCTGCAAGTGGTGGCTTTTATTTTTGTTCTTTGGGAGAGGAGGAAGCAGAGTTGGGATCAAACTCTGCTTTGGAGGTTGGAGAATGAGTCAAACACTTTGAATGGGAGGCGGAGAGCAATTTGAGGAGCAAAAAGGGGAGAAAATCGTGGGATAGGGGAGAGTGGTAGAGTTGGCCGAATTTGGGAGTGTGTGGGGATGAGAATTTCAGCTGAAGAGGGGCTTGGGTAGCATATTCGGTCTTGAGTGAGGTAGAGTGCTGTTTTTCTCAAGTGTTCTTTTAAGAGAATTTTTTTTTACTTTTTGCATTTTTCGGCTATAGCATTTCGGGTCTTTTTGCTTCAATTTTCTTTTGCCGAAACCTCAACTTCTCTATTCTTTTCTTCTCATCTTCTTCAAACATTCTTCTTCACTTGTTATTACCCAAACATCTATTTCCGAATTCTTCTTCTGATCTCTTTTCTTCTAGTAGCCGAATCCTTCCTACACCAACTCTTCATCTTGTGTTCGCTAATTGGTAAGTCCCCACTCCCACATTCTTTCTTTCCCTCTTTGTATCATTTTTCTTTCTTTGACTGAATGCCACACTCTCTTGTTCATTATTCTTTCTCCCCTCTCTGCTTAGCATAAACCAAAACTCTTCCTGGGGTGTAGATCGAATTCTTTAGCAAAACAACGGGCGTAGGTCGTCAACTTTGGTTTTGGTAAGGGTGAAGTTGTTCGATTACCTTGTTTGTATGATGCTAATGTTATTCATGTGACTTTTTTTTTGTGGAGTTAGCATCGGTTCCCTTCTTTCTTATGGGAGGGCTGAATGTTGGTTAGATGCTAACCTCTTTGGTGCATCAATTGCTTTCTTTTAGGAACTCGTGGTGGTAGCTAGGGAGCAAGGCCGAATATTGGTACTCTGTAAGGGGGATCACGTCTTGTGGTAAGTGATTCTAGTGGTGTAGTAAATTCGGGTTTATGAATTCTTTTGAGAAGTTAAGATTAACTCTTGATCAATGTTATCTTAGGGGCAACGAGGAGTAGTTCTTCTGACAAATCTAAATCAGGTGTGTACTCAAACCATTCCAACTGTAGATCGGCAAACGATGCCACACGAGCGTGCGATCGCATGCTAGGTGGATCGAGCCCACGAATATGGGCGTAAGATGGTTGAGGCCACCATGAGCGCTCTCATGGGCTTAGGCTATTTTTGAGGCCAAATAGACCGGAATGGGCCGAGTGGGCCCAATGGGCCCATGGCCCTACGCGAGTAAATTTTGTGAACGGATAGGAAATAAGGAGCCGGCCATGGCGATCACATGGCCAAAGGCCGTTTTGGGCCGCATGGGCCGCACGAGAGTGTGGGCCCACTTGGGCCGAGTTTTGGGCTTTGGGCCCAAATACACTGTTTTGATTAAATATGTTATCTTGTCGCTCGAGGCGACTGTAGACCTTTGGAAAGGGCGTAAAATTACTAAAATACCCTCGAAGGGTAAAATGACCGAAATACCCCTGGAGGGTAGGATGATCGTTATGCCCTGAAGGGCAGAATGACTAAAATGCCCTACATGTTATATGATTGTTATCGTATGTTAATTATGGTATGTTGCATTCATGTGATATTATGTTGCATGGGGTTGGGATATTGGTTATGGAGGAAGTTCTGATAGGATCGCGTGGTCGCTTGACGACTGTGGATCCACCGATGGCTTTAAGCCGATTATATGATTGGCAGCTCTACTGCAGTATTGGTTAGTGCCACAACCGATGCTACAGAAGGAGTGTAGGGATGGGTGGGTCGATTAAATCCCCATAGGAGTGCAGGGTTGGACAGGAGATGGAGTGCAGGGTTGGTATGGGCATTAATGCATTGCATATATGGATTTTAATATTGAGATGGGCTTAGGCCCAGATAAATATGATATGTGACATTTGACATGGGTTAAGGCCCAACTGAGGCTATGATGGGCTAAGGCCCAAATGCCACCGCTACTATGTTGGGCTTGGGCCACATTGATGACTGTAATGGGCTTAGGCCCAGATTGTTGTGATACATGTTTTTACCGATGAGGGGTGTGCACACAGAGTTTTCATAAACTCACCCCTCTCTTTTTAATATTTTTTTCAAGTAATCCTCAGTAGGCGGTTCGACGTACTGGAGTACTCGGAGGTGGCCACATTACGAGCAACTTGAATCTTAGTATTCTATTTTACTTACTTAAACCGTATTCTTATTGGGTTGTAATAAGGCCTCTCTTAAATTCTGGTTTTTAATTTGGGATTTTCAGTTTATTATGTTTTAAATCTGCTATAAGTTGAACAGGTCTTTCCAAAACGATAACTGTTTTCAAAACACTACGTTTCCGCAACTCAATTTTTGGATAACACGTCTTCGTAAATCATTGGTTTAAATTAAGCTTCCGCAACAACAAGGTTTTGAAATTAATAACTTTTAATAAACATCGATTAAAAATAAACAAATGCAAACTGAGACTTTAGTTTTTCTTTTTTTTTTATCAAGAAGGGTTTTCAATGAAATCTCGATTTTCGAAAAACACCTCAATGTGACACGCTAGATTCGGGCCTAGCATCTAGGTCGGGTTTGGGGTGTTACAGTAAGTGACTGCTTCTGAATGACTGTCTGAAATTGTATTCTGAATTGGTGCATCTGCATTCATACATCTGCATACATACATTTGCATACATACATCTGCATATAAAGTATTTTGGGTTGGGATTTGGAAGAGAATGAAGATTTACGATTTGGCAGTTTAACTGCATACTGAAGTCCCAATACCTTGAGGGTCGTGGATGATTTGACTGTACTGCAGATTTTCAAATTACACTGTACAGCACATACGTCAGCATCGCTGCGTACCATTGACTGATCTGGCAGTTTTATTGTAACTCATCGGTATAGCGGATTATCGCATTGCGCTGTACCGCATGTACGTTAGCTACGCTACGTACCATTATCTGATCTGCCAGTTGATAAACCGTAAAAGTAACATATTTTAAGCCCATATTTAGCATGCTTTTGGATGAATTATCCCTTGATTTATGTAAAAAGGTGCTCATAATCCTTTCTTTTCATGTTATATACTCAGGAAAGCACCGGAGGATGAAAAGAACAAGAAACGGGCTTAAAACGGGCCAAATGGGCCAAAGCACGAAATTGACACGGCCTGGACCTAAGACCCGTGACATCCTAAAAAGGGGCCTATGCATTTTTGATTTAATTATACGAAATGGCATGTCTTATGTGTTATGAATGTATTGTGAACATTTTTGGAAACTTGGAAATGTAAGGAAATGCTTTGGAAATGTTAAGTTTAAAAGAGGAAAGCGAACATTTTTTGAAACTTGGAAATGTAAGGAAATGTCATAGAAAATGTTAAGTTTAAAGTTTAAAAAGGGGAAACTAAGACAAGGTGGCCTTAAGAAAATTTATAGAGGAAATATGACATACAAATAGCCTTGGTAAAATGGCTACAAGGCACCACTTAAGGGCCTAGCAAGTGACGCCACATGCAGGAGCAAAAGGGTCTTGAGTTCAAGTCACATGGGAAGCAAATAAAAGAATTTTTATTTTGCTACAAGGAGCAGAGAGGTGGACGGCATTAAGGCTCTTAAAAGAGGAGTTTTATTCTCTTTAAATTTCATTAAATAGGGGATAAATAATGGATTTATTTTAGATTATTTTTAAGAGAGATAAATGAGGATTTATTCTTTAATTTTAAAAATTTAAGAGATAAAGCTATCAAAATAAGGGAGAGTGGTGGCCAAGTAAGGGACTCTAGCTAGTAATTTCGGCTACTAGAGGAAAAGAGGCCATTCATCCATTCACTCTTCCTTTGGCGAATTTCCTAAGCAAATTCTCCTCTCTCTGCGAAATTCCCTAGAGCCTCGTTCTTCTTCTTTTTTTTAGCCAAAGCCAAAAATTCAAGATACCACCATAGCCGATTTCTTTTCTTTCCAATCCATCAAAAGCCGAAACCTCTTTGATCACTATCTAGTCTCCATAGCCGAATCTTTGTGGAGCTTCAAGCAAGAGTGGGTCGACTTACGTAGTAAGGGTAAGGATCCATCCTTATATTTCTTTTCTTCAAGCCCAAGATTAAGATTCTAATGCCATTTGTATCTCTTGGCCGAAACTACAATGAGATCTTACGGGATTTTGTATATTGTCGACTACCGGGAGAAGAGACTACTTTTCGTGATTTAAAGAATCAAGGTAAGATATGTGAATATTCGGCCAAAGGCCATTTATTATGTTTAAGGATGAAATCGAATCTAATATAAGTCTATAGGTATTTCGACAACTCCTAAGCAAGTGATTCTTTTGGGATTTTAGAATCCACAAGGTAAGCATATGAGGTATTCGGCCAAGGCCTATTTTTGGTATTTAAAACTGTTTCTTATTTATTCAAAAGCCGAAAACTGACATAGCTAAGTGATTTGGTGGCTAGCCGATTTCAAGAAGGAACTCAAAGAAGGTTTCGGGATTTGATTTTTAATCCAATCGGCACAAGGTAAGTTTTGGTTACAATAATCCTTCGGGATTTAGTCTTATGGCCGAATAAGCTTTTACTAAATAGTAAGTGATTGATCAAATGTAGGAACTTAAGATCTAAGACAGTAGATCGGTTTTCGGGATTTCAAGGAATTCATTAAGCATATCAGGTGTGTACCTCACACTATTTCTTAATATAGTTATGGCAATAATTAATCTATATGTGATTATAAGAATGTGCAAGAATATGGCTAAGGTACCATGTTATGGTACAAAGTACTCAGGTACGTTTCCTACTCCTACTAGGATTATGAAATATGTTATATTTAACATGTGATAAGTTATAAGAATGTGGAAGTTGGCATGATTAATGCATAATAAGTATGATATGGGGCATATGGGTTATTGAAAAGGGGAAGTGAATGTGGTGACCTAAGATCACGATATTTGAATGTGGTGACCTAAGACCACGGTATTTGAATGTGGTGACCTAAGACCACGATATCTGAATGTGGTGACCTAAGACCACGATGTCTGAATGTGGTGACCTAAGACCACAAATATTTATAAGGGTGATGAGCACGTCAACCTGCAGCCACGCGCCGATGGTGTGTAGCGGATGGAGGGTCTACTTAGTAGTCCCCACGGTGTGCGAGTTGGTGCGGGGATGTGTAGCGGATGGCATATAGGTTTGGGTTTGGGATTGCATCATTATTTTGATCATTATAAGAATTGATATGTGATATGATTATGTATGCCTAAGTTGTTAAGATTTAGTGTTGTAGTACACATTGAGTGCATTGACTCACCCCGTGTGGGATCATGTTTGGTGACGATCAAGATGGGACCGGATCGTGAAGCTTAGGGATGGCCATGCTCGGCAAGGAATTTATTTTATTTCATTTAAGTACTTTAAATTATTTGGGTTTGTTTTGATGTAATAAGGTTTGTTAATATGAACTATTTTATGCATGCTTTTATTGGAGTTTATTACTATACGATTAAGTTTAAATCAAGGTTAAATGGTTTTTCTTAAAAATATATATATACAAGGTTTTCAATTGAACCCAACACAAGCAAATCCATCTTCAAACCACATGAATTTTTCCTAAGTAACAAACGAACTTTCAAATGTTTTCTCGAGGAACATACCAGATCCGGTCAGGACTCGTGGGCCGGGTTTGAGGTGTTTCAGCTTGGTATCAGAGCCCGGTTCAAAACTCACTCTGCAGGGTTTTGGGCTCCAAAACGTTTTCTAAAAATGGGCTCTTTAAAGGATAACAGTGCATTAGCTCAAAGATGGCACCTAAGTCTCCGACCCGAAGTCCGCCAGGTAAGTACCCTAAACCATTGTGTGATATACATGTGGGCTTTATGGGCTTTATGGGACGTAGACTAGTTTAAATAGACTCTGATGGACTATAGGCTTAGTTTAAACCACTTCTTAAATTTTCATAAGACTTAATTTCACTAAACAAACCCGTTAATGAGCCGAAGACTAGGGTGTGGTAACCGTCATACGCATGTCTAGGATTGGATCCTAAGAGCTTGGTATTGAAGCGTCCTAGTGACTCACCTCCTCTTCGCTGGAATCCTACAGTGCGTAGTGGATTGCTCACCTTAGTCGAGTTAGGGTGTAGCAATAGGCGACGCATGCCTAGGAGTGGATTCGGGAAGAGCTTGGTATTTAAGCGATCCTAGCGACTCACCTCCTCTTATTTGGAATCCTACAGTGCGTGGTGACTATTCACCCTAGTTATGAGGACTCATTGATGGGCTAAACCCTATAATTAAAACCCAAAAGGGACCAGCCACCCTAGTTTGAAAAAAAAAATTACCGAAATACCCCCGGATTTCAAAATTACTGAAATACCCTTATTTCATAAAATCACCAAGGAACCCTGAATTGGAAAATTTATGAAATTACCCCTGATTTACAAAATTTTTAAATTGACCCCGATTTATTACCAAAATACCCCTGTAGGTGAAATGACGAAAATACCCCTAAGATAGGAATAAGACGAAAATGTTTGAATGATGAATGTGTGTTGAATGAATGTGCTACTCTAAATTAGGATAGAAGACTTGAAACTTCGATCGATCGAAAGAACTACTTCTAAACTTCTTTCATAAAATTTCTTCGCGGATAATTAGTGGAACAAAATACTAATGCATAAAAATTTCTTAATCAGATTAAAGCGCGATCGTAGACATGAGTTCTAGGGGACGTGGTCGTAATGTGCGAGGACGTGGTAGAGGTAGAACGACCGTGTCAGAACCCGTTAGATCGGGTCAAGGGTCTGACAATGAGATACCACCGCCACCACCACCCCCAGCTGTTGGCATTGAGCAGCAAGCTTAGATGGGGGATGATGCTGTGTCGCAGGCTGTGCTGCGAGTTCTTGAGTTTGTGGCTGGTGCAGGAGGAAATTTGGGAGCTCGGAAGTCGGTACCTGAGCGACTTCGTGCCAACGGAGCTGAGGTGTTCCGTGGAGTATCTGGTGTGGCACCCGATCATCACGAGTATTGGTTGGAATCAACCGAGCGGATTATGGATGAACTAGATCTGACCCCCGAGGAGAAGCTGAAAGGAATGGTGGCATTCCTACGCGGATGAAGCGTACCAATGGTGGCTTACAGTTCGTGATGGTGCCACAGCTGAGGATCTGACGTGGGACTATGTTAAGGCGGTGTATCAGAAGAAGTATGTTGGTACCAGTTATATTGATGCGCAAAGGAAAGCATTTCTGGGTGGTTCAAGGGAACAAATCCGTAGCAGTATGAAGCTGAGTTTCTGAGGTTGAGCCGATATGCTCGGGGAGTAGTGGCTACGGAGCATGAACGGTGTGTTCGGTTTGAGGACAGACTAAGGGATGATCTGAGGTTGTTGATAGCCCCGCATCAGGAACGGGAGTTTTCTGCTTTAGTAGAGAAAGCTAAGGTAGTTGAAGGGATTAAGGACTCTACAAAGCGTAACTTAACCAAAATAGGCGAGAAAAGAGGCTTTGGATCATCGAGGATCATTTGGGAATAAAAGGCCTAGAGTTGATGGGCCGCGAGGTCGCATAACTGAGTGCAGGGAGGCGATGTCATTATGATGATCGGTGTGGGAAGAGGCACCTAGGAGAGTGTTGGAAGAGGACAGGGGATGTTTCAAGTGTGGGTCCAAGGACCATATGATCAAGGATTGTCCTATGAAACCGGATGGAAATCGGCCGGTAGCTCGTAATGTTAATCAAGCCGGTAGAGGTGGGCGATAGCCTCGGCGAGGTCGTGGTCCGAATAATAGAGGTAATGGTGCTTTGGCAGAGGACGTGGAACACCGGCGGAGGTGTTTGCTATCGAGGCAAGGCAACCGGGTTTGGTTTATGCAGTTCGCCGGAGGGAGGATGGAGACGCGCCAGACGTTATAACCGGTACGTTCCTTGTATTTGGAAAACCTTATTATGCTCTGATTGATGTGGGCTCGACTCACTCCTATGTTGCATGTAGTGTAGTGGAAACACTAGGCCTAGACTCTGAACTTTCTGATAGGGAGATGACTGTAGTAAGCCCACTAGGTCAAACTGTAGTGGTGAATGAGATCTTTCGGAGTGTACCCTTGGAAATCCAAGGTGTAGTATTTCCTGCTGACTTAATGGAACTACCCTTCGGAGAATTCGATCTCATACTTGGCATGGACTGGCTAGTAGAGCATCGAGCCGTGTTGGATTGAGCGGCTAAGTGAATGGAGTTAAGGACCCCGGAGGATGAGGTGGTCATTATGATAGGAGAAAGGAGAAATTACCTGTCTAATGTAGTTTCGGCGTTAAAGGCGGAGAAAATGGTCTGGAAAGGGTGCAAGGCATTTACGCCTTCGTTAGTCTTGTGGACGCAAAAGAAGGGGGAATTAGTTGAGTTAGAACGGTAAGGGACTTCGTGGATGTTTTTCCAGAGGAGCTACCAGGAATACCCCCAGATAGGGAGGTGGAATTTAGAATAGACTTGCTACCAGGAACAGCTCCGGTGTCAATCGCTCCATACCGAATGGCGCCAAAGGAGTTGGTGGAGCTCAAGGCTCAGATCCAAGAGTTGTTGGATCGTGGGTTTATTCGACCTAGTGTGTCTCCGTGGGGAGCACTGGTCCTGTTTGTGAAGAAGAAGGACGGAACTATGCGAATGTGCATAGATTATCGTCAGTTAAATAAGCTGACCATCAAGAACAAGTATCCTCTTCCATGGATAGACGACTTGTTCGATCAGCTTAAGGGGGCCGCCGTATTTTCAAAGATCGATCTAAGGTCTGGATATCATCAGTTGAAGGTGAAGGAGGCGGATATCCATAAAACGGCCTTTAGGACAAGGTACGGCCATTTTGAGTTTATGGTAATGCCGTTTGGGTTGACGAACACCCCAGCCGCGTTCATGGATATGATGAACCGGGTTTTTCAACCCTACTTGGATCGATTTGTTGTTGTGTTCATCGACGATATCCTAGTATACTCCAAGTCTGAGGAAGAACATGACGAGCATCTCCGGAAAGTGTTGCAAGTGTTAAGGGAGAAGAAGCTATATGCCAAATTCAGCAAGTGCGAGTTTTGGCTTAAGGAGGTTGCATTCTTAGGGCATGTGGTGTCTGCGGAAGGAATAAGGGTAGACCCTAAGAAGATTGAGGCAGTACTAGATTGGAAACCACCTAAGTCTGTGGTTTGAGATTCGAAGTTTCTTGGGATTGGCGAAGCTACTACGTAAAGGTTTGTGGAAGGATTTTCTTCAATAGCCGCACCTTTGACAAAGCTGTTGAGAAAGGAGGTACCTTTCGTTTGGACAGATAAGCAACAAGAGAGCTTTGAGAAGCTTAAGAGGGTTTTGACTGAAGCTTCGGTTTTGATTCAACCTGAGGCAGGAAAGGAGTTCGTGGTGTATTGTGACGCTTCCTATACAGGCTTGGGTTGCGTACTGATGCAAGACGGGAAGGTGGTAGCTTATGTGTCTCGACAACTAAGGCCTCACGAGGTTAACTACCCGACGCATGACTTGGAACTGGCGGCAGTGGTCTTTGCTCTTAAGGTGTGGAGGCACTACCTTTATGGAGAAAATTCAGTGATCTACACGGACCACAAGAGCCTCAAGTATTTGTTGACCCAGAAGGAGTTAAACTTGAGACAGCGAAGGTGGGTAGAATTATTGAAGGACTATGATTGTTCATTAGAGTATCATCCGAGCAAGGCAAATGTAGTGGCGGATGCTCTAAGTCGAAAAGTAGTGTCGGATCTGAGGGCGTTGTTCGCACACTTGAGTCTGTATGATGATGGCAACCTATTGGCGGAATTGCAAGTCAAACCAACATGGTTAAATGAGGTAAAGGAAAGTCAGTTGGTGGATGAGGATCTAAGTGTTAAGTTACAACAAGTACGGAACGGAGAGTTAGAGGATTATGGTGTTAATGATGAGGGAGTATTGTGCTTCAAGGGAAAGGTATGTATGCCTAAGGACAAGGACCTAAGACAAAAGATTCTTCGGGAGGCGCATAGTAGCCCTTATGCTATACACCCCGGAGGCACTAAGTTGTACAGGGATCTAAGGGAACAGTTTTGGTGGCCTGATCTTAAGCGGGAAGTTACTGAATTCGTGGGAAAATGTCTGACATGTCAGCAAGTTAAAGCTGAACACCAAGTTCCATCGGGATTACTTCAGCCAATCGAGATTCTGCAGTGGAAGTGGGAGAGAATCACCATGGACTTCGTTAGTGGGCTTCCCCTTACGCCTACTAAGAAGGACTCGGTATGGGTAATAGTGGACTGTTTGACCAAGTCCGCGCACTTCATTCCGGTGAGAGTCGACTATTCTCTTCAGAAGTTGGCAAGATTGTACGTGGCGGAAATTGTAAGGTTGTATGGAGTGCCGGTGCCAATTATTTTAGATAGAGACCCAAGATTTACGTCTCGGTTTTGGAGGGCACTTTATCAAGCTTTAGGCACTAAGTTGGATTTCACTACGGCCTTTCATCCACAGTCGGACGGGCAGTCCAAACGAGTAATCCAAGTGTTAGAGGATATGTTGAGGAGCTGTGTGATGGACTTGAGAGGAAGTTGGGAGGAGTATTTGCCTTTAGCGAGTTTGCGTAACAACAACGACTATCAAGCCAAAGCATTCGGATGGCACCGTATGAAGCGTTATGCGGTCGGAAGTGTCGAACTCCTACGTGTTGGACCGAGTTAGGAGAACGCCGAGTTTTGGGTCCAGGTTAGTGTCGAATCAAGAGAAGGTTGAGACAATTCGGGCGCGGTTGAAGGAAGCATCCGATAGACAAAAGTCGATGCGGACCTCAAACGGAAGGAAATAGAGTTTGAAGTTGGGGACCAAGTGTTTACGAAAGTCTCGCCTTGGAAGAAGGCGATGAGGTTTGGTCGCAAAGGGAAGTTAAGCCCAAGGTTTATAGGGCCCTATCGAGTGTTGAAGCGAGTTGGACCATGGCGCGACGATTAGAGTTGCCACCGAGTTGAAGCGAGATGCATGACGTATTCCATGTGTCCATGCTACGTCGATATTGATCGAATCCATCTCACGTGAAATACCGGTTGAAGAGGTGGAGCTAAGGCCAGACTTATCCTACGAAGAAGAGCCGATTCGGATCTTGGAACGAGACGTGAAAGTGCTACGAAGGAAATCGGTTCCTCTAGTTAAAGTGTTATGGCGCAATCATGGAGCGGAGGAAGCTTCGTGGGAGCGAGAAGAGGCAATGCGACAAAGAATACCCTTATTTGTTTTAGCTGTAATTTCGAGGTCGAAATTATTTTAAGAGGTAGAACTGTAACATCCACGAAAATGGGCCTATGCATTTTTTTATTTAATTATACGAAATGGCATGTCTTATGTGTTATGAATGTATTGTGAACATTTTTGGAAACTTGGAAATGTAAGGAAATGCTTTGGAAATGTTAAGTTTAAAAGAGGAAAGCGAACATTTTTGGAAACTTGGAAATGTAAGGAAATGCCATAGAAAATGTTAAGTTTAAAGTTTAAAAAGGGGAAACTAAGACAAGGTGGCCTTAAGAAAATTTATAGAGGAAATATGGCATACAAATAGCCTTGGTAAAATGGCTACAAGGCACCACTTAAGGGCCTAGCAAGTGACGCCACATGCAGGAGCAAAAGGGTCTTGAGTTTGAGTCACATGGGAAGCAAATAAAAGAATTTTTATTTTGCTACAAGGAGCAGAGAGGTGGACAGCATTAAGGCTCTTAAAAGAGGAGTTTTATTCTCTTTAAATTTCGGCTAAATAGGGGATAAATAATGGATTTATTTTAGATTATTTTTAAGAGAGATAAATGAGGATTTATTCTTTAATTTTAAAAATTTAAGAGATAAAGCTATCAAAATAAGGGAGAGTGGTGGCCAAGTAAGGGACTCTAGCTAGTAATTTCGGCTACTAGAGGAAAAGAGGCCATTCATCCATTCACTCTTCCTTTGGCGAATTTCCTAAGCAAATTCTCCTCTCTCTGCCGAAATTCCCTAGAGCCTCGTTCTTCTTTTTTTTTGTTAGCCAAAGCCGAAAATTCAAGATACCACCATAGCCGATTTCTTTTCTTTCCAATCCATCAAAAGCCGAAACCTCTTTGATCACTATCTAGTCTCCATAGCCGAATCTTTGTGGAGCTTCAAGCAAGAGTGGGTCAACTTCTGTAGTAAGGGTAAGGATCCATCCTTATATTTCTTTTCTTCAAGCCCAAGATTAAGATTCTAATGCCATTTGTATCTCTTGGCCGAAACTACAACAGATCTTCCGGGATTTTGTATATTGTCGACTACCAGGGAGAAGAGACTACTTTTCTGGATTTAAAGAATCAAGGTAAGATATGTGAATATTCGCCCAAGGCCATTTATTATGTTTAAGGATGAAATCGAATCTAATATAAGTCTATAGGTATTTCGACAACTCCTAAGCAAGTGATTCTTTTAGGGATTTTAGAATCCACAAGGTAAGCATATGAGGTATTCACCAAGGCCTATTTTTGGTATTTAGAATCTGTTTCTTATTTATTCAAAAGCCTAAACCGACATAGCTAAGTGATTTGGTGGCTAGCCGATTTCAAGAAGTAACTCAAAGAAGGTTTCGGGATTTGATTTTTAATCCAATCGGCACAAGGTAAGTTTTGGTTACAATAATCCTTCGGGATTTAGTCTTATGGCCGGATAAGCTTTTACTAAATAGTAAGTGATTGATCAAATGTAGGAACTTAAGATCTAAAACAGTAGAGATCGGTTTTCGGGATTTCAAGGAATTCGTTAAGCATATCAGTGTGTACCTCACACTATTTCTTAATATAGTTATGGAAATAATTAATCTATATGTGATTATAAGAATGTGCAAGAATATGGCTAAGGTACCATGTTATGGTACAAAGTACTCAGGTACGTTTCCTACTCCTACTAGGATTATGAAATATGTTATATTTAACATGTGATAAGTTATAAGAATGTGGAAGTTGGCATGATTAATGCATAATAAGTATGATATGGGGCATATGGGTTATTGAAAAGGGGAAGTGAATGTGGTGACCTAAGACCACGATATTTGAATGTGGTGACCTAAGACCACGATATCTGAATGTGGTGACCTAAGACCACGATGTCTGAATGTAGTGACCTAAGACCACAAATATTTATAAGGGCGATGAGCACGTCGACTGCAGCGACTGCCTTCGATGGTGTGTAGCGGATGGAGGGTCGACTTAGTAGTCCCCACGGTGTGCAGGTTGGTACGGGGATGTGTAGCGGATGGCATATAGGTTTGGGTTTGGGATTGCATCATTATTTTGATCTCATTATAAGAATTGATATTTGATATGATTATGTATGCCTATGTTTTTAAGATTTAGTGTTGTAGTACACATTGAGTCTCATTGACTCACCCTTGTGGGATCATGTTTCGTGACGATCAAGAACTGACCTGGATCAGCAGAAGCTTAGGGATGGCCATGCTCAACAAGGAATTTATTTTATTTCATTTAAGTACTTTAAATTATTTGGGTTTGTTTTGATGTAATAAGGCCGTTAATATGAACTGTTTTATGCATGATTTTTATTGGAGTTTATTACTATATGATTAAGTTTAAATAAAGGTTAAATGGTTTTTCTTAAAAATATATATATATATATATATACAAGGTTTTCAATTGAACCCAACACAAGCAAATCCATCTTCAAACCACACGAATTTTTCCTAAGTAACAAACAGACTTTCAAATGTTTTCTCGAGGAACATACCAGATCCGGTCAGGACTCGTGGGCCGGGTTTGGGGTGTTTCAAGACCACACGGCCGTGCCTCCTCAATAATCTCGAACACGGTCTAGCCACGAGATACACGGCCGTGCCTCATCAACAAAGTCCACACGGCCTGGCCACGACTTATACGGGCGTGTGCCAGAGGCCGTGCCCCTGCCGTGGCCAAGAGGAGTTTTACTCGAATTTGGATACTTGGAGGCAAAGAAACACATTCCAAGTCTAATTAAACACCCAAATAGGAACTTCACTCAGATTTGGATACTTGGAGGCCAAGTAAGGCATCTCCAAGCCTATATAAACATCCTAGGGGGCAACTTAAGAGGGGAGTTCGACAGAAACCCTCTGTCGAGGGGGGCCCAAAGCTATCGTTTAGGCGTCTTGCTAGGCCGCAGAGGCGATTTTGTGGGGATTCACTCGAGGATAGCCAGTTGATCCATCTCAAGAAGCGACTTATACTCAAGACGGAGGATCTCCTCCTCAATTCCTTCAGGGAGTTTTAGGGATTTCTTATGTTTTGTTTTATCTTTTCTTCTGAGATGTTTTCTTTTATTGTTATGAACTAAACCCTCAAATACCTGAGGGGGATGAAACTTAGATGAATCTTGTTATCGTTTGCTGAACTATATGATAAATATTTGATTTGTTCTTAATTATGTGTTCTTAATTCTTGTGTTGATATTTCGCGGATATTAATTCAAGTTTGATGTGCTTAGGTGGAGGAGAAAAAGTCCCTACCTAAGAGTAGATCTAGCATAGTTAAGCGGAGTTGATCGCGCGCCTAGAGATAGGGTGACGAGGCGTTGCCGGATTAGGGTGAAACCTTATATGGGAGTCCATAGATCGAGTTAATGCAATTCTAAGGGTTTTAATTAGAAAGAGATTTCAATTAATCAACCTAGGGTTAGACGTTATTCACCTCGAGAGAGGGTTTAATATAAATTAGGGAATCCTACGGATCAAGTCAAGTGAATACATCGTCAGTTCGTGAGTTAGATAACAAGTGAAGTTTAGGTGGATTCTTCCTTGGGTGTCATCTTAATTAATTGGTTTTTCCTCAAGTATTCTCCCAAATTCATTCTTCTTTGTCTTAGAGTCTTTAGTCTAGTAGTTAATTAATTTAGATTAAACAACCATTCGCTTAATTCTTAGGCTAAATAATAGAAAGAAAGTTAGTATTAGTACTTTTAGTTCCTTTGGGTTCGATAATCCGGTCTTGCCTAAGCTATACTACTGTTCGATAGGTGCACTTGCCTCAATCGTTGTCAGAGTTAGTTTCTAGGTTCGATCATTCCCTTTAAATTTTAAAACTCGACAGACATACGATCAGAAGTTCATACTGTATGGTTGTACTGCGATTTACCATATTGCACAGTACAGCTTATAGGCTAGCTTTGCTGCGTAATATATGAGACTGGCAGTTTATCTTCACTCTCTTAGCCCCAATTCCCAGAAGGTCGATGGCGGTCCCAATTCCCTGAAGGTCAGGACAATGATGATGATCATCGTTGCCGGGCAACCCGGGATGACATCCCATAAAGTATAAGGTTGGATGGGCTTTTCGAGGTCCTACTCGGAGTGCAGGGATGGGTGGGTTGATTAAATCCCCATAGTAAGTGTAGGGTTGGACGGAGATGGTGTGTTGGCTGGATGGGTGGGGAATTTTATAACTCATTTGCATTCATTTACATCTGATTGATCTGTTTGACTGAATAGATACTTGTGAATGGTTGGGAACTATCAATACCGTGACTAGATGTGTTACTGTTCGTCTGAAAAGAACTTGTGTCTATATGAATTCGGTAGACTCTGACTGCAACTGTCTGACTGAACTGTTATTATGACTGTATGACTGACTTGTGAATTATTGATACTATTTCTAAATAGCACGCGAGACTATGTGTATCTGATTGTCCCATGTGACTGAAAAATACCTATGGTATATTAATTTTGGGCGAATATGCTCAATTTTCATCTGTCGATAAGTTTGTTTTTCACATATCGACGGTTCTGTATAGGTCTGTAAGTATGTTCATCTTCTAAACTGCTTCCAGGTTTTCTGTTTTTGTTCCTGTTTCCATTTCTGTAGTTTAACTGGTTTGATCTCACACCAAGCTCGAGTAGCTCACCCCATCTTCTATTTCCCTTTCAGGTACAGTTCTGGATTCTGGATGCTGGACTTAGTACGCAGAAGTCTCGAACAGTTTTGGTGGAAATAAGTTATAAGCTTTTATTTTCAGGTTTTAATAGTTATTTGTTTAGGTTTGAACTGTAAGGAATTTTATAATGCTATGGTACAGTTTCTGTTTTATAATGTTATTCGTATATTAAACTAGTTTTATATTGAGTTTTATTGTAAATCTTTACTGGTTGGTTTTTAAACGATTTTAGAAAATTTTGGTCCACTGAGATAAATTATTTTGTAAGAATATTTCCCACGATCACTTTGGTGATCAATGTAGCGCTCCGAATTTGGTCTAGACTTCTAGGCCGGGTATGGGGTGTTACAGGAAGGGTCATTATAGTTTAGTTGTTGCCATATGTGGTACCGTGTGGTCCTACTCTAACACTCTTCTTGTTAAGGCTATATAAGGTTATTGTGCCTTAAAAGTCCATTAGTGGTCCCCACAAAAGGTCTGTAGTGGATCGCCTCTAAAGTAGCTCAAGTAGGACTCACTGAAGGTCAATCACAAATGGTTCTAGTAAGAAGGTCATTACAAAGGATAATAAATAGAGGGTTACTCTCACGGGCTGTCCTCAATGGATGGTCATTGACAGGCCGCCTCCTGTTCTGCCACATGTCCATGTTAAAGTAAGGGCATAACAATCCTAGAAAAGAAAACTCAATTCATGGAAAAGTTAAAAAAACAAAGAACATCTTGAAATAAAAAGACGAACTAATCATGGAAAAAGAACCAATAAAGAAAATAAATGGAGAAATATAGTCTTTTAAATGATATTCGTTGATATTTGAAGGCTTTGGTGGCTCCTCTTCTTTTTCCCCACACCTCTCTTGAGTTTAGCTCTTCTTCTTTTCTTTTTTTTTTCATTTTATATCCCATTAAAATTCGCATCCCTTAAAAGTTATTAGGTAATTGCGCCGCTCTAGTGAATTATTCTTTCACAAGAGTGAAAAGTTATTTACCATCATTTACATGATGGGCATTGTAACAACTCGATTTCTAGTGGTCCTAGAAAATTACAGGCTCAGGACCTCATTTTTGTACACGGAGTTTGTAAATATTACATAAAGGTAATTACAGACTTATTATATAGGTGAATTGAATTTTTGGACAGGTAATTTAGCCAAATTAGTGATTAATTAAGGTTTAGGGACTAAATTGTAAAGTTTAATCACTAGAGATTTTAATTAAAAATGGCTTAAGGTCTAAAATAGCATTTAGACCATGTCAAGGTGGGTGTTAGTGGTTGGTGATGTTAACAGTGGGTTGATTAAATAAATTACATTTAATTAAATGGTAATTCCCCGAAAGTTAGTGGTATCAGAAAATGCAATTTTGGAATCCCATTTCCAATGTTCAAGTCCATAAATATTATTATTTAATATTTACGAGATTATTATTGTAACACCCCAAACCCGGCCTAGAAGTTAAACCCGAATCTGGTGTGTCACATGGAAGTAAAAACCATCTTTGCGATTATTAAAAATTTGCTTGAGAAATACAGCCTCTTTGTTAAAACCAAAAGCAATTGTTAACTACTTGAAAACGTAATAATCTTTAAAAAACTTTTTGGTGGCGAAAGCATATTTGAAATAAACAATTTACAAAAATGTGATGTTTAGAAATAGAGCTGCAAAAGTATTTTGAAATCGTTGCGGAAACATAGATAAAATACAAGTATATTTGAGAGATCGTTTGATGAGTCGAAAATCGAGGTAGTGAGCTTTAAAACCGTGGCTTTTGAAAATATCGTTTGAAAGTTCGAGTGAAAACTTCCGTGTTAAAATATTTATAAAAGTTTATTATGAAATCCATTTGTTAATCGATTTTGGAAAACCTTTATTTAAGTTTTTAGAAAATTCTCATTTAAAACAATTTAAGCAAAATAATAAGTATAACAACCATAAAGCAAATAATAAAATACTCCAGAGGCCTTATTACAACATAAAACAAACCCAAAATAGTAAAGTGAACAGAATTAGAAATTTACTAAAGTCCAAAAATAACGCTCCAAAAGTATGGCCTCCACCGAGTCATCCATGGCCCAAGTCCACATCACTGAGCATTACCTACAAGGGTTAAGAAAAGGGGGGAGTGAGTTACAAGAACTCAGTGTGAAACCCCTTACCGTCATCCACTGGCCTAAACCAATATAGCAATATCTTGGGCTTAAGCCCATTTAACATACAGTTCTTAAAATGAAGCAAATGTATGAATGTATGCTATCCCAAACCAACCTAATAATCCATCCGCTACACACCACCCGTACCATCCATCACACCTGTGGGGATCTTTTGTCAACCCACCACGCCAACACACCAATCGCAGGCATTTAGCCATTTATATTATATCCGAATTGTGGTCAAGCCACCAGAATAACAGAATATACGTGGCTTAGCCACAAGACAAAATGTGACAGAGTCACCAGAATATGTGGCAGAGCCACCAAATTTCACTTCCCCGATCATCAATATCCCAATCCCATGCAACTTATGTAAATGCAACATGCATCGTAAATCATAATATTTACAATATAACCACGATAATTAATAACTCAGAGATTTATTACAAACAATTTGGCCCATTAACACTTTACAAAATTGGCCCATTAGGGCATTATATCAAATCGGCCCGTTAAGGCAACATATCAAATCAGCGCGTTAAGGCAACATATCAAATTGGCCCGTTAAGGCAATATAACAAATCAGCCCATTAAGGCAATATAACAAATCGGCCCGTTAAGGCAGTATAACAAATCGGCCCTTTAGGGGCATTTCCGTAATTCGGCCCATAGGGGCATTTTCGTAATTTGGTAATCTTACCCACTAAGGGTAATTTGGTAATCTCGCAACCCAGGGGTATTTCGGTAATTTACCCTCCAAGGGTATTTTGGTAATTTTGCAACCTAGACTTAACTACTAATGTGGGGCATAAAAATCAAAACTGTCCATCTCCGTCATACTGACTAAATTGACTATAACTCGAGTTAGGAGTCTCGAAATTTAAATCCGTTAATTTTCATTGAAACTAGACGAATATATATTATTACTACAATTTTTCCAAAATTTTTGGCATAACCATTTAGTACAGTTTATTCCTTAAAGTTTCCCTTGTTTCACTGTCCAACGATTCTGACCTCTCCTAACCGAAATTCAAATATCTTATTGTACAGTTTTCATATGTTGCTTCCACTTGTTTCTATTGAAAATAGGCTCACTAAGGAATCTATACATATAAATTATAACTCATAATTCCCTTTGTAAAATTTTAAACAATTTTTCGAAGACAGAACAGAGAACCGCGAAGTCGATCAGAACCAGTCTCACTAAAATTAAGATATCATAGAATATACAATTTCTCTTCCTCTTCTGTTTCTTTCATATAAAAATAGACACAGTAAGATTTATTTCAATATCTTATTCACTTTATAATTCTCTTTCTCCTATTTTTCGTGATTTTTCAAAATCACGTCACTGCTGCTGACCAAACTGTTTCATTGCAAAAATATGGTTACTACTACGAACATACGCACTCCCGAGTGGTCACGGATGCCGGTTTCCGGTTTTCTTCAGTATTTCGACCGAATCATAGAACATATCATACAAACATTCAGAGAGGTATGAGATTACAAACCATTTCAAACATATATTTGGAAGGGTTCGGGATTACACACCTTGATTACGAGTTGTGCTTTCTACCGTTTCAACACCACGATTGTGATCTCCCTCAGTGCACCAAAATCGATCCTACCCTTTGGCTACGGAAATCCCGTCCTAACAATATTTTGTGAGCAAAAGAGTCGTTAGTAATTATCCCACCTTTGGCCAAAATAAATCTTATAACAACGTTCTTACCCCACTTGCTTGACGAGTCGACGATAATGATTTGGTTAATACAAATCACTTGTGCTCCTTTACCTTGAAGATTTTTAGGACCGATTCCCAACGATTGTATGATAACTTCGAAAGATTCAAAGTTTTGGCCTTCCACTATATCACTACGAAGAAGGGAAATAATCTCGTTTGAGAGAGAAAAAAAAAGGTGATGGTCTCGGGCAAAATGACCCTCTCAAACCAAAACATAGATTCGGTATTAAGAGAAAAAAAAAAGAAATGTTGAGATGAACACTTACCGATTAATCAAGGATTGAGTGTAAATACGGATGAGAAGAAAAGATAGAAAAGAGATGAAGGTTCGATTATAGAAGAAAATGAATATTTATATTCGGCTATGGAGGATAATCAAACAAGAAAATGTGATTTTATGGTGGTGTCGATTTAAAGAAGAGAAAAGATTAGAGGAATGGTTAAAAGAAAAGGATGGAAGGTTGGATGGATGCTAGGTGATTCAAGCATCAAAGGAGATGAACATGTTGCACAAATGTGCTAGGAGGTTTCGGCAAAGAAGAAAGAAAAAAAAAGAAAAACTAAAACTCACAAAGAGTAGCAATTTGGAGAAAATGACACTATTGAAGCCAAAGGTATTTTTTGACCAAAAAAAAACTATAGTTTTACCAAAACACCAAGTAAAATTCGGCTACCTCCCTTTTACCACAAAACCGTCCACATTCATGACCATAATGGTCAAAAATTGGCCAACCACACTTTCCATAACACTTCCCTTGAAAAAAGCCACACGTTCCCCTTACTTTCCCCTTTCTCTTGATTTCTTTCCTCACCTTCATCCTTTCCTATTTTCCTTAGCCATCTTGCCAAAAATAAAAATTCCACCTTGCCTTATTTATATGCTTGGCCGACACTTAGGGAAAGAATGCAAAAATAATAGT
The DNA here is from genome assembly GCA_025698515.1 of Gossypium sturtianum. Lineage (NCBI taxonomy): Eukaryota > Viridiplantae > Streptophyta > Magnoliopsida > Malvales > Malvaceae > Gossypium > Gossypium sturtianum. The sequence goes on along the minus strand of CM046948.1, from coordinate 102,359,910 downwards.
CAAAATTTGCACACAATGGGATTTGAACCTCTTCCCTCAAGGTACTTCATGTGGCACCATAACCTTCTTACCAATTGTTCAATTATGCTAGCAATTTACTCATTTATTTCCATAAGCTTTGAGGTCACTTACTATTTCTCCTAAATAGACTTAAACACCAAACTTTTACTAGGGCCCAATTCAACCCCGAGCCTTCATAGAACCCCGTAACTTTCCAAAATCACCTTCCTAATAAGTCCAACTTGAAATAATATCGTTCTCAAATTCCCATAAATTTTAAAACGCTTCTACGCTCAAGGTCCAATGGGCCCAATAGGTCCAATTCTACTAGGCCCAATTTTGGGATGTTACAATTCTACCCTCCTTAAAGAAATTTCATCCTCGAAATTTCCAACCAACTGCTGAATGCATCGCTCAAATCACACCATTATGCTTTCGCTGCGCACTCTGATCTTAATAACACTAATGTACTTTTAACATAATCTTGAATCCTCTTTCACACAACCAAACACCTAACCACGAAGCAAGCGATTATCTACCACTTATAACTAAAATTTTCTACATTCAATCATCACGTCCCAACCAAAACATACCGACTTGATGGTGATGAAACAATCCCGAGCCTTATGCTCCTTAGACCCGCATCTTAAACATGCTCCCCGACCTCCTCCAAAGATTCACCCTGATGACGCCTCTTGCAAAAATCACAAGTTTGAAAAGTTTGGTCGTGCCTTGACATGCTTTACTGTAACGAGATGCGACCCAAAAAGAACCGCGATCTAATTTCTTCTTACGACTCACAGACCCAACTCGAAGTGCTTCACCGATTCCTTTAACCTCCTCCAATACTTCCTTAACTATCTGAGTTAGCTCATCAACCCCAGCTCGATCACGAGATCCCGTCTCAACCACTGGCGATGACAGCGCCTCCCTTTTGAAAACATGCCCCGATGCTGAAGATCTAGCCTTAACACCTCGGCCTCTACTACGTCCACATCTATCGCGTCTACGTCCTTTAACGCTCATGTTCACTAATGTCGACTTAATCTTATTACGAGTCTTATGAATCAGTATACTATTTCAGTGTTTATTCAACAATGTTTTATGGAGTATATGAAGTAAAGTTGTTTTCGTAGTACGTATCCCATAGTCTCAATCTCTATAGTTTCAGCTCCTAAAACTAAAAGGTCTAGAGTATTTCTACAGTCATACAACAATAATCATAAATTGAAAACATAACTTACTTGACTTGGTGCCGGATACCCGTGGTGCCATACTTCCTTTAAGACATATATCTATAATTTAAAATTCATACAACTTTTGAAAACGCTTTTGAACCCAAACCACAGCCGAGTTTTGCAACTAGGCTCTGATACCATAAAATGTAATTGTAACACCCCAAACCCGACCCAAACGTTATGACTAGATCTGGTATACTACGGGTTGTATATTGAAAACTTTTGCTGTGTAGGTTTTAGTAAATCATAAGTTATTAGGAAAAATTCGAATAAACAAGTGACTTTTGAAAAGAAAACCTTGTATTTTTATTATTTTGAATAATAAAACCTTTGACAAAGTTCCATAAGTTGCAAATATTAAAAATTAAGTAGTGAGTACAAACTATGGGGCCTTATTACATAAATGTTTCCAAAATTAAAAACTTAAGGAAAAACCGAAATAATCTATAGGAATAAAAACTTGATGGCCCCTCGAGTCCGCCTCGGCTCCCTTGTCCATGACCTACTGCTCATCTGAAAGGTTAGGAAAAATAATAGGGTGAGTCACCAAGACTCAGTGTATAAATCCCTAAAACACTGACCTGAGGCCCACAAACACATTATGGGCCTTGGCCCATACATAGACGCAACAATCGTAATTACATGATAAACAGTAAATGATGAATAGCCCAACCCATCCTAGAATTCCATCCTCTACACACCAGCCCATACCAACCATCATACCTCGGGGATTTCTACAATCAACCCTCCATCCGCTACACACCATAACGACAGCCGTACTCCCTATTCCTGTTAGTCAGGAATCATTAAACGTGGCATAGCCACCGATCACTATGTGACCTAACATTTATATAACGTGGGATTTCTACCACCGATCACTATTGTGACCTATCATGCACTTCCCCTCATTATCATAATCCCACCCCATGTATACACATATAAAGAAAACATCATACCGGGCTTTCATATATTTCGATACACATAGAGATTTCTATGATTACGTACCTGGCATCCTTGCCTAACCCTTTTAGGGTTTTATTCGACTGTCTACACAGCCTATTATCCGGCTTTTAGCCCATAACATAAACATGTATATATATTCATAGAGATTATTTGTGTGTTAGATATCTACACACCTGATTACTGTTAGAACGACACTCTCTATGTCGACACTATCAGAAGTCGATACAACTGCTACTTGCCTAAGGTGTTGTTCAGAAGCCGGTCCACAACTGGTGGCCAATCCCGTACTACTGACACAGCTCGTTTCTTAAACTTAGGGATTCTCTCCTTTGCCTAATCCATATTTAATTCCATCACAAGTCCTTTTTAGAACTACTATCACAACATATGATTGTTAATCCACATCATAAAGTTAAGATCTCGCATGCGAAAAACGAATCTAGTGAAAATCTAGAGAAAATCACCTTACCTTAAAATCCCGAAATTGGAGACTAGCGATTTTCAGCTTTTAAATCTAGATGATCAGGTTTCCTTCAAATCCCAGAATGCCGTCGAAACGCAAAAGAGAGGAAATATTAGCTTCATTCGGCAGCCTTAACAACCAAGTGGCCATTCGGCCTTGTCTCTTAAAACCGAAAGAGAGATTAAAGAGATAGGAAAATTGGCACTCACCTTAACGCAGAGAATTCGACTACCCCTTAGAGATTCTGGCTTTTTGAGAAGATCAGAATAGAAGATGATTCGAAGAAATCTATAGAGATTCGGCTTTTAGAAGAAAGAAGAGAAAAGAATAATGGAGTTTTCGGCTTTCAGCTTTTTAGAAGAAAGAAGAGAAGAGAATAATGGAGTTTTCGGCTTTTAGAAGAAAGAAGAGAATAATGGAGTTTTCGGCTTTTAGGAGAAAGAAGAGAAAGAAAAGGTGGAAACCCTAAATGCCAAAAAATAAAGAAGAGAACCCTCCCTATTTATAGAAATTTCGGCACTCACCTATAAAAAACCGAAAGTGCCCTTCCTGATTTCAAAAATTAATCAAATAAAAAGGGAAAATTCGGCACCCCCTTTGCCATAAAGAAACCGATTTCTTCACTTCTCTAGGTGATGGAATTTCGGCCAACTCCTAGCCTTGTAGATAGCTCCTATCTTTTCTCCTTTTTTTTCCTTCCATATTATCAACTATATTATCTACATTATCCCATTCACATAAATCCTCCTATTTTTGAGCCTTGTTGCCGTCCACTCTACCTAACCCTAATTCTGAAATTTAGCTAACTTAAATTAAAAGAGTTGGGCTCCATGTAACTTAAATTTGGGCCCCTTACTCCCTTGTGTGGCGTCACCTCCTTGCTCCCCAAGTGGCGCCACTGACCACTGGGCCACAAGCCTATTTTGATATTTTAAACTCAAATTAACTATGCTCAAATTAACTCATTACACATATTCACCCATTAAATGCATAGGCCCAAAAATTCAGGATGTTACAGTTCTACCCCCTTAAAGAAATTTCGTCCTCGAAATTTCTTGGTCAGAAAAGATGAGGGTATTGCTGCCGCATCGCTTCCTCTGGTTCCCACGTAGCCTCCTCAGAACCATGGTTTCGCCACAGCACCTTAACCAACGGAACCATTTTCCTTCGCAACACCTTGACATCACGATCCAAAATTTCCACCGGTTCCTCCTCCGTGAAATCCAGATCATCCATTATACGTTCAACTGCCTCCAACCAATACTCAGCTGAACTCGGGGCTATACCAGAAATTCCCCTAAACACTTCTGCCCCATTGGCTCTAAGTCGTTCCGACACAGATTTCTGGGCTCCTGTGCCCATACCTGCCCCAGCAACCCTCTCTAAAACCCTTAACATTGCCTGAGATACCGCATCATCTCCGACCGTCTAGTCCTGAAATTCCTCCTCCATAGCTGGTGGTACCGGCATCTCGTTTCCAGACCCATGACCAGATCCTACTGGTTCTGACACCGCCATCCTTCTCCTACCACGACCACGCAGCGGTCGTCGTCGACCCCTTGTACTCATTCTATCGGTTCGCATTTATCTGATTAGAAATTTTATGAATTATTAATTTCTTCCACTAATTACCCCCGAACAATCTTATGAACAGTAGTTTTAAGAGTAGTTCTTTCAAATTCGCGATTATATCTACGGTTCAGTCTCAAGTCTGTATCTCCTAGTTCTAAGAAGCACATACATTCAATCATCAACCACCACATACAAGTAGCATTCACGAACTTACGTTCATCACCTAAGGGTATTTTCGTCATTTCACTACCCAGGGGTATTTTCGTAATTTATCCTACAGGGGTATTTTCATAATTTTCCAAAATAGGGTTTCTTGGTGATTTTGCGAAATAAGGGTATTTTGGTAATTTTGTAATCCGGGGGTATTTCGGTAATTTTGCAAATCAAGGATATTTTGGTTATTTATAAATTAGGGGTAATTTAGTAGTTTTATAAAATAGAGTGGCTGGTCCCTTTCAGGTTTTAGTTATAAATTTTGGCCCGTCAACAAGTTCTCATGACTAAGGTGAACAGTCACTACGCACCAGGTAGGATTCCAGCGAAGAAGAGGTGAGTCACTAGGACTGCTTAAATACCGAGCTCTCCCTGAATCCAATCCTAGACATGCGTATGCCTGTTGCCACACCCTATCTCGGCGACTTGTTCACAGGTTTGTTTGGTTGGATTAAATCTTATGAATTTAGAGAGTTGTTTAAACTAAGCCTAAAGTCCATCAATGTCTAATATACTAGCCTACGTCCATCAAGCCCATCAAGCCCAACATACATATCATATCCAAAAGTTCAGAATACTTACCTGCATGGATCGGGTGCCGGTAGACTCGAAGGCCATTTCTCAACCCAATCTTTTCCAAATTCTTATAAACTTTAAAACAGTACTAGACCCATTTCACAGCCCGAGTTTTGAATTGGGCTCTGATACCAAAATGTAACACCCCAAACCCGGCCCAAACGTTACGACCAGATCTGGTATGCTACGGGTTGTCTATTGAAAACTTTTGCTGCGTAGGTTTTAGTAAACCATAAGTTATTAGGCAAAATTCGAATAAACAAGTGACTTTTGAAAAGAAAACCTTGTATTTTTATTATTTTGAATAATAAAACCTTTGACAAAGTTCCATAAGTTGCAAATATTAAAAACTAAGTAGTGAGTACAAACTATGGGGCCTTATTACATAAACGTTTCCAAAATTAAAAACTTAAGGAAAAACTGAATTAATCTATAGGAATAAAAACTTGATGGCCCCTCGAGTCTGCCTCGGCTCCCTTGTCCACGACCTACTACTCATCTGAAAGGTTAGGAAAAATAATAGGGTGAGTCACCAAGACTCAGTGTATAAATCCCTAAAACACTAACCTGAGGCCGACAAACACATTATGGGCCTTGGCCCATACATAGAGGCAACAATCGTAATTACATGATAAACAGTAAATGATCAATAGCCCAACCCATCCTAGAATTCCATCCTCTACACACCAGCCCGTACCAACCATCATACCTCGGGGATTTCTACAATCAACCCTCCATCCGCTACACACCATAACGACAGCCGTGCTGCCTATTCTTGTTAGTCAGGAATCATTAAACGTGGCATAGCCACCGATCACTATGTGACCTAACATTCATATAACGTGGGATTTCTACCACCGATCACTATTGTGACCTATCATGCACTTCCCCTTCATTATCATAATCCCACCCTATGCATACACACATAAAGAAAACATCATACAGGCTTTCATATATTTCGATACACATAGAGATTTCTATGATTACGTACCTGGCATCCTTGCCTAACCCTTTTAGGGTTTTATTCGACTATCTATACAGTCTATTATCCGGCTTTTAGCCCATAACATAAACATGTATATACATTCATACAGATTATTTGTGTGTTAGAGATCTACACACACGATTCATCATTAGAACGACACTCTCTATGTCGACACTATCAGAAGTCGATACAACTGCTACTTGCCTAAGGTGTTGTTCAGAAGCCGGTCCACAACCTGGTGGCCAATCCCGTACTACTGACACAGCTCATTTCTTAAACTTAGGGATTCTCTCCTTTGCCTGATCCATATTTAATTCCATCACAAGTCCTTGTCAGAACTACTATCACAACATATGATCGTTAATCTACATCATAAAGTTAAGATCTCGCATGCGATGAATGAATCTAGTGAAAATCTAGGGAAAATCACCTTACCTTAAAATCCCAAAATTGGAGACTAGTGATTTTCGGCTTTTAAATCTAGATGATCAGGTTTCCTTCAAATCCTGGAATGCCGCCCAAATGCAAAAGAGAGGAAATATTAGCTTCATTCGGCAGCCTTAACAACCAAGTGGCCATTCGGCCTTGTCTCTTAAAAACTGAAAGAGAGATTGAAGAGATAGGAAAATCGACACTCACCTTAACGCAGAGAATTCGACTACCCCTTAAAGATTCTGGCTTTTTGAGAAGATCAGAAGAGAAGATGATTCGAAGAAATCTATAGAGATTCGGCTTTTAGAAGAAAGAAGAGAAAAGAATAATGGAGTTTTCGGCTTTCGGCTTTTTAGAAGAAAGAAGAGAAGAGAATAATGGAGTTTCCGCTTTTAGAAGAAAGAAGAGAATAATGGAGTTTTCGGCTTTTAAAAGAAAGAAGAGAATAATGGAGTTTTCAGCTTTTAGAAGAAAGAAGAGAATAATGGAGTTTTCGGCTTTTAGGAGAAAGAAGAGAAAGAAAAGGTGGAAACCCTAAATGCCGAAAAATAAAGAAGAGAACCCTCCCTATTTATAGAAATTTTGGCACTCACCTATGAAAAATCGAAAGTGCCCTTCCTGATTCCAAAAATTAATCAAATAAAAAGGGAAAATTTGGCACCCGTTTGTCATAAAGAAACCGATTTCTTCACTTCTCTAGGTGATGGAATTTCGGCCAACTCCTAGCCTTGTAGATAGCTCCTATCTTTTCTCCTTTTTTTTCCTTCCATATTATCAACTATATTATCTACATTATCCCATTCACATAAATCCTCCTATTTTTGAGCCTTGTTGCCGTCCACTCTACCTAACCCTAATTCTGAAATTTAGCTAACTTAAATTAAAAGAGTTGGGCTCCATGTAACTTAAATTTGGGCCCCTTACTCCCTTGTGTGGCGTCACCTCCTTGCTCCCCAAGTGGCGCCACTGACCACTGGGCCACAAGCCTATTTTGATATTTTAAACTCAAATTAACTATGCTCAAATTAACTCATTACACATATTCACCCATTAAATGCATAGGCCCAAAAATTCAGGATGTTACAGTAAAACCCCAAACCCGGCCTAGAAGTTAGACCCGAATCTGGTGTGTCACATGGAATTAAAAACCATCTTTGCAATTATTAAAAACTTGCTTGAGAAATACAGCCTCTTTGTTAAAACAAAAAGCAATTGTTAACTACTTGAAAACGTAATAATCTTTAAAAACCTTTTTTGTGGCGAAAGCATATTTGAAATAAACAATTTACAAAAATGTGATGTTTAGATATAGAGCTGCAGAAGTATTTTGAAATCATTACGAAACGTAGATAAAATACAAGTATTTTTGAGAGATCGTTTGATGAGTCGAAAATCAAGGTAGTGAGCTTGAAAACCGTGGCTTTTGAAAATATCGTTTGAAAGTTCGAGTGAAAACTTCCGTGTTAAAATATTTATAAAAGTTTATTATGAAATCCATTTGTTAATCGATTTTGGAAAACCTTTATTTAAGTTTTTAGAAAGTTCTTATTTAAAACAATTTAAGCAAAATAATAAGTATAACAACCATAAAGAAAATAATAAAATACTCTAGAGGCCTTATTACAACATAAAACAAACCCAAAATAGTAAAGTGAACGGAAATAGAAATTTACTAAAGTCCAAAAATAACACTCCAAAAGTATGGCCTCCACCGAGTCATCCATGGCCCAAGTCCACATCACTGAGCATTACCTACAAGGGTTAAGAAAAAGGGGGAGTGAGTTACAAGAACTCAGTGTGAAACCCCTTACTGTCATCCACTGGCCTGAACCAATATAGCAATATCTTGGGCTTAAGCCCATTTAACATACAGTTTTTAAAATGAAGCAAATGTATGAATGTATGCAATCCCAAACCAACCTAATAATCCATCCGCTACACACCACCCGTACCATCCATCACACCTGTGGGGATCTTTTATCAACCCACCCCACCAACACACCAATCGCAGGCATTTAGCCGTTTATAATATATCCGAATTGTTGTCAAGCCACTAGAATAACAGAATATACGTGGCTTAGCCACCAGACAAAATGTGACAGAGTCACCAGAATATGTGGCAGAGCCACCAAATTTCACTTCCCCGATCATCAATATCCCAATCCCATGCAACTTATGTAAATGCAACATGCATCGTAAATCATAATATTTACAATATAACCACGATAATTAATAACTTAGAGATTTATTACAAACAATTTGGCCCATTAACACTTTACAAAATCGGCCCATTAGGGCATTATATCAAATCGGCCCGTTAAGGCAACATATCAAATCGACCCGTTAAGGCAACATATCAAATCGGCCCGTTAAGGTAATATAACAAATCAGCCCATTAAGGTAATATAACAAATCGGCCCGTTAAGGCAGTATAACAAATCGGCCCTTTAGGGGCATTTTTGTAATTCGGCCCATAGGGGCATTTTCGTAATTCGGTAATCTTACCCACTAAGGGTAATTTGGTAATTTCGCAACCCAGGGGTATTTCGGTAATTTACCCTCCTAGGGTATTTTGGTAATTCCGCAACCTAGACTTAACTACTAATGTGGGGCATAAAAATCGAAACTTTCCATCTGTGTCGTACTGACTAAATTGACTCTAACTCGAGTTAGGAATCTCGAAATTTAAATCTGTAAATTTTCATTGAAACTAGACACATATATCTTCTTACTAAATTTTTTACAAAATTTTTGGCTTAACCATTTAGTACATTTTATTCCATAAAGTTTCCCTTGTTTCACTATCCAACGATTCTGACCTCTCTTAACCGAAATTCAAATATCTCACTGTACAGTTTTTATATGTTGCTCCCACTTGTTTCTATTGAAAATAGGCTCACTAAGGAATCTATACATATAAATTATAACTCATAATTTTCTTTTTACAATTTTAAACAATTTTTCCAATACAAAATAGAGAACCGCGAAGTCGATCAAAACCAGTCTCACTAAAATTAAGATATCACAGAATATAAAATTTCTATTTCTCCTCTGTTCCTTTCATATAAAAATAGACACAGTACGCTTTATTTTGATATCTTATTCGCTTTCTAATTTCCTTTCTCCTATTTTTCATGATTTTTTAAAATCACGTCACTGCTACTGACCAAACTGTTTCATTGCAAAAATATGGTTACTACTACGAACATACGCACTCCCGAGTGGTCACGGATGCCAGTTTCTGGTTTTCTTCAGTATTTCGACCGAATCATAGAACATATCATACAAACATTCAGAGAGGTATGAGATTACACACCATTTCAAACATATATTCACAAGGGTACAGGATTACACACCTTGATTACGAGTTGTGCTTTCTACCGTTTCAACACCACGAATGTGATCTCCCTCAGTGCACCAAAATCGATCCTACCCTTTGGCTACTGAAATCCCGTCCTAACAATATTTGGTGAGCTAAAGATTCGTTAGTAATTATCCCACCTTTGGCCAAAACGAATCTTATAACAACGTTCTTACCCCACTTGCTTGACGAGTCGACGATAATGATTTGGTTAATACAAATCACTTGTGCTCCTTTACCTTGAAGATTTTTAGGACCGATTCCCAACGATTATACGATAACTTCGGAAGATTCAAAGTTTCGGCCTTCCACTATATCACTACGAAGAAGGGAAATAATCTCGTTTGAGAGAGAAAAAAAAGGTGATGGTCTCGGTCAAAATGACCATCCCAAACCAAAACATAAATTCGGTATTAAGAGAAAAAAAAAAGAAATGTTGAGATGAACACTTACCGATTAATCAAGGATTGAGTGTAAATATGGATGAGAAGAAAAGATAGAAAATAGATGAAGGTTCGGTTATAGAAGAAAATGAATATTGATATTCAGCTATGGATGATAATCAAACAAGAAAATGTGATTTTATGGTGGTGTCGATTTAAAGAAGAGAAAAGATTAGAGGAATGGTTAAAAGAAAAGGATGGAAGGTTGGATGGATGCTAGGTGATTCGGCTATCAAAGGGAGATGAACATGTTGCACAAATGTGCTAGGAGGTTTCGGCAAAGAAGAAAGAAAAAAAAGAAAAACTAAAACTCACAAAGAGTAGCAATTTGGAGAAAATGACACTATTGAAGCCAAAGGTATTTTTTGACCAAAACAAACACTATAGTTTTACCAAAACACCAAGTAAAATTTGGCTACCTCCCTTTTACCATAAAACCGTCCACATTCATGACCATAATGGTCAAAAATTGGCCAACCACACTTTCCATAACACTTCCCTTGAAAAAAGCCACATGTTCCCCTTACTTTCCCCTTTCTCTTGATTTCTTTCCTCACCTTCATCCTTTCCTACTTTCCTTAGCCATCTTGCCAAAAATAAAAAGTCCACCTTGCCTTATTTACATGCTTGGCTGACACTTAGGGAAATAATGCAAAAATAATAGTCAAAATTTCCACACAATGGGATTTGAACCTCTTCCCTCAAGGTACTTCATGTGGCGCCATAACCTTCTTACCAATTGTTCAATTATGCCAGCAATTTTGTAACAACCCGAAATTGGGCCTAGTAGGATTGGGCCTTGAGCTTTAGGAAAAAAATTTGAGTATTATTTTTGTGTTGGCTCGGGTAGGAATTTTGTGTGTTAGCATAGTCTTGTGAAGGCTTGATTTTATTTAGGAAGTTAGATAATTTTTAGTATGGTTTATTTAATGAAGTGGATTAAGTGAGCTTAGCACTTAAGTTAATTTAAGTGTTAAATTCTAACACATGAGGAGTTAGTGGCATAGTGGATAAGGAGCTTGAAAGGTTACTTGAGGGAAGTGGTTCGAGTTGCTTGGAAAGCATTTTGAAGACTTTATTTTTGTATCCTAGCATTGATGGACGGTCAAACTCTAATTATGATAGGTTGGACTTTAAGTTTTTGGTAAGTTGAATATTGGTTTAAGGAAAGCTTGAATTAGGGGATAAGAATCTTAAAGTTATGGTAGGATAAGGGGACATAAGGCTTGAAGTATGGGGTGATGTTTTGGAAACTCTTTTATGGCCATTAGTCCATGTATGTGGACGGCATTTTGGTCTAGGGGAGGGTTGACCGTTTTTGTTGGAGGCTTTGGTAGGTTTGACTTTATATTTTTATGGTAAGTTGAATGATAGTTTAGGTAAGCTTGATGTTTGGGAAAGAAATCATTTGATTAAAGGTTGATGTGAGAACATAAGGCATGTTGTAAGGTGTTATGCTATGGAAAGTTTTGTGTAGAAAGTTTGACATGAATGTGGACGGTATGGGTGTCTAGGGTGTTGGCGAATGTTGATAGGAATTTGGGTAGCACTTTGTACATCTTTTGCATTTTCTTTTCCTCTCCAAAATCTTCCTCCTTAGCCGATTGTGTCTTGGGCTTTTGGTACAATTTTTGTTTTAGTTTTGGCATTGCTTTCTTGTTTAGTGTCAAAGCCGAAAGGACCATTGTGGTTTACCGAAATTTTCTTTTAGGCATTTGGCCGAATATTCATTTGAGTCTCTCTCATATTTTATTTTCTTTGTAGCCTAAAACCAACTCTTTTCTCTTCATCTCTTTTTCATCTTTAGTGGTTAGCCGAACCTCCCTTCCCTCCTTTTCTCTTTTTCTTTCTTCCACTTTTGCTCAAAACCGAAAACATTCCTCTCCTATTGCAATTTCTTTCTTTTTCTCTTTCTCCACTCTAGTCAAATCCTTTTTACAAATCAACCATAGCTGAAATTCCCTTCACCATTTAACCATATTGCCGAAACTTCCCACTCTCTTTTTGAATTGTCTTGGTCGAATATCAACAAGGGTAGGTCTTCATTTGGTTTTCTTCAATCGGTCTTGAAAGATAGACTCTTTAGGACTTTGGAAGCAATCGTTCTAAGCCTTAATTCTTTGACAACCGTTTTGGGGTAAGTCAAGTAGTAAGGATCTTTATACTTGTTATATCGTTTTAGATGGACTACTAATCGATTACATTTTTTTGGGGACTCTATCTCTCATTTATTATATTTTTCCGTGAACGTTAGATTTTTGGGGCAATCAAGAATGGGTTCGAAAAGAGCAGTTAATAGTGTTTGGAAGAAGGGTGGATCTGCTATACCCTCAAATTTCAAATGAAGGGCTGTGTCGGCAGTTCGAGACTTTCCACCGGGATGTGGACCCTCTGCCGGCGATAATCGTTTATTTGAAGTCGTTCGTACCCCCGAGCCATTGTTCGTTCGTGGTTCTTCATCGGGTTATGAACCATCAATCAGAGAGAAATCGCCTATAGTTATTGTTCGAGATTCCGAGGGTATCGGCGAGCGGGAAAGTTTAGTTATCACTATTATCAGGTGTGTAGCTTACACTAAAATTCTAATAGATTAATAGTATTATTGATGAAAATGTGTTTATAAAGAAATATAAACGATTATAGCTTTGGGTACCACTCAATGGTACGATGAATTGAGGTACGTTTTCCTTCAGTACTATGTAAGTTTTAATATGAAACATATTCGATAATTGATTATGATTTTGGGATTATGATTCAAAGGCATGATATTTATATCATAAATAATGCTATATGCATAATATGGAATGTGTTCGATTCCGATATGATTATGGGGTATATGGCATGATATTGAAATAATATGTTATTGCATGGGCATATGGGCAATATTGAAAGGGGAAGTGTTCCGGTGGTTTTACCACATAATCCGGTGACTTCGGTCACGATATTATGAATCCGGTGACTTCGATCATATACAATAAATCCGGTGACTCTGTCACAATTATCTGGTGGCTATGCCACAATTTATAAGGGCGATGTGCTAGTTGACTGCAACAACTGCCTTCGATGGTGTGTAGCGGATGGAGGGTCGATTTAGTAATCCCCACGGTGTGATTGGTAGGTACGGGTGGTGTGTAGCGGATGGATATCTAAGTTGGGTTGGGATTGCATTTCATTTTTATATGTACATGTGATTATCTGATTTGCTATATTATGGGCTTATGGCTAAATGTGATTTAAATGGGCTTTATTGCTATGATCGATTGGGTTTTTAGTGTCTTGTTACACATTGAGTCTCTGTTGACTCACCCTTCATGGGATATCTTTTCAGTGATTCGTGAGATCGCGGATGTGGAGCCGGATGAACTCGAGGAGGCCATGCAATAAAATTTAATTTTTACAAGAACTTCCATTTGGGTACCTTATTATATTTTAATTTGGGTTTTCATATTTTATAGATTTGTAATAAGGCCTCTTTAATTATGGTTTTGGATTATTTATATGCTTTGGGATTTATTCTAAACATGTTTAAGTATATCACTTGATTAATTTAATAATTGAGCTAAAGTTTTCTAAACTATAAAAACACTATGGTATTTTATCTTACCATCGTAATCTAAATTGTTGATAATAAAATTATAAATTAAGTGTTTTCTACAACTTAAATGATTTCCAAAATTTTAAGTTTCTACATTCAAATGCAAACGGTTTCAAAGTATTAATTCGAGTTTTCTTAAAATGAAACAAATGTTTTTCTAACCTATGATTCATCCACTTAGTTTAAAAGTTTTATTTATGGAATTTTAAAGTAAATTTCCGCTTTTAACTTATTAAACATCCGATTTCTACAAATATAGAATTACAAAGAATTTTTCACTAAAATTTAATCGCTATCTCAATTTTCTTGAAACGCTTTTTCTTCGTAGCATGCCAAATTCGGTCGTGGCGTATTGACCGGGTTTGGGGTGTTACAAATTGGTATCGAGCCAAGTTCAAAAGCTCGGCTGTGGGTGGGCGAGGCCCAAAATGTTTTAAAGAATGGATTTTAAAATATTTTGTTGAAAATTATATGGTTGGAAAGGCATGGCCTCGAGTCTCCGACATCAATCCGCTTCGATAAGTACATCAAACTGTTGATTTTGATGATATGATATGATGATGTTGGCATGATCAGTATAGTAGTAGGAACTACTCTAGAGACCCAAACTATAGGTTGAATGTACTGCATGAAACAACTTCTTATTAAAATTATTCATAAAGCGTGTTTTTTAAAGAAAGTGGAATAATGACTAATGCATAAAACTTTTAAATCGATAAGTCGAGATGTTAGACATGAGCACTCGAGATCGTGGGCGTTGTGGATGTGGTAAAAGCCGAAGTGTTAGGGCTAGATTTTTCGATCGAGGCATAATTCCAAAGAAGGAGGCGTTAGCATCGCTAGTGGTCCGAGACAGAGTATCATGATCGAGTTCGGATTGATGAGTGACTCGAGATAGTTAAAGAATCGGTGAAGCACTTGGAGTTGGGTCCGTGCGTGGGTGTAAGAAGAACAGAGATCACGGTTCTCTAGGGTCACAATCTCGTTACAGAAACATGTCAAGGCATGGTCGAACTTTTTGGCTTGCGATTATTGTGGAAGGTGTCATCCGGGAGAATGTTGGAGGAAGATAGGAGTATGCTTGAGATGCAGTCTAAGGAGCTTAAGGCTCGGGATTGTTTCCTCACTCTCAAGTCGGGTATGTTTTGGTTGGAAGTGATGGTTGATTGTAGGAAAATTTTTGGTATAAGTGTAAGTGTTAGATAATGGTTTGCTATGGTGGATTAGTATGTTGGTTTTATTAAGATTTTGTTAAAAGTACATTGTGGTTTTATTAAGATCAGAGTCTTGCAAAGAAGAACGTAGTGTGGCGAGATAGGATGTACGATCAAGAGTTAGTTGGAAATTTCGAGGACGAAATTTCTTTAAGGAGGGTAGATTTGTAACAACCCGAAATTGGGCCTAGTAGGATTGGGCCTTGAGCTTTAGGAAAAAAATTTGAGTATTATTTTTGTGTTGGCTCGGGTAGGAATTTTGTGTGTTAGCATAGTCTTGTGAAGGCTTGATTTTATTTAGGAAGTTAGATAATTTTTAGTATGGTTTATTTAATGAAGTGGATTAAGTGAGCTTAGCACTTAAGTTAATTTAAGTGTTAAATTCTAACACATGAGGAGTTAGTGGCATAGTGGATAAAGAGCTTGAAAGGTTACTTGAGGGAAGTGGTTCGAGTTGTTTGGAAAGCATTTTGAAGACTTTATTTTTGTATCCTAGCATTGATGGACGGTCAAACTCTAATTATGATAGGTTGGACTTTAAGTTTTTGGTAAGTTGAATATTGGTTTAAGGAAAGCTTGAATTAGGGGATAAGAATCTTAAAGTTATGGTAGGATAAGGGGACATAAGGCTTGAAGTATGGGGTGATGTTTTGGAAACTCTTCTATGGCCATTAGTCCATGTATGTGGACAGCATTTTGGTCTAGGGGGAGGGTTGACCGTTTTTGTTGGAGGCTTTGGTAGGTTTGACTTTATATTTTTATGGTAAGTTGAATGATAGTTTAGGTAAGCTTGATGTTTGGGAAAGAAATCATTTGATTAAAGGTTGATGTGAGAACATAAGGCATGTTGTAAGGTGTTATGCTATGGAAAGTTTTGTGTAGAAAGTTTGACATGAATGTGGACTGTATGGGTGTCTAGGGGTGTTGGCCGAATGTTGATAGGAATTTGGGTAGCACTTTGTACATCTTTTGCATTTTCTTTTCCTCTCCAAAATCTTCCTCATTAGCCGATTGTGTCTTGGGCTTTTGGTACAATTTTTGTTTTAGTTTTGGCATTGCTTTCTTGTTTAGTGTCAAAGCCAGAAAGGACCATTGTGGTTTACCAAATTTTCTTTTTTAGGCATTTGGCCGAATATTCATTTGAGTCTCTCCCATATTTTATTTTCTTTGTAGCCTAAAACCAACTCTTTTCTCTTCATCTCTTTTTCATCTTTAGTGGTTAGCCGAACCTTCCTTCCCTCCTTTTCTCTTTTCTTTCTTCCACTTTTGCTCAAAACCAAAAAACATTCCTCTCCTATTGCAATTTCTTTCTTTTTCTCTTTCTCCACTCTAGTCAAATCCTTTTACAAATCAACCATAGCCGAAATCCCTTCACCATTTAACCATATTGCCGAAACTTCCCACTCTCTTTTTTGAATTGTCTTGGTCGAATATCAACAAGGGTAGGTCTTCATTTGGTTTTCTTCAATCGATCTTGAAAGATAGACTCTTTGGGACTTTGGAAGCAATCGTTCTAAGCCTTAATTCTTTGACAACCGTTTTGGGGTAAGTCAAGTAGTAAGGATCTTTATACTTGTTATATCATTTTAGATGGACTACTAATCGATTACATTTTTTTGGGGACTCTATCTCTCGCTTTATTATATTTTTCCGTGAACGTTAGATTTTGGGGCAATCAAGAATGGGTTCGAAAAGAGCGATTAATAGTGTTTGGAAGAAGGGTGGATCTGCTATATACCTCAAATTTCAAACGAAGAAGTGTCGGCGAGCTCGAGACTTTCCACCGGATGTGGACCCTCCGCCGGTGATAATCGTTTATTTGAAGTCATTCGTACCCCCGAGCCATTGTTCGTTCGTGGTTCTTCATCGGGTTATGAACCATCAATCGGAGAGAAATCGCCTATAGTTATTGTTCGAGATTCCGAGGGTATCAGCGAGTGGGAAAGTTTAGTTATCACTATTATCAGGTGTGTAGCTTACACTAAAATTCTAATAGATTAATAGTATTATTGATGAAAATGTGTTTATAAAGAAATATAAACGATTATAGCTTTGGGTACCACTCAATGGTACGATGAATTGAGGTACGTTTTTCCTTCGTACTATGTAAGTTTTTAATATGAAACATATTCGATAATTGATTATGATTTTGGGATTATGATTCAAAGGCATGATATTTATATCATAAATAATGCTATATGCATAATATGAAATGTGTTCGATTCCGATATGATTATGGGATATATGGCATGATATTGAAATAATATGTTATTGCATGGGCATATGGGTAATATTGAAAGAGGAAGTGTTCCGGTGGTTTTACCACATAATCCGGTGACTTCGGTCACGATATTATGAATCCGGTGACTTCGGTCATATACAATAAATCCGGTGACTCTGTCACAATTATCTGGTGGCTATGCCACAATTTATAAGGGCGATGTGCTAGTTGGATGCGCAAAGCGCCTTCGATGGTGTGTAGCGGATGGAGGGTCGATTTAGTAATCCCCACGGTGTGATTGGTAGGTACGGGTGGTGTGTAGCGGATGGATATCTAAGTTGGGTTCGGGATTGCATTTCATTTTATATGTACATGTGATTATCTCGATTTGCTATATTATGGGCTTATGGCTAAATGTGATTTAAATGGGCTTTATTGCTATGATCGATTGGGTTTTAGTGTCTTGTTACACATTGAGTATGTTGACTCACCCTTCATGGGATATCTTTTCAGTGTGATTCGTGAGATCGCGGATGTGGGCCGGATGAACTCGAGGAGGCCATGCAATAAAATTTGATTTTTACAAGAACTTCCATTTGGGTACCTTATTATATTTTAATTTGGGTTTTCATATTTTATAGATTTGTAATAAGGCCTCTTTAATTATGGTTTTGGATTATTTATATGCTTTGGGATATATTCTAAACATGTTTAAGTATATCACTTGATTAATTTAATAATTGAGCTAAAGTTTTCTAAACTATAAAAACACTATGGTATTTTATCTTACCATCAGGTAATCTAAATTGTTGATAATAAAATTATAAATTAAGTGTTTTCTACAACTTAAATGATTTCCAAAATTTTAAGTTTCTACATTCAAATGCAAACGGTTTCAAAGTATTAATTCGAGTTTTCTTAAAATGAAACAAATGTTTTTCTAACCTATGATTCATCCACTTAGTTTAAAAGTTTTATTTATGGAATTTTAAAGTAAATTTCCAGTTTTTAACTTATTAAACATCTAATTTCTACAAATATAGAATTACAAAGAATTTTTCACTAAAATTTAATCGCTATCTCAATTTTCTTCGAAACGTTTTTCTTCGTAGCATGCCAAATTCGGTCGTGGCGTATTGACCGGGTTTGGGGTGTTACAAATTTACTCATTTATTTCCATAAGCTTTGAGGTCACTTACTATTTCTCCTAAATAGGCTTAAAAACCAAATTTTTACTAGGGCCCAATTCAACCCCGAGCCTTCATAGAACCCCGTAACTTTCCAAAATCACCTTCCTAATAAGTCCAACTTGAAATAATGTCGTTCTCAAATTCCCATAAATTTTAAAACGCTTCTACGCTCAAGTCCAATGGGCCCAATAGGTCCAATTCTACTAGGCCCAATTTTGGGATGTTACAGTTATAAAGTCTAATAAAAGTTTGGTCATTTAATTTTGTTAACTTGATTGTTAATTAAGATAAAATGATTAAATTGTAAAAGTTGTAAAATTTCTATTGCTATAGGTTTTTAATTAGGAATTGAATTGAGGACTTATATAGCAATTAAATTAAGGTCTAAAATGGCAATTAGACCCTACTAAAATTCATGCTAGTGGACGGTAGGCATAATGGCTTATTAAATTTTTAAAATAAAAATTTGTTTAGCTAATAAAAGTAAATAAAATTAACATAATATATATATTTTTATAGTTAGTGGAGGAGGGGATTAACATTATCATCATCTTCCTCACTTACCCGATTCAAAAAGAAAGAAAAGAAGGCTTGACGTCATTGTAGGGTTTGGAAGCTTTCAAGCACAAATTGTTTAGTGCAATTTAGTCATTTTCTTGTAATTTTTATGTATTTGAAATCGTAGAAGCTTAATCTAGTTAACACATGCCTCAATTTGTGAAATTGTTAAAGTTCTCAAAATTTTCCATTATTGAATACTTGATGAAATTGGTGTTAATTTGTTAGATTATAAGCTTAGATATGAAAAACGACTAGTTTGTAAAGTTTAATTGCTAGTTTTTTAACATAGGGACTAAAGTGCATAAATTTCAAAATTGGTGTAATATTTCTATAATATTGGATAGTAGAGAGCCTTAGAAGGATGTAATTGAAATCAGTTTTGAAATTGAGGCTCAAATTTGAAAGATATTGCAGTTTTGGTTTTAAAACTAAATTGAATAAAATGTAAAACTTTAGGGGTAATTCGAAAAATAAAATTGAATTGGCATATGAACATAATAGGATGATATAAGATGTTTGAATTGATTGAATTGAATAATTGTATAGATCAGAAATTGGACCAAATAAAAAATAATCGGGGAAAAGGCAAAATTATCAATTAGTCCTTACAATTCAACTTGTCTGATTTAACCAGGTAAGTTCACATGCCATGATTTTATTTAAAGTGTTATATACTTTAATTATGAATTTGTGTATGTTTAATAATAATTTGAATTGTTTGTAACTTGGTACAAAAGGTGAGATATGGACTAAATCGTAAAGAAATGATAATTTGAATATGATGAATAGTAATTTGAGATATTTAATGAATTAATAATTGATTATGACTGACTGAATCATATTGGTGTGAATTTGGTTAATTATTGAGATAGATGACTAAGCTGAACAATTTACAAAATATGGATGACTATGTAATTGAATGTGATTTGGATAGAAATTGTTCTTATATTATTACCTATTACTATTCGTAACTAAAGACGATGTAGAATTGTTGAAAGGGAAAGGAAAGACACGAGTTGACGACGAGTGGCACAAGTTTTTGGTTTGTATTTCTAAGACCTAAAACTAATTCAGTTACTGCATATTCGTGATATATTGCATTATATAAAATTAAGGTAAGCTATAAATAATTATTGAATTGAAATGCTATTGTTGGAATTGAATATTGAGACAAGGACTAAATTGAATAGAATATAAAGTTGCATGACTTAATTGATATAGGAAATTGGAATGTAATTGAGCTGAAATTTATTATTTTACATGATGATTTAAAGTTGAATTGAGAACGATGGGATGTGAATTGAATTATGTGACGATATTGGAAATTGGTTACTCTATTAAATGTATATGTTTATACTTCGAGTTAGTCGATGATGCACTACGTTGCCAGTTTGAGGTGCTAATTGACTAATCTGAGTTTTGTCTTAAAAATCTGAGTAAGGTTAATAGGATTATATTAATGCGATTTGGCATTGGTGATGTCTAATTGAATTGGTATATTTTGATATATAAGTTTGAGATGTTTGGTATATAAAATTACTTGTTTTAATGTAGAATGGAATAGGTGAGGTTGGTATGAAATGATTAGATGAATTTGTGATAACTGGTATAGATTTGTCAAAGTTTGAACAATGTTAATATGATGAATGTTTTGATGGAACTTCGTACTTTTGGTATGATTGGTAAGATTTGGCACCTATTTAATTACTACAGTTTCAGGTCATTTCAAATTATATATTGTTAAGGTAAGTCATTAATGACTATTTGAGCTGGTTTGGTGTGTTTGAGATTAATATCCGAGACAGGGATTAAATTGAATAAAGTACAAATTTTAGAATTTACTTGATAATTGATAATTGACACGGAATTAGGTTATATAAGTCATGAAATTGTGATGTGTTGGTTGATAGGGTTATAACGAATGAATCGCTTAAATGATATATGAAATGGAATTACAATATGCTAAAGACGAAAAATAAATGAACATGGATATAACTAAATATGGTATTTTGGAAATGAATTGAATGATTTATGAAATGATTGTGAAATTGGTAAACTTGTATAGATTACTAATGAGTTATTGTGTAAGTTTGATTATATACTTGACATAGTTAAAATGAAAGAATTGTACAAGAGTCGGTATGAGATTAGGCTAGGAATTGTATGTAAGCATGTTGCATAAGTTTAATTATTTTGTTTGAACCATAGATTTACCGCTGAGTGTTTTACTTAGCGTACGGTTTGTTTTCCTATGCGCAGGTTAGGTTCAATTCGAGTATTCTAAGCATTGATTTCAATATCCAAACGACAATCTCATGCTCAATAGAGTTTGTTCGTTTCTATTTTTGTTAAACTTGGCATGTACCAATTAGGTTGAGTCATGCTTAAATTGTTATCTAAAGAATAGTATGTGTATGTATGTAAATTATGTTAAGTCATTAAGCATATATATATGGATAATGCCTTGAATGTCATGCATATATCAACTAAATAGATGATTGATATGTTATATGTATGTGTGGGAAGGTTAATGATATGATTAATGGAGTATGCATGCTTGGAGCTTAGGTAAATTACATGAGTTAATTGATTATATGACATGAATAAGTAGTTGTATATAGAAAAATGATATGTAACGTTTAATGTACGCATATGAGGGTTGAATGCTTATTAGTGATGCTTGGACAGTGGATGTTTGGATGAGTTGATGGTTAGAACATTATATTGTATGATTAGAAAGTGTTGAAGGTTTATAAGTATTTTTTATTTAGTCAATTATAAGGTAAAAATGTGGTTGCACTTTGAATTGCTTGAAATTGCAGATTTGTGAATGAAATGTGCAAAAACAGCATGTGATGTTGCAACATCATTCGAACGTCGTTGCAACGAGAAAATGCCTGTAATGTCACGTTGAGACAAGGAACCCCGTCGTCTCAAAGAAGCCAAATAGTGAGTGGCGTCGCGATGTTGAGTGAACTAATTTTGTGACGTGACAAATTGTTTGGTGACGTCATGACGTGGTAATATTGACATTACGACGACAACCCTGTGCTTTGAAATTGTTACAATTCAGTCCTAATTCGATCTCGGGTTAACTTTAAAGCTTTTGTAAGATCGTATAGGACCCCAGGAATGTATATTTATTATATTGTTTGTCTATAACTCTTGTATTTGCATGATTGATGATGTGTATATGTATCCAATTTGATCGTAGTTGTTCCGAAAACGAATGTGGCACACTGTAGCTTGGACCTGACGATTGGGTCAGGTATATAGGGTGTTACAGGCACACTCCAATGGTCAAATCTTTTGTTGGAGCGGAAGACTGCCTTCCTTGTATAAATCAAATTATCTTTTCTCCATGCTTTGTCGGGCCTACAATGGGTAAAAAAACACTTGAAAATAAGTTTGAATTAAGACTAATAATATATAATTAACTTAAAACATAAATTAAATATAAATAATAAAAAGTTCTAGCATCTACTAAAAACTAAACTATAAAATAAACTGAAATCCTAAAATCCTACTAGAATAAAAAAAAACTCTAAGTTATTAGACTTATCAGCAGTTGAGCTTGGAAATAGATCTGCCTTAAATCAATTTTTAGCCTTTTCAAACCACAAACGACGAGATGTGACAACTCGTTAGTGCGGCAAGACGTGACAAGCAAGAAATTGGTCTAAGGAAAATTGATTTCCTTTTTAGGTGATAACTAATCAATGTGTTATTGGTCTATATCTTACTATTTTGACTATTGACTGATCTAAAGTTAATCTGATTTTGACTAAAACATCATTTTTACAAAGTTTACTACCACTTTAAAATTACTATAAAAGTAAAAGTTTCTAAAAACAAAATAATAAAAATAATTTCAAAAGTAAAATTTTATTAAAATAATAAAAAAAAATCTAAAATTAAAACTTTCCACAAATGAAAGTTTACTACTACTTTAATGATTTTTATATTTTTGAGTTCGTTATAGCTTAATCTAGCTAGCCCGGGGGTCAATTTGTAAAACTTTTAAAGGTTGATGGTTATGCCATGAATGTTCTTGAATGGTTTTTGATGTTAAATGATAGATTATGAACCTTTGTTGAAAAATAAACAAGTTTTGTTAAGTGATTTTTGATGAAATTGGAATTAGGGACTAATTTGTTAAAGGTATAAATTCTAGAGTTTTATTGTGAAATGATGGTAAATATGAGTTGTTTCAAGGTCCCTTGCATGATTGATTAACATGGATTTTGATTAAAATGGTTAGATTTTAAGTTATAAGCTTAAGGACTAAATTGTGAGAAAGTTAAAATGTTAGCGAAAAATTGGTAATTTTGTATAAATGCGAATTATGGATTGAATTGAATGTTTGAGGTTAATTGAAGTACTTAATTGAATATAATTATCTACTTAGATCAAGGTAAACCTCAACCGGACTTAAATCAAAGAAAGGCGAAAGCTTCAGATTAGTTCGATTTAACTTCCACGCCCCTAGTCATTGAGGTAAGTTTGTATGAATGGTTATCGTATTAATGCTATTTAAATTGTATGTTATTTTTTTATTTATAATGTGAATGGATCGATGTATAAACAAATCAATTCTATGACGGTTATTGAGTCCCGATTGATCCTTAGGAATTCTTAGGATACGAATGACATGTCATTAGGGATTTCATGTTTCGGGTGCTGGTCTTGAATGACCTATCGATGGCTGAGGTCCTGCATTTGTTGTGGATGCTCCACAGCTCGTGTGAGCAGCATCGTGTAACATCCCAAAATTGGGCCTAGTAGGATTGGGCCCATTGGGCCTTGAGTGTAGAAGCGTTTTAAAATTCATGGGAATTTGAGAACGACATTATTTCAAGTTGGACTTATTAGGAAGGTGATTTTGGAGAGTTACGAGGTCTCTAGGAAGTTCCGGGTTCAAGTTAAGTTATAGGAAGAATTTTGTTTATGGAATTAAATGAGTAAATGAGATAGTAAGTGACCTCAATGTTTATGGAATTAAATGAGTAAATTGCTAGCATAATTGAACATATGGTAAATTGCTAGCATAATTGAGCATATGGTAAAGAGGTTATGGCGCCACATGAAGGACTTTGAGGGAAGAGGTTCAAATCCCATTGTGTACAAATTTTGACTATTATTTTTGCATTCTTTCCCTAAGTGTCGGCCAAGTATGTAAATAAGGAAAGGTGGACTTTTTATTTTTGGCAAGATGGCTAAGGAAAATAGGAAAGGATGAAGGTGAGGAAAGAAATCAAGAGAAATGGGAAAGTAAGGGGAACATGTGGCCTTTTTCAAGGGAAGTGTTATGGAAAGTGTGGTTGGCCAATTTTTTACCATTATGGTCATGTATGTGGACGGTTTTGTGGTTAAAGGGAGGTAGCCGAATTTTACTTGGTGTTTTGGTAAAACTATAGTGTTTGTTTTGGTCAAAAATACCTTTGGCTTCAATAGTGTCATTTTCTCCAAATTACTACTCTTTGAGTTTTAATTTTTCTTCTTTCTTTCTTCTTTGCCGAAACCACCTAGCACATTTGTGCAATTTTTTTTTACTTCTCTTTTGTTTGGTCAAAACATTCACCTCATGTTCATCTCCCTTTGATAGTCGAATTACCTAGCATCCATCCAACCTTCCATCCTTTTCTTTTAACCATTCCTCTAATATTTTCTCTTCTCTAAATCGACACCACCATAAAATCACATTTTCTTGTTTGATTATTCCTCCATAGCCGAATATCAATATTCATTTTCTTCTATAACCGAACCTTCATCTCTTTTCTATCTTTTCTTCTCATCCGTATTTACACTCAATCATTGATTAATCGGTAAGTGTTCATCTCAACATCTCTTATTTTTTTTTCTCTTAATACCGAATCTATGTTTTGGTTTGGGATGGTCATTTTGACTGAGACCATCACCTTATTCTCTCTCAAACGAGATTATTTTCCTTCTTCGTAGTGATATAGTGGAAGGCCAAAACTTTGAATCTTCCGAAGTTATCGTACAATCCTTGGGAATCGGTCCTAAAAATCTTCAAGGTAAAGGAGCACAAGTGATTTGTATTAACCAAATCGTTATCGTCGACTTGTCAAGCAAGTGGGGTAAGAACGTTGTTATAAGATTTGTTTTGATCAAAGGTGGGATAATTACTAACGACTCTTTCGCTCACCAAATATTGTTAGGACGGGATTTCAGTAGTCAAAGGATAGGATCGATTCTTGGTGCACTGAGGGAGATCACATTCGTGGTAAGTGGAGTTAGCCTAATAAAGTGTTTCTAGTTACAATTATCAAAGTTGAGACTAATCTTCTATCAACTATCATTATAGGTGTTGAAATCGGTAGAAAGCACAACTCGTAATCAAGGTGTGTAATCCCGTACCCTTCCGAATACATGTTTGAAATGGTGTGTAGTCTCATACCTCTCTGGATGTTTGTATGAAATGTTTTATGATTCGGTCGAAATACCAAAGAAAATCAGAAACCGGCATCCGAGACCACTCGGGAGTGCGTATGTTCATAGTAGTAACCATATTTTGCAAAGAAACAGTTTGGTCAGCAGCAGTGACGTGGTTTTGGAAAAATCACGAAAAATAGGATAAAGGGAATTAGAAAGTGAAAAAGATATCTAATTAAAGCTTACTGTGTCTATTTTTATATGGAATAAGCGGAAAAGGAAAAGGAATTTTAAAGTCTATGATATTTTAATTTTAGTGAGACCAGTTCTGAATGACTTCGTGGTTCCCTGATCTGTCTTGGAAAAATCGTATAAAATTGTAAAAAGTGAATTATGAGTTATAGTTTATATGTATAGATTCCTTAGTGAGCCTATTTTCAATAGAAACAAGTGGGAGCAACATATGAAAACTTTACAGTGAGATATTTGAATTTCGGTTGAGAGAGGTCAGAATCGTTGGACAGCGAAACAAGGGAAAATTTAAGGAATAAACTATACTAAACGGCTAAGCCAAAAATTCTGAAACAATTGTAGTAAGAAGATATATGAGTCTAGTTTCAAGGAAAAATTACGGATTTAAATTTTGAGTTTTCTAACTCGAGTTATAGTCAATTTAGTCAGTATGACGCAGATGGACAGTTTCAAATTTTTATGCCCAAATTAGTAGTTAAGTCCGGGGTTGCGAAATTACCAAAATACCCTTGGAGTGTAAATTACCAAAATACCCCTGGGTTGCGAGATTACCGAATTACCCTTAGTGGGTAAAATTACCGATTTACCGAAATGCCCTTATGGGCCGATTTGATAGATTGTTATAATGGGCCGAATTACCGAAATGTCCTTATGGACCGAATTACCGAAATGCCCCTATGGGCCGAATGATCGTATTGCTTTAATGGGCTGATTCATAAAAAGTATTCAATAGGTTAATGGATGTTATTTTTATATGGATGTTTTACGATTATGTATGATGCATCTTTACATATTGCATGGGATGGGAAAATTTGAATGAAGAGAAGTATAGACCGGTGGCATTGCCACAAATTCTGATAATGGCTATGTGCCTAACATATGAATTAACGACTCTGTGTCGATCATTTTACCGTATATGAATCTGGTGGCTCAGCCACAAATAGTATAAATGGCGACTTGATCGCAAATTGGAGAGACCGCGGGGTGGGTTGACTTGATCCCCACAGGGAGAGACCGGCCGATGCGGGGAGAGATTGGATGGATGGGTTGGGTTGCATACTTTGCATTCATATATATATATATATATCTGTTTGTAAATTGGGCTTCGGCCCAAGATTATCTTAAATGGGCTTAGGCCCAAGATATTTCTAAGCGGGTTCAGGCCCAGTGGATGACGGTAAGGGGATTTCACACTGAGTTCTTGTAACTCACCCCCCTTTTTCTTAACCCTTGTAGGTAATGCTCCGTAATGAGGACTTGGGCCCATGGATGACTCGGTGGAGGCCATACTTCAGAAACGGTGTTTTATTTTGAACTTAGATTTTTAATTCCGTTCACTTTACTATTTTGGGTTTTTATGTTGTAATAAGGCCTCTAGAGTGTTTTATTATTTGCTTTATGGTTGATATACTTATTATTTTGCTTAAATTGTTTAAAACGAGAATTTTCTAAAACTTAAATAAAGGTTTTCCAAAATTGATTAACATATGGATTTCATAACAAACTTTTACAAATATTTTTAACATTGGAAATTTTCTCTCAAATTATCAACGATATTTTCAAATGTCACGGTTTTAAAAGATTACTGGTTCGATTATCGATTTATCAAACAACCTCTCAAAAATACTTGCATTTTATCTACGTTTCCGCAACGTTTTCAAAATGCTTCTGCAACTCTATTTCTAAACATCACATTTT
Organism: Gossypium sturtianum; assembly: GCA_025698515.1. Taxonomy (NCBI): domain Eukaryota; kingdom Viridiplantae; phylum Streptophyta; class Magnoliopsida; order Malvales; family Malvaceae; genus Gossypium; species Gossypium sturtianum. The sequence goes on along the minus strand of CM046948.1, from coordinate 102,332,537 downwards.
CGTAAATTGTTTATTTCAAATATGCTTCCGGAAACGAAAAGGTTTTTAAAGATAATTACATTTTCAAGTAGTTAACAATTGCTTAAGTGTTTTTGGTTTTAACAAAGAGGCTGTATTTCTCAAGCAAGTTTTTAATAATCGCAAAGATGGTTTTTTTTTTACTTCCATGTGACACACCAGATTCGGGCCTAACTTTTAGGCCGGGTTTGGGGTGTTACACATCATGTGGCTTACATTCCGACCCACAGCTCATGTGAGCAGGCCCATTTCACAGTTCGTGTGAGCAACGATGTAAAGGAAAGGTTATGGTTATATGTAAAGGCATACTTTGTGTGAGCTTTCTCGAGTATCCGAGGAAATTCTACATGGTTCAATGGGGAAGAAAAGGGAATGAAATGGTAAGTGTTCAAATGGAATGTATCATGAACTTATGAAAAGGATTGATGAACTAAATGATGTTGTAAACATATGGAAAATTACATATTTTATGAATGATTTCATTTATTATATGGATGAATATACTAACTTGTGAGTTGGTGAAGTTGTATAGGCTTATACTAAGCTTATGGCATTGGTATTGGTTTGTACTATTTCTATGAATTGTTTTATAGAAATGGTAAGTTGCGTTTTAAGTTTATACGAGCTTACTAAGCATTCATTGCTTACATAGTTTCTTTCCTATGTTTTATAGATTATCGGAAGCTCGACTTGGTTAGAAGCTCGTCGGAGATCTATCACACTATCCAGAAGTCAATTTGGTAGTTTTTGTGCATTTTGGCCAAGGTTTATAATGCCATGTATAGGTGGTTTATAATGGAGTTTTTGATGAACATGTAAAATGGTAACTTGGTATGTTTGAACTTTGATGTTTATGGATTGTTGATGGACTTATGATTCTTGCTTAGGTAAGTAATTTTGTTCACTCATAAGTGCTTATATATAAGGTTCTTGATGGAATGTTTGAAATGGTATGATAATGGTCAAGTTTGTGGCATGTTTTGGTAAGTGTTGAACTAGGATTTGATGATTGAATTGAGGTAAAATTGACATGTTTAGGTAAGTGTTGTTGTATGTGTTTGAGGTGCCTTTGAATGGCATATTGGTTAGTTGAATTAAGATTTTTGAAATGGCAAATATATGTATGTTTAGATAAGGTTTTGGAGCTTTGAAAGTGTACTCAATTGGTCTAATTGTTTATGCACGAAATGTTCTTGGAAATGGCTTTATTTTAGGTAAACTTGGGTCCACACGGCCTGAGACATGGGCGTGTGACTCAGCCATCTGAGACACACGGCCTCATGATACGGTCGTGTGTCATCTGATGATTTCTTAAGTTGCAAGTCAGTGAGTTACAAGGCCTAACACACGGCCTAGCACACTGGTGTCTAACACGGCCGTGTGACCCTACTCAGAGAGTTACACGGGTGAGGACACGGGCTAGGACACGGCACGTGTGTCCCTAGATCAAAGGTTACACGGCCTGGCCACACAGCCGTGTGACCCCTGTTTCTAAATTTTTGTGACTTTTTTCCTAGACTTTCCAAATGGTTTCAAATTGGTCTGAAATTACTTCTAAGATTTTTTTTAGGGCCTCGAAGGCTTGATTTAGGGACGGTATGTATGTATATGGTTGGTTTACAATATGATTGTATTATTGAATGACATTAGGTTTAAATGTTTCTAATGGTACGGTAATGCTTCGTAACCCTAATCCAGCGACGGATACGGGTTAGGGATGTTACAGTGATTGGTTCTGATTTTAATGGAATTTGATAACATTATATTTTTTATGATTTTATTTAGCTAACATTGACACTGAACCGTCAAAAGGGAAAGGAAAATCGAAAAATAGCTCGAAATTTCAATTTGTATTTCTATAATGCGGGACCAATTTAATTATTGCATATTCATGTTAATTTACATCATAGACTATTGAGGTGAGTCGTTATTGGATTATTGAATTGAATTGCTACGGTTTAGATTGAATATTGAGACATGGACTAAATTGAATATAATAGAAAATTGTATGAAATTATTGATATGTGATAGTTGATATGAAATTGAGTTGATATATGTTGTATATATGATGAATGGGTGAATTTATGGATTATTTGGACATGATTAAATATTATTTGAATGATGTTTATAAAGAATCAAAAATTTGATTACCCTATTAGCTATTTGGGCCGAGTCGGATATAGTTGGCATGCCATACCGTCAAATTACTGATTAAAACCATCCTTGCTGGGAAATCTGGGGTGGTAGATATTTTTACATTGAGTCATCATTTTCGAGCAACCCATGGTGACATATTGATTAGATTGAAAAACCATTATTTCCGGGCAATATGGGGTGGTAGTATGTATTGATATGGCATCATCATTGTCAGGCAACCCGGGGTGACGGATCTGCGCATCCGTTTCGAGTCCATTTCTGGTTAATAGGGTTATAAAAATGCGAAACGATAAATGATTTGTAATTGATAAATGATATTGAAATGTAATATGTGACAATATGCGAAATGAACCAAAATAAGCCCATGAGGCTAATCGTGTATTAAGAGCTAATAAGCTCGAAAATGAAATGAAATGAAACATATGTATATTTATTTTTTTAAGGATGAAAAATGAATGAAAATGAATGTAATTATAAATAGTATTTGAAATGAATGTAATGAAATATGAAATTGTGAAGAATTTGTAAACTTTTATGTATATATAATAAATTAGTGTATAAAATTTGTTATGTACTTGTCATTGTGAAAATGGAGGTGTTTTGGTACGAATGACATGAGAAATATTTTGTAAATTGAAAATTTAATTGAATGCATGTACATAATTAAGCTTGTTTTATAATATCTTGAATTATATATTTACCACTGAGTGTTTTGCTCAGCATATGGTTTTGTTTTCTCTATGCGCAAGTAAAGTAGATTCTCGATAGATCAAGCAGTTATCTCAGCATCCAGCAATCTATCCCTGACTTAGCAAAGTTTTTATATTTATGTTTTGTTAAAGTGTGGAATGTACCTAGTTGAGTTAGTTTTAGGTGTCAAAACTATGTCTAGGTAAACTTTTGAACTAGAAGTTTGATTTATGAAATGGAATATATGAATGCAATGTGTATATGAGTTATACAAATGGTTTGAATGGTATGAATTGTTGTAAATGTTAATGATCTTAGTGAAATAGGTATGAATGTATAGGATTTGAATGACCTGCACTAGATGGTTAGCCTATAAGTGATAAGGCATTGGCATAGTGTGGATAAGGTATTAAAGTGTTTAATTTGATGCTAGAAAGTTACATATATTGGTTGATCTTTAGGTGTGAGTGCGTACTATGTTAGCTTGGAAAATTTGCAGGTAATGTTCAATTAAGAATTGCAGAAATAGTATGTGACGTTGTGACGTCAAACATGTCATCTCCACGAGAACCGATTACCATGCCACAGCGCAACGTCGAGAATGGTCATTGCAACAAGGCCTAAATAATTTGTCATGTTGGGACGAGGAACCGCCTCACGTCGTGACATCAATTTGAATTTTTGAAACATTACATTTTAGTCCCAAATCGATCCTGGTTTAACTTTGGAGCTTTTGTAAGCTCGTTGTAACACCCCAAACCCAGCCCAAACAATATGACCGAATTTGGTTTGCTACAGAGAAAAGATTTTGAAAACCATTTTAAAACCGATTTTGAAATTAGTCGAATGCCTTTCAAATTAAATTTCTTTGTTAAAAACCATACTTAATAAATATTTGTTGAGTCGAGTTGTTTACAAATTTCAAATGTACCCGATGGTACCTTAAAACATTTTGCGTTTAATTTGAGAAAACATGTGCATCCGTTTTAACATCATCGAATAGTTTAAACAAAACATTCAAAACATGCAAAATAATAATAAAATAATCCTAGGAGGCCTTATTACAATTAAACAACATAAATCCAAAAGAAAGATAATAAAACCCAAAATTCATTTATTAAAAACTCCACTGCATGGCCACCTCGAGTCCATCCGGCTCCATTTCCGCGATCTACTCATCTGCAAAATGTTAAGGGAAAGGGGTGAGTCACCAAGACTCAGTGTGTAATCCCCCACCCGGTAAAGTAACTCATACACAAGTCATTAATAAACATGCACATGCAACCCAACTAGCCATCCATACTCCTTTTCTACCTCGTGTGGTCAAAACCACCGGTGGTCAAAACCACCGATGACTTAGAGTCACAAATCAGATGATGGGGCCAACCCATCGTGTGGTCAAAACCACTGATGACCATAGGTCACAATAATCAAGTGTGGTCAAAACCACTGGTGGTACCAAACCACTGGGACTTAGTCGCAAATTAATCAATCGTTGTGGTCAAAACCACTGATGACCATAGGTCACAAATAATCTGATGGGGCCAACCCATCTTGTGGTCAAAACCACTGACGACAGTCCATAATTCATCCCCTCTTCTCATCAATCCCACCATCACATGCTTATATATCAATTATCATGTTTCATGTCATAGCATTTAACATCATGTAATGGCATACAAATCATATATCAAAAATTACAATTTAGGGGACTTACTCAATTCCATGCTTAGTCATAAGCAAATCACAACCAAAAGATCTAAGGCAAATAATAATAGCACGTAAATTAATAAAGTGTGTATAGAGATCTTACACACCTATTTTCTAGCAATTCTCGAATATACTAGCGAAATCCTCGAGACGTTGTTTCCTCCAATTCACCGAATTCCCGTATTTATCACTTGTCCTATCGAGATTCCTACCAAAACACTTGATAATAATTAGCTTGCACATCTATTCATAACCAAAGCCTATAGCCGAATGTTACTTACCACCTTTCCTTAGGAGAATAAATCCCAAAAGCTTCCCTTAATGGCTATGGCTTCCTCTTACTAATGCTTGAAAAAGAATCCCAAAAAGGATCTTGTGCTCCTTTGATATTCGACCAAAGTAACTCTAATGGAGAAGGAAAGATTTTGGCTATATAGTAATGAAAGGAGAAAATATGTGAATAAAAGTGAGGGAATATAAGTAGAAAAGAGAATAACAATGAGTGAATGGGGATTCGGTTTAATCAACAATGGAAGAAAGAAAAGAAAAGAGGATTTGAGGAAGAAAGAGGTTCGGCCAAATGAAAAAAAAGGGATTTGTATTTGAGCACAAATCAAAGGAAGAAAAGAGAGAGATGGGAGAAATGAGATTCGGCCAACACCTTGTTTACCAAAAAGAAAAGTGCATAAAATGCCAAAATAAAGTTTTAGTTTCAAGTGGAAAGATGAGAGAAAGAAAATAATATTTTTGGTTCAATGAAATGAAGGCTAAAACAAAAGCAAAATTTGCACAAAATGTACAATAAACATTCGGCCAAAGAAGAGTTTTTGGAGAGGAAAAGCAAAATGCAAAAGATGCACAAAAGAGGAATTGGCCAAATATTCCCCTAAACCACCTAACAAAATTCGCCACCCACCTAGACACCCATGCCGTCCACATACATGCACTAAAGCCTAGGATTACTTTCCAAAACATCCTCCTATTCCATGCCTTTGTCCCCTCATCATGCCATAAGTTCAAGATTCTTATCCCCTAAATTAAGCTTTCCTTAATCATAAATTCAACTTACCAAAAGTTATTAGTCCACCTATCATAAATAAGTTTGACCAGCCATCAATGCTAATACAAAAATAAACCTTCAAAATGCTAAACATACCACTCGAACCTCTAGCCTCAAGCTACCTTTCAAGCTCCTTAACCAACTTGCCACTTACTCCTCTTATGCTTTAAATGAACACTTAATTAACTTAAGTGTCAAGCTTACTTAATCCTACTTCATTAAATAAACCATACTAAAATTATTCTAACTTCCTAAATAAAAACAAGCCTTCACAAGACTATTCTAACACACAAAATTCATACCCAAGCCAACACAAAAATAAATAATATTCTAATTTTCCTAAAGCCAAATTCCCATTCGGCTCAATCCTACTAGGCCCAATTTTGGGATGTTACAATTCTACCCTCCTTAAAGAAATTTCGTCCTCGAAATTTCCAACTAGCTCACAACGTACCTCTATCTCGCCACACTACGCTCCTCTGCACAGACTCGATCTTAAAGAATTATCATATTTCTAAACACATTCTCCAAGTTCATAATCAAATTTTTCCCACACTTCACCAACTCAAAAGAACAAACAAACGTAACCCAAATAAGGCAATTGAGGGTATTCCAGAGATAAGAACTTACCCGATGTCATATCTGGCACATCTTCCTCCTCGCGACGGCCAACTGCATAAACCAACCTTGGTTGCCTCGCCTCTGTACCTTCAGCACCTCGGCCACGCCTGTTACCATCACCATTACCACGACCTCTCTGTGGTGGTCCTTCATTTCTAACCCGAGCACGGTTCGACCCTCCGCTGATTCTTAGCTAACTTCCGGGACAATCCCTTACACGGTGATCGAACGATCCACACTCAAAACATCCTCGATTACCATTCCAACACTCCCCCTTGTGAAACTTGCCACACTTATCACACCGTGGCGGCCATTGAGGATTAGTAGCAGCAGCAGGCCTAGCAGCTTGATCTGACCCATCAAACCTCGTCCTCTTCTGTTCATTACCCGAGAACCTTGAAGGTTCCGAGCTCCTCTTATTCCAATTCCGTTCTTGGTTCCGCTTAACGGACTGTCTTACCTCTTCAGCAACCTTTGATTTCTCTACTAGGACAGCAAACTCCCGCTCCTGCTGTGGAGCTATCATCATTCTCACCTCATCTCACCAGCCATCTTCTTCGAATCTAACACAACGCTCATGCTCGGTACCCACCATACTACGAGCATACCTACTCAACCGGAGGAACTCGTCCTCATATTCCGCCATCGACTTATTTCCCCGAACCGTGTTCAAGAAAGCCTTTCATTGTGTGCGTCTACATAGCTAGTTCCAATATACTTCTTTTGGTAAGCTTCCTCAAGAATTTCCACGTGAGATTTTCTCGCCACTGTTCCATCCCTTACGGTGAGCCACTACGATAAGACTCATCCCGCAGCAAGGAGATAATACCCTTCAACTTCTCCTCGGCGGTGAAATCCAAATCACCCATAATCCTTTCAATTGGATTCCAACCAATACTCACAAGACCGGGTGCCATTCCCGACACACCCCGAAATACCTCACTCCGTTAGATCGAGTCGCTCAGGAACAAATTTTCGAGCTCCCAAATTTCCACTAGCCCCAGCCACCAACTCAAGGACTCGTAACATAGCTTGCGACACTGCCTCACCTCCGGTCTGATCCGCTTCTCGGCTCCAAAAGTTGGAGGTGGTGGTGGCGATGGTACTTCATTCTCGAACCTTGACCCGACCTAACGGGTTGGACACTCGGTCATCCTTCCCTTCCGCGTCCCACAACGACCCCTGTCCTCTAGAGCTCATTCTAACTATCGTACTTTTTAATCTATTTAGAAAAATTTTATGGATTAGTACTTTGTTTCACTTGGTTATTCGCGAAGAAATTTTTATGAAGGGAGTTTAATAGAGATTCTTTCGATCACATAAGGTTTTAAGTCCTCTATCCTAGTTCATACAGAGAAGAACATCCATTCCCTAATACCTTTCATTCCTATTCACTCTTCGGACGTTTCTGTCCAGTTTCTATCCCAAGGGTATTTTCGTCATTTTCCTATAGGGGTATTTTAGTAATAAATCAAGTTTTTTTAAACTTTCGTAATTCAGAACTTTTGAAATTTCCCAAAACTAGAGGTTCTTTTCAAAGATTTCTCAAATTAAAGGTATGGCAAAATTTTGGAAACTAGGGGTATTTTGGTAATTTTGGTAAACCGGGAATATTTTGAAGATTTTTTTTTCCAAAATAAATTTTTCCTAATATCTAGAGAGTACTTAAACAATTTTAAAACTCGAGTTTTCATGAAAACATGGCTAATCCCTTTCGGGTTTTATTTATTGTGTTTAGCCTATGACCGAGTCCTCTTGGTTAGGGTGAACCGAAGCTACGAACCAGGTAGGATTCCTGCGAAGAGGAGGTGAGTCACGAGGACTGCTTAAGTACCAAGCTCTTCCGGATCCAATCCTAGACATGCGCACTAGGGTTACCACACCCTAACTCGGCGACTTGGTCCTAGGTTTGTTTAATTAGGCTTTTAAAGTTTTATGTCCTTGTTGGGGTAAACTAATCCTAAGGTTTAAAGTACTTATTACTATCTACGTTCCATGCTTTCTACCCTTCTACGTAAAAATAAATCATACGTAGTTAGGAGTACTTACAGGCGGATAGGTGCCGGAGACTCGGTGCCATGCTATTCAAAACCAAAAATATTTCTCAAAGGCCTACTAAAACATTTTAGGCCTTGGGCCCCCACAGCCGAGCTTTGAACCGGGCTCTGATACCAATTTTGTAACACCCCAAACCCGGCCCAAACAATATGACCGAATTTGGTTTGCTACAGAGAAAAGATTTTGAAAACCATTTTAAAACCGATTTTGAAATTAGTCGAATGCCTTTCAAATTAAATTTCTTTGTTAAAAACCATACTTAATAAATATTTGTTGAGTCGAGTTGTTTACAAATTTCAAATGTACCCGATGGTACCTTAAAACATTTTATGCTTAATTTGAGAAAACATGTGCATCCGTTTTAACATCATCGAATAGTTTAAACAAAACATTCAAAACATGCAAAGAATAATAAAATAATCCTAGGAGGCCTTATTACAATTAAACAACATAAATCCAAAAGAAAGATAATAAAACCCAAAATTCATTTATTAAAAACTCCACTGCATGGCCACCTCGAGTCCATCCGGCTCCATTTCCGCGATCTACTCATCTGCAAAATGTTAAGGGAAAGGGGTGAGTCACCAAGACTCGATGTGTAATCCCCACCCGGTAAAGTAACTCATACACAAGTCATTAATAAACATGCACATGCAACCCAACTAGCCATCCATACTCCTTTTCTACCTCGTGTGGTCAAAACCACCGGTGGTCAAAACCACCGATGACTTAGAGTCACAAATCAGATGATGGGGCCAACCCATCGTGTGGTCAAAACCACTGATGACCATAGGTCACAATAATCAAGTGTGGTCAAAACCACTGGTGGTACCAAACCACTGGGACTTAGTCGCAAATTAATCAATCGTTGTGGTCAAAACCACCGATGACCATAGGTCACAAATAATCTGATGGGGCCAACCCATCTTGTGGTCAAAACCACCGACGACACCATAATTCATCCCCTCTTCTCATCAATCCCACCATCACATGCTTATATATCAATTATCATGTTTCATGTCATAGCATTTAACATCATGTAATGGCATACAAATCATATATCAAAAATTACAATTTAGGGACTTACTCGAATTCCATGCTTAGTCATAAGCAAATCACAACCAAAAGATCTAAGGCAAATAATAATAGCACGTAAATTAATAAAGTGTGTATAGAGATCTTACACACCTATTTTCTAGCAATTCTCGAATATACTAGCGAAATCTCGAGACGTTGTTTCCTCCAATTCACCGAATTCCCGTATTTATCACTTGTCCTATCGAGATTCCTACCAAAACACTTGATAATAATTAGCTTGCACATCTATTCATAACCAAAGCCTATAGCCGAATGTTACTTACCACCTTTCCTTAGGAGAATAAATCCCAAAAGCTTCCCTTAATGGCTATGGCTTCCTCTTACTAATGCTTGAAAAAGAATCCCAAAAAGGATCTTGTGCTCCCTTGATATTCGACCAAAGTAACTCTAATGGAGAAGGAAAGATTTTGGCTATATAGTAATGAAAGGAGAAAATATGTGAATAAAAGTGAGGGAATATAAGTAGAAAAGAGAATAACAATGAGTGAATGGGGATTCGGTTTAATCAACAATGGAAGAAAGAAAAGAAAAGAGGATTTGAGGAAGAAAGAGGTTCGGCCAAATGAAAAAAAAGGGATTTGTATTTGAGCACAAATCAAAGGAAGAAAAGAGAGAGATGGGAGAAATGAGATTCGGCCAACACCTTGTTTACCAAAAAGAAAAGTGCATAAAATGCCAAAATAAAGTTTTAGTTTCAAGTGGAAAGATGAGAGAAAGAAAATAATATTTTTGGTTCAATGAAATGAAGGCTAAAACAAAAGCAAAATTTGCACAAAATGTACAATAAACATTCGGCCAAAGAAGAGTTTTTGGAGAGGAAAAGCAAAATGCAAAAGATGCACAAAAGAGGAATTGGCCAAATATTCCCCTAAACCACCTAACAAAATTCGGCCACCCACCTAGACACCCATGCCGTCCACATACATGCACTAAAGCCTAGGATTACTTTCCAAAACATCCTCCCTATTCCATGCCTTTGTCCCCTCATCATGCCATAAGTTCAAGATTCTTATCCCCTAAATTAAGCTTTCCTTAATCATAAATTCAACTTACCAAAAGTTATTAGTCCACCTATCATAAATAAGTTTGACCAGCCATCAATGCTAATACAAAAATAAACCTTCAAAATGCTAAACATACCACTCGAACCTCTAGCCTCAAGCTACCTTTCAAGCTCCTTAACCAACTTGCCACTTACTCCTCTTATGCTTTAAATGAACACTTAATTAACTTAAGTGTCAAGCTTACTTAATCCTACTTCATTAAATAAACCATACTAAAATTATTCTAACTTCCTAAATAAAAACAAGCCTTCACAAGACTATTCTAACACACAAAATTCATACCCAAGCCAACACAAAAATAAATAATATTCTAATTTTCCTAAAGCCAAATTCCCATTCGGCTCAATCCTACTAGGCCCAATTTTGGGATGTTACACTCGTTTACGACTCGGAAACAATTTTATAATGTATTGTATGTGTCAAAATCATTTTTATATTTTAGAAAACGGGGTCGACTTTAAAAAACAAAAATGGAGTCGCCACCAATCCTTTTTGCTTAGGTGTGATAAGATCACCTTTTAAAACATTTTATTTCAAAAAAAAAAAACATTGATTTTAGTCTACGAAATTTAGGAAAACGGGTTCGGGAGTCGGTTACATACGAGGAAGGATTAGCACCCTCGTAACGCCCAAAATTGGTACCGGATTGATTAATTATTGTCCTAATGTCAAAAATTCGAAAAAATTTAAAAACATGATTTCTTTAAAAACTTGAACAATTTGAGTTAAAATTTGAGATTTCTTTGTTCCGAAAGAATACAAACATCACATCTAGCACGTTAGGACAAGATATTTTAAACCCTCGTAACCAAAATCATCTCATCATTTACAAAATTTTATTAAAAGGATATTTAGTTATTTAGTCAAACGGAAAATCGAAACCCAGCACGTTAGGGCACTATTCCCCGGATTTCTAAATACAAAACATTGCCTTATTTTTAAAAAACTTTCAGATAAAATATAGTAATTTTGCAAAATTTATTTTATTTTAAATGATGATCCATGTGAAAATATCGCATTAATACATCATCAAACATAAATACCAAAAGCAATCATGATATACTAACATTTCATATTAATATAGACAATAAAAGAAATAATAATATAAAATAACGACTAATAAAAATAACTACACTAAAGCAATCATAAATAAATGAAAGAGTATGAACAAATAGAATATATAAAGCAATAAATAACAAAATAATAAAAAAACTACTAAATAAATATGAAAATTTCCCATGCAAAATTAAACTTTCCATGCAATGACATATACCAAATAATAAATAAATATTGCAAAATAAAAAATAAAGAATAGTACATATATTTTGAGAAAATAAATAAAATACGTTTTGAAATAAATAAATGATTTATAACTTTAAATAAAAACATATTTATAATAATCTAATACATGTAAAACTACATATTTAAGAATAAACAATATATTATACAAAATTATATGCAACATTAAGGATAAAACAATTTAAAAGTTATATATAAAATATAATATAATAATGTATAATATATAAAATAAAAATACAATATAATAACTAATGTAGCAGGCCCAATTTGTCCGGCCCATTAATCAAACAAAAAAACAAATAAATAAAACCAATAATAATAGTCCCAATAACAGTCCATTTTTACAAGCCCAAATGCTAATTACAAAATTTCAAACCCAATACCTAACCTATTTACGAGCTAGCCTAAAACACTAAGACCCAATCACTAAACCTAACCCTTGACCCAGTTGAAGCCCAAAACCAGACCCCAGCCCGAAACCAAAGAGCTTCAACAGAAACCCTAGGAAGGCTTCCAGAGGGTTCCAGCGCCGCAACCCAGCCAAAGGTTTGGACTGCCTCGGTCCTCACACGCGCACAGTGCCACGTCCGTGCGTACGGCCTCTGTACGGTGCCACATCCGCAACAGCCTCCGTACCTGCATCAAATGATGGACGAACAGCACAACAATAACAGAAAATGGCAAAAACAGATTGTATTTTATTTTTTATTTCATTCGGCTATAAAAGACCGAAGAAAACATTTGTAAAAGGATGGATTTTTCATTTTTTACGCACACAGAATATATCAACAGAGATCAGAAACAAAAAGGTTTCTCTTTTTTTTTTATTACTGATTTTATTGCCCATTTCCTCTTTTTGAATCGATGTTCAAGCATTTCCTTTTTATTTCGATACATTAACAAAAAAAGGGGAGGGGCTACCTCTGTGGGATTCCGTCTGTGTCTCCTCCGTCGCAATCGGGGTTTAGATACGGGCGTAGACCGAGGGGCAAATTTTCAAGGACGGTGCGAAAGGGCCCTTTTGAACCTTCTTGTACCACTAAGCCCCGTCTACAGTGGCGTTCTGGTGGTCGGACGAAGGGGATTTTTTAGGTGCGGCCGAGGTTAAAAGAAGAGGGGGCTAGGGTTTCGCTTTCGTCTTTATTAAAAAAGGGGTTTGTTTACTGTCGTCTGTTTTAACTTGGTTTTGAAAGGGGGTAATCGCCATTAAGAAAACGATGTCATTCGGGCTTATCTTAATAGCCTTGAAACGACACCGTGTAGGGATAACCGAACCGACCCGACCCTATGCCCCAAAGATTCGCGTGCTTTTGCAGCGACAGAATATTTGCGTGTCTGGTCCTTTAAGTTTTGCATCGCCATTCAATTCGATTTATTATGTTTTCTTTATTTTATTAATTAATCTCTTTAATTTGTGCATTATTTCAATTTGGTCCATTCTACACTGCGTTTTCGCGACTGGGGTTATTTGCTGGTTTAGTCCCTAATCATTTGGGGTGCATTTATATTGATCCTTGATTTTGTTTAAATGATTTTATTTATTTATACAGTGGCCTATTAATTTTGTTCTTAATTCAATTAAGCATTTCTCAATATTGCTTATAAAACTATCTTTATTATTCATTATTATAAGTTTTCTTTAATAAAATTATTTTAATGGGTTTTTCAATATTTTAATTCATTTTTCAATATTCTAATTCGTTTTATGCTTCTATTTATTTATTTATTTTTATCCTTATCTATTGTAAATGTCTAACTTCAAATATTTTTATATTCTTTATATTTCTTGTCTTAAAAATTTGTATAATATTCAACTCGAATACCCTTGCATGTTATTAGCATCTACATATATATCTATATATATCTATATATATATATATATCTATATATATATATATGTATAATTAGTATTAAAATTATTTTATTGATTTCGTAATATTGTTGATGTATGTATTTTGTTATTCTTTTTAATTTTCCTTATCATTGATCCAATGTTTGATAATTATTGCTATTATGTATGTTTTAATTCTCGTTTTATATTTATTTGTTGCTTGAGATTCAATAGCATTATATTTCATTTGTAAATAATTGCTCCATATTGTATGTTATTATGCCATAGCATTATATTCACTTAAAAATGTCATGTTTTAACACTATTTGAGCTCTAAAATCATTTTTACTTAAAGTTTCGAAATAAGGTAATATTTGTGCGTTTGGAAATTCGAAGAAATCATGCCCAATCGTGCTGGGTGTGGTTTTTTGTTTGACCAAATAAACGAATATCCTTTCAAATTTTGTCCATATTTTCAAAATAAGGTAATGTTTGTGCGTTTGAAAATTCGAAGAAATCGTGCCCAATCGTGCTGGGTGTGGTTTTTTTGTTTGTCCAAATAACCAAATACCCTTTCAAAATTTCAATACATGTGCTTGGGGAATTTTGGGGATGATCTCAAATTCAAGGACTCAGATTGTCGTATCCAATCGTGCTGGATGTGATACTCTTGTAACATCCTAAAATTTGAATTTTTATATGTTACATTACTTTGGTGCTCAGCTAGTTTATTTAACCTATGTGTGTGTTAAAATAGTCCTGAGAAGGTTCGGGATTTAATTGGATTTTGGAATAAATTTTGGTAAATAGAACTTTATTGAAGTGGAACAAGTAACCTTGATGTTTAAGGAAATTAAGTGGCAAAAGTTAGCATAAGATGAGCTAGTAGTAAAGAGGAGTTGATGCCATAAGCATACTTAGAGGGAAGAGGTTCGAATCCCTTGTTATGCATGAGAATTTTTTTTAAAATTTTTGCACTCATCTAGCATGTGTCAGCCAAGCTTTATTTTTGGAAAGTTGGACTTTTAGTTTATGGTAAGGTGGCTAATGGATTAAGGCAAGAATTGAACTTAAGGTAGGGAATCATGAGATTATGGTATGTAGGGGGAACACAAGGCACATTTTAAGGAATGTGTTTTGGAAAGTTTGGAATGGCCAAACTTTGACTTTGGTGTCCATGTACTTGGACAGTTTTAGGGGCTACTGGGGTGGCGAATTTTTGAAGACTTTTGAGTAAGGATAGGTGCTTGTTGGGCATATTTCTTTTTGGGTCATTTTGCTTTCTCTCAAAACATTTTCTCTTCATCTTTTCTCTCCCTAGCCGAATGCACATTGAGCATTAGGTAAGCATCTTTCGTTTTTCTTTTGGTCATTCCATTTTGACCATTTTGGTCTAAATTTGCCTATTCTCTCAAGTCATTTCCCCTAGTGCCGAAAACACCAAAACCTTGAAGGCCATTTTCTCTTTTCTTTTCTTCCTCCATTGCCGAATGCTCACTAGTCTCAAACCTCTCTCTTTGTTCATCTTCTATTCTTGAAATGAACCAAAACCGAAACACCTAATTGTCCTATACCTTTATTTCATCTCCTTCTTCTTACAAAATTTATTCAACATTTTCTCCCTTTTCTTTTCCTCCATGGCCGAATGTTGCTAACACCATCTTCTTCAAATTTTTCTCTTCATAGCCGAATATTTTACAACACTTATCTTCTTCTAAAACCATTTCCTTCTTTTCTTCTCACACTTTAATCGCTTCATTAAAGTGGCTAATATAATACTCTAGTATTCTTATTTTTCCCTTTTTCCTTTGTGCCAAAATTTCATGTTGGTGTGGGATGGTCTTTTGGATCGATATCATCATCATACCATGACTCACTCGAATCTTTTCTCTATTTTAGAAACTTAGTGGAAGGCCAAAATATGGAGTGTCCGAAATCATCGTGAATCGCTAGGATTCGGTCCAAAGTTTTAAGGTAATGGTTTTTATCAAGGAATTCCATATTACTCATTATTTCGTTAATGATGGGGTTTACTAATCGATTTTATCTTAGGAACGCTATCGCTTGATTTTCATCCTTTGAACGTAAGGATTTCGTGGTAAGCCGATTTCGCCCCTTAAAATCAATCGTCTTAATTTTTGAAATAATAGTTGGACTAATATTCTTATGTCAATGGAGGCAAGCAAGATAGGGTCAAAAATTGTGGTGAATAGTGATCGGAAGAGGGGCGGATTCGCTATTCCCACTAGATTCAAGCAAAGGGCTGTTTCAGCAATTCGAGATTTTCCACCGGGTTGTGGACCCTCATCCGGTGAAAACCAGTTATTCGAGGTTGTTCGTAGTTCTGAGCCATTAGCTGTTCGGGATTTTCCAACGGGTTGTGAATCGTCAACCGGGGAGAACTGAAAAATAGTAGTTATTCGAGATTCCGAGGGTAAAAATCTTGATCGCTTACATTAGCATAGATTTATTTTAAGTGTTAGTGTTCTAATCGAGCGTTATAACGTTTTTAGGTGTTGACGATCAGGAAAGTGTAGTGCTCACCGTAATCAAGTGTGTAATCTCACACCATATCTCGCGGGTTAGATAACCATATCGTAATAATGTTAGATTAAAATCACAAAGTTGGTGAAATCGGGTAAAATGGTATATTTTAACACTTTAATAGTAAAAACTATGAAATTGGTATCGAGATTATGAAAATTACGAAATTGCTCTTAATGGGCTAAATCAATAAAAGTGACTTATTGGGCCATATGTGATTTTGATAAATGGGCCATATGTGATTTTGATAGATGGGCCATATGTGATTTTGATAAATGGGCCATACGTGATGACTGCTAAATGGGCCAAATGTGATATGAGATTATGTGGGCCAAAATGTGAAATGGGCCAATTTGTGATAACTTTTATAATGAGCCTTATGTTGGAATAATTATAAGAATGCATTGTTATGCATATTATATACATGATTGCATGGGTTGGGCTTTTGGATGAAGAGAAGTTCGGTAGCTTTGCTACAAAATTACGATAACCGTGCCTGAGCTTTGAAATATGGCTTCGTGCCCGCTTGAAATATGGCCGTGCCCGATTTGATATATGGCTTAATGCCGCTTTGGTGTGTTAGCGGGGTGGGTGACTAAAGCTCCCCACAGGTGTGTTGGTTGGTACGGGTGGTGTGTAGCGGATGGAAACTTAGGATTGGTTTTGGGAAATTGTATATCACATGCATTCTATACATGTTAAATTGTTATATTTGTAATGGGCTCAGGCCCAAATAAATGCTTAAATGGTTTTGGCTCAATGGACTATGGTAAGTGAGTTACACATTGAGTTCTAAGTAACTCATCCCGTTTTCTTTACCCTTTCGGTAATGATCGGTGTGGGCTTGGGCGGGGGCGACTCGATGGAGGCCATACTATGATTAATGGGTTAATTAAACTTCGGATTTCTTTAAAGTACTTTTTAATATGTGCTTTTAAGTTGTGATGTAATAAGGCCTCTGGTTAAATTTTTATGGATGTTTTACTTGTGGATGGATTTTATATTACGTTTTAAATACTTCAATGGGATTTCTTTTCTAAAAATAGAAACAAACGTTTTTCATAAATAAGCGTCATTTAAAAGGATTTCATTCTTAGTTAATTTTAACTTTCGGTAACATTTTTCTGTAACAACTCTTTTAAAAATCTTGTTTTCAAAAATTTCTTTTGAACTCTTTTACATTTCTCGGGATATTGAATCAAGTATTTTATTTTTCAAATTATAAACTCTTACGTCTTAAATTATTAAATTTAACAATCAACCTCGGTTTTTTAATAAACACCTTTTCAACATCTTTATTTTAAAATCCGTTTTCTACAAACCTTTAAGAGACTTTACATATGATCATTTCGTGTGACATGTCAAATATAGTCTTAACGCACAGACCGGGTTTGGGGTGTTACATTTCATGGTATCAGAGCCCAGTTTCAAAACTCGGCTTGTAATATCCTAGATTTAGGGGTTATGCGTTTATGCATAATTCAAGTGATAGTGGGCTTAGTGTGTGTATGGATATGTTTTAAAGGTTTTTAGAATTTTAGAATGTGAGGGAATGCCTTAGAAAAATATTAGATTTTTATTCTTAGAAGGGGAGCTAAGCAAAATTGGCCTTAAGAAAATTAGTTTGAGGTTTTAATCACAATGAGTCAATTGGTAAAGTGGCAAGTGGAGTGTGGAGTGTATTAATGGTCTTAGGTTCGAATCCCATGGATGACATTAAGGTGACTTTTAATTTTTGTATGGCATGTGTTGGTCAAATTTTACTTATGGTAAGGATGGACTTTGTTATTTATGGATAGTAGACTAAGGAATAAGGCAAGTACTTATTTATGGTATGGTATCAAGGAATTATGGTATAATTAGGGGACAAAAGGCATGGATTATGATGTGTTGTTTTGGAAACTCTTCTATGGCATTTTGTGACTATCGAAGGAAAGGGTGTACTTTATGTACGTGGTCCGATGTTAGCCTTGTGCTACATTGGCGCTTGATGTTAGCTATGTGCTTCATCAAGGGAGGTGTTGGCTAGGTGCCCATCTCGGCGGTTGGTAGCTGTGTGCATCACCGTGGATTAATTAATATGTGGGATCACTTATGTGATCGGTGGCTTAGCCACGGCCTTGAGCGACAAGTGCGCCGAGGTAAGTTATGTGGGATCACTTAGGTGATCGGTGGATTAGCCACGGCCTTGGGCGGCGGGTGTGCCGAGGTTGGTGTAATGGATGGAACTAGGTTGGGTTGGGCTTCATTTTGCATAATTTTGTATGTGGATCAGTGTGGATATGGGCTAAGCCCATATGTGGGGACATGTGTATTAACTATGCACTGAGTCTGTGTGACTCACCCAATTTTTCTCAAACCTTACAGGTGATGCATAAAGCTTGGACCGAGTTGGAGTGGATACGAGGTGGCCCATGCAGAAGTTATTTTCCTTATTTTATATTATATATATATTTTTGAAATTTGCGAATATTTGGTTATTGTAATAAGGGCCATTTAAAGGTTTTGAAGTTTATTATTATGTTTTAAAGTGGATTGACTATTTTTATTATTTGGATATGTTTTATTTTTAGCAACTCATATCTTAAAGATATATGTTAAAATTACAAATCGAAGGATTTGTAACAATTTGATTTTATTTGGATTAAATATACAATGTTTTATTAAAGACAATAACTTTTTTTTTATGTTTTCACTCTAAGTCAAAATATTTTTCAAACATTTTCCGCAGTGGCATTCTAAATTCGGCCGTGGCGTATGGGCCGGGTTTGGGGTGTTACTGATTTGAGTATCGAGCACAGTTCAAAACTCGACTTTGTGGATTTTGGGTCCAAAAACAGTTTTCAAAATGGGCTTTTCAAAATATGGACTTTTATTTCGTATGATACGGCATGGCACTGTATCTCAACCCGAAGTCCACCGTAAGTACCTCGACTATTGAAGTGATTTATATATGTGAATGTTATGGGCTTATTTGGGCTTGTAGATTAGAATATTAGTACTATTGGACCGTAGGGCTAGTGCACTCAAACACATGCATAAGACTTAAGAACAATCAAACAAACACGTGATTAAGTCGCCGAGTTAAGGTGTGGCAACTGTTGTACGCATGTCTAGGAGTGGATTCAGTAAGAGCTTGGTATTTAAGCGGTCTTAGCGACTCACCTCCTCTTTATTCGAATCCTACAGTGCGTAGCTACGGTTCACCCTAACCAAGAGGACTTATTCACCCAATTAAACCGATAATTAAAACCCGAAAGGAACTAGCCTTACTATCTACAAAAACCTTAATTTTTTTAAATCTCCAAATTACCCTCTTTGATTTGAAAATACTAGATTAGATTTTGAGAAACACAATTTTTTGAATTATCCCCGGTTGGCAAAAATTACCTAAATACCCCTGGTTGTGAAATTACTAAAATGCCCCTGGTTTGAAAATTTTTTGAAATTTCCATACTACCATAACTTTTACTAAAATATTCCTACCTTGCAAAAATATTAAAAATCTCTATTTTTCGAAATTTGATTTGGGAAGAATTTACGAAATTGCCCCTAACTTACAAAATTACCAAAATAACCCGATTTCTGAAATTTCTGCAATACCCTTGATTTGGAAAAAACTTTTAAAATACCCTCGAGTTTTGAAAATTCTAGAATGCCTTTGATTTGTCAAGATTATTTTTAAGTTGACCCCAATTTATTACCAAAATACCCCTATAGGAAAAATGACGAAATTACCCCTGAGTTGGGAATGGACAATGATGCCCATAATAGTGTGTTGAATGTTGTGGATGAAGGTGGATGTGATTCTTTGAATTAGAATAGTGAACTTGAGATGAAAACTTTGATTGATCGAAAGAACCACTATTAAACTCATTTTCATAAAACTATTCGCGGATAAACGGTGGAACCAAAAGTACTAATGCATAAAACTTTCTAATCAGATTAAAGCACGATCGTAGATATGAGTTCTAGAAGACGTGGTAGAGGCGAGAATGGTCGTGTGTGAACCGGTTGGAGTGCAGTCGATTCCAAGATTTAGTAGAAAGTATGTTAGTTTTATTAAGATCGAGTCTGCGCAGCAATGAGCGTAGTGTGGTGAGTTAGGATGTCACGATTGTTCGTTAGTAAGTAATTTCGAGGACGAAATTATTTTTAAGGAGGGTAGAACCGTAATATCCTAGATTTAGGGTTATGCGTTTATGCATAATTCAAGTGATAGTGAGCTTAGTGTGTGTATGGATATGTTTTAAAGGTTTTTAGAATTTTAGAATGTAAGGGAATGCCTTAGAAAAATATTAGATTTTTATTCTTAGAAGGGGAGATAAGCAAAATTGGCCTTAAGAAAATTAGTTTGAGGTTTTAATCACAATGAGTCAATTGGTAAAGTGGCAAGTGGAGTGTGGAGTGTATTAATGGTCTTAGGTTCGAATCCCATGGATGACATTAAGGTGACTTTTAATTTTTGTATGGCATGTGTTGGTCAAATTTTACTTATGGTAAGGATGGACTTTGTTATTTATGGATGGTAGACTAAGGAATAAGGCAAGTACTTATTTATGGTATGGTATCAAGGAATTATGGTATAATGAGGGGAAAAAAGGCATGGATTATGGAGTGTTGTTTTGGAAACTCTTCTATGGCATTTTGTCCATGAACATGGATGGTTTCATGGACTAGGGGGAGTTGGCCGAATTTTTGGAAGGAATAGGATTAGGAGGAAATAAAGAGGAAATTGTGGGATTTGTGATGAATATGTGAGTTGGATGGCCAAGGGGGATTTCTTTGATGACCATTTCAGTTTTGTGAGTAGAGGGGAGTAGCCGAATTTCTCTTAAGGAGTTTAGGTGTTTTCTTTTCGGGTTTATTCTTCTTTCTCTAGTGTGGTGCCAAAATCCTAATGCCATCTAAGTGTCGTTTTTGTACATAAGCCATTTAGTTTCGGTTTCCCTTCTCTTTGTTTTGTGTTCGAAACTTCAAAGATCATTAAGGTCACTAGCATTTTCTTCTTCTCTCTATTTGCTAGTTTGGCCAAATCTATCTCCTTTCTCAAACTCCTTCTTTTCCTTTTGATAGCCGAGTTTGTCATCACCTTTGGTAAGGCTTGGCTGAACCCTATAGCCTCTTTCTCTCTTGTCTTTGCTTGAAATTTTAAGAAACACCATAGCCGAATCCTCTTAGCATTCAACTCCCTCCACTTTGGCATGATCTCTCTCTCTTCACCATTCAAGTGCCGAAATCTTTCTCTTTGGGACTTGAAGTCGATTCTCTGAGGGTGATACCATCGATCTCTTGCTCTTAGTTTCGTTTTAAAGTGTGAAGTGCTCGCATAGAGGAGTCTTTTGGATTCGATTCTTCAAGGTAAGTAAGTGTAGCATTCGGCCAAGGGCCATTCTTATGGATTATTACTTAAAGCCGATTCTAACTTAGGTTGGGGTAGGAAGGAGTTCAACAATCGTAGGAGTGCAAATCGTTAGACGTGGGTTTCGGGATTTGATTGATTGTGCCAAAGCAGGTGCGTAGTTATCGCACTGTCTCTTGATTGTGTGTATGTGTTATATTTATGTATATGTGATATGATGTTAATGGTAGCTGAATTAAGGGCTAAGATTGTGAATACCCGTGGTGGGTGATCGAATACTCAGGTCAGTGAATTACGATATTAAATGATCATTGATGAATATATGAAATGTGATGGCATGTGATGCATTATTGTTCAAGTGATATGTTGCCATGATACACATATATATATATGCATGGGACTTGGGATGTGACTATCGAAGGAAAGGGTGTACTTTATGTACGTGGTCCGATGTTAGCCTTGTGCTACATTGGCGCTTGATGTTAGCTATGTGCTTCATCAAGGGAGGTGTTGGCTAGGTGCCCATCTCGGCGGTTGATAGCTGTGTGCATCACCGTGGATTAATTGATATGTGGGATCACTTATGTGATCGGTGGCTTAGCCACGGCCTTGAGTAGCAAGTCTGCCGAGGTAAGTTATGTGGGATCACTTAGGTGATCGGTGGATTAGCCACGGCCTTGGGCGCGGTGTGTGCGAGGTTGGTGTAATGGATGGAACTAGGTTGGGTTGGGCTTCATTTTACATAATTTTGTATGTGGATCAGTGTGGATATGGGCCAAGCCCATTTGTGGGGACATGTGTATTAACTATGCACTGAGAGTGCATGTGACTCACCCAAGTTTTCTCAAACCTTACGGTGATGCATAAAGCTTGGACCGAGTTGGAGTGGATACGAGGTGGCCCATGCAGAAGTTATTTTCCTTATTTTATATTATATATATATTTTCAGAATTTGCGAATATTTGGTTATTGTAATAAGGGCCATTTAAAGGTTTTGAAGTTTATTATTATGTTTTAAAGTGGATTGACTATTTTTATTATTTGGATATGTTTTATTTTTAGCAACTCATATCTTAAAGATATATGTTAAAATTACAAATCGAAGGATTTGTAACAATTTGATTTTATTTGGATTAAATATACAATGTTTTATTAAAGACAATAACTTTTTTTTTTATGTTTTCACTCTAAGTCAAAATATTTTTCAAACGTTTTCCGCAGTGGCATTCTAAATTCGGCCGTGGCGTATGGGCCGGGTTTGGGGTGTTACACGGCTGTGGTTGGGTTCAACAATAATTTTCGTTTAAAACTGTTTTGAATTTATAGAATTTATGTTTTAAAGGTAGTATGGCACCACGAGTATCCGGCACCAAGTCAAGTAAGTATTCATATACTAAATGATTATTATTGTGATATGATCATAGGAACACTCTAGAACTTCTAGTTTTAGGTGTTGAAACTATAGAGATTGAGACTATAGGAAGTGTATGCGAAAAAAAACTCTATCTCTTATATCTCATAAAATATTGTTAATAAACACTGAAATAGTATTCTGATTCATAAAACTTGTAATCAGATTAAACCGAATTAGTCAATATGAGCGCTAGAGGATGTGAACGTGGTAGACGTGGCTGTGGTAGAGGCCGAGGAGCTAGAGCCGTGTCTAAGGCATCGGGACATATGCCGGAAATGGATGCACCGGCATCACCTGTGTCAGAAAATGGATCCCATGACCATATGAGAGAGGACATTGCTTTGACCTAAGCAATGTTGCGAGTCCTAGAAAGGGTTGCTGGGGCTAGAACTGGGCCAGCAGCTCGTGGATCAATATCAGAATGACTTAAATCAAGTGGTGTCGAGGTTTTTATGGGTGTCTCAGGTGTAGCTCCAAATGTAGCGGAGTATTGGCTGGAGGCAGTGGAGCGGATCATGGATGATTTGGAATGCACCACCGACCAGAAACTGAGAGGAGTTGTGTCCTTGTTGAGGGACGAGGCGTATCAATGGTGGCTTACTGTTCGAGAAGGTGCTCAAGCTGAACATGTTACTTGGGATTTCTTCAAAACTGAATTCTAAGGAAAGTATGTCGGGGCAAGTTATGTGGATGCCCGGAGGAAGGAATTCCTGAATCTGGTTTAAGAAAATAAGACGGTGGCAGCTTACGAAGCAGAATTTCTACGCTTGAGTCGTTATGCTCGGACAATAGTGCCAACTGATCATGAGCACTGTGTACGTTTTGAGGATGGGCTGAATGATGAGTTGCGGGTACTGATAGCCCCACAACAACAAAGGACTTTTGCCAAGCTCGTGGAGAAAGCCAAAATCGCTGAAAAGGCTAAGAACTCGGAACGTCAGAACCGAGAAAGAGGCAGACGCAAGAGGGACTCTAAGTACTCGGGTTCATCTAAAAGGTTCCAAAAGAGGCCCAAGAATGATGAGCCAACTCCAGTTAGAGCACCTGCGGCTACCAATCAGATTCAACTGTGTGCTGACTTTGGAAGAGGACACCCCGGGGAATGCTGGAAGAGAACCGGTGGTTGTTTTAAATGTGGTTCTAAGGACCACCAGCTTAAGAACTATCCTCGACGGACTGCTCTGACTCAAGAAGCTCGTAACCCTGATGCACAGTCAGCTAGAGGCGCTCCGCAGCCACCGAGGGGCCGTGGACCAGGTCGTGGTGGTAATGGCGCTGGTCGAGGTCAAGGTGCACTGGGTAGAGGTAATGGCTTCAGAGGTAACGTAGAGGCGAGACAACCAGGGTTAGTCTATGCGGTCAGGCGTCGGGAGGATGGCGATGCACCTGATGTGATAACCGGTATGTTCTTCATCTTTGATGTACACATTCTCGCTTTGATAGATATCGTGTCTACCCACTCGTATGTTGTTAGTGCTATATCAGGAAATCTGAATATTAGATCTGAGATTATCGATAGAGAGATGACGGTAATTAGTCGTTTAGGACAGTCTGTGATTGTGAATAAATTGTATAGAGACGTGCCTTTAGAAATTCAAAGAGAAGTATTTTTGGCGGATTTGATGGAACTGCCTTTTGGAGAGTTCGACCGTATTTTGGGCATGGATTGGTTGGTGAAGCACCGTGCGCATTTGGATTGTGCTGCAAAGCGGATGTCGATAAGGGCCTTGGAAGATAAGGAAGCTATGATGATAGGCGAACGGAGAAATTATTTAGCAAATGTGGTATTTGCTTTAAAGGTAGAAAAGTTGGTGCGAAAAGGGTATGGAGCGTTCCTAGCCTTCATTAGTGCTTTGGATGCCAAGGAATTATCAATGGAAGGTGTTAGAACGGTGAAAGAATTTCCAGATGTCTTCCTCGAAGAACTTTCGGGTCTACCTCCAGACCGGGAAGTAGAGTTTGGCATTGAGCTTTTGCCCGGAACGGCTCCGGTGTCCATTGCTCCTTATAGAATGGCGTCGAAGGAGTTAGCGGAGCTTAAACCTCAAATTCAAGAATTGTTGGATCGGGGATTTATTCGACCGAGTGTGTCTCCGTGGGGAGCACCAGTTTTGTTTGTCAAAAAGAAGGATGGGTCGATGCGTATGTGCATTGATTATAGGCAGTTGAATAAATTGACAATCAAGAATTGGTATCCATTGCCGAGAATCGATGACCTGTTTGATCAGTTGAGAGGAGCTTCAGTTTTCTCCAAGATAGATTTGAGATCGAGTTATCATCAACTCAAGGTTAAGGAGGCAGATATTCATAAAATGGCATTCGAACTCGTTATGGACATTATGAGTTTTTGGTGATGCCGTTTGGTTTGACCAATGCACCAAATTGCATTTATGGACATGATGAACCGAGTCTTTCAACCCTACTTAGACCGGTTTGTAGTGGTGTTCATAGATGATATCTTAGTATACTCGAGGAATGAAGAAGAGCATGACTCACATTTGCGCATAGTATTGCAAATCTTGCGAG
The DNA here is from genome assembly GCA_025698515.1 of Gossypium sturtianum. Taxonomy (NCBI): domain Eukaryota; kingdom Viridiplantae; phylum Streptophyta; class Magnoliopsida; order Malvales; family Malvaceae; genus Gossypium; species Gossypium sturtianum. The sequence continues at coordinate 102,307,085 of CM046948.1, read as the reverse complement.
AAAAAGCAACTTTATGCCAAATTCATGTAAGTGTGAATTTTGGTGAAAAAGTGACTTTCTTGGGACATGTTGTGTCACCGAAGGAATCGAGTTGATCCTCGGAAGGTAGAGGTGCATGTTGGATTGGAAACCACCAAGTGCGTGGCTGAAATTCGGAGTTTCCTAGGTTTGGTTGGCTATTATAGGCGCTTTGTTGAGGGGTTTTCATTGATCGCCGCACCCCCAACTAAAGCTGCTGCAAAAGGGAGTACCGTTTGTGTGGCGATTAAACAATAAGAGAGTTTCGAGAAATTGAAGAAGATTTTGTGAGCGCCAAGATCTTGATTCAACTCGAGGCTGGAAAAGAGTTCATTGTTTACTGCGATGCGTCACACACGGGCTTGGGATGTGTGTTGATGCAAGGTGGAAAAGTGGTAGCTTATGCATCTCATCAGTTGAGGCCGCACAAAGTCAACTATCCTACCCATGATTTGGAGTTGCCTGCGGTGGTTTTTGCTTTAAAAATTTGGAGACATTATCTCTATGGTGAGAAGTTGATCATTTATACGGACCATAAGAGTTTAAAGTACCTCCTTACCTAAAAGGAGTTGAACTTAAGACAGCGGAGATGGATAGAGCTGTTAAAGGATTATGATCTCTCAATCGAGTATTATCCTGGAAAGGCTAACGTGGTAGCAGACGCGTTGAGTCGTAAGGTAATATCGGATTTGAGAGCGATGTTCACTCATCTCAGTCTGTATGAAGATGGTAGTCTTCTAGCCGAACTTCGTGTGAAGCTTTGTGTGGTTGGGTCGACATTAAGGAGAAGCAAATATCGGATGAAAAGTTGGGTCCCTTAGTTCAACAAGTTGAAAGTGGTGTAATAGGGGATTTTGGAATGAATAAGGATGGAGTGCTGTGTTTTCACGGAAGAGTTTGTATGCCCATGGATTCAGATTTGAGGCAAATGATTCTGCGTGAGGCGCATAGTAGCCCTTATGCTATGCACCCCAGAGGAAGTAAGATGTATCGAGATCTACGGGAGCAGTATTGGTGGCCAGGATTGAAGCGAGAGGTTACGGATTTTGTGAGTAGGTGCTTGACTTGTCAACAAGTGAAGGCGGAACATCAATTGCCATTGGGATTGCTACAACCGGTGAAGATTCCATTATGGAAGTGGGAACGGATAATGATGGATTTTATTAGTGGGTTACCCTTATCACCTACTAAGAAGGATTCCGTCTGGGTAATAGTGGATCGATTGATGAAGACTTCCCATTTTCTACCAGTTCGTATGGATTACTCGATGCAGAAGTTGGCTAAGTTGTATGTATCGGAGATCGTGAGGTTGCATGGGGTACCAGTGTCTATTATTTCGGACAGGGACCCTAGGTTTACATCACGGTTTTGGAAAGCTTTGCATGAGGCTCAGGGAACAAAGTTAAACTTGATGCGGCTTTTCACCCTCGATCGGATGGACGATCGGAAAGAGTAATCCAGATTTTGGAAGACATGTTAAGGGTTGTGTGATTGACTTGAGGTAGTTGGGAGGATTATCTACCATTGGCGAGTTTGCATATAACAATAGCTATCATCCAAAGATTCGAGATGGCACCCTACGAGGCATTGTATGGTCGTAAGTGTCGTACTCCTACTTGTTGGACTGAATTGGGCGAACGACAGTTATTGGGTCCTGAGCTGATATCAAAAACGGAAGAAAAGGTAAAGGTAATTCGGGCTCGGTTAAAGGAAGCTTCAGATAGACAGAAATCGTATGCGGATCTGAAGCGTAAGGATATTGAGTTTGCGGTGGGAGATCAGGTCTTTCTAAAGGTCTCACCTTGGAAGAAGATCTTCAGGTTTGGAAGGAAGGGCAAGTTGAGCCCTAGGTTCATCGGACCGTATCGTGTGTTGAAGCGTGTAGGACCAGTGGCTTATCAGCTTGAATTACCTCCGGAACTGAGTCAGATTCATAGCGTTTTTCACGTCTCAATGTTAAGGCGTTACCGATCGGATCCGTCTCATATAGTACCAGTAGAGGAGGTTGAGTTAAGGCCTGACTTGTCTTTCGAGGAGGAACCAGTGAAAATTTTAGATCGTGATGTTAAGGTGCTAAGAAAAAAGTCAGTACCGTTGGTTAAGGTTCTATGGCGTAATCACGGAGCGAAGGAAGCTACGTGGGAGCCTGAGGATGCAATTCGGCAACAATACCCTCACCTCTTTTAACTAGGTAAATTTCGAGGACGAAATTTTCTTTAAGGGGGTAGAATTGTAACATCCTAAAATTTGAATTTTTATATGTTACATTACTTTGGTGCTCAGCTAGTTTATTTATCCTATGTGTGTGTTAAAATAGTCCTGAGAAGGTTCGGGATTTAATTAGATTTTGGAATAAATTTTGGTAAATAGAACTTTATTGAAGTGGAACAAGTAACCTTGATGTTTAAGGAAATTAAGTGGCAAAAGTTAGCATAAGATGAGCTAGTAGTAAAGAGGAGTTGATGCCATAAGCATACTTAGAGGGAAGAGGTTTGAATCCCTTGTTATGCATGAGAAATTTTTTTAAATTTTTGCACTCATCTAGCATGTGTCGGCCAAGCTTTATTTTTGGAAAGTTGGACTTTTAGTTTATGGTAAGGTGGCTAATGGATTAAGGCAAGAATTGAACTTAAGGTAGGGAATCATGAGATTATGGTATGTAGGGGGAACACAAGGCACATTTTAAGGAATGTGTTTTGGAAAGTTTGGAATGGCCAAACTTTAACTTTGGTGTCCATGTACTTGGACGGTTTTAAGGAGCTAAGGGGTGGCGAATTTTTGAAGACTTTTGAGTAAGGATAGGTGCTTGTTGGGCATATTTCTTTTTGGGTCATTTTGCTTTCTCTCAAAACATTTTCTCTTCATCTTTTCTCTCCCTAGCCGAATGCACATTGAGCATTAGGTAAGCATCTTTCGTTTTCTTTTGGTCATTCCATTTTGACCATTTTGGTCTAAATTTGCCTATTCTCTCAAGTCATTTCCCCTAGTGCCGAAAACACCAAAACCTTGAAGGCCATTTTCTCTTTTCTTTTCTTCCTCCATTGTCGAATGCTCTCTAGTCTCAAACCTCTCTCTTTGTTCATCTTCTATTCTTGAAATGAACCAAAACCGAAACACCTAATTGTCCTATACCTTTATTTCATCTCCTTTTTCTTACAAAATTTATTCAACATTTTCTCCCTTTTCTTTTCCTCCATGGCCGAATGTTGCTAACACCATCTTCTTCAAATTTTTCTCTTCATAGCCAAATATTTTACAACACTTATCTTCTTCTCAAACCATTTCCTTCTTTTCTTCTCACACTTTAATCGCTCGATAAGTGGCTAATATAATACTCTAGTATTCTTATTTTTCCCTTTTTCCTTTGTGCCAAAATTTCATGTTGGTGTGGGATGGTCTTTTGGATCGATATCATCATCATACCATGACTCACTCGAATCTTTTCTCTATTTTAGAAACTTAGTGGAAGGCTGAAATTTGGAGTGTCCGAAATCATCGTGAATCGCTAGGTTCGGTCCAAAGTTTTAAGGTAAGGGTTTTTATCAAGGAATTCCATATTACTCATTATTTCGTTAATGATGGGGTTTACTAATCGATTTTATCTTAGGAACGCTATCGCTTGATTTTCATCCTTTGAGCGTAAGGATTTACGTGGTAAGCGATTTAAGCCCCTTTAAAATCAATCGTCTTAATTTTCAAAATAATAGTTGGACTAATATTCTTATGTCAATGGAGGCAAGCAAGATAGGGTCAAAAGGGTGGTGAATAGTGATCGAAGAAGAGGCGGATTCGCTATTCCCACTAGATTCAAGCGAAGGGTTGTTTCGCAATCCGAGATTTTCCATCGGTTGTGGACCCTCATCCGGTGAAAACCGCTTATTCGAGGGTGTTCGTAGTTCCGAGCCATTAGTGTTGGGATTTTCCAACGGGTTGTGAACCGTCAACCGGGGAGAACTGACAAATAGTAGTTATTCGAGATTCCGAGGGTAAAAATCTTGACCGCGTACATTAGCATAGATTTATTTTAAGTGTTAGTGTTCTAATCGAGCGTTTTAACGTTTTTAGGTGTTGACAATCAGGAAAGTGTAGTGCTCACCGTAATCAGGTGTGGAATCTCACACCATATCTCGCGGGTTAGATAACCACATCGTAATAATGTTAGATTAAAATCACAAAGTTGGTGAAATCGGGTAAAATGGTATATTTTAACACTTTAATAGTAAAAACTATGAATTTGGTATCGAGATTATGAAAATTATGAAATTGCCCTTAATGGGCTAAATCGATAAAAGTGACTTATTGGGCCATGTGTGATTTTGATAAATGGGCCATATGTGATTTTGATAGATGGGCCATATGTTATTTTGATAAACGGGCCATACGTGATGAGCGCTAAATGGGCCAAATGTGATATGAGATTATGTGGGCCAAAATGTGAAATGGGCGATTTGTGATAACTTTTATAATGAGCCTTATGTTGGAATAATTATAAGAATGGATTGTTATGCATATTATATACATGATTGCATGGGTTGGGCTTTTGGATGAAGAGAAGTTACGGTAGCTTTGCTACAAAATTACGATAACCGTGCCCGATTTGAAATATGGCCGTGCCCGATTTGATATATGGCTTAATGCCGGTTTGGTGTGTTAGCGGGGTGGGTGACTAAAGCTCCCCCACGGTGTTCTAGTTGGTACGGGTGGTGTGTATTGGATGGAAACTTAGGATTGGTTTTGGGAAATTGCATATCACATGCATTCTATACATGTTAAATTGTTATATTTGTAATGGGCTCAGGCCCAAATAAATGCTTAAATGGTTTTGGCTCGATGGACTATGGTAAGTGAGTTACACATTGAGTTCTAAGTAACTCATCCCGTTTTCTTTACCCTTTCCGTAATGATCGATGTGACGGAGGCTTGGGGTGGGGGCGACTCGATGGAGGCCATACTACGATTAATGGGTTAATTAAACTTGGATTTCTTTAAAGTACTTTTTAATATCCGCTTTTAAGTTGTGATGTAATAAGGCCTCTGTTAAATTTTTATGGATGTTTTACTTGTGGATGGATTTTATATTACGTTTTAAATACTTCAATGGGATTTCTTTTCTAAAAATAGAAACAAACGTTTTTCATAAATAAACGTCATTTAAAAGGATTTCATTCTTAGTTAATTTTAACTTTAACAACATTTTTCAGAATAACAACTCTTTTAAAAATCTTGTTTTCAAAAATTTCTTTTGAACTCTTTTACATTTCTCGGGATATTGAATCAAGTATTTTATTTTTCAAATTATAAACTCTTACGTCTTAAATTATTAAATTTAACAATCAACCTCGGTTTTTTAATAAACACCTTTTCAACATCTTTATTTTAAAATCCGTTTTCTACAAACCTTTAATAGACTTTACATATGATCATTTCGTGTGACATATCAAATCTGGTCTTAACGCACAGATCGAGTTTGGGGTTTTACAACTCTATTCCTTCGGAACAAGGGAATCTCAATATTCAATCAAGTTATTTAAAATTATAAAAAAAAGGAACGGAATTTCAAAATCATTTCAAACTTTTCAACATTAGGACATCAATTACTCAATTTGGTACCAATTTTTACGTTGCGAGGGTGCTAATCCTTCCTCAAATGCGTGTACCGACTCCCGAACCCGTTTTTCTTGAAATTACCGACCAAAATTTATTTTATAGGTGACCCGATCACACCTAAACAAAAGGATCGGTGGCGACTCCTTATTTTTAATGTCGATCCCCGTTTTTCCAAAACTGAAAAAATGGTTTCGACAGCTTGGCACTCCGCTGGGGACTGGTTGAGAGTCAGGCCATAGATTGATTAACTCTTGTCCTTTTGATTGAAAATTTGGAAAATTGTTTTGAAAAATCATGTTTCCTTTGATGCATTTGATGTTTTTGGTAAAATACTTGCAACGGCATTGCATAACCGTTGTGGTTACACCTTTAAGTGGGAGTGAGAAACTATGCCTTCGTGAGGTTTTCACCTCCGCATGGGTTAGTGGACTGCTTCCGGGATACATCTGTACCTATGCGCTTCGTGAGATTTTCATCTCCGCATGGCCATAGGGAAATGTATTCCCCTGAACTGAACTCAATCCACATGAGCCTATAATGGGTGAAGATTGAGGAATCTGCTGGTTCAGGTACCTATTCCTTAGAACTAAACCACATATTGTGAACCTTAAAAGCCCACCCTAAATGGTGCCGCAATAAACCATAGTGGTCATCCGAATAAGTACTCTACTTGTTTCTTTTTTACTTTTATCTCTTACTAATATATTTCATTTTGTTTTGGTTATGATCGCATCACATATCATCTCATATCTAAAAGAGTGTCGATTCGTATTTAATTACCAAATTAGAGAGTTTTTCATGGAGAACGAATTTCTTGATAAAACGGAAGACAATACGGTTGTCCGTATATTTGTAATTTGTTTCATGTAAAGAATTTTGCCCTCTAGAAAAGTTTTCTAATGGAAATTGAATTAGGATCGATACCTTTTGCATCCATGGCATGCATTTACATGGCATTACATCATATGCATTAGATTTCATGAGAAGACCCTGATTGAATAAAAATTATTTCAGCATTAACCTGGTTACCAAACATCCTTACGGTACCCGAACCAAGACGAAGAACATGGATCAGAGATTAGAAAAACTTGAACAACTCCAAAGGGAGATGCAAGATAAACTTGAACAGTAAATGCAAGAGCAGCTCACTAAGATTCAGCAAGATATGATGGACAAAATGATGGAAGCTCAGGGAAATATGATGACTCAGATGATGCAGTTGTTGAAGGGGCTTATGGATAAAAGAAAGAACCCCATGTTAAGTGTTGAGGAGAATACTGAGTATCTTCAATGTCCCCCTGGTTTTACTCCACCACATGTGCAAACTCGACACGAAAAGCCATCTGTCATGATCGGGCCTCAGCAGATTCCAAGCGGGCGCTTGGTGAACCTCCAAACGGCTCGAGTTCAGAGATAATCCAATCATTACTAATGTCCCGATTTGGATGAAATAGTTTGAAGGAGAGAGGACAAAAGCAAAACTACCAAAGCAGCTAGAAGATAGATGTAAATGGTTGGAGGAAAAGTTTAAAGCGATAGAAAGCACCGATAACCGTTATGGAATCGATGCCAAGGATTTAAGCTTGGTCCCAAACTTGGTGCTCCCATACAAATTCAAAATGCCTGAATTTGAGAAATATAATGGGACAAGTTGCCCCGAGGCTCACATCACTATGTTTTGTAGAAGAATGACGGGGTACATTAATAATGACCAACTGTTGATCCATTGCTTCCAAGATAGCTTGGTGGGAGCAGCAGCCAAGTGGTATAACCAGTTGAGTCGTGCCAGAATTGGTTCATGGAGAGATTTAGCCCAAGCATTCATGAAACAGTACATTCATGTGACAGACATGACTCCCGATAGAATTACTCTTCAAAACACGGAGAAAAGGGCGAATGAAAGTTTTAGACAGTATGCGCAGCGGTGGAGAGAGGTTGCCATCCAAGTCCAGCCACCACTTCTGGAGATAGAGACCACAATGCTCTTTATTAATACACTGAAGGCCCTGTTTATCACTCATATGCTAGGGAGCGCTACGAAGAGCTTCTCAGACGTCGTAATGACTGGAGAAATGATTGAGAATGCCATAAAAAGTGGAAGGATAGAGGCAGGAGAAGGTGTCAAAAGATCAGCCCCGAGAAATAGGGAAAATGAAGTGAACAGCTTGAGCAAGCGTTCCAAATCAGTCACTGCAGGTCAATCGAGGGCTGTGACCGCTGGTCATCAGGGCTCATCAAAACAAGAATCTAGTGCAACACAACTCCAGTTTACACCAATTCCAATGACATATAGGGAATTGTATCAAAGCCTATTTGATGCACATATGATGGCTCCTCATTACATGGAACCAATACCACCCCCATACCCCAAATGGTATGATTCGAATACTCAATGCGAGTATCACGCGGGAATAACGGGTCACTCAATCGATAACTGCATTGCATTTAAGAAATTGGTGGAGAGGCTTATTAAAATAGGGGTTTTGAAGTTCGATGAGACGACCGGAGCAGTAAGTTGCGATAATTGAAGGAGGGGGCAAAAGAGTTGCGATTCCTTAAAGAAGTCATCAGAAGCCTAGAAATCGGGAAGTTAGAACACCAATGGCATATCCAAAGAGTGAACCAAGGAATAAAAGTTTTCCAAGCATCGGCCTTTATATACTTGAGAGTATTTTGAACAATAGGACTCTGGAAGAGACGTGTATTTTTAAGGCTAATCTAGAGTAATATTCAAAATATGCTTATTTCTTTCAGCCTAGAAGTAATAAGAGTCATTTTGTGAAATAGGCTTGTGTTCAGAATCCTTATTTCAATAAAATGCATCTTTTTGAGCAAATATTTTTCCATTCTTTCTATTTATAGATTCTTTCGTACTTTGGATTACTATTTAGATATTCTTTCATTCTTTATCATACCATACAAATAATCATTTTTGGAATTTACCTTCGTACCCGCAATGGGTCCCCAGATATCAATGACATGGGTGATGCTGTTACTGACTCCCTTTTTGAACGAAATATGGGTCTAAGGGATCTTAAGACTTTGAAGATGACAAAAATTGTAACACCCCTTACCCGGGTTCTACACTAGGAACTGGGCCCGAGGTGTTACCGAACTCAAACCACTTAATCGCCACTTAGGCTCAACGTCATTACTCTCTATAACCTCATTCTCGACTTACGAGGCCTCACTCATACACACGAGGGCTCTCGAGACTAATCTGGAACTTTTACGATCCTTAATTTTTTTTTTCTTTTATACAGGTCTCACATGCCCGTGCAAGATTAGACACGCCCGTGCATGGACACACACGCCCATGTCCCCAAACCGTGCCTAAAAACCCAACATTCTGCCAATGCCCCACGGCCAAGGCACATGCCCGTGCTTACCACCCGTGGTGCACACTGACTTCACACACACGGCCTCAAAGCCTAGTCACACGCTCGTGTGGCTAGCCCGTGGACTATCCTGATTTAAAATGTTAACGTGCAGAGGACGCACGGCCACAGCACACGCCCGTGGGCTGACCGTGTGTCACACATGGTCTAGACACACGCCCGTGTGTCTGACCACATGGTCAAGAACAAAGCTACGTGCCAAGCTCTTTTCACCCCTCTAGCATACACAACATATACTCCTCTAACACCATCATAATCAACTCAAATTGAAGTGCATTCTCACATAGAAAACTACATCTTTCTTTCATATAATGTAATAGCCAACAACCATGGCATTATACAAAATAAGCTATCCATCTAAAGGCCAACACATCTTATCCATTTACAACAAAATCCAATAACTTGTCTAGCCCCTATACATGCCATATACAAAACATTAAGTTTCATGTACCAAAGTGTACTGATATGTGGGCTATCTTCTAATGATCCTCGTATCTCGATTCAACGCTTTTAATCTATAAGACAAGGGAAAAGAAAGAGAGTAAGCTTCGAGCTTAGTAAGTTTACACATAAACAATTAAGCAACATAGTATAAGCTAAGCAACCATTAGCATTATACCAACAAGTAATTCACAACTATGCTTACTCTTTCTATCCCTTACCACATTTCCAACACATCATGAGTCACATACTCATAACCATCGAAATGCACCCCTGCATCCAATGTCACATTTACACAATATACAACACATCATTATTTCTCGTAATACATCCACACGGTTTATCCATATAACTTATCCACACGACCTATTCATTCACACACTAGTTCACATAACTAATCCACACGGCTATTACACACACGGCTAATTCACGTAATTAATCCATACGGCTATTACACACAGCTAATACACACAGTTAATCCACACAGCCACTATCTCAGTGGTTTCGCACTTAGCACACCACAATTGATTAATAATGTGGTATCGCACTTAGCCTACCACAAAGGTATTCATAGTAGTTTAGCACATAGCCCACTAGACGATATACCTCACGATAGCATCGCACATAGCTAGCTCATCGTCAATATGCATTAGAATGGTATCGCACTTAGCCCACCATCTAGCATTATCACAACCCATGCACACGTCTACTTACTTAATCATTCTCGATCATACATTCATTCCATATTTTCTACAACATTCATCCCACATAGGTTCTCAAATATGCTACACACTAGCTAACATTAACAAATTGTAAGTATGAATGCATTATTTATGCATAGGCTTACCTCGATACTCAAAAGTATGGAAATATGCAATTTAGTCCACCACCTTGCTTTTGCCTCGATTTCGATCCGGGCTTCGTCTTTCTTGATCTATAATGAATAATTCAGCTTATTCAATACACACATTGACTAAATTGACCCACATTTCATACTTTAGCAAAATTACTATTTTGCCCCTAAACTTCCTCATATTTACACTTTAGCCCCAAGGCTCGTAAAGTGATTTTTATTCCACTTTCTATCCTTTCATGCTTAGCCGAACCACTTACTCAACTAAAGCATTCATCAAATATCACTAAATCACACATGTATGACCAAACTAAAGTTTTTCACAATCAAGTCCCTACATGCACTTTCATGGAAAATCACTTAACAAAAGATGTTTCTATTACATCAAGCTTTCATAATCTTCCATAAAACATCATAATACATGCATGTCATTCATGACCACATTTTTGAACATCCATTATAGCTCATCAAATAGCTAAAAATAGCTTACTCATGCTACCGGGACTTCAAAAATACAAAGAATATCAAAACCGAGCTTAAGAGCACTTACTAGCAAGCTTGAAAAATTGAAAGAACCCTAACAATGGCTTCTCAAATTTTCGGCTAAAAAGGGAAGAAGATGAATGAATTTGTCATCTTTTCACCTATTTTAATCACTTATTTGATAAATGACCAAAATGCCCTTTTTGATAAACTTCAAATTTTGACTCATCCATGCCCATTTTTGTCCAAATATTAGAATTTGGGTAAATTGCTATTTAAGGACCTCTAATTAATAATCTAAAGCTATTTCACATAAATAGTTTCTAGAAACACACATTTTGCAACTTTTGCAATTTAGTCCTTTTGGACAATTCAACCACAATTTCACAAAATTGCTTCATGAAACTTTCACACTAGCATGCATACAAGGCATAAACCTCATTAACTCATTTATAACCCTCGGATTTGTGGTCTCGCACCACTATTCTGACTAGGCCTTAAACCAGGATGTTACAACTCTCCCCTCTTTAGAGATTTTTGCTCCCGAAAATCTTACCAGAAAAGAGGTTTGGATGTTGCTCTCTCATAGCTTCTTCTGTTTCCCACGTAGCCTCTTCCACGCCATGTTTCTGCCATAACACTTTCACTAGTGCTATGCTCTTATTCCTCAACTGTTTCACTTCTCGAGCCAAGATCTTAATCGGCTCCTCTTCATAAGACATATCCGGTCTTATCTCAATTTCCGTTGAAGGAATCACATGTGAAGGATCGGAGCGATACCGTCGTAACATCGACACATGGAACACATTATGAATCTTTTCCAACTCTACCAAGCAAAGCCAACCGTAAGCTACAGAGGCCCAGTGCATGCAGTAATCTCATACGGCCCTATGAACCTTAGACTCAATTTCCCTTTCCGTCCAAATCTCATAATCTTCTTCCACGGTGATACTTTCAAAAATACTTTGTCGCCTACCTCAAACTCAATTTCTTTTCTTTTCAAATCCACATATGACTTATGTCGGTCCGAAGCAGCTTTCAGACTATTACGTATTACTTTCACTTTCTCTTCGGTTTCTTTCACTAGATCGACCCCATGGATCCGCTTCTCACTAAGCTCGGTCTAATACAAAGGAGTTCGACACCTACGGCCATACAAAGCCTCATACGGTGCCATCTATATACTCGACTGATAAATAATTTTATAGGCGAATTCGACCAAAGGTAGATATCTCTCCCAACTACCTTCGAATTCTAACACACAGCATCGAAGCATATCTTCAAGAACTTGAATCACTCTTTCAGACTGACCATCGGATTACGGATGGAACGCAGTACTGAAATTCAATCTCGTACCCATGGCCTCTTGCAACTTCTTCCAAAATCTCGAAGTAAACCTCGGATCTCTATCCGATATAATAGACACTGAGATACACCATGTAATCTCACTATCTCCGCACGCACAACTCAAATTAAACTTATCCAAAGTGAATAATCAACACGTCTTCGGAATAAAGTGAGCCGACTTTGTCAATCTATCCACAACAACCCACACATCTCTCTTTCTCGAACTCATCAGCGAATTTCTTTACAAAATCCATGGTAACCCGATCCATTTCCATTCGGGTACCATTCTTCGGTGAAGCAATCCCAAGGCACTTGATGCTCGGCTTTCACTTGTTGGCAAATCGGACACTTTGCCACAAACTCGAAATATCTCTTTTCATACCCGCCACCAATACAACTTCCTCAAGTCGTTGTACATTTTCATATCGCCGGATGTACCGACAAGCATCCACTTGTGGGCTTCATGCAAAACCTTTCAATCTACTCCTCATTTTTAGGAACACAAATTCTGTCGCGATACATCAGACAACCATTCAAATTCACTCAAAAATCGAGAATCACATTCCGACCCGCACTTAGCTATCTTAGCTTGCATCTCGCTATCATTTCTCCGAGCTTCACATATTTGTTGAACAAATAGTGGCCTAGCTCTCAACTCGCCAAAATAGCACCATCATCAGACAATGCTAAACTCGCTCTCATAACTTTTAGAGTATACATGGATTTCCTACTCAAGGCATCCGCAACCACATTCGCTTTTCCCGGGTGGTAATCAATGACTAACTCATAGTCTTTCAACAACTCAAGCCACCGTCTCTGCCTCTCGGTTTAGATCCTTCTGATCCATCAAATACTTTAAACTCTTGTGATCCGTAAAGATTCGGCACTTTTCACCATACAAATAATGTCGCCAAATCTTTAACGCAAACACAATCGCAGCCAACTCCAAATCGTGAGTCGGATAATTCTTCTCGTGCAGTTTTAACTGCCTCGAGGCGTAAGCGATTACCTTACCCTCTTGTATCAACATGCAACCGAGACCATTAAATGACTCATCACTATAAACCACAAACTCCTTCTCCGATTCTGGTTGAACCAAAACCGGCGCCTCAGTCAACATTGTTTTTAGTCTCTCGAAGCTCTGTTGACATGTCTCAGTCCATTCAAACTTGACATCCTTATGCAATAGCTTCGCCATCGGGGTAGCAATCAAAGAGAACCCCTTTGCAAAATGTCTATAATATCCCGCTAATGCCAAGAAACTTCTAATTTCTGACACGTTCCTCGGCGGTTTCCAATCCATAACAGCCGATATCTTACTCGGGTCAACCCTAACACCATCACCTGACACCATGTGTCCTAGGAATCCGACCTCTCGGAGCCAAAACTCACTCTTGCTAAACTTAGCATACAACTGCTTATCTCTCAAAGTTTACAAGACAATTCTCAAGTGCTCTCCATGATCGTTCTCATCCCAAGAATAGATCAATATGTCGTCAATAAAGACAACCACAAACTTGTCCACATATGGTCTGAAAACACGGTTCATCAGATCCATAAAAATCGCAGTGCATTCGTCAAACCAAACGGCATAACCAAAAACTCATAATGGCCATACCTTGTCCGAAATGCGCTTTTCAACACATCTTGCTCTTTCACTGAGTGATATGATAACCCATACCTCAAGTCTATCTTGGAGAACATCAGTAGCTCCTTCAGCTTGATCAAAAGATCATCGATCCTTGGTAAAGGATACTTATTCTTAATCGTCACTTTGTTAAGTCGCCTATAGTCTATACACAATCTCATAGACCCATCTTTCTTCTTCACAAACAATACCGAGCACCCCACGGTGAGTAGCTCGGTCTTGTAAAACCCTTATCTGTCAACTCTTGCAACCGAACCTTCAGCCTTCAACTCTACAGTGCCATTCTGCATGCGGAGCAATCGAAATAGGTGTTGTTCCCGGAACCAACTCAATTCCAAACTCAACCTCTCTCACTAGAGGTAATCCGGGTAACTCTTCCGGAAATACATCTGGGTACTCACATACCACTGGCACTGTTTTAAACTCTACTCCAACCTCTCGAGTATTCAACACAAACACAAGATAAGACTCACATCCTTTCCTCAAACATTTCTCACCACTAAGGAAGAAATCATCACGGGTAGATCATCCCAATCCACCCGATTCAACCCGAACCACATCTCCACTCTCACATTTTAGTTCAATAAACTTACTACCACAGTTCACTAAGACATTATGGGTAGTCAACCAATCCATGCCTAGGATTAAATCAAACTCATCAAACGGAAACAACATAAGGTTTGCCGGAAAACAATGATTCTCAATCAATAAAGGACAATTCTTACACACTCTGTCCACTAACACATGCTTCCCTAATGGGTTTGACACCTTAACCACTATGTCCGTAGACTCAACAGTCATACTCAAACAAGATGCTAACCTCATACAAATATAAGAATGAGTAGACCCTGGATCTATTAAAGCAATAACGAAGGTGTCATAGAGAGAAAAAGTACCCGTTATCACATCAGGGGAGGATGCCTCTTCGCGAACTCGAATGGCATACGTCCTCGCAGGTGCCCGACCCTCTAGTCTCACAGCAGAATCTCTGGGCGCACCTCTACCACTAGCCCCACCTCTTGGGTTCCTTGGTGGTCTACCCCTCATAGACACATCACTAGGTCTTACTTCCTGCTTTTCTTCTTTATCGTCCCTCTCGGGACAGCTACGGATAAAGTGGTCAGAGGAATCACACTTATAACATTTCCGACTGTTTCCCCAACACTCTCCAGTGTGATACCTACCACAACTAGGACACTCCGGTTTACTCTTTGTATTGCCCACACTTTCCATCGAGGGGGCTTGGACTCTCGAACCCGAACGAGTATTGCCCAAGTCTCGATGCGAATAACCCACTGGTGTTGTCGTCCAAGGATTCACTTCCTTGGATCTTTTCGACTGGGCTTGATACGACTTGCCCATCGGCCTCTTTCTCGCATCTCGGGCTTCACTCACAGCCCTTCTCTTTTCTGAACTTAATTCCTCGGCCTTACTTGCCCTCTCAACTAATACCACAAATTCTTTCAACTCTAAAATGCCCACTAGGAGTTTGATATCCTCATTCATCCCATCTTCGAACCTCTTGCACAAGATGGTCTCTGTCGACACACATTCTTGAGCGTATTTGCTAAGCCTAACAAACTCACGCTCGTGATTCTCTCATCATCATCCTTCCTTGCTTCAGCTCAAGGAATTCTTTCCTTTTTCGGTCAGTAAACCTCTGGCTTATATACTTCTTCCGGAACTCTTTCAGAAAGAAGTCCCATGTCACCCGCTCTTTCAGGACTACCAACATCAGTGTCTTCGACCAATGGTATGCCGAATCTCTCAGCAACGATACGGCACACTTCAAACTCTCCTCAGGTGTACATGAGAGCTCATCGAACACCCTCATCGAGTTCTCCAACCAGAACTCGGCCCTCTCTGGGTCATCATCTACCTTAGCTCTAAACTCCTCAGCCCCGTGTTTCCTGATCTTATCCACCGGGGGTTTCGATATCCTCACCACATCCATACCTTGGGGAGCCACAGGATTTGGCTGAGGTATCGGAGGAGGTGGAGGAGGTTGAGCATTAGGGTTCACTCGAACATAATTCGAGTACCAGTTACTCATCATTTGGAGAAAGGCTTCCCGTGCCTCTTCCCCTTGACCCCTAACCTCGGGTCCACTCTCAACGGGCGCGGTCCCTTGCGTAGGAGCTGGCGCGTTACTCGCTGCTTCATCAGCAGTCAATGGCTCAGAATCCATATACTATAATAAACAAAATTTAAATCATCAGAAACCACCACATTATCATTGTACACTTATGGCAAGTATAGCTAGACTCTTACACCCGCTACGGTAGTCCTAGAAACGGCTAAACCTGGCTCTGATACCACTAAATGTAACACCCCTTACTCGGGTTCTACACCGAGAACCGGGCCCGAGGCATTATCGAACTCAAACCACTTAATCACCACTTAGGCTCAACGCCATTACTCTCTATAACCTCATTCTTGACTTACGAGGCCTCACTCATACACACGAGGGCTCTCGAGACTAATTCAGAACTTTTACGATCCTTAAAATTTTTCTCTTTTATACAGGTCTCATACGCCCGTGCAAGATTAGACACGCCCGTGCATGGACACACACGCCCATGTCCCCAAACCGTGCCTAAAAACCTAACATTCTGCCAATGCCCCACGGCCAAGGCACACGCCCGTGCTTACCACCCGTGGTGCACACTGACTTCACACACACGGCCTCAAAGCCTAGTCACACGCCCGTATGGCTAGCCCGTGGACTATCCTGATTTAAAATGTTAACGTGCAGGGGACGCACGGCCACAACACACGCCTGTGGGCTGACCGTGTGTCATACATGGTCTAGACACACGCCCGTGTGTCTGACCACATGGTCAAGAACAAAGCTATGTTCCAAGCACTTTTCACCCCTCTAGCATACACAACATATACTCATCACCATCATAATCAACTCAAATTGAAGTGCATTCTCACATAAAAAACTACATCTTTCTTTCATATAATGTAATAGCCAACAACCATGGCATTATACAAAATAAGCTATCCGTCTAAAGGCCAACACATCTTAGCCATTTACAACAAAATCCAATAACTTGTCTAGCCCCTATACATGCCATATACAAAAAATTAAGTTTCATGTACCAAAGTGTGCTGATATGTGGGCTATCTTTTGATGATCCTCGTATCTCGATTCAACGCTTTTAATCTATAAGACAAGGGAAAAGAAAGAGAGTAAGCTTAGAGCTTAGTAAGTTTACACATAAACAATTAAGCAACATAGTATAAGCTAAGCAACCATTAGCATTATACCAACAAGTAATTCACAACTATGCTTACTCTTTCTATCCCTTACCACATTTCCAACACATCATGAGTCACATACTTATAACCATCGAAATGCACCCCTGCATCCAATGTCACATTTACACAATATACAACACATCATTATTTCTCGTAAAACATCCACACAGTTTATCCACATAACTTATCCACACAGCCTATTCACACAGCTAGTTCACATAACTAATCCACACAGCTATTACACACGGCTAATTCACGTAATTAATCCATACAGCTATTACACATAGCTAATACACACAGTTAATCCACACAGCCAATATCTCAGTGGTTTCACACTTAGCACACCACAATTGATTAATAATGTGGTATCGCACTTAGCCTACCACAAAGGTATTCATAGTAGTTCAGCACATAGCCCACTAGACGATATACCTCACGATAGCATCGCACATAGCTAGCTCATCGTCAATATGCATTAGAATGGTATCGCACTTAGCCCACCATCTAGCATTATCACAACACATGCACAAGTCTACTTACTTAATCATTCTCGATCATACATTCATTCCACATTTTCTACTACATTCATCCCACATAGGTTCTCAAATATGCTACACACTAGCTAACATTAACAAATTGTAAGTATGAATGCATTATTTATGCATAGACTTACCTCGATACTCAAAATTATGGAAATATACAATTTAGTCCACCACCTTACTTTTGCCTCGGGTTCGATCCGGGCTTCTTCTTTCTTGATCTATAATGAATAATTCAACTTATTCAATACACACATTGACTAAATTGACCCACATTTCATACTTTAGCAAAATTACTATTTTGCCCCTAAACTTCCTCATATTTACACTTTAGCCCCAAGGCTCGTAAAGTAATTTTTATTCAACTTTCTATCCTTTCATGCTTAGCCGAACCACTTACTCAACTAAAGAATTCATCAAATCTCACTAAATCACACATGTATGACCAAACTAAAGTTTTTCACAATCAAGTCCCTACATGCACTTTCATGGAAAATCACTTAACAAAAGATGTTTCTACTACATCAAGCTTTCATAATCTTCCATAATACATCAAAATACATGCATGTCATTCATGACCACATTTTTTAACATCCATTATAGCTCATCAAATAGCTAAAAATAGCTTACTCATGCTATCGGGACTTCAAAAATACAAAGAATATCAAAACCGGGCTTAAGAGCACTTACTAGCAAGCTTGAAAAATTGAAAGAACCCTAACAATGGCTTCTCAAATTTTCGGCAGCTAAAGGGGAAGAAGATGAATGAATTTGTCATCTTTTCACCTATTTTAATCACTTATTTGATAAATGACCAAAATGCCCTTTTTGATAAACTTCAAATTTTGACTCTTCCATGCCCATTTTTGTCCAAAAATTAGAATTTGGGTAAATTTATATTTAAGGACCTCTAATTAATAATCTAAAGCTATTTCACACAAATAGCTTCTAGAAACACACATTTTGCAACTTTTGCAATTTAGTCCTTTTGGACAATTCAACCACAATTTCACAAAATTTCTTCATGAAACTTTCACACTAGCATGCATACAAGGCATAAACCTCAATAACTCATTTATAACCCTCGGATTTATGGTCTCGCACCACTATTTCAACTAGGCCCTAAACCGGGATGTTACAAAAATTATAACATATCTTCTGATTTGTTAATACTGGATGAAAAACAGATCCTACGTCACGAGCCAAGGTAGGAGATGAAGATCAAAGCTTAGCTCAATGCAGAAATAAGATTTCCTATATGTGGGGCATGGATGTTACCAAGCTAGTCTCATCAAAAGCTTCTAGCCAACATCAATTCATTTTCGTGGATGTCGGTTACTTCACTAAGATGGTAAAAGTCACTTCATGTGCCAATATTACAAAGTCGATAGTCATCAGAAAAAAAAAGAAAAAGAAAGAAAGAATACCGAAAAAAATATCGAAAAGCTCATATTTAACCGCACAATGTCAAAAGTTTGCGGTCTGTTCAAAGATCAGGTGCCACATCACAGTGCAGCAAAGGTAGCCAAAAAGAAAAACAAAAGATCAAAAAGGGGCCGAGACTTGTAAAGAGTGGCATACAAAAGTTACTATTTACCCTCTATGTTTATCAAACGTTAGCCAAGACTGTCCGGGGCAACATACATCTCATTGGTTTTGCCCGTTGGAGTCGAGACTCTTTCAGAGCTGAAATTGGATGAGGCGGAATGGATCCAATCTCAATATAATCAGTTGAATTTGAAGAGAAAATGTTAAAAACTATCTGTCACGGTCAGATGATGCGAGCTCACAACAAAAATGATTTACCCTAGAAAATTTCATGATAGGGCTTTGAAGAAGATTTTTCCCATACAAAAAGGACTTCAAAAGAAAGTGGATGCCAAACTGGAAAGGGCTTTATGCAGCAAAGAAGGCCTGTTCTGGGGAAGCATGGATATTGTCTGAGATAGATAGCAAGGACCTGCCCAATCCGGTGAATTCAGAATTCAATAAGAAGTTTTCCAAAGAGTCAAACAAAAAAAACAAAAACAAAAACAAAAAAGGAAAAGAAAGAAAAAGGAGAGGCCAAGGTGAAAACCTGCAAAGGGCGCTTTGAGACCAATGAGGATTTGAGATGAAAACCTCAAAAGGGCGGCTCAAATTTTGATAAAAAAATGGGGCATACAGCAGTCTTGCTATGCCTGAATTAACAATGAAGAAGTATGCTACGTCTTGGGGCATCGACAAAGTACTCCAGATACCCTATACACATATTGAGCTTAAAATGGTCCTCAAGAAGTTTGAACAGAGAAGTTCAGGCTGCGATATCTGGGGCACCTAGTTTCCATTTTACCCATTTTAAATTTGTTATTTGTGATTATATTATTCTTTTTAAAATATGTTCACAATAAATTGCGATTGCTATCTTTGCTTAACTTATTTATTTCGAGCTATGCTCCTGATTAATTTCCTTCTTGTCCATGGTTATGATCTTTTTCAGGCATTTTGCATTGGAATAACGATTAGTGGACTAATATAATTTTCATAAAATGAGTTTCGCATATTACTCTGGAAACTTCTGAATAATACAAGAACTCGAAATAGGACTATTGTTTTAAAACTCACCAAGTTTAAGGAAGAGTCTAAGTTGAGGCTATCTCATTGGATTTTCTGCTAAAAATAGTTGGTGATACAATCTTGACGAAAATGGGTAATCATGCATACACATCTTGTTGGGTCACCCGGGGAGTGATCAATAGATGGAAGCTGATACAGATCCTATACCTTTGAATAGCAATGGGACGGATTGAAGAAGAAACAAATCTTACGTTTAGGAGTAGCAATAGGATGGATGGGAAAGGATTCAGATCCTATACCCTTAAGTTATAATGAGATGAACCCTGAAGTTATAGTGGGGCAAATTTGTTGAGCAAGATATTTGTTTTCTCGGGTTTTCTGTCAAGAATACCAGCCGAACAAGATCGCGGCATAAGACATCAATGATATAGCCCTGATAAACAATGAGCGATGACCACCTTAAACTTTTAAAAATGGATCATTCTCATGAAATTCAGCATTCATGCAAAACACATTTAGTTAGGAGCATTTGATTCATTCCGATCATTTTATCCTAATCATTGTAAGAAATCATTCTCATGACATTCTGCATTCATAAAAATGTCATCCATAAGACACATCTATTTAGGGACATTTGATTCATTCTGATCATTGCATCCTAATCTTTCTAAAAAGACTATTCTCATGACATTCTGCATTCATGCAAATGTCGTCCATGATACATTTAGTTAGGAGCATGAGATTCATTCTGATCATTGCATCCTAACCATTTTGTATAAGCATAAACAACAAAACGATTTTACAGACAGGTCCCCAGAGGACGTTGTCGCAACATCGGTGAATTCAAGATCTTGCCTTCTGAACGGCGCATCGAAGATAGCGAGATCTGAAATCCTCAAGTAGCAGGAGCAGATCAGAGACATCAGTCCTATCTCCTTGACCAGCAGTGGAATAGGTCGAATATGGTAGATCTTGTCGTCCTAAGCAGTAGTGAACCAAGATCGAACGACAAATCTTGTCTCCCTAAACAGTAGTGGAACAGATTTAAGCCATCAGTCCTATCTCCCTAACCAGCAGTGGAATAGGTCGAAGATTGTAGATCTTGTCGCCCTAAGTAGTAGTGGACTAAGATCGAATGGCAAATCTTGTCTTCCTAAGCAGTAGTGGAACAGATTTAAGCCACCAGTCCTATCTCCCTGACCATCAGGGGAATAGGTCAAAGATTGTAGATCTTATCGCCCTAAGCAGTAGTGGACCAAGATTGAACGGCAAATCTTGTCTCCCTAAGTAGTAGTGGAACAGATTTAAGCCACCAGTCCTATCTCCCTGACCAGCAGTGGAATAGGTCGAAGATTGTAGATCTTGTCGCCCTAAGCAGTAGTGGACCAAGATTGAACGGCAAATCTTATCTCCCTAAGCAGTAGTGGAACAAATTTAAGCCACCAACCCTACCTCCCTGACCAGCAGTGGAATAGGTCGAAGATTGTAGATCTTGTTGCCCTAAGCAGTAGTGGACCAAGATCGAACGGCAAATCTTGTCTCCCTAAGCAGTAGTGGAACAGATTTAAGCCACCAACCCTATCTCCCTGACCAGCAGTGGAATAGGTCGAAGATTGTGGATCTTGTCACCCTAAGCAGTAGTGGACCAAGATCGAATGGCAAATTTGGTCTCCCTATACAGTAGTGGAACAGATTTAAGCCATCAGTCTGACAGCCCTAAGTTTGCAATGGAGCAGGCCGAAAATAGCAGATCTTGCCTTCTTAAGCGAAGCGGGTCGAAGATAGCAGATCTGGCAATCCTGAAGTTGTAGGAGCAGATCGAAGCCATACAAGTCTTATCTCCTCGAAGTTCCAGTGGAGTAGGTTGAGTCTACAAATCCCTTCTCCCTGAGTTTACAACGAGGAACAATTCTTATTTCCTTAAAGTTTCAGTGAGAAGATCGAAATTACAAACCTCTTCCCTCTGGATTCTTATCACCTCGAAGTCCCAGTGGAGCAGGTTGAAGCTACAAATTACTCCTCCCTGAGATTACATTGAGGATCCATCCTTATTTCCTTGAAGTTTCAGTAGAGAAGATTGAGGTTACCAATCTCTTCTCCCTGAAATTCTGCTGGAGCAAGTTGAGACATCATTTCCCATACCCCGAAAGACGCGGTGAGGCTACTTGAAGAAAATAAGTGCCAAGAAGTCAAGATCTTACAAGACCGGGCAATTTTGGCCCTCTTTAAAGTCTTTGCTTCATTCTCGTTACACGACAATGAGCAAAGAGGGGCAGCTGTAGCAGGCCCAATTTGCCCGGCCCATTAACCAAAAAAAAATAAAACCAATAATAATAGTCCCAATAAAAGTCCATTTTTACAAGCCCAAATGCTAATTACAAAATTTCAAACCCAATACCTAACCTATTTACGAGCTAGCCTAAAACACTAAGACCCAATCACTAAACCTAACCCTTGACCCAGTTGAAGCCCAAAACCAGACCCCAGCCCAAAACCAAAGAGCTTCAATAGAAACCCTAGGAGGGCTTCCAGAGGGTTCCAGCGCCGCAACCCAGCTAAACGTTTGGACTGCCTCGGTCCTCACACGCGCACGGTGCCACGTCCGTGCGTATAGCCTTTGTACGGCGCCACATTTGCAATAGCCTCCGTACCTGCATCAAATGATGGACAAACAGCACAGCAATAACAGAAATGGCAAAAACAGACTGTATTTTATTTTTTATTTCATTCGGCTATAAAAGACTGAAGAAAACATTTGTAAAAGGATGGATTTTTAATTTTTTACGCACACAGAATATATCAACAGAGATCAGAAACAAAAAGGTTTCTCTTTTTTTTATTACTGATTTTATTACCCATTTCCTTTTTTTTGAATCGATGTTCAAGCATTTCCTTTTTATTTCGATACATTAACAAAAAAAGGGGAGGGGCTACCTCTGTGGGATTCCGTCTGTGTCTCCTCCGTCGCAATCGGGGTTCAGATACGGGCGTAGACCAAGGGGCGAAGTTTCAAGGACGGTGCAAAAGGGCCTCTTTGAACCTTCTTGTACCACTAAGCACCGTCTACAGTGGCGTTCTGGTGGTCGGACGAAGGGGATTTTTTAGGTGCAGTCGAGGTTAAAAGAATAGGGGGCTAGGGTTTCGCTTTCGTCTTTATTAAAAAGGGGTTTGTTTGTTATCGTCTATTTTAACTTGGTTTTGAAAGGGGGTAATCGCCATTAAGAAAACGACGTCATTCAGGCTTATCTTAATTGAAACACCCCAAACCCGGCCCACGAGCCTTGACCGGATCTGGTATGTTCCTCAAGTAAAACGGTTCAAAACTTTTTGAGCACTTTAGAAAAATTCGGTTGGTTTTGAAAGAAAATTTTTAATTTGTGTTAGGCTCGAGTTGAAATCAAGTTTATCTATTTGAAATCTAGGTTTTGTAAAACTATATTACTCCATTTCAAAATTTGTCCTAAATAAAAAAATTCATTCACGCTTAGGCGTCAAAACATCTAACGTTTTTTTTTTTTTTAGGAAAAATTCATTTGAGTTCAATTAAATAAAATCGTATCAAAATAAAATAACTTAAAGACATGCATCAACGGTTTAATATCGGTGGCCTTATTACAAACGAAAACAATACCCAAAATAACTCCAAAAATATAAAATATAAAAGTCCCAAAATTAAATAAAACTTCAAGCCGAGCATGGCCACCACTAAACTCCCGCCGACCCTGGTCCATCACCGATCGTCACCGAAAGAAAATGTTCCCCAACGGGAGTGAGTCAAACAGACTCAATGTGTAACCAACACTAGACCTCAATAATTCTGGCATATCATATTAATTCATAAATATATATATAATGATAAAAGTAGTGATGCAAACCCAACCCAATCCTAGATACCATCCGCTACACATCACCCGTACCAACCTCGCACACCGTGGGGACTACTAAGTCAACCCTCCATCCGCTACACATCATCCGGGAGGCGCATTTGCAGACGACATGCTCATCGCCTCTTATAAATTCGTGGCATAGCCACCAGATAATTATTATGTGACCGAAGTCACCACATTCGATAATGTGACCGAGGTCACCACATTCACTTCCCCTTTCATAATCACCCATATGCCTATGTCATACATATCATGCAAAAATCATGCCTTATTTCACATTCTTATCATGTTCACATATGCCATATCAGTTCATTTCATACTCATAGTAGGAGTAGGAAAACGTGCACTGGTACTTTGTACCATTGCATGGTACTTTAGCCACATTCACATTATTATAAGCATACATATTAATTTAAGCCGTAATCTAATAGAGTTTAGTGTGGGGTACACACCTGATATACTTAACAAATTCGCTGAAAGCCCTGAAAAATCCTGAAAAATCCCGATCTACTACTTTAGATCCTTGATTCCTATATTCGGCCAACACTTAGATCAATATCATAGGCCATTCGGCCAACAACAAACCTTAGTCTCAAAAGCCTTCGGCTTTTCAACCACTAAAAGAATAATGAACTAACATAGATCCTTACCACTTGATTTACCAAAATTGATTGTCAAAGAAAAGAGGCTTAGATTGACTGCTTCCAAAGTCTTGAAGAACCTAGGAGAAATTGATTCCTATGAATGGTTAGAATCTTGCTAACAATTTCCCAAAAATTAGCTTTTGCTCACATGAAAATCGACAGAGAGAAGAATAAAGGAACAAAGAAATTCGGCCAACACTACTTACCCTTCTCAAAACCGATTGAAGAAGAACCCAAAAGAGATTAACCCTTGTTGATATTCGGCCAAGACAAATCAAAAGGAAAATGGGAAATTTCGGCAAAGTGGTTGAGTGATGAAGGGAGTTTCGGCTATGGTTGATTAAAGATAACAAATAGAATTCATTACAAGAAAAAAGAGAAAGAAAAAAGAAAATAAAATGGAAGAGAGAGATGGGAGGTTTAAGGTGTTGCGGCAATGGTTGGATTGGGAGAGAAAAGTTTCGGCCTTAGCAAGGTAAAAGAGAAGAAGATGTACAAATGGTTTCGGCTTTATGTCAAGAAAGAAAATAGTGCACAAGTGATCTCCTATTTCAGTTTCCAAAAGAAAAACACACAAGCTTTCTAGACAACTAAATTGCACAAAAAGAATGCCCAAACCTCACTATGCATATTCGGTCAAGAGGAAAAGATGAGAGAAACACTATTGCTTTTGGGAGAGCAAAAAGGCCAAAATTAAATTTCTCCCAAGCTACCAACTTTTCCCAAAACTTACCACAAAAATCGGCTCCTCCCTTAGTCCACAAAACCATCCATGTTCATGGACAAAATGCCATTAAAAAGTTTCCAAACCTCATCCCTTAATCCATGCCTTATGTCCCCTTATCATTCCAAAAGCTTAGGATTTCATTCCTTAAGTTAATCACTTGCCTTTTTCCCTTAGTCTACTATCCATAAAAGAAAATAGTCCAACCTTACCTTAATTAGAGTTGACCGACACATGCCATACACATGCAAAAATAAAAGTCACCTTATTACCATCCATGGGATTCGAACCTCTTCCCTCATGCAATTACTCATGCGCCAACACCACTTTACTACTAGCTCATTTATGCTAACATTAGACACTTAAATTTACTTAAGTGTCAAGATCACTTAATCCACTTCACTAAATTTTCAATACTAAAAAAAAATTATTCAAGCTTCATTAATAATTCCAAGCCTTCACTAGACTATATTAAACACACAATAAAATCATACCTGGCTAACACAAGTAACAAGATGATACTCAAATTTTTAGGATATTACATTAATAGCCTTGAAACGATGCCGTGTAGGGATAACCGAACTGACCTGACCCTATGCCCCAAAGATCCGCGTGCTTTTGCAGCGACGGAATATTTGCGTGTCTGGTCCTTTAAGTTTCGCATCGCCATTCAATTCGATTTATTATGTTTTCTTTATTTTCTTAATTAATCTCTTTAATTTGTGCATTATTTCAATTTGGTCCGTTCTACACTGCATTTTCGCGACTGGGGTTTCTTAATTCAATTAAGCATTTCTCAATTTTGCTTATAAAACTATCTTTATTATTCATTATTATAAGTTTTCTTTAATAAAATTATTTTAATGGGTTTTTCAATATTTTAATTCATTATTCAATATTCTAATTCGTTTTATGCTTCTATTTATTTATTTATTTTTATCATTATCTATTGTAAATGTCTAACTTCAAATATTTTTATATTCTTTATATTTCTTGTCTTAAAAATTTGTATAATATTCAACTCGAATACCCTTGCATGTTATTAGCATCTACATATATATCTATATATCTATATATGTATAATTAGTATTAAAATTATTTTATTGATTTCGTAATATTGTTGATGTATGTATTTTGTTATTCTTATTAATTTTCCTTATCATTGATCCAATGTTTGATAATTATTGCTATTATGTATGTTTTAATTCTCGTTTTATATTTATTTGTTGCTTGAGATTCAATAGCATTATATTTCATTTGTAAATAATTTCTCCATATTGTATGTTATTATGCCATAGCATTATATTCACTTAAAAATTGCATGTTTTAACACTATTTGAGCTCTAAAATCATTTTTACTTAAAGTTTCGAAATAAGGTAATATTTGTGCGTTTGGAAATTCGAAGAAATCGTGCCCAATCGTGCTGGGTGTGGTTTTTTGTTTGACCAAATAAACGAATATCCTTTCAAATTTTGTCCATATTTTCAAAATAAGGTAATGTTTGTACGTTTGGAAATTCGAAGAAATCATGCCCAATCGTGCTGGGTGTGGTTTTTTGTTTGTCCAAATAACCAAATACCCTTTCAAAATTTCAATACATGTGCTTGGAGAATTTTGGGGATGATCTCAAATTCGAGGACTCAGATTGTCGTATCCAATCGTGCTGGATGTGATACTCTATTCCTTCGAAACAAGGGAATCTCAATATTTAATCAAGATATTTAAAATTATAAAAAAAAAGGAACGGAATTTCAAAATCATTTCAAACTTTTCAACATTAGGACATCAATTACTCAATTTGGTACCAATTTTGGGCGTTATGAGGTGCTAATCCTTCCTCGCACGTAACCGACTCCAACCCGCTTTTCTTCTTGAAATTGCAGACCAAAATTTATTTTATAGGTGACCCGATCACACCTAAACAAAAGGATCGGTGGTGACTCCTTATTTTTAATGTCGATCCCCGTTTTTCCAAAATTGAAAAAATTGTTTCGACAACTAATATATAAATTTTTAAAATAATATACAATATATGAATAATATTGAAAAATAATAATAAATCCTAATTTAATATATATATATAATAATTAAAAAATAAGAATAAAATGAAAATAAAAAGAATAAAAAAATCAAATGAGTAAGGATTAATTTAAAATAATAAAAAAATTTAAGGTTAAAAATGCAAAAAGGATGATATTGGAACGCGCACCAAACTGCAGGGACCTATTGGGCAATTATGCCCCATCTCCTAAACGGTGCCGTTCTGTTACCAGCCCTTAAATAGCCCAAGGGACTAAATTGAAATATAAACAAACATTTAGGGCCGAATTAAAAAAATTAAATTAAACGAAATTAAAAATAATAAAATTGCAGAAGGACTAAAATGGCAATTAGACCTTTTAACAAAAACGCGCGGATCCTCTTCGGGTTTTTGGGTCAACACGCGGACCCCCCTTTAAAACGACATCGTTTTATGCTTATTAGCTTAAGCAAAAACGGCGTCGTTTCTTCATTGCTATATAAGTTAAAATCGGTCCCAAAAAATCATTTTAACATTCTTTTTTAAAAAAAAATGAGAGCCCCGAAAACTCTCTCCGTCCTTCGGCCTTCGGCCAGGACCCCGATGAAGGCCTGTCGCACGCGCTACCGTACGCGCCACCGTATAAGGCAGTCGGAGGCCGACGACTTCGCTGTTGAACACGAATCGAAAGGTAAAAAAAAACCTTTTATCTGTTTTTTATTTCTTGTATATTCAATATTTGCACGAATCAAAAAGAAAACTCGAATGAAAATCGGAAATCACCTCTATAAACAGGCTTTCGTATTTTATTTCTCTGTATTTTTTTTGTGAATATTTGCGTATTCTTTTTTGTGTTTTCTTGTGTGTCTGTATGTGTCCCATGTATTACAGATTATTTGGGGTATTATAGCCCCAAAATAAAAAATAAAAAAGGAAATACGTATATTCTGTTTTGTTTGCCTTGTTTGCTGCTTGTGTTTCTTTCCCTTTTTGCAGGTAGAGTGATTATGAGTGCGGCGGCGATAGGGCGCGCTAATTGCGGCGCGATTGATGGCGGCGTGACCGAGGGGCTGCTGGGGCGCTTGAGGCGCGAGGGCTTCCTAGGGTTCCAGAAACCCTCATTTCTGACTAGGTTCTGGGCCCGTGTGAGTTTGGGTTTGTTTAGGTATTTGGGCCTGGGGGTTTAGTTGGGTAATGGGATTAGGTTTAGCCGGTTTTAGGCTAGTTGGGCCACGTAGGTTTAGGTTGTAAAGGGGGTAATGTTTTGGGTCTGTTGGGTTAGTTAAGTTTGGGTTGTAATGGGCTTCAGGTTTTAGGTATTGGGTCAAAGGTTGTAAATGGACTGTTTTAAAAAAAAATCTGGACTTTGGTTTATTTTTTATTTTTATTATTTCTTGTTTGTTTTCAAGCCCGGGCAAAATGGGCCGATTACAGCTGCCCCTCTTTGCTCATTGTCGTGAAACGAGAATGGAGCAAAGACTATAAAACGACCAATTTTGCCCGGTCTTGGCCGAGCCTCGACTTTTTGGTCCTCGTCTTCTTCAAATGGCTTCCTACTCCATTGCAACTTCAACGGTATTGGAACTTCACCTTGATTTCAATTTTTAAAAATAAGTCTGATGGCTTCAATCTGCTTCACTGCAACTTCAGGAAGGCAAAAGCAGCTATCTTTAATCTGCTCCACTGCAACTTCAGGGAGGTCAGACTGATTTTTTTTATCTGCTTCCTGCAACTTCAGGAAGATAAGATCTATTGTCTTTTAGCCTGCTCCACTGCAAACTCAAGGAGGCCAGACTAGTATCTTCGATCTACTTCACTGCAACTTCAGGAAGACAAGATCTGCTATCTTCAATCTGCTCCATTGCAAACTCAGGGAGACAAGATCTGATGTCTTTGATCTGCTTCTTGCAACTTCAGGAATGCCAGATCTGCTATCTTTAATCTGCTCCACTGCAAACTCAGGGAGACAAGATCTGATGTCTTCGATCTGCTTCCTGCAACTTCAGGAATGCCAGATCTGCTCCACTGCAAACTCAGAAAGACAAAATCTGATGTCTTCGATTTGCTTCACTGTAACTTCAGGAAGACAAGATCGATTGTCTTTTAATCTACTCCACTGTAACTTCAGCGAGACAAGATTTGACATTTTCGATCTGCTTCCTGCAACTTCAAGAAGACAAGATCTACTGTCTTTTAGCTTGCTCTACTGCAAACTCAGAGAGCTAAAGCTAACGTCTTTGATCTTCTTCCTGCAACTTTAGGAGGGTAAGATCTGTTATCTTCAGTCTACTCCGCTGCAACTTCAGGGAAGCAAGGCTGAAAGTGACCATTTACCCTACTACATCATCCTATGACCTGTAAAATGGGTATATGCTTATGCCGAGTGATTAGGATGCCATGATCGAAATGAGTCAAATGCTCCTATTCAGACCTGCTATGATATGTGAATGCAAAAATGATATGAGTATGATTCCTACTCAAGGTGTTATCACTCATTTATCCGTCAAGGTTTCATCTTTGTTCCCCTTGAGGTATCATTTTCTTTCTCAAATAATTTGCCCCATGGAAATTTTAGGGCCCATTCCTCTTGAACCTTGGGGATACGGGGCGTATATCACCTTCAAACGTCTCACTAGGAATCAAAACTTTTCTAGCCTGTCCTTACTGCAATCTAAGGATACAAGATTTGTTTCAACTCCAACTTATTCTACCATCATTTAGGAGTTTTAAATTTTCCTATCAACTTGGTCTGTCGTGTCATTCTCCAAACGACCAGTTGACATTGCCTTCTTTCATCACAACAACTCATTATTCTGTCTAATTATCAATTAGACACAGAATTCAGAGAAATAGTCTCCACCAAGACTCTCCTTTCTCAAATATCTATGTACATGGAAATTTTGAACTATTGTCCTGTATCGATTTCTTATTTTATCTAGAAATTTCCGAAGTAACATGTAGAACTTCTTTTGTGAAATTATTAGTTCATCAATCATTATTTCAATGCAACATGCTTATGAATTATGGATAACAAATAAATTGATTTCAAGGAGAGTTAAATGAATTATCAAAAATACAAAGGAAATTAACTGGGAACATATCTTTGAGAAAAAAAAGAATCCAAAGATAGAAAAATAAATAGAACAAAGATCAGATGCCCTAGATATCGCTGATTGGGCTTCCATATACAAACTTCATGAAGACTGCTTTGAGCTTAAAATGTGTTTAGAAGATCCAAAGTACTTTGTTAATGCCCCGATATGCAACATACTTCATTTCTTGTTGATTCAAGTATAGCAAGATCACTGCATGTTCATTCAAAATTTGAGCCACCCTTTTTAGGTTTTCAACTCAAAACCCCTTTGGTCTCAAGGCGCCCTTTGCGGGTTTTTGCCTTGGCCTCTCCTTTTTTTTTAGAAGTCTCAAAGCGCCCTTTGCGGGTTTTCACTTTGGCCTCTTCTCCTCTTCAAGCAAAATACTTTTTGACTGAATCCGAGTTCATAGGATTAGGTAAGCTTTTCCCATCCATTTCGGTCAGGATCAGTGCACCTCCAGAGAAAGCTTTCTTCACCATATATGGTCCTTCCCAATTCGGCATCCATTTTCCTCTGAAATCATTTTGTATGGGAAGGATCTTTTTTAGTACAAGGTCCCCTTCGTAAAAATCTCTTGGGCAGACTTTTTTATCATAGGCTCGCATCATTCGTTTTTGGTACATCTGACCGTGACGAATAGCCCTTAGCATCTTTTCTTCAATTAAGTTCAACTGATCATATGGAGCCTGGATCCATTCAGCTTCATCCAGCTTTATTTCTGTCAAAACTCGAAGAGAAGGTATTTCCACTTCAATAGGTAGAACTGCCTCCATGCCATAGACTAAAGAGAAAGGAGTTGCCCCAGTAGAGGTTCTAATGGATGTCCGATAAGCATAAAGTGCAAATGGTAACTTTTCATGCCAATCCTTATAAGTCTCCGTCATTTTCCCCACTATCTTCTTAATATTTTTGTTGGCCGCTTCCATTGCCCCATTCATTTTTGGACGATACGGAGACGAGTTGGGGTGTTTGATGTTGAATTGACTACAAACTTCTACTATCGTACTGTTGTTCAAGTTCAGTGCGTTGTCTGATATGATCTTCTCAGGCATTCCATGTCGACAAATGATCTCTTTCTTCAAGAATCGACTAACTGATGACTTAGTAACGCTAGCGTATGAAGCAGCCTCTACCCATTTCGTGAAGTAGTCCATTACCACAAAGATGAATCGATGCCCATTCGAAGCTTTCGGTGAGATCGGCCCAATGACATCCATGCCCCACATGGAAAAAGGCCATGGAAAAGTCATAACATGCAAAGGTGATGGTGGTACATGAATTTTATCTCCATAAATCTGGCATTTATGACATTTTTTGGCATAATTGATACAATCTCCTTCCATGGTGGACCAATAATATCCAAATCTCATTATCTGTCTGGCCATTGTGAATCCATTAGTGTGGGTTCCACAAACGCCCTCATGAACTTCTTCTAGGATTTTCCTAGCTTCAACAGCATCAACGTATCTCAAAAGTACTTGATCTTTTCTCCTTTTGTACAAGATATCCCCGTCTAAAACATAATCAGAGGCCAATCTTCTTAATGTCCTCCTATCATTCTCAGTTGCATGCTCTGGGTATTCACTATTTTTTACATATCGCAATACATCATGATACCAAGGGTGGTCATCTTTTTCCTCCTCTTCCATGTTATAACAATGAGCTGGGACTTCGAAAATACTCATCTGAATAGGTCTCATATCCTCTGGTTTGTTTACTTTGATCATAGAGGCTAGGGTTTCCAAAGCATCTGCCATCTGGTTTTCATAACGTGGGAGATAATTAAAAGTAATGTCGTCAAACTCCTCAATCAATCCCAAAACTATCTTTCGATAATCGATCAGTTTGGGATCTCTGGTCTCCCATTCACCTTTAAGCTGGTAAATCACTAGTACAGAATCTCCATATACCTCTAGCACTCTGATTTTACGCTCTATAGCTGCTCGAATGCCCATGATGCACGCTTCATACTCTGCCATGTTGTTTGTGCAATCAAAATCCAATTTGCATGTGAAAGGGTAATGATCACCACTAGGGGATACCAAGATTGCCCCAATTCCATTTCCCACAGCATTTGACGCCCCATCAAAATTTAGCTTCCACGGACATTCTCCAGTAGTTGCTACATACATTAACTCTTCATTAGGGAAATAAAAGCTCAAAGGTTCATAATCATCTAAAGCCCTGTTAGCCAGAAATTCTGCTATTGCGCTCCCTTTTATAGCCTTTTGGTTCACGTAGACTATATCAAATTCAGAAAGTAGAATCTTCCACCGTGTCATTCTTCCATTCAGAACAGTTGACTCCATCATATACTTTAATGGGTCAAGCTTCGAAATTAACCAGGTTGTATGATATAGCATGTACTGCCTCAATCTCCGAGTTGTCCAAATTAAGGCACAACATAATTTTTCAATTGACGAATATCTCATTTAACATTCAGTGAAATTTTTACTGAGATATCATATCGCCCTTTCTTTTTTTCCTGACTCATCATGTTGACCAAGCACACATCCCATTGAGTTATTGAAGACTGTTAAATACAGTATCAATGGTCTATCTGGATTAGGCGAAGATAGTACTGGTGCATTTGACAGATATTGTTTGACTTTGTCAAAAGCTCTCTGGCATTCCTCGTCCCATACACCTTGGTTATGTTTCTTGAGAAGACGAAATATGGGATCACATTTCTCGGTTAATTTTGAAATAAACTGAGCAATGTAATTTAACCTTCCAAGAAAACCTCGAACTTTCTTTTGAGTGCGCGGTGGAGGTAACTCTTGTACAGCTTTGACCTTATTTGAGTCAACTTCGATTCCTCTCTCGCTGACCACAAAACCCAGCAATTTCCCTGACCGAGCTCTGAAAGTAATTTTTTCTGGGTTGAGCTTCAATTGAAATTTTCTCAACCTCGAAAATAATTTCTTCAAAGATTTGGCGATCATATCATCAACATATACCTCAATCTCTTTGTGCATCATGTCATGGAACAAGGTTACCATGGCCCTTTGATATGTTGCTCCAGCATTCTTTAGTCCAAATGGCATTACCTTATAACAAAAGGTACCCCACAATGTTATGAAAGTAGTTTTCTCCATATCCTCAGGGTGCATCTTGATCTGATTGTATCCTGAAAAACCATCCATGAAGGAAAACAGTGAGTATCCCGCTGTATTATCCACCAACGTGTCAATATGAGGCAAAGGGAAATTGTCCTTTGGGCTAGCTTTATTTAAGTCCCTATAGTATACACACATCTGAACCTTTCCATCTTTCTTAGGGACAGGAACAATGTTGGCAACCCACTCTGAGTATTTGACCACTTGTAGGAAACCAGCATCAAACTGTTTCTTGACTTCCTCTTTTATTTTCAACACCACATCAGGCCTCACCCTTCGTAGCTTTTGCTGAACTAGCTTGCACTCTTCTCTTATGGGGAGGCGATGCACTACAATGTCCGTACTTAGCCCAGGCATATCTTGGTATGACCATGCAAAGACATCCTTAAATTCCCGTAATAACTTGACGAGGTCTTGCTTCGTCTCTTCGGCTATGTGTGTTCCAATTTTCACAGCCTTTCCTTCCTCCAAGGCTATGTTCTCTACCTCCTCTCCATGGGGTAAAATTTGTTTCTCCTCTTGCTTTACCATTCTTAACAAATCTGGAGATAAGTCACAATCTCTGTCACCCTCAAAATCCTGAGATTCCTCTAAACACATGCCTTGCTCAAAATGGACCTCTGAATCTGTAATATCGTTGCTCATGTCATTGATATATAGGGACCTTTAGTAGGCACAAAAGAATATACAAAGAACAAATGAACTCGAGAACCACTATTTATATGGTATGAATGAGAATAAAAGAATTTGGAATTCAATTAGAAGATCAAAAAAATAAAAAATGAAAGAATACTTGCTCGAGTTAATTATCAAAGATGTATTTTATTAAAACAACAATGTCTGAACATGAGCCTATTTCACAAATGAAATCTTATTGTTTCTAGGCTTTAAAACAATAAGAATGTTCTGAACATTACTCTGTGCAATCTCTAAATACTACAGGAAGTTCCTCTGCAGTCCAATTGTTTAAAACGCTTCCAGGTTCATAAGGGCGAATGCCCGACAGGTTTCTTTGTCTAGTTTCTTCCTCGTGTATGGCATTGATGTGAAGATCTTCATTCTCCAATAATCCTCTCCCCAGGTGAATTATCCCTCCTAATACAAAGGTCTGGGATATGTGAGGGAATGTCATCGGTTCCCACTTGACTTCTTCCCCATTCAGCCGTGCCCTTCTTCTCTCCTGCTTCTTCTCTATTTCCTTCCTCCTCTGTCTAGCATCTAGCCTGAAACCTAAGCCAAAGCGGTCTCTTTTCTCTTTCAGTGATGGAACTTGAATCTCTCCTTGAAGCTGTCTCCCCAATCCTTTTCCTGGCAAGGCTCCTTTCCCCACCATCATTTGTAAGCTCATCTTCATGGTCTTGGATATCTTAGGCATCGGAACTTTATTTCCTTCCGAAATGAATGTTGCGTTTACAAATTCCAAAGATCGAAAAGAAAACTCAGTGGCCTCTTCATTTGCCTCTACATATGGTGTATCGTTGGTAACAGTTGCTATGATGTCCTCCTCTGCGTTTACAGTAACTAGCCGA
The DNA here is from genome assembly GCA_025698515.1 of Gossypium sturtianum. NCBI lineage: Eukaryota > Viridiplantae > Streptophyta > Magnoliopsida > Malvales > Malvaceae > Gossypium > Gossypium sturtianum. The sequence goes on along the minus strand of CM046948.1, from coordinate 102,271,909 downwards.
CCTTCTGTAACCAGCTTCAATTTTTGGTGCAGCGATGAGGGCACTGCTCCTGCTGAATGAATCCAGGGCCTTCCCAACAAGAAATTATAGGATGGCTTGATATCCATCACCAAAAAATCCACTTCATATGTGTTAGGCCCGATCAGCAACGGTATGTCAATTCTTCCCATCACTCTTCTCTTGGTGCCATCAAATGCTCTCACTATGTTTTGGCATGTCTTCATGTGGGAACCGTCTATCGGCAACCTCTTCAGCGTAGACAATGGTAAGACATTCAAAGCTGATCCATTATCTATTAACACACTTGGCAGAGTGTATCCCTTACAACGAGTAGTGATGTGCAGAGCTTTGTTCGATCCCATACCTCCAGGTGGAATTTCATCATCGTTGAAGTAAATGAAGTTGTCAGCACTTATGTTACCAACCAAATGGTCAAGTTTTTTGACAGATATATCTTTAGAAACGTAGGTTTCATTCAAGACTTTCATCAATGCCTCCCGATGCACTTCTGAACTTAAAAGCAAGGCTAGCACTAATATGCGAGTCGGTTGTTTGCGCAGCTGTTCTACCACGCTGTATTCACTATGCTTTAAGAATTTTAGAAATTATTTTGCCTCTTCCTCCTTCACAAGTTCATTGATAAGTGCTTCAGCTTCTTTCCCCTGCTCAACTACCAAGGTCTTTGCTTTCACAGGCACAGTTCTGACATTTACCGAGTCGTAACGCCTTCCACTTCGTGTGTAGGATCCTTCACTTTGTACCTCCTTGGAAGGGCTAGCAGAGTTTTCCACTCCTGGCATAGTCACATGGCAGTCGTAATTCCAAGGTACCATTTTGTTATCCTTGTAAGGAAAGGAAGCAGGTTTCTGGATTACGACTTTAGGCGCGATTTGTGCTCCGCCTTCCGTGTTTCTTGGTCGGGAGATAATGATCCTCGGATAATTGACTTTTTGCTTCGTCAATTCTCCTTCGGTTGCATATATGTTTCCTCCCTCTGAGCCTTCTTCATAAAACTCCAATTCCTTATTATCCATAAGGCTTTGTACCAATTCTCTAAACTCAGCACATTCCTGGATCTCATGTCCCTCCGTTTTGTGGAACTCACAGTAGTCCCTTATTCCTCCACATCCTTTCACAGAATCTAATTCTACCAATCCTCTTCTTATCATTTCTCTCCAAACCATTCTCAACGGGGTTTTTACCTCCAATATATCCTCTTTGATCCTTCTCACGACCTTTTCACCGATCGCATTTATCCCCTTATCACCATGGTTTGGTAATGGGCTCTCTGTACTAGGTGTATCGTCGAACATCACAATCCCCATCTTGATGAGTCTCTCTACTACCTTTTTAAAGGCGGTGCAGTTTTCTATTGAATGCCCTTGTAACATCCTAAATTAGGGGTTGTTTGTAACTTAGATAATTTCTCATGTGTGTGTGCCTGAAGAATAAATTTTATGATTTATTTGGCGTATTTTAGGGTCTAGAATTAAAACCGAGTTAGGCTTGATCTGGTGTTAGAATATTTTTTCTAAGTGTCTAAAAGGAGGAAGCTAGGCGAGATAGGGGTTAAGTAAAAATCTGGGAAAAGTGTGACACAAGGAACTAACTGGCACAATTGGCTTGGTGCGCCTAAGGGAGAGGCAAAAGAGTTGGGTTCGAGTTGCAAAGGCAAAGACTTTGATTTTATTTTTGCGTCAACTAGGAATCAAGCTAGGTATGCCTTAAAAATAAATGGCAAGGGTAAGGGACATGAAAGTTGGGTTGGCTTAGTGGCTACTGTGTGTGCCACTTAGAGGCTTGGAGGTGGATGGGCGCAGGTTCGAGCTGCTGAAGCAGCGTTTTGCATTTTAATTTTTGGGGTAAACGGCCTAGAGAGGTCTTATAAATAAATAAGGGGGGCTTATTGACATGAAAGGCAGGTGGGCGGAGTGGCTTGGGGCGCCACTTAGGGGTGTTGGCACGAAGGTCTCGGGTTCGAAATGCAAGGGACGCAAGGAGTGTTATTTTTGGGCTTTGGCGCTAAAAGAGAAAAACGCTCAGGGAGAAGGCTTTATAAATAAATGGTGGGAATATTTAACATGAAAGTCTAATGGGAGAAGTGGCTAGGGCGCTGGAAGAAGGGCTGATGCGTGAGGTCTTTGGTTCGAATCTAAGGTGCAGCATTTTGTTTTTTTAAGGTCATGTGAATTGGTCGCACATGGCCTTTGTTTTGCATTCGGTGGAGTTTGGAAGCACATGGATTCTTTGTCTTTTTTATTTATTTGATAAGTGATAATCAAGGATAATATTATTATTATTTTGATAACAAGATAATAGTAGATAAAAGGGATATTATTTGGATTAAATTATGATAAGTTGGCAGAGGAAAAGTAGGTATGTGGCTAATTCAAATTATTTTGAATTAGTTCAAGTTAGTGGCTAGGAGAATTTCAAGGAATTGATTGGAAATTGAACTCCTTGTTGAAAGGAGTGGACGGCAAGCTTGAGGAGGGGTGCTAATCCTTTTAAGGCACATACTTATCACTTTAATTCCTTTTCTTCATTCTTGCACATAGCCGAATTTCATAGGGAGCAACTTTTCTATTTTCATTCTTTTATAAACGTGATTCAAAGTCCCAAAACCCCAAATATTTTGTTTCTCTTTTGCCGAAATCCCATCCTCAATTCCCTTTTCTTTATTCATTTGCTGGCCGAATATTCACTCCTCTGTTGCGAAACCTTAAACACCTTTTCCTCATTATTTTTCTCTCTAGCCAAGTACTCCACACCTTGTTGCCGAAATCTCTTATCTCCTATTAAGACTCCTTGTGGCCGAATATTGGAGTAGGATAGATCCCCTTGAATCTTCCTTGGCAAACGATTTAAGAAGGTGAGAATCTTGGCCGAATATCTATTGTTCTTTTCACTCATGTTCTCATCGACTTTTACAAGAATAAAGTATTGATTTCTGCAAGAGGGCTCCTAAACACTTTTGGTAATCGATCTCTTCTAGGTACGTAGGAAACGTAGCGATCGATTCTGTGCCCCGATCTCTAATATTTGATTTTGGTAAGTAATGGTAAGATCTAATTTAAGCAAGTTATTTAGTTAGTGTTTAAGCCAAGATTACTAACATAAGGTTGCCGATTAATAGGAAAGCGAACGCTTGGAGTAGTTATTTAAAGACACTCGGGTAAGGACTCGGGTTCAAAAGAGAACCCTTTTAAATGCTTGGTTTGGCCGAATAGGCCTAAGTCCCTAACCATGCTTTTTGGTCGATTATAGGACAAGAGATCTAGCGACGAGATCGGATCTTCTGGGATATAGGAATTCCTAGAAGCGGTGTGTAAACTCTTTACACACTTTATTAATAAACTTGCTATATTATTGTCTTGAGTACAAATTTTGGTAGTGATCTATTATATGCTTGCGGGCTTAAGCATGGTTTCCGGTAAGTCCCCTAACTTGTGATTTTCGATATATGATTTGCATGCCATCACATGATGATTAAATGCTACGTTATGATTTATGAAAATTGTTATAAAAGCATGTGATGGTGGGATTGATGAGAGGAGGGGGATGATTTTATGGACTGTCGCCGATGGTTTTGACCACAAGATGGGTTGGCCCCATCAGTTATTGTGACCTATGGTCATCGGTGGTTTTGACCACAACGACTAATTATTTGCGACTAAGTCCCAAAGTGGTTTGGTACCACCAAAGTGGTTTTGACCACATTTGATATATTGTGACCTATGGTCATCGGTGGTTTTGACCACACGATGGGTTGGCCCCATCATCCGATTTGTGACTCTAAGTCATCGGTGGTTTTGACCACCGGTGGTTTTGACCACACGGGGTAGAAAAGGAGTATGGATGGCTAGTTGGGTTGCATGAGCATGTTTATTAATGAATTGTGTATGAGATATATTTTCCGGGTGGGGATTTACACACCGAGTCTTGGTGACTCACCCTTCCCTTAACATTTTGCGAGATGGGTAGATCGCGGAGATGGAGCCGGATGGACTCGAGGTGGCCATGCGAAGGGAAATTTTAATAGATGAACTTGGATTTTGTTTTATCTTATTTTTATGGTTGGTTTTGTTTTAATTGAGTTGTAATAAGGCCTCCTAGAATTATTTTATTATTGTTACATGCTTTGAATATTTGTTTAAACTATTTAATTATGTTAATAATGAGTTCACATGTTTTTTTTCCAAATCAAACGAAAAATGTTTTAAAGTACCGTCGGGTACATTTGAAAACTATAAACAACTCGACTTAATAAATATTTTTAAACAACACTAAGTATGGTTTTAACAAGAAACTTGAAGTTGAAAGATTTTCGACAAAACTTAAATCGATTTTAAAATGGTTCTCAAATTGTTTTCTCTGTAGCAAACCAAATTCGGTCGTAATGTTTGGGCCGGGTTTGGGGTGTTACAGCCCTGATATTCCCGCATGGTAATCACATTGAGCATTTGAATCATGCCATTTGGGATATGGGGGCTGTAGTGATTTTAGATAGAATGGGGACACCACGTGTGCGTCAAATAAACTTTGATATAACTCCTTATACGTGATAAACAGTAAAAGTAACATATTTTAATCTCACATTTAGCATATTTTTGGATGATTTATCCCTTGATTTATGTAAAAAGGTGCTCTTAATCCTTTCTTTTCATGTTTTATACTCAGGAAAGCACCGGAGGATGGAAAGAACGAGAAACGGGCTTAAAACGGACCAAATTGGGCCAAAGTGAAAATCGACACGACCTCAACTTGAGCCAACACGGCCGTGTCTCCTTGCTAGACTAGAACACGGCCGTGTCAAGTGAATAAATCGTCTGGTTCAGAGTTAGATAACAAGTGAAGTCTAGGTGAAATCTTCCTAAGGGTATCGTCTTAATCTACTGAGTTTTTCCAACAGTATTTCCCCAATTCATTCTTTTTGTCTTTGCGTCTTTAGCTTAGTAGTTAGTTAAATTTAGATTAAATAACAACTTCACTTATTTTAGGCTAGATAATAAAAATAAAGTTAGTATTAGTACTTTTGGTTCCTTTGGGTTCGACAACCCGGTCTTGCCTAAGCTATACTACTGTTCGATAGGTGCGCTTGCCTCAAATCGTTGTCATAGTTAGTTTCCAGGTTCGATCATTCTTTTTATAAATTTGAAAATCTGAAATCACAGCGATCAAGTTTTTGGCGCCGTTGCCGGGGAACTAAAATATTAAGAAAGCTCAATTTTTATTACTTTAGCCATTATTATTATTATTATTATCATTATTATTTTTTTTTTACTTTGCTAAATTTTCTTTTATTTGATTTTGGTAGATAGAGGAGATGGCACTGAATAACTATCGCTGGCAAGTTATGAGGACAAAGCCAACAAAAGCAAATTGATATCTACAACCTCGATCGACCCAATAACCAGCTATCAAACCGCTTAGAGATGTTAAATAAAAGTTTGATGATTTGTGTTCTTCGCAGATACATCCGGTTATGCAATCTGAAAACAAGCGGAGGCGTGGCGAATCTTGAGTACCCACCCTACGGATATGGCATAGAGAACGAACAAGTCCACTATATGGGTAACTATTCTAGACCTCAAAATAATTTTTATAGTGACACTTATAATGCAGGTTGGAGGTACCATCCTAATTTCTCGTGGGATGATCAAAGTAGCCAAGGACCGAAACTTCCTCCAAATTTTCAACAACCACCTTACCAAGAGGAAGAGGAGTCGAAACTCGAGGAGATGCTGACAAAATTCATGGCAGCCACAGATACCCGTCTCCAAAAAACTGAGACAACGCTTAATAATCAACAAGCATCGATCAAAGGGATCGAGAACCAAGTTGGGGAACTTACTAAGTCAGTTGGACAACTTGCAAAGTTAATTTTCGAACGACCGCAAGGGCATCTACCAAGCAACACTAAAACTAACCCAAAAGAGCAAATTCAAGCCGTAACAGCTCATGAAAATGAAAGGTTAGTGGAATCTGACCCAAGGCAAGAGCTTGTAGTAAGTGAAGGTAAGGTTGAGGTAAGCCATGATTTACCAAACCCGGTAACTATAGAGTACCAAGCTCATATGCCATACCCCAATGCAATAAAGAAAGACCACATAGAGGAACAATTCGGTAAATTTCTTAAACCCCCAAAGAAGTTTCTTATTAACTTGTTGTTTCTTGAAGCTCTTTCGCAGATGCCAGATCCTAGACCTCGTGTCAATAAAGAAGAAATTCATGAGGAACGAAAGCTTCGGATCGATGAACTAGACGAGTGGAAGATACACATCAAAGAAATACACGAAGCAAAAACGGGGCAACTCCACGAGAAACTTAACGATGGGACAACCCAGCTTAAGATAGGAGATCAGGTACTCAAAATCTTCCCAGATGGAACAGTCGAGGTAACTAATCCTAAATTTAGCACTTCTAAGGTAAACACTACTCAACTTAAACTTTATATCCACAACCGAATTGATCGCATGAGAAAGGATTTTCACCTCCTCAAACCACCATGACCATACGAATAAGAGGTAAAGTCTAGCTTAAGACTTTAAACGAGTACTTCTCGGGATGCAACCCGAGCACTAACCCCATAAATTTTTACATTTTTAATTCTTCTTTTACTTTTATTCCTTCTTTTTAGCACCTAACTATAAACTAACCAAAGTGCAGATTTTGAAACCACACGGCCTTACACACGGCCGTGGTCGTGGCCGTGTGGCCACCACAGGAAGGTACAAGGGCGGGGGCAACCACCAGATCCATAATCTCTATTTAGACCCCCCTTCTTCCTTTTTCTTTTTCAGTTGTCTTTCTTCTTTCATTTTCCATTATTTATTTTTATTTTTATTTTTATTTTTATTTTCCATTATTTACTTTTATTTTTATTTTTATTTTTATTTTCTTTATTATTTTCTTCTTATTCTTCATACCATTTAGATTTAGCTTAGGATACAATAAAATCAGGCCGGCTGCTTCAAGGATTCAATTTCAAACGGTTCAAGACGCCCCCCACGCTCACCTCTCGCCAATCCTATCCGGTTTCTTTTCATTAAAAATTCGAGAAGTTTCACTTCTCTCCTATCTTATGATTTTATTTTGCTATTATCTATCTTTGTACATTGAGGAAAATGTACATCTTAAGTGTGGGGGTTAACTATAGTATCATTTGAAAATCCTCGAATTATGCCTTGTCTTAAAGTAAGTTTCTCATATTATGATTTGAATGAAATTTCCATGATTTATGATTTTTATCGATATGTTTTAGATTAAGTCATTGATAATTGTGCATTGATAATTAAATTCTAAGAATATTAGAGAATCAAGCATGATAAGTCTATTTTTCAGAATTAAAAATTTTCTAGGTTGTCTACCTGAATTTAAATATTACTTTGAAGTTTGAAATTTACGAGGATGGCATCAAAATTCCCATAATTTTTGTGAGATTTTGAGCCTTATAGAGCATATATTCTTTTTCTTGCTCACTTTTTGATTATGAGTGTGTCAACATTGATTAGTTATTCTAGAACTTGCATCGATTATACATGTCGAGACCACACCTTTGATTTGATATACAGAGATGATGAAGGCACCTAGGATTCAACCCACTCACTCCACTAAAAAAACCTACCTCCATAATTAACCCTTAGTGAACCCCTTTTAATCCTAACAACCCTATTTATTGACTCACCCACTAATATTAACCCAAAACCCAGTCTATATTTGTTATCACCATTCCTCTTGACTACCCTTTTTGTCGAGATTTGATTTTGAGCAGTTACCTAACTATGTTCTATATTTCAGTTGTTAAAGTTATTTATTATTATTATTTGTGATTTGTTCTTAAAAAAATCGAAGTGTATTCATTATTAGTTTTGTGATTAAGTGAGCTTATACGTTTAAATTCCAATTACTGAAGAAGAAGCTCGTATTAGAGTATTATTAGTATAAGTTTTCAATTGATGTAATTATTTATCAGTTCATTTTTTTCTAGTTAGGTAATTTGTCAATTCAATATCGATTCTAACCCTCTAATTCAGCCTTTATCCACACCTTTAACCCAAGCCCCGTTACAACCCTTTCAAAGACCTTTTGATTTGTGCATCATCTTATATTACAGTGGTGGAGATTTGATTTTCATGCAAGCCTATGGGATTAACTTTTTAGGTTTGACATTTGAGTGCTTAATTCTGAACCTTAAACACTTCAAGTGATTTGAGTGAATCTTTTGTGAGGATGTCAATCCTTGTAGGTTTTGGGTCAGAGGTAATTATTTAGATGAGGGGAAACACCTATGTTTTGTGCTACAAATGTATGACTTATATTGTTTGAATCTTTAGGACTCTTTGAGTTAAATTATCCATGTATAAATTATCTATGAATTATGATGAGACATTGTTGATAGGAATATTGAATCATGGGAAGTTCGTTTTAATTGTAAGTTGAGAATTTTTCTTGAGGACAAGCAAAAGCTTAAGTGTGGGGGTATATGATAAACCGTAAAAGTAACACATTTTAATCCCACATTTAGCATACTTTTGGATGATTTATCCCTTGATTTATGTAAAAATGTGCTCTTAATCCTTTCTTTTCATGTTTTATACTCAGGAAAGCATCGGAGGATGAAAAGAACGAGAAACGGGCTTAAAACGGATAAAATTGGGCCAAAGTGAAAATCGACACGGCCTCGACTTGAGCCAACACGGCCGTGTCTCCTTGCTAGACTAGAACACGGCCTGATCACGATTTACATGGGTATGTCACCTCATTAAAAGTCTGAACACGGCCTAAAGATGATTCACACGGGCGTGTGCCATGGTCGTGCCCCTGCCGCGGAGAAGAGCAATTTCACTCGAAAAAGGATACTTAGGGGCAAAGAACCCTATTTCAAAAGCCTATATAAACACCCTAAGTATAACCTAGAAGGGGGCGGTGAGCTAGGCCAAAGAGCCAAGCCGAAAAGGTCAGATTTGTGGGAAATACTCGAAGATAGCCAGTTGATCCATCTCAAGAAGCCAGAATTCTACTCAAGACGGCGGATCTCTCTTTCTATTCCTTCAGGGTGTTTTAGGGATTTCTTATGTTTTGTTTTATCTTTTCTTCTGAGATGTTTTCTTTTATTGTTATGAACTAAACCCTTCAGATACCTGAAGGGGATGAAACTTAGATGAATCTTGTTATCGTTTGCTGAACTATATGATAAATATTAGATTTGTTCTTAATTATGTTTTCTTAATTCTTGTGTTAATATTTCCAGGATATTGATTCAAGTTTGATGTGCTTAGGTGGAGGAGAAAAAGTCCCTGCTTAAGAGTAGATCTAGAATAATTAAGCGGAGTTGATCGCGCGCCTAGAGATAGGGTGACGAGATTTTACCGGATTAGGGTGAAACCTAATATGGGAGTCCATAGATCGAGTTAATGCGATTCTAGGGGTTTCAATTAGAAAGAGATTTCAATTAATCAACCTAGGGTTAGACGTTATTTGATCGCTGTGAATCAGAGCTTTCAAATTTATAAAAAGAATGATCGAACCTGAAAACTAACTCTGACAACGATTGAGGCAAGTGCACCTATCGAACAGTAGTATAGCTTAGGCAAGACCGGATTATCGAACTAAAAGTACTAATACTAACTTTCTTTCTATTATTTAGCCTAAAATAAGTGAAGTTTGTTTATTAAACTAAATTAATTAACTACTAAACTAAAGACTCTAAGACAAAGAAGAATGAATTTGGAAAATAACTTGGGAAAAACTCAGTTGATTTAGATGATACCCTAGGAAGAATCCACCTAGACTTCACTTGTTATCTAACACTGAACCATACGATTTATTCACTTAGTTTGATCCGTAAGACTCCCTAACATATATTAAACCCTCTCTCGAGGCGAATAACGTCTAACCCTAGGTTAATTAGTGGAACTCTCGTTCTCTTATAATAACCCCCTAGAATAGCAGTAAATTGATCTATGGATTCCCATATTAGGTTTCACCCTAATCCAGCAAAATCTCGTCACCCTATCTCTAGGCGTGCGATCAACTCTGCTTAATTATGTTGGATCTACTCTTAGGCAGGGTCTATTCCTCCTCCACTGAAGCATATTAAATTTGGATTAAGCTCACATAATTAAGAACAAACTAAGTATTTATCATATAATTCAGAAAACAATAACAAGATTCATCATAGGTTTCATCATCTCCTTGAATTATCTGAAGGGTTTAGTTCATAAAAATAAAGGAAAACATCTCAAGAGAAAAGGTAAAACAAAACATAAGAAATCCCTAAAACCCCCTGAAGGAATTGAAGAGGAGATCCTCCGTCTTGAGTATAATTCTGGCTTCTTGAGATGGATCAACTGGCTATCCCTAAGTGAATCCCCACAAATCTGCCTTCTCTGGCCTAGCACGACGCCCCTAGACGATGGCTTTGGGCTCTCCCTTTCAGGTCATACTTAGGGTGTATTTATAGGATTTTGAAATACGTTTCTTTCTCCCTAAGTATCCTTTCCCGAATGAAATTGTTCTTCTCCACGGTAGAGGCATGGCCATGGCGCACGCCCGTATGAATCGTAACCAGGCCGTGTTTAGATTTCTTTAATGAGACACGGCCGTGTGACTCGGGGTTAGACCGTGTTCTAGATGATTGACTTGGCACGGTCATGTGGGTCCAAGTCCAGGCCGTGTCAATTTCCTCTTTAGCCCGTTTTGGTCCGTTTTGAGCCCGTTTCTCGTTATTTTTATCCTTAGGTGCTTTCCTGGGTATAAGACATGAAAAAAAAGGATTAAGAGCACCTTTTTACATAAATCAAGGGATAATTCATCCAAAAGCATACTAAATGTGGGCCTAGAATATGTTACTATTTTGTTTTATCAAATACCCCTACACTTAAGCTTTTGCTTGTCCTCAAGCAAAATTCTCAACTTACAATTAAAACGAACTTCCTATAATTCATAATAGTCATTGATAGTGTCTCATCATAATTCAGGGATAATTCATACACGGATAATTCAATTCAAAGTGTCCTAAAAATTCAAACAATATAAGCCTTATCTTTTGTAGCACAAAACATAGGTGTTTCCCTTCATCTAAATAATTACCTCTGATTTGAAATTTTCAAGGATTGACATCCTCACTAAAGATTCACTCAAATCACTCAAAGTGTTTAAGGTTCAAAATTTAGGCACTCAAAAGTCAAACATGAAGAGTTAATCCCATAGGCTTGCATGAAAATCATGTCTCCACCACTAAAATATGAGATGAAACACAAATCAAAAGGTCTTTGTTAGGGTTGTAACGGGGCTAGGGTTAAGGTGTGGAATAAGGCTGAATTAGAGGGTTAGAATCGAGATTGAATTGACAAATTACCTAACTAAGAACTAATGAACCAATAATAACAATTACATCAATTGAAAACTAATAATACTAATAATACGAGCTTCTTCTTCGATATTTGGAATTCAAACAAATGTATAAGCTCGTTTAATCACAACTAATAATGAATAATGAATATACTTTTGGTTTTTTTTTAAGAACAAACTATAAATACATAACTGAAATAAAAACATAGTTAGGCTATTAATCAAATCAAATCTCGATATAAGGGTAGTCAAAGGGAATGGCGATAACAAAAACAAAGGGTTTCGGGTTAATATTAGTGGGTGTGTCAATAAATAGGGTTGTTAGGATTAAAAGGGGTTCACTAGGGGTTAATTTGTAAAGGTAGGCTTTTAATGGAGTAAGTGGGTTAGATCCTAGGTGCCTTTATCATCTCTGTGTATCAAATCAAAAAAATGTGGTCTCGACATGTATAATCGATGCAAGTTCTAGAATAACAAATCAGTGTTGACACACTCATAATCAATAGTGAGCAAGAAAAAAAATATATGCTCTATAAGGCTCAAAATCTCACAAAAATTATGGGTATTTTGATGTCAACCTTGTAAATTTCAAACTTCAATGTAATATTTAAACTCAGTTTGACAACCTAGCAAATTTTTGATTTCTGAAAAATAGACTTATCATGCTTGATTCTCTAGTATCTTAGAATTTTATTATCAATGCACAATTATCAATGACTTAATCTAAAACATATCAATAAAAATCATAAATCATCAGAAATTTCATCCTAATTATAATATGAGGAAATTACTTTAAAAACAAGACTAAATTCAAGATTTTGAGAACAATGCAAAAAGTTTGGCACCTAATTTCAGAAATTTGAGAATAATGAAAAAAGTTAGGCCACTTTTTAGGTTGTTCACCCCCCACACTTAAGATGTACATTGCCCTCAATGTATAAAGTTAGATAATATAAATGTGATGTTCAGATCAGAAGATATGGGGATAAGTGAAACTCCCTGAATTATGGATGAAATCTTTGGAGGACGTGGAAAATATGTTGGAGGGGCCGGTCTGGGTGACGATCCTGCGCTAGATGAAGAAATTGGGTAGCTCATGCAGGATTAGCCAGGATATACTAATAATAATTAAAACTATACTAATTAAATAATTAAGGAAAAGCAAGCTAAAGTGGAGAAAAATAAAGATGAAACTAAAATTAAAAGAAAAGATGGATGGATCGTAGAGTCCTTATTGTTGGATGTGATTTCTAAGGCTGAGGATATGGTGGTGGTCGTGGCGTGATTCCCTAATAGCCTTTAGAACCTAAAATTAAGAAACTAAGATAAAATAAACTAAATTAAGCATAAGATTGTTAAAGGGAAGGAAATGGAAGAAAAAGAGAAAAATGAAATAAAAACTAGATAGCCTCAAATATCCTTGGCTTGTTGTTTGGATGAAGCTGCCGGCATGAACTCATGTGAATCGGTCTCCTTTGAGGAGACTGTGTTTGGCCTTTTACGTTTCTTTTCCATGGATATGATGTTGTTGTGGCTCAAGAGTCTAAAGATTTATTAGGAAAAGGAAAAAGAAAGAGGGAGAACAGAAGGAAAGAAAGAGAAGATGGAAGAAGGTGGGGTGAAGGGGGAGGGCTATGGGTTTTAAATAAATTTTGTATCTAAGGCTCTCCCATGCCCGTGGACGGAGGGTGTGTCGATTCACACGGCCGCATCGCACGGCCGTGTTCCTAGGCTTGTTGGTTCCCCACGCTCGTGTCTAGCCTGTGTTCGGCAAGTCAGTATGTTGGCACGGTTTTAAGGCACGGGCGTGTTCTGCCCGTGGTTGGAAAGTCAGTAGCTTCACACGGTTATGGGGCATGGCCATGCCCCTTTGTCGGTGCCCGTGGTGTAGTGGTTGGATCCGTGACGTCGAAAAGTGCTTAGAACTGATTCGCACGGCCTCTGCTATGTCAGTATGGGGATTCTTATGGTCCACACGGCCACGGCCACGGCCGTGTGCAAGGCCGTGTGACCTGGAATTCTGCACCCCTTGTTAGTTTAAAGCTAGATGTTATAAAGAAAGGATAAGATAAATATAAAATAAAAGTTAATGGGGTTAATGATCGGGTTACCTCCCGAGAAGCGCTCGTTTATAGTCTTAAGCTAGACTTTACCTCTCATTTGCATCTTTAGGGTGGTTTGAGGAGTTGGAAGTCCTTCCTCATGCTATCATTTGTGTCTTCGTGAAAAAATTTAAGTCGAGATGTGTTTATAGTAAAAGTACCAAAAATAGGATTACTTACCTCGACTGTTCCGTGTGGGAAAACACTGGTTACCCTAAAAGATATTTCTTTGTTTGTGCTAGGGTCCGGAGGAGATATTCGAGGATCTACCTGATCTAACAGTACCTGGTCCCCTATTTTGAAGTGGTTTGTTGTTCCTATTAGCTCTTTTGGGGGCTCCTTCGATTTTATCTTGTGTGGTTCCTGTTCTTCACCGTGTATCCCTAATTTCTCCTTGAAGTGTGTCTTCCACTCGTCTGGATCATCGAACTGAATCCCTCGATCTTCATGAACTACTTCCTTGTTGGCTTGAGGTTTAGGATCGGGTTCAGTTGTATTCTTTGGTGGTGCTTCCTAAAAATAGGGGTTAACCGAATGATTAACAGTAGAATTTACGTTCTCACCTTGATTATTCGATGTTCTAGCCAAGTCGAGAGCCTTGATGGTGACTGTCTCATTCCCTACACAAAGTATGAGTTCTCCTGCATCAACATCAATATTAGTCCTGGCAGTTGCTAAAAAGGGTCTTCCTAAAATTAGGGGGATCGAATTATCCTCATTCATGTCTAAGACAACAAAATCTATCGGGAAAACGAATCATGGATTTTTACAAGAACATCTTCGATAATACCCCTAGGAATTCTAACAGTTTTATTAGCTAATTGAATGCTCATCCTAGTTTGTTTGGGTTTCCCTAGACCTAATTGTTTAAACAATTTGTAAGGCATGACATTTATGCTTTCCCCTAAATCAGCTAACGCATTATCAATAGTTAGTCTACCAATTAAACATGGAATTGTAAAACTCCCTGGATCTTTTAGCTTTTGCGGTAGTCTATTCTGTAACATTGCTGAGCACACTGCGTTTAATTCCACATGTGGATCTTCGTCTAGCTTGCGCTTATTCGTCAAGAGATGTTTTAAAAATTTCCTCGAATCTGGCATCTGTGAAAGAGCTTCAAGTAGCAGTAAGTTAATATGTAATTTCTTTAAAAGTTTAAGGAACTTACCAAACTATTCCTCTGTATCGTCTCTTGTTAATGCTTCGGGATATGGTATGCGAGGTTGGTACTCCTTGATTACCGGTTTTGGTTTGTCTTGTGGTACCTCAACTTTACCTTTTTCTACCTCGTTTCCTTGTGTTGGACTGGGTTTGTCTACTTCTTCGCTTTCTTGAGCTGTTATGGCTTGGATTTGCTCCTTTGGATTAATTTCAGTATTACTCGGTAGATGCCCTTGCAGTCATTTGGATAATAGCTTCGTAATTTGTCCGACTGATTGGGTAATTTCCCCGATTGCCTTTGTAAGTCCTCCAACTTGGTTCTCGATCGTTTTGATCGATGTTTTTTGGGTGTCGAGTGTTACCTCGCTTTTTTGAGACGGGCTTCATGGATGCTATAAATTTGTTCAACGTCTCTTCAAGATTCGGCTTCTTTTCCTGTGGATAGGGCTGATTTTGGAAATTTTGAGGAGGTTGTTGTCTTTGATTTCCTTGTCCTCCCCACGAAAAATTTGGGTGGTTCCTCCAACTGGATTATAATTATTACTATATGGGTTATTATTAGATCTAAAATTGTTACCTATATAGTTCATCTGTTCAGCTCTCTGTGCCCTGGGTTGGTAGGGTGGGTACTCGGATTCGCCACAGTTCCACTTGCGTCGCACTGCATGACTGGATGTACCTGCGAAGAACACAAATTATCAAGCTTTTTATTCATCAACTCTACCTGATTTGATAGCATGGTTATCTTTAACGTCGAGGTTGTAAACTCCGCCGCTTTTTGTTGGCCTTGTTCTTGTAACTTGCCACATCGATAGTTATTCAAATGACATCTCTTCTATAAATTCGTAGGCTGCCTCAGGAGTTCTATTATTTAAGGTTCCACCGGCGGCTGAATCAATTAGTTGTCTCGTTGAGGGGTTTACACCGTTATAGAAAGTCTGAACTTGGAGCCACAAAGGTAAACCATGGTGTGGACACCTTCTTAAGAGATCCTTATATCTCTCCCATGCATCGTATAATGTCTCTAAATCAATCTGCACAAAAGAAGAGATATCATTACGTAATTTGGTTTGTTTTGGCCATGGGAAATATTTTAATAAAAAATTTCTGGTCATTTGTTCCCATGTAGTGATTGACCCTCGTGGTAACGAAGTTTAACCAACCGTTTAGCTTTATTCTTTAATGAAAAGGAAATAATCAAGTCGTATGGCATCATCGTAAACGCCATTTATTTTGAAGGTATCGCAGAACTCTGAAAAGTTAGCTATATGAGTATTTGGATCTTCGTCCTGCAAACCATCAAATTGAACAAATGTTGAATCATTTGTATAGTGTTAGGCTTTAATTCAAAATTATTAGCAGCTATAGCAGGCCTAACAATACTTGATTTGGCTCCTGTTAAATGAGGTTTAGCATAATCAAACATAGTACGAGGAGCATTATTTTCTCCCACATCTTGTGGTGGAAGATTATTTTTGTCCATCCCTTCAGTAGGATTGGATCTGTCTTCTCGCTCTCCTTGGTAATTTAGGGCTCGCCTAATTTCTCTGCGATTTCTCCGAGCGGTAGCTTCAATATCACTGTCGTATTCTAAAGGTCCTCTCGGGTTCCTTCTAGTCATAAACTAGAGGTACCTGCTAGGAAAAGAAAGAAAGAAAATTAGGCAAATTTTAAAAATAAAAATAAATTGCAAAAAATAAAAATAATGGCTAAAGTAATAAAAATAGAGCTTTCTTAATATTTTGGTTCCCCGGCAACGGCGCCAAAAAGTTGATCGCTGTGAATCAGAGCTTTAAAATTTATAAAAAGAATATCGAACCTGGAAACTAACTCTGACAACGATTGAGGCAAGTGCACCTATCGAACAGTAGTATAGCTTAGGCAAGACCGGATTATTGAACCCAAAGGAACTAAAAGTACTAATACTAACTTTATTTCTATTATTTAGCATAAAATAAGTGAAGTCTATTTATTAAACTAAATTAATTAACTACTAAACTAAAGACTCTAAGACAAAGAAGAATGAATTTGGAAAATAACTTGGGAAAAACTCAGTTGATTTAGATGATACCCTAGGAAGAATCCACCTAGACTTCACTTGTTATCTAACACTGAACCATACGATTTATTCGCTTAGTTTGATCCGTAAGACTCCCTAACGTATATTAAAACCTATCTCGAGGCGAATAATGTCTGACCTTAGGTTAATTAGTGGAACTCTCATTCTCTTATAATAACCCCCTAGAATAGCAGTAAATCGATCTATGGATTCTCATATTAGGTTTCACCCTAATCCGGTAAAATCTCGTCACCCTATCTCTAGGCGCGCGATCAACTCCGCTTAATTATGTTGGATCTACTCTTAGGCAGGGTCTATTCCTCCTCCACCTAAGCACATTAAATTTGGATTAAGCTCACATAATTAAGAACAAACTAAGTATTTATCATATAATTGAGAAAACAATAACAAGATTCATCATAGGTTTCATCCCTTCTGTATCCGAAGGGTTTAGTTCATAAAAATAAAGGAAAACATATCAAGAGAAAAGATAAAACAAAACATAAGAAATCCCTAAAACCCCCTGAAGGAATTGAAGAGGAGATCCTCCGTCTTAAGTATAATTCTGGCTTCTTGAGATGGATCAACTGGCTATCCCTGAGTGAATCCCCACAAATCTGCCTTCTCTAGTCTAGCACGACGCCCCTAGACGATGGCTTTGGGCTCCCCCTTTCAGGTCATACTTAGGGTGTATTTATAGGCTTTTGAAATACGTTTCTTTCTCCCTAAGTATCCTTTCCAGAATGAAATTACTCTTCTCCACGGTAGAGGCACGGCCATGGCGCACGCCCGTGTGAATCGTGACCAGGCCGTGTTCGGATTTCTTTAATGAGACACGGCCGTGTAGGTCGGGGTTAGACCGTGTCCTAGATGATTACTTGGCACAGCCGTGTGGGTTCAAGTCCAGGCCGTGTCGATTTCCTCTTTAGCCCGTTTTGGTCCGTTTTGAGCCTATTTCTCGTTCTTTTTATCCTTGGGTGCTTTCCTGGGTATAAGACATGAAAAGAAAGGATTAAGAGCACCTTTTTACATAAATCAAGGGATAATTCATCCAAAAGCATACTAAATGTGGGCTTAGAATATGTTACTATTTCGGTTTATCATTATTCGCTTCGAGAGAGGGTTTAATATACATTAGGGAGTCTTACAGATCAAGTCAAGTGAATAAATCGTCTGGTTCAGAGTTAGATAACAAGTGAAGTCTAGGTGGATTCTTCCTAAGGGTATCTGGTTCCGAGTTAGATAACAAGTGAAGTCTAGGTGGATTCTTCCTAAGGGTATCGTCTTAATCAACTGAGTTTTTCCAACAGTATTTCCCCAATTCATTCTTTTTGTCTTTGCGTCTTTAGCTTAGTAGTTAGTTAAATTTAGATTAAATAACAACTTCACTTATTTTAGGCTAGATAATAAAAAGAAAGTTAGTATTAGTACTTTTGGTTCCTTTGGGTTCGACAATCCGGTCTTGCCTAAGCTATACTACTATTCGATAGGTGCGTTTGCCTCAAATCGTTGTCATAGTTAGTTTCCAGGTTCGATCATTCTTTTTATAAATTTGAAACTCTGAAATCACAGCGATCAATACGTCATTGGGATTGGCGTAAATTGGAGCATTTTTGAATTTTGCCTTGCGCCTGATTCTTGTCTTGTCGACCCTTGTTGCCCAGCCGTAATTACCTTTGGCTGGCTAACAGTGATTGCCTCGAGTACCCTTTGTTGTATGTACTCGTATTATTCACCTCATTGTCCTTTTTCCTAGGAGCAGACCTCTTAGTGGTTTCCCCCACTTCAATCTTACCACCCCTTATGGCATTTTCTATCATTTCTCCTGCCATCATTATATCCGCGAAGCTCTTGGTAGTACTTCCTATCATGTGGGTGATGAATGGAGCCTTCAAGGTGTTGATAAAAAGCATTGTAGTCTCCTTTTTTAAGAGCGATGGCTGAACTTGCATAGCAACCTCCCTCCATCTTTGCGCATACTGCCTGAAGGTTTCATTCGACTTCTTTTCCATATTCTGCAACATGATTCTGTCAGGCGTCATGTCTGTGACATGATTGTATTGCTTCATGAAGGCTTGGGCTAGGTCTCTCCAGGAGCTAATATTAGCACGGCTAAGTTGATTGTACCACCTGGACACTGTCCCCACCAAACTGTCTTAGAAACAATGAATCAAGAGTTGATCATCACTCATCCGTCTACAGAACATAGTGATATGGGCTTCAGGGCAGCTAGTCCCATTGTACTTCTCAAATTCTGGCATTTTGAACTTATGAGGAAGCACCATGTCTGGAACCAAGCTCAGGTCTTTAGCATCAAATCCATGATGATTATCAGCATTTTCCAAAGCCTTGAACTTCTCTTCCAACCATCTGCAACGATCTTCCAACTGCCTTGAAGATTCAATTCTTGTCCCTTCCCTCTCTACTATATCTAAGTCAGGGATAACAGGATTAGCAGGGTTATCTCATGGGTTGGATCTTGTGCCAACTTGGAAATCCATCGGTACTCCAGCGTCATTTTGCTCTTGTTGAGGCCTAATCGTGACAGATGGCCTTTGGGATATTCCTCCGGTTGTGTTTGCACATGCGGTGGGGTGAAACCCCGAGGAAAGTCCCCATTATCTTTAGCATTAACTATGGGACCCTTTCCTTTGTCCATCGCCCCGTTCAGCATCTGAGCCATTTGATCCATCATGTTCCTTTGAGCTTCCAACATTTGGTCTCTCATTTCTTGTTGGAGCTTTGCCAATTGCTCTTGCATCTGGTCTTGCATGTCTCTCTGGAATTGTTCAAGTCTTTGATCCATTTTCTTTGTTTTGGCACGTGTACCGTAATGGTGTTCAGTTTCTAGATTTTCCTTCTCTCTCTCTCTGTTAATTTCAACTAATTAGGCTCTCTCTATAGACTTAAATGCATATTATGTGATGCAATGCAAATGCATGAATGCAATGAGGCATCGATTCAAATTCAACTTCATTTTAGAACACTTTATTAGAAAACAAAATCCTTTACATAAAACGGACTACAAATATGCTTTCACCCTAAGGCCCAAAGTTTTAATTTTCCTAAACAGCAAGGCTAACTCTTGACCACGTACTGACTGTGGCTCATACTTCGTGCTCAATGTATCAGCTTGTACTCCTAAGGTCTGTAGGTGATCAGCTACCTCTCGAATCTGAACTATTGCTTTACCCATGAGATAATCCCTATTTTTAATTTGATCATGAGAATGGTGAAGCTCTTCCTTCCAACGCACTTCTCTTGTCTCAAGAAGCTCGATCCGAAGTTCACAAATGTGCAATGTTGATTCTGACTCTTCAATCTTACCCTTCATTTCCTCGATCTTGTTCAGACTTGATTTTAGCTCGACCTCAAAATTACGACTTCGATGGTGATGAAGAGACCGCCCAAGTTCAGCCACTCTAGCTTTTAATTCTCCTTTTTAATTTCGACTTTCTACAAAACTCTTCTCTATGGCCTCATTTCGCACTTGCATTTCTTGAAACTTCCTCTCCCAATGGTTAGCTTTGGCCTTTTCCTCTTGAATCTCCTGTTGCCACTGTTCTGAAGTCTTTCCCAATCCAGCGCTCTTCATCGTCAGACGTATCTTCTTATATTCTGTCTTCAAACTATCTCGATCTTCATCTATCTTCCTCTTTTCTTTTCTTAATTTTTTGGCCTCCAGTTTCTGAACATCCGCATCTAATCTTAGGTGCATTTTTTCTTCTTCCAACTTCTCTATCCTTTTTCCGAGCTCTAAACTTTGCCTCTCGAAGTCTTGCTTTATAATCTCTAACTCCGATGGGACCACTTGTAAATACTCCTTCATCGATCGAGCACCCTCCAGGCTTGGCCCAGGGATGTTATCATTGATCCTTTTGCTCGACCACTCCTTGTATTCCAGGGTTGTCATCGGTCCTCCAGTCAATATCTTCATACAGCGAGCCCACTTCCAAGCCTCAGAAATCTCTCGAATCTTCTTCTTATAATTATCCCCCTTATATGAGAATTCACTTTGAGCTAACCCATATGTCGCCGGTATGAACTGTCTTTTTTTGTATTGCCTTAGTACGAGCAACAGTGCATATCCAACAGCTCCCCAGATTCCAGGCAGAGGTACCCAATCAAAATTTCCACACCGATAAAGGACTTCGTCGGGAACCATCCAAGGGGCTTTCCACTCAACATCTTCCTCTCGGAGGTTTTAAAGAATTTCTATCCACCTTTCCTCTGATATATCATCCCTCCTTGTCGTAGTTGTGGCCTCTTTTAAAGGGGAATAACTTTCAAAGAACACTCGGTAAGGAACCTTGTCAACCCTCCAAAAATGACTGTGGAACCAAACCAACAACAACTGTGTGCATCCAATGAATCTACCTTCACCAGCTCTCCGACATGCATTCAAAGATCTGAACGTCTCGGCTAAGATCACAGGTACAGGTGTGACCCCTTTGTTAAGTCGGTCGAATAAATCAGTAACTGCTTCATCTATATGTCTTAGAGCTTTAGGGAAAATTACCAAACCATAAATACATAAGGCAAAGACGTCGATCTTCTTCTTTACATCTAGATGTGCTAGGATGAGGTCCCTCAAACTCACCCAAGGTATGCATTTACCCTCACATTTCTCTTGGATTCTGGCTGCAACCCACTGTTCACTCATCCCCGTGATACTCATTAACTTCTTCACAAAATTTGGGACATTGGCAGCCCTAAAATAAGCTTTGTCGACTTGGACCCTTGAACAGCGAAGCAAGGTTGTATATTCCTCTACCGTGGGCACTAAATCTACTTTCTCGAAAGTGAAACAGCTATAAGCAGAGTTCCAAAACTGACTCATAGCCCGGAATAGATGCTTATCTACCTTGATGTCGAGCAAGTAGGGTAGATCGCCATAATTACGATAGAACAGCTGCTTTGTCTCATCGTCCCACTGGGTCCATATTTCTTTCAACTCTCGGAATTCATTCTGCGTGATACTAATACGAGTAAAATCCCATAGTTCAGACACATACCCGTTAGCTAAGCTATTCCCTTTCTCTAATTGCGTTTGCTCTGACCATGTACAGACAGCTACATTGTCTCCCACTTTATCAAGGAACTCGTTCTCCATAACTAGCTTCTAACTTAGAAACTGACCGTGAATCGATACCTCTCTAAAATATGAAATGACATGCACCAGAAAAATAAAGCACAACAAGTTAGTATTATGAAATAAAATATAAAGCAAATAAAATAACAAACACCTATTTGGGTAAACACTAAGGCTTGGCATAATTCTACTTAGGGTGAGTCCTTATGTTTTCTACGTGTGGTTTAGCTCTAAAGTTAAGGTACCTGAACCAGCAGATTCCTCGATCCTCACCCATTATAGGCTCATACGGACCGAGTTCGGTTTAGGGGAATACATTTCCCTATGGCCATGCGAAAGTGAAAACTTCACGGAGACATAGGTACAGATGTATCCCGGAAGCAATCCACTAGCCCATGCGGAGGTGAAAACCTCACGAAGGCATAGCTTATCGCTCCCACTTAAAGGTGCGACCACAACGGTCATACAATGCAATGCAAAAATATTTTACAAGATTAGAACAATATGCAACAAAAAGGATCATAATTTTTCAAATCGGATTTTCAAATTTAGACAAAAGGACAAGAAATAATCAATTTTACGGCTTGACTCTCTTATTATTTCCCTAGTGGAGTCACCAAACTGTCGAAATCATTTTTATATTTTAGAAAACGGGGTCAACTTTAAAAAACAAAAATGGAGTCGCCACCAATCCTTTTTGCTTAGGTGTGATCGGATCACCTTTTAAAACATTTTATTTCAAAAAAAACATTGATTTTAGTCTACGAAATTTAGGAAAACGGGTTCGGGAGTCGGTTACATACGAGGAAGGATTAGCACCTCAATGCGCGCCCAAAATTGGTACGGATAATTATTGTCCTAATGTCGAAAATTCAAAAATTTGAAAACATGATTTCTTTAAAAACTTGAACAATTTGAGTTAAAATTTGAGATTTCTTTGTTCCGAAAGAATACAAACATCACATCTAGCATGTTAGGACAAGATATTTTAAACCCTCGTAACCAAAATCATCTCATCATTTACAAAACTTTATTAAAAGGATATTTAGTTATTTAGTCAAACGGAAAATCGAAACCCAGCACGTTAGGGCACTATTCCCCGAATTTCTAAATACAAAACATTGCCTTATTTCTAAAAAACTTTCAGATAAAATATAGTAATTTTGCAAAATATATTTTATTTTAAACGATGATCCATGTGAAAATATCGCATTAATACATCATCAAACATAAATACCAAAAGCAATCATGATATACTAACATTTCATATTAATATAGACAATAAAAGAAATAATAATATAAAATAACGACTAATAAAAATAACTACAATAAAGCAATCATAAATAAATGAAAGAGTATGAACAAATAGAATATATAAAGCAATAAATAACAAAATAAAAAAAAAACTACTAAATAAATATGAAAATTTCTCATGCAAAATTAAACTTTCCATGCAATGACATATACCAAATAATAAATAAATATTGCAAAATAAAAAATAAAGAATAGTACATATATTTTGAGAAAATAAATAAAATACGTTTTGAAATAAATAAATGATTTATAACTTTAAATAAAAACATATTTATAATAATCTAATACATGTAAAACTACATATTTAAGAATAAACAATATATTATACAAAATTATAGGCAACATTAAGGATAAAATAATTTAAAAGTTATATATAAAATATAATATAATAATGTATAATATATAAAATAAAAATACAATATAATAACTAATATATAAATTTTTAAAATAATATACAATATATGAATAATATTGAAAAATAATAATAAATAATAATAATTTAATATATATATATAATAATTAAAAAATAAGAATAAAATGAAAATAAAAAGAATAAAAAAATCAAATGAGTAAGGATTAATTTAAAATAATAAAAAAATTTAAGGTTAAAAATGCAAAAAGGATGATATTGGAACGCGCGCCAAACTGCAGGGACCTATTGGGCAATTATGCCCCATCTCCTAAACGGCTGCTCACATTACATTCAACCATCTTAAATAGCCCAAGGGACTAAATTGAAATATAAACAAACATTTAGGGCCGAATTAAAAAACTTAAATTAAACGAAATTAAAAATAATAAAATTACGGAAGGACTAAAATGGCAATTAGACCTTTTAACAAAAACGCGCAGATCCTCTTCGGGTTTTCGGGTCAACACGCGGATCCCCCTTTAAAACGACATCGTTTTATGCTTATTAGCTTAAGCAAAAACGGTGCCGTTTCTTCATTGCTATATAAGTTAAAATAGGTCCCAAAAAATCATTTTAACATTCTTTCTAAAAAAAAAAAACAAATGAGAGCCCCGAAAACTCTCTCCGCCCTTCGGCCTTTGGCCAGGACCCCGATGAAGGCCCGTCGCATGCGCTACCGTACGCGCCACCGTATAAGGCGGTTGGAGGCCGGCGACTTCGCTGTTGAACACGAATCGAAAGGTAAAAAAAAACCTTTTATCTGTTTTTTATTTCTTGTATATTCAATATTTGCACGAATAAAAAAAAATAAAAAAACTCGAATGAAAATCGGAAATCACCTCTGTAAACAGGCTTTCGTATTTTATTTCTCTGTATTTTTTTGTGAATATTTGCGTATTCTTTTTTGTGTTTTCTTGTGTGTCTGTATGTGTCCCCTGTATTACAGATTATTTGGGGTTTTATAGCCCCAAAATAAAAAAATAAAAAAGGAAATACGTATATTCTGTTTTGTTTGCCTTGTTTGCTGCTTGTGTTTCTTTCCTTTTTTGCAGATAGAGTGACGATGAGCGCGGCGGCGATAGGGCGCGCTAATTGCGGCGCGCTAGTTGCGGCGCGATTGATGGCGGCGTGACCGAGGGGCTGCTGGGGCGCTTGCGGCGCGAGGGCTTCCTAGGGTTCTAGAAACCCTCATTTCTGACTAGGTTCTGGGCCCGTGTGAGTTTGGGTTTGTTTAGGTATTTGGGCATGGGGGTTTAGTTGGGTAATGGGATTAGGTTTAGCCGGTTTTAGGCTAGTTGGGCCACGTAGGTTTGTGTTGTAAAGGGGGTAATGTTTTGGGTCTATTGGGTTAGTTAAGTTTGGGTTGTAATGGGCTTCAGGTTTTAGGTATTGGGTCAAAGGTTGTAAATGGACTGTTTTAAAAAAAAAATCTGGACTTTGGTTTATTTTTTATTTTTATTATTTTTGGTTTGTTTTCAAGCCCGGGCAAAATGGGCCGATTACAGTATGCATTTATTGACTGTAATTAATAATTAGTGGTATAATTTATTGTTAGTTTGATCGTAATTGCTCTAGCAACAAATGTGGCACCTTATAGCTCAAATCTGGTGATCTAGTCAGGTATGAGGTGTTATAAAAATAAACTATTATGAATCACTCATTGAATTTTCTTGGTTTGTATGAGTCCCACCATGTGCTATTGCTATGTGTGAGTTTTAGTTAGTTTTGTTGGTTCTAGTCTAGATTGTACTAGTTCTTAGCTTGTATATGTTGAAATTGTTTGATTTAACATTTTATTCCAATTTTTAGTCTATCTGTAGTAAAATAGTTTAATTCTACACTTTGTTGTTGTTTGGAAATATTATATTTGTAATTTGAATGTACTTGTAAAATTTCAAAAAAAAAAAATAACAATTGACCTAAACCCAAGCTTATTTAAATTTGAAACCGACACAAACTAAAACCAATTTGAACCTTTTTAAACCCAAATCAATTCAAACATGAAACAATGGAAATGAACTGAACAAAATAAGTAACTCAAAAGTATCCAAGCGGAATTTCAAATTATCCAAACTTAGAATTACCCAAACAATAATTAAAACTTGAAACGATTCAAAGTTAAAATGACTTGAACTAAAAAATTATCAAAACTCAAAATGGCCAGCCCAATGGTCCACCTTTATATATATTAGAAATATTTATGGGTTAAGTTGGATTCGAGACAAGATTATATATGATGTCAATACACTCTATATTTATTCAAATTTTGTTCGGTTCAAAATATAGATTTAAAATTTTGTCTAAATTCACATATATTTATTAATAACTAACTCAAACCTAGTTTAGGTTCATACATATTATTTATATATATTATTTTTATTTAATATTTTAGATGGTTTTTTTATTAAAAATTTAAATTTAGACAAATTAACATATTTTTTAAGGGTAATTATTTTATAAATTTCACAAGTGGATTGAGAGAATAACAAGTGTTATATTTATTTATATATTTATTATTTTATTATTTTACTACTCCTATAACATACTTGACAAACTCTCAATGTCTTTTTGGAGTCTAACAAACTCTACACGAGTATATGGAATAATTTTTTTAAAAATATTTACCTTGTGTTTTATAATCATATATTTAATTTATGTGATTTGAATTATAAAAGTAAATTAAATATATTATAAAAGTACAAAATCGACTAGGCCGAGCAGAGATCAGATTAGAGCCCGACCCTTAAGGCATGAATGGTTGGATGTAATACCAATATATTACAGCTCAATTCAGTGGGCCCATCACTAAGCCATTGTTTGGTTGGCCGTAATGAGCTATTATAGCCCTATTCCATACGGGCTTATTATAACAGCTCATTTTTCAGTGGTGTCGGAAATAGTGGTTTTGGGGCCACCAAATCCGACGAGTAAGCTCATAAATATTAAATAATAATATTTACGAGTCAAATGTGATTTTTTAAAAAAGGTTTTTGATTTGATAATTTACGTTATTTAAGTGATTTATTAAGTTCAAGTGGTAAAATACTAAGGTCAAGTGGTTTTAAAAAATAAGGTATCGGGACCTCGTTTCTATAAACTGAGCCGTAAATATTTTTATAAATATTTAAGGAGTGTTATTAAGGTGGTATTAAAGTTTCGTTGAAAAATTTTAACGTTTCAATAGTTAATTAATTAAAAAGGACTAAATCGTAAAAGATGTAAAACTTGATCACTATTTGATTTAAGTGATTAAATGGTTTATTGAATAAAGGAAAAGGGACTTAAATGGTAATAAAACCATTTAAGGAGTTAGTGGACTTATATGGACATGACTTTGGTGTTTTATTTATTTATTAACCAAAGTTAAAATGGTAATTTGATAATTAATTAAATTAAATAAAACATAAGTAAAAAAAAAAAAGGTTGTCATCTTCCTTTCTCTTTTGTTTTTCAACCGAAATCCATGGTTATGGAAGCTAGGTTCGACCATGTTTTATTTTGTGCATGTAAGTCCCTAAGCTATTTGTTTCTAATAATTTTTATGTTTTTGAGATCGTTGCAACTAGGTCCAGTTAACCCGTACCTTCGATTTTGAAACTGTTAAAGATTTTAAATGATGCCATTTATGAATCTAGAGATTTTTTATGTTAAATGATGAATTTGAAGTATTATTTGGTATTTAAAAGTATTTTTAAGTGATTTTTGATGAATTTATCGATTAGGGACTAAATTGTTAAAATAATAAAAATACAAGGATTTGTTCTGAAATTTTTCCATAAATGGGCTGTGTTCGGTGCCATAAGTATTTGGCTAGGTTCAATTTTGGGTAAAAATGGTTAAGTTGCATGTTTTAGGCTCAGGGACTAAATTGAATAAAAGTAAAACTTTAGGGGTAATTTTGTAATAATGTCAAAAATAACTAAAGTGCATAAAATACATTTTTTACTATCTAAATTAATAGATTGAATTAAATTATTAATTTAGATCAAGATCGGGTGGAAAATCAAGGAGAATAGAAAATTACCAAAATGCCCCTATTCTTTGACATTTCTGCAATTTTTCCAGGTAAGTTCGTATAAACTTTACTATGTATAATTTTGATTAAATTTAATGTTATTATATGATTTAATGAAAATGAATCAATATATATATGTTAATTATACAATTTATCGAGTAAAGAAACGATGAAAATTCAACGACGTACGACGACTATTGAGCCCCGTTTGAACCTTAGGAATATATAGGATACAAATGACATGTCATTAGGGTTACCATGTTTCGGGTGTTGGTCCTGAACGTCCTACCGGTGGCTGAGTTCTGGCATGTATTACGGATACTTGACAGCTTGTGTTAGCAGCACCGTGTAGCTACATTCTGACCGACAGGTTGTGTGAACAGACCCATTTGTGGCTCGAGAGAGAGCATATATGTAAAGGAAAAGGAAAGAAATGGTTTTGACCATATGTTAGCACACAGTGTAAGAGATTCTCGTATATCCGATATTATTCTAAATGGTTCAACATGCATACAAAGGGAAGGAACGGTAAGTGTTCCGATTGGCAATGTCATGAAAGTATGGAAAGGTATGAGTTGTTGATGATTAAAGTATGTATAGCCATATGAATGCTTACATGCTATATTCATGAAAGTTAGTTTATCATGTGATGATTTTTGCAAAGTTATGTGTTAATCACTAACGTGTGACTATGGTTAATGCTATGTTTATGTCTTATGTGTTATGCAAATGAAATGGTAAGTGTTCAATATGAATTAAGATATGTATGCATGAAACTCATTGAAATGGTGATACATGGAAAACATGATATGTTATGAGATGGATGATAAATCCAATTGAATTGTGCTCAAGTATAATGGTTATCCATGTTAAATTCATATGTATCATGTTTAAATGAACTAACATGTGTTGTTGATGTGCTTAGGCTTATGCCAAGCTTGTGGATATGATTGATGTTTATGATTATGCTTATACTATGCATATGAAGTAGGTAAGAAAAAGGAGTGATACGGTAAGTACATAATTGGGATATATTATGACGTTATAAAAAGGTTTAATGAGATAAATGATGTATTAATATGTTAGTAAATTGCTTATGCATTGAATGAATCTATCTATGCCATGGATAAATACCTTGAATTGAGAATTAATAATGTTATTTATGCTTATGATAAGCATTTGGGAATGGAAAGGAAAGTAAGCAAATAGAAAGATATATAATATTATAAAAAGGTTGATGATTATATATTATGTTTCATGAAATCCTATCATGTTATGAATGGTCAATAAATATGTGACATTAATCAACTTACTCATTTGTGAGTTGATGAATATGGTTTGATAAATCTTGAGACATTAGTATAGGTTTACTTTTAACTTATAAATTTCATTATTGAAATGTAATAATATGTTTATTGTTTATACAAGCTTACTAAGCATTCATTGCTTACGTCGTTATCTTTCTCTTACTTTACAGATTATCGAAAGCTTGATAGGGTTGGAAGCTAGTTGGAGATTCATCACACTATCCATCGATTTTATCGGTAGATTTTGATGCTTTGGTCGTAGTTATAATGGCATGTATAGGTAGACGTATGTCTAATGTTTAGTTAATGATATCGGCATGTAATGTTGCTTTGAATATGTGAAACTTATGATATTTGATGCCTTGATTATTGGTGTGCTTTTGGCACTTTGATGTTTAAAGGTTGGTGATTATAAGATCAAATTGATGCATGTTTTATGGCCAAAGTGGTAAGAGTTGTCATGTTTGCAAAGTGATCATTTAGGGCATGTTTTGATATGAAATTTAGTCAAGTCTGTTTGTTTGAATTATGACCATGTGGAATAATTTGGTATGTATATATGTTGGTTATTGGAACTATTTGGAATTGGTTAGAATGGTGACATTTAAATGGTTTTGATGCATGTGAGAAGTAGTCCCAATGGTAAGGTCATTTTGGTATGTTTGATATAGAAACAATTAATCAAAAAATGATTAAATATGCACATGTATAGGTGTTTTGTGCTTGATGATATAGCCATTATGTTTGGCTTGTAATTATGGTATTTTGGATGATGCATTAGTTGTTATGTTAGCATGTATATGTGGTCTTATAATGGTTGATATTTTAGCATGTTGGTGCTTAAAGGTTGGGAGTTGGAATGGTATATAAAATACATGCTATGAAATATTGTTTTGATATGCTTGAATGAGATCATTGAGGTATGGAAATTGATAGTGAACATTGAGTTAAAAAATGACTAGTTTGGTGTGTTTGGATGTGTTGACATATGGTCAAGTTTGCTTAGGTAGTGATGATAGGTGTTGAATAGTCAAATTGGTGTTTTGAGTATAATATTGGAATGTGAACATTGCGGTAAATGTTGGCATAAAATTAGTTATAAAGGTTAGTTTATTTGTGGTTAAACTTAGAAAATGTATAATCATGTTTGATTGTTGTGATTGAGGTTCCTTTTGGGCATATTGGTTGTATGATTAAATACTACGATGATCTAGCTTGAATATGCATGTGTTAGGTGCATTTTGAATGCTTGAATATAGGTGAAATTGACTTGTAAGGGTGTGCTTGAATTGGGTGAAAGAAATGGCTTGAATTTCACCTATTTCTTATCCATACGGCCTAAGACACGGGCATGTGTCTCAGCCATGTGTGTCACACGGCCACGCGACACGGCCATGTGTCCCCTGTAGGTTTTTAAAAGTTTTATATAGAGAGTTACACGGCCTGGCACACGGGCGTGAGCCTTGGCTGTGTGACCCAAGTCAAAGAGTTACACAGGCACGGACATGGGCTGGGACACGACCGTGTGTCCCTACTTCGAGTGCCCACAAGACTAGAGACACGGGCATGTGACTCAGCCGTGTGAGTCACACCGCCATGTGACTCACACGGTATGAATTTTTCTATCTTCTGCCATGAAATTCTAAATATTTTTTATTTAGTCCCGAATCATTTCTAAAGTGTTTCTAAAGCCTCGAAGGCTCGAAAAAGAGACATTATGCATGTGTTTGAATGGAATATAATGTGTTTTATAAATGGTTGTAATCGAATGTTTTAAGTTAAAAGTTTTCGGTAATGTTCCGTAACCCTATTCTGACGATGGATACGAGTTAGGGATGTTACACTTATTTAGGGAAAAAATTCTATTTACCATTCGGCGGTCTCCCCACGGAATGATGATTCAGGGAATGGATGGGTAACAAATTAGGTCAAGCTTTCAATTTTACACTCACCATTATCGTTTCTTTCTCATGTCTGAAACCTTTTCCCTCTTTTCCATGCTTCTTCCTTCCACTGTAATCATCAACAAATTCCCAACTTATCAATTTAATTCTTTTTAATCCCATTTCTCCCAACCCTATCTCTCTTTGACAAACCCTAATAAGGCCTTCAATCTCAAAACCATTTTGCTAACTCCAAATGCCCTCAACAAGGCCTTCTCTTGCTTTCGATTGAGGTGGAAACTTGAGAAGAGAAACAACCGGATAGTGGTTTGATGTGAGGCCTTGTTTCCATTTTACCCTCCCATTTTCTCACCTCAAAAAAGCTTTCACTCAGCCTGATCTCAGTCCCAACCTCCCTTGCTTCCTTCGTCTTTGACCAGTAGTAGTCCTCCCTCATGTAAACCTTTATCTCTTTCATTATTCCTTTCTATTTCCTCCCTGCCTCTTTTAGTAACCCTAACAAGATTGGTTCAAAGTCTTGAAAATGGAAATGGAAAATCTATGTTTTGCTAAAAGGGTTATCTCTGTCTCCATCTGAATCTCTAATCTGCCAAAAATTTCCCCATATTTGCAGTCGATTCATCTACCTGTAATTATCTCTTCTCCCATTTTAATTTCCTTTTTTTTCTGATTTTTTTCGTTAAATTAGTAGAAATAATAGGTTTCTTTTTAGTTTTGAAGATTGATACTGGTTTTATATTGCTGAACTTTAATGGTGTTATATGGGGCCAAATATAATTGGGAGTGGGGAATGAGAAGTAAGGCTTTCAGATAGTTTCTCGTAACTAATGTCCCTTTCTTCTCATGTTTGCAGTGGAAATAAATCTACCATTGTGACAAATACAACTGTAGAGATTAGAGTTCCTGATAATGTTATTGACTCTATTTATGGGGAGAATGGTCACAATCTAGCTCGCTTAAGAGAGGTAACATTTTTTTTCTTAACTCTTTCTGCATTGTTTTATTGGCATTTTTCCAAAAGATGTTTGGTATAGTATTTAGTTGGTTAGAGTGGTTCTGCTCCTAATTTTACAAAGAGTTATACAATCACCGCCTAAACAACTCAACTCTTGATAGAACTTAATGAAGAAATTAGACAACACTACCCGAGAAGAGAAAATCAAACCACATGAATTTGAGACTAAAAACATGAATTTGATAGAACTTGAAGCTGTTGCCTATTTAACTGCTTTTCTTCTTTTATTTTTTAAGCAGTGTACTCTAGTCTAGCCA
Source organism: Gossypium sturtianum (assembly GCA_025698515.1). NCBI lineage: Eukaryota > Viridiplantae > Streptophyta > Magnoliopsida > Malvales > Malvaceae > Gossypium > Gossypium sturtianum. The sequence goes on along the minus strand of CM046948.1, from coordinate 102,239,916 downwards.
TCTATGCAAGCCTACTCTTTGGTGACAATAATTTAGTTCTAATCATTTACAAAATGTTATGTGGTGAATGGTTTATGGAGATCACTGTTTTCTATCATATCTTTCTTCTACTGTCTAGTTTTGAGTTTCTTGTATAACCAGAGATAAGAATTTATATTTACTATGATTAGTTGGCTTAGTGATGAGAGTCATGAGTCAAGTTGGCTTTTACTTTTTCTAACACTTGAAATGAAGCCTTTTTCTCATTAGCATGTAGAAAAATATTGAAAATTGAAATCTAGATTCATTTTGGCTAATGTACTTATAAAAATCCTTAAACTATATTACTTTTTTTTCTAAACAAACCTTTAAATTATTTTTGTAGTTAAATGATTTTTACTCAGAATTCCCTTTGATTTTGATATTGAAGTAAAAATATTTTGAATTTCTAGATCCAATCTAATTTCTTATTGATGTAATAGAAATTATATACACTTTAACATCAACATAAAATTTAAAAGATCAATCAAAATTTTCAAAATACTTCCAAAAAGTATTTAAGTATATGTACTTTCAAAAAATTGTGAAATATTATTTATTTTCAAAAGTCACAAAAGCATGTCAAAATATAAAATTACTTAATTGTTTATCCTTTCATTACGAATTGTAGTGAGAATGAGATTCAAGAAAATATCATTAAAAATATCATAATTGGTACATTAAGACTGAAGTTAACTCACAAACAAGATTAAAAGACTTTCACATGTTAAATTTCTTTTTTTTTAAAATTTTAAACATATCTTAAATTATGTATGTCACTGACTAATCCTGTTTGTAAAGCTTAAAAACATCAACGATAATAATCGAGATAATTTCTATTGGAAAGAAAAATGCAAGATTAACCAAATACATGATAATAATGAGTGAAGGACACAAGATTGTAGCATGAAAGATCAGATTTTCTAAACCTAAATATTGGTGACAAAAGAATCATGAAATCGAACATGGTAGGGAGAAAAAAAAACTTGTTGCCAATGGCTAGCTGTTCTTATTGAGACCACGAGCTTGATTGTAACAGCCCATTTTTAGTCAAATCAGAATAGTGATTTCGAGACCACAAATTCGAAGTTGGAATTATTACTTTATTATTATTTTAATATCTACAGCATGATAATATGTTTGTGTGAAAATTTCGTTAAGAAATTTTATCGTTTGATTAGTTAATTTGATAAAAAGGACTAAATCGCGTAAAGTGAAAATTTGGAGTTCTATAAGCTAAAAGGGTTTATTATCTATGAAATTAAATAGTGGAGGTCCTTATGTTGTAAATAGACCATTTGAAATATAAGTGGACAAGTATGGACAAGTATTAAGTTATTTTTATGTTATATAACCAAGGTTAATTTTGGTATTTAGAAATTAAGTCAAAATAAATAAAACAAAATAAAATCTTCACCTAATTTCATCATCTTCAACCGATTTTAAAGAGAAGAAAATCATTATTTTAGGTTTTTCATTCGGTTATGGTTTAATAGCTCATTAAGGTATGCTTTTGTCCCGTTTTTAATGATTTCTATGTTTTTTTGATCGTTGCAACTAGGTCTAGCTAGCCTAGGGACTATTTTGAAAAATTGTTAAAGATTTTGAATGTCTCCATTGATGAATACATGAGTATTTTGAAGTTTAATGATAGATTTTGAATGTTTGATGATAGTTATACAAGTTTTGTTAAGTGATTTTTAGTGAAAATGCAAATTAGGGATTAATTTGTGAAAAGTGTAAAATTCATGGTTAAAATGTGAAATAAATAGAAAATATGGGCTGCTAGGGACCTAATTCTAATTCGGCTAGCATGGGTTGTGGTTGAATTGTATGAATTTGTGTTTTTATGAAATAATGACTAAATTGTAAAAGATTTGAAACATTAGGGGCAATTATGTAAAAATGCCTTAAAGTGAATTTTGGACTAAATTGAATAGAGAGATGATTAAATTACTTAATTTTGATTACGTATAGATCAATAAAAGTGAAACTCGGATCTAGATCGAAGGAGAAACAAAGTTCTCGACTAATCAACTCGTTTCGTCGTTTTTGCGTCCGAGGTAAGTTCGTATGTAATAGGCATTATTATAATTATGTTTTTAATGCTTTGATATTGTATGGATTGTGAATATGACTCTACGGACACGTTTGATGAATCTTCGGCAAGTGTGAAATCCCAGTTGAACCTTAGGAATAGATTAGGATACGAATGACATGTCATTAGGGCTTATTGTGATTATGTGATCCGGGTGCTGGTCTTGTACGTCCTACCGGTGGCTGAGTATATCGGCATGTGTTGCGGTTACTTGACAGCTTGTGTGAGCAGCACTGTGTAGCTACGTCTTGACCCACAGCTTGTGTGAGCAGGCCCATTGATAGCTCGAGAGTGAGCATATATGTGATATGTGATTGAGATAGCTTCGGCTATATATGTGGCACTTCGGGTGTGAGTTTCCCATGTATCCGATAGTATTCTGAATGGTTCAACAGGTAAATGAAAGACGTAGTTGAATATGAGATTGATACGAGATGGAACAGGTACGTACATGAATTGTACAAGTTTAAATCGAAGAAGTTGTGAAGTTCATACACGAGATTAAGATTGAAAATGTGAAAGGTTTGTTAGTTAAATGAATTACATGTTGATATGTTCAAATTCAATAGTTGTATATTTGTGTTAAAATTTAGTTTATTTCATACAAGCTTACTAAGCTATAAAGCTTACTTTGTTTATTTTTCCATGTTTTATAGTGATTTTAAAGCTAGCTCGGGTTCGGGGATCGTCAGAGACTACGTCACACTATCCAACTATCATTTTGGTACTTTTAAGTTTATGTTATGGTTATATGGCATGTATAGGATTACGGTCATTTTGTTATGTAGTTTGGTAATAAGTTGTGCCATTTGAATTGGCTTGTAAATGCTTATGTTTTGGTTTGTATATAAATCCATGAGAGTTGGCTTAATTTCGTTGGTTTGGTTATGTATATAAGAGTGTATGTATGGTTTGCAATGTGGATATTAAATGGTTGATATTAGAGTAGTTACATGCTTATGATTTTGGTGCATAATGATGTATGTTTAGAAGTGTATAATTATTTGAATTATAAATGTGAATTTGGTATAAGTGATATAGCATGTTTTGTGATTTGTGTGTATGGAGAATAGGAGTATAGAATGTGTATGAAATATGTTTGAATTGGTTGATTTAGATGCCTATTTTAAGCCATGAATTGTGCAATTTGATTTGGTATAGGTTTGTGCAAGTTGGGTAGCAAAATGGCTTGGCAAATAGCCTATTTTTGTCCACACGGGCAGAGACACAGGCGTGTGTCTTAGCCGTGTGTGATACACGGTCACGTACACGACCGTGTGTCCCCTGGTGTTGAATTTGAAACCAAGTCAGTTTGCTCCACACGGCCTCACACACGGGCGTGTGACTTGGCCGTGTGGCATAAGTCAGTATACCCTACAGGTTCGACACGGCCTAGTACACAGCCTGGCACACGGGCGTGTATGGCCATTTTTAGGGCACAGGGGCTAGCCACATGGGCGTGTGAGTTGGCTGTGTTACCCAAGTCAGAGAGTCACACTGGGTTAGACACAGGCTGGGACACGGCCATGTGCTTCCATTTCGAATGTCCACACGGCCTGTGACATAGACGTGCCTTTGGCCATGTGAGACACACGGCTGGGCCACATGGGCGTGTGTCCCCTATTTTTGAGAAAATTTTCTAAGTGTTCAAAAAGTTTCCAAAGTTATCGGTTTAGTCCCGAACCACTCATAAAGCATGTTTAGAGCCTTATAGGCTCATCTTAGGGACAATGTGATTGAAATAAATGATGTTTGCTATGAAATTGAGTAATGTATGTGAAATGTATGAATATTGTGTTATAAGTCTGGTAATGCTCTGAAACCCTATTTCGGCGTTGAATACGAGTAAGGGGTGTTACATTTATTGGTATCATAGCTACGGTTTAGTCGATTCTCGGACTAACATAGAATGTGTGAGAGTCTACCTATACATGCAATATATAAACTGTGATAGTGTGATGACTCTTGACAATTTAAAATGTGTTTTCATATAACAAATAGATCTCAATCGAGCTGTAGCTGACGATGTCAAAAGTAATTCGCCAGCTCCCATTCAAGGGGTAATGCCGTCTGAATCTAGAAATGTATCGAGTAGTCGCGGAGGAGAGGCTAAAGAAGCCTTTTTCCAAATGATGAGTGAATGGTTCACAGAATTTGTCCAGACAAATCCGGCTGCTCAACAACCTCCACCCCCACCTAATCCTCAACCCGTTCCCATAGCTCCTCAAGGTGTGGAACTTTTACGAGTAAATAAGTCACCAGTTAATAAAATTTGTAAATACGGGGATGAAGAGTTCAGAGCTACTGTTAACGATGATCCTGAGAGAGCCGAGTTTTGGCTTGAAAACACTATTCGGGTATTCGATGAACTTTCGTGCACACCAACTGAGTGTTTAAAGTGTGCTATTTCATTATTGAGAGATACGTCATATCAGTGGTGGAATACTTTAGTGTCTGTGGTGCCGAGAGAAAGAGTTACTTGGGAATTCTTTCAGTCTGAGTTCTAAAAGAAATATATAAGCCAGCGGTTTCTTGATCAAAAGCATAAAGAGTTTCTAGAATTGAAACAGGGCCGTATGACAGTGACCGAGTACGAAAAAAATTCGTAAGATTGAGCAAGTATGCTCAGGAGTACGTTTCTACTGAAGAAATCATGTGTAAACGGTTCGTTGATGGATTGAATGAGGATATTAAACTTTTAGTTGGGATTCTTGAATTAAAAGAATTTGTTGTGTTGGTTGATAGAGCCTGCAAAGCCGAGGAGCTTAGCAAAGAAAAGAGAAAAACAGATTCAGAGGCTAGAGATTCGAGAAAAAGATCGATGAGTAAACCGTACCAATCTTTGTCTAAGAAATCCAGAGATTCGTACACTCGACCAAATGCTTCAATCGGGTATTCGAACAGAGATCATGGAAAACAATACTCAAGTCCTAAAACTCAAGCTACATCGGTATCGAGTGTTGGCAGTGTGAGAAATTATAGACCTGAATGTCAGCAATGTGGAAGACGACATCCTGGTGAATGTAGAATGAATAATCGGGCATGTTTCAAATGTGGTTCACAAGATCATTTCATACGTGATTGCCCAGAGTTAGTTGAGAAAGAAAAGATTCAGAATACAAGACCGAGTAACACAGCTAATAGAGGGAGGCCACCGAGAAATACGGGAAATGTGACTAGTAGTAGAGGCGTGACAAAAGATTCGGCTAAGGAATCTGAGGCCAGAGCACCTGCTAGAGCTTACGCTATTCGCGCTCGTGAAGATGCGTCATCACCAGATGTTATCACCGGTACATTTTCTCTTTACGATACTAATGTTATTGCATTGATTGATCCTGGATCGACTCATTCGTATATATGTATAAATTTGGTGTCTAATAAGAGTTTTCCTGTTGAGTCTACTGAGTTTGTGATTAAAGTATCGAACCCTTTAGGCAAGTATGTTTTAGTTGATAAAGTTTGCAAGAATTGTCCTTTAATGACTCGGGGTTACTGTTTTTCGGCTGATTTGATGTTACTACCTTCTGATGAATTCGATGTAATTCTGGGTATGGATTGGTTGACGTTGCATGATGTTGTAGTGAATTGTATACGAAAGACTATTGAATTGAAATGTCAAAACAATGAAATCATTCGAATTGAATCAGATGAATCGAGTGAATTGCATGTTGTGATTTCATCTATGTCAGCTCAGAAATGTGTGAGAAAAGGTTGTGAAGCTTATCTTGCTTATGTTTTAGATACAAAAGTGTCTGAATCGAAGATTGAATCAGTGCAATTGTCTATGAATATCCGGATGTGTTTCCTGGAGAATTATCGGGGTTGCCACCCATCAGAGAGGTTGAATTTGCTATTGAATTAGTGACGGGAACTTCACCAATACCGATAGCTCCGTACAGAATGGCTCCGACAGAATTGAAAGAATTGAAAGCTCAGTTGCAAGAATTAATAGATAGAGGTTTTGCACGACTTAGTTTTTCACCCTGGGGTGCGCCAGTGTTATTTGTAAAGAAGAAAGACGGGTCAATGAGAATGTGTATTGACTATCGACAGCTTAACAAGGTTACAATAAAGAATAAGTATCCGTTGCCAAGAATAGATGATTTGTTTGATCAGTTGAAAGGGGCAACAGTGTTTTCGAAGATTGATTTGAGATCTGGCTATTATCAGTTGCGAGTGAAAAATTCAAATGTGCCGAAAACTGCGTTCAGAACGAGGTACAGACATTATGAATTTCTTATTATGCCTTTCGGGTTAACTAATGCTCCTGCAATCTTTATAGATTTGATGAATCGAATTTTTAGACCGTATTTAGACAGATTCGTTGTTCTGTTTGTAAGACCCAATTTATGCCCGGGCCCATTTTATAACCGAAAACCAAAAAAACAACAATAATAATAAAATATGAATAAAGGTCCATTTTTTTTAAACAGTCCAGTTTACATATCTGGCCCAAAAAATTTTAACCCAAATGCTAAGCCCTAATAACAGACCCAATTACATGGCCCGAATGGCCCAACAATCTAAACCAGGCAGAAACCCTACGGTTCCAGGGGGAGTTTTGCGCCGCACGCGTGCCTCCACGCGCACCACAACGCGCACGCCACGCCGAGCCTTCACCAACAGCACCCGTCATCGCCTCCAACAGATCAAAGATCGTGACGACCTCGCGCCCTAGCCACGTCCCGCCTTTGCACTGCAAACAAATAGCAAAAACGACAGCAAATAGAAAGAAAACAAAAATTGTATTCTTTTTTTTTCTTCTTCTTGGCTATAAAAAGGAAGCCAGAAAACATTGTAAACGGTTACGATTTTCAAATACAAAAAAAAATACCAAAAGCAGAGGTATTTTCCATTTTTTTAGTCTATTTTTCATTTCGAATGTCATGCATGCACAGAAATAGAATAAAAATACAAACTCTTACCTTTTTATGAGATCGGAGTATCTAATCCAAAGCGTTTTGAGTGGGTTTTTCGATTTTAATGAGGGATTTGGCTTTAGATCTTTTAGATCTATGTTTAGGGTTCATAAAGGAGTTTAAATCGACCATTTTTGGGGTCTCCGACCACCGCGCTCGACGGCGGACGGTGGCAGAGCATGGCGGCCCGATGATCGGAGCTCGGCCGAACCTGGGCCGGTGCTCGGAGGGCAGAAGTCTCTTTTTCAGAGAGTTTTAAGTTTTTTTTGAAAGGGTTTAAAATGAATTTTTCTTGGTTTTTTTAGTATTTATTGCCCCTCGGTGCGACGTCGTTTTGGTATGGTCTGTTAATGACCAAAACGGCGTCGTCTGAGGCCCTAACCTGATCGAGTGACCCGACCCAGGGAAGGATCCTCGCGTTTTGGGTAAATTGTTTATTTATGTTTATAGTCCTTCCGCATTTTTCGTTATTTTTAATTAAGTTTTTTTATTTTAATTTAGCCTAGTAATTTTGCACAGTTTTGATTTAACCCTTTTTTGAAACGCCGCATTTAGAGGACTTGGATAATTGCACATTAGGCCCCTATTCATTTTCGCGCATTCTATTTTAGTCCCTATCTTTATTATTAATGATTTATTTATTTTCAAATTAACCCTTTGATTCTGTTTTGATTTCAATTGAGTCCTTTTCACTTAATTTATTTAGTTTTTTTTTCTAAACTGTTATATATGTATATTATTTATTTTAGATTGATGCATTTTATTTTTTAAATTGTTTTGTATATTACTTATTTTAAATTTATTTTTGCATAATATTTATTTTAAAACTCATTTATATGTTATTATTTTACATACTGTTCATTTTTATTCTTATTTTTTTATGATTTATTTCAAACTCTTACATGTATTACTTACTTTAAAATTTTATACGTATAATTTATTTTAAATTGTTGTAAATATTGTGGTTTCAAATTTCCCATTTTTTTACATTATTTATTTTAAATTCACTTATCATCATTTAAAAGCTTTTTACATTTTATTTGTGTCAATTTGCTTTATATTACTTTCAAATTTGTTTTCTAATTCATAAGTATATGAAGTGAGTCTATTGCTATTGTGTGTACCTTAATTTGTTCTTTCGTACTTTCATATTATTGTTATTTGTTCGTATAATAGTATTGCCATATATCTTTGTTTCATGCTTGCGACCATGTTCTTGCTTCTTGTTATTATATCGTGATTCAAATTCCAATATATGTAATCGGTATTGGTCATTTCATTTTTACCCCAAGCAAACCAAACAAATGCATTTTGAACCAATCTTAAAATTGCTCATTTAAAAATTCCTCAAAATAAGGCAATGTTCTGTGTTTCGAAATTCGAGAAATCGTGCCCTAACGTGCTGGGTTTTAGTTTTTCATTTGGCCAAATAATCGAATATCCTTTTAAGATTTCATTCGTGTTTTCTCAGTTCAAAACAAGGCATTATTTAGCGATTGGAAATTTGAGGAATCGTGCCCTAACGTGCTGGGTTTCGATTTCCCATTTTGACCAAATAACTAAGTATCCTTTCATGATTTTATCCATGTTTTCCTTTTAAAAGACAAGGCAATATTTCGTGTTTGGAAATCCGAGAAATCGTACCCTAACGTGCTGGGTTTCGGTTTTTCATTTGTCCAAATAACCAAATACCCTTTCAAAATTTCAATGCATGAGTTTTGAGAATTTTGGGATAATCTTGAATTCGAGGACTTAAAGTGTTGTATCTTAACGTGCTGGGTGTGATATTTTATTCCTTCGGAACAAGAGAATCTTAATATTCAAACTCGAGTATCTCCAAATGGGTCAAAGAAGGTCATATTTTAAAAATCTTTTCAAATTTTTAACATAAGGACATTAGTTAATCAATTTGGTACCAATTTTGGGCGTACAAGGTGCTAATCCTTCCTCGTACGTAACCGACTCCTGAACCCATTTTTCTTAAAATTCGTAGACCAAATTAATTTCTTTTAAAAATAAAACAAAATGTTTTATAGGTGACCCGGTCACACCTAAACAAAAAGGATTGGTGGCGACTCCCTTTTCTTTTAAAAGTCGATCCCCGTTTTTTAAATCGGTAAAAAATGGTTTCGACAGCTTGGCGACTCCACTGGGGAGACGTGAAAGAGAGTCAAGCTGTAAAATTGATTAATTTCTGTCCTTTTGTCAAAAATTGAAAATTTGATTTATTATGATCCTTTTTATTACATTCGTTTGCGTCATCTCATTGCTGTGGTTCGAGTCTTATAGAATACTTTTGCATCATACTCCATGACCGTTGGGTCGCACCCTTTTAAGTGGGAGTGAGAAGCTACTCCTTCGTGAGGTTTTCACCTCCGTGCAGGATAGTGAATCACTTTCGGGATACATCCGTACCTATGTCTTCGTGAGATTTTCATCTCCGTGCAGCCATAGGGAAATGTATTCCCCTGAATCGAACTCGGTCTGTATGAGCCTATAGATAGGCATTTGAATGTTTTTTACATGCTTTGAATTATTTTTTTATTGTACTGACTTTTTGTTTTATCTTTGTTATTTTGCATTCATTTTCATATTAGAGAGAGGTGTCGATTCGGGTTCGATTGCTAAATTAGGGAGCTCAACGTGGAAAACGACTTTCTTGATGAAGTGGAAGATAACGCGACTGTCTGAGCTTGGTCAGAAACAACACAATTAGAGAAGGGGGATAGTCTCGCTGCGGGGCATGTGTCAGAGTTTTGGGACTACACTCGAGTTAGTATTACGCAAAATAACCTTCAAGAGTTAAAAGTGATATGGGATCAATGGAACGACGAGACCAAGAGGTTGTTCTACAATAGTTATGGGGACTTGTCGTACTTACTTGACATCAAGGTAGACGAGCAGTTATTCCGAGCCCTCACTCAGTACTAGAACCCCGCATATAGTTGCTTTACCTTCGGAAGAGTGGATTTGGTGCCTACCATGGAGGAATACACCACCCTACTGCATTGTCTGAAAGTCCAAGTGGATAAAGTTTATTCGAGAACTGCTTATGTCCCAGCCTTTTGGAAGAAGTTAATGAGTGTTACGGGAATGAGTGAGCAGTGGATTACAGCCAAGATTAAACAAAAGGGTGAGTGTAAGTGCATCCTATGGAGGAACTTGAGGGATTTGATTTTAGCTCATCCTAATATGAAGAGGAAAGTTGATGTCTTTGCATTGAGCATCTACGGATTGATGCTATTCCCGAGGGCTCTAGGGTACGTAGACGAAGCATTCACAAATCTCTTTGACCGACTCAGTAAAGGGGTCACGCCAGTTCCTGCAATCTTGGCCGAGACTTTTAGGTCATTGAATGCATGTAGAAGATCCGGAGAGGGCAGGTTCATAGGGTGCGCTCAGCTGTTATTGGTTTGGTTTCACAGTCACTTCTGGAAGGTAGATAAAGTCTCTTACCAACCTTTCTGTGAGAATTATTCCCCTTTAAAAGAAGAAGTAGCTACGTCAAGGCACGAAGATATATCAGAAGAAAAGTGGATGCTGATTTTTTAGAATCTCCAAGAAGAGGATATCGAGTGGAGAGCTCCATGAATGGTGCCTGATGAGATACTTTATAGATGTGGAAGCTTTGATTGGGTCCCTTTACCTGGAATTTGGGGAGCCATTGGATATGCCCCTTTGCGTGCAGCAAGACAGTATAAGTCCAGACAGTTTGTGCCGGCGACACATGGGTTAGCTCAAAGTGAATTCTCCCATAGAGGAGAAAATTACAAGAAAAGGATTCGGGAAATTAATGACGCTTGGAAGCAAACTCACCGGATGAAAAGGTTGGCTGTTGGTTCTACGACGACGCCTGAATATGATGAATGGTTTAGCAAAAGGATTAATGACAATATCCCTGGGCCGAGTTTAGAAGGTGCTCGATCAATGAAAGAATACTTGCAAGTTATCCCGACAGAGCTAGAGATTTTAAGACAGGACTTTGAAAAGAAGAGTCTCGAGTTCAGGAAAAGGATCGAGCAGCTAGAGGAAGAGAAAATGCACTTGAGATTAGACGTGGAAGTGCAGAAGTCAGAGGCTGAGAAGTTAAGAAAAGGGAAGAATAGGGTTGAGAAAGATCTGGATAGTTTAAAGACCGACTATAAGAAGATGCGTCTATCGATGAGGACTGCTGGTTTAGGAAAAAATTCAGAGCAGTGGTGTCAGGAGATTCAAGACGAAAGAACTAAGGCTGATCAATGGGAGTAGAAATTCCGAGAGGCACAAGCACGAAATGAATCTGTGAAAAAAGCCTCTCAGAAAGCCGAAATGAACAGAGCAAGTTAAGGGCTAGAGTCGCGGAACTCAAGAGATCTCTTCATCATTACCGAAGCCGTAATTCTGCAAAAGAATTAAGAGCAAGTTTGAGAAAAATTGATGAAATGAAAAAGAAGATTGAAGAATTAGAAATGGCATTGCAGAATTGTCAAAACCGTCTTGAGCCCCTAGAGGTGAATGAAGAGCGTTGGAAAGAGGAGCTTCACTACTCTCAAAATCAAGTTGGAAACAGGGATTACATCATGGGAGAAGCCATAATCCAAATTCGAGAGATAGCTGATTACTTGCAGACTTTGGCGGCACAAGCGGATATATTGAGCGTGCAGTATGAGTCACAGTCAGATCGTGGACAAGAGTTAGCTTCATTACTTAGGAAAATTAAAGCTTTAGGTGCTAGGGCAAGGCCTTATTTGTAATTCGTTTATCTAAAGAGCTTTGTTTTCTAATAAAGTTTTCTAAATGGAATTGAATCAGAATCAACGTCTTTTGCATTCATGCATTTGCACTTGTTTTCATTTCATATGCATTAAAGGTCATTAAAAGATTCTAATTGAATAAAAATTATTTCAGCATTAACCTGGACACCAGCAAAACCAAACATCCCTACTTCGCATCTAACCAAGACGAAAGATATGGATCGAGAGATTAGAAAAACTCAAACAACTCCAAAGGGAGATGCAAGATAAACTTCAGCTGCAAATGCAGGAGCAGCTGGCTAAGATCCAACAAGATATGATGGATCGGATGATGGAATCACAAAAAAATATGATGTCTCAATTGACTCAATTACTGGCGGGAGGAATAGACAAAGTGAACGGCCCTATGGATAATATCATGGAAAATGATCCTCAATATCCTCCTGGTTTTACTCCAACGCATGTACATGCACCACCAGAGATAAATCCACAAAGGCCATCTGTCTCTATCAGGCCGCAACAGGTTCAGGCCGGAGCCTCGGTACCGATGAATTTCCAGGCTGGCTCAGGCTCTAACCCTGGCCATAATTCAAACAATCCAATTGTTCCTGACTTGGATGAAGTGGTAGGAGAGAAAAGAGTAACGACAGAATCCCAAAGGCAATTAGAAGAAAGGTGTAAGTGGCTGGAGGAGAAGTTTAAAGCAATGGAAACTACTAATTCCCGTTGCGGGATCGATGCGAAGGATTTAAGCTTGGTCCCAGATCTGGTGCTCCTACTGAAGTTTAAAGTGCCAGAGTTCGAGAAGTACAATGGGACTAGCTATCACGAAGCTCACATAATGATGTTCTGTCGGAGAATGACAGGATGTGTCAACAACGACCATTTATTAATCCACTGCTTTCAAGAAAGTCTAACCGGGTCAGCGGCCAAGTGGTACAATCAGTTAACCCGTTCTCAAATTGGCTCATAGAAAGACTTGGCTCAAGCTTTCATGAAACAGTACAACCACGTGACAGACATAGCGCCCGATAGGATTACACTCCAGAACATAGAGAAGAAGACAAACGAGAGCTTTAGGCAGTATGCCCAGCGATGGAGGGAGGTGGCGACGCAAGTTCAACCCCCACTCTTAGAGAAAGAGACGACTATGCTCTTCATTAGTACTTTAAAGGCTCCCTTCATCAACCACATGCTGGGGAGCACTACTAAAAGCTTTTCTGATATCGTAATGTCTTGGGAGATGATAGAAAATGCGATAAGATGTGGGAAAATTGAAGTAGGGGAAGGCACCAAGAGATCAGCCCCGAGAAGGAGGGAGAATGAGGTAAATAACATGAGCGCATATAACAAGGGTCATTCGAGAGCGATCACCATGAGCCAGCCGAAAACAACAACCACTAATCATCAAGGTCCCCCGAAACAAGAATCCACCACAAGGGTGAGCGCCGAAAGGATACAGTTCACACCTATACCCATGACGTATAAAGAGTTGTACCAGAATCTCTTTGACGCACATGTAGTGTCCCATTTCTACTTAACACCGCTGCAACCCCCGTTTCCCAAGTGGTATGACGCAAACGCCCATTGCAAATATCATGCTGGGATCGCGGGGCATTCAATTGAAAATTGCACCGCGTTCAAGAAGGTAGTCGAAAAGCTAATAAAAATGGGGATTGTAAAGTTTGACGACTCACCCGTGCCAAATTTAGCGGGAAACCCCTTACCTAATCATACTGAGCAAGGGGTAAATGGAATAAATGATGATGGGAGGAAAGTAAAATCTGAGGTTGCTGAAGTCAGAATCCCATTGAGACGAGTTTGGAAGGAGAAGGACTGATCATATTGGATTCGGAGGAGAGGCCCGAAGGTAAGAGGAACCATTGCGAGTTCCATAATAGAGAAGGGCGTGGAATCCAGGAATGCAATGAGTTCAAAGCCGTAGTGCAAAATCTAATGGATAATAAAGAGATGGAATTTTACGAGGAGACTGAAGGATCAGAAGGACGAGAAGTTTATGCTTCAGATGAGGGATCAATGGAATGGGTCCAAAAGGGCAGCCGCCCAGTAGTGATCATCTCGAAGCCAAGCGTCCATGAAGCCAGAACACAAGTGGCACCGCGAGTCATAATCCAAAAGCCAGCCATTTTTTCGTATGAGGATAGCAAGAGAGTCCCTTGGAACTATGATTGTAATGTGACGATCCAGGGAAAAGAGAATTCAGCAAAGGAAGATCAAGATATAGGTTCTCATACTCGTAGTGGGAGACGCTACGATTTGGTAAATACCCGACCAAAACTAATAAAAGGGAAAGCTCAAATGGTAGAACAAAAAAAGGAAAAAATCAGGCGAGCCTGAGTTGCCTGTCAATAAACCGGTGAAAGAAGAAGAAGCTAAGGAGTTTCTAAAATTTTTAAAGCACAGCGAATACAGCGTGGTGGAGCAGTTACATAAACAGCCAGCACGTATATCTATATTGGCTTTGCTCTTGAGTTCAGACGTGCATCGGAACGTATTGATGAAGGTTTTGAATGAAACTTATGTGGCCAATGATATCTCGGTTAATAAACTGGATAGATTGATTGGTAACATAAGTGCTGACAATTTCATCTATTTCAATGATGATGAAATTCCGCCAGGCGGTAGGGGATCCACTAAGGCTTTGCATATTACCACTAGATGCAAAGGGTATACACTACCAGGGGTCTTGATAGACAATGAGTCGGCGTTAAATGTATTACCCTTATCCACATTAAATAGATTACCGGTGGATAGTTCACATATGAAAGAGTGCCAGAACATAGTGAAAGCATTTGATGGCACGCAAAGAAGAGTCATGGGAAGAATTGAGATACCCTTATTAATTGGCCCGACTACTTATGAGGTGGATTTCTTGGTCATGGATATCAAGCCTTCCTACAACTGCTTACTAGGAAGACCGTGGATTCACTCAGCAGGAGCGATACCTTCATTATTGCATCAGAAACTGAAGTTAGTATCGGAGGGTCGGTTAGTGACAATAAAGGCTGAAGAGGATATTATCGCAGCTGTAACTAGCGATGCACCATACCTGGAGACGAATGACGAGGCAATCGAGTACTCTTTTCGATCCTTGGAATTTGTTAATGCAGCCTTTATTACGGAAGGAAATAGAATTTTGGTACCAAAAATCTCTAAAACTACAAGAATGGGATTGCAGATGACCGTAGGAAAAGGAGCTTTGGCAGGAAAAGGGCTAGGAAAATACCTCCAAGGAAAGGTTGAGGTACCGTTGCTAAAGGAAAAATGAGACTACTTTGACTTAGTGTTTAAGCCAGACGTGGGACAAAGAAAGAAGGAACTCGAAAAGAAGCAAGAGAAGAGAAGAGCACGGCTGAGTGGTAAACAAATCAAGTGGGAACCCATGATAATTCCACACATATCCAAAACCTTCATGTCGGGAGGGGTCATTCATGCTAAGCAGAGGGCGCCAAAAGAAGAAGACATTATAGCAATGTTGGAAAATGTCTACATTAATGCCATATCCGAGGAGGCGATTGAAGGGGAGAGCTTGTCAGATATCCTCCCTTATGAACTTGGGAGTGTTCTAAATAATTGGACTTTAGAAGAGATCCCTATAGTGTTTAGAACTATTTCAGAGTAATGTCTCAGAACACTTATTGCTCTAGGCCTAGGAGTAATAAGCATCCTTTTTGAAATAGGCTTATGGCCCAAATCTTTAATTCAATGAAAATTCTTCTGAATTATTTTTGAGCAAATATGCTTTACTCTTTCCAATTCATCCGTAATCATATTATACAGACAATCATTCTTTATTCCAAATATTCTTTTATTCTTCATTCATGATCATGTCATATAAATGATTATGCTTAAATTTATTCGTTATTTGTATATTCCTTTGTACCTACAACAGGTTCTCGGATATCAATGACATGAGTGATGCTGATACTGAATCAGAACCCCTAATTGAGCAAGACGTGTGTTTAGAGGGATCCCAGGACTTTGAAGACGACATGGACTATGACTTATCTCCGGACTTATTAAAAATGGTAGAACAAAAGGAAAAGCAAATTCTACCTCATGAAGAGGCAATAGAGGTCGTGACCTTAGAAGAAGGAAAGGTGGTGAAAATCGGAACATGCATAACTAAAGAAACAAAGCTAAATCTCGTTGAGCTGCTAAAGGAATTCAAAGACGTCTTCGCATGGTCCTATCAGGATATGCCCGGTTTAAGCAGTGATGTTGTAGTACACCGCCTTCCCATAAAAGAAGATTGTAGGCCGGTTCAACAAAAACTCCGAAGGATGAGACCGGATATTATGCTAAAAATAAAGGAGGAAGTCAAAAAGCAGTTTGATGCCGGATTCTTGAAAGAGATAAAGTATTCGAAATGGGTAGCCAACATCGTAACTGTCCCTAAGAAAGATGGGAAAGTACGAATGTGTGTGGACTACAGAGACTTAAATAAGGCCAGCCCAAAGGATAATTTTCCCTTGCCTCACATTGATACTTTGGTAGATAATACGACGGGCTACTCGTTGTTTTCATTCATGGACGGATTCTTGGGGTACAATCAGATAAAGATGCATCCTGAAGACATGGGAAAGACTACCTTCATAACATTGTGGGGTACGTTCTATTATAAAGTGATGCCATTTGGGTTGAAAAATGCAGGAGCTACATACCAAAGGGCTATGGTAACTTTGTTCCATGATATGATGCATAAAGAAATTGAAGTGTATGTTGACGATATGATTGCAAAGTCTAGAATAGAAGAGGAACACATCCGAGTTTTGAGGAAATTGTTCCTGAGGTTGAGGAAATTCCAGTTAAGGCTCAACCCAACGAAATGTACTTTCGGAGCTAGAGCTGGAAAACTGTTGGGTTTCATATTCGGTGAAAGAGGTTTGAGGTCAGAGCTATACAAGAATTGCTTTCACCGCGTACCCAAAAAGAAGTTTGAGGCTTCCTAGGAAGATTGAATTACATCGCTCGGTTCATTTCACAACTAACGGAGAAATGTGATTCTATATTTCGTCTTCTAAAGAAACACAACCCAGGTGTGTGGGATGATGAATGCCAAAGAGCTTTTGATAAGGTCAAACAATACTTGTCAAGTCCTCTAGTACTATCACCCCCTGCCCGGATAGGCCATTGATACTGTATTTGTCAGTATTTGATCACTCTATGGGATGTGTGCTGGGTCAACATGATAATTCAGGAAGAAAGGAAAAGGCGATATACTACCTCAGTAAGAAATTCACTGAATGTGAGATTAGATATTCGCCAATTGAGAAATTGTGTTGTGCCTTGATTTGGACGACTCGGAGATTGAGGCAATACATGCTATACCACATGACCTGGTTAATCTCGAAACATGATGGAGTCAACTACTTTAAATGGAAGGATGGCCAGATGGCAAATCCTACTTTCTGAATTCGATATCGTCTATGTGAGTTAAAAAGCTGTGAAAGGGAGCGCAATAGCAGACTTTCTAGCTAGCAGAGCTCTAGAAGATTATGAGCCTCTGAACTTTGACTTCCCCAATAAAGATTTAATGTACATGGAAGCTACTGAAGAAGACGCTACAACAGATCACCTTTGAAAATTGAACTTTGATGGAGCATCAAACGCTGTAGGCAATAGAATTGGGGCAGTCTTGGTATCCCCAAATGGAGATCATTATCCGTTCACATGCAAGTTGGATTTTGATTGTACGAATAACATGGCAGAATATGAAGCATGTATCATGGGACTCCGTGCTGCCGTAGAACACAAAATTAGAGTGCTGGAAGTATATTGAGATTCTGCACTGGTGATTTACGAATTGAAGGGTGAATGGGAGACAAGAGACCCCAAATTGATCAATTATCGAAGGATAGTTCTGAGGTTAATTGAGGAGTTTGATGACATTACTTTCAATTATCTCCCATGAGACGAAAACCAAATGGCTGATGCTTTGGCTACTTTGTCTTCTATGATTAAGGTGAGCAAATAAGAGGATGTAAAACCCATTCAACTGAGTATCTACGAGGCCCCAACTCATTGTTACAATGTGGAGGAAGAAGAAAAAGATGATCACCCTTGGTACCAAGATATATTACGATACGTGAGAAATCGTGAATACCTCGAACAAGCGACCGAGAACGATAAGAGGACGTTGAGAAGACTAGCCTGTGACTATGTCTTAGACGGGGAGATCTTGTATAAAAGAAGAAAGGATCAGGTGTTGTTGAGATGTGTGGACGCTGTTGAAGCTAAGAAAATTCTGGAAGAAGTCCACGAGGGTGTTTGTGGGACACATGCCAATGGTTTCACAATGGCTAGACAAATTATGAGATTCAGATACTATTGGTCTACCATGGAAGGAGACTGTATCAATTATGCTAAGACATGTCACAAATGCCAGATCTATGGTGACAAAATTCATGTACCTCCTTCGCCTTTGCATGTTATGACTTCCCCATGGCCATTCTCTATGCGGGGCACGGATTTCATCGGGCCGGTCTCTCCAAAAGCTTTAAATGGGCATCGTTTCATCTTTGTAGTCATCGACTATTTCACCAAATGGGTAGAAGTTGCTTCATATGCCAGTGTTACCAAGTCAGCAGTCAGCAGATTGCTAAAAAAAGAAATCATATGTCGATATGGAATGCCTGAGAGGATCATATCTGACAATGCGTTAAACTTGAACAACAACACGATCGCAGAGGTCTGCAGTCAATTCAAGATCAGACACCATAACTCGTCACCATATCTGTGACACCCCTAACCCGAAACCGTCACCGGAATAGGGTTAAGAGGTATTACCGATCAATCAAAACATTTAACATCTAGAATTTACGACACAAAGTCAATCATCTTCAATCTCATTCAATTACAATCATGGTGTCTCTTATCGAGGTCTACGAGACCTAATTCACATGCTATAAAGGGGTCGGGACTAAATTGAAAACGCATACAGAATTTCTCTGAAATTTAAAACTTTTCTAAGATACAGGGGAGACACGCCCGTGGGAGGAGGCCGTGTGCCCTCCACGGCTACTAGACACCCATGTGTGTCCATCCGTATCTATATACTGTCTATTTCAACATGGTCACTAGGCACGCCCGTGTGCCCGTTCGTGTCTATATACTGACTATTTTAACACGGTCACTAGGCACGCCCGTGTGCCATAGCCGTGTAATACTAGGCTACATTCTGCCAATTTACCCACGGTCTTAGGCACGCCCATGTGCCTCAACCGTGTGACATTATAGGCCATTTACAAGGCCAAAATTCCACCCACTTAGGGTCAAACCTACAAGCAACACATACCAAAACATATCATGCACATGAGGCAACCAAAAACTTACCAAAATGACCATTCAATTTATGCATTCAATTCCCATTCCAACCATAACAAATTCAATACCAAAACTTATCTCATCACAAGCATAAAACATTCAATATCAAACATCATTCCTTCTCAATTTCATTAACTCATACTAGCATTTTACCAACACAAAGTTACCATTCATAAGTCAACTCCTCAACCCACAAACCATACCAAAAGATGCATCACGTATATCAAGTTCATTCTAGCTAAACTAGCACATATCTAGCCACATCTCATGGCTACTTACAAACTATCAAACATGATTCAAATGACTAGCCTATACATGCCATATTTAACTATATACATTGTTCCAAAATACCCCAAAATAGATTTACCGATAGTGTGACTGAGATGCTGACGATCCCCTGATCTGAGCAAGCTTTAATGACACTGCAAAGCAGAGAAACAAATCACACAGTAAGCTTTCCAAAGCTTAGTAAGTTTGTAACATAAAACATTATACTAAACCAACCATCACATAAATTATTTTATGAACACATATGTACCATACCATACAAGCTAATATGTTCAATTTACATTCCGTGATCTCAATCATAATTTCATCAACCACATAGGTTCCGAACGCACCTTAGCCAACACTTAGTTTTCGATCTCGTACAACTAAATACTCACTGATTTCTTTTCGATCAACTTTCGTAACTTCTTTGTTTTGTTCGCACACTCAGTACCCAAATCATTAACCAAAGCTTAATAAATATCGCACACTTAGTGCATCTATATCAAACCGATTTTATATCGGTATCGCACACACAGTGCCCACCATAAAATTGAAGCTTATATTATTTCGCACACACAGTGCTAATTATCTCGATTACATCTCTAAATACGCACACTTAGTGCCACGTAACATTGAGCTCTCACATAGCATTCATAATTCATTTATACCATTCCGTTCATTTCAAACATTAAGCATAACTAAAATATAATACATGTATTATGTCCGAACTTACCTCGGACGTCGAACTATCGAAACGGTCGATTAATCGAGCACTTTATCTTTGCCTCGATCTCGATCCGAACTTCTTCTTTCTTGGTCTATACACATTCAAATTTAATCCATTCAATCATCAAATCATTCATTTTAGTCCAAACACACATATTTAGGGCATTTTTACACAATAGCCCTCACATTTTTGCATTTCGACACTTTAGTCCTTAATTCATCAAATCACCAAATATACATAATTTGCTTGTGCTCAAGCCTAGCCGAATTCTCACTATGCTCATACAAGCCCACACCTTTCATTTATTTCACATTTTAATCCTTAAAAAATTCTATTTTCTCAATTTAGCCCTAATTAGCTAAATTCATCAAAACTCCAAGAACAAAACATGTTCATCAAACACATATCTTTCATTTAACACCAACACTCATCACAAAGCTCACCATTTCATCAATGGCACATTTCATAAACATCATCAATTCACAAAATTTGAGCATGGGTTTTGTAGAGCACAAAGCAACAATTACAAAAACGTAGAAATTATCAAAAACCGAGCTCAAACATACCTTGAATCAAGCTTAACCCTAGCCGAAATTTCAAAGCTTTTCCTCCTTCTTTTCTTTTTTATTTTTCGGTGGAACATGAAGAAGATGATAACTATTTCATGCTTTGTTTTGTTATAAATTAACTTAATTATCATTTTACCATTTTGCCCTTTTAATAAACATATAAGACAAATTAGCATTATGGTTATCTAGTCATTTAACACCCCACTATCTTAAAAATGGTTTATTAACAACATAAGGCCTCCACCTTAAAAAGCCATCAACAAATTTGACACTTATAAATTAGCACACAGCTTTTACACCTTATGCAATTAAGTCCTTTTTCATAAATCAGCACACAGTCGATAAAATTATCACACAGAATTTTCACACAGGCTATATCACATACTATTCACACAGAAAATATTATAAAAATATTTTTACGACCTCAGATTTGTGGTCTCGAACCACTGTTCCGACTAGGGTCTAAATCGGGATGCTACAATATCGTCCAAAAATGAATGGTGCAGTGGAAGCAGCCAATAAAAACATTAAGAAAATTGTAGGGAAAATGGCTAAAACCTATAAAGATTGGCACGGGAAGTTACCATTTGCTCTCTATGCTTATCAAACATCAGTCAGGACTTCCACCGGGGCAACTCCTTTCTCATTGGTTTATGGAATGGAGGCAGTGTTACCCATCGAAGTTGAAATTCCTTCCCTTCGAGTCTTGTCAGAGTTAAAATTAGATGAAGCAGAATAGATCCAATCTCGATACGATCAGTTGAACTTGATTGAGGAAAAAAGGCTAAGGGCTATCCGCCATGGCCAGATTTACCAAAAGAGAATGATGCGGGCTTATGACAAAAAGATCCTCCCCATGCAACAGGATTTCAGAGGGAAATGGATGCCAAATTGGGAAGGACCTTATGTGGTGAAAATGGCTTTCTCTGGAGGAGCACTGATCTTGCCCAAAATGGATGGGAAACACTTGCCCAATCCTGTAAATTTGGATTTAGTCAAGAAGTATTATACTTGAAGAGGAAAAGAGGCCAAAGTAAAAACCCGCAAAGGGCGCTTTGAGACCTTCTCTAAAAAAATATATATATGAATGATAAAAATGAAAAACGGAGAGGCCAGGGTGAAAACCTGTAAAGGGCGCCTTGAGACCAAAGGGGTTTTGAGTCGAAAACCCGAAAAGGGCGGCTCAAATTGCAATCAACGATGAGGCATGCGGTAATCTTTCCATACCTGAATTAAGAAGGAGGAGAGATGTTACGTCTTGGGGCATCAACAGAGTACTCTTGATCTCCTAACACATATTGAGCTTAAAATGGTCTTCAGAAAGTCCGTACAGAGAAACTCAAGCTGCGATATTCGGGGCACCTATCTTTCCCCCTAATCATTTTGTATTCTAGCAATGTTTGCTTTCTTTAATTAACTTATTCTTTTCAGATTGTGTTTCTGATAAATTCCATTCTGTCCATCATTTATGATTATTTTCAAGCATTTTGTATTGAAGTAATGATTAATGGACTAATATTATTTTCATAAAAGGAGTTTTGCCTATTACTCTGGAAACTTCTAAATAATACGAGAACCTGAAACAGGACTTTTATTTAGAACTCACCAAGCCTAAGGGTTGGAAATATTTGAGAAGGAAACTCTAAACAGTGACCATTTCTTTAGACTTTCTGTCAAAAATTTCGGTTGAACAAGAAGACCGGATATTATGTCAATGACACAACCTAGAAGAACCATGAGCATTGCATCCTAATCATTCTACAAAGGATCATTCTCATGACATTCTGCATTCATGTAAATGTCACCTATAATACATTTAGCCAGGAGCATTTGATTCATTCCGATCATGGCATCCTAATCATTACGCATAATTCCATAAATCGATTCCACAGGTCATGTTCCCTAGAAAATGGTGTAACAAGATTGACGAATCCACAGATCTTATCTCTCTGAAGTTGCAGTAGAGCAGATCAAAATAAACCTTATCTCTCTGAAGTTGCAGTGGAGCGGACTGAGGACAGTCAATCCTATCTCTCTGAAGATGCAGTAGAGCGGATTAAAACGACAAATCCTATACCTCTAAAGTTGCAGTAGGTCGGATTGAATTTACCATACAAGTCTTATTTCCCTCAAGTTGCAGTGGAGCAGACCGAAGATAGCGAATCTTATTTCCCTGAAGTTACAGTGGAACAGATTGAAGCAATGAATTACAGATCTTATCTCTCTGGAGTTGCAGTAGAGCAGATCAAAACAAGCCTTATCTCCCTGAAGTTGCAGTGGAGCAGGTTGAGGTCACAGGTCTTATGTCCCTGAGGTTGCATTGGAGCAGACTAAAGACAGTTAATCCTATCTCCCTGAAGTTGCAGTGGAGCGGATTAAAACGACGAATCCTATACCTCTGAAGTTGCAGTAGGTCGGATTGAACTTACCATAAAAAGTCTCATCTCCTGAGATTCTGTGAGAGCGATCAAGATAGCAAATCTCATCTCCCAGAAGTAGTGGCAGAGCAGATTGAAGCTACAAGTCTAATCTCCTTGAGTTGGATCGAAGCGTTAGTTCTTATACCCCTGAGGATGAGTGGGATGGAATGAAGCTACTCGAAGAGGAGAAGCACCAAAGAAGGCAAGATTCAGCAAGACCGGGCAAAATTGGCTCTTTTAAGGTCTTTGCTCCATTCTCGTTACACGAAAATAAGCAAAGAGGGGCAGCTGTAAAACCCTATTTATGCATGGGCCCATTTTATAACCAAAAACCAAAAAAACAACAATAATAATAAAATATGAATAAAGGTCCATTTTTTTTAAACAGTCCAGTTTACATATCTGGCCCAAAAAATTTTAACCCAAATACTAAGCCCTAATAACAGACCCAATTACATGACCCGAACGGCCCAACAATCTAAACCAGGCAGAAACCCTAGGGTTCCAGGGGGAGTTTTGCACCGCGCGCGTGCCTCCACGCGCACGCCACACGCAGGCCTTCACCAGCGTACCCCACCGCCTCCAGCGCATCAGCATCGTACGACCTCCGCGCCCTAGCCACGTCCGCCTTTCGTACCTGCAAACAAATAGCAGAAACGACAGCAAATAGAAAGAAAACAAAAATTTTATTCTTTTTTTTCTTCTTCTTGGCTATAAAAAGGAAGCCAAAAAACATTGTAAACGGTTACGATTTTCAAATACAAAAAAAAAACATACCAAAAGCAGAGGTATTTTCAATTTTTTTTAGTCTATTTTTCATTTCAAATGTCATGCATGGACAGAAATAGAATAAAAATACAAACTCTTACCTTTTTATGAGATCGGAGTATCTAATCCGAAGCGTTTTGAGTGAGTTTTTTTATTTTAATAAGGGATTTGGCTTTAGATCTTTTAGATCTGTGTTTAGGGTTCATAAAGGAGTTTAAATCGGCCATTTTTGGGGTCTCCGACCACCGCGCTCGATGGTAGACGGTGGCAGAGCATGGCGGCCTGATGACCGGAGCTTGACCGAACCTGGTGTAACACCCCAAACCCGGCTCATGCGGTATGACCGGATCTGACATGTCACATGAAGAAAACGTATAAATAACGAGTGAATCTTTCTAAAGTAAGTGTTATTTGGTTATAGTTAAGAAAAACAAGTTTAGTTATAGATATTCGTTAAAAATACTACGAATCTCGAGAGGTTGATTGATGAATTAAAAATTTATCAGGTAATCTTTAAAATCATAACTTTTGAAAATGACGATGATACTTCGGAGGAAAAGTCCAAGTTAAAATATTTGTACATATTTATTACGAAATCCATTTACTAATCAATTTTGGAAAACCGTTAATTATGATTTTTAGAAAATCCCCATTTAAAACCAATCAAGAAAGATATTAAATACGTCTAAACATAAAGCAAAATAAAACATATCCTGAGGCCTTATTACAACTTTAAAACCCAAAATAGTAAGAGTAACAAAAATAAAACGGAAAGAAGTTTACTAATGTTCAAAACATTATTTCCAAAGTATGGCCTCCACCGAGTCATCCATGGGCCCAAGTCCTCATTCTTGAGCATTACTGCAAGGGGTTAAGAAGATGGGGTGAGTTACTAGAACTCAGATGTATAATCCCCTTACCGTCATCCACTGGGCCTGAACCCGCAAAGCATAATCGTGAGCCTAAGCCCACTTACATAACAGTATTTAAATGAAGTAAATGTATGCAACCCAACCCATCCATCCATCACACCCCCGACCAGCCAATCACACCTGCGGGGATCAAGTCAACCCACCCCGTCGCTCACACCAATTTGTAGTCGAACTGCTATTTATATAATATTTTTGTGGTCAAGCCACCGAAATCATAATTAAGCACATTAGTAAACAAATTGTGGCAATGCCACCAGGCTACACTACTCTTCATGAAATTTTTTTTCCCATCCCATGTAATATGTAAAAAAAATGCCACATACATAATAAAATATCCACATGTAAATAACAACCATTTATCAAGTGAATTATTACGGTGAATCGGCCCATTATAGTACTTTGGTAATTCGGCCCACTAAGGCATTCTAGCAATCGGCCCATAGGGGCATTTTGATAAATCGGCCCATAGGGGCATTTTCGTAAATCGACCCATAAGGGCATTTTCGTAATTTAGCAATTTAATACCAATTTTGACAGATTTTTAGGAATAATGTTGATTAAGCAAGTTACTCAATTTTCATGCCATATTACGGTTATTAGGCTTGAAAATAACAACGATCTATTCTTCCAACATAATGGTGAGTCATGAATCAATGGGATTTCGGTGTGAGATTACACACCTGATTACGGTAAGGACTAAACCTTCTTGATCGTCGGCACCTATATCACCATAATACTCGATTAATTAACATAAGAGATTTTCTTAATCCAAATCTAAATCAACGATCTAAATGCTTACTCTTAGTATCGTGAACGACCACGATTTGCCTATTCTCACCGGATGATGGTCCACAACCCGGTGGGAAATCCTGAACTGCCGATACCACTCTACGCTTAAACTTGGGAGTAGAGATTGCAACTCCACTCCCTTTTTGTCCTCCTATCGATTTTCCTTTCAAATCGTTACCACTTGCCTCCATTGAAAAAGTCTCGGTCAGTAAATTACTACTATGAGAGAGTAGTTATTTAGGGATAGGATTCGGCTTACCACTACTTTCGAAGAACCAACGAGTAGAGAAAACGAGTAGTTTAATCCCTAAAATAACCGATTAGACAAATCTAATGATCCGTTTTAATGGAATAACAATGCAATGAGATAGATCGAAAAGAACTTTGAAGGAATTCCTTACCTTAACAATAATAGCTCCGACTTCCACCGATTGGGCTTATGGCTACGGATGAATCGACAAGGATGTGATATACGGCCACCCACTAGAACACTACGAAAAAGAGATGATCACGATATGAGGGAGTAGGAGAAAGAGGTGTTTCGGTTTAAAGAACCCTCCAATGATAAGGGCACATATTCGGCCATGAAGAAAAGAAAAAGAAAAGAAGAGGATGAAATCACTTACCCAAATCGGTCAAGGAAGAAATGCCCAATATGCAAGCAAGAAAAAGAACATATAATGTGATTAAAGTTTCGGCTATTTAGAGAGAAAAGATCAAGTAAGATTCGGCCATCAAAAATATTGATTAAAGAAGAAGAGGGAAGGGTTGAAGAAATGGTGAAAAAAAAGAAAAGAAAAGATGGGAAAAGTGTTAGATAGTTTCGGCTAACACCAAAGAGAAGATGAACAAAAAGGCTTGAGTGTTTTGGCAAACAAAGGAAAAATGAACACCATATTTTGAGTGTTTCGGCAACAAAGTAAAAGGTTGGAAAAGAGAGCACCAAAATTGTTCAAAAAGAATGAAAACCTCTCATGCACAAGTTTGCAAAAAGGCTAAAGAAAATTGGCTCCCAAAATCCCCCTACCAAAACCGTGTATGTCCCTAACACCAAAAGGATTTTGTTGACCAAAATTCTTTCCCCAAGCTCCTTCCAAAAATTCAGCCAACATGTTCCCCCTTCTTACTCCTTTTCCTTTATTTCTTTCCTTATTTTTCCCTTGTTCTCCTCCTTACCTTATTTTCTTAGTCTTCTTTCCATCATTTGAAAAGTCTTCCTTTCCTTTCTTAAAGCCATGGCCGACACTTACCATTTAGTACAAAAAAAATAATCCAAAACTTTGCAATAGGTGGGATTCGAACTCCACCCCTAAAGCTCCTTCATGTGACGCCACTCCACTCTGCTACTAGCTCCACTTGTGCTAGCAAAATACACACTTATTTCCTTAAGTCTTGACGCCACTTACCTTCCCTCCTTAAAGTGCTTAAACACAAAAAATTTGCTAAGGCCCAACTCAACCCCAAGCTTTCTTAGAACCCCTAAACATACACAATTAACACTCTTAACTAGCCTATTGCAAGGTATAATGTAAAACATAAATTCCCGAATTTCGAGATGTTACAACTCTACCCCCCTTAAAGAAATTTCGGCCTCGAAATTTACCTAATTAAAAAAGATGAGGGTACTATTGCCGGATCGTGTCCTCTGTCTCCCATGTAGCTTCCTCTGACCCGTGATTACACCATAATACTTTGACCAACGGGACTGACTTCTTTCTCAGCACCTTAATATCCCGATCTAAAATCTGTACTGGCTCCTCTTCAAAAGACAAGTCAGGTCTTATCTTAACTTCCTCCACTGGCACAACATAAGACGGATCCGAACGATAACGCCTTAACATCGAGACATGGAATACGCTATGTATCTGACTTAACTTCGGAGGTAACTCAAGCTGATAAGCCACTGGCCCAACACGCTTCAATACACGGAAAGGTCCGATGAACCTAGGGCTCAACTTGCCCTTCCTAACAAAATCCATCGTTATCCTTTCCCATTTCCAAAGTGGGATTGTCACCGGTTGTAGCAACCCTGAAGGCAGTTGATGTTCCGCCTTCACCTCTTGACATGTCAAGCACTTGCTCACGAAATCGGTAACCTCCGCTTCAACCACGGCCACCAATCACGCTCACAGAGGTCTCGGTACATTTGTTTCCCAGGTGCAGAGCATATGGGCTACTATGCGCCTCACGCAGAATCATTTGTCTCAATTCCGAATCCCTAGGCATACAAACTCTTTCGCAGAAACACAATACTCCATCACTATTTAATCCAAAATCCCCTATCTCACCACCTTCCACTTGCTGAAACTGAGAGCCCAACCTTTCATCCAACATCTGCTTTTCCTTAATCTGACTTACCCACGTACGCTTCACTTGAAGTTCAGCTAACAAACTACCATCTTCATAAAGGCTGAGATGAGAGAACATCGCTATCAAATCCGATATCACCTTGCGACTCAACGCATCTGCCACTACGTTAGCTTTACCTGGATGATACTCGATTGAGCAGTCATAATCTTTCAACAATTCTATCCACCTTCGCTGTCTTAAGTTCAACTCCTTCTGGGTAAGGAGGTACTTCAGACTCTTATGGTCCGAGTAGATAATCGATTTCTCCCCGTACAGATAGTGTCTCCATATCTTCAGAGCAAACACCACTGCAACTAACTCCAAATCATGTGTGGGATAGTTCGCCTCATGCGGCCTTAATTGACGAGATGCATAAGCCACCACTTTTCCCCCTTGCATCAACACACATCCCAAGCCCGTGTGTGACACATCACAACAAACAGTAAACTCCTTACCAGCCTCAGGCTGAATCAATACTGGTGCCTCTGTCAAAATCTTCTTCAATTTTTCAAAGCTCTCTTGCTGCCTATCTGACCACACAAACGGTACTCCCTTACACAATAGCTTAGTTAGGGGTGCAGCAATCAACGAAAACCTCTCAACGAACCGCCTGTAATACCCAGCCAAACCTAGAAAACTCCAAATTTTTTCCACTGATTTCAGTGGCTTCCAGTCCAATACAGCCTCTATCTTGCGGGGATCAACTATAATTCCCTCGTCAGACACAACATGCCCCAAAAAGGTCACCTCATTCAGCCAAAATTCACACTTACTGAATTTGGCATACAGTTACTTCTCCCTTAATATCTGCAATACTACCCGTAGATGCGAATCATGCTCCTCTTCTGTCTTTGAGTACACCAAGATGTCATCTATGAACACCACCACAAACCGATCTAGATAGGGTTGGAAGACCCAGTTCATCATGTCCATAAATGCAGCTGGTGCATTAGTCAACCCGAACGACATCACCAAGAACTCGTAATGCCCATAACGAGTTTAGAACGCAGTCTTGTGAATATCCGCCTCCTTGACCTTTAACCGGTGATACCCCGATCTTAAGTCTATTTTCAAGAAAACCAAAGCTCCTCGCAGCTGATCGAACAGATCATCGATCCTCGGTAACGGATACTTGTTCTTGATTGTCAACTTATTCAATTTCTTATAATCGATGCACATACGCATCGACCCATCCTTTTTCTTAACGAATAAAATCGGCGCTCCCCACGGTGACACACTTGGTCGAATAAATCCACGATCCATCAACTCCTGGATTTGAGCTTTAAGTTCCACTAGCTCCTTCGGCGCCATTCTATAAGGAGCAATGGACACCGGAGCCGTTCCTGGCAACAGCTCAATACCAAATTCCACTTCCTGATCCGGATGCAATCTTGGAAGCTCCTCGGGAAAGACGTCTGAAAACTCTTTCACCGTTCTAACACTCTCTACCGACAACTCTTTGGCATCCAAAGCACTAATGAAGGCTAAGAACGCTTCACACCCCTTTCGTACCAACCTTCCGCCTTTAAAGCGTATACCACATTAGGCGGATAATTTCTTCTTTCACCTATCATCATCACTTCCTTATCCTCTGAAGTTCTTAGTACCATCCGCTTTCTAAAGACAATCTAAGTTCGCACGATGCTTAACGACCATCCATTCCCAATATAAGGCCGACTCTGCGAGCAGCGGTAACATCAAATCCGCCGGAAAAACTACACCTCGAACTTCTAAGGGCACATCCCTAAACAACTTATTTACTACCACCGATCGTCCCCAAAGGGCTAATCACGAGTTGTTTCTCTAGCGATAATCTCGGATCTAATATTCAAAGTTCCGAGACCACGCACATGCAACATACGAATGGGTGGATCCAATATCTATCAAAGCGGTAAAGGTACATCGATATGAAGAACGTCTCGGTTATGACGTCCGGCAAGGTCGCCCTCCTCTCGACGCGACTACATAGACCAACCCCGGCTGTCTCGCCTCCGCATTACCCCTATTACAAGTACCTCTACCCGGTGCGCCCTGGCCTCGTCCTACACCATTACCACCTCGACCTGGCCCATGGCCTCTCGACGGCTGCCGAAGTCTCTGCCATCATCGTAAATCTATTACTTAACTACTCCGAGTGCGAGCAGGCTCTCGAGGGCAATCCTTAAACCGATGGTCCTTGGATCCACATCTGAAATAACCACCAGTTCTCTTCTAGCATTCACCCGAGTGAAGTTTCCCACAATCCAAACAAGACTATAACTGATTGGTAGTAGCTGGAACTCTTACTCGAGCTGGCTCCTCATTCCTGGGCCTTTTCTGAAATCCTCTGGCAGGACCTGAATACCCAGAGTCTCTCTTGTTTCTGCCCTTATCCTTGTCTCGATTTTACCGTTCCGAGTGTTTTACTTCTTCAGCAATCTTAGCTTTTTCCACCAGTGTGGCAAAATTCCTCTCCTTCTGTGGGGCTATCAGTACCCGTAACTCATCACGTAATCCATCCTCAAATCGTACGCAGCGTTCATAATTAGTTGGCACTATTCACCGGGCGTACCGACTCAGACGCAGAAACTCTGCCTCGTATGCTGCCACAGATTTACCTCCTTGAACCAGATTCATGAATTCCTTTCTTCGGGCATCCACATAACTAGCACCGATATATTTTCCCTGGAATGATGTCTTAAAGAAATCCCAGGTAATACATTCAGCCCGAGTACCTTCCCGAATAGTAAGCCACCACTGATACGCCTCGTCTCTCAGCAATGACACAACCCCTTTTAGTTTCTGCTCGGCGGTGCAATCCAGGTCATCCATAATCTGCTCCACCGCCTCAAGCCAGTACTCCGCTACATTTGGGGCTACACCTGAAATACCCCTAAAAACTTCAGCCCCATTCGATCTAAGTCACTCGGATATCGACCCACGAGCTACCGACCCAGTTCTTGCCCCAGCAACCCTTTCCAGTACCCGCAACATCGCTTGGGACAGAGCGTCGTCCTCTCTCATTCGAACATGTGATCCAAATTGATCCATCGGTGACGCAAAGTGCGTCCATTTTCGGCATATGTCCCGATGCCTCAGATACAACTCTAGCACCTCGGCCTCTACCACGGCCACGTCTACCGCGTCCACGTCCTCTAGTACTCATGTTTACTAACATCGATTTAATCTGATTAAGAGTCTTATGAATCAGTATGCTTATTCAGTGTCTATTAAACAATATTTTATGGAGTATAAGAAGTAAAGTTGTTTTCGCAAAACGTACCCTAAAGTCTCAATCTCTATAGTTTTTCAGCTCCTAAAGCTAAAAGTTCTAGAGTATTTCTATTTTTGGGAAGTTTTCATACTACAGTCATACCACAATAATCATAAAATGAAAAAAGAAACTTACTGACTTGGTGCCGGATACCCGTGGTGCCATACTTCCTCTAAAACATGTATTTATAAATCGAATTTCAAGCAGTTTTTAGAAAACATTTTTGAACCCAAACCACAGTCGAGTTTTGCAACCGGGCTCTGATACCATAAAATGTAACACCCCAAACCCGGCTCATGCGGTATGACCGGATCTAACATGTCTTATGAAGAAAACATATAAATAATGAGTGAATCTTTCTAAAGTAAGTGTTATTTAGTTATAGTTAAGAAAAACAAGTTTAGTTATAGATATTCGTTAAAAATACTACAAATCTCGAGAGGTTGATTGATGAATTGAAAATTTATCAGGTAATCTTTAAAATTATAACTTTTGAAAATGACGATGATACTTCGGAGGAAAAGTCCAAGTTAAAATATTTGTACATATTTATTACGAAATCCATTTATTAATCAATTTTGGAAAACCGTTAATTATGATTTTTAGAAAATCCCCATTT
Source organism: Gossypium sturtianum (assembly GCA_025698515.1). NCBI lineage: Eukaryota > Viridiplantae > Streptophyta > Magnoliopsida > Malvales > Malvaceae > Gossypium > Gossypium sturtianum. The sequence continues at coordinate 102,208,105 of CM046948.1, read as the reverse complement.
AAAACCAATCAAGAAAGATATTAAATACGTCTAAATATAAAGCAAAATAAAACATATCCCAGAGGCCTTATTACAACTTTAAAACCCAAAATAGTAAGAGTAACGAAAATAAAACGGAAAAGAAGTTTACTAATGTTTGAAAATATTATTTCCAAAGTATGGCCTCCACCGAGTCATCCATGGGCCCAAGTCCTCATTACTAAGAATTACCTGCAAGGGTTAAGAAGATGGGGTGAGTTACTAGAACTCAGTGTATAATCCCCTTACCGTCATCCACTGGGCCTGAACCCGCAAAGCATAATCGTGAGCCTAAGTCCATTTACATAACAGTATTTAAATAAAGTAAATGTATGCAACCCAACCCATCCATCCATCACACCCACGACCAGCCAATCACACCTGTGGGGATCAAGTCAACCCACCCCGCCGCTCACACCAATTTGCAGTCGAACTGCTATTTATATAATATTTTTGTGGTCAAGCCACCGAAATCATAATTAAGCACATTAGTAAACAAATTGTGGCAATGCCACCAGGCTACACTGCTCTTCATGAAAATTTTTTTCCAATCCCATGCAATATGTAAAAAAAAATGCCACATACATAATAAAATATCCACATGTAAATAACAACCATTTATCAAGTGAATTATTACGGTGAATCGGCCCATTATAGTACTTTGGTAATTCAGCCCACTAAGGCATTCTAGTAATCGGCCCATAAGGGCATTTTCATAATTTAGCAATTTAATACCGATTTTGACAGATCTTTAGGAATAACATTGATTAAGCAAGTTACTCGATTTTCATGCCATATTACGGTTATTAGGCTTGAAAATAACAACGATCTATTCTTCCAACATAATGGTGAGTCATGAATCAATGGGATTTCGGTGTGAGATTACACACCTGATTACGGTAAGGACTAAACCTTCTTGATCGTCGACACCTATATCACCATAATACTCGATTAATTAACATTAGAGATTTTCTTAATCCAAATCTAAACCAACGATCTAAATGCTTACTCTTAGTATCGTGAACGACCACGATTTGCCTATTCTCACCGGATGATGGTCCACAACCCGATGGGAAATCCCGAACTGCTGATACCGCTCTACGCTTAAACTTGGGAGTAGAGATTGCAAGTCCACTCCCTTTTTGTCCTCCTATCGATTTTCCTTTCAAATTGTTACCACTTGCCTCCATTGAAAAAGTCTCGGTCAGTAAATTACTACTATGAGAGAGTAGTTGTTTAGGGATAGGATTCGGCTTACCACTACTTCCGAAGAACCAACGAGTAGAGAAAACGAGTAGTTTAGTCCTTAAAATAACTGATTAGTCAAATCTAACGATCCGTTTTAGCGGAATAACAACGCAATGAGATAGATCGAAAAGAACCCTGAAGGAATTCCTTACCTTAACAATAATAGCTCTGACTTCCACCGATTGGGCTTATGGCTACGGATGAATCAACAAGGATGTGATATACGGCCACCCACTAGAACACTACGAAAAAGAGATGATCACGATATGAGGGAGTAGGAGAAAGAGATGTTTCGGTTTAAAGAACCCTCCAATGATAAGGGCACATATTCGGCCATGAAGAAAAGAAAAAGAAAAGAAGAGGATGAAATCACTTACCCAAATCGGTCAATGAAGAAATGCCTAATATGCAAGCAAGAAGAAGAAGATATAATGTGATTAAAGTTTTGGCTATTTAGAGAGAAAAGATCAAGTAAGATTCGGCCATCAAAAATATTGATTAAAGAAGAAGAGAGAAGGGTTGAAGAAGTGGTGAAAAAAAAGAAAAGAAAAGATGGGAAAAGTGTTAGATAATTTCGGCTAACACCAAAGAGAAGATGATCAAAAAGGCTTGAGTGTTTTGGCAAACAAAGGAAAAATGAACACCATATTTTGAGTGTTTCGGCAACAAAGTAAAAGGTTGGAAAAGAGAGCACCAAAATTGTTCAAAAAGAATGAAAACCTCTCATGCACAAGTTTGCAAAAAGGCTAAAGAAAATTGGCTCCCAAAATCCCCCTACCAAAACCGTGTATGTCCCTAACACCAAAAGAATTTTGTTGACCAAAATTCTTTTCCCAAGCTCCTTCCAAAAATTCGGCCAACATGTTCCCCCTTCTTACTCATTTTCCTTTATTTCTTTCCTTATTTTTCCCTTGTTCTCCTCCTTACCTTATTTTCTTAGTCTTTTTTCCATCATTTGAAAAGTCTTCCTTTCCTTTATTAAAGCCATGGCCGACACTTACCATTTAGCACAAAAAAATAATCCAAAACTTAGCAATAGGTGGGATTCGAACTCCACCACTAAAGCTCCTTAATGTGACGCCACTCCACTCTGCTACTAGCTCCACTTGTGCTAGCAAAATACACACTTATTTCCTTAAGTCTTGACGCCACTTACCTTCCCTCTTTAAAGTGCTTAAACACAAAAATTTTGCTAAGGCCCAACTCAACCCCAAGCCTTCTTAGAACCCCTAAACATACACAATTAACACTCTTAACTAGCCTATTGCATGGTATAATGTAAAACATAAATTCCCATTTTTGGGGTCTCCGACCACCGCGCTCGACGACGGACGATGGCGGAGCATGGCGGCCCGATGATCGGAGCTCGGCCGAACCTGGCCCGGTGCTCGGAAGGCAGAAGTCTCTTTTTCAGAGAGTTATAAGTTTTTTTTGAAAGGGTTTAAAATGAATTTTTCTTGGTTTTTTTAGTATTTATTGCCCCTCGGAGCGACGTTGTTTTGGTATGGTCTGTTAATGACCAAAACGGCGTCGCCTGAGGCCCTAACCTGATCGAGTAACCCGACCCAGGGAAGGATCCTCGCGTTTTGGGTAAATGGTTTATTTATGTTTTTAGTCCTTCCGCATTTTTCGTTATTTTTAATTAAGTTTTTTTTATTTTAATTTAGCCTAGTAATTTTGCACAGTTTTGATTTAACCTTTTTTTTGAAACACCGCGTTTAGAGGACTTGGATAATTGCACATTAGGCCCCTATTCATTTTCGCACATTCTATATTAGTCCCTATCTCTATTATTAATGATTTATTTATTTTCAAATTAACCCTTTGATTCTGTTTTGATTTCAATTGAGTCCTTTTCACTTAATTTATTTAGTTTTTTTTTATAAACTATTATTTATGTATATTATTTATTTTAGATTGATGCATTTTATTTTTTAAACTGTTTTGTATATTACTTATTTTAAATTTCTTTTTGCATAATATTTATTTTAAAACTCATTTATATGTTATTATTTTACATACTGTTCATTTTTTTTCTTATTTTTTATGATTTATTTCAAACTCTTACATGTATTACTTACTTTAAAATTTTATACGTATAATTTATTTTAAATTGTTGTAAATATTGTGATTTCAAATTTCCCATTTTTTACATTATTTATTTTAAATTCACTTATCATCATTTAAAAGCTTTTTACATTTTATTTGTGTCAATTTGCTTTATATTACTTTCAAATTTGTTTTCTAATTCATAAGTATATGAAGTGAGTCTATTGCTATTGTGTGTACCTTAATTTGTTCTTTCGTACTTTCATATTATTGTTATTTGTTCGTATAATAGTATTGCCATATATCTTTGTTTCATGCTTGCGACCATGTTCTTGCTTCTTGTTATTATATCATGATTCAAATTCCAATATATGTAATCGGTATTGGTCATTTAATTTTTACCCCAAGCAAACCAAACAAGGGCATTTTGAACCAATCTTAAAATTGCTCATTTATAAATTCCTCAAAATAAGGCAATGTTCTGTGTTTGGAAATCCGAGAAATCGTGCCCTAACGTGCTAAGTTTCAGTTTTTCGTTTGGCCAAATAACCGAATATCCTTTTAAGATTTCATTCGTGTTTTCTCAGTTCAAAACAAGGCAATATTTAGCGATTGGAAATTTGAGGAATCGTGCCCTAACGTGCTGGGTTTCGATTTCCCATTTTGACTAAATAACTAAGTATCCTTTCGTAATTTTGTCCATGTTTTCCTTTTAAAAGACGAGGCAATATTTCGTGTTAGGAAATCCGAGAAATCGTACCCTAACGTGCTGGGTTTCAGTTTTTCATTTGTCCAAATAACCAAATACCCTTTCAAAATTTCAATGCATGAGTTTTGAGAATTTTGGGATAATCTTGAATTCGAGGACTTAAAGTGTTGTATCCTAACGTGCTGGGTGTGATATTTTATTCCTTCGGAACAAGAGAATCTTAATATTCAAACTCGAGTATCTCCAAATGGGTCAAAGAAGGTCATATTTTAAAAATCTTTTCAAATTTTCAACATAAGGACATTAGTTAATCAATTTGGTACCAATTTTGGGCGTACAAGGGTGCTAATCCTTCCTCGTACGTAACTGACTCTTGAACCTATTTTTCTTAAAATTCATAGACCAAATTAATTTCTTTTAAAAATAAAACAAAATTTTTTATAGGTGACCCGATCACACCTAAACAAAAAGGATTGGTGGCGACTCCCTTTTCTTTTAAAAGTCGATCCCCGTTTTTCAAACCGGTAAAAAATGGTTTCGGCAGTGTTCATTGACGAAATTCTGATCTATTCACGAGATGAATCTGAGCATGCTGAACATTTGAGAATTGTGCTACAAACTTTGAGAGATAAGCAATCGTCGCTAAATTCAAAGAAATGTGAATTCGCTCAGAAGTCGATTTTGGGACATATTGTTTCAGCTGAAGGCATACGAGTTGACCCGAGCAAGATTTCTGTAGTTGTTGACTAGATACCACCGAGAAATGTATCTGAAGTTAGAAGTTTTCTGAGGTTAGTTGGTTATTATCGACGTTTTTTAAAGGATTCTCGATGATTGCTACACCGATGACCAGATTGCTACAGAAAGATGTAAAGTTCGAGTGGTCAGAGATATGTCAACAGAGTTTTGGTTACTTGAAAGCATTGTTAACTGAGGCACTAGTTTTAGTTCAACCTGAATCGGGTAAAGAATTTGTGATATACAGCGACGCGTCATTGAATGGTTTGGCTTGTGTTTTGATGCAAGAAGAAAAAGTTATATCTTATGCCTCTAGACAGTTAAAGCCGCATGAAAAGAATTATCCGATGCATGATTTAGAGTTGGTCGCTATTGTATTTGCATTGAAGATTTGGCGACATCATTTATACGGTGAGAGGTGTTATATCTTTACCGACCACAAAAGCTTGAAGTATTTAATGACCCAGAAAGATCTGAATTTGCGACAACGAAGATGGCTTGAGTTGCTTAAAGACTATGAGTTAGTGATTGATTATCATCCGGGAAAAGCAAATGTAGTCGCAGATGCTTTAAGTAGAAAATATATGTTTGCTTTGAGAGCAATGAATACTCAATTAACCTTATCTGATGGTGGTTCGATTCTAGCAGAGTTGAAAGTTAAATCGGTATTTCTTTAGCAAATTTGCGAAGCTCAGAAATATGATAATGAATTGTAAGCCAAAAGAGTGCAATGTGAGTCGATTAGTGATTCAGACTATCAGATAGGAGCCGATGATTATTTAATGTTCCGAGATAGAATTTGTGTACCAAAGAATTCTGAGCTCATTTAGAAAATTTTACACGAAGCACACAGTGGTTGTTTATCTGTTCACCCGGGGAGTACTAAAATGTACAATGATTTGAAACAACTGTATTGGTGGTCGAGAATGAAACAAGACATTTCAGAGTTTGTATCGAAATTTTTAGTTTGTCAAAAAGTAAAAGCCGAACATCAAGTGCCTTCAGGATTACTACAGCCTGTGATGATACCAGAATGGAAATGGGAAAGATTTACGATGGATTTCGTATTGGGATTACCCATATCTCCGAAAAAAAAGTATCTGGGTTGTCGTAGATCGACTAACGAAATAAGCACATTTCATTCCGGTACGTATAGACTATTCGCTTGATAAATTGGTTGAATTGTACATTTATGAGATTGTTAGATTGCACGGGGTGCTAGTTTCAATTATTTAGGATAGAGATCCGAGGTTTACGTCACAATTTTGAAAGAAATTGCAAGAAGCTCTGGGTACGAGGTTGAATTTTAGTACAGCATTTCATCCGCAAACTGATGGTCAATCTGAGAGAGTAATTCAGATTCTTGAAGATATGCTTCGCTGTTGTGTGTTAGAATTCGAAGGTAATTGGGAGAGATTTTTTCCATTGGTTGAATTTGCGTATAACAACAGCTTTCAATCGAGTGTAAAAATGGCACCGTATGAAGCTTTGTATGGTCGCAAACGTCGAAATCCATTGTACTGGACTGAGCTGAGTGAGAAAAAGATTCACGAGGTTGATTTGATCCGAGAGACTGAAGAAAAAGTGAAAGTAATTCGTGATAGTCTAAAAGCAGCTTCAGATCGACAGAAATCGTACGCGGATTTGAAACGTAAAGATATTGAATTTCAGATAGGTGATAAAGTATTTCTGAAAGTATCTCCATGGAAGAAAATCCTTAGATTTGTTCGCAAAGGCAAGCCGAGTCCGTGATTTATCGGGCCGTATGAGATCATTGAAAGAATAGGGCCAGTAGCTTATCGGCTAGCTTTACCATCAGAATTAGAGAAAATCCATAATGTGTTTCATGTGTCGACGTTGCGTTGATATAGATCGGATCCTTCACATGTAATATCTCCGGCAGATATTGAGATTCAACCTGATATGACATACAACGAAGATCTGATCAGAATTTTAGCTCAAGAGGTTAAACAATTGAGAAATAAAAGCATAGCTTTGGTGAAAGTATTATGGCAACGACACGGTGTCGAAGAGGCTACGTGGGAACCCGAGGAAGCTATGAGAAAAAAGTACCCTAACCTCTTTACTGGTAAGATTTTTGGGGACGAAAATCCCTAAAAATGGGAGAGTTGTACTAGCCCGTTTTTAGTCAAATCAGAACAGTGGTTTCGAGACCACAAATTTGAATTCAAAATTATTAATTTATTATTATTTTAATGTCTACAGCATGATAATATGTTTGTTTGAAAATTTCGTTAAGAAATTTTATCGTTTGATTAGTTAATTTGATAAAAATGACTAAATCGCGTAAAGTGAAAATTTGGAGTTCTATAAGCTAAAAGGGTTTATTAGCTATGAAATTAAATAGTGGAGGTCCTTATATTGTAAAAAGACCATTTCAAATATAAGTGGACAAGTATGGACAAGTATTAAGTTATTTTTATGTTATATAACCAAGGTTAATTTTGGTATTTAGAAATTAAGTTAAAATAAATAAAACAAAATAAAATCTTCACCTAATGTCATCATCTTCAACCGATTTTAAAGAGAAGAAAGCCATTCTTTTAGGTTTTTCATTCGGTCATGGTTTAATAGCTCATTAATGTATGATTTTTGTCCTGTTTTTAATGGTTTCTATGTTTTTGTGATCGTTGCAACTAGGTCTAGCTAGCCCAAGGACTATTTTGCAAAACTATTAAAGATTTTAAATGTTTCCATTGATGAATACATGAGTATTTTGGTGTTTAATGATAGATTTTGAATGTTTGATGATAGTTATACAAATTTTGTTAAGTGCTTTTTAGTGAAAATGCAAATTAGGGATTAATTTGTGAAAAGTGTAAAATTCATGGTTAAAATGTGAAATAAATAGAAAATATGGGCTGCTAGGGACCTAATTGTAATTCGGCTAGCATGGGTTGTGGTTGAATTGCATGAATTTGTGTTTTTATGAAATAAGGACTAAATTGTAAAAGATGTGAAACATTAGGGGCAATTGTGTAAAAATGCCTTAAAGTGAATTTTGGACTAAATTGAATAGAGAAATGATTAAATAACTTAATTTTGATTACATATAGATCAAGAAAAGCAAAACTCGGATCTAGATCGAGGGAAAAATAAAGTTTTTGACTAATCGACTCGTTTCGTCGTTTTTGCGTCCGAGGTAAGTTCGTAGGTAATAAGCATTGTTATAATTATGTTTTTAATGCTTTGATATTGTATGAATTGTGAATATGACTCTACGGACACGTTCGATGAAGATTCGGCAAGTTTGAAATCCCGGTTGAACTTTAGGAATAGATTAGGATACGAAAGACATGTCATTAGGGCTTATTGTGATTATGTGATCCGGGGGCTGGTCCTGTACGTCCTACCGGTGGCTGAGTATACTGGCATGTGTTGCGGTTACTTGATAGCTTGTGTGAGCAGCAGCGTGTAGCTACGTCTTGACCCACAGCTTGTGTGAGCAGGCTCGTTGATAGCTCGAGAGTGAGCATATATGTGATATGTGATTGAGATAGCTTCGGCTATATATGTGGCACTTCGGGTGTGAGTTTCCCATGTATACGATAGTATTCCGAATGGTTCAACGGGTAAATGAAAGACGTGGTTGAATATGAGATTGATACGAGATGGAACAGGTATGTACATGAATTGTATAAGTTTAAATCGAAGAAGTTGTGAAGTTCATACACGAGATTATGTTTGAAAATGTGAAAGGTTTTTTTAGTTAAATGATTTACATGTTGATATGTTCAAATTTAATAGTTGTATATTTGTGTTAAAATTTAGTTTATTTCATACGAGCTTACTAAGCTATAAAGCTTACTTTGTTTATTTTTCCATGTTTTATAGTGATTTTAAAGCTAGCTTGGATTTGAGGATCGTCGGAGACTACGTCACACTATCCAACTATCATTTTGGTACTTTTAAGTTTATGTTAGGGTTATATGGCATGTATAGGATTATGGTCATTTTTTATGTAGTTTGGTAATGAGTTGTGCCATTTGAATTGGCTTGTAAATGCTTATGTTTTGGTTTGTATATAAAACCATGAGAGTTGGCTTAATTTGGTTGGTTTGGTTATGTATATAAGAGTGTATGTATGGTTTGCAATGTGGATACTAAATGGTTGATATTAGATTAGTTACATGCTTATGATTTTGGTGTATAATGATGTATGTTTAGAAGTGTATAATTAGTTGAATTATAAATGTAAGTTTGGTATAAGTGATATAGCATGTTTTGTGATTTGTGTGTATGGAGAATATGAGTATAGAATATGCATGAAATATGTTTGAATTGGCTGATTTAGATGCCTATTTTAAGCCATGAATTGTGCAATTTGATTTGGTATAGGTTTGTGCAAGTTGGGTAGCAAAATGGCTTGGCAAATAGCCTATTTTTGTCCACACGGATAGAGACAAGGGCGTGTGTCTCAGTCGTGTGTGATACACAGCCGTGTGTCCCCTAGTGTTGAATTAGAAATCAAGTCAGTATGCTCCACACGGCCTTACACACGGGAGTGTGACTTGGCCGTGTGGCATAAGTTAGTATACCTTACAGGTTCGACACGGACTAGCACACAGCCTGGCACATAGGCGTGTATGGCCACTTTTAGGGCACAGGGGCTAGCCACAAGGGTGTGTGAGTTGGCCGTGTGACCCAAGCCAGAGAGTTACACGGGGTCGGACGCGGGCTGGGACACGGCCATGTGCTTCCATTTCGAATGTCCACACGGCATGTGACACGGGCGTGTCTTTGGCCGTGTGAGACACACGGTTGGGCCACACGGGCGTGTGTCCCCTGTTTTTGAGAAAATTTTATAAGTGTTCAAAAAGTTTCCAAAGTTATCAGTTTAGTCCTGAACCACTCATAAAGCATGTTTAGAGCCTTGTAGGTTCATATTAGGGACAATGTGGTTAAAATAAATGATGTTTGCTCTGAAATTGAGCAATGTATGTGAAATGTATGAATATTGTGTTATAAGTTTGGTAATGCTCTAAAACCCTATTCCGGCGTTGAATACGGGTAAGGGGTGTTACATTGATATGAGGCTTTACTTGGTTCCTCAATTTTAGTTTTTACCAGTTTGGTCTTTTATCCAATAAGCACCCTAATTATCCATAATCTACTATCAAAATGGAAAAATGCTTGATCTAATGTTAGATTAAAGAATGCATGATCTAAATTGTTATCCAGAAAACGGGAAGTATTTCATAACATGTTACATGGTTAGAAAACATGAGGGTAAGTATCAGATATCAATATTTATTCAACATGGGTATGCTCAATTTTTTTCATGTCTTTTAATGATGGTATAACTAAGTAATTTAATCCTTATACAGAAATGTTGGTGCAAACAAGTAAAATTAATAAACTGCGTTCATAGAGAACAGTTTAAATGTGGACCTGAACTTCTAAGACAATAAAAACTTGTAGATAGAACTGATGCAGTAACATAAATTTCTTCTATTAAAGGACATGTTTTGTCAGATTTCAAAAGTCTGTGTTAGCATTTGGATGGTTTGTCGAACATGGCATTGAATAAGAGTAGTCCAAGGAAAATGAACAGATAATAAGGGGTGTTGCTGTTTAATACCATTGTTGTTCGTTTTTTGACCATGTAATCTTACGAAACTTGCATTTCTAGTGTGATATACCTTAAATCATTTCCTAAATTGTCTTTTCTTTCCATGTTTTATCGTTGTTGCGTGTTTGCACTACTTGTTTGAGTCATTTTAGTTTAGTCATATGCTAGATGAGTATGCTTTAATTGTTCAACCTTATGTAATATTATGTGTTCATTTTTAGTTTTATTGGTTTCATGTTTTCCATTCATTTTTATGATAAACAGTGAAGGAGCAGTAAAAGCAGTAGCAATTTAGACTTTTTTCAATTTTTGTTCATCAACTAATGCATTTTGCCTTTGGTTTTTTGTTAAGCTTTTTTTATTTGAATTTTTTAGTTGAAATCATTATGTGTTAAATGTGTATCCTCTTGAAATTATGGAATGGTTTGTGTGTTTTAGCTAAAGGAGTGGTTGAAGGTAGCAACAATAAGGGGAAAGATATCGCTCAAGGGTGTGCTAAGGTAACAATAACCTCCAAATGTCTTTGTTATAAGTTGGTTATGTGTTCAACTTTGGAAAGATGAAATTTGTTAATGGAAAAGGAGGCTGCTAAGGTAAAGAGCAGCACACCCTTGTAGGTTGCCAAATGCCAAGAGTCAACAACAAGAGAAAAAAATGAATAAGGAAAAGGGACATAAACAAAAATCTTCATCGGAATGAATATACCATTACTCTTTTCTAGTAATACAGAAAAGGCAATATATACATGTTAAACTACATTTACAATTCGGATTTAATCTTTTTACTTTGAACAAGAACATTTTGATTATATTTAATTTTTTATATGTTTTTATTTTCGATATGTTTGATTTGAAACTATTTTAATCTTTTAATATATTTTAAAACTATTTTTATTTTCGATATGTTTAATTTATGTTATATTTAATTTTGGTCTTTAAACAATGTTTTATATTACTTATATTGTTTGATTAAAAATTATAATTAACACTATGAACATATTTTATTTCAAAAAAAAACTTTATCTACAATTGTTAATCTGGTGTATTTAATTTAGTATATTTTTAAACTAAAATTTTAAAATTAATATTAAAAATACCAAAACTGCATGTGAACTCATTACTTTTAATAGGAGAGTTGAACTTCTTTTATTCAAATATAAAAATTATCTCAACAAATGAAATAAAAAAAAATGTAAAATGCTACAAACAAATCATGTTATGGTAAGAATGTAATGTATATGGAGTTTTAGATTGTATTTAAATAAAAATGTCAATCGAAGATTTTAAAATACATAATTTTTAAGATATTTAACACACTGTATATCTATAATTGAATTGAGTTAATACAAAATAAAAGAAAATAAGACCTTATTTAAATACATTTTTTTAGTTTAATTGAAATGTTATGTTAAGGAAGTTGAGCACTTTTTATTTAACTATTCAATATGTAACTTATAAAAAGATTAATATATTCAATTATTTCTTTTCTTTTCCCACAAAAATTATTAAATTTATATTATTCTTTTCCTTTTACTAATTTTAACTATTCAAACAAAATAATATATCTTTTTATATTCACAATTATTAATTCAAATACAAGATTAGTTAATTACAATGTGAGGATGAATATTAAAAAAATTTAATAACAATAATTTTATTAAAATTTAATAACAATAACAATAATAATTTACTTAAAAAATTTTATTAAGGTAATTTAATCATTTAAGTTATTTTTCTTATATTATTACTGATTATATTCCTATTTCATTAAAATTCTAATATATTGTTGCTCTATTTAATTAGAGCTATATTCCATCCAACCATACCTTTAGACTTTGAATGTTCGGATCTAGATGGATATCGGATCCATGAAGAGCTCTAATATATTTTAGTGAAAGGAAATTAATCAGAAGCAAAAGGACAATGGAGAAGGGCAAAGGAGTGATGGGTGCCGGCCGAAGATGGGCCGTCGATTTCTCTGATAATTCCACCGCTCCTTCATCGCGTGACATCCCCGATCCCCCCGGCTTCACTCGTGCTTCCGTCGATCAGGTTCCCCTTTTTGCCTTTTCTCATCTCAAATGAACAACTCGCTTTCAATTTTGTTATTATGATAGGTTTTCAACTTCACCTTTGTGTTTTTGACAGGACGATTCGGCTGTGAGTCGCCAAAAGAAGGATGCTGAAGCCAATTGGAAAGCTCAGGTACTTTTTTTCTCTCTCTCTAGTTTACTTAGTAACGAAGAACAGTAAGGAGATGCTTAATTAACGATTTGAGTTGGTTTCGTTTTGCATCTTAAAGATTTGAAGTATTCAACTGTTAGGGATTTAAGTGTTTGTGATGAAAACTTTTGGATCAATTCAACTGCAAAACTGTAGTCACAAACCATCATTAAGTAAATTTAATGGATCTATAGGGTTGAGTTCCAGCATCTGAGAAAATGTTTACAACATTTGTCTGGTGCCACTTCTATTTAGAAATTACGTACTAAGGTCTGTATTGTGGCAAAGCAGCAGCCACTGGCTATTTCATGATGCATGGATTGTCGAGGTTCTTAGTTTACTATATCTATGACCTTAAATCAATTGTAAGTTCAGTAGGTGTTTTATAGTACATTGAGTTGGTGTTTAAAAGAAAAAGGTAAAGGGGAAGCAGAGATTTCTTCTCTTGTTGCATGGTTGAGGTCTAGTGATTGATTGATTCATTAGATGGACATAGTATTTGATGGCAACATTGAACTATATCAATAATGTTTTTAACGGGTTTAGGTGGTCATTTAGGTAAGAGTTCCATTTTTGCAATTAGGTTTTCAAGGTAAAAGCAGAGGCACAATATGGAAAAATATAGCTGATTTAAGATTATATTTCTATTACTTTTGAACAGAAAGCATGGGAAGTTGCACAAGCACCTTTCAAGAATTTGCTAATGATGGGCTTCATGATGTGGATGGCTGGAAGTACAGTGCATCTCTTCAGCATTGGTATCACTTTTTCAGCACTTTGGCAACCTATTAGTGCTCTTCAAGGGGTTGGGAAGGGTAAGCTAAGCTATGATTTTTATTTTTCTCTTATGCTGTATTGTTAGTTTAGGGATGTCTTTACCCTTTGTTCTTTATTACTTGTTCTACCTTGTACTCATAAAAGTAGTGAAACAGTCATAAGAGGAAAGATTAAGAGGGGCAAGTTATCCTAACCAAGAATGAAATGCATGCTAAACCCTTATAACCGCGAGGTTACTGATGATTTCCACTTAAGTATTCGGAAGAAACCTATCCAGTTTACTGCTATATCTCTCCTTTTTCTTAGTAGACATAGTAGCTGATTTCCCTCTTGTAAAGTGTATACAATACACAAGCAACCTCCAGCCCACCAAGTGCCACCAAAGGCTAGATTTTCTGTTCTTCAGATGTTATGGTTGTGCAATTTCTATTTCTAGGTTGATTCATCCAAATTTCATTTTGATTTTGCAGTTTTTGAGCCGTATAAAGACAATAAAGTAGATCTTCTTGGACCTAAGTTGCTTTTCATTGCTCTTAATTTGGGTGGTTTAGCACTTGGTGTTTGGAAGGTGAGCTGCATTTACCTTTGCATCTTCTTAATGGAATTTTCAAAACCTGCGTTTTCTAACCCTTTGCATTTTCTTACTTTGTTTCTTATGTTTTGGCAGCTTAATACTTTGGGACTTCTTCCTACACATGCATCCGACTGGGTGTCATCCTTGTCCCCAGCTCAGGTTTATCCCTTCCTTTTTGCTTCTTGCAAACTTAATTTTCAAATCTTGTTCCAAGGACTTGGCAAAATTCAGCACTTAAATTTTTAACTGAAAATTTAAAGGGAGGAGGCAGGATTAGTGAAAGCTTCGTCACATCAAAAGTAACAGCTGATGATGTTTGATATTTTCTGGGAATATTTTGTCGTGGATTTGATTTAAAGTGGGGAGGGAGTTACTTGCTAATGGCTATTTAAAATCTATTTGAATTGGCTCAACAAATTTATTCATACTTGTTAAACATATTTGGCTGTCATTGTTATCAAATGGTTAGACTTAGAGTAACTAATGCTCTGCTTTTTGTCTATGGTGTTGTATGGAGCCTTCTACTAACTCTAGCTTTAAATTGATCAAATTTGCAGGAGGTTGAATATTCAGGTGGGGGTATTCCTCTGTAATATTGTCTTCGTGCGTCTTTGATTCTCAGACAAATTTCTGGTGCCAGTGAGGGGAAGTTGCAAAGATAGGTAGAAAGAATTTGGATGTTTATACCTATGTCTTTTGGAGATGTAGAAGAGGAAGACCACTATAGATTTTCATTCCCCACCTCCCTCTTAAAATTTGATGAACCATGTTAGCTGCAATGTTGCATGGCATGATTAAGAGATGTAGAGGTTTGTTGTATTTTTATATAAACTTGCTAAAATCTTAAACTATGCTAAAAAATTGATGCTATGTAATAAAAAGAATATTTAATACATGTGTTAAAATAATTAGACATAAAATAAAGAATAATTAGTACAATTTTAAACTTAAATATGAAATCAGAAAGATGAGTAAATTTTTTTTTTCAAAATAAATTAAAATATTTTTTGTGTTAGAAATAAGTTATGGTAGTGATCAATTATTACTAATTAAAACTAATGTATTTCTATTTTTTTTTTACTAAACTATGATGAAAAAATAATTCCTAAAAGCACAAGTGTTTCTATTGTTGGGATGATGTAGGGATTCAAGTCTTTGCAAATTCAACGCTTTCACATTTTGGTTTAGCTAGGAAGGATTAGAGACAGAAATCTTGAACGTATTGTGCCACGGTTTCACACGGAGTAGAAATAGACAAATACTTGAAATCAAAATGTTTTTTTTTTTTTATTTCGTCAGAACATGAGGAACTTATGCGGACTTGGAGGATTCTATGATGGAATGATATTATCAATGAAAAAGAAATGTAAGGTTTAAATTGGAATGTGAATCAAGGGTAACCGAATCAAATTTCACCGATTTAGATTGGTTTTAAAAAAAAATTTTATAAAAAAGAAAATATTTTATATAATATTCCAATTTTTTTTTTGCTAATTTAAATAAAAATAAAATTTGATTTAGATAATTATAGTTTTTCAAACTTGAGAACAGAATTGAATTGAATATAATTAGCTAATAATTAAATAGACTAAAAATCAAAATCGAATTGATAGTTTGAATAAATTTGTTGGTTTTTTCAATTATTTCCCAGTGATGGGAATGCGCCTGAACCACTTAACACTATAGTTTGATATAAAGTTTGAAAGATAATGAGAATCAATATTTTTGTCTTTGCTTTGCATTTCATTAGCCAATCCAATGGCATGGAACCTATAACTTATCTAAATTGCAATTATTTGATTAGTGGTTTCAACTATATATCATGAATTCAACTTACGCTTCTACTTCTTCCTATCTCCAACTTTTAACTCAAAATAAAATATTTCACTTATAGAATAATAAAAGTTTAAATTTAATTAACTTCAATGACATTTTTCTAAAACTCAATTAAATTAATTTATTTAAAAATAGTTATACTAATTTAGTAAAGCTCTTGTAATAAAGAGATCTATCAAATACTTTCAACTCTTTATGTATATGAAATAATATTTAAGTTTTTAGATTCCACAAATAGAGTCAAGAGTGAACAACTGTCCTATAAAAGTATAATTAAATATTTTAAAATGTAAATACTAAAAAAATATATAACAAATTATTTTTTTGAACAATCACATGATAAATTTTTAAGATTACTTGTAATATATATATATATATATATATGAAAAGTTGAAGAAATACATGATAATGATGATGATAAATCGTGAACCCATCCACCTTTCATTTTCTATGGTTGTGGTAGCTGTGAGAGAGATTTCAGCACTTACCCACCATCATCACCACCACCGCCACCACCATCCACTAAAACGATATTTGATTGGCTTAAAAGAAAAAAAGGGATGATACTTAAAAGATCAAACTCAGTCTCTGCCTAAAGATTCTAATTTTGCTAATGCATTGCCCACTCTTACTTTATACTATGGCCTACTACAAGGATTAGCAGCCATTCTTCCAAACTAAATTGAGGACCTTACTCTTCCATGTCTTTCGTATGCACATTGTTGTAGCCCAAATTTTGTTCGTCAAAACCCAATAGCCCAACAAAACCAAAATCGGGGCCCATTTTACAAAGACTCAATTCAACCTACCCAGACCCAAAAATTAAAACCCAACAGGCCCAACTACCCAATAGTCAAACTAGGGTTTCAAAAAAGCTGAAACCCTAGCCTTCGGCACACTTGCCCACTGCCGCCAACTGCTCCACGCCAGTCTGACACCACCGGCCACCGCCCTTCCCACTTGCACCGCCACTGGAACCTGCAAGCATTAAACGGGGAAACGACAGAAAGCAAAAGTGTGTAAAAATTCAGGCTATAAAAGCCTATCAAAATTTCTTTGTAAGGGACTCTTTTTTTGGAAGATAGAATACAAAAAGATTTCAATTACATAGATTAAAAGAAAAACGTTACAAAAACTAAGAAAAGACCCCAAATCGAGAGAACCAAAATATCAAAAGAAAAATCAAATCGGAAGCCTAAGGTAATTTTTTTTCCTTATTTACAATTTGTTTCTCCTTTGTTTATGCATGTGTAAAATATGAAGTAAAAATAGAGAAACAAATACCAAGGAAGGCCGAAAAGGAATTTTTTACCTCGGCGCGCCACAGACGGCTGATCGCCGGCGCGGACGACAGCGGAGAGCACGATGGCGAATCGCGAAACCCCACCGGAGAGCGGACCCCTGCAGAGAAAAAGGAAAGGTTAAATTTTTTTTAAAAGGAAACAAGCAGGTGAAATGAGGTTTTTTGAAATTTTTTTGCCTTAAATAGGCCTCCGAAACGACGTCGTTTTGGGGTTGGCCTTAAACGCCCAAAACGACGTCGTTTGGCCTAGGATCCGCGCGCGCGACCCGACCCAACCAGAGGATCCGCGCGTTTTCGTTGATTGGGCTAATTCTCCTTTTGGTCCTCCCGCATTTTCAGTTTATTCAAATAAGACTTTCTTTTATTTTAATTTCGCCCGAAACTTTCACGCAATTTTTAATTTAATCCATTTAAACGCTGCGTTTAAAGGACTTGGGTAAATTAAGCCTCGTCCTCACCATTTCGCGCGTAGCGTTTCAGCCTTCGATCCCCATATTATTTATTTCATATAATTTGACCCGAAACTTCCATTTTTAATGCAATTTAGCCCATTTTTCAATTATTTTGCAATTTTTATTATTATTACCATTATTTAATATTTTCATTTTTATTACTATTGATTATTTATTATTATTGTTATTTTATTATTACTATACTATGCTACTATTATTAGTATTACTATTTTTGTTTTTATTATTATTATTACCATTTTTTATTATCATCACTACTATTATTTTATTTATATTATTATTATTATTACTATTATTATATTATTTATATATTTTTTATTATTTATTTACTAATTACCATTACTATTATTATTTTATTCTTTCTTTCCAATAGCATTATTATTTTGTTATCATTATTTCCTATTTTCACCATTATTATTATTATTATTATTATTATTATTATTATTATTATTATTATCTTTCCTTCTATTACTATTATTATTATAAATGTATTGTTGTCATTATTCTTTATTTTACTATTATCATTATTATTATCATCATTCTATTATTAAATTAGTTAACTTAGTATTATTACGTATATCATTCTTGTTTTTTACGCAACCTAGCTTCGTAATTTATCTTTTATCAAATCGTATTACATTAACCTTTACCCGATTCATCGAGTTTTTAAATAACCGATATTTCGTATCAAAGATTCGAGGGAATCGAGCCCTAACTTACTGGGTTCCGGTTTTACTCATTTAATCTGAATAACGGAATATCCTTTTCAAAATCGCAATACAAGTTTTAAATGAAATACTAGTTCTCGGAAATTCGAAATGTTGTGCCCTAACTTACTGGACACGATATCTAGATACCCCGAGATAAGTTTTAAAATAAAGGCAATATTCCAAATTTGGAATTTCGAGAAATCGAGCCCTAACTTACTGGGTTCCGGTTTCTCATTTGACAAATAACGGAATATCCTCTTTAAATTTAAAACCGAGTTTTAAAATCAAAAGGCAAGCTCAGTTTCGGGAGCCCAAAGTGTCGCATCCTAACTTACTGGGTATGATACTTTATCTCTTCGAAATGAGAGGGTCTTATCATTCATCTCGATTCATTCAAGTTTTAAAAAATAAAAGAGGATCGTATTTTCGAATCTTTTCAAATTTTCAACATTAGGACATTAATTAATTAATTTGGTACCAATTTTGGGCATGACGAGGGTGATAATCCTTCCTCGCACGTAACCGACTCCCGAACCCATTTTTTCAAATTTCGTAGACCAAAAGCACTGTTTTAGTAAACCAAAACATTTTATTAAAACAAAGGTGATCCGATCACGCCTAATAAAGATCGGTGGCGACTCTCTTCCTTTTCATTTTCAAAAAAATCGAGTCGACCGCGTCGTTTACTATTTTATCAAAAAAATGGTTACGACAGCCTGGCGACTCCGCTGGGGACAAGTTCGTTGAGAGTCAGGCCATAGATTGATTGATCCTTGTCCTTTTGATTAAAATAGGAAAATGGTTTCGGAATTCATGTTTCTTTAAATACACTTTCAAATGTTATATTGGATCTCTTGAATACTTTGGCATTGCATTGCATGACCATTGTGGTCACACCTTAAGTGGGAGCGAGAAGCTATGCCTTCGTGAGGTTTTCACCTCCGCATGGGCTAGTGGACTGCTTTCGGGATACATCCATACCTATGTCTTCGTGAAGTTTTCACTTCTGCATGGCCATAGGGAAATGTATTCCCCTAAACCGAACTTGATCGGTATGAGCCTATAATGGGTGAGAATCGAGGAATCTGCTGGTTCGGGTACCTCGAACTTTAAAACTCAACCACACGTAAAGAGCCTAAGAACCCACCTCGGGCTGAACTATGCTAGACCTTAGTAGTTACCCAGATAGGTGTTTGTTTATTTCACTTGCTTTATATTCCATGGTACTAACTTTTTGTGTTTTATTCTTTTGTGCATATCATTTCATATTTTAAGAGGTATCGATTCACGGTCGGTTTACGAGTTAGAAAGTGGTTATGGAAAGTGAATTCCTTGATAAAGTAGAAGACAATGCGTCCGCCCGCACATGGTCGAAGCAAAGCCAATTAGAAAAAGGGGACAACTTAGTGAGGATATGTGTCGAACTCGTGATTTCACCAATATCAGTGTCACGCAGAATGAACTCCAGGAGTTGAAAGAAATATGGACCCAGTGGGATGACGAGGCAAAGCAATTGTTCTATAGTACCTACGGCGATCTACCATACCTGCTTGATGTCAAAATAGATAAGCATCTATTCCGAGCAATGACTCAATTCTGGAATGCCGCTTATAGCTGTTTCTCTTTCGGGAAAGTAGATTTGGTTCCCACGGTAGAGGAGTACACGACCTTGCTACGTTGTCCGAGAATTCAAGTTGATAAAGCTTATTCCAAAGCAGTTAATGGCCCGACTTTTGCGAAGAAATTGATGAATATCACGAGAACGGCGAATAATGGGTCTCACTAGAATGCTTGAGAAAAAATGAGAGGGTAAATGCATACCTTGGATATGTTTGAGGGACCTGATCCTAACGCATCCCGATGCAACGAAAAAGATTGACATCTTGGCCTTGTGTATTTACGGTTTGGTGATCTTCCCAAAAGCTCTAAGACACATTGATGAAGCAGTTATTGATCTATTCGGCCGATTAGACAAAGGGGTCACGCCTGTTCCTGCCATCTTGGCCGAAACGTTCAGATCCTTGACTGCATGTCAGAGAATGGGTGAGGGCAGGTTTATTGGATGTGCGCAGTTGTTATTGGCCTGGTTCCATAGTCACTTATGGAAAGTGGAGAAAGCATCTTATCGGTTTTTATCGGAGAATTACTCCCCGTTGGACGAGATAGTAGCTACGCCTAGGAAAGAAGACGTGTTCGAAGAAAACTGGATAGCACTCCTTCAAAACCTTCAAGAAGACGACATCAAGTGGAAGGCTCATTGGATGATTTTTGACAAGATCCTTTATCGTTGTGGAAGCTTCGACTGGGTTCCTCTACTGGGAATTTGGGGTGCCACTGCATATGCCCCTTTGCTGGTCCTAAGACAGTATGGTTCGAGACAGTTCGTACCGATGACCTACGGGCTGGCTCAGTGCGAGTTCTCATACGAAGGGGGAGCTATAAGAAAAAGGTTAAGGAGATCTCTAATGCCTGGAATCGGATTCATAGAATGAAAAGATTATCCGCAGGCCCGATGACGACCCCGGAGTACAGTGAATGGAGGACTAGAAGGATCAATGATAACATCCCCGAGCCAAATCCAGAAGGCACCCGGTTAAGAGAGGAATATTTGTGAGTAGTCCCATCAGAACTGGAAATCGTGAAACGAGATTTTGAAAGGATGAGTTCGGAACTCGAAAGAAAGATAGAGAGACTGGAAGAAGAGAAGATGCTCCTCAAGTTAGACGTAGATGGACAAAAGTCGGAAGCTGAAAAAATAAGAAAGGAGAAAGGGAAAATAGAGGAAGACCGAGATGATCTGAAGACGAAATATAAGAAGATACGTCTAACAATGAAAAATGCCGGATTAGGAAAAACTCCGGAGTAACGGTGACGTGAGATCCGAGAGGAAAGAGCCAAAGCTAGCAGTTGGGAGAAAAAGTTCCAGGAAATGCAAACACAAAACGAGGTTTTGAGAAAAGACATGGCAGAAAGCTAAAAAGAAAAAAAGGGCTAAAAGCTAGGGTGGCTGAGCTTGGACGGTCCCTGCATCACTACTGAAGTCGCAACTCGAAAAGCGAACTGAAATTAAGTCTAAATAAAATCGAGGAAATGAATGGCAAGATTAAAGAGTTAGAGTCAACATTACACGGTTGCGAGCTCCGAATTGAGCTTTTGGAAGCAAGAGAAGGGCATTGAGAGGAGGAACTTCACCATTCCCGTAATCGAGTTAGAGATCGAGACTACCTCATGGGTGAAGCGATAGTTCAGATTCGAGAAGTGGCTGATCACCTGCAGACCCTAGCGGCACAAGCTGAGATCCTAAGCGTGAAATACGAGCTACAGGCAGATCGTAGTCAAGAGCTGACCTATTTACTTAGGAAGATCAAAACTCTGGGCTTAAAGGCGAAAGCATATTTGTAATATGTTTCATGTAAAGGGCTTTGCCTTCTAATAAAGTTTTCTAAAATGAAGTTGATCAGAATCGATGTCTTCTTCTTGCATTCATGCATTTGCATTACATCACATTACATGCATTTAAGTTTATAAAAAAGGGGCCAAATTAGCTAAAATTATCAGAGAGAGAAAAAAGAAAGTGAAAAGAGAAAATGGAAGCAGAACATCACTACGGAACACGCGCTAAAACCAGGAAAATGGATCAAAGGTTCGAACAATTCCAGAAAGAAATGCAGGAATAAATGCAAGAGCAAATGTTAAAACTCCAGCAGGAAATGATGGACCAAATGTTGGAAGCCCAAAGAGACATGATGGCCCAAATGGCCCAAATAATGAACGGGACAATGGATAAGGGGAAAGGTCCCATACCGCCGGCCGAAGAGGATAGTGATGGCGTCCCCCGGGCTTTACCCCACCGCACGCGAGAACACAACCTGAGGAATATCTCCAAAGGCCACCGGTTACAATCAGACCCCAGCAAGGGCAGAATGACATTAGACCTCCCGTGAGCTATCACGTAGGCTCAGGATCCCAGCCTGGCGATAGCCCGGCCAACCCTGTTGTACCCGATCTAGATGCAGTAGAGAAAATGGGGTCGAGAATAGAATCCTCAAGACAACTGAAGGATCGTTGCAAATGGTTGGAGGAAAAATTCAAAGCGCTGGAAAGTATCGATTATCATCAGAGGATCGACGCAAAAGATTTAAGTCTAGTTCCCGATTTGGTACTGCCCCATAAGTTTAAAATGCCTGAATTCGAAAAATATAGTGGGACTAACTGCCCGGAGGCCCACATCACCATGTTCTGCAGGCGAATGGCTGGCTACGTGAGCAATGATCAACTCTTAATCCACTATTTCCAAGAAAGTTTAGTGGGCGCAGCAGCTAGATGGTATAACCAGCTTAGTCGGGCTAACATTAGTTCCTGGAGAGATTTGGCTCAAGCATTTCTGAAGCATTACAGCCACGTCACAGACATGGCACGAGCATGCAATTACTTTGCAAGGCATGGAGAAAAGACAAAATGAAAGTTTCAGACAGTATGCGCAAAGGTGGAGAGAGGTCGCCATGCAGGTCCAACCACCCCTCTTAGAAAAAGAGACTACCATGCTCTTTATTAACACCCTGAAGGCTCCTTTCATAACCCATATGATAGGGAGTACGACTAAGAGCTTTTTCGACATAGTAATGGCAGGGGAGATGATTGAACATGCCATACGGGGTGGCAAGATCGAGGCAGGAGAAAGCACTAGGAGGGTCGCGCCTAAGAAGAAAGACGGTGAAGTAAATAATGTGAGTACATACAATAAAGGGTACTCGAAGGTGATCACAGTTAATCAGCCAAAGGCAGTTACGACTGGACAACAAGGACCGGTAAGACAGGAATCGAGAACCAGACCGAATACTGAAAAGATTCAATTCACGCCAATTCCAATAACGTACAAGGAGCTATACCAGATTTTGTTCAACGAGCACATCGTGTCCCCGTTCTATTTGCAACCACCGCAACCCCCATACCCTAAGTGGTACGACTCTAACGCTCACTGCGATTACCATGCAGGGGTGGTAGGGCATTCGATAGAGAATTGTCTCGCCTTTAAAAGGGTAGTCGAGAGGTTGATAAAAATGGAGGTTATAACACTCGACGATATGGTAAAAAAGGGGAACCCACTACCCAATCACGAAGATAGAGGTGTAAACGCGATTAGTGAGGCAGTGGTAAGGAAGATCAAGAAGGATGTCACGGAAGTGAAAACCCCATTGCGAATAGTCTAAAGGGAGATGGCGAAAAGAGAATTGGTAGATTCAGATCCTGCGGAAAACGGGAGGCATATGAAGAATTACTGCGAACTCCATAAGAGGAAGGGGCACGAGATTCAAGAATGTGCCGAGTTTAGAATTTTGGTGCAAAGCCTTATGGACGACAAAGAACTGGAGTTTTATGAAGAAGGAGTAGAGGAAGAGAACATTTGTGCGACCGAGGAAGAACTGACAAAGCCTGGAGTCAATTACGCGAGAATCATCATCTCGCGAAACACGGAAGGCGGGTTACAGGGAAGGCCGAGGATTATAATTCAGAAACCTACTCATTTTCCCTACAAAGATAGTAAAAAGGTACCCTGGAACTACAATTGTAATGTCACGATACCAAGGACAGAAAGCTCCACTAGCATTTCTGAGGAAGCTAAGAATGAAAGATCCTATACGCGTAGTGGAAAGCGTTACGATCCTGAAAACGAAGGAGCGAAACAGTGAAGCCAAGACAGTCTGAGATTGGGAGGAAAAAGGAACCCAAGCCCTATCAATAAACCCGTAAAAGAGGGAGAGGCCAAAGAATTTTTGAAATTCTTGAAACACAGCGAATATAGCGTGGTGGAACAACTGCACAGAAAACCAGCCCGTATCTCCGTGTTAGCCCTACTTCTAAGCTCAGAAGTGCACCGCGAAGCATTGATGAAAGTACTAAATGAGACCTATGTTACTAAGGATATATCCGTCAACAAGTTGGACCGTCTGGTTAGTAACATAAGCGCGGACAATTTCATCTACTTCAGTGATGAAGAAATCCCACCCGGAGGCATGGGATCAACGAAGGCCTTACACATAACTACCCGCTGTAAAGGATACACTCTGCTAAGCGTGCTAATAGATAATGGGTCAGCGTTAAATGTTCTACCACTGGCTACACTCAAGAAGTTGCCAATAGACAGTTCTCACATGAAGGCATACCAAAACATAGTGAGAGCGTTTGACGGCACGGAAAGAAGAGTGATGGGGAGAATAGACATACCTTTATTGATCGGGCCTAACACTTACGAAGTGGACTTCTGGTCATGGATATCAAGCCCTCTTACAATCAAGCATCGGGAGGCCATGGATTCACTCGGCAGGAGCCGTACCCTCATCGCTACACCAGAAACTAAAACTGGTAACAGAGAATCGGCTGGTAACTATAAACGCTGAAGAAGATATTATAGCGACCGTTACCAATAAAGCGCCATATCTAGAAACGAATGAGGAGACCATCGAATGTTCCTTTTGATCCTTAGAATTCGTAAATGCGACATTCATCTCGAAAGGAAATGAAGTTCCGATGCCCAAGCTATCCAAGACCACCAGGATGGGATTACAAATGACGATGGGAAAAGGAGCCCTACCCGGAAGAGGGTTGGGCAAGTATCTCCAAGGGAAAGTCCAGACCACAATGCTGAAGGAGAAAAGAGACCGCTTTGGTTTAGGTTTCAAACCAGATGCTAAACAAATGAAGAAGGAAATAGAAAAGAAGCAAGAAAGGAGAAGAGCCCGGCTGAATGGAGAGAACGTTAAGTGGGAACCGATGACATTCCCCCACATATCTCACACCTTCGTATCAGGAGGAATGATTTACCCGGGAAAAGAATCTCTTGGAAATGAATATTCTCACATCAATGC
This sequence comes from Gossypium sturtianum, assembly GCA_025698515.1. Classification (NCBI taxonomy): domain Eukaryota; kingdom Viridiplantae; phylum Streptophyta; class Magnoliopsida; order Malvales; family Malvaceae; genus Gossypium; species Gossypium sturtianum. The sequence continues at coordinate 102,182,992 of CM046948.1, read as the reverse complement.
TATACATGATGAGGAGACTAATCAAGGAAATCTGTCGAGCATTCGTCCGTATGAACCTGGAAGCACTTTAGGCAATTGGACTGCAGAGGAATTTCCTGTAGTTTTTAGAGATTATACAGAGTAATATTCGGAACACACTTGTTGTTTTTAAGCCTAGAAACAATGAGATTTCTTTTATGAAATAGGCTCATGTTCGGACATTTTGTTTTAATGAAATACATCTTCAATTCTACTAAACATTCTCTCATTTTACATTATCTTTTGTCTCATTCATATCATGTGAATAGTTGTCCTCAAATTCATTTGTTCTTTGTACACCCTTTGACACCCATCACAGGTCTCTAGACATCAATGATGTGAGCAACGATACTACAGATTCAGAAGTTTGCTTTGAGCAAGATACGTGTTCAAAAGAATCTCAGGATTTTGAAAATGACACAGAATGCGACTTGCCTCCAGATTTGTTGAGAATGGTAGAGCAAGAAGAAAAATAGATCCTACCCCATAAAGAGTCGGTAGAAATGGTGAACCTAGGAGAGGGGCAAGAAGTGAAGATTGGAGCCCGTATTCAGAGAAACCAAAGCGGAACCTCATCGAATTACTCCATGAATTCAAGGATGTGTTCGCGTGGTCGTCGTAAAGATATGCCCTGACTAAGTAATCGATATCACAATGACACCGATTGCCCATAAGAGAAGAATGCAAGCCACTCCAACAGAAGCTCCGAAGAATGAGACCGGACGTCTTGTTAAAAATAAATGAAGAAGTCGAGAAACAATTTAACGCTGGGTTCTTGCAAGTAGTTAAATACTCAGATTGGTTAGCTAATATTGTCCCGGTCCCCAAGAAAGACGGAAAGTACAGGATGTGCGTGGACTACGAGACTCTGAACAAGGCCACCCAGAAGGATAATTTCCGTTGCCTCACATCGACACCTTGGTAGACAATACAAAGAGGCTATTCATTGTTCTCCTTCATGGATGGTTTCTCGGGATACAACCAAATAAAGATGCATCTGAGGACATGGACAAGACAACGTTTATAACCATGTAGGGAACATTTTGCTACAAGGTAATGCCATTTGGGCTAAAAAATGCGGGGGCGACATATCAGAGAGCCATGGTAACCTTATTCCATGATATGATGCACAGGAAAATTGAGGTTTACGTCGACGATATGATCGCCAAGTCCCGAACTGAAAAAGAACATGTGCAGGTCTTGAGAAAATTATTCTTGAGGTTGAGAAAATTCCAGATTGAAGCTTAACTCACAAAGTGTACCTTGAGCTCGGTCAGGAAGTTGCTTTCGGATTCATAGTCGGCAAAAAAGGGATTGAGGTTGACCCGGATAAAGCCAAAGCCATACAAGAATTACCTCCACCATGTACCCAAAAAGAAGTTAGAGGTTTCTTAGGAAGGCTAAATTACATCGCCTGGTTCATTTCACAACTGACCGAGAGATGTGACCCCATATTTCGTCTCCTCAAGAAACACAACCTGTGCGTGGGATGAAGAATGCCGAAGACCTTCGAAAAGGTAAAACAATACCTATCCCATGCCCCGGTACTAACGCCGCCTCAACCAGACAAGCCATTAATCCTTTACTTGACGGTGCTTGATAATTCGATGGGATGTGTGCTAGGTCAGCATGATGAGTCGGGGAAGAAAGAAAAGTCAATATACTACCTTAGTAAAAAATTTACTGAATGTGAAACGAGGTACCCGCCAATCGAGAAATTATGCTGTGCCTTGATTTGGACAACTCAGAGATTGAGGCAGTATATGCTGTATCACACGACATGGCTCATCTCGAGGCTAGATCCTCTTAAATATATGATGGAGTCTATCGCCTTGAATGGAAGGGTGGCCAGATGGCAGATTCTGCTTTCTGAATTCGACATCGTCTATGTGAACCAAAAGGCGGTAAAAGGGAGTGCAATAGCAGCGCACTTTCTCGCCGATGAGAGCCCTTGAAGACTATGAGCCTTTGGACTTTGATTTCCGTAACGAAGATTTAACGTACGTGGCAGACGCTGGAGAAGGTGCCACCAAAAACCATCCCTGGAAACTAAATTTTAACGGGGCATCAAACGCCATGGGCAATGGAATTGGGGCAGTTCTGATATCCCCAAAAGGAGACTATTATCCATTTACTTGCAAACTGGATTTCGATTGCACTAATAATATGGCTGAATATGAAGCTTGTATCATGGGTCTTCGTGCCGCTATCGAACGCAAAATCAGAATATTAGAAGTATATGGAGATTCTGCCCTGGTAATCTATTAACTAAAAGGGGAATGGGAAACCAGGGATCCAAAGCTGGTCATCTACAAAAGACTGACCCAAGATTTGATCAGAGAGTTTGACGACGTCACTTTTCGTTATTTACCCAGAGACGAAAACCAGATGGCTGATGCTCTGGCCACCTTAGCCTTCATGGTCCAAATAAACGAAAATGAGGATATGAAACCCATACAAATGAGCATTCATCAGGACCCAGCCCATTGCTACGATGTCGAGGAGGAAGAGAAAACTGGCCCACCATGGTACCACGATATACTGCGGTACATGAAGAATCGCGAGTACCCGGACCAAGCGACTGAGAACGATAAAAGGACATTGAAAAGACTAGCCTGTGACTACGTCCTGGACGGAGAGGTCTTATACAAGAAAAGGAAAGATCAAGTCTTCTTTGAGATGTGTAGATGCCACTGAAGCTAAGTTAATCTGGAAGAAGTCCATGAAGGCGTCTCATGGAACTCACGCCAATGGTTTCACGATGGCCAGACAAATAATGAGGTTTGGATATTATTGGTCCACCATGGAAGGAGATTGTATCAACTATGCCAAGAAATGCCATAAATGCCAGATTTATGGAGACAAGATTCATGTGCCCCTGTCACCTTTGCATGTTACGACTTCTCCATGGCCATTTTCCATGTGGGCCATGGATGTCATTGGCCCAATCTCTCTGAAAGCTTCGAATGGGCATCGGTTCATCTTTGTGGTTATCGACTACTTCACAAAATGGGTAGAGGCTCGCCGTATGCTAATGTCACTAAATCGTGATTAGTCGGTTTTTTGAAAAGGAGATCATTTGTCGATCTGAAATGCCCGAGAGGATCATATCGGACAATGCACCGAACCTAAACAACGGCCACGATAGCGGGGGTTTGCGGCCAATTCAACATCAAACACCACAATTAGTCGCCATATCGTCCAAAGATGAATGGGGCAGTGGAAGCAGCCAACAAAAACATCAAGAGGATAGTGGGGAAGATGACTGAGACCTATAGAGATTGGCATGAGAAGTTACCATTTGCACTCTATGCTTATCGGACATCGATCGGAACCTCTACCGGCAACACCTTTTCATTGGTCTATGGGATGGAAGCGATCCTTCCTATTGAAGTAGAAATACCTTCTCTTCGAGTTTTGTCAGAAAATAAAGTGGGATGAAGCGGAGTGGATCCAGCTCAATATGATCAGTTGAACTTAATTGAAGAAAAGAGATTGAGGGCTATTCGTCACGGTCAGATGTACCAAAAACGAATGATGCGAGCTTATAACAAAAAAGTTTGCCCAAGAGAATTCCATGAGGGGGACCTTGTGCTGAAAAAGATCCTTCCCATACAAAAAGATTACAGAGGAAAATGGATGCCGAATTGGGAAGGACCATATGTGGTAAAGAAAGCTTTCTCGGGAAACGCACTGATTCTGACTGAAATAGACGGGAAAAGCTTACCCAATCCCGTGAACTCGGATTCGGTTAAAAAGTACTTCGCTTGAAACGGAAAGGCCAAGGTGAAAACTTGCAAAGGGCACTTTGAGACTTCAAAAAAAAATGGAGAGGCCAATGTGAAAACCCGCAGAGGGCGCCTTGGGGCCAAAGGGCTTTTAAGTTGAAAACTCGAAATGGGCGGCTCAAATTTTGAATAGACACGTGGCGATCTTGCAGCGCTAGAATCAACAGAAGAGGAAGCACGTTGCATATTGGGGCATCAACAAAGTACTTTGAGTCTTCTGAACACATGCTAAAGCTCAAAGCAGCCTTCATGAAGCTTGTATAGAAGCCCAATCGGCGGTGTCTAGGGCATTTGATTTATGTCTTGCTCATTTTCACTATTGTTGGATTCTTTTTCACAAAAAAAGGATATGTTCCCAATCAAATCATTGATAATTCATTTTAACTCTCTTTGAAGTCAATCTATTGTTACCCATCATTCATAAACATGTTGCATTGAAATTGATAAACTGATAATTTCACAAAAGAAAGTTCTACGTATTACTTTGGGAATCTCTAAGATAAAACAAGAAACTGAAACAGGATAATTGTTTAGAATTTCCACGTACATAGATTAAAGACATTGGAGAAAGAGGGTCTTAATGGAAATCATTTCTTCAAACTTCCTCGCTTGGGTCGATTAATCGTGGCAGGGTGAATAATATTACCTAGTCACCCAGGAAAGGTGACAGGCCAATTTTCGACAAGGAAAGATTCAAAAACCTTAAATCGCTGTAGAACGAATCCAAAAACAAACCAAGTCGGGTACTCTTCGAGTAGGAGTTGTGATTCCCGGGGAAGACGGTTAGAAGTCAATGCAGACTCGTGTCCCGAAGCCTAAAGGAATGGGGCCTTGAAATTTCCACGAGGGCAAGTCATTCATACGAAAACGGTTACTGCAAGGGAAACGAAGATGAAACTTTGACGGATAAATAGATGATAACACCTCAAATGGGAAATCGCACTCATAACATTCTGACTCATCATACTCATGGCATCCTAATCATTAGGCATAAGCATGTACTCATTCTACGTGTTATGTCCTCAAAAGGACACTATGGCGAGCAGTTAAAGAATAGCGAGATCCTCGCTCTCCCGAGTTTGCGATGGAAGCGGATCAAAAATAGCGATTTGACATTCCCGAAGGCTGCAGGAGCGGTCGAAGGCATTAGTCTAGATCCCCGAGTTTGCGGGGATCAGATTGAAAATAGCGATTTGACCTTCCCGAAGTTGCGGGGCGGCGGTCGAATACATCGATCTAGTGATCCACGAGTTTGCGAGGATCGATTGAAAATAGCGATTTGACCTTCCTAAAGTTACAGAAGCGGTCGAAGACATCGATCTAGTGATCACCGAGTTTGCGGGGATCGATTGAAATTAGCGATTTGACCTTCCCGTTGCGGGAAGCGGATCGAAGACGTCGATCTAGTGATCCTTGAGTTTGCGGGGATCGATTGAAAATAGCGATTTGACCTTCCGAAGTTGCGGGAAGTAGATCGAACATCACTCTAGTGATCCACGAGTTTGCGGGGATCGATTGAAGATAGCGATTTGACATTCCCGAAGTTGCGGGAAGCGGTCGAAGACATCGATCTGGTGATCCTTGAGTTTGCGGGGATCGATTGAAGATAGCAGATTTGACCTTCCCGGTTGCGAGAAGCGGATCAAAGATATCGATCCGTGGTCCCCGAGTTTGCGGGGGATCGGATTGAAAATAGCGATTTGACCTTCCCGAAGTTGCGAGAAGCGGATCGAAGACATCGATCTAGTGATCCCCGAGTTTGCGGGGATCAGTTGAAGATAGCGATTTGACCTTCCGAAGTTGCGGGAAGCGGATCGAAGACATCGATCGGTGATCCTTGAGTTTGCGGTGGATCGATTGAAGATAGCGATTTGACCTTCCCGAAGTTGCGGGGAAGCAAATCGAAGATATCGATCCGTGGTCCCCGAGTTTGCGGATCGAGATTGAAGATAGCGAATTTGGCGTTCTGAAGTTGCGGGAAGCAAATCAAAGACATCGATCGGGTGATCCCTAAGTTTGTAGGGATCGATTGAGGTTAGCGAGACTTGGCAATTCCCGATGTTGCGAGAGCAAATCGAAGGAGCGGATTAAAAATGAAGAATCCTATGCCTCTGAAGTTGTAGCGATAGAGTGGACCAAAGCGATAAGATGCAGTGGACAGGAATGAAGCTACCTATGGAATAGCACCCAAGAAGTCAAGACTCAACAAGACCGGGCAAAATTGGTCCTTTGAAAGTCTTTGCTCCATTCCCGTTACACAACAATGAGCAAAGAGGGGCAGCTGTTGTAGCCCAAATTTTGCCCGTCAAAACCCAATAGCCCAACAAAACCAAAATCGGGGCCCATTTTATAAAGACCCAATTCAACCTACCCAGACCCAAAAATTAAAACCCAACAGGCCCAACTACCCAATAGTCAAACTAGGGTTTCAGAAAAGCTGAAACCCTAGCCTTCGACACACCTGCCCACTGCCGCCAACTGCTCCACGCTAGTCTGACACCACCGGCAACCGCCCTTCCCACTTGCACCGCCACTGGAACCTGCAAGCATTAAACGGGGAAACGACAGAAAGCAAAAGTGTGTAAAAATTCAGGCTATAAAAGCCTATCAAAATTTCTTTGTAAGGGACTCTTTTTTTGGAAGATAGAATACAAAAAGATTTCAATTACATAGATTAAGAGAAAAACGTTACAAAAACTAAGAAAAGATCCCCAAATCAGAGAACCAAAATATCAAAAGAAAAATCGGAATCGGAAGCCTAAGGTAATTTTTTTTCCTTATTTACGAATCTGTTTCTCCTTTGTTTATGCATGTGTAAAATATGAAGTAAAAAATAGAGGAAACAAATACCAAAAAAGGAAGGCCGAAAAAGGAATTTTTTTTTACCTCGGGCGTCGCCGCGTACGGCGGTCGCCGGTGCCGGACGGCGGCGGAGGCACGACGGCGAACTGCCAGAAACCCCACCGGAGAGCGGACCCCTGCAGAGAAAAAGGAAAGGTTAAAATTTTTTTAAAAGGAAACAGGCAGGTGAAATGAGGTTTTTTGAATTTTTTTTGCCTTAAATAGGCCTCCGAAACGACGTCGTTTTGGGGCTGGCCTTAAACGCCCAAAACGATGTCGTTTGGCCTAGGCTCCGCGCACGCGACCCGACCCGACCAGAGGATCCGCGCGTTTTCGTTGATTGGACTAATTCTCCTTTTGGTCCTCCCGCATTTTTAGTTTATTCAAATAAGACTTTCTTTTATTTTAATTTCGCCCGAAACTTTCACGCAATTTTTAATTTAATCCATTTAAACGCTGCGTTTAAAGGACTTGGGTAAAATTAAGCCCTCGTCCCTCACCATTTTAGCGTGCTTCAGATTCAGATCCCCATATTATTTATTTCATATAATTTGACCCGAAACTTCCATTTTTAATGCAATTTAGCCCATTTTTCAATTATTTTGCAATTATTATTATTATTACCATTATTTAATATTTTCATTTTTATTACTATTGATTATTTATTATTATTGTTATTTTATTATTACTATACTATGCTACTATTATTAGTATTACTATTTTTGTTTTTATTATTATTATTATTACCATTTTTTATTATGATCACTACTATTATTTTATTTATATTATTATTATTATTACTATTATTATATTATTTATATATTTTTTATTATTTATTTACTAATTACCATTACTATTATTATTTTATTCTTTCTTTCCAATAGCATTATTATTTTGTTATCATTATTTCCTATTTTCACCATTTTTATTATTATTATTATTATTATTATTATTATTATCTTTCCTTCTATTACTATTATTATTATAAATGTATTGTTGTCATTATTCTTTATTTTACTATTATCATTATTATTATCATCATTCTATTATTAAATTAGTTAACTTAGTATTATTACGTATATCATTCTTGTTTTTTATGCAACCTAGCTTCGTAATTTATCTTTTATCAAATCGTATTACATTAACCTTTACCCGATTCATCGAGTTTTTAAATAACCGATATTTCGTATCAAAGATTCGAGGAATCGAGCCCCTAACTTACTTCGGGTTCCGGTTTTACTCATTTAATCTGAATAACGGAATATCCTTTTCAAAATCGCAATACAAGTTTTAAATGAAATACTAGTTCTCGGAAATTCGAAATGTTGTGCCCTAACTTCTCGGACACGATATCTAGATATCCCGAGATAAGTTTTAAAATAAAGGCAATATTCCGAATTTGGAATTTCGAGAAATCGAGCCCTAACTTACTGGGTTCCGGTTTCTCATTTGACAAATAACGGAATATCCTCTTTAAATTTAAAACCGAGTTTTAAAATCAAAAGGCAAGCTCAGTTTTGGGAGCCCAAAGTGTCGCAGCCTAACTTACTGGGTATGATACTTTATCTCTTCGAAATGAGAGGGTCTTATCATTCATCTCGATTCATTCAAGTTTTAAAAAATAAAAGAGGATCGTATTTTCGAATCTTTTCAAATTTTCAACATTAGGACATTATTTAATTAATTTGGTACCAATTTTGGGCGTGACGAGGGTGCTAATCCTTCCTCGCACGTAACCGACTCTCGAACCCATTTTCTCTAATTTCGTAGACCAAAAGCACTATTTTAGTAAACCAAAACGTTTTATTAAAACAAAGGTGATCCGATCACACCTAATAAAGATCGGTGGCGACTCCCTTCCTTTTCATTTTCAAAAAAATCGAGTCGACCGCGTCGTTTACTATTTTATCAAAAAAATGGTTACGACACACATAAAATGACCTGCACAACCTTTGAAGTAGGGCTAAGAAAAAGAATTAAATCGCATTGTTTGGATGGTTTTTAGAATATAAGTAAAAAATTACGATTAATTGAATTGAATAGAATTTTATTTTTATTTAATTTATAATTATAGATATTTTATATTGAAAATAATTCAAAAAATCTATATAAAAAATATTACATAAGATAGATTGATTATTTTTTATTTAATTCAAGAATGAATATTAGTTTGGTATTTACCAAAATCTTTATTTAATTTCCAAAAAGGGTCAGCCAAAATCTATTGAATGAATCAAAAGATATATTTTCATTTGGATTAATACAGACATCATTATTTTGAATTTTAAACTATTTTAATGGTAAATATTTAGTATAAAAAAATTAAGATGTATGTCTTTTTTAAAAATATTTTATCATATTCATATAAGACACTTAACGTGGAGTCTAATAACTCAATTGATAATTTGAGTTACATGTCTTCTTCTTTTTTCAATCACAAACGAAAGGAGAGATCTTGACCCACTCAATTAAATGAAATAATTATTTTTTTTTCTCTCTTCATAAAAATTAATAATTTAATTTAATTCCAAATTTTTATAAATTTATCTTGACTCTCTTAAACAAAATCTTAACTTGGCCTTAATCAATTCGGTTCCTTGGGTTTAATTAACAAATAATTAAAGCATTGTGTTGTATTAATTAAGTGGAGTCAATTATTTGTTAGGTGCATGTTTGGGGAGTTGCCATTTCAATTAGCATTAATATAAATTTGGACCCATTCCTTAATTTTGGCAACCTACAAAAAGCAGCTAACCTTGAATTTTGATCAACCAAATCCCTTATAAATTTTACTTCTTGCCTCCACCTAAATTTTGATTACTACAGTGCATGCTATTTTTTATTTTTTATTTTAACTTTATAATCACATTTAAAAATAAAATACAATAATTTAATTAAAATAAATTAACACACTAATACCATTATACTTCCATCAATACTAATTAATTTTAATAATTTTCAAAGTAATGGGTGCTAATTAAGCAAGTTAGGCAAAAGGGGACTTAATTGGACAACTCACGCTGCATTAATGAACACGAGTAATTAAACTATGCCCAAAATTCCAAAGCTTAAGCTCTTTCCAACTATTCTTGAAGACACCCTCTATATTTTTCATGTGAATTGATGAAATGTGGGTTTTTTTTTTTTTTTATGGCCATTTTTAAAATTCAATTATTTAATATAAGCTGTTTTAGTTTTAACCTTGTAAATATTTTATAATTTTATTTTGATTTCCTATCAAATGCTCTTTCTTTGGGAGGATTTGAGCTTGTCAGTCAAATTGTTCTAGTTTGAGTTTTTTAATTTTTAAAATAAATTTAAAAGATAATCAATTGTTTTCCATTACAAATGGCAAACACCAACAGGAATCACAAAAATTATTCAGTTGATCACCATTCATTTTAAGAACCAATGTTCTGTAAGTCAAACATAAATTAATTCCAATGTTCAAATCAGCTCCCGTGAACAAAATAAAACAAATATAGCCGTTCAAAATGGTAAATGTAGCTCATAAGTCCTTTTACTTTTATAAATAATTAAATTATATTAAATTTCAATAGAGTTAAAATTTACTATTTAAAATATCATTTACTGTTTTAAAAGACGTTTTTATGTTTTTGCAAATGAAACAGTTGAATTGTCTTTTTTTAAAATAATATATGTTAACTCTTTTATTATTTGATCTTCTTTAATTCTTTTAAATAATACATGCATTTAATAGTAAAAATGACTAATTTGATTCAGTCCCTATAAATACGAGGGCTTCAAAGGTACTTTCACCCATTCTAAATAGTATATTCTTTTATCTTTTACTCAATTTGTTGTAGTTATATTAAATTCTCAAGTGAACCTCTAAACAAATAACAAAATTCTCTTAATATTATTTTCTCTCATTATAAAACTCCAACCTAATACCTTACTTAAAACATAAGAAAGTAGTGTACTTAACCCATATTTTTAAAGCGGGGATATTACGTCATAATCGAATAAAACCCTAATTAAATTCAGTTTTGCTTAGTTTTAAAAAACATTGAATATTTAGTTAAAAACAAATCTGTGGGTGGGCACCGTACTGTCTATTGGTTAAAAAGATATTGTCTGTCATGGTTAAATTATATATAGTTAAGCCATTTAATTGAAGTTTTTATGAACAGAGTTAAATATCAAATAAGTTAAATTTAAAAAGTGACACATGTGAACATATTTAGTTGTTTTCTTTTACCTAAAAAAATTCTCTGCTATATATATATATATATACACACGAGGGTGTGCTTGTAAGAAGAGATAAGAAAGAGAAACCAAAGTGGAGCATAACATGGGCGCCGTTACCATTCTCCCAACCTCCCTCTCTGCTAGTAAACTCCTTGTTTTTGTATGCCTAATTGTGTTGTCATTGAAAGAAGGGTATGCCACTGCTGAGGCCGAAAGTCATACCATCCATGTCGCCTCTCTTTTACCCTCTTCTGTTTGCACCCCTCCTGATACTGCAAAAGGTCAATTATCTCTCTCCTACATGCATGTGCGTGTGCGCCCTTGCTTTCTTCTAACTCAAAACTTTGTTTCCATTACTGCTTGTGAATGATTATGCTATTACAATGGGTTTTGACATTAACAAGGTATATGTACATTTTTCTTAGGAAGTTTAGTCATGATATTTCCATTTATTATGTATGTGATAACTTGGCTTCTTCATTCTTCTTCCAACTTGAACTTTGTTTCCATTACTAGTTGTGAATGATTATGCTATTACTGCAATGGGTTCTGGTTTTTGTATTTTAACAAGCGATAGGTTTTTTTTTCCTTACCATATTGATATTTCCATTCATTATTTATACCTCTAAAATACTTGAATTTCGCTTTGATATTTAAGTTCAATTTATCAATTTTGTTCTAGAATTTGGTTTTAATATTCAAATTGGTACTTGAGTTTGTTCTTGTCTTGATTAAGCAATTAAGTTTGGCTTCAATGTTTATTTTGGTACCCTAAATTTTTTTTTCTCCAATTAAGTACCTATGTTTTTTTTATTGGATACATGTGTCAAACGTTCATCGGGTCACATGATGTTGCTTGCTCTATGTACAAAATTAAATAGTAAAACTAAACTCAAATACCAAATTGAATATTGAAGTCAAATTTAAGTATGAAATTATATATAACCCTTATTTATATTATATAGGTACGTAAGTACTAGGTTGTCTTATATGCTTTTTCCCTCTTGATTTTTGTGTTTGAATTGTGTGCCCCAGAAACCAGTGGTGAGGATATTTTTAGAGCAATTATAGCATAGTTTTGTAATGAGACACTAAGAAAAGAAATACTTTTTGGAGTTGAGACAAGAGAAGTTTGGTCATTGATAGTTTATTATTAATTTTTGTTCTTCCAAGCCACCCATAGCTGGTAACAAATGAAATTGAGGAATATTATTTGGTTAAATTATGGTTTTAGTCCCTATATTATGTTAAAATTTGAGTTTAGTCCTTAAAATTTTACATAATTTGATTATTTTATTTTTATGATGTTGCTAGTTAATCTAAAAAGTTAACATTATTTACTATTCCAATAAAAACGCTAACATGGATTAAAAAACAATGTTTTTTTAACTCATCATGCTAACATGGTAAAAGTACCATGGATGCCTCTGTACTAGAGTTGTTCATTAGTTGGGCCGGGCCTGGACTAAGCCTTAACAAAATTTTAGGCCCGATTGATAGGCCTGACTTGAAAAATGAGTTTAAATTTTTGCTCAAGTCCGGTCCAGATAAAAATGCTAAAATTCGAACCTGGTCTGCTCGTATTAAAATTTTTTATTTTATTTTTTAAAAATATAATACATGAAAAACACTAAAAACATTAAAATAAATATTTCCCAACAAATTGAAAATAAATTTAAAAAAAATCTTTTTACCTAAATAGCACTAAGATAGGTGCAACTTAATAAGCAAATGTCTCTAAAATAGTAGCAAAATTAACAATAAAACAAGAGTTATACAATAGTCAAACAATAACAACGAAATAGTAGCAACATAATAGTGAAATGACAACAAAACAGTGGAAAAACAATAGCAAAACAACAACTTTTTTTTTGCCAATTCGGGTCGGGCTGGGCCAAAAACACCTTACCCGAGCCCGACCCGTTTTCTAAATAGGACTTATTTTTTTCTCAAGCTCATTTTTTCAAGCATATATTTTTGCCCAAACCCTCTCACTTTTCGGGCAGGCCTTCGAGTCGAGTGGCCCGACCCATGGACAAGTCTACTATGTACTAGGATCAGATTGCATTTTGCCTCCTCTACTAAAAAAATAGGCAAATTAGTCATTGTATGTTAAATCAAAGAAGAAATTGGTCATTTCTGTTAAAAAATTCATCCATTTGTACTATTAAAAACTGGGATAGCTTATGGAATAACCTGACAGTAATACATGGTGTACCACGTGTACCTCATGTTGATGCATAGGGACTAGTTTTTAATAGTAAAAATGGATAAAATTTAAATAGAAAGACCAATTTGCTGTTTGATCTAATAGACAAAAACTATTTTGCCTATTTTTTAAGTAGGTAGGACAAAATGTAATCCGCATAATAAATTTACATGCCAACATAGATTCTTTTCAAATGTTGGAATGAATTTTTTTTTTAATTTAATTCCGCATTTTGTCTACCATAGATGGCATAGTTAACTACTTGAACTAACCAATTATAATCAAATTATTTTAAATTAAAATGTAAAAGGATTAAAGAGGCCAAATTCTAACATAAGAATCTCTTGCACCAAAGAAACTGCCAGACGACATATTAATTAAAAGAAATCTTAGATATTGGTTTAGGGTAAATTGCATGAATATTTTGGGTTCTTGTTTAACGGATAGATTCTGCTTGTTTGAATGATAATGATAAATATATTAGATATTAATAAATGAATATTCTGACATAACTACAGTTTTTATTTCCTTTAGAAAAAGGGATGAATTTTATATATAATATTAGAATATGTTCACTCACCATGTTTTGTAAAAAAAAAAAAAAAATTAAATGTTATTATGATATAAGTAATGATTCAATTATTAAATAAATAAAATTAAATATTGAATTATTTGAAAAATTTTATGCAAACTATGGAAATTGAAATATTGCAAAAGATCAAATTATTAAAAGTATCTTGTCGCGACTAAACATATCAAAATTTATGTAAAATGAATTATTAACATATAAAGAATTATATAAATTTATTCCATTGATCATAAATTCTAAAAATTTATAATATTTTACATATGAAAATATAATGAGAATACGATAGAGTACATAATTTTTTTTTTTGTTTAAATTGAACCATTATGATAAATTGTGCAAAAACATGTTATGAATTTACATATAACATAAACAAGCAAATTATTATTAGAACTAAATCACAATAATAACTAAGCAAAACACGATATAATATGAAAAACAACGAGAACATGATTTAGATGTGCCAAAATTTATATAAAACATGTAAATGTATATATTACTTTATAATCCCATATGGACAACATTATATATATTAGATAAACATTATAATATATTCTCAAAAAAAATTATAATATAAATTTATAATTTTAACACAGAAAAGAGCTCAAACATAATGTATATATATATATATATATACATATATAATGTAATGCACCAAATAGCCTTTTGAATCCATGTAATGACAATACTTAGTTGTTTTAAGCCCATTTTATCCAAATGTTTACTTCAAAAGACAATGTATAAGTGGCAGAAAATCAAAGCTTCTCAAATTCAGATTCGACACTCTCCTTTAATGGTTCAAATTTCAGGTTTGGACAAAAAGTCATCTTTACAAGTCATCCACAAGCATGGCCCATGCTCACAACTCCATGAAGAGAAAACAAATATTCCCACACATGCCCAGATCCTCCTCCTAGACGAAGTAAGGGTGAAGTCAATTCACTCAAAGCTAGCCAAGAACCTAGGCTACGTTAATGTCATGAAGAAGGATGCTGCCGCCAATCTCCCAGCCAAGGACGGCAGCGTGGTAGGTTCAGGCAATTACATAGTCACGATGGGTCTTGGCACCCCAAAGAAGAATTTAACACTCATATTCGATACCGGAAGTGACATCACATGGACACAATGCCAACCTTGCTTAAGATCTTGCTATAAACAACAGGATCCAATTTTTTCACCCAGTTCGTCCTCAACTTATTCCAATGTTTCCTGCTCCTCAGCAGCCTGCACTTCATTGAATTCTGCTACAGGTAACTTGCTTGACAAATTTGGGACGATATATAAGTTCTGTATACAACTGTCAGATCGGTTTTAGGTCAAGTTAATATTAATTGTGTCATATTATATTTTAAAATTTTTGGGTCAATTTGGGTTCAGGTTTACTAATTAGTTTTTTCGGATCAAACTATTTTGAATTTCGATTATTTTAAGTTTTGTCATTCAAGTTTCACATATGGGTTTAGTTCATTTTGGGTTCATAGAGCTTAATGAAAATTTGAGTCATTATTCCATGTTATCATTTTAAGAGTAGAAGTTAACGGTGTTATCAAATTTGAACCTACTAATAATATTATAAAAGTAAATAATCAAATTATATCAAATTAAAGTAAAAAATGTTAAATCTCAAGTTTTAACATAATATAAGGACTAAAGTTTTGGACTAAAATGTTTAGGGATTATAAAAGTAAATCTCAAGTTTTAACATAGTATAGGGATTAAAATTTTGGACTAAAATGTTTAGGGATTATAAAAGTAAATCTCAAGTTTTAACATAGTATAGGGACTAAAATTAGATTGTTAATCTATAAAGCAAATTTGTTGGAAATTACAATATTCAAAATTTTGGATTCATTAGGTCAATTGGGTGGATTGGGTCAATTTAGATCAAGTTAATTCAAATTTTAAAAAATGAAGATTGATTTCAATCCATGTCAGTTTTAGGTTCGAGTTATTTGAGTCTAAATAATTTCAAATTTACTTATTCAAGTTTATTTTAAATCACAGTTAATTATAGGTTCTTTTTAGGTTCAAGTTAATTAAGATTAGGTTGTTGATTTTCTATTGTCATATCGAGTCAAGTCAAGTCTAAATTTGAAATGATTGAAATCATTTTTCAAGTTCAGGTCAAAATTAAAAGGTCTAAGCCTACCCAATTAATAGTTAAGTGAAAAGGAAATGTTAATTCACGCTTGTATCCTTTCAGGTAACTCGCCTGGCTGCTCATCATCAACTTGTGTCTATGGCATCCAATATGGAGATTCGTCTTTCTCGATTGGATTCTTTGCTAAAGAAAAGCTCACTTTGACATCAAACGTTGTGTTTGACAACTTTCTATTTGGTTGTGGCCAAAACAATCAAGGCCTTTTTGGTGGTGCTGCCGGTTTGCTAGGACTCGGCCGAAACAAACTATCTTTGCCATCACAAACCGCCATAAAATTCAAGAAAATATTTTCCTACTGTCTGCCATCATCCCCAAGCTCAACCGGCTTCCTAAAATTTGGCAATGATGGTCTCTCAAAGTCCGTAAAATTCACAACATTATCAACAATCCCCGGAGGGGAATCCTTTTATGGCATTACCATTATTGCTATGAGTGTTGGTGGCAAGAAACTATCAATCTCGGCATCGATTTTAGCGGCTGGTGGTGCCATCATCGACTCTGGAACCGTCATTACGCGGTTGCCTCCAACTGCCTACTCGGCACTGAGGTCTGCATTTCGAAAACAAATGAACCAATATCCAATGGCAAAACCACTTTCGATACTGGACACATGTTATGACTTTAGCAAGTATTCTACAGTTAGCATACCTAAGATAAGCTTGATTTTTGAAAAGGGTGTTGAGGTTCCGATTGATGCTAGGGGAATTTTGTACGTTAATAGTATCTCGCAAGTGTGCCTAGCGTTTGCAGGAAACAGTAACGATTTCGATGTGCTGATATACGGGAACACACAACAGAAGACATTGGAAGTAGTATATGATGGTACTAGACGAATGCTTGGGTTTAGAACTGGTGGTTGCACCTAAGTTTAGCTGATAGCAACCATGATTTAAGATTAAAATTAGTTTCAAGCATCTTCTTCTTGTATTTATAATTCCAAGGAAAGGGGGGGAAGGGAACTTATATACAACAATAATTCAAACATGGTTTTGTAGTGTAATGTTTTAAATGCAATTATATTTAGGTATATAAGAACTATCAATGAAATTTCCAAGCTCAGCCTACTAATTTTTTTTTGTCATGAACTATGAGCAAACTATAATATATAAACAAAGCGAAAACTAGTCATGATGTTTCCAACAATTGAGAAATCTTATTTATAGGATAATAATGACTTTTTCATGTAGAATGGTATGTATACTGAATTTTGAACCATTCTAGAATTAGTGCAGAAGCCAAATAGCTAAAAAAAGAAAGAAAGAAAGTGCCAAAGAATTGTTACTTCAGTTTTTATTTGTGTTTTTTGAAGTGTGTTTTAAGAACCGTACAAATAATAATTCATTTAATATATTTCATAAGTTTTTGGTAAGAATAATAGTTTAGTTTTCGACCGAACAAATCTTATTTAGAATAGTTTTAATTTAAAACAATCATTGTTTGAGAATAGTGGTACTTGGAACAACTATGTTTAGAATAAAACTTCAATTTAGATCAATTGCCATTTAGAGTAGCTATCATTCGAAAATAGCTTTTATTAAGAACAAATGCCATTCATAATAACTTTTATTTAGAATAATTATTCTTCATAAATACCTATGTTCAAAACAACCCCTATTTATAATAATTGTTCTTAAAGATTAATCATTAATTAGAACAATATCTTTCAAGAAAAGTACCTCCAAAGAATAACTTTTAGTGGAACTAGTCGGAAAGAGATTCTCTAAGAGATGTTTCACGAAATATTGCTTTAACTAAAGTAGAATAAATGGAAATAACCCAGATTTATGATAGGATTCTTTGATCATCTTCACTCTTGAGATGTTGTTGAGAGCTTGGTTTAGTGGATTAAATATGAAAGAAGTTAAGAGGTTTCCTATTAACCATTTTCTATTAAAAATGTAATGAAATCTTATTCACTATTCACCATTACCAATAATCTAAATTCATTATCTTTTTTTTTTTTAGATAAACCCATTACCAACATAAGAACATTAATGCCTTTTGCAACTGAAAATTCCCTCTAATTACTCCTCTTTAAGGGAAAGAATTATATGAAACAGTGACGCCACGTCATCTGTATCCCTTTCCAATAGTTTTATGCCATATCAGTATTCTTATCCTGAATTTCAGGACCTTTATCCCTTAATGCTTAATTTTGAAGGTAGTATTATTGAAATCTAAAAATAGGAACTTTTCACTGTTAGAACCATAAAATAAGATTTGATATAAAAAAAACTTAACCAACCAGGATCTGTCATGTAAAATAATCAAGAACAAAACTAGATGTGAAAGCGTACTTGAATCCATTGATTTCTTGGAATCTTCGATCTTGTGGTTTTGATATTCTAAATTAGCACACAATTAATCTAGAGAAGGTGACTCTCTCTTTTCTAAAGATGAGATATTAGAAAAGTTATGTTATGTGTAATTTGGGGATCATAATCTTAATATATAACTTTTGTACATTAACCCTAATTTTTAATCAACCCATTATTAATTAGAAATTAGTTACTAGGGTATCTACACATATTTTTCTCATACTTTATTCAATAACTAAAGCCCAATAATCCTTAACCAAATTAGATCACTTTTAATTTGGGCTAACTTTTTATGATAGTAAATAATAACATATAATTACTCTTATTATATATGTGATGTCCATATTTTCCAACAATCTCCCACTTGGACCATATATATATATACTAATTACTCTATAATTATATGCCATTATATAACCTTATGAGCTCAAAACTTTACTATCATATCCAAAAGGTATTCCGAACAATCTCGTCCATTAATTATGTTAACATATAATCAAGACGACTTTCGTTACATATATCGTAACTAAACCTATCCCTGATCATGTATATTAACACAACCAAATGGCATAGATCAAGTATGGATGTGTAGCATGGAAATTACATGCAATATGATCCAAACATATCTATTTCCAATTGATCCTCCTTAATCTTTGTGAGATCAAACTTAACCAAAATCAGAGTGTGAATAAACTAAATAAACCTTATTTTTGCATAAAATAAACTTAATATCCATGAACTAAAATAACTGAAAATGTGTCTATAACATAAAAGCATTTAAAAGTACAAACTCCCACTAAAACCAAGTATCCTCATATGACATTACACCCATATGAGTAGTGTGCTCATTAAAAAAAAAAAAACTAGGGTGTAGTTCCTTAGTAAGCGGGTCCACAATCATGGAGTTTGTCCTAGTATGCTTTATAGGCACCTAACCATTTTGAACTTTTACTTTAGCAACCAGGAACTTAAAGTCTATGTGTTTTGACTTTGATGTGCTCATGTTATTATTGGAATAAAGGACTACCAATTATTGTCATAATTTCCACCATAATAACAAAATTTTGCATCAATATTCTATCAAAATCGGAGTTTATATACTTGATGAGCTCTAACTTATCAAACCTCGGATATGTGAACATGTAATATTTTGTTCTCTGAAGATACCTTATAACCCTCTTGGCTGCTATCCAATGATCCAAACCAAGGTTGCTTAAAGATCTGTCTAACATCCCAACAATGTACGAAACATTTGGACATGTACATACTTGAGCATACATTAGACTCCCAATTGCTAAAATGTAAGAAATCTTATACATTTTTGTAATCTAAAAATCATTCTTAGGGCATTGATTGAGACTATACTTACACCCACTAAACTTGTAATATATACAATCATTAACCAAAGCCATCTATAAACCAAATGAGATAATTACTTAGTACATATTGCAATACCACGTGATTTCACATGCAAGATTTCATTATAGGATGTATTTGTTTCTAGCAAATAAAGGTTGTCATAAGTATTTAAATAACTAGTCCCAACAACATTCGAATTTAAAGATAAACTAAACTTATTATTCCCGAATGAACAACAATATCCAAATTTATCCAACAAAGAAATAGAAACTAAATTTCATCTAAAAGAAGGTATAAAAAAGTGTCTTTTAAATCCAAATAATAATAAGTTCCTAATAACAACCTAAAAAGCCTAATTGCTTCCACTTCTATCGATTTTTCATCGCCCACGAAGATGTGTCTTTCACAATCACTTGGCTTTCGGTAACTCAAGAAACCATGCATGTAAACACTTAAGTGATTAGTAGAACTAGAATCTATCCACCAAGTGTTTCTAGGTACTGAAGCTAAATTAACTTTAGAACATACCAAAGTAAGAATTATACCTTTTTACACGCCAGGAGTGATATTTGGCACATTCTTTCTTCACGTGTCCAGACTCGTTACAAAAGAAACCAACTCTTTGTAACATGTTGTTATTTCTTTTATTTGGGCCATTAGTAGTTTTATTAGGATATATTTTTTTCTTGCCATTGTCTTTAGAGGCATTGTAACAGCTCGTTTTCCAGTGGTGTCAAAAATAGTGGTTTCAAAACCAAAATTCTGATGTGTCAGTTCATAAATATTAATTATTTAATATTTACAAGGTCATTAGGGTCGTATTAAAAATTGGTTAAGAAATTTTAACGTTTAGATAATTAATTAAGTAAAAAGGACTAAATCGTAAAAGCTAAAAAATTAGTTTCTATTAGTTAAATGTGTTAAATGGCTATTAAAATGTGAGTTGATAGACTTTTATGGTAAATAAACTATATAGAACGATAATGAAAACATATGGGCAAAGCTTTGTTAATTATCAAGTTAAATTATAAGGGTAAAATAGTAATTAAGAAAACATAAACTAAAAATAAGACAAAATTATCATCATCTTCATGCTTACCACTGAAATTAGAAGGAAGAAAACACCATAGTTGAAGAAAAAGGTTCGGCCAAGCTAAGATTTGTGCATGTAAGTGAATTTTGGTCCCATTTTTAATAATTTTTATGTTTTTGTAATCGTTTTAGCTGAATCTAGCTAACCCGGGTGTTAATGCGTAAAGATGTTTAATGTTTTGAAAGATTCCACTGATGAGTTTGATGTGTTTTTGAAGCTTAATGGTAGATTATTAAGCTTGGTTGTTAAATTTGACTATTTTGTAAAGTAATTTTGTATAATTTTTAAGTTTAGGGGTTTAATTGAAACAAAGTAAACATATCAAGTTTTTCTTGTGAAAATTCAGCATGTGAGGACTGATTTGGGGTAGTTATAAATTCGGTTCAATTGGTATAAAGTTTAATTGTGAAAATAATCTTGTTTTGGTCTTAGGGACCAAATTGATTAAGGTGTAAAAGTTTGGGGCAATTGTGAAAACTTGTAAATAGGAAGACATATGCATTAGATTGAATATTACATGAAGTTGAAGCTAATAAATTGAAATAAACTACTTTATAGATCAAGAACCAGTACATAATCATGGAAAAAAGGAAAGTTATTGATTAGTCCTTGAATTTTTACTATCTCCGCAGTTTAGCCTTGGTATGTTCTAAAGGTTCGATTTAGTATAATATATAATACTATTTTGATTTATGATTTATGATTTATTGAATATGTATATATATATAAGTAAATTGTCTCAAATGAATTCAAGGTGAGAAATGTAACTGAATTGTATAGTATTACATAATTTTGGGTATTGAGCCTGAATGAACATATGATAGGATACAATTAGCATGCTAATAAGATATTTTGTGCACTGTACATGATTGACCTGTGATGAGATGATGATATCTGAATTGATTTTATACACTGAATATACCGGAGTTCAAAATTTTTTTGGACTACCGAGTTATATTTACAATGATTCTGGCGTGTTTTTGGGGGCAGATGAAAAGCCTACGGGCTTGGCACTTGGTGCCCAGGTATGTTTCTGGAGGGATGTTAGCCTACGGGCTAAGCACTTGGTGGCCAGGCATGTTCTTGGTACGACTAGCTCGGTTTAGCATTTTGGTGTGTCTTGGGTAGATAACTGTAATATCCCTAAACCAGGTCTAGTAGTTTCGGGTATATTTTTCGGGTTCTGAGTGTGAAACTAGGAATTTATGGGGTTTCTAGTAATTTTTAATTTAATTTAGGAGATTAATTTCATTTAAAATCGATTAAACAATAATCCGGAAAAAAAATAAAAATAATTTTGGAAAATTAATTTTAAAGTAATTCAATAATTATAAGTGAAAATAATTAATTTAGGTCGAAAAAGAATTTTAAAATAATTTTATTAGGGGTTAATTTGAGTTAAATTTAAAAATTAATTAAATTAGGTTTAATTGTAAAAAAAGGGGAAAATTTAGAGTATTTATTTGGAAAATAAACCTTAAAATTTAGAATTTTGGAGGGAAATGATTAAATGGTAAAACACGGGAAATGTGGGAGTGGCCATTAGGCAAATTCCCCAATTTTTAAATTTTGGTGGGTTGCTTCAATTTTAAAAGCAATGCATCTAGCCTACTTTTAACACCATTTACATCAGATTAGATAGCTATAAATTTCATTATGTTTGCATGGTTTTAAAGATCTATTATCATAGAATACCTCTAACTAATTTCCTTCTCAAAATACTCTCTCAATTCACTTGAAATTATTCTCAAAAGTAGCCAAAAATATTCTGAAATTTTTCTAGCTTCTTAAATCAAGATTTTCAATCAACGAATTTAGAGCGAATCAAAGGCAATTTTCAATCCTAAACTTTTTTTTATGAAGACTAAAAACATTTTTGCATGATTTAAGAGTCAATTAAAGGATTTTTTTTATCAATGTCATTTTCTTCAAAAGTGAAGGTGCTTTAATTGTGGATCTTGAATTTTGAGAGGAAATCCACAAATCAATGGATGTTCTAACTCAAAATGGATCTATTAAAAGGTTTTTGGTTTTATTTGTCAAGATTAAACATGATTTGTGAGGTAACTTGAAGAAATTTGAATTTCATCATCTTCTTGAATTAATTTTCTAGATTTTTGTGAAATTGATTTAAATGTGAAATTGATGCTTAGTTTATGTATATTTGGTTTAGTATTGATGTTTGGAAGTGATTAGGAGGGCCGGAGAGATCGATTTTGTGAGGAATCGAGTTTTCGACTTGATGTTACAAATCCGGTAAGGTATCTTTGTGAGTGAATTACAATTAGCATAGTTAATTAAAAATTGTGTTTAATATAGCTTTGGAAAGGTGGTAATGTCTATTTTACCTCTGTTAAAGCTCTGAATCTTGAAGAGGACCGAGATAACCAGAATTGAAGCTCGAAATTGCCTAGTTGATCACTTGTTGTGATAGAATAAAATTGTGTGGTGAGTGTTTCTAAGGGTGTTACATATTACACATAAGCATCTTGTCACATTAAATTGAGCACACTAATGATTGATTTATATGATATGTTTGATTGAATATATTGGCAACATGCATGGTGGATCCATTGGATATAGTTGGCATGCCATAGGATTTGTGGGTACTCACCTTTATTTGTGACATTGTGAGCATATGGCTCTAGGTGGACTAATTTGTTTGGAGTAGATAAGGGAGTGTTGAGTATGAGTTTCCACTCAATGGGTTATTTGAGGCACTATAAGGGAGCGTGTGCTTCGGCCCGCTCAACTCGGTAGATTGTATTTGATATTTTTGGGAGTTTAGAGATCCGTTTATCAGATGTATGATCACTTGATTAAGCCATGAGAAGTGTATGCCAATATATTTTTGTGTGATTGTTGCTATATCAATTGATGATTGAAAGCTATAAATAATTGATTTTTGGTATTGAAAATGCTTATGGAAATTAAATTGACATGTTTAATTATTTTTGTCTGACAATTGGTGAATAATTGGTTGTGAATTAAGCATGAATTGGATGTTAATTTACTTGTTGTTTTTATTAACATTCACTGAGCTTTTTAAAGCTCACACCCTAACATTCGTGCAGATATTCGTCAGGATTGAGGAGCCGAGAAAGAGAGTTCCAAGAGATTTAGGCTCGGTAGAGACTTTATTACGGATTTTAGAGATTGTAGTTGAGAATTGTTGAACTCTTGGGAAGTAGTTGATTTTGGTTGTAATTGGACTTTGGACATTTATTTTCGATGGTTTTATAATAACTTTGAGGCATGTTTGAGTTTAATTATTGAATGATTTCCCGTGTTTTGTTGCTTGATAACACGGTGTGTGAAGCATGAAATTTTTACTAACGATTTATTAAATGAAGCTTCCATGGAGAGGTTTACTAGTGACTGAGGTGCGCCACTTGTTTGATTTATTCGGTGTTCGTTATGCATGAAATTGATTGCCTAATTCTATTTAATTAAGGCTTAATTGATGTTCATAAATTCAATTGAAGGTGTATGTATATTTATGTTAATTAATCGTAGTTTAATTGGGTTTAATTGTTCATTAAAAGATGCAAAATTGGATTTTAAAATGAGTTACTCACAAAAATAGGTGCAGTGGTTTTCACACGGGCATGTGGGTTGTGACACGGGCATGTGGAAACTGGAGCTATCGCACACGGGCGTGTGGGATTTCTACACAAGCGTGTGCGATCTGCTAATAAGTTTTCACGACACGAACACGGGCATTTAATGACACACGGTCTGGGGGACATAGTTGTGTGGGTTTTTGGGGGGTTGAATTTTTGTCTTTTTAAATTGGTATTCTAATTTGTTTAAATTACAATTTAGTCCTAAAAATTAATTAGTCTAATTATAGCCCTAGATGATAAGGAAACTTGGTAAAATTTTAGGATTAGTCTCCTAATGGGTAAAATTCGATAGAAACACACTTAATTTGTAACTCGAAATAGGTCCTTATAGATTATATTTGTTACAATTTAGTCCATAATAGTTAAAAATTGGATTAGACATAGCAAACGAACTCAATTTAAGCTAAAATTTTTAGGCTTGCATAATTTTGATTAAAATAATGTCAATAAACATTTAGATCTAAAATTGGGTTAGTTTTACCATAGGCGATAAAATAACGAAAATGCCCTTTGGTTAAATTACCCAGAAAAGGTTTAAAATTGGCTCATAATTTGCTTCTACATTAATATATAACTAATATTCAGATAAGATTGTGGTGTTATAAGGTCGAGGTGTGTCTTGGGTGGCTGTTAGCTGGAGAGTCACTTAGGTGGCTAATGTAACGCTTCGAGTTCGGGCCGGTTCGTCCCAATCGGGTTTGGGGTGTCACATTTGGTGGTCTCAGAGCCAGGTTAGGCTGCTTGAATATTAATGATCTTGGATTATGATGTTTGCTTGCTTGTGATGATTAAAAATTTCGTATTTTTGCCTATGCATGGTATTTGTGATATAAGTTATTCTTGGGGTAGGATTGGGAACACAAAGCCCTATAGGAGCTATACTTAGTTAATCTTGGATCTCTTGCCGCTACTCACTCCTGATACATTTTCTTTACTCTTATCTTTAGTATAGGATTGTCGTTATGCCTCCGCGTCGTGGTCGAGGTAGTACGGATGACAATGCACCGCCACGGGATGATGCTCAGATGGGCCACGTCGAGCACTTCATGTTGAGATGGTAGGAGCACTACAATTTATCGTTGGTGCCAACGCTGCTCTGGCTCGTCAGGGTTTGCCACTGGAGCGTTTACGAGCTCTTGGAGGTAAGGAGTTTCGTAGTGTTAGGGGCGGTGATTCGAAACGTGCAAAGTATTGGTTGAAAGGTGTCATTTTTATTCTCGGCCAGATGGGTTGTTCTAACAAGGATAAGTTGGGTTGTGCCGTGTCACTACTGACGGACAAGGCTCACAGATGGTGTATGAATGTCGAGAGGGGTATTGCACTAGATCGTTTGACTTAGGACTTCTTCTTAGCATCGTTTCATAGGAAGTTTATGGGCGAGCAGTATCTCGAGGCTAAGAGAATAGAGTTTATGGATCTTGTTCAAGGTACTCTGCCGATAGACGAGTACGAGGCTAAGTTTGTTCGGTTGAGCCAATATGCTCCCGAGTTGGTGTCTTCTGAGGTGAACTATTGTAAGAGGTTCAAGTTCAGACAAAATCATGAGATTAAGCTCTACCTGGTTGCTCATAATACTGAGGTCTTTAACGAGTTAGTTGAGAAGGCTCATGCATTAGAGGAGGCTTTGGGGGAGGAGCCCAAAGCTGCTTCATCTAGACCTGTTAAGAGGTCGACTGAGGCTACTAGTGGTTCTAGTCGTAAGAGTAAGGGAGGTCATTTTAGTAGATTTGGATGACGTGTTGCTGGTGGTCGTGGTTAGGATAGACAGGCTGCGAGAGTTGAGGCTGGTCCTGCTGATCAAGGGGTTGTTGCATGGCCAATATGTGAGTACTGTAGTCGACGTCATCGTAGTGAGTGCTGGAGGATGATGAGTGCTTGTCTTGTCTGTGGTTCGATGGAGTATCGTGTGAGTGACTGCTCGGGGAGAGCCATTATTGTTCGTGATTAGCTTGTTGCTGCTGCTGCACCTGCTCTAGCTCGAGGGAGAGGCAATGGTAGAGGTGATGGTGGTAGAGGTGCTAGTCAGCGTGGTGCTACTCAAGGTGGTGCTGGTGGTCCAGCTAGAGTTTATGTAGTGAGGGAGCCTTGGACTAGAGAGGCCACTGATGTTATCGCAAGCACTTCCACGCTACAGTCTTTTTCCTCTGCTAGCATCAGTTATTTCTGGTGTAACGAGGTCATTTATCCTGAGGGACGTAGCTAGAGAGTTAGGGATTTCTATAGAAACATCTAGATCGAATGTTACAGTTAAGAGCTCTTTAGGTGATAGTGTAGTGGTGGATTGGGTATATCGTCATTGTCCTCTGAGGGTTCAATGACAAGTGTTTCTGGTTGATCTGCTTGAGTTGCCATTTTAGGGTTTCGACATCATTCTAGGTATGAATTGGTTGTTTGAGCATCAGGCTAAGGTGGATTCTGAGGCGAAGTTGGTGACTTTGTGTGGAGCTGACAGTTCGGAAGTTGTTGCTCTCGGTGAGGAATTTGAGTTGTTATTGAATGTGATTTATTCACTTCGTGCTGAGAAGTTGGTCCGAAAGGGTTGTAAAGCTTATCTAGCCTATATTTTTAGAATGTTGATAGTAAGGAGATAAGGTTGGATAAGATTCGGGTTGTCTGTGATTTTCCAGATGTGTTTCCTGAGGAGTTACCCGATATACTACCAGATAGAGAAGTTAAGTTCGGTATTGAGCTCTATCCCGGTACTGATCCAGTGTCTGTTGTGCCATATTGCATGGCACCTAAAGAACTGAAAGAGTTGAAACTAAAATTGCAAGAGTTGTTGGATTGTGGGTTCATTCGTCCGAGTGTGTCTCCGCGAGGAGCACCGGTGTTATTTGCGAAAAAAAAGGATGGGACTTTGAGGCTGTGCATCGATTATCGCCAGTTGAATAAGTTGACGATCAATAATAAATATCTGCTACCGAGGATTGATGATGTGTTTGACCAGTTTAAGGAGCTTCAATTTTCTCGAAGATTGATCTGAGGTTTGGGTATTATCAGTTGAAGTTTAAGGATTCGAATGTGACGAAGTCTGCTTACAGGACTCGGTATGGTCATTACAAGTTCCTTGTCATGACATTCGGGTTGACGAATACACTTGCCATATTTATGGATATGATGAACTGAGTATTCCATTCCTACTTGGATCGATACATAGTGGTTTTCATAGATGATATATTAGTGTATTCTTGATCAGAGGATGAGCACGATGAGCACTTGAGAGCGGTTCTGCAAGTTTTGTGGGAGAAAAAATTGTATGCGAAGCTGAGCAAGTGTGAGTTTTGGCTTCGTGAGGTGGTTTTCTGGGTCATGTCATTTCAACTGAGGGTATTCGGGTTGATCCGGAAAAGGTTGAGGCGATTTTGGATTGAAAGTCGCCAAAGACTATTTCTGAGGTCAGAAGTTTCTTGGGGTTAGCTAGTTATTACTGTCACTTTGTCGAGGGGTTTTCTCATTTGACAAAGTTGCTTCAGAAGAACAATGCCTTTGAGTAGACTGATGAAAGGCAGAAGTGTTTTGAGAAGTTGCATTTGGTTTTGACTAAAGTGCCTGTGTTGACACAGTCAATATTCAGTAAGGAGTATGTGGTCTACAGTGATGCTTCTTATACAGGACTGGGTTGTGTGCTGATGCAGGAGGATAGGGTAGTTGCTTATGCATCGAGGCAGTTGAGGCCGCATGAGTGTAACTATCCAACTCATGATTTGGAGTTAGCTGCCATAGTCTTCTTGCTTAAGATTTGGCGTCACTACCGGTACGGTGAGAGGTGTGTGATATAAACTGATCACAAGAGTCTTAAGTATCTCCTAACTCAGAAGGAGTTGAACTAGAGACAGAGGCACTAGATCAAGTTGCTGAAAGATTATGATTGTGTGATTAAGTATCATCTAGGGAAGGCGAACATAGTTTCCGATGCTTTGAGTCGCAAGTCTCTGGTTGATTTGATAGCTATGTTTTTCTATCTTTGATGATGGGGGTCTGTTGGATGAACTTTAGGTGAGGCCGGTTCTTTTACAACATATTCGTGAGCGTCATCCTTTAGATGAGAGTTTGGCTCATCGGATTTGTCAGGTTGAGTCAGGTGTTCAAGGGGATTTTGATCTCAACTCTAATGGTGTTCTGTGCTTTCGAGGTTGCTTATGTGTTCCGGAGGACGAGGATCTGAGGTGCTTGATTCTTACCGAGGCTTATAACAGTCCTTTTTATATGCATCCCAGTGGGAATAAGATGTATCAGGATGTTGCTGACTTTGTTGGGAGATGTTTGGTTTGTCAGAGGGTGAAAGCCGAACATCAGCATCCATTGGGTTTACTTTAGCCTATTTAGATTCTAAAGTGGAAACGGGAGCAGATTACGATGGATTTCATTTCGGGTTTGCCTTTGACTCCGACACGTAAGGATTCGATCTGGGTGATTGTGGTTAGATTTACGAAGTCTGCACATTTTCTGCCAGTTCGTACGACTTTTAGTTTGCATTAGTTAGCTGAGCTCTACATCCGAGAGATTGTTCGTGTAACAGCCCATTTTTTGGTCAAATCAGAATAGTGGTTTTGGGACCACAAATCCGATGTCAAAATATTTATTTTATTATTATTTTAAGGTTTACAGCATGATTGAATGATTGTGTGTGAAAGTTTCGTTCAATAATTTTATCGTTTGGTTGGTTAATTTGATAAAAATGACTAAATCGCGTACAACGTAAAACTTGAGTTCTATTAGCTAAAGGTGTCAAATAGCTATAGAACCTTAAAGTTAAGGTCCTTATGTGGTAAATATACCATTGTTATTGTTAGTGGACTTTTATGGACATGTAATATGTGATTTTAATGTTTATTAACTAAGGTTAATTTAGTAAATTGGTTAATTTAAGTTAATTAATAAAACAAAACCATTTTTTTTATCATCTTCATCATCTCTTTCACCGAAATTGAAAGGAGAAAACCATGGAAGCATGCTAGGGCATTTGGCCAAGCTATTTACCTTGCATTGGTATGATTTTTCATCCCGTTTTTATTGATTTCTATGTTTTTGGGATCGTTGCAGCTAGTACTAGCTAGCCCAGGGACTAACTTTTAAAGATTTTGAAAGTTGCCATTGATGAATATGTATGATTTTTGGTGTTTAATGATAGATTATGAATATTTGATGTTAGTTAAACAAGTTTTGTTAAGTGATTTTTGACAAAAATGTCAAAAAGGGGTTAAATTGAGAAAATGTGAAAATGTGGTGGTTAAAAGTGTGAATAAATGAAAAATATGGGCTGCTGGGGGTATAATGGTAATTCGGCTAGCATGGGTTAGTCTTGAATTTGTGATTTTATAAAATACGGACTAAATTGTGAAAATGTGAAAGTTTAGGGGTAAAAGTGTAAATGTGCCTTAAAGAGTGTTTTGGACTAAATTGAATGAATAGATGATTAAATAAGTTAATTTTGAATATATTTAGATCAAGAAAAGCGAAATACGGACTTGGATCAGGGAAAAGATAAAGTTATCGACTAATCGACTCGATTCGCCGTTTTAACATCCGAGGTAAGTTCGTATGTTATAAATTCATTTCAAATGTATTTTATATGCTTCAATATAGCATGAATTGTGTTTATGTGATTATGTACAAGTTCAGAAATGATTCGATGAAGATTCGACAGTTGGAAACCTGATTGATCCTAAGGAATAGTTTAGGATGCTAGTGACATGTCGTTAGGTATACTTGAGTTCGCTTCGGGCCATGATTTATGTAACACCCCAAACCCGGCCTGGACGTTATGGCCGAATCTGGCGATGTCACATGATAGTGCTTTAGAAAATGTAACTGCGTTAAAACCTTTTTTAGGTATCTTAGGCTATCGTCAAAACGTGTCGTTTATATATTCATTATCTATTTTCAAAACTTTATACGTTGCTGAAGCTTTTAAAACGATTTGCGAGGTCGTACATATTTTGATAAAACCTTTATTTATTTTGAAAACTCGCGTCTTGTCCTACTGCTAGCAGTTTATGAAATAATCATCCCAAGTTTTAAACTAAAATCCAAAAGGCCTTATTACATAAAATTTACCCAAATATAACCAAAGCAGAATTAAAAATAAACCATAAATAAGTATCCAGAACCGTGGTCACCATCGAGTCCTCCGCTGCACCGATCTGCCTACTACTGGGGATTACCTGAATGGATTAAACAGAAAAGGTTGAGTTTTCGCAAACTCAGTGTGTAATCCCCACAAATAACATACACACAGAGATATCAGATAGCAAACATAATCTCATAGTTCGGGTCTGAGCCCATTACAGAAACGGTGTGGACCATAGCCCACTCAGATTCAGAATCAGACATATTATATGACCTTAGCCTATTTTAGACAGGATATGCAGAGAACAAAGTCCTACCCACCAGCCTCTACACACCAACTCCGTCCAACCCTACACACCATGTGGGGATAAAATCAACCCACCCATCCCTACACACCATGTTGTACCGAATGCGGCACATAATTAGAAATTTGCAGCTGAGCTGCCAGATAACAGGCTTAAGAGCCTTTCAGATACTTCCTCCAATCATAATCAACCCACCCCGATGTAATGCAACATACAAGAATGACATGCTACTATGCAATTTAAACTCATTTATTTTAGATCAATATACATGCTTAGTACAGAAATCAAACAGACAGATCACTTATATAGGGGTCTAAGTAAAGCTTACCGACCCTACAGTAGGTCCACAGTCGACTTGGGCGACACGTGCAACCTTATAGAACATTTCAGAAAAATGGGCTCACACGCCCATATAGCCTACCCGTGTGGCCCAGACGATTCAAATTGGCCTTGGTCGTGTGATTCATTTTTAATGTAACCCATGCTAGCTAAATATTCATATATGTTTTCACTATTTACTTATATGTTCATTCAAAGTTGTCTACTTGAGTCATTGTCACTAAATTATTTATAACTTGAGCTACAGAATTCCAAATTAATATCCGCTTGATTTTTCCGAAACTAGACTCACATATTTTCTTACCATAAAATTTTCAGAATTTATGGTTTAGCCAATAAGTACATTTAATTCTTAAAAGCCATCCTTGTTCTGCTGTTTGACAGTTTCGGACTTTCTTCACTAAAAATTTATTTTCTACTAGTATGGGATTCGGATGATGTTCCCGTTTGTTTCTCTTGAAAATAGACTCATTAAGAATTTTATGAATATAAATTATAACCCATAATTATTTTTTTACAATTTTTTATGATTTTCCAAAGTCAGAACAGGGGAACCCGAAATCATTCTGACATTGTCTCACAAAAATTATCATATTTAATAATTTACAATTCCATTACTTACATTATTTCTTCCATGAAGAAGTAAACTCAATAAAATTTAATTTCATATTTTATTCAACCTCTAACTCAATTTCCATTTTTTTTATGATTTTTCAAAGTTAGGCTACTGCTGCTGTCCAAAACTATTTTCTCTTATCTCTCGACAGCAAGCAATTTTGGCTTTTCGCCGAATCCCGTTTTCTGCGTTTAGGGTACACACCGTATCATTTTAGACGTAAAAGCAACTCCAAGCATTCCCCAACCTTCAATTGATCAATTTTTCACTCCATTAATCACTTAAACAATTGAATTGAATTAAACCCGAAACAGGGTATTCATCTATCGAACGAAAAACCATTACCTTCAATCGAATAATTAGGAATTCCACGCCCTTAGAAAGCCGTTGATTGATATTCAGCCCTTTGAAAAACCCCTAAACACCAAACGAACCTTTCTTAATATTTGAACAAAACATAATTAAAGTTTAGCCTAAAACAAAACTTACCGAATGCACGCAATGCACGAAGCATAACGAAATTGAAAGAAAAGAATCAGAAAAAGAAAGGATGAGGGAAAAATTAGAAGAAAATTCGGCAGCAAGAAGACAATGGAAAAGGGAACGGCAGTAAAGAGGGAGAAGAGAAAACTGAAAATTTTGTTTTGGGGAAAAGAAAAAGATGAACAGAAACTGAAAACCCCAAAATCTTTTCCCTTAATTTTCTCTACCAAACTCCCCACTAAATCCACTACTCAGATTTTTAGTCCATCTCAAACTCTTCTAGACGGACGAGCAAAAATAATGCCCAAGCTAAGATTCGAACACAGGACCTCCTTCATACCAATACTCCACTTAACCACCAGACCAGTAGGCTCATTCTGTTAATTATCTACCAACTTTTACTTAAAAGCCTACTGACCAAAAAATAAGGCTTTCTTCAGAAAAATACCAAAATTTAGCCAAAGGCTTGGCTTGAACTTGGGACCTCCCACACACACCCAGAACACTTAACCACTGAAGCAGATACATCGTTGTGTGTCAAAATTCACAAAAGCCGAAATTAAAAATTTGGGGGCATTACAACTCTACCCCCAAAAAGAAAATTTCATCCTCGAAATTTACCTGACCAGAAAAGGTGAGGATACTACTGGCGCATCGAATCCTCAGGTTCCCACGTGGCCTCCTCAGTGCCGTGATTCTGCCACAAGACCTTTACCAGTTGAATAGACTTCTTCTGAAGAACCTTTACATCGCGATCCGGAACCTGAACCGGCTCCTCCTCAAAGGTCAAGTTTGGCATAACCTCAATCTCCTCAACAGGAATAATATGGGTAGGATCAGAGTGGTAGCGCCTCAACATAGAGACGTGAAACACGTCATAAATACGATCTAACTCCAGAGGTCGCTCCAACTGATAAGCAACCAGTCCCATTCGCTTCAGAATGCGGTAAGGTTCAATAAACCTAGGGCTCAACTTGCCCTTACGACCAAACCTCAGTACCTTTTTCCATGGCGAGACCTTGAGAAATACGAAGTCCCCCACAGGATACTCAATCTCGCGTCTCTTCAGATCCGCATAAGATTTCTGTCTATCAGATGCCGCTTTCATACGATCCCGAATCAGTCTAACCTTATCCTCTGTCTCGAAAACCAATTCAGGACCCAAAACATGTTGCTCGCCCAACTCAGTCCAACATAAAGGAGTGCGACACTTATGACCATACAGTGCCTCGTAAGGTGCCATCTGGATGCTAGACTGGAAACTGTTATTATAAGCGAACTCCGCTAGCGGTAGATAACCCTTCCAACTGCCTCGAAAATCAATAGCACAGCTTCTCAACATATCCTCCAGTATCTGAATCACCTTCTCAAATTGACCGTCGGTCTGAGGATGGAACGCAATACTGAAGTCTAACCTTGAACCCAGAGCCTCATGTAACTTTCTCCAAAACTGAGATGTGAAGCGAGGATCCCTATCAAAGATGATCGAAACCGGTACCCCATGCAGTCTAACTATCTCAGAAATATAAAGCTTTGCCAGCTTCTACAGAGAATAATCAGTACGAACCGGTATGAAGCGGGTGGATTTAGTCAATCGATCCATGATGACCCATACTGAATTCTTCTTAGTGGGTGTGAGGGGCAACCCACTAACGAAATCCATAGTCACTCGCTCCCACTTCCATAAAGGAATCTTAACCGTCTACAGCCAACCCGAAGGTAACTAATGCTCAGCCTTAACTTACCGGCACGTCAAACATCTAGCCACAAAATCAGTAACCTCTCGTTTCAATCCTGGCCACCAATATAACTCATGGAGGTCTCGGTACATCTTATTTCCACCAGAATGCATAGTATAAGGGCTACTATGCGCCTCTCTTAGTATAGGCTGTCTCAAATCAGTATCATTCGGAACACAAATTCTCCCACGAAAACAGAGTACCCCATCACTATTTAGTCCAAAATCCATAGTGCTACCACTCTCAATCTGTCGAAACCGAAGACTCAAAGACTCGTCCTCCAACTGCTTACCCTTAATCTGCTCAATCTATCTACGCTGCCTAAGATTCAACTCCTTCTGAGTAAGGAGGTACTTGAGGCTCTTGTGATCAGTGTAGATGATACACTTCTCACCATACAAGTAATGCCTCCAAATTTTCAGTGCAAACACCACGGCAGCCAACTCCAAGTCATGCGTCGGATAATTCACTTCATGGGTCTTAAGCTGACGAGACGCATAGGCTACCACCTTACCATCCTGCATCAACATATATCCCAAACCGACATGTGACGCATCACTATAAACCGTGAACTCCTTTCCGAGTTACGGCCAGATCAAAATAGGAGCCTCGGTCGATGCACATCTTGAGCTTCTCAAAGCTCTCTTCTTCACGCATCGATCCCATATAAACGGTACACCCTTACGTAGCAGTTTAGTTAAGGGTGTTGCAATCAATGAAAAGCCCTCCACAAATCGCCGATAATAATCCGCCAGTCCTAGAAAACTGCGGATCTCATACACGTTCCTAGGCTGTTTCCACTTCAACACAGCCTCAATCAACACATGGCTGCTGTCCAATAGCAGCAACAAAGGGTCCAACTCTAATCGGCCTATTAGTACTGGCCTTTTTCTTAGGCCTCTAAACTGAACTCGAGGGCTCCAAATCCCTCTTGTTCTTTCTTCTCTCTCTATCTCGATTTTGGCGCTCAGCGCGCTTAACCTCCTCGGTAATTTTTGCCTTCTCGACCAGGGCAGAAAAATCTCGCTCCCTCTACGGGGCTATCAGAACTCTCAAATTATCTCTGAGGCCATCCTCAAAGCAGACACATCGCTCATACTCAGATGCCACCATACCTAGCACATAGCGGCTCAGTCTCAGAAACTCGGCCTCATACTCGGCCACTGATTGATCCCTCCGTGTAAGATTCAGAAACTCCCTCCTACGAGCATCCACATAACTAGCTCCGACATATTTCCCCTGGAAGGCGGTCTTAAAGAACTCCCAGGTTAGACGTTCAGGCTGAGTGCCCTCCTTAACGGTTAGCCACCACTAATAACCCTCGTTCCGCAGTAGCGAGACTACATCCTTTAATTTCTACTTAGGGGTGCAATCTAGATCATCCATGATCCTCTCCGTGGCCTCAATCCAATACTCGACCACATTAGGGGCGACCCCAGTAACACCCCTGAAGAGCTCAGCTCCATTGGACCGGAGTCGTTCCGTAACCGACCCTCGGCCCCCAGATCCAGAATTGGGCCTAGCGACCCTCTCCAAAATCCTTAGCATAGCCTGGGACAATGTATCGTCCCCAGCCATGCAATCTTGAGACCCAGTCTCAATAGCGAGCGACAGTGGCGTCTCACTCGTATCCAAATTTGGTAGGCTACCCGATGATGAGGACTCAGCTCGGGCCCCTCTACGGCCTCTACCTTAGCCTCTAGTACCCTGTCCGCAGATACCTCGTGTGCTCATATCTAATCGAATTTATCTGGTATTATAAGTTTTATGAATCAGTTATAGTTCCAGTGTTTATTAACAAATATTTTATATAAAAGAGTACCAGAAGTTCAGAGTTTGTTTTAATTTGTCGTAGTCTCTAGTAGTTTACTATAGTTTTAGTTTAACTACAGTTTCCAGTATATACTAACTAGTGTATTTTCACAGTTTACTACCTACAATAGATTCAGAATATCATAGCATTTTCAATTTAAGCATCAGTTTCAGAATACTTATAGGATCGGCGCCGGAGACTCGGTGTACCACATACTCAGTAGAAATATTTCAAATCATTTGAAAAACAATTCTTCAAAAACCAAATTTTAAAACCCATAATCCACAGTCGAGTTTTACAACCTGGCTCTGATACCACTTAATGAAACACCCCAAACCCAGCTTGGACGTAATGGTCGAATCTGGCGATGTCACATGATAGTGCTTTAGAAAACGTAACTGCGTTAAAACCATTTTTAGGTATCTTAGGCTATCGTCAAAACATGTCGTTTATATATTCACTATCCATTTTCAAAACTTTATACGTTGCGGAAGCTTTTAAAATGATTTGCGAGGTCGTACGTATTTTGATAAAACCTTTGTTTATTTTGAAAACTCGCGTCTTGTCCTACTGCTAGCAGTTTATGAAATAATTATCCCAAGTTTTAAACTAAAATCCAAAAGGCCTTATTACATAAAATTTACCCAAATATAACCAAAGCGAATTAAAAATAAACCATAAATAAGTATCCAGAACCGTGGTCACTGCGAGTCCTCCAGTCCTCCCGATGATCCGACTACTATTGAGGATTACCTGAACGGAGTTAAACAGAAAAGGTTGAGTTTTTGCAAAATCAGTGTGTAATCCCCACAGATAACATACACACAGAGATATCAGATAGCAAACATAATCTCACAGTTCGGGTCTGAGCCCATTATAGAAACGGTGTGGACCATAGCCCACTCAGATTCAGAATCAGACATATTATATGACCTTAGCCTATTTTAGACAGGATATGCAGAGAACAAAGTCCTACCCACCAGCCTCTACACACCAACTCCGTCCAACCCTACACACCATGTGGGGATAAAATCAACCCACCCATCCCTACACACCATGTTGTACCGAATGCGGCACATAATTAGAAACTTGCACTGAAGCACATGGATAACAAAGCTTAAGAGCCTTTCGATACTTCCTCCAATCATAATCAACCCACCCCGATGCAATGCAACATACAAGAATGACATGCTACTATGCAATTTAAACTCATATATTCAGATCAGTATACATGCGTAGTACAGAAATCAGACAGACAGATCACTTATATAGGGGTCTAAGTAAAGCTTACCGACCCTACAGTAGGTCCACAGTCGACTTGGGCGACCCGTGCAACCTTATAGAACATTTCAGAAAAATGGGCTCACACGCCCATATGGCCTGCCCGTGTGGCCCAGACGATCCAAATTGGCCTTGGCCGTGTGATTCATTTTTAATGTAACCCATGCTAGCTAAATATTCATATATGTTTTCACTATTTACTTATATGTTCATTCAAAGTTGTCTACTTGATTCATTGTCACTAAATTATTTATAACTTGAGCTAAAAAATTCCAAATTAATATCCGCTTGATTTTTCCAAAACTAGACTCACATATTTTCTTACCATAAAATTTTCAGAATTTATGGTTTAGCCAATAAGTACAGTTAATTCTTAAAAGTCATCCCTATTCTGCTGTCTGATAGTTTCAGCCCTTCTTCACTAAAATTTTATTTTCTCCTAGTATGAGATTCGGATGATGTTCCCGTTTGTTTCTATTTAAAATAGACTCATTAAGAATTTTAATAATATAAATTCTAACCCATAATTATTTTTTTAAATTTTTTTTTTATTTTTCAAAGTTAAAATAGGGGAACCCAAAATCATTCTGACCTTGTCTACCAAAAATTATCATATATCATAATTTACAATTCCATTGCTTACATTGTTTCTTCCATGAAAAACTAGACTCAATAAAATTTAATTTCATATTTTATTCAACCTCTAACACAATTTCCATTTTTTTATGATTTTCAAAGTTAGGCTACTGCTGCTGTCCAAAACTATTTTCTCTTATCTCTCGACAGCAAGCAATTTTGGCTTTTTGTCGAATCCCGTTTTCTGCGTTTAGGGTACACACCTGTATCATTTTCGACGTAAAAGCAACTCCAAGCAATCCCCAACCTTCAATTGATCAATTTTTCACTCCATTAATCACTTAAACAATCGAATTAAATTAAACCCGAAACGGGGTATTCATCTATCGAACGAAAAACCATTACCTTCAATCGAATAATTAGGAATTCCACGCCCTTAGAACGCCGTTGATTGATATTCAGCCCTTTGAAAAACCCCTAAACACCAAACAAACCCTTCTTAATATTTGAACAAAACATAATTAAAGTTTAGCCTAAAACTAAACTTACCGAATGCGTGCAGTCCGCGATGCATAACGAAATTGAAAGAAAAGAATCGGAAAAGGAAAGGATGAGGGAAAAATTGGAAGAAAATTCGGTAGCAAGAAGACAGTGGAAAAGGGAATGACAGCAAAGAGGGAGAAGAGGAGAAGAGAAAACTGAAAATTTTGTTTTGGGGAAAAGAAAAAGATGAACAGAAACTGATAACCCCAAAATCTTTTCTCTTAATTTTCTCTACCAAACTCCCCACTAAATCCACTACTCAGATTTTTAGTCCATCTCAAACTCTTCTAGATGGACGAGCAAAAATAATGCCCAAGCTAAGATTCGAACACAGGACCTCCTTCACACAAACACTCCACTTAACCACCAGACCAATAGGCTCATTCTGTTAATTATCTACCAACTTTTACTTAAAAGCCTACTGACCAAAAATAAGACTTTCTTCAGAAAAATACCAAAATTTAGCCAAAGGCTTGACTTGAACTTGGGACCTTCCACATACACGCAGAATACTTAACCACTGAAGCAGATACACCGTTGTATGTCAAAATTCACAAAAGCTGAAATTAAAAATTTTAGGGCGTTACAATTTAGCACTATGTGTGCGAGATAAACCGATTTGGCTTCGGGCCATACATATCGACTGATTTGGCTTCGGGCCATGATATCAAAATTTTGGATAAGTTACCTTGATTTGGCTACGGGCCATGTTATAGGTACTTATCGAGTGAGACATTGAGTATCCGACTTCTATTCCAAATGGTTTAATGGGTAAATGAAGGATGTGGTTGAGTATGAGATTGGTACAACGTGGTACAGGTACGTACGGAAATGAATTGAGTATTGAAAACTATGAAATTGATGAGTTCCTTGGTAAGTTATATGAATGATCATTTGATAGCTTGAGATTTAATAGAATTGTTGCATATTGTTTTCCATTATATGAATGATTAATGAATGATGATAGTTTCTCCTTGTTAACATACGAGCTTACTAAGCTATATAGCTTACTTTGTTGCTTTTCCTTGTTTTATAGTGATTTCAAAGCTAGCTCAGATTCGGGAATCGTCGAAGACTTCACCACACTATCCACTGACTCTTTGGTACTTTTGAAACTATGTTTTAAGTATATGGCATGTATAGGTGTTTGAGTCATGTTGATTATGTTTTGGTAATGATGTTGGCCAAATGAATTGGCATTGTAAATGCATATGTTTTGGTTTGTAAATATAGCCATGAGATTTGGCTTAATTTGGTTAATTTGGTTTTGTGCATATAAGTTGATATTTAAGTTCATGGATGGAAATGGGAATGACTTATATTATGAGAATTGTGGTCATTGTTGCTAATAGGTATTATGAATGTTAAATTGATGATTTGTGGAAGTTGGCATGCTTGTGAAATTAGGCCTAATAATGCATAATTGTTAATGGTCATTTTT
The DNA here is from genome assembly GCA_025698515.1 of Gossypium sturtianum. Classification (NCBI taxonomy): domain Eukaryota; kingdom Viridiplantae; phylum Streptophyta; class Magnoliopsida; order Malvales; family Malvaceae; genus Gossypium; species Gossypium sturtianum. Next base: position 102,143,576 of record CM046948.1, on the reverse strand, counting down.
TTGATTTTGGAAGATAAGGTTTGGTATAACTTTGAATGGTATGATGTGATAATTATGTTTTGTATTGATTGGTGTTTGATATAGTATAATTCATGCTTGATTTGGTATTAAATTACATGCCTATTGATGCTATGTTATGTACCATATGAGTTGTGTAGGTGTGCTTAAATGTGGGTCGCAAATTGGCTTGGTAAATAGCCTATTTTTGTCCACGCGGGCAGAGACACGGGCGTGTGTCTCAGCCGTGTGTGACACACGGTCATGATACACGGCCTTGTGTCCCCTGGTGTTGAATTTGAAGTAAAGTCAGTATGCTCCACACGGTCTCACACACGGGCGTGTGATCGGCCGTGTGGTACAAGTCAGTATACCCCCTAATTGGCACACGGCCTAGCACACGGGTGTGTGACTTGGTCGTGTTGCATAAGTCAGTATACCCTACAGGTTTGGCACGGCCTAGCACACAGCCTGGCACACGGGCGTGTGTGGCCATTTCGAAGGGCACACGGGTTAGACACACAGGCGTGTGGTCAGCCGTGTGACCCAAGTCAGTAACCTCACTTGTTTGGACATGGGGTAGGACACGGGCTGGGACACTGCCATGTGCTCCCATTTCGAATGTCCACACGGCCTGTGACACGGGTGTCTCTAGTGGCCGTGTGAGACACACAGCCTGGTCACACGGGCGTGTGTCCTCTTTTTTAGAGAAAAATTTACTTAGTGTTTAAAAATTTCCCGAGTATCCGGTTTAGTCCCATACCACTCTCAATGCATGTTTAAGGCCTCGTAGGCTCATTTAAGGGACACTATGATTATTTTTTTATTGAATTGTATTTGAATTGATAAGTGGTGTATGAAATGTATGTTTATAAGTGTTGTAAGTCCGGTAATGCTTCGTAACCCTATTTCGACATTTAATACGGGTGAGGGGTGTTACAGTTCGTCTTCATGGAGTTCATGTTTCAATCATATCAGATCGAGATCCGCGGTTTACTTCGAGATTCTGGAAGGCATTACATGAGGCTTTAGGTTCGAAGCTTCATTTCCGTTCAGCTTATCATCTGCAGTCTGATGGTCAATCAAGAGGGTGATCTGGATTCTTGAGGACATACTTCGTGTAACAGCCCGATTTTGGGTCTAGTCAGAACAGTGGTTTTGGAGCCACAAATTCGACTAGAAAAATTTAATATTCTTATATTTTTATGATCTACAGTTTTACGGAATGATTTCGTGAAAATTTCGTTCGAAAATTTTGACGTTCGGGCACTCAATTTAGTCAAAAGGACTAAATCGTAAAAAGTACAAAACTTGAGTTCTAGAAGCTAGAGGTGTCTAATTGCTATGAAATTTTAAATTGGAGGTCCTTAAAAGGTAATTAGACCATTGGATAATTTGTTGGACAAAAATGGACATGAAATAGGTGAAATAGAATATTTTTAAGTTAGGGGCATTTTGGTCATTTAGTAAATAAATGATTTAATAAACAAAATAAAAACCCAAAAATTTGTCCATCTTCCTCCTTGGCTGAAATTTACAAGAGGAAACCATGGCTAGGGTTTTTTCAAGCTTTCAAGCTCGATTGTAAGTCCGTTCTAGCCCCGTTTTTAATGATTTTCATGTTTTTGAAATCCTTGTAATATGATCTATCTATTTCTACCATTAATTTGAGATATGATGAAGGTCTAGGGTTTGACCCATGTTAGAAATTTGTATTTTGATGTTTAATGGTAGATTATGCAAGTTTAATGTTAGATAAACAACTTTTGCTAAGTGATTTTTGATGAAAATGCATAAAAAGGAACTATTTGTAAAATAGTATAAAAAATGTTGTAAAAATCTGTTTTAATGGAAAATATGGGCTGCTATAAGCATGAAAATGGTTCAGCTAGGCTTAAAGTACAAAGAAATTGAATGGAAATCATTTTACGAGCCTAGGGACTAAAATATAAATATGACAAAGTTTAGGGGAAAAATGTAATTTTTTCTAAAATGTGATTTTGGGCTAAATTGAACAGTATAATGATTAAATAAGTCAAATGTGATATTATAGATCAATAAAATCGAGGTTCGGATCTAGAGCGGGGGAAAAACAAAGTATGTGACGATTAGGCCCATTTCGCCATTCTTGTGTCGAGGCAAGTTCATGTGTAAATAATGCAATGTTACAATTGTATTTTAAATGTTTTATTAATATATGAATTGTATAAATGACAATGTGGATACAATCGACGATGATATGACAAATGAAAAAATCCCGTTTGAACCTTAGGAATAAATAGGATACAAATGTCATGACATTAGGGTCACTGAGATTACGTATAAGACCATATCTGGGATATGGCATCATTATGAGATTTCATATAAGACCATATCTGGGATATGGCGTCGATATGAGACTTCGTGCAAGACCATAGCTGGGCTATTGGCATCGATATGAGATTTCCATATAAGACCATGTCTGGGATATGGCGTTGGTATGATACATTGTGTATGAGATTCCTGAGTATACTTTAGTATTCCAAGTGGTTCAACGGATAATTCAAAGATTATGCCAAAGATGAGAAAGAGTATGATATGTTATGAGTTGGTACAGGTATGTACAAAAAATTCATATGAATGAGCTCGGTATGTGATGAACTTTTGGTAAGATTGAAAATGAGTAAGTTATGCTATGAAAATATGATGACATATATGTAAATTATGTTATGTTAATTGTATGATATTCATGATTATGTTGCTATTTATTTGCATGTGAACTTACTAAGCTATATAGCTTACTCCCCTTCCTTTCCTATGCCTCATAGTGTCACCAAACTAGCTCGAGTTGGAGATCTCCGGAGATGCTAGCACACTATCAAGCTATCATGTTGGGTAAATGAACACAAACCTTTGAGCCTATGGCATGTATATGGACTTAGTCATTTTGTGTATGTGTCATTATGATATGGCCAAATGTATTGGCTTGTAATGATTAAGGATTTGATTTGGTATGTAGCCATATAAATTGGCTTATATTGGCTAATGAGTTGCAAGCATATTAATTACTCATATGCCTATGCCAATATCATTGTGTGATGTGGTTTATAATGGTATGTTAATGAAAATAGACTAGATGATACATGTGGGAAGTTGTTATGTTGAATGTGATTGGGTATGTGTGGACTTGATAAAGTATGATGTTATGAGCATGTAAATGAAGGTAAGGAAATGATATGTTTAAGTCTTTATTGTTGATGTATAGGTTAAATTGGCCAATGAATGGCATGTAAATATTTGATAATGACTAGCTATTGGAATGGCTAGTTATGGATATGCTTTGGTGTTATGTATGTCTAAATGAAAGTGAATACAAAGAAATCATGAAAGAGAAAAAATAGCATTAAAACAGTTTTGGACGGCAGCAGTAGTATAAATTTGAAAAATCACCAAAAAATTGTAGAAATCGAATTAGAGTTTGAATAAAATATGAAATTAAATCCTATTGAGTTTAGTTTTATATAAAAGAAACAGTGTAAGCAAAAGAATTTCATTTTATGATATATTTGAATTTTTGTGAGACAAGGTCAGAATGATTTTGGGTTCCCCTGTTTTGACTTTGGAAAATCATTAAAAATTGTATAAAAATACTTGGGGGTTGAAATTTATATTTTTAATTTCTTAATGAGTCTAATTTCAAGAGAAACAAACGGGAATACCATCTGAATCCCGTACTAAAAGATAATTAATTTTTAGTGAAGAAAGGTCAAAACTGTCAAATAGTAGGACAGGGATGAATTTGAAGAATTAACTGTACTTATTAGATAAACCATAAATTCTGAAAATTTTATGGTAGGAAGATATTTGAGTATAGTTTTGGAAAAATCAAGAAGATCTTAATTTAGAATTCTGTAGCTCAAGATATAAATAATTTAGTTACTATGACTCAAGTGGACAGTTTTGGTATGAACAGTAAATATCACAATTATCTGTTATTGTTCTGAAATCTCCGGTAATGCTCCGTAACCCTGTTCCGGTGATGGATACAGGTTAGGTGTGTTACACTTTGTAGTTGTGTTATCGACTTCAGAGGTAACTTGATACATGCACGGATAGGGTGAAATTTATTAAATTCCAATCATCAAAACTGCCAATTTTCAAGCTTGGGAAATTAGTAGACTTGTGATGACTTTTTGGATGGGATCCTGGAATTTTTTGGTTGAGATTATCATGGTGTTTGAATATCTATCTCTTAGCTTCGAAACGCATTTTGAATCACTTGATTTTGAGTTCGGCAGTTTAAGTTATGATCATTTTAGTGAAGACTGCGCGAACAGAATTTTTGAACGGGATTATGATGGAAATTACGAATTTCGGGCTTTTAATTCTAGTTTAAATCATATTAGGTTCAAGTTTTAGGCTTAATTTTTATTATATATGAGCCCAATATTGTATTTATCAGCTCTTATTATTTTTTATTATTTTATTCCGAATTTTTTATAATTATTAAGTATTTTAAGTTATTTAGGAGTTTTATGTTAACAAGAAAGTTTAGTTTAAAACTACTTCTTGTTTAGATTAAATTAGAGTTCTAGTATACTTAAAAGTTTTATTTAGATTTATTTAGCTAGCCTATATATAGGCCTTTGCATTGTACACAATTCATATAATTCATTATTATTCTATTTCTCTTTGAGTTAATAAATTCTCTCTGGGTTTTTCTTTTCAAGAATTTCTCTTGAGTTTCCTTTAGAAGAGTTTTAACAATCTTTTTAGATTGTGGGGATCATCTTCAAACTTTTTCTTGCCAAGATTTCTATCTTGGAAGGGAAATTAGAGCCGCTTGAAGGGGGTTGTGGATTCTTCGTGTTTCCAAGGTTTCTTAGGACTTCTCCACGCCACATTCTATCTTTCCATTTATCTTCTTTATTCGCTTCCTTATTATTCTAATTTTTTTATTTTTGATCTTATTTTAGTTATTTATTCTAATTTTTTTTATCTAACTTGGATTCAATTTTGTTTCAGGTTGTGGCACAATCCAAGTTTCTTTCCAAACATCTACAGCCCTAAGTCAAATCAGCGACTTTGACAAACTTTACGATCCGCTTCCACATTCATCTATCTCATTCTTTATTTCTTGAAAAGAAAAACCTAGAGAGAATTTATTAACTCAAAGAGAAATAGAATAATCATGAATTGTATGAATTGTGCACAATGCAAAGACCTATATATAGGCTAGCTAAATAAATCTAAATAAAACTCTTAAGTATACTAGAACTCTAATTTAATCTAAACAAGTAGTAGTTTTAAACTAAACTTTCTTGTTAACAAAAAAAAAACCTAAATAACTTAAAATACTTAATAATTATAAAAAAATTGTAATAAAATAATAAAAAATAATAAGAGCTGATAAATACAAAATTGGGCTCATATATAATAAAAATTAAGCCTAAAACCTAAACCCAATATGATTTAAACTCAAATTAAAAGCCCGAAATTTGTAATTCCCGTCATAATCCAGTTCAGAAATTCTGCTCGTGCAGTTTTCATTAAAACGGTCATAACTTGAGCTCTCAAACTCAAAATCAAGTGATTCAAAATGCGTTTCGAAGCTAAGAGATAGATCTTTAAACGTCATAAGACATCTCAACCCAAAAATGCCAGGATCCCATCCAAAAGGTCATGGCAATTCTACTAATTTCTAAGCTTGAAATTTGGCAGCTTTGGTGATTAGAATTTAATAAATTTCACCCCGTCTGTGCATATATCATTCTCCCTTTCCTTAAAAAGATTCGTCCTCGAATCTTGTCTTTGATCAAATCCTGAAATATTCTGTGTCCTCAACCGTGTAACTCACTGAGATGCCCCACACGCCCATGTGCCAGGCCGTGTAACTCTCTGAGTTGCCACACATGCCCGTGTGCCAGGCCGTTTGCTAGGCCTTGTAACTCAGTGACTTGGAACACTAAAAAAATCTCAAATAATACACGACCGTGTTATCAGGCCGTATGACTGCCTGTGTGAACCCAAAATTTACCTTAAATCAAACCATTTCATAACAAATTCATGCATAACTAACCAATCCATTTGTGCACACTTTCAATAGACTTAAGCATCATTCAAATACACATAATCATGCCATTTCAAACAACCTAATTCACCTAACCAATATGTCATTCAAAGGCACCACAATTGTATCTAGACATCGTTTACCTAAACATGTCAATATTGTCATTTTCCAAACATAATAACCTAGTTCAAATACGTACTAAAACATGTCATAAGTAACCATTTTCAAGCCATCATCAACATTCTGAAAGAACCTTATAAACAAGCATTTGAAAATGACCAAAATGACATAATTTGGTGGGAAGATAAGGTTCACCAAACCAAAGATGAAATTCAAAAGTCATACATATCAAATCACCATTAACACATTTACAAAGTACCATTACTAAACAACCTATACACGTCATTATTAACATTGGCCAAAATACACAAAATCTACCAAATTAGTTGTTGGACAGTGTGATAGGTCTCTGATGAGCTTCCAACCGGTCGAGCTTCTGATAATATATAAAACAAAGGAAAATAACTACGTAAGCAACGAGTGCTTAGTAAGCTCGTATAAACTTTAAACATAACTTACCACTTCCAATAATACAATTCATGGATTAAGTATAAACAATTACCAATGTCATAAGCTTAGTAAAAGTATATACAACATCATCAATTTCACAAGTTAGTATACTTGTTCATGATACATATGAACTCAACCATAAGATATGTAGTTTACCATATATATACATAACATTTAACTCATCAATGTTTCCATAAGATCATGATTCATTCCATTTGCATACTTACCATTTCATTTCCCTTTTCTTACCCGTTGAACCATCTAGAATTACATCGGATACTCGGGAAAGCTCACACATAGTGTGCCTTTACATATAACCGTAACATTTCCTTTACATCAATGCTCACATAAACTGTGAAATGGGCCTGCTCACACGAGCTGTGGGTTGGAATGTAAGCTACATGATGTTGCTCACACGAGCTATAGAGAATCCGCAACAAATACAGGACCTCAGCCATTAGTAGGACATTCAAGACCAGCACTCGAAACATGAAATCCCTAATGACATGTCATTCGTATCCTAAGAATTCTTAAGGTTCAACCGAGACTCATTATCCGTTAATTCATCATAACATGGATACATTTATATATAGGTTCATTTATATTGAAACATCTTAGTAAACATTCAATTTAGCTAATATTAAAACGATCACAGTTCATACGAACTTACCTCGATAACTAGGGCGGAGAAGTAAAGTCGAACTAATCCGAAGCTTTAGCTTTTCCTTGATTTAAGTCCGAATGTGGTTTACTTGATCTAAATAGATAATTTCAATCAGTTAAGTACTTCTAGTATTCAATTTAATCCATATTTCATATTTATGCAAAATTAAAAATTTCCCCCTAACATTTTAACTTTTCACAATTTAGTCCTTAAGCTCATAACTTGAATATAATTCATTTTAGCCTAAATCCAATTTAACCCATGTTACAAGGGACCTTGTAAAAATCCATTATTACCAACAATTCACAACAAAACCCTTGGATTTATTCTTTTAACAATTTAATCCCTATTTCCAAATTCAACAAAAATCACTTAACAAAACATGTTTATTTCACAACCAAGATAAATAATCTATCACATAACTTCAAAACCTATCCAAAAACAACCATGAAAAGTCCCTCAACCTTTAACAGTTTTGCAAATTAACCCTCGGGATAGCTAGACTAAGCTAAAACGAACTCAAAAACATAAAAATCATTAAAAATGGGGCTTGAATTCACTTACATGCAAGATGGAAGCCTAGTCGAATGATCAAACCCTATTTCAATGGTGATTTTTGGTGGAAAAATGAAATGGGGAAGAATATGAGCTTAATTCCTTTAGTTATTTTAGCTTTATTTACCAAATTACTATTTTAACTTTTAAGACTATCAAAATTTCTACAAAACCTTGTCCATGCACATCCACTAACACCTTAAATAGTATATTTACCATTCAAGTCCTTTAATTTAAGATTTCATAGCCATTAGACCCCTTTAGCTAATAGAATTCAACTTTTACACTTTTTACGATTTAGTCCTTTTTACCTAATTAATCATTTAAACATCAAAATTTCTGAACGAAATTTTAATACAACCTTAATAAAATATTGTAGACATTAAAATAAATATTAAAATGCTAATTAACTAGTCAGAATTGTGGTCCCGAAACCACTGCTTCTGACACCACCAAAAATGGGCTATTATAGTCATTTTGGTGGTATTTTGTTTCAACTAATTTATTTAAAATATTAGACATCCTTCATTAAAACCCTATGCCAAAATCTGAATTTATTTGTTTCAAAATATTTCTCTTAATTTTATCTTTCAATCAAATTAAAAGATAATAGTATATATCTGTATATATATTTATCCCCAAATAACATACAGTGATGTTGGCAAGTATAATAATAGTTGAATAAATTAAAACAACCTCATATAAGACTTCAAATTTAAACCAAAATAATTTGAATAAAGGAAAACCCCATCTCAAGGTATCAGACACTCCATTAATATTTCATCTTTGGACAAATATTAACTTGTAAGTGATATCTTGGTGTAGTAATCAAACACTAGCAATAAGAACATGTCGAATAATAAATCTTCCTTTGGACTGATTTATTACTCACGTGTAAAACCAAATAATCATAACATGTTTATTACCACAGTTGTATATGTAATTTTGTTAAATATTAACCTTTCTTTGGGCCAATCAATATTAACATTGCTTAATTTACATGCACACAACCTTTTATATTTTAAAACAAAATAATTTCAATAACAGAGGTCACTTTGGCAACTTATTATTTCAACTAAGTTATTTTAAAGTATATACATAAATATACCAATATTCAAAATTTAATATTTCCATAATAGTTAAAGGTCAAAACTAATATTTTTATTGCTTTATAGTTTCCGAAATAACTCAAAATAAGGTTGCCTTAATGCCACCATCAAAACCGAAAACCTTAATTTTTGATTGATTTAACTAAAATATAATGATGATGAATTAGTCATAGAACGAAAACAATTCCTTTTACCAACTAGACAATTCCATCATTACGATGCCATGACTGATGCTTAAAAAACATAATTCGTTTAGATTTATACTAAAGCATCCAACATCAAAATTCTCAGAAAAGAAAAAACATGAAATATGCAAATAAAAAACAACAATAAAGCATGCTCAAATAGGAAATTAGATGTAGAATTTATAATCAAAAGTCAATGATACAAATGATAGCGGAAACATAATCATAAAGTTTTTCCAAGTCGCGAATTTGATTAGGGCTCTAAACGTTCGAAATTGAAACTTGGATTTTGACACAACCATAGTCGAATCCTAGTCAAATAAAAATAAATAAATAAATACAATAATAAATCAAAGATTGGATAATAAAGAAGAAAATAAAGAAGATAGATGAAAAAGATAGAACATGGTATTCCTAAGAAGCCTTGGAAACACGAAGGATCCACAACCCCCTTCAAGCGAATCTAATTTCCCCTCAAAGACAGAAAACTTGACAAGAAAAAGTTTGAAGATAATCCCCACAATTTGAAAATATTGTTAAAACTATTCTAAAAGAAAACTCAAGTGAAATTCTTAAAAAGAAAAACTCAAAGAGAATTTATTAACTAAAAAAAAGTTCAATAATAATGAATTGATATTTGTGTACAATGTAAAGGCATTTATATAGGCTAGCTAAATAAATCTAAATAAAACTCTGAAGTATACTAGAACTCTAATTAACCTAAATAAGTAGTTTTAAACTAAACTTTCTTATTAATATAAAACTCCTAAATAACTTAAAATACTTAATAATTATAAAAAAAATTGGAATAAAAACATAATAAAAGCTGATAACTACAATATTGGGCTCATCTATAATAAAAATTAAGCCTAAAACTTGAACCCAATACAATTTAAACTTGAATTAAAAGCCCGAAACTCGTAATTCCCATCATAATCCCGTCCAAAAATTCTGTTCGCGAAATCTTCACTAAAACGGTCATAACTTGAGTTCCTGAACTCGAAATCGAGTGATTAAAAGTGCGTTTTGAAGCTAAGAGATAGATCTTTGAAGCTAAGAGATAGATATTTGAACTCTATGAAGACATCTTAATCCATAAATATTTGGATCCCATCCAAAAAGTCATTTCAAGTCTACTAATTTCCCAAACTTGAATATTGGTATCTTTGGTGAATGAAATTTAATAAATTTCACCCCATCCGTGCATGTATCATTCCCCCTTTCCTCGAAAAGATTCGTCCTCGAATCTTGTCTTTGATTGAATCTTGGTTTGATTTGCTTAGCCTTTGACATTGTTGTTGGGTTTTGAGGTAGTCTGAGCCTATCACATCCATGGGTCTGAAATTGGGCATTGAGACTCGTATTAGTAATGTAAGAAAAAACCAAAGAAAAATTCTAGCAAAAACTTAAATTCCCAAAGTATGAATAGCATGTTTGTTCTGAATTACTCACTTAACAATAAAACCTTGAATAAGAAAAGGACTTTTATAACAATCTTGTGTCACAAACATGTAATAACAATTGACAGTCTTTACACTAATTTCTACAATTGATTAGAAACGTATCTTGGATCTTTAATATACTCAACTTGTCGACTAAATTACCAATAAATGCTGATTTTTTTTAAAAAGAAATTACCGAAATAGGCCGAATTTTGGAATATTTACAAGAATAGGCCGATTTAGGTAAAACGCTTCCAGTTGGAAGCGCTTTTTGCGTGTCACCAGTAAAACGCTTCCAACTAGAAGTGTTAATGAAAAACGCATCCAACACAACGCGTTCCCCCCCAATGACTACTTTTCCAATGATCTTTTATTTTAAATAGTCGTTGCCCCCCAACGGTAAAAAAAAAACTATAAAATCCTCTTACTAATTTTTCACAATATTCTCTCAAAAATCTCTCAAATTCTCTCTTAAATTTATTAGTAAAATTCTATTTCTATCTAAATTATAATTTTAATAGATTTTTTATTAATATTTTTTAAAAATATTTTTTATTAAAAATTAATTCATGTTTTATATAATTAACAATGCTCGGGTCTCTACCCGTCTTGATGACAAACACATTTTCATCAATCAATTATAAATGGTAAGAATAAATTTTAATAAATCTTAATATTTTTTATTTTTTATTTCATTGTTATATTTTAACTTAATATTTTGTATTTTTTTTACTTAAATAGGTGGAAGATCAAATTTTACAATCCCATATTCATAATTTACCCGGTCCTCCACACTGTTGATCGAACCATACTTAAGGGAAGCCAGTTTTTGGCACGTGGCCCTTGTAGGTCGAGGGTGTAAGTTGGACCCAAAACTCGTAAGTGTGTTGGTGGAGAGGTGGAGACCTGAGACGCACACATTCCATCTTCCATGTGGCGAGTGTACTATCACTCTAGAAGACATGCATTTACATTTGGGGTTACTGGTGGATGGGTCGGTAGTCATCGGGTCTGTTCAGTCTGCTGATTTGGAAGCCGTATGTGGTGAAATTTCGGGTTCAACTCTGGAAATGATTTACGGAGGTCAGATCGAAATGGCTTGGATATGAAAAAATTTCACGGGGATGGATGAGGATTCGACTAAAGTCGATAGAGAACGACACGCTCGGGCGTACATCTTTCAGATCATCGGGGGTATCTTAATGCCGGATAAGTCACTAAATCTCATCCATCTAAGGTGGCTTCTAAAACTCAATGATTTTAGAGAAACGGGTGAACTCAGTTAGGGGTCCGCCGTGTTGGCGACATTGTACCAGGAGATGTGTCGGGCGACGCAACCAGGAAAAATCAAAATTGGTGGTTGCCTTTCTTATTGCAATCATGGGCGCGGTACCGGTTTCCATTTTTACGTCCTCAAGCGAACTACCTCCATACATCCCCACTCGTAACAAGATATTACCATGATAAATTGATTTAAATTAAAATTATTGTGCTAAGAAGTTATTTAAATAGGTGGAACCATGCGTCGAGTCACGTGGGATTACCTACTGAGCTTCAATATATATGGCTTCTATTAGACCTATGATCAGAAGCGGAGGTATGTATTTATTTAAATTTGAACTATATAATATTAACGTAGTCGATTTTGTATTTAGTAGTAGTATATATATAACTAATGTTTTTATCACATTAATATAGTTTGAATGGATACCATACGAGGATCCGACAATTCGAGAAGTCATCCCTAAGGAATTCTTTGTGAATCCTAATGCCTGGCACATGAAGGTCCCATTGGTAGTGTATGCTATTTTCAAGATGCAAGTGATCGATAGAGTGTTGTGGCAGTTCGAATTCTGATAATTGATTCCCGTGGCACCTCGAGACCTTTATGATTTGCATCATATCGACTTGCGATGGCCAGATGAGTATTGGCTGGTATTTCACTCTCAACATATCAACATATGCAATAATCGGTGTGATTTCTTACCTACTTGCAAACCTATTATCATTTTGGAGTTAGTATGCAATCAAGAGTACATGCCATGGTTTAGGATCCATGGCAAGCCATATTTGTACGTGGAAGAGGCGAGGCGTCGGCATCCCCATACAAGTACGCCATGACGACCCTTTTTAAATCCAAAGGCTAGCGAGATGAGTCCATAATTAATGCCCACGCAAGAACTAGCATCGACGACAGTAGCACCGATGCCCACACCACCCACCGTTCAGTATGTACGGTCTTATTCTGGTGCGCATTCTAACTTTATCATCTTTACACAAGCACCATATGTTGCACCACATTTTTCTGCTTCTAATCTTATGTCAGGTTGGACTTTTGCACATTTATCCCTGATGTATTACATGCCCATGCTCTCTACTTTTCTTACAACAACATATAGGCCTTATATGTTTTAGGTATCGACGGAGAGTCCACTCATATTCCCATCGGTGTATGGGACTCAACATAGTTATGTTCAATAACTGTTTGTGACTCAAACACCTCTAGGATCTTTGTTTACCAAGCTGGGTCATCTTTCCAACCATCTATTCCTAGACCGAAGGATGCACGATGGCAACCGAGAATGCAAGGATCACAATCGACTGAAGGCGAAGAAAAGGAGCTACCGAGATCAAAACCACAATGACCACAACCCCGCTCGGAGGCTGAACTAAGAAGGAATCTAGCGCGTAACTGTTGACCACTCCGATGTGGCATAGATTCTAACCGACATCTGGACTGATTAATTTTATCCTTGTATCGAATGTTTATATTGTATCGATGTTTCTTATTATTATGTTTTTAAATGAATATTGTTATCATTTAACAAAATTAAAGTTGATATTTGTTATCATTTTACAAAATTAAAGTTGTAATTTATTATCATTTCACAAAATGAAAAGTTGAAATTTGTTATCATTTCACAGAACCACGCGTTTACATATTATAATGGAATTGATATTTGTTTTCTAGTTTGCATATTCTTTTCGATATGGACATGGCATTGTATGGCCTGGGTTCCTACACCACTTGCATAACCTTGGTTGGTTTGACCTATACTGAATATTCATGTTGTCGCGTATTCGAGTCAACGTCAGTTGACCTTTTGGTTTACGACGCAATGAAATATTGGGTAACAACTTAAACAGAGCATTCGATATAGGCGGCCACATACGTTCATCTGGGACTGGTGGGAATACGTGCCTCCACATGTTGTACAAGTTTTCTAATTTGTACACTTCATCCATAAAGCTCATTGGATCCAAGCGTAGATTGCTACATGTTGCAATTGTATGAGCGCGTGGAAAATAAGTGCGTCATATCTCCCACAGTAGCAAGTCCTATTTCTCAAGTGTACACGGTACACTCCCCTAGCAATACCTTGGTCCGGTCTATTGAACTATATTACTCGAAACCATAGGTCTTCGCGTAAGTGACACACTGAGTGTATGCAGTTCGCTTGTGTAATAGGCTTCTTAATTTGTTTCACCACCTCCGGGCACCATACGTGGCCTCCCTGCAATTTTCCAACATAACTTGCTGCTCATTTTGGGAACAGTTCTGCCAAATAGAAGTATGTCTCTTTCACAATCGAGGTTATCGGCAAATGACGCGTTCCTTTTAAAACAGAATTGATGCATTCTGCCAGGTTTGAGGTTATGTGACCATATCGTAGACCCTCGTCGTAGGATTGTGTCCACTGATCGAAGGGTATATTAGAGAGGTATCGTGCCCCCGCCTGGTTAGTTGACCGTAAGATTTCCAACAACTCATGAAAATGACCCTTCACGAGCTCATACCCTGTCGATAGAAATGGATAGTGACGATTACATACCAAAGAATATAAAAAATGAACAGAATATTACAAACCAAAGAATATTGGTCGCGATTACATACCCATGTTGGTCACTTGTGCTCACTCAGCGGTAGAGGGATATTTTTTGTTGTAGTTGGACGCAACATGCCTTAAATAGTGCCCATGGTGTGTGCCGTCCCAGAGGCTTCCCTATCGTTCAATTGCGGATAGTATTCCAGTTCCCCGATCTGAGATGACACATATATCAGGTTGGGGGCAGACATGCCTCCTCAACCTAGACATAAAGAAATCCTAAGCGTCTGTTGACCCCCCTAGCATAAATGCAAATGCAATTGAAAGGATTCTTCGATTTCCATCTTGTGTCACAACCAGCAACGATGGGTATATCTACCATACATAAAGGTACCGTCTATTTTTACCAATGGCTTGCAGTTCTGGAATGCTTGAGAGCATTGCTTGAAGGTCTAAAACAAATGGTGGAACACTTGGCATCCATAGAGCAAGTGATAGTTGTGTTACGCGGGCCCCGTTTCCATACCAATTATGCAACTTGGGACGTACCTCTCTAGCACCCTACACCACTGCCATACCTCGTTGTATGACGCGTCCCACCTACTGTGCATATTCTCCAATGCTTTCTGCTTTGCTATCCAGCCTTGCGATACGAAGGCGTGTAAGGGAATTGGCTACGAATATTTGCAATTAAAACTGACATAACAATCCTCAGACTTACTTTCACCATCGGTAGTATTATGCTCGAGATCATCTCTGAATCCAACTTTGGATGATCCAGTGAAATACCTGCAACACACGTATGCGGAGTGGTAAACTTCTTTATTGTCCACAACCACATTTTCTTCTTAATAGAAGTCATGATTTTCCATGCACATCTATTGTCTCACATTGCACACTTGGCCTTAAACTTTTCAGATCAAGATTTAACCACGTGGAACTTAACCCCGTTTTTGATGCTGTATCACTTCTCTACAACGAGAAAACCATCTTTAGTGGAAAACTCCTTACCCACTTCTAAATCACCCAAATCCAACGAAGAACTTGCATGGCCTGGCCTCATGTGTGGTAGTTCTGCAGACTCCAACTCATCCTCTGCCGATAGATCGACATTATGCATGTGGGTTGGAGGCGAGTACGCTATGAATCGTGGATCTTGTTCTTCTTCATATTCACCTCTTTCACCATCTTCTGGTTCAGTTGGAACAAGCTCTTGGGCTCCTGGAATAGATCCATATCAGATTCATTGTCATCTTCATTCTCGGACCTACCAACATCTACCGTGTTGGATGTCCGGTGGACGTCGTAGGGAGTACATCATCCCTTCTCATGTAGTTGTCAAAACATCTAGAATCATTTGTCGATTGCCACCGTTGGAAGTTGCTGCCATTCCCAGTAAGTATTCTTAGCATTGAACATCGACCCACTAAGGTTCATTCCACCCACTAATTGAGTGTCGTGTATTCCGTTCTACCACCAAAACCTGATTGTTCGGTGTTCTACCTCCCACAATTGAAATCTAAGGTCGAGATGGATGGGTGTCTTCCCATTGATGATTCTGGGATATCATAATGGGAATTTTCTAACAAAGTGGTTGGACTATCGACATTTTCAATCGTTTTGGCCTCTCGAACAGGAACAGATGTTGATGATCAAATGTTTTCATCTGTCCTTGAAAATTCCACATATAAGTCGAGAAACGGTGATCTACTGTTGATGTGCATTTGCATTATCACCTCCAAGCCCCTAACACCTTTGATATCAAAAGCGTCATATCTCACGGGACCGACCGAAGAAAAAACCGTTACTGAATAGATGATACTCTCATCTGGCTGGATCCGACGACTTTTTGCCTAATTCTTTTCCAAATTTCTGGCAACACTCTATGTTCTGGTTAAAAGCTAGCCGCGCTGTGTTCTCTGATAAAAAAATCACATCGTTCTCAGTGTCACGGACCTCACCGTCGTAATAAATAATAGCATTAATTCGTCCACTCATTTTTAACTAAATTATCTGTCGAGAGAAGTTTGAAACAAAAACATAATGCAAAAAAGATAATACTTCAAATAAATTTTAACACGAAAAATCAATACTTATGCTTACTTTTTATACAAATAGTATCGTTGCTCCAACTTATGCCTTTCCTGCGAACTTCTATTCTTCTGAACTTCTTCAAATTTTATTTCCTCGACTTATGCTACCGGAGGCTGAAATATGTTACATTTATAGCCCAAGGGATAACCTCCTATTTGATTCTGAAAATATGTCCTAGATACTAGGTGGATGCACTTTCAGTACTTCTACTGACAATGCCTCCTGCTTGGAGCATTTTTTTTCTCTACAAATTTCAACTCCCACTATCTGGGGTATTTTTTTAGAAACATTTTAGATATCCTGGGATATATTTTCAGAATTCATCTCGTCAAAAATAATACACTGGATAAGTATTTAAAACTAGTTCTGCATCCGAACCGAGTACTCCGAGTTTCAATTTTTACTCGATTTGCAAAATTCGAACATACGATTGGTGTAAATACGAATATTTCAAAAATCGAACCGTTGGTAATTACAATTTTTGTGTTAAAAAAATTTAAAACCCAAAACCCTAGCCCTAAACTCTAAAACCCTAAATAACCCAAAACCCTAATATTACAAGGGAAAAAACGCTTCAAGTTAGAAGTGTTTTAAGGGAAAATCCATAATTCAACCTAAATCAGCCTATTCCCGTAAATATTTTAAATTTTAACTTATTTCCGTAATTTAAAAAAAAAACAACATTTTTAGGTAAATTAATCCAACTTGTCATTGATCAGATCAATGTTATAGAAACTATCCGGTTTAAGGCAACCAGAGTAGTGTCGATTACAGCAATTTGTAAAGAAACCATAATCAAAACCATGAGCACAATCAATAAAAATGGACATGCGGTAGAATCAATAATTAATAGACGCGTGAAAGCTTTTTTTTTTAATCCCTTTAAAGCCATACTCATTATCGATATTGATTATATATATCTATCTCTCTAATATACAGCCATGGTTTCATTAATGAAACCCATCCAAAACTTGTCATATTTTTCTTTCTTAATCGCACAAAATATATTACCAAATCCAAATAAGTTTGTCTTCTCATATAGATATACCAAAAGCATTCAACCAAAATATTGAGCCACTATTTTATTTCAAAGCAAAAATTTAAATTTTATATTGAATTAATTCGTTCTTAATGATTCAACATAATGAATCTCGGATGTCACTTGTTAGAGCTATAAAATAAAATCTAATATAAAAAGTTAACAAACCAGGATCTGTCATGTAAAATCATCAAAAACAAAACTAAATGCGAAAGCATACCTAAATATATTGATTTCTTAGAATTTTCGATCTTATGATTTTAATTTTCTAAATTAGCACACAAGTAAACTAGATAATGTGACTCTCTCTTTTCTGAAGATGAGATACTAGAAAAGTTATTTTATGTGTAGTTTGGGGACCATAACCCTAATCTATAACTTTTGCACATTAACCTTAATTTTAATCTGCCCATCATTAATTAGAAATTAGTTACTAGAGTATCTATACATATTTGTCTCATACTTTATTTAATAACTAAAGTTCAATAAATCTTAACCAAATTATATCACTTTTAATTTGGATTAACCTTTTATGATAATAAATAATAACATATAATTACTCTTATTATATATGTGATGTCTATATTTTCCAACAATTTTTTTTTTTTAATGTTTTGACAATTCTAACTCCCAAACTTTCATTGGAGATCTCTCAACTTCAACTTTATTCTCAGCTACACTTAACCTATTCCATTAGCTATTCACCTTACTAATTACCCACTTGTGGTTACACTCAATATTGCAGGGTTTATTCCTGTCTTCTTTTCCACTGTCTCTTACTACATCTTGTTTAATTTGTTTTGTAAAGTTTTTCCCCTCCACTAAAAAATGCACTGCAAGAGCGTAATCTGATAATTAGGTGCCCTCCAAAAAAATTATTCTAAAAATCACTTAGCGATGAGGATGGGTCAAAGAGATAGTGAGTTGACGTCAACTGTTGGGGTGGTTTTTATTCCTCAGTAACAATGCCTATTTATTCAATTAGTGGATCAGCCATTAGTTTAAGTATACAAAGTTTCCAAGAACCTAATCGTCTCCTTGTGTCTAGTAGTGGTTGACTCATGGCTCACCCCCTCACCCAAATTCATTATAACACTTTAAAATTTTCAATTTTTTGGAGATTATTATTTCCAAAACTTGAATCTAATTTTTTATTTTTTTTTTAAATATCCAACATACATAAAGTGAAATTCCGTTTCATGGAAACTTCTAATTTGAATAATGCTGGACTAGCAACAATGGAATTAGAAACCAGACTACTAAGTTAATTTTCAGGTTTTTAAATGCAGAATTATAGATAATGGATTTAATCATGATTATCATTCACTATAATTATCATGCAACTTTGACTCTCAGTAAGTTTAGATTTTCTTTTGGAAACTTCATCGGAAAATAAATAAATAAAAATTATTTAATACATTATCCGTCTTATTTAAAAATTACTTTTTTTTATAAAATTAAAGTATTTCATTCATAATATATCAAAATAATGAAAACCAAAATTAACAAGAAACACAAAATGGATCCAGGTTGAGGTTGGTCCATCCTATCATCAAAATAATGATAATATATTTTTAATTATTCTAACAAAAGAGTGCAATATTAAACATTTTAAATGTTAATAAATGAGTTGAATCGCATACATATATGATAGCAATTTCCTTATTTAAATTCACTTCCATATAAAATATGTGTTTTAAATTTTATGGAAGTTCCGTTAACATAAATTTATCTAAGTTTATTTATATTATATTTTAAAATACTTTTATAAGAAAAATAATATATAAATATAAAGAGAGTAACATATTATGAAATTTGTTTTAGGTCAAGCCCGGGCTTTGGCCCAACTCATTTTAGAAGGGCATAATTTTTTGCTCAAGTCTATTTTTTAGACTTAATATTATTGTTTAAACTTTCTCAAGTATTATCAATTTAGACTTAATAATAAAATCTTAAAAATTTGATTACTAAATTAAACTAGAAAAAATAAATTCCAAATTTTATGATAGTAGAAAGACTAAAACCATAACTTTGAACAACATAAATGCAGGAAAATTATATCATGTCCGTAAAAATTTTACATTTTTTTATAAATAATAATACTTGACGCAATATCATTTAGGGCCAGTTCTTCATTGCTTTTCAAAAGTACTTCTGGCTCCAAAAGCACTTTTGGAGGAAAAGCTGTGCAGAACAAGCTGCTTTTGACTGAAATTTTTGGCTTTTCAGAAGTGCTTTTGAAAAGCACTTCTGAAAATGAGGAGCTAAAATTTTTAGCTTTTTCTCTCCCAAAAGTACTTTTAGTGCTTAATTACTTTTTCACCCCTCTAATAACATAGTACTTTCCCTTTTTTTTTCGTGGTGCTTAATTACAAAAGTGTTAAAATTATTAATTAAAAATATTTTTTTAAAATATTAATTACAAATATTTAATGGTTATATTTAAATATTTAAAATGTAGTTTATATATTCTAATTAAATTTTATAAGTAATTAATATTTATTACTTAAAAATATTTAAAATTTATATTTCATATATTAAAATATTAACAAGTTATAGTAATTTTTTTATATTCTTACTAAAATATAATAATATTAACTAATTTAAATTTTATTTAAATGTATATTTGTTACTTGATAATAACATGTCTAAAATGGACATTTTATTTCTCAAAAGTACTTTTTGACAGCAATGCTAAACACTCAAATTTTAAAGCAAACTTTTCAAAAGCACTTTTCAAAAGCACTTTTCCAAAGCACTTTTCAAAAGCACTTTTCAAAAGTATTGTCAAACTAGCCCTTATTCTACCTGCTTTCTAACAAAAGGGAGAAAACTAAAACATGCCATCTTGCCTCTTAAGGTTTCTAGCGTTGGAAGAGTGCAAGTTATTCTGACATTAGTGCATGTATTTGTCTTGCCCGGGTCAAGTCTGTTTGTTTCTTGTGATCGTGGGTGTGTAGGAGCAGCATGGAAACAAAGTTCCAGCAACTATCGGTCAAGAGTGGGAGGAGATAGAGTTGGAGTTCGTTTTGAATCAGGACGTAGTGCCTGGCGATGGGGTGGGCAAATTGTTTGATTTGGTGTTCTGAGTATAATTTTCATCTATGTATACTTGTATTTTTACAAGCATATTGGTTTAAGTCAATTATCCATAAATTACATTAATACCCTTTATATATTGTCCTCGATGGTTTTTGAACGTAAAACAAAATGGAAGCAAATATTAGCTCACTGGTTATCTAATGTTTAGCTAATACTAAGCAGTATCACGTGGTCAAATTGTAATACGGAAAGACAACATATATTAGTAGATGAACCTAAATATGTCCTTAGACTAATCAGAAATGAGCAAATCAATTGAAAGTCTAATTTGTCGTTTATAAAGTCCAATTAGAGAGATGTTCTGTCTTAAGCATCAAAGCGTATGACTCCCCAAAGATAGAAATATAGATGTGACTGACTAGACTGGCAGTACATCGGACAGGACCCAAGTAGAATAGATTCTGAATTCATTTATGGATTTATTCGCTTGGGACGTTCATAGTGTGGCATACCTTTGTAACACCCCTCAACCGTTCCCGTCATCGAAATCGGGTTATAGGATGCTACAGTACAAAACGAAATAGTTATAAACAATCAATAGTAAAAAATCATTTACTTTAATCAATTCAATCATGAGATACCATTTAAAACTTTCCCTGAGTCTTATATGAGCTTACATGAGCTCTAGAGTTGACCCGAGAAAAAATAAGGACCAAATTGAAACAATTTCAAAAGACAAAAGCAAATGTGTAAAACAGGGGTCACACGGTCGTGTGTCCAGACCGTATAACTTTTTCAAGCCGTGTGGATCAAATTGCAAAATTTCATCAAAAGTCACACGGTCGTGTGGCTGGGCCGTATAACATACTGAGATTGTGTAAAAATCTAAATGACCAAATCTATTGTACTCATATAGGTAGGGGTGTTCAATCGGTTAACCGAACTGAACTACTATTAACTGAATTAATTGAACTTTTTAAACCCTTAACCGTTAATTGAACCAAAATTTTTTCAAAAAAAATTAACCGAACCGAACTATTTCAGTTAATTCAATCAGTTAACCGAATTAACCAAAATCTATATTTTTTTTTGTTGTTTTTTGGTTAAAAAAAGTACAAAACATATAAAAAATTAAACGAATTAACCGAAATCAACCGAATTTTAAGTATTGAATCACCACATAATTAAAAACACTACTACATAAGTCTTAAAATAAACATATAATTAAAATGTAAGTCTTAATATTCTCCATTTGCATCGGTTTCTTCTCTCCAAAAAAAATCTCCATTTCCATTATACCTACAAAAAATATGTGCAAAAAATGAGCATATAATAGAAATATATGCATTTAAAAAATCAAATAATATAAACAAAGGAATAGATTGTAAGTTAACAAGAATAAGATAGTAAGCATACTCTTCAACTCACGAAAGCTCATGAATTTAGGGTAGGCTCTGATGCATTCCAAGAAAAGTCTAAACATTGAATTGATTAAATAAGGTTAATGTAGGAGTGATGTGGTAAAAAAATTGAAACTATTAAATTAAAAATAAATATACCATTTTCAATCTTGTCAAGCTCTTGGATTTGTTCTTTAATCTTTTTTATGTCTTCTTGTGATGATGATTTTCGAATCCAATCTTGAGTACACACAAGAACTTGTACAATTTTAGGAGTTAAAGAACTCTTAAATTGATCAAGCACACGCCCCCCGGTGCTAAATGTAGACTCTGAAGCAACCGTAAAAACCGGTATAGCTAACACATCTCTGGCCATCTTTGAAAGAGTGGGAAATCTAGGGCTATTCACTTTCCACCACAATAAAATATCAAAATCTTCAACAAAATTCTCATTATCCTCAACTAGATATTTATCTAATTCAAATGTCTTGTCCTCACCACCATTTTCCAACTCACGCTGTTTATACAAAACTTGCATATGCCTTTTCATTTTTTGTTGTGGTTCACCGAGAGAAACATGTGCTGCCACACTAGATTGGCTACAAGTACTATGAAGTGGAGGCTTATACTCATCAAACAATTCATACAAAGTTTCCTTCAATTTTTGCATCATTTCATAAGCTTTTTCAGCATTAGACATTTCACTAAGTGCAAATTCAAGATACTTTAATTTTTATCTAAGATCTAAAACACAAGCAACAAACATAAGCAAATTCATCTTATCAATATTACCACAATACTTATCATACTTATCTTTCATATTCATGGCCATAACATTAAAATCAATATCAATATTTAACTGAGCATTTCGTAAAAGAATATCAATTTCTGAAAGCTTATTAAAAAAAAAATTATTGAATGTGACATATGAAGTGCCAGATATATGCAAAGTGACTTCATAAAAGTGTTCCATGAAATCCCTCAAGTTTCTAACACTAGGCCAATCATTCGCATTAGGCCAACCCTCTCCCCTTTCAAGTTCAGTCCTAAAGTTTGTATCTTGCTCCTCAAGTCTCTCAAAAGCTTTCTCAAAGTTTTGAGCAGTGTCTAACATTAAGTAGGTCGAGTTCCACCTAGTACAAACATCAAGACACAACATCTTCTTGCACTCTATCTTTTTAACCACAACACACTTCTTAAACTTTTGTAATCTACTTGGAGATTGTCTCACATATCTAATAACCCCCTAACACATTCAACAAATTTATTCATTTCCTTTAAGCCTTCAAAAGTAATCAAATTCACAATGTATACCATGCATCTCATGTGAAGATATTTACCATTTTGAACTAAACCCCCTCGAGAGCTAAATTTATTTCTCAAATAACCAATAGTAACATCATTTGAACTTGCATTATCAACAGCGACAGTAAATAACTTATCAATCCCCCAATTCAACAAGCATTTCTCAATCACCATCCCGATGGACTGACCCTTATGACTAGAAATTGGACAAAAGTGTAAAATCTTTTTATTCAATTTCCAATCATTATCAATAAAGTGAGCAGTGATACACAAATAATTAACTCTTTGTAAAGAAGTCCATGTGTCAATAGTTAAGCAAACTCTAGAATAAGAACTTCTCAAAAGTTATTTTATCTTGGTCCTTTCATCTAAATACAATTGATAAACATCCCTAATCATAGTAATTCGTGAAGGAATATGAAACCTAGGACGTGCCACGAACATAAATTTCCTAAAGCCTTCACTTTTAACAAACTTGAAAGGTAATTCATCAATCACAATCATTTGTGCTAACCCTTTCCTACATGCTTTTTGTAACAGCCCGATTTTGGGTCTAGTCAGAACAGTGGTTTCGGGACAACAAATCTGACATAGTAAAATTTATTTTTATTATATTTTTATGGTATACAATTTTATGGAATGATTTCGTGAAAATTTCGTTTGAAAATTTTGACGTTTAGGCACTCAATTTAGTTAAAGGGACTAAATTGCAAAAAGTGCAAAAAATGAGTTCTATATGTTAAAAGTGTCCAATTTCTATGAGATCTTAAATTAGAGGTCCTTAGATGGTAATTAGACCATTATACTTTTGTATGGACAAAAATGGACATGGTTAGGTGAAATTTTGAAGTTAGGCATTAAGGGCATTTTGGTCATTTGGTAAATAAAGCCAAAATAACTAAAATAAAAGATGTTCATCTTTCTAATTTCATCCCCCATAGCCAAATTTCAAGGTTCACCATAGCTAGGGTTTTGGCCAAGCTTTCAAGCTCGATTGTAAGTCCGTTCTTGCCCCGTTTTTTATGATTTTTATATTTGTGAGGTTGTCTCAACCTAATCTAGCTATTTCAAGGACTAATTTGAAAGAAAATCAAAGTCTAAAATTTTACCCATGTTAAATATTTGTGTATTTTGATGTTTAATGGTAGAAAATGTATGTTTATGTTAGATAAACAAAATTTACCAAGTGATTTTTGATGAAAATGCCTAAAAAGGACCTATTTGTAAAAGTTGTAAAATGTGAATAAATGAAAATGTGGGCTGTTATGAGTATGAAAATGGTTCGGTTAGGCTTGGGATTTGAAGAAATTGAATGAAAATCATTTTACGAGCCTAGGGACTAAAATGTAAAAAGTTAAAAAGTTAGGGGCAAAAATGTAATTTTTGCCATAAGATGTTATTGGGATTAAATTGAATAATTTGATAATTGAATAAGCCAAATTTGATATTATAGATCAAGAAAGACGAGGTTCTGACCTAGACCAGGGAAAGAACAAGATTGTGGACTAAATCGAACAATTATCCATTTTGTACCGAGGTAAGTTCGTATGTTAAAAATAAGCTTTAGAATAATTCTATCTAAATGCTTTAATATTGCATGAATTGTATGTTTGATTTTGTGAATGAGTATAATCCTACGAACGAGTCCGAAGACGAATCAACAAGCAAGAAATCCCGTTTGAACCTTAGGAATAGGTTAGGATACAAGTGACATGTCACTAGGGTCATTATGTGTTATGTGATTATGTGATCTGGGTGATGGTCTCGTACGTCCTACCGGTGGCTGAGTATACCGGCATAAGTTGCGGATACTTGACAGCTTGTGTGAGCAGCACCGTGTAGCTACGTCTTAACTGACAGCTTGTGTGAGCAGGCCCGTCGATAGCTCGAGAGCGAGCGATTATGTGATATGAGATTTAGGTAGCTTTGGCTACATATGTGGCACTTAGTGTGCAAATTTTCCCAAGTATCCGGCGTTGTTCTTCCGAGTGGTTCACGGGTATGTCAAAGATGAGAATATGTGTAAGTTCATTTCGAGATGGCTCAGGTATGTACATAAAGCTCATGCTTAATAAATGTGTGAAGTGATGAATATGAGGTAAGTTTTTATGATGGAATAAATTATGATCATGAGACCATGGTAAGTCTACATTTAATTATGTTATAATAATTGAATGTTATATGCATTGTAAGGTTTCTTATTTCTTGCATACAAGCTTACTAAGCTATATAGCTTACTCCGTTTATTTTCCATGTTTTTATAGTGTCGCCAAGCTAACTCGGAATCGGAGATCGTTGGAGATTCGGATCACACTATCAAACTCTCATTTTTGGGTATTAATGGTCTTAGCATTTTGAATGTATGGCATGTATAGGGACTTGGTCATTTTGTTATATGTGTCATTGGTAATGTGGCCAAATGTATTGGCTTATAATGGTTAATGATTTCATTTTGTATATGGCCATGTAAGTTGGCTAATGTTGGTTAAGAGTATATTCATATGTTGATACCATTCATGATTATGGAAACTTGCATGAATTGTGTCGATAAATTATGATGTTAAAGCATGTTAGATGTTGGCATGTGGATGTGATGTTAATACCTTGGTTGTGGATGTTTTGGTTGCCTAAGTATGCTATGAATTGTTTCATTGACTTGGTGTAAGTGTAGGTGTAAATGAGGGTGGCAAATGGCTTGGTAAATAGCCTTATTTTTGTCCACACAGGTAGACACACGAGCGTGTGTCTAGGCCGTGTGTGACACACGATCTGCCCCACGGGCATGTGTTTCAGCCGTGTGTCCCCTGCACCTTAATTGTTGCAAAACAGAATGTCCAAAATTGAGCACACGGGCAGAGACACGAGCGTGTGTCTCAGCCGTGTGTGCTACACGGCCTAGAACACGGGCGTGTGTCTTGGCCGTGTGAAACCTGCACCTAATTCGAATTAAATTAATTAGCCACACGGCCTAGCACACGGACCTGTGGCACGGCCGTGTGGCACAAGTCAGAGAGTACCCTAATTTGAACACGGTCTGAAGCATGGGCGTGTCCCAGGGTCACATGGGCGTGTCCCTTGGACCACACGGGCTTGTGAGCCCTGCTTCTAGCAAAAATTTTTTAAGTTTTGTAAAAATTTCCTGAGTTCTCGGTTTAGTCCCGAACCACTTCTAAAGTATGTTTTAGGCCTCGTAGGCTCGTAATAGGGACTTCATTATTGAATATGAATGGTTTTAATTTGGACGCAAATTTATGACTCGGAATTGTGTGAATGCTTGTGTTGTAAGTCCGGTAATGCCTCATACCCTGTTCCGGCATTGAATACGGGTAAGGGGTGTTACACTTTTTGATCAAATATCCAAGTTGAAAGTTGCCCTTCCCCCCTTCAACTCCCGTACTAGGTAAAAAATAGTTGTCCTTGGCTAGTGTCAACAACATTACTAGGATTTTTCTTACATGAACTGATATGATATTTCAATGACCCTATACCATTTTTTTCCCATCACAACCAAATTCCTTTTTACAATAATTACATTTAGCCTTGCTTACACCCTCACTATTAATAATCTTAGTGAAGTGAGACCAAACTTCTGACCTTTGAGGAATGACTTTTCTTTTTCCAGTAGTCCCCTTTGTTTGGCTTGAAGCTTCACCTACTGATTTTCCAGAATATGTCGAACTAGGAGGTGTAACACTACCCTCAACAGATGCTCATTCGGTGGACATTCCGCAAGAAAAAAAAATATAATAGATTAAAATATATTTATATACAATATATAAATGAATTAAAAATTAGGTTCTATCATGTATGGTTCTGTCATCTGAGCTCCTATGTTCTTCCTTAAAAAGAAATAGTTTTCATTTTAAAAAAAAATTATGATCACATCAACTTTTTTAGGCAATTAAATTTTTTAATTTGAAGTTTTAAAGAATTTTTATTATTTTTTCTAAAATATTTATACATCTACAATATTTTGTAAAGTTTATATTTTGCAACTCGCTATTTGATTTCATAGGATTATTATGAATTATATATAAAACATCGAAACAAGCTTTTAACAGTGTAATTTTAGCAGAAAGAATATTTTACTCTATGTTGCTATGG
Organism: Gossypium sturtianum; assembly: GCA_025698515.1. Lineage (NCBI taxonomy): Eukaryota > Viridiplantae > Streptophyta > Magnoliopsida > Malvales > Malvaceae > Gossypium > Gossypium sturtianum. The sequence continues at coordinate 102,116,194 of CM046948.1, read as the reverse complement.
ATCGACTTCTTGAAAAATAATGCATGTAATATCTTCGACTTCTTTGGTCTATGATATATCCACCGCTTAATTGTTATGAGAGACAGTAGATATTGACTTCAATAAGGGAAAAATGCCAATAATTTTAGAAAGAGTAAGTTAACAAATCTAATAAACCAATAGATATTCGTAAACAATTAATTAATAAGTATATAAAGAGTAATAAACTGGACACATAAATATAGTTGTTAACATCTTGCAAGTTGCAGTGTAAACATATATAATTCAATATAATGTTATGAAATTTAATGGAACTATATATCATTCGTCGCTATAGAATTTAAAATCACTTTTTAAATATAGATTTGAGTTTTGACCAACACCTTTTCTTTTTCTTATCGTTTAAAATTTAAAAAGTTAGTTCAAATATCTATCCTCTACTCCTTTCTACTCAATTACATTCACAAACACACGTTGAGAACAAAGAACCAGTAGCAGAATTACAGAAATATTCAAGAATGAAAATTTTGTCATGAAAAAAGAAGCAGTAGAAAAATCCATTTTAGTGAAAACAAAAAGAATATACCTTTGACAAAAAGCACCTGAAAAATCCAAGGTGAGTGTCGGACGATGGTGAGTGAAGTCGAAATCGAAGATGCGTCATCGGTCATTGTGTTAGGTTAAGGATTTTTGGAGATTTTCGATTAGGGATTTTAGGTGAAGTCTAAATCAATGGCAGACGAACGTCGAATGATGATGGTGACCTGGTGTACGTCGAACGGTGTCATTGGTGGATGTCGGACGGTGGTGACTAGCATTAGGGATTTTGGGACTTGGGAGATTTTAGCTTAGGGATTTTCAATTTAGGGTTAGGGATTTTTGAGTCTGTGAGATTTGAGTGTACCGTGTGCATTATTTTTAGGCTTAGGAGGAATTAAAATTTTATGTTTTCTGATTTTTTGTGTGATTCAATGGATTGGGTTTATTTTGGGAGTGGGTCGGTGTTTGTGTGAGTCAGTGGATTGGGTTTATTTTGGGAGTGGGTTAGTGTTTGGGGCCTGGGTCTGGGTGGGTAGTGGCCTGGTTGGTTAATATATAATATTAATTATTAAGTTCGGTTAATTAATTGATTTCAAACCGAATTAACCATTAACCGGACTTCCAAAAAGTTATTAACCGATCTCTGACCGAATTAGATAGGTTAACTGACCAATTAACCGAATTATTTCGGTTCGGTCAGTTAAATCTGTTTTAACCGAAATTTACACATCCTTACACACGGGCATGTGGCTAGCCCGTGACAAACGAGAATCGTTTACTTCTAATGCACCCTATTTTTCAGTGGTACACGGCCATATCACTAGCCCGTATGTGACACACAGCCCTGTGGCCAGATCGTGTACCACAAAATATGTCAATTAGTGCCTACTTCATGCCAAGCATAATTTTATGTTCAATTGTACAATTACACCTACTCAAAACCTGCATAAACTCAATATAACACATACCAATTTACCACATTTTAACCGCATTCAAACAATATACCAATATGCCTCAAATGTCACCCAATTCAATCAACATTCATTTGAGCATGTCATGCTAATCAACTAATACATAATCCTTCCAAATTACCACAATTCAGCTTTGATAAACCAACTTACTAAACTACTTCAAATGGTACTTAATTTGCAATCACATTCATATTATATATATTAATGGGATTATGCACAAATTTAATACACATTATTTTCTCTACTAACCAACTATACATCAAGCCATACACCATAACATCCAAGCATTGTCATTCTTCACTCTCAAACACAAACCTTGAAATGCAAGACATATATTTACATTTCATACCAAATTATCAATACCAAAATCATTTGTCAATCTACGACAATTAGTATTTAATCATATCATTATATTTCATGATTTCCACTCGCATATCCATGTCACTCAATTTAACCATTCATATGCTTATTTCATAACTTACCATGTTATCATTAACCTTACTTGTAAACAAATCTTATAAACACTTCAAAATCGAGCAATTCATATGGATCAAAACTATTTCCACATAAGATAAACACTTATAGCATTCAAGCCTATATACATAAACTTACCATTTGACACAATTTTAATACCATTTCCATATACCAAAACTTATACTAACAAATCACATTCAAAGCCAAACAAACCAATAAATCCAAACATGTTATATCAACCTATGGAACATTAGAACTTAGCCAACCACTTGTCTCAAACATGGCTTACCGCAATGCCAATTTACACACTCATTTGCACAACTTACCAAATCATCTAAAATCAATATCATCATTAGGCCAAACCTATAATCATTCAAGACAACGTAAGTACAAATTGAACCCTATATACATGCCACATAACCGAGTCTGAAATAATAAAAATACTACTGAATCAGAGGTTGGATAATGTGAGCTCCGGGTTGATCCGACCGATGCGTTCTGCGAAATGACCTATACAGAGGCAGAAAAACAAACAAGATAAGCATTACGAATGCTTAGTAAGTCCATATGAAATTCACTTAACTTACCCCGATAAATCAACATTTAAGAAATGAAAACATTGTAGCTAAGTAAGAGAATCTTTTGGCATCCTATTACTTTCATATACATTTCCATGAAATAATCAAATTGTTAGTTTGCTCATACATCAAGCCTTTATAAAGAAATTCACATAGATGTGTACAACAATTCAATATAGCATAACATATGATATCCAATTCATACTCTATTTATTAATGTATATATTTAAGTTCTTATTCATCTTACATTTAATCTTTCTATTCATTTCATATTCATTTAATTACTGTTTTCTTTTTGCCCAGAGAACTATAACAAATGAATTTTTGATATACGAAATAGAATTACTTACATGAGCTATGCATGAAATTGCTTACATGAGCTGTGAATTGGGACATTAACCTTTAAATGATGTTTCTCAAACGAGCTGTGGAGAATCTGTAACACATGTAGAATCTCAATCATCGATAAGGTATCCAATACCGGTACGAGGTACCTAATACTTTTTAGACATCAGTATAAAGTATCTGCTGCTTTTTAGACCCTAATTATGTAACACCCCTTACCCGACCTGATCATCAAGTTCGGGTATTGGGTGCCACAACAATTCGAATACCTTAACACATTTCTATTATGTTATGAATGCATACTTAGACAACTTAAGCCTCCAATTTACTCTATGAAATCTATACACCCATCATAATAGTTCCACTTTCATACAATCTGACACAGTTAATTAATCTGACAGTTATTTGCAAGTTTACTTTATGCCTTAATACAGGCTCAATTAACTCCAACCCTAAGGTGTGGCCTCTACTGGCACCCCTCTATAAATATGAACAGATATAGCACACCACTTAACACTGGCGAAGTCTTGCTTGGTCCCTCTTGATTTTTCTGAGTCTTTATCTAACTTGCATTCAAGTAGTAATTATATAAGTTCGGAAAAACTTAGTGAGATCTGTACAATAAATTCATGTAAGACTACATAAATCTTTAAGAAAAATGAGATTTCTGGCTCAGAATTGAACTCTGTGAATTTCATAGAAGAGTTCGTGAACTTGGTTGGCAAGGCCCATGCCTTATGCTCTCTGAGCTATTTATTTGCAGACATAGACCCTGGTCTGGCCCTGACCATGTTCTCTCATGGGTCTCACCCCAACTATCAATGTTCTATATCCCTAATACTTGTATCCAATACTCTGACCGGCGACGCTTGGTGTTTACTCAATTGATTTTCATAACTACGGGTTCGTACCAGAGTACGATCTCTTCCTAATCTCCTTTTTTTCCTTGAAAAACTAGTACCCACAATGCAACTCCATAGTACCCACTCTTTCAGCCAGTACCTTCAAGATACTCCATTAAACATGTGGTTCCTAACATATTATCTCCTACTCAAGTATTTCTTGTAACACCCCTAACCAGTATTCATCGCTGGAATAGGGTTATAGAGAATTACCAGACTTATTACACAAATAAACATACATTACTCATACATTTTTCATATCTAAATAATAATCATTCATAATCAATTACATTGTCCCTAATACGAGCCTACGAGGCCCAAAACATGCATTTGAAGTGGTTCGGGACTAAACCGATAACTCAAGAAATTTTTGGAAAACTTAGAAAATTTTTCAAAATACAGGAGACACACGCTCGTGTGGCCCAGTCTTATGTCTCACACGACCAAAGACACGCCCGTGTGACAGGCCGTGTGAACATTCAAAATGGGATCACATGGCCGTGTCCCAGCCCGTGTCTGACCCCGTGTAACTCTCTGACTTGGGTCACACGGCCAACACACACGCCCGTGTGGCTAGCCCGTGTGCCCTTCGAAATGGCCACACACGCCTGTGTGCCAGGCCATGTGCTAGGCCATGCCAAAACTGTAGGGTATACTGACTTATGCCACACGGCCAAGTCACACGCCTGTATGCTAGGCCGTGTGGAGCATACTGACTTGGTTTCTAATTAAACACCAGGGGACACGACAGTTTCACTTGACCGTGTGTCACACACGGATGAGACACACGTCCGTGTCTCTGCCCGTGTGGACAAAAATAGGCTATTTACCAAGCCATCTTTCTCACCCAAACTTTCAATCACCTACACAAACCAAATGGCATATAACATAGCATAAATAGGCATTCCAACCAATCTCAACCAAGCCTAATTTATGTTATTTTCATATCAACAACTATATGACTCACCAAATCATATATTTTTAATTCAAATCATACCAAATTCACATTTACAAATCACTTACCTAATTAACTTCATATAAGTATTTTCTTACCTAAATCACATGCATACCAAATCTCCAAATTTCAACCATATGGTACTCAAATTACCAAATCATAATAAACATCACATAGCCATTACCAACCATATAACAAAAGGTTATTTACACCAATATATATATACATCACCAAGCATGCCCAAATAAGCCAAATTACATGGTTATACACATAACCAACCATTCATCATTTCCAAGCCAAATCAAATGGCTAAATCCATTACCAACATGAATATCATATTGACTACAACTTTTATAAATGGCATATAACCAAAACATAAATTCAAACATACCAATTTGATAGCTTGATAGTGTGATGAGATCTCCGACGACTCCCAAATCTGAGCAAGCTTCGATATTCACTATAAAATACGGAAAAGAAAACAGAGTAAGCTATAAAGCTTAGTAAGCTCGTATGCTAAGGAAGTAAAACTTACCAACCAACAATTCAATACATAAACATCATATGATGCAATTCAAATTTAATCCAAAACTTAACACATATATTCAATCCAAAGATAATACACAAATTCCGTCAATTTCTTCGATTTGATGATTGTATATTTCACGTACATACATGTACAAGCTCGTATAAATTTCATACTCTTCCAATTCATTGATACACCCGTTGAACCATTTGGAATTATATCGGATACTCGGGAATCTCGCACCCTAAGTGCCAAATACATAGCCGAAGCTATCTGTAACACCCCTAACCCATATCCATCACCGAAATATTACTTATCACTATACAATATATAGCATACATTTATCCAACACAAAACATTCATTCTCGTAAATCAATCAACACCAGCACATTATCCCTTATAAGGGCCTACGAGGCCTTAAACATGCCCGTGTGAACATACGAAAACTTTGGAAAACTTAGAAATTTTTCATTCATACAGAGCTCACACGCCCGTGTGAACAGGCCATGTGCCTTACACGGCTCCAGACACGCTCGTGTCTCAGGCCGTGTGGAAACAAGGCATACATACTGACTTGGGTCACACGGCCGACCACACGCCCGTGTGTCTAGCCCGTGTGCCCTTTGAAGTGGCCACACACACCCGTGTGCCAGGCCGTGTTCTAGGCCGCGCCAAACCTGTAGGGTATATTGACTTATGCAACATGGCCAAGTCAGACGCCCGTGTGCTAGGCCGTGTGCCATTTAGGGGGTAAACTGACTTGTGCCACACGGCCAGTCACACACCCGGTCACACACCCGTGTGTGAGACCGTGTGGAGCATACTGACTTCATTTTTATATCAACACCACGAGGCGCACGGCCGTGAAACATGACCATGTGTCACACACGGCTGAGACATACGCCCGTGTCTCTGCCCGTGTGGACAAAAATAGGCTATTTACCAAGCCATTTTGCCACCCCAAATTACCATCCACCTACATAACTCATATGGCACATAATAATAGCATAATTGGGCATTCCAAGCAACCAAATCAAGATCAAAACATGTTTTCCCAGTATCAACAATGCAAGTATCTTAGGCCATTCAAATTCATACCAAAAACTCATCATCATAATCCATCAATGTGGCTACCATCAAATATGCATTATTTGCCTTAATTCAATAGCATATCAATACTCAAAATGCTACTATTTGATATCCATAATACCTATCATCAACAAACATCACTATTTCATTCATCAACTCATAAAATAAGCCATTTGCACAATTATAAACACAATCCAATCAACCAAAATATGCCAACTTCCTTGGCTATATACAAACCAAACATAGATTTTCATAAGCCAACTCAAATGGCTACATCATTCACCAAATTGACTCAAACCTATACATGCCATATACCAAATATACACAATTCAAAACTACCAAATAGATGTTCGATAGTGCGATGAAGTCCCTGACGATCCCCGGATCCGAGCTAGCTTTGATTCACTATAAAACATAGAAAATAACACAAAGTATGCTTCATAGCTTAGTAAGCTCGTATGTGAATAACTTAATTCATCATATAAATACAAATCAACCAATTATACATAACATCACCATATACACATTAACTACAAACCTTTATCATGTCTCAAAACATGATCAAATACCATCTCATTGAACTTTCTCTATTTAATAGTCGAATAGGTTCTGTACGTACCTGTATCGCCTCGTACTAACCTCTTTCTCAACCACATCATTCCTTTACCCGTTGAATAATTTGGAATAGTAGTCGGATACTCAAGAATCTCAATCGATAAGTACCTATACCATGGCCCGAAGCCAAATCAAGGTAACTTATCCCGAAGTACCTATACTATGGCCCGTAGCCAAATAGAGGTAACTCATTTCTGAAATACCTATACCATGGCCCGTAGCCAATTCAAGGTATCACTTGCACCCGTAGTGCCGATATCATGGCCTGAAGCCAACACAATAACCTAATGACATGTCACTAGCATCCTAAACTATTCCTAAGGTTCAACCGGGAATTTACACTTGTCGATTTCATCGTCGAACATATCCATAGAGTTGTATTCACAATTCAAACATTATCCATATCTCATAATCACAGTTTATGCGATATCAAAGCATTTAACATATATTTATAATGAAATTACCACATACAAACTTACCTCGTATTCAGAATTGACGGATCGGATCGACTACTCGATAACCTTGCTTTTCCCCCGATCTAAATCTGAATTCTTTCTTTCTTCATCTACTCATTCAATTTAGTCCAAAAATACACATTTGAGCATATTTGCATATTAGCCCCTAAACTTTCACATTTACTCAATTTAGTCCCTATTTCACAAATACAAAAAAATCATAAATTTTCATTAAAGCCAAGCTTGGCCGAATTTCATATAAGTCCCTAGCAGCCCAAAACTTTCATTTATTTCACATTTCAATCACTCAATTTGCATATTTCACAATTTAATCCCTATTATGCAATTTCATCAAAAATCACTTTACAAAACATGAAAATCTATCATCCAAAATTCATATTTCATCCTCAAACACCAAAGAACAAATAACCTCATCAATGGCAACTCTTAAAATCTTTAACAATTTCAAAATTAAAGGTATGTGCTAGCTAGATTGAGCTGTAACGATTACAAAAACATAGAAATCATTAAAAACTGAGCAAAAACGGACTTACAAATAGAAAGAACAATGGACGAACCTTCAAAGCCCTAACAATGGTGTTCTTCCTTCTAATTTTCCGTTAGAAAGATGATGATATGAACAAAAATTTCCTTTTGTTTTACTAATATTAACATTATTTAACAAATACCAAAATTAACCTTGACTTATAACATTTAAAATCACTTAAATAATGTCCATAAAAGTCCACTAACATTTAAAATGGTCTAATTACCATTTAAGGCCATCATATTTAAAAGCCAATGCTATTTGACACTTTTAACAAGTAGAATGCAACTTTTGCATTTTATGCGATTAAGTCCTTTTTCTCAAATTGAGCAATTAAACGATAAAATTAGCTCACGAAATTTTCACACATATCAAATAACATGCTGTAATCACATAAAATAATATTAAAATAATTTTTTGACATCAAATTTGTGGTTTCAAAACCACTTTTCTGATTTAGCTAAAACCGAGCTGTTACAACTCTCTCCCCTTAGGGATTTTCTTCCCCGAAAATCTTACCAGTGAATAGGTTCGGGTATTGTTTTCTCATAGCATCCTTGGGCTCCCATGTAGCTTCTTCAACCCCGTGTTGATGCCATAATACTTTCACTAAAGTGATTTTCTCATTTCTTAGCTCTTTGATCTCACGAGCTAAAATTTTAATCGATTATTGAGTATATGACATATCAGACTAAATTTCAACCTCGGTCGGGGAAATGACATGTGATGGGTCGGATTGGTATCGTCGAAGCATCGACACATGAAACACATTATGTATTTTCTCTAACTCAGACGGCAAAGATAGTCGATAAGCAACTGGCCCGATTTGCTCGATAATCTCGTACAGTCCGATGAATCGCGGACTCAATTTCCCTTTCCGACCAAACCGCAATATCTTTTTCCACGGTGACACTTTTAAGAACACTTTATCCCCGATCTGAAACTCAACATCTTTCCGTTTGAAGTCTGCATACGATTTCTATCGATCCGAAGCTGCTTTCAAACTGTCACGAATTACTTTCACTTTCTCTTCTGTCTCTCTGATCATATCAACCCCGTGAGTCTTACTCTCGCTAAGTTCAGTCCAATACAACGGTGTTCAACATTTACAACCATATAAAGATTTGTATGGTGCCATCTTTATACTCGATTGGAAGCTATTATTATAAGCAAATTCAATCAGCGGTAGATATTTCTCCCAGCTACCTTCAAACTCAAGAATGCAACATTGCAACATATCCTCAAGTATCTGAATAACTCGTTCGGATTGACCATACGTTTGTGGGTGAAATGCAGTGCTAAAATGCAGCTTAGTACCTAGAGCTTCTTGCAATTTCTTCCAAAATCGTGAAGTGAACCTCGAATCTCTATCGAAACAATAGATAGTGGCACTCCGTGCAATCGAACAATCTCTGAAATATACAACTCAACCAATTTATCTAGAGAGAAATCTGTACATACCAGAATAAAATGAGCTGATTTCGTCAATTTGTCAACAACAACCCAGATTGTATCTTTCTTTTTCAGAGATAAGGGAAAACCCGAAACGAAATCCATTGTTACTCCATCCCACTTCCACTCGGGAATCAAAATAGGCTGTAGCAAACCCGATGGTACCTGATGTTCAGCTTTAACTTGCTGACAAATCAAACATTTTGAAACAAATTCTGAGATATCACGTTTCATGCCGTGCCACCAATAAAGCTGTTTCAAATCGTTATACATTTTTGTGCTTCCCGGATGTACTGATAAATAACTACTGTGTGCTTCGTTTAGAATCTTTCGAATGAGTTCAGAATTCCTTGGTACACATATTCTATCACGAAACATTAAACAGTCATCAAGCCCTATTCGAAACTTTGAATCAGAAGTCAATTCACACTGAGCTCGTTTTGCTTGCAATTTATTATCAAATTTTTGAGCCTCACAAATCTGTTGTAGAAACAACGGTCTCGCATTCAACTCGGCTACTATCGAGCCGTCATCAGACAAAGCTAATTGTGTGTCTAACGCACGTAAAGCAAATAAGGAATTTCGGCTCCAAGCATCAGCAACTACGTTCGCTTTCCCTGGATGATAATCAATCACTAATTCATAGTCTTTTAGCAATTCTAACCATCTCCGCTGTCGTAAATTCAAATCTTTCTGAGTCATCAGATATTTCAAGCTTTTGTTGTTGGTATAAATATGGAATTTCTCACCAAACAAGTAATGGCGCCAAATTTTCAATGTAAACACTATCGCGGCTAACTCTAGATCGTGCGTCAGATAATTCTTTTCGTGTGGCTTCAACTGTCTCGAGGCATAAGCTACAACTTTGCCTTCCTGCATTAAAACACAACCTAGGCCATTTAACGATACATCATTGTAAACTATGAATTCTTTACCCGACTCAGGCTGAACTAACACTGGTGCCTCTGTCAAAAATGCTTTCAGCTACTCAAAGCTCTGCTGACACTTTTCTGACCATTCAAATTTAACATCTTTTTGAAGCAACCTTGTCATCGGAGTCGCGATCATCGAGAAACCTTTCACAAATAGTCTATAATAGCCAGATAGTCCCAGAAAACTATGGACTTCAGATACATTTCTCGGAGGCTTCCAATCTATAATCGCAGAAATTTTGCTCGGGTCAACTTGAATACCCTCGGCTGACACTATATGTCCTAGAAAACCAACCTCTCATAGCCAAAACTCACATTTGCTAAACTTTGCAAACAATTGTTTATCTCTCAAAGTTTGTAATACGATTCTCAAATGTTCAGCATGCTCAGATTCATCATGAGAGTAAATCAAAATATCATCAATAAACACAACTACGAATCGATCTAAGTACGGCCTGAAAATCTGGTTCATCAAGTCCATAAAAATAGTAGGTGCATTTATTAGTGTCCGTACCGTGTTCTAAATGTAGCCTTTGGCACATCAGAGTCTTTAACTCGCAACTGGTAATAACCTAATCTCAAATCAATTTTCGAAAACACTGTTGCCCCTTTTAACTGATCAAACAAATCATCTTTTCGTGGCAAAGTATGTTTATTCTTTATCGTCACTTTGTTGAGCTGTCGATAGTCTATACACATTCTCATCACACCATCTTTCTTTTTCACAAATAACACCGCTGCACCCCAAGGAGAGAAACTCGGTCTAGCAAAACCTTTATCCGTTAATTCTTACAACTGAGCTTTCAATTCTTTTAACTCTGTCGGAGCCATTCTATATGGAGCTATCGATATCGGTGTTGTTCCCGGTACTAATTTAATACCAAACTCAACTTCTCTGATAGGTGGTAAACCCAGTAACTCTTTAGGAAATACATCTGGATATTCGCACACAACCGGTACTAATTCAATCTTTGTTTCTGTCACTTTCGTATCAAGTACATATGCAAGTTAAGCTTCACACCTCTTCCTCACAAATCTCTGAGCTAACATAGACGAGATCACAACTGGCAAACTATTCAGATCATCTGATTCAACTCTAATAGTTTCATTATTCTGACATTTCAATTCAATTGTCTTTCGTCTACAATTCACTATAGCCTCATGCATTGTTAGCCAATCATACCCAGAATCATATCAAATTTATCAAATGAAAACAACATCAGATTAGCCAAAAAACAGAAATCCCGATACATTAACGGACAATTCTTGCAGACTTTGTCAACCAAAACACATTTGCCTAAGGGATTCGATACTTTAATCACAAATTCAATAGACTCTACAGGCAAAGTCTTACTAGATACTAAATTCATGCATATATAAGAATGAGTTGATCCTGGATCTATCAATGCAATCACATTAGTATCATAAAGAGTGAAAGTACCGGTGATAACATCTGGAGATGACGCTTCGTCGCGAGCGCGAATAGCATAGGCTCTAGTAGGTGCTGTGGCCTCGGATCTCATAGCTGGATCCTTTGTCACCCCTCTACTACCAATTACATTTCTGGCAACTCTAGGTGGTCTACCTTTATTCGACGTGTTACTTGGTCTCACATTCTGAACTTTACTTTTCTCATCCAGCTCAGGGCAATCTCTGATGAAGTGATCTAACGAACCACATTTATAACAAGCTTTATTATTTTTATTCCAGCATTCCCCGAAATGTCGTCTCCCATACTGCTGACATTCGGGTTTGTTGTCCTGCACATTGCCAGCACTCGACACTGATGTAGCTTGAGCTTTAGAACTGGAGTATTGTTTTCTACGATCTCTACTTGAATATTCATTTGAAGCATTTGGAAGAACGTATGAATCTCTGAATTTCTTTGACGAAGATTGATACAGCTTACTCATTGATCTTTTTCTCGAGTCTTTAGCTTCTGAATCTTCCTTTCTCTTTACTTTGCTAAGATCTTTGGCTTTACAACCCCTTTCAACCAGAACAACAAATTCTTTCAACTCTAGAATTCCAACTAGAAGTTTTATATCTTCGTTCAGCCCATCAACAAACCGCTTGCACATTCTTTCTTCAGTAGACACATACTCTCGAGCATACTTGCTTAATCGCATTTAATTCTCTTTCATACTCGATGAATACCATCCTGCCTTGTTTTAACTCTAGAAACTCTTTATGCTTTTGATCAAGGAATCGCTGACTTATATATTTCTTTCAGAATTTCGTCTGAAAGAATTCCCAAGTCACTCGTTCTCTCGGTACTACAAACACAAAGGTATTCCACCATTGATATGCAGTGTCTCTCAGTAAAGATACGGCACACTTAACACATTCATCAGGAGTACAAGACAATTCATCGAATACTCGAGCCAAAATTCAGCTCTCTCAGTATCATCATCAATAGTAGCCCGGAACTCTTCAGCCCCATATTTACGAATCTTATCTACTGGCGGCTTGTTCAACCGTGTCGGATCTATAACTTGAGGAACAACAGGTTTTGTTGAGGAATAGGTGGGGGTGGAGGTTGTTGAGTAGCCGGATTTGTCCGGACATATTGTGTGAACCATTCGTTCATCATCTGGAAAAAGGCTTGTTTAGCCTCTCCATCGTGGCTACTTGTTACATGCCTAGAATCAGATGGCACCGTCCCTTGAGCGAGAGCGGGCGCATTACTTTCTACATCATCAACCACAGCTCGTTCGGGATCCATTACTATACAAAAATACAATTTAAGTTGTCAGGAATCATCACACTATCGCAGAGTATATATGGCATGTATAGCTAGACTCTCACACACACTACGTTAGTCCTAGAATCGACTAAATCGTAGCTCTGATACCAATAAATGTAACACCCCTAACCCATATCCATTGGCAGAATAGAGATACGAGGTATTACCGATCACTATACAATATATAACATACATTTATCCAACACAAAACATTCATTATCGTAAATCGATCAACACCAACACATTGTCCCTTATAAGGGCTTACGAGGCCTTAAACATGCTTTAGAAGTAATTCGGGACTAAACCGGTAACATACAAAAATTTTGGAAAACTTAGAAATTTTTCATTCACACAGGGGTCACACGCCCATGTGAACAGGCCGTGTTCCTCACAGGGCTCCAGACATGCCCATGTCTCAGGCCGTGTGGAAACAGGGCATACATACCGACTTGGGTCACACGACCGACCACACGTCTGTGTGTCTAGCCCGTGTTCCCTTCAAAGTGGCCACACACACCCGTGTGCCAGGCTGTGTACTAGGCCGTTCTAAACCTGCAGGGTATACTGACTTATGCAACACGGCCAAGTCATACGCCCGTGTGCTAGGCCATGTGCCATTTAGGGGGGGGTATACTGACTTGTGCCACACGCCCGTGTGTGAGACCGTGTGAAGCATACTAACTTTATTTTTATATCAACACCAGGGGACACACGACCGTGTAACATGATCATGTGTCACACACGGCTGAGACACACGTCCGAGTCTCTACCCGTGTGGACAAAAATAGGCTATTTACCAAGCCATTTTGCCACCCCAAATTACCATTCTCCTACATAACTTACATGGCACATAATAATAGCATAATTGGGCATTCCAAGCAACCAAATCAAGATCAAAACATGATTTCCCAACATCAACGATGTAAATATCTAAATACTAAATTAGGCCATTCAAATTCATACCAAAAACTCATCATCATAATCCATCAATGTGGCTACCATCAAATATGCAGTTTTTGCCTTAATTCACTAGATATCAATACTCAAAATGCTACTATTTGATATCCATAATACCTATCATCAACAAACATCACTATTTCATTCATCAACTCATAACATAAGCCATTTGCACAATTATAAACACAATCCAATCAACCAAAATATGCCAACTTCCTTGGCTATATACAAACCAAACATAGATTTTCATAAGCCAACTCAAATGGCTACATCATTCACCAAATTGACTCAAACCTATACATGCCATATACCAAATATAAAAAATTCAAAAGTACCAAATAGATGTTTGATAGTGCGATGAAGTCCCTGACGATCCCCGGGTCCGAGCTAGCTTTAATTCACTATAAAACATAGAAAATAACACAAAGTATGCTTCATAGCTTAGTAAGCTCGTATGTGAATAACTTAATTCATCATATAAATACAAATAAACCAATTATACATAACATCACCATATACACATTAACTACAAACCTTTCTCATGTCTCAAAACATGATCAAATACCATCTCATTGAACTTTCTCTATTTAATACTCGAATAGGTTATGTACGTACCTGTATCGCCTCGTACTAACCTCTTTCTCAACCACATCATTCCTTTACCCGTTGAAAAATTAGGAATAGAAGTCTGATACTCAAGAATCTCAATCGATAAGTACCTATACCATGGCCCGAAGCCAAATCAAGGTAACTTATCCCGGAGTACCTATACCATGGCCCGTAGCCAAATCAAGGTATCACTCGCACCCGTAGTGCCGATATCGTGGCTCGAAGCCAACACAATAACCTAATGACATGTCACTAGCATCCTAAACTATTCCTAAGGTTCAACCAGGAATTTACACTTGTCGATTTCATCGTCGAACATATCCGTAGAGCCGTATTCAAAATTCAAACATTATCCGTATCTCATAATCACAATTTATGCGATATCAAAGCATTTAACGTATATTTATAATAAAATTTCCACATACGAACTTACCTCGTATTCGAAATTGACGGATTGGATCGACTACTCGATAACCTTACTTTTCCCCCGATCTGAATCCGAATTCTTTCTTTCTTGATCTATACGTATTCAAAATTAACTCATTTAATCATCTACTCATTTAATTTAGTCCAAAAATACACATTTGGGCATATTTTCATATTAGCCCCTAAACTTTCACATTTACTCAATTTAGTCCCTATTTCACAAATACACAAAATTCACAAATTTTCATTAAACCCAAGCTTGGCCGAATTTCATATAAGTCTCTAGCAGCCCAAAACTTTCATTTATTTCACATTTCAACCACTCAATTTGCATATTTCACAATTTAATCCCTATTATGCAATTTCATCAAAAATCACTTTACAAAACATGAATATCTATCATCAAAAATTAATATTTCATCCTCAAACACCAAAGAAAACATAAGCTCATCAATGGAAACTCTTAAAATCTTTAACAGTTTCAAAATTAGAGGTACGGGCTAGCTAGATTGAGCTGCAACGATTATAAAAACATAAAAATCATTAAAAACCGAGCAAAAACGGACTCACAAATAGCAAGAACAATGGCCGAACCTTCAAAGCCCTAACAATGGTGTTCTTCCTTCTAATTTTCGGTTGGAAAGATGATGATATGAACAAAAATTTCCTTTTGTTTTACTAATATTAACATTATTTAACAAATACCAAAATTAACCTTGACTTATAACATTTAAATTACTTAAATATTGTCCATAAAAGTCCACTAACATTTAAAATGGTCTAATTACCATTTAAGGCCATCATTTTTAAAAGCCAAAGCTATTTCACACCTTTTACAAGTAGAATGCAACTTTTGCATTTTACGCGATTAAGTCCTTTTTCTCAAATTGAGCAATTAAACGATAAAATTAGCTGACGAAATTTTCACACATATCAAATAACATGCTGTAATCACATAAAAAAAATATTAAAATAATTTCCCAACATCAGATTTGTGGTTCCGAAACCACTTTTCCGGTTTACCTAAATCAGGCTGTTACACTATCTCAATCTCATATCTCATATAATGCTCACTCTCGAGCTATCAACGGGTCTGCTCACACAAGCTGATGGTCATGACGTAGCTACACGGTGCTGCTCACACAAGCTAACGAGAATCCGCAACACATGCCGGATAACTCAGCCACCGGTAGGACGTACGGACCAGCACCCAAGCACATAACCCCAAATGACATGTCATTCGTATCCTAATCTATTCCTAAGGTTCAACCGGCATTTCACATTTGCTGAATCGTCGTCAAAATATTTGTAATATCGTATTCACAATTAATTCAATAATAAAGCATTTAAAACACCATTATATTAATGCTTTGTTTTTCCCCCGATCTAAATCCGAATTTTGCTTTTCTTGATCTAAATAATATCAAATTTAACTTATTTAATTATCATTCTATTCAATTTAGCCCAAAAATCACATTATGGAAAAATTACACTTTTGCCCCTAATATTTCAACATCTTTACAATCCTTAGCTCATAAAAATACAAATTCATGCAATTAGGTCCCCACCCATGCTAGCCGAATTTCTCTTATTATCATAGCAGCCCATTTTTTTCATTTATTTCACTTTTCTCAAATTAGTCCTAATTGACAATTTTTCCAAAAATCACTTTACAAATGTTGTTTCTCTAACAACAACCATACATTTTCTATCATCAAACATCAAAATACACATACATTCATCAATGGCAAAACCCTAAACCTTTAACAGTTTTGCAAATTAGTCCCTGGGCTAACTAGATTAAGCTGCAACGATCTCAAAAACATAGAAATAATTAAAAATCAAGTAAAAATTCACTTACATGCAAGGATGAACCCTAGCCGAAATTTCAAGCTTCAAACATGGTGTTTCCTTAGTTTATTTTTGGTGGTAGATAGAAACAACAAAGATGATGACTTTGTTTTTAATTATTTTACTTAATTTATTTTATTAAATTACATTTTTAACCTTAACATTAAACCATTAAAATCACTTAATTAATGTTCATATTTGTCCACTCATAATAAAAATGGTCTAATTACAACATAAGGACCTCCACTTTAAAGTTCTATAGCTATTAAACACCTTTAGCTAATAGAACTCAACTTTTTCACTTTACGCGATTAAATACTTTTTATCAAATTAAGCATTCAAACAATAAAATTTCTTAACGAAATTTTCACGCAATCACACTCTCATGCCGTAGACCTCAAAATAATAATAAAATAAATATTTTGACCTCAGATTTGTGGTCTCGAAACCACTATTCTGATTTGACTAAAAACAGGTTGTTACAACTCTTCCCCCCTTAGGAATTTTCTTCCTCGAAAATCTTACCAAAAAATAGTTTAGGGTACTGTTTTCTCATAGCTTCCTCGGGTTCCCACGTAGCTTCTTCAATACCATGACGTTTCCATAGAACCTTCACTAAAGCTATGCTTTTATTTCTTAACTCCTTAATCTCTCGAGCTAGATTTCTGATCGGTTCTTCGTTATACGTCATAACAGGCTGAATTTCAATATCTATCGGAGAAATTACGTGTGACGGATCTGATCTATATTGGCGTAACATCAACACATGAAACACATTATGGATCTTTTCTAATTCTAACGGTAAATTTAGCCGATATGCCACTAGCTCTATTCTCTCAATGATCTCATACGGCCCGATAAATCGAGGACTCAATTTTCCTTTACGTCCAAAACGAAAAATCTTCTTCCACGGAGATACTTTCAAAAATAATCTGTCACTGATTTGAAATTCAATGTCTTTACATTTCAAATCCGCGTACGATTTCTCTCGATTTGAAGCTGCTTTCAAACTGTCGCGAATTACTTTCACTTTCTCTTCGGTCTCTCTGATTAAATCAACCCCGTGAATCTTTTTCTCACTAAGCTCAGTCTAGTACAATGGAGTTCGGCATTTACGACCATACAATGCTTCATACGGTGCCATCTTTATGCTCGATTGAAAACTATTGTTATACGCGAATTCAACCAATAGTAAATATTTCTCCAAGTTGCCTTCAAACTCTAAAACATAGCAACGAACTAAATTACTCTTTCAGATTGACCGTCGGTTTGAGGATGAAAAGCAGTACTAAATTTCAACCGCGTACCCAAAAATTCTTGCAATTTCTTCCAAAATCGCGACGTAAACCTCGGATCTCTATCCGAAATAATAGAAAACGGCACCCCGTGTAATCTGACAATCTCGGAGAAGTACAATTTAGCTAATCTATCGAGTGAAAATTTTGTATGTACCGGAATGAAGTGTGCAGACTTCGTCAATCGATCAACGACAACCCAAATAGTATTTTTATTTTTTGGAGATAGGGGTAACCCCAATACGAAATCCATCGTAACTATATCCCGTTTCCACTCTAGTATCATCACTGGCTGTAGTAGTCCCGGAGGCACTTGATGTTTGGCTTTGACTTGTTGACAAACTAAACATCTCGACACAAACTCTGAAATGTCTTTTTTCATGCCCGACCACCAGTACAACTGTTTCAAATCATTGTAAATTTTAGTATTCCCCAGATGAACAGATAAACAACCATTGTGTGCTTCATGTAGAATTTTCTAAATAAGCTCGTGATTCTTTGGTACACAAATTCTACCTCGGAACATTAAACAATCATCGGATCTGATCTGATAGTCTGAATCAGTAGTCGACTCGCACAGCATTATTTTAGCTTGCAATTCATTGTCACATTTCTGAGCTTCACAAATTTGCTGAAGAAATAATGGTTTAGCTTTTAACTCAGCTAAAATTGAACCATCATCAGACAAGGTTAACTGTGTGTTCATCGCCCGTAAGGCAAACAAAGATTTTTTACTCAGAGCATCCGCGACTACATTCGTTTTCCTCGGATGATAATCTATCACTAACTCATAATCTTTCAGCAACTCAAGCCATCTTCGTTGTCGTAAATTCAAATCTTCCCAAGTGATTATATACTTCAAACTCTTGTGGTCGGTAAAGATGTGGCACTTTTTACCAAATAAATGATGTCGCCAAATTTTCAATGCGAAAACAATAGCGGCCAACTCTAAATCGTGCGCTGGATAATTTTTTTCATGCGGTTTCAATTGTCTAGAAGCATAGGCTATCACCTTGCCTTCTTGCATCAAAACACATCCCAAACCATTCAATGACGCGTCGCTAAAAATCACAAACTCTTTACCCGACTCAGGCTGAACCAAAACTGGTGCCTCAATTAACAATGCTTTCAACTGTTCAAAACTCTATTGGCATTTCTCGGACCATTCAAACTTTACATCTTTTTGTAGCAATCGAGTCATCAGTGTAGCAATCATCGAGAACCCTTTTACAAAATGTCGATAGTAGCCAGCTAATCCCAGAAAACTTCTGACTTCGGATACATTTCTTGGTGGTTTCCAATCAACAACTGCTGAAATCTTACTCAGATTAACTCGTATACCTTCCACTGAAACAATATGCCCCTAAAATCCAACCTCTCGGAGCCAAAAATCACATTTACTAAATTTAGCAAATAGTTGCTTGTCTCTCAATGTTTGTAATACAATCCTCAAATGTTCAACATGCTCAGACTCATCTCGGGAATAGATTAGAATGTCATCAATGAATACAACAACAAATCTATCTAAATACGGTCTAAAGATTTGATTCACCAAATCCATAAAAACTGCAGGAGGGTTAGTTAATCCGAAAGGCATAACAAGAAATTCATAATGCCCATACCTTGTTCTGAACGCAGTTTTCGGCACATCTGAATCTTTAACTCGCAATTGATAATAGCCAGATCTCAGATAAATCTTCGAAAACACTGTTGCTCCTTTCAACTGATCGAACAAATCATCGATTCTCGGCAAAGGATACTTATTAGCAATTGTAACCTTGTTGAGCTGACGATAATCAATACACAATCTCATCGATCCATCTTTCTTCTTTATGAACAGAACTAGTGCACCCTAGGGCGAAAAACTAGATCGCGCAAAACCTCTATTTGTTAACTTTTGCAACTGAGCATTCAAGTCTTTCAACTCTATTAGAGCCATTCTGTACGGAGCTATCGATATCAGTGATGTTCCCGGTACTAATTCAATAGCAAACTCGACCTTTCTGATCGGTGGCAACCCAGGTAACTCTTTTGGAAACACATCCGGATATTCACAAACCACTGGTACTGATTCAATCTTCGATTCAGGCACTTTTGTATCCAGTACATATGCAAGATAAGCTTCGCAACCTTTCCTCATATATTTCTAAGCTAACATCATCGATATTACAACAGGCAATTCACTCAACTCATCATATTCAATTCGAAGAATTTCATTATTCTGACATTTCAATTCAATAGTCTTTCGTCTACAATTCACAATAGCATCATTCAGAGTCAGCCAATCCATACCCAAAATCATATTGAATTCATCAAACGGTAAAAGCATCAAATCAGCCGGAAAATAGTAACCCCGAGTCATCAAATGATAATTCTTGCAAACTTTATCAACTAAGACATACTTACCTAAGGGGTTCGATACTTTAATCACCAATTCAGTTGTAACACCCCAAATCTGGCCTAGACGTTATGGTCGAATCTGGCGGTATCATATTAAAGTGTTTTTCGAAAACATAGTTTCTTTGGAAAATCCATTCTATTATTAAACCTCATTTATGAATCTTAACAGAAATCTAGGGAATCTTGTTCTTTTAAAACTCAAGTAGTTTTTAGCAAAACATTGATCATATCAGTTTGTTACTAAACTTTAAAACCATGTTTGATGCGGAAGCTTTTATAGTATGTTACGAAACGTGGTGTTTTGGAAAACAATTATCCTTTGAAAAAAAATCGCGTCCTACTACTTCTCAAATGTGAATTGAAATAAATAAAATCCCCCAAATTAAAAATTAAAATTTAAAGAGGCCTTATTACAAAAAAAAATACCCAAATTAAAATTATTGGAAATAAAACTCAAATATAAAAACAGGTGCGTTTGTGTGGCCACCTCCGAATCCCTCGCAGCACCGATCCGCCTAAGAATGGGGATTACCTGAACAGATAAACAGAGGGGTGAGTTTACGAAAACTCAGTGTGTAACCCCATATAAGCAAAATGCCAATCATGCCATAGGCAAGTACAGTCTGGGCCTAAGCCCAAATCAATAACAGTTCAGTTCAGTTCAATTCAGTTGGGCCTTAGCCCATTCAAGATGTCGATTTCGGTGTGGGCCTTAGCCCATAATAGTGACAAGATGAGTTAGGCATGCAATCGTAATCCTACCCATCCAAATCTAAACTCCACTCCGTCCAAATTTAACACTCCATGTGGGGATAAAATCACCCACCCATCCCTACACTCTAAAAATTAGCACCTACATTCACGGCACAAAATGCGATTTTGCAAAGCAGAGTCGCGAAGATACACTTCTTCTCCAATCATAATTATTCCATCCCCATGCAACATATCATGCATGTATGCAACATATATATCGTGGCATGCTCATTTAAGTCATATATAACATAGCATATAGTCATCTTATAACATAAAGGCATAACAGTCATTTGACAATATAGGGGTATAATAGTCATTTTCTATCGGTTTGGGGTCTAGTTATACTTACCGACCCATCAGTAGGTCCACAGTTGTCTTGGGCGACCTGTGAAACCTTTATAGTAAAACAGTGTAAATGGGCCCAAGGCCCATAATGCGGACCCATGTAGGCCCACACGCCCCTGTGGCCCACATAGCCCAGAATTGGCCTCGGTCATGAAAATTACACAGTTTGGCCCAATTTTCCCCACACGTTCGTGTGGTTTACTCGTGTGGGGCCCACAATCTCATTGGGCCACACGGCCCATTTCAGCCCAAAACGGTCTAAGACCATGAAATCGCTCATAGTGGCCTCAACAGTCTAACACCCATATTTTAGGCGTTCGGTTTACCACGAGAGCGAGCACGCGCTCGTGTAGCGTTAGTTGTCATAATTTTTTAGCTTTTGTCGGTTTACTATTTGGGCAGTGTTTACACACCTAGTTTCGATTCGTCACGAACAGTCGCTCAAGCACACACCAACCTACATTTGGTCAATCAAACACCACAATCAGTCCTACTTTACGGTTAAGAAGAACCCAAAATCAACAATCCAATCATAGAATAGCGTAGCGTTACCTTCAATCGAACCACTGTGATTCCCACGAATTTTAGTCTCTAGCGATTGATTAGTAGTTCCCTGAATCCTTCCTTAACTGCCATACACTTGCCATCAGTTATCACTTAAGGTAGAAGAAGAAAGGGAATAATGATTCGTTTATAGAACTTACCGAAAGAGAGCAAGAGAACTGAATAGTGAAAGGATTCGGCACTAGCACAGCCCTTCACCCTCGATTTAAAGCTGTCCAAAAATAGTTAAACAAACCCCACTTTAGTAACTCAAAAGCCGACACATCAAGTGCCATACTCACTTACCGAAAAGAAAGGAGCAAAGTCAATCGGCAGAGGGGGAAAGAATGGTTTCGGCAGTGATCACAACTAGAAATCGATAGGGCAACACTTGAGGGAGAGAAAGAAGAGAATCGGTTTAGGGGAGAAGAGATTTTGGCAGAGGGAAAAGAAGAAAAAGAGAAAAGAGAAGAGAAAAAAAAAGAAAAAAGGAAAAAGGAAAGAAGGTGTATTATGCCACTAGAAGAACTACTTGAGAAAGGAAACAAGAATAGGCACTTGAGGGAGGCAATATTCGGCCAGAGAAGGTTGTCAAAATAGCAAAAATGCGAGACAGAAGAATATGCCAAAATTTCTTACCACATTCGGCCTCTAAAGCAAGAAGAGAAAAACACCAAAGGGAAAAACAAAATGAGGCATACCACTCTTGGCCGAATTCTTGAGTGCCCAGAGTCCACATTCGGCACAACATTCCCTCTCCCCTCATCCCTTGATTTTATCCTAAAATCCCTCCTCAAATCTCTCCACCTGATCACACCTCCCCTCAACCATTCAATTCGAATTCACCTCAACCACTTCAGTGTTTCAGTCAAACTCCAACACCTCCACGGCACAGCAGCAAAATAAACACTCCCTTATTTTCAGCAAGATTCAAACCTTAGACCCCTTGCATAGGTAACACGCCACTTACCCCCTAGACCAGCAAGCTCCTTATTTCATGCTTTACCCACATTTATTTAAAAGCCTACTAACCAAAGGCAAGGGTTTTATTCCCCAAAAACCAAAATTTTGTACAAGCCCAGACTTGAACCCAAGACTCCTCAGACACTCCCAAACACACCCAAATCACTTAGCCACTAAAGCAGATAGGTATTTGCGTTACAACCATACAAAAATAATTACCTAGATTTTGGGGCGTTACAACTCTACCCCCCTAAAAGAAAATTTCGGCCTCGAAATTTACCTACTCAAAATAGATCTGAGTCTTAAGTTCCACTAGCTCCTTCGGTGCCATTCTATAGGGAGCGATGGACACTGGAGCTGTACCCGGTAGAAACTTAATCCCAAATTCAACTTCACGGTTTAGAGGTGGTCCAGGTAGTTCATCGAGAAAAACATCCGAAAAATCTTTGACTGTCCTAATGCCTTTAATAGACGGGACCTCAGAATCAACACCACTGATGTAGGCTATATACGCCTCACAACCCTTACGAACCAAATTCTTGGCCCTCAAGGCAGAAATCACATTTGACAGGTAATTCCGACGCTCCCCTATTACTACCACCTCATCACCCTCCATAGTTTTCAGTACCACCCGTTTAGTAGCACAATCCAAATTCACTTGATGCTTAACCAGCCAATCCATGCCTAGTATTAAGTCGAATTCTCCAAATGGAAGTTCCAATAAGTCCGCAAAAAAGATGGTTCCATGCACCTCCAAAGGTACATCTCTGAACAGTTTGTTTACTTTAACTGACTGCCCTAAAGGACTCAACACAGTAATTTCACTCGCAGTGGTTTCAACCATTAAACCTAGAGTATCAGACACCGAGCATGCTATATACGAATGCGTAGACCCAACATCAATCAGTGCAGTATAAGGTACATTATAGATAAAGATCGTACCAGTAATAACATCTGGGGCATCTCCGTCCTCTCGGCGACGTGCAGCATAAACCAAAGTTAGTTGCCTCGCCTCAGCATAACCAGCACCTCCGCCCGATGCCCCACTACCACGGCCCATACCATTTCCCTCTCTGGCCTGACCACGACCTCTCGGTGGCTGCTGCTCACCTCTCGGCGGCTGAACAATACCCCGACCTGTAACTTGCATCTGTTTGGGCCTCCGTGGATAATCTCTGATACAGTGCTCTAATGATCCGCATTTCAAGCATGCTCCAATCCTTTTCCAGCACTCGCCCTGATGGCGTCTACCACAGTCAACACATGGTTGCGGTCCAGTAGCTGCATTAGGGGCCCCAACCCTGACCGGCCCATCCACTCTGGCCTTTTTCTTTGGCCCTTGAACGGAACTTGAGGGCTCCGAATCCCTCTTATTCCTACCCTTTTCTTGGTTCTGACGCTCAGTACGCTTCACCTCCTCGGTGATCTTTGCCTTATCCACCAGTGTGGCAAAATCTCGCTCCCTCTGTGGAGCTATCAAAACTATCAGACTATCCCTAAGGCTATCCTCGAAACGAACATACCGCTCATATTTAGTTGCCACCATCCCACGCGCATATCGGCTTAAACGCAAAAATTCAGCTTCATATTCAGCCACTGATTTATCCCCCTAAGTCAAGCTTAGAAATTCCCTCCTCCGGGCATTCACATAACTAGCGCCCACATACTTCCCTCGGAAAGCAGTCTTGAAGAATTCTCATGTCAATCGGTCAGCCTGAGTACCCTCTTTAACTGTAAGCCACCACTGATAGGATTCGTCTCGTAACAATGACACGGCTCCTTTTAGTTTTTGTTCGGGGGTACAGTCGAGGTCATCCATGATCCTCTCTATGCCCTCCATCCAATATTCAGCCACGTTAGGGGCAACTCCAGCAATACCCCTAAAAATCTCTGCCCCATTAGATCAGAGTCGTTCCGTGACCGACCCACGGCCCACAACGATGCAGTGTTGGGCCCACCACCCTCTCGACTCGCAACATAGCTTGGGACAATGCGTCGTCCCCAGCCGCTCGATCGTGAGACCCAGTCTTAGTCTCAGGTGAAGCCAGTGCTTCTCTAGCTTCAACGTTAAGGATGTGGCCCGATAACGAAGACCCAGCCCGAGCACCTCTACGGCCTCTGCCACGGCCTCTTGTACCCTTTCCACGAGTACCTCTGGTGCTCATTATCTATTTGCGTATTATCTGTTTAAAAATTTTATGCATCAAATTGCAGTTTCAGTTATTTATTAGCAAAGTTTTATACAAATCATCATCAGTAATTCAGAGTTCGTTTTCGTAGATCGCAATCTTTCTACAGTCTTCAGTTCACACTAACTAGAGTGTTTCAGTACTGTCTTCTACCTACAATAGTCTCCATATTTCCTATTTTAGCATTTCAGTTTAAAACAAACAATAGTTTCAGAAGACTTACAGGATCGGCGCTGGAGACTCGGTGTACCACACAGGCAGTAAAATATTTCAAAATACTTCCAAATCGTTTGAAACAGTTCTTTTTGAAAATTCCAAGTTTTAGAAAAACCCAAAAACCACAGCCGAGTTTTTCAACCTGGCTCTGATACCACTAAATGTAACACCCCAACCCCCGCCTAGACGTTATGGCCGAATCTGGGGTATCACATTGAAGTGTTTTTCGAAAACATAGTTTCTTTGGAAAATCCATTCTATTATTAAATCTCGTTTATGAATCTTAACAGAAATCTAGGGAATCTTGTTCTTTTAAAACTCAAGTTGTTTTTAGCAAAACATTGATCATATCAGTTTTTTACTAAACTTTAAAACCATGTTTGATGCGGAAGCTTTTATAGTATGTTACAAAACGTGGTATTTTGGAAAACAATTATCTTTTGAAAAAAAACCGCGTCCTACTACTTCTCAGATGCGAATTGAAATAAATAAAATCCCCCAAATTAAAAGTTAAAATTTAAAGAGGCCTTATTACAAAACAAATACCCAAATTAGAATTATTGGCAATAAACTCAAATATAAAAACAGGTGCGGTTGTGTGGCCACCTCCGAATCCCTCGCAGTACCGATCCGCCTAAGACTGGGGATTATCTGTAGAGATAAACAGAGGGGTGAGTTTAGAAAAACTCAGTGTGTAACCCCATATAAGCAAAATGCCAATCATGCCATAGGCAAGTACAGTCTGAGCCTAAGCCCAAATCAATAATGATTCGATTCGATTCAATTGGGCCTTAGCCTATTACAAGATCAAGATGTCGCAGTGGGCATTAGCCCATAACAATGATGATAATGATTAGGCATGCAATCAGAAATCCTACCCATCTAGCCTCTACACTCCACTCCGTCTAGCCCAACACTCCATGTGGGGATAAAATCACCCACCCATCCCTACACTCCAAAAATTAGCACCAATTGCGGCACTAAAGATTTTGCAAAGCAAAGTCACCAAGACAAAGATACACTTCCGCCAATCATAATTATCCCATCCCCATACAACATATCATACATGTATGCAACATATATATCGTGGCATGCTCATATAAGTCATACATAACATAGCATACAGTCATCTTATAACATAGGGGCATAACAGTCATTTGACAACATAGTGGTATAATAGTCAATTTCTATCAGTTTGGGGTCTAGGTATACTTATCGACCCATCAGTAGGTCCACAGTCGTCTCGGGCGACCCGTGCAACCTTTACACTAAAACAGTAAAAATGGGCCCAATGCCCATAATGTGGGCCCACACGCCTGTGTGGCCTACATCGCCCAGAATTGGCCTCGGTCATGAAAATTACACTGTTTGGCCCAATTTTCTCCACACGTTTGTGTGGTTTACTCATGTGGGGCCCACAAGCCCTTGGGCCCACACAGCCCATTTCGGCCCAACATGGCCCAAAACGGTCTAAGACCATGAAATCGCTCATAGTGGCCTCAAAAGTCTAACTCCCACATTTTAGGCGTTCGGTTTACCACGCGAGCGAGCGCACGCTCGTGTAGTGTCAGTTGTCATAATTTTTTAGCTTTTGTCGGTTTACGATTTGGGCAGTGTTTACACACCTGGTTTCGATTCATCACGAACAGTCGCTCAAGCACTCACCAACCTACATTTGGTCAATCAAACACCACCATCAGTCCTGCTTTACGGTTAACAAGAACCCGAAATCAACAATCCAATCATAGAATAGCGTAGCGTTACCTTCAATCGAACCACTGTGATTCCCACGAATTTTAGTCTCTAGCGATTGATTAGGAGTTCCCTGAATCCTTCCTTAACTTCCATACACTTGCCATCAGTTATCACTTAAGGCAGAATAAGAAAGGGAATAATGATTCGTTTATAGAACTTACCGAAAGAGAGAAGGAGAACCAAATAGTGAAAGGATTCGACACTAGCACAGCCCTTCACCCCTGATTTAAAGCTGTCCAAAAACAGTTAAACAAACCCCACTTTAGTAACTCAAAAGCCGACACTTCAAGTGCCATACTCACTTACCGAAAAGAAAGGATCAAAGTCAATTGGCAGAGGGGGAAAGAATGGTTTTGGCAGTGATCAGAACTGGAAATCAGCAGCATAACACTTGAGGGAGAGAAAGAAGAGAATTGGTTTAGGGGAGAAGAGATTCTGGCAGAGGGAAAAGAAGAAAAAGAGAAAAGAGAAGAGAAAAAAAGAAAAAAGGAAAGAAGGTGTATTCTGCCACTAGAAGAACTACTTGAGAAATGAAACAAGAATAGGCACTTGAGGGAGGCAATATTCGGCTAGAGAAGGTTGTCAAAATTGCAAAAATGTGAGACAGAAAAAATTCCTTACCACATTGGGCCTCTGAAGCAAGAAGAGAAAAACACCAAAGGGAAAAACAAAATGAGGCATACCACTCTTGGTCGAATTCTTGAGTGCCCAGAGTCCACATTTGGCACAACATTCCCTCTCCCCTCATCCCTTGATTTTCTCCTAAAATCCCTCCTCAAATCTCTCCACCTAATCACACCTCCCCTCAACCATTCAATTCGAATTCACCTTAACCACTTTAGTGTTTCGGTCAAACTCCAACACCTCCACGGCACAGCAGCAAAATAAACACTCCCTTGCTTTCAGCAAGATTCGAACCTTAGACCCCTTGCATAGGTAACACGCCACTTACCCCTTAGACCAGCAAGCTCCTTATGTCATGCTTTACCCACATTTATTTAAAAGCCTACTAACCAAAGGCAAGGGTTTTATTCCCCAAAAACCAAAATTTTGCACAAGCCCAGACTTGAACCCAGGACTCCTCAGACACTCCCAAACACACCCAAATCACTTAGCCACTAAAGCAGATAGGAATTTGCGTTACAACCATACAAAAATAATTACCTAGATTTTGGGGCGTTACATCAGTAGATTCAATAGGTAAACTCTTAATAGACTCTAAATTCATACAGATATATGAATGAGTTGATCCAGGATCAATCAAGGCAATTACATTAGTGTCATAGAGAGAAAATCTACCGATGATAACATCTGGTGACGATGCATTTTCGCGAGAGAAAATAGCGTAAGCTCTGACTGGCGCTCTAACCTTAGATCTCACAGCAAAGTCATTTGTCGAACCTTTGCTACTAGTCACATTTCTCGTATTTCTAGGTGGTCTCCCTCTAGTAGCTATGTTGCTCGGTCTTGCATTCTAAAATTTGTCTTTCTCGGTTAACTCAGGACAATCCCGAATAAAGTGATCTTGTGAGCCACATTTGAAACAAGCTTTATTATTCATCTAGCAGTCTCCAAAATGTCGTCTTCCACACTATTGACACTCAGGTTTGTTGGTTCTAACACTACCAACACTCAATACTGAAGTGGCTAGAGCTTTAGGACTTGTGTATTGCTTTACACGATCTCTATTAGAATATCGCACTGAAGCAGTCGATTGGTTATATAAATCCTGTGATTTCTTTGACGAAGAGTTATAGGGTTTACTCATCAACCTCTTTTTTGAATCTCTAGCCTCGAAATCAGCTTTTCTCTTTTCTTTGCCAAGTTCTTTGGCTTTGCAAGCTCTGTCTACTAACACGAAAAATTCTTTTAATTCTAGAATCCCGACTAGAAGTATAATGTCTTCGTTCAACCCGTCTTCGTTCAACCCGTCTTCGAATCGCTTACACATAATTGCCTCAGTGGAGACACATTCTCGAGCATATTTATTGAGTCTTACAAATTCTCTTTCGTACTCGGTCATAGACATACGAACTTGTTTCAATTTTAGAAACTCTTTGCACTTTTGATCGATAAACCGCTGACTGATGTATTTCTTTCTAAATTTAGTTTGAAAGAATTCCCACATGACTCTTTCTCTCGGTACCACGGATATCAAAGTATTCCACCACTGATATGCAGTAACTCTCAGGAGCGATACACCGCATTTAACACATTCAGCTGGCGTGCAAGAAAGTTCATCAAATACCTGGATCATATTCTCAAGCCAAAACTCGGTTCTCTCAGGATCGTCATCAACTGTAGCTCTAAACTCTTCAGCCCCGTATTTTCGAATTTTATCAACAGGCGACTTACTTAAGCGTAAAGGTTCCAAACCTTGAGGAGCTATGGGGACAGTTTGGGGAATAGGTGGGGTGGAGGTTGCTGAGTAGTCGGATTAGTTTGGACAAACTCAGTGACTCATTCGTTCATCATTTGGAAGAAGGCTTCTTTGGCCACTCCTCCTTGACTACCTGATATAGGTCTTGACTCAGATTGCGCTACTCCGTGAATGAAGGTCGGCGCATTACTTTCAACATCATCAGGCACTACTCGATTGGGATCCATTACTATATAAAAACACGATTTAAATTGTCAGGAGATATCACACTATCACAGGTTATATATGGCTATATAGCTAGACTCTCACATATGCTACGTTAGTCCTAGAATCGACTAAACCATAGCTCTGATACCAATAAATATAACACCCCTAACCCGTATTCATAGCTGGAATAGGGTTATGGAGCATTAGCAGACTTATTACACAAATAAACATACATTACTCATACATTTTTCATATCTAAATAATAATCATTCATAATCAATCACATTGTCCCTAATACGAGCCTACGAGGCCCAAAACATACATTTGAAGTGGTTCGGGACTAAATCGATAACTCAAGAAATTTTTGGAAAACTTAGAAAATTTTTCAAAATACAAGGGACACACGCCCGTGTGGCCTGGCTGTGTGTCTCACACGGCCAAAGACACGAATGTGTCACAAGCCGTGTGGACATTCAAAATGAGATTACATAGCCGTGTCCCAGCCCGTGTTCGACCCCGTGTAACTTTCTGACTTGGGTCACACAGCCAACACACACACCCGTGTGGCTAGCCCATGTGCCCTTCGAAATGGCCACACACGCCCATGTGCCAAGCCGTGTGCTAGGCCGTGCCAAAACTGTAGGGTTTACTGACTTATGCCACACGGCCAAGTCACACGTCCGTGTGCTGGGCCATGTGGAGCATACTGACTTGGTTTCTAATTAAACACTGGGGGACACACGGCCGTGTCACTTGACCGTGTGTTACACACAGATGAGACACACGCCCGTGTGGACAAAAATAGGCTATTTACTAATCCATCTTTCTCACCCAAAAATTCAATCACCTACACAAACCAAATGGCATATAACATAGCATAAATAGGCATTCCAACCAGTCTCAACCAAGCCTAATTTATGTTAGTTTCATATCAACAACTATATGACTCACCACATCATATATTTTTAATTCAAATCATACCAAATTCAAATTCACAAATCACTTACCTAATTAACTTCATATAAGTATTTTCTTACCTAAATCACATGCATACCAAATCTCCAAATTTTAACCATATGGTACTCAAATTACCAAATCATAATAAACATCACATAGCCATTACCAACCACATAACAAAAGGTCATTTGCACCTATATATACATCACCAAGCATGCCAAAATAAGCCAAATTACATAGCTATACACATAACCAACCATTCATCATTTACAAGCCAAATCAAATGGCTAAATCCATTACCAACATAAATATCATATTGACTACAACTCCTATACATGCCATATAACCAAAACATAAATTCAAAATTACCAAATTGATAGCTTGATAGTGTGATGAGATCTCCGATGACTCCCAAATCCAAGCAAGCTTCAATATTCACTATAAAACACGAAAAAGTAAACAGAGTAAGCTATAAAGCTTAGTAAGCTCGTATGCTAAGTAAGTAAAACTTACCAACCAACAATTCAATACATAAACATCATATGATGCAATTCAAATTTAATCCAAAACTTAACACATATATTCAATCCAAAGATTAACCACAAATTCCTCAATTTCTTCGATTTGATGATTGTATATTTCACGTACATACCTGTACAAGCTCGTATCAATTTCATACTCTTCAAATACATCGATACACTCATTGAACCATTTGGAATAATATCAGATACTCAGGAATCTCGCACCCTAAGTGCCAAATATATAGCTGAAGCTATCTCAATCTCATATCTCATATAATGCTCACTCTCGAGCTATCAACGGGTCGGCTCACACAAGCTGACGGTCATGATGTAGCTACACGGTGCTTCTCACACAAGCTGACGAGAATTCGCAACACATGCTGGATAACTCAGCCACCGGTAGGACGTACAGACCAGCACCCAAACACATAACCCCAAATGACATGTCATTCGTATCCTAATCTATTCCTAAGGTTCAACCGGGATTTCACATTTGTCGAATCGTCGTTGAAAATATCTGTAATATCGTATTCACAATTAATTCAATAGTAAAGCATTTAAAACACCATTATATTAATGCTTATTAACATACGATCTTACCTCGATTCACAAAAATGACGAAATGGATCGACTAGTCCAAAACTTTGTTTTTCCCCCGATCAAATTCGAACTTCGCTTTTCTTGATCTATATAATATCAAATTTAACTTATTCAATTATCATTCTATTCAATTTAGCCCAAAAATCACATTATGGAAAAATCACAATTTAGTCCTTAGCTCATAAAAATACAAATTCATGCAATTAGGTCCCTACCCATGCTAGCCGAATTTCTCTTATTATCATAGCAGCCCATATTTTTCATTTATTTCACATTTCTACCACAAAAATTTCACATTTCTCAAATTAATCCCTAATTGACAATTTTACCAAAAATCACTTTACAAATATTGTTTATCTAACAACAACCATACATTTTCTATCATCAAACATCAAAATACACATACATTCATCAATGGCAAAACCCTAAACCTTTAACAGTTTTGCAAATTAGTCCCTGGGCTAGATAGATTAAGCTGCAACGATCTCAAAAACATAGAAATCATTAAAAACCAAGTAAAAATTCACTTACATGCAAGGATGAACCCTAGCCAAAATTTCAAGCTTCAAACATGGTGTTTCCTTAGTTTATTTTTGGTGGTAGATAGAAACAACAAAGATGACAACTTTGTTTTTAATTATTTTACTTAATTTATTTTATTAAATTACATTTTTAACCTTAACATTAAACCATTAAAATCACTTAATTAATGTCCATATTTGTCCACTCATAATAAAAATGGTCTAATTAAACATAAGGACCTCCACTTTAAAGTTCTATAGCTATTAAACACCTTTAGCTAATAGAACTCAACTTTTTCACTTTACGCGATTTAATCCTTTTTATCAAATTAAGCATTCAAACAATAAAATTTCTTAACGAAATTTTCACACAATCACACTATCATGCTATAGACCTCAAAATAATAATAAAATAAATATTTTTAACTCAGATTTGTGGTCCTGAAACCACTGTTCTAATGTGACTAAAATCGGGCTGTTACATTATTGAAGGTTTCTACCTTTAGTAGATCAACAAGATCTTTACTTTGTTTCATGTTCCTATAAGACTTCCGCTCTTCACTCTTCTCTATCGGACTCTATTGACCATTCAGCCTTGGGCTAACATTTTCAACCATAAAGACTCTAGTCGATTTACCCAAACTTTCGGCTACCTCTTTGTCTACTAACAAATTAAGTCTGTGTACTATTTTATCCCATTCCGTATCTACTCAAATAATATGGCATCCGCAGCTTCCCTGGCGGACTTGCTTTGATGTACATTACGTTTACCTCCTTATTTAAGGAGTCTTTTCCCTTTTTTCACCCTAACTGGGTTGAGACACTTCTTGGCTCCACTCGTCATCGCCTTTGGCGAATTCCCGCAATATCCCGTTAGTCTGTGTTCCCAAGATGCACCAAGTTCAATTGATCTTACAACTTATCGCACCAATCACATTATGAACTCTACTTTCTACCTTGGCGTGTCTCCTGGTACACTGATCTGTGGACTTAACACATGTAACCCCATGTTTTACATCACAACAGGCATTCCTGTGTTTATTACTCCGACGAGCTACCCCGTGTTTAGTGTCTCGACGGACTCTCTATGTTGCCATGACCAAGCCATGGTCTTACTGATCGCGTTCGCACGTGCGCATAAAACAAATGATTTTATAAAATAAATTTAAAGCGCAAGTCAGTTGTAATATTTGTAACGTTACAATGGAACATTAGAGTATTCCAAGGATCAAACTTAAATGAGATGACGATTGAGTGATAAATAGTGTACACTATAGAGTCTAAACAACTACTGATATGATTTTATAGTACGACAAATCATAACAAGAAAGTTTTGCAAGAAAATTAAATATGCTAATCTAAGGACCAAATTGTAAAGAGTACAAAACTAAGAGATTAATCAATAAATGATTAATGGTGGTTGGTTGATTTCAATATGGTTCGTCAATCCTCGAATGAGGGACTTAAATTACTTAAATTACTAAGTAACTTCATTTTATCTCTCCATCTCAAATTTACTGACTTAAACGAATTAATCCGATTTATCTCTTGAGCTCACCGATTAATCTGCGACTTATTAATTGGTGCAAAACAAGATTACCTCTCGGTCTCACTTGTCTAGATATTCCCTTAGGGCGTCACTTCCTAAGTTTTTAGGTCTATTCGATTTAGTCCATTTTTTTACGATTTAGTCAATTGTCCAAAAAATCAACTTACCCGCATCTCCATCAACCTCCTTTTTAGGTTTAGCTACTCATGTTGAAAATAAAAAAAATGGACATGGAAAGGAAAAGTAAAGAAGCCATTAAAATAAAGCTTAAGAAAAATATAAAAGTTTGGATTTTTATGCAAGAAAACTTAAAGAACATGAAACTAAAGGCATTCAACAAGAAAATCTAAAGTAATAAACATAAAAGGAACAAACTTTAGCTGATTTAAAGTAAAAGAAACTGAAATACATTAAACTAGAGCTAGAAATGTCTTACAACCAAGGTACATGGATTGAAAGTGTAAATAAACCTAAGCTACCATGATAACTAACTTAACTAACAATAAGAACAAGAAGAAAATGCAAAAAAAAAAAAAACTCTAAAACTAAGAAAGAAAAAGAGAAAATGAAAACCCTAAAAAAGTTGTAGAAAAAACTAAAAGAAAACCTAGAGAAACTAAAGCTAAAACTAAACTAGTGTGTGTGTCTCCTCCTTAGCCAAAATTTGTTGTTTTAGGCTGAATGTTGATACATTTTCGTTGACAAAATTTCCCTTACACAAGCCTTCAGTGATTGGTGGTTCGGGTGGACAAAGACTACCATCTTTGTCCAATTTTGTCCCCCTCACAATGTCAGTCTCGCGATACCCAGAAAAGGATATCGCGATACATCACACAGTTTCGAACCTTGGGTTCTTCTTTGAAGGGTGGATATTGCGATACCACTGAAGGGTGGTCTCCAATCTTTCATACTATTGGAGGTATTGAGATTCCAAGGTATGGATATCGTGATACCTTTTCCTTTAGTGCCATTTTCACTCATTTTCAACCTCCAACATGTCCTTACACCACTCAACCACATGGTAGGCCCCCCAATGACACCATTGGCCAAATTGGGTCACAAAATGAGTAAAAATGAGACATTTACACTTATTAACTAAAAATATAAAAATTACGAAAAACTATGAAAAAGATGTTACTTTGCTAGAGAATAAGCTCCTTAAGTATACTGGGAAAGCCTAATTTGCCATATCAAATTATGGTAGATCACTTTCACATTATTCCCCATGTTTAATGTCCTAGCGGACCTCATTGGTTGCCATAGCTGAGCTATGGTCTTACACCTTAAACCTCTTTGAGGTGTCGCCCCGAAGGACCTTATCATTGTCGCGGTGTTGCTCTATGGAACCTAACAATCATCATCACGGTGTTGGTCTAGCAAGCCATTCAATACCATTCCGTTTCATATTTAACCTTGATGCTCGAACACCGCAATGTCCCCTCTCCAAGGCTCAGAGCTTCGCACGTCACGGTTTGCACTTAGCAACACTGGATTGCGAAATCTAATATAAATTTCATTCCCCTATCCACCTGCCCATTCCTCCATTTTGCCATTTCTAACCTTGATGCTCGAATATCATCGTGTCCCCTTCACAAGGCCCGAAGCTTCGCACATGACGGTTTTCACTCAGTAACATCGAATTGCAGTAACGGAAACTCCCTTCCCCAAACCTAACTACATCTAACCCGTCAAAAATCTCCCTTCCGTACTCCGTCATTAAAAACATACAATATGTGTAATTTATTAACATACTTTCACAGGTTATGCTACCTTTTAAACACATAATCATAACTCTTTCATGCATACTGAACTACATTAGCGAATACTCATATACTTTTACAATTTTATACATGCTTAGCATTCAAAACCAGCAAAGATAATACATCATCACATGACTCAACACAGGTTCAGACCATCCACACAACATCCCAGGAATGGAGTACAGAAACTCACTTGAATTTCTCTTATTCCATCAACTTAGCTTGTCCAATCGCCAGAGTCTCCTTCGTCCTGGTAGCGAAGCATGAAAACCACTTAACGGATAAAATAAAGGTGGTAAGTCCTTAAAAATCCAGAATCATTAATTATACAGAAGTTTTTAAGAATCATTACTCTACTTCTTCCTTCAATCCACAAGTACAGAAAGGTAAGGAAACTTACTAGTTCCTAAATTTCTCTACTTACAAACTTCAAATCACGTGACGGCTACAACATACAAAGCTTTTTTCAACTACATCCTCCTCTTCTTTGGAGTGGCTGAAGAAGATGAAGCTATAGAGGGAGAAAATTTTGGTAAACATGATTGAAAATAATTTTGTTTCCACATACACCTATATATATACTCCCAAAGCATGGTCTCCACAGACAAAAACAACCACTCATTCCTAATCATTTTGTCCCTTATTATGGAACCAACCGGTTCCATCCTAACCAAACCAGAATTTCAATCCAACTAATCACAATTAAGCTATTAAAATTTTTGAATTTCCTAGTGGAGCCTGACAATTCACAAATCCTTTCAATTTAATCCTAGCTTTCATTAATTTCGGGTCAATAAAGATAACCGGATGTTACAACTCCCCCGCCCTTAAAGAAAATTTTGTCCTCAAAATTTACTCTCTTACCTAAATTTTCGAGGCAGACTCCAAACTAGTTTCCCTTGTCTCAGATGATTTTTTGCATACCTAGAGGCAGACACCTCTACTATCTCAAATTTTCACAGCGTTGACCTAACACTTATAAATTCATCCTGAACTTATTCCACTAAAACTATAGCTCTTATCCTAACTCTAAATAGGGTAGTTCACTACGCAAACACTTTTTTGTAATCATTTTGGCAGATTCTTACTTGCACCATCGGCCAGGCGTTCGCTCAGCACAAGGCCAACAAGTGATTCCTAGATTAACATACATCATCTGAAGGCATTGCCACTTTTCTGGTTATCGAAAGGTTTAAGAAAAACCTTCCTGGTAGCTAACGTGTGTCAAACACTTGTTAGGAGACCTGAATCATTTTTGGAAATTTTAAATTTAACTTCCTACGGATGTTTGGTCATTTAAGATCGAGATATATAGAGAAAAGGAATTCCTTTTACTGGATTTCAGGTTTCTCTTCAAAATTTCCCTATCATTTTAGTTCTTTCTTCCCTTCCTCCTCTTCCCCTCCCACAGTTTTCTCTCTCTCGAGCTTACCACTCTGAGGCATTACCCACCTTCTGGGTGACTCTTTCTTAATCATTTTCATCTTCCATAACCTACTACAACCACGTCATACCCCGAATTAAGCCATCACCGGGAGGGAAAAGAAGTGACTACAATGATTAGAATCAGAAGGGTTAGGGTGGCATTAGGCCCTTTTTAGCACGCGTGCATGGGTTATCTGACTATAGTGGCACAACAACCATTGAATCACCATTTTACAAATGTACGGTTACTTGCAAAAATATGTTCAAGCATTTATCATCTAGAGGAACTAGATTACCGAATTTTGCCTACGATTTTGAAATCGTAGAAGGAGATTGCCAGTTGAGTGACTCCCGCGATTGGTTTATCCTCCTGTTATACCTATTGGAGGAAGACTTCCATATTTCTTTACATCATTTCTTTTTTATGGTGTTGAATATCTATGGGATTGCAAACAGGCAGCTTATCGAACCTTCTTGGTGGACTCTGGTAACTTACTTTATTGATTGCAGTAAACACTATGAGCCTCCATTCCTTGGCGCATTTCAAAATTTTTTACCAACTGGAGGTCATTACCCAAGGGATCTCAGCTGGAATGGTCTACTTCCGCACTCACGAGGGCTACGACTCTATAATTCAAAGTTCCACTTCAATTTTCCACTCAAACCACCACAAGTTCATACGAGTGAGAAAAAAGTTTGATGGCAGCTTTGGCTTTCCTACGAAGTGGTCTATCCTTCATAAGTATGTTTGTCTTCAATGACAACCAGTTGTCTCTGACCTCTTTAGGTCACAGTATGACAACTTAAGGCTGGGGCATCATCTGAAGCCAGACAAACTCTTAAAAGAAAGGAATATTTTTCATTACTATTTAGAAGAGCAAAGCCCTAATCGCTTTATATTAACAGATTTAGCGTTGTGAGCGGACCCCCAAAAAGTGAAGCCTGCCAGTAAAGCATGACCTTATGGGGCTTCTGAAAGTTGGTCCAGTCCTTAGTGAGGAGAAGAAGGGAGCCTTCCACCCACCAAAGTATACCTCTTTTACGCTTATCACCATCAACACTTGAACTTAAGGGTGTCATTTCTCACCAGACCCTTACTAATCCTATTGTTGACTCTAAATTTTTCATTATAGGTTCTTCCGCTCCCCTTAACTTTTTCAAACATCCTCTGCATATGGATGTGGGGGCACTTATGGAAAGTACGCAAGAAGCTGCAACGACATCTAACGTTCGGACTTGGGGGTAAGAGGCAGAGGCTAGAAGGAGAGTCTCTAATGCTGTGGAAAAGAGTGAAGCTTGTTTGGTCCGCCACAAACCTGGTAAAACACTCTGGATCCTAGAGAAGAAATCCCTCAACTCTCCCCCAGCCATCTTTCCTCTAACCAAGCCATATTATAATGCAGCCCCCTCCCCACACCTATCGGTGTCTATACCCGAGGCTATAGTTTGGGTTACTACCGGTTCCACCTCGCATCCCCGATCGGCACCACAGATTATACCATTTCTTCTAGCGAGGTACAAACCCTTTTCCCATGGAGAAGGCACACATCGTTAAAGATCAGTACCCCTTTTCCCCACCCTTAATTTAGTAAAAACAAGATAGGGACTTGCCCCCTAAGTTGAAGGAATTCGCCTACCCATCTTCTTCCTCCAAGAGTATTCACAAACCCACCATAACTGAGTTGGCGGGTTTTTTCTCTTTAATGGCTGTAGAGTGGAACTTATGAGTTGGGCTCTCCATCAGGCCAGTAGAAAGGTTGAGGCTAGTTAGGCTAATTCTGAGAGAACTATCCTTTCGAGAGAACAATCACTCGTCCAAACTTCGCCAATCTTATGATGCCCTTGTTATCCAAAATCATTAACTTACTTAATTCGTCTCTGCATAGGAAGCTAAATACCAAGCATCGATGGCTCGAGAAAAAGAGTTATAAGAAAAGGTTCACCGATTGGGGACCCTAGAGAAACAACACATTATCGATAAAGAGTAAATACAAAAAGAGAGTAACGAGGTCTTGGAAAATTTTATGGCGAATACTAACAAAGGTATTGAGGCATATTTTCTAGTTTGAAGGTTTAGCTTAATACTGCCCTTGCAAGTAGCTCTGGGTCCCTTCGATCTACGCTACATGAACTTCAAATGCTTACGATCTCTCGTCAAGACCGACCTTGGCTTCGACGTCCTATATCCCTAGGGCGCTGTATGGAGGAAATTCTAAAAGAAATGGAAGGAGTCTGACGAACTCTTTTATGACCATGATTCAAACACGTCCAACTTGGATTCCTCAAATGGTACTACCTCAGAGGATGGAACCCCTGATGATGCTGCCACCTCCTCTACCTAAAGGGAAGCTAGTGTTGAAAGGGATGGAAATATAGAGGAAACGATTGATCTGTCGATTGGGGATTAAGCTTAATCATTTATTGTACTTGTATTGATCTTCTAAAATAATGGAAATTCTCATCTTGTCTTTCCTTATCCCTTCATTTCTACCGTACTTACCTTTCCATATGTGACACTTATCGCCAATCTTACAATGATCCGCCAACCTGCACTTATTCATGTCACACTTACTATCTTACAGCATCTCAAAGTACTAAGTCAGATCTAACGTATCATGTATATAGGGGATATTTCATAATTTCCCATGTCTAGAGGATCGGCTAAATCAAAGCTCTGATACCACTCAATTTGTAACACCCCTTACCCGACCTGATTGTCAAGTCTAGGTATCGAGTGCCACAACAATTCCAATACCTTAACACATTTCTATCTTGTTTTGAATGCACACTTAGACAGCTTAAGCCTCCAATTTACTCTCTAAAATCTACACACCCATCATAATAGTTCCAATTTCATACAACTTGACATTGTTAATTAATCTTATGGTTATTTACAAGTTTACGTTATGCCTTAATATATACTCAATTAACTCCAACCCTGAGGTGTGGCCTTTACTAGTGCCCATCTATATACATGAACAACTATCACACACAACTTAACACTGGTGGAATCTGGCCTGGTCCCTCTTGATTTTTTCGAGTCTTTATCTAACCTACATTCAAGCGTTTGAATAAGTTCGGAAGAACTTAGTGAGATCTGTACAAAAAATTCATGTAAGATTGAATAAATCTTTAAGAAAATGAGATTTCTGGCTCAGAATTAAACTCCCTGAATTTCATAAAAGAGTTCATGAACTTGGTTGGCAAGGCCCATGCCTTATGCTCTCTGAGCCATTTATTTGCAAACATAGACCTTGGTCTGGCCCTGACTATGTTCTCTTATGGGTCTCACCCCAACTATCAATTTTCCACATCCCTGATACTCGTATATATTACTTCTGACTAGAGGCATAAGTCACGACTGATCTATTTGTATGTCGCGTTACAAAATACCCCTTTTATGACCACTTTTCATACTTTTTACACTTTCATGCAATGTCCATACATGGTTTAACACGATAAACACCTTTTTATTTATATACTCCCTTCCTTGTGCTAGCTTCTGATCCTAGTTTCGAAGAACCAATATTCATGTATCTTTATACTTCTCCATGGAGCCAATATACAAAGCCACATCATTCGTACCTCCATCATCCCTCCTTGTATTTCGTACACATAAGTGTTCCTTACAAGGCCGAGTATTTACCAGTCACGGTTTGCACCAAAATGCCATACCGAAGGCAAAACATAATTTATTGTATCTTCTTTTCATTATCATACGTATCAACCCTATAATACCTCCATACACCATTCCATATACGAAGCTTGTGCACCAAGGAAAGAGTATTTATACTAATGCACATGCAAAACTTCTGTCTATGATTTACTGATTCTAGAGTACATGCATTAACTACTTATCATGTCCCTTTAACATATATACCAAAACCAAGGGTTAAGGTAACTTACTTGGATATACAGTAGGAAAGTTCAAACATATTAATACAAAGTTCAAACATATTAATACAAATAACAGACTCATAGTACGAAGGAACTCACCAGAAAAGTTCACACATAGCTTTCTACTCAACAGTTCTTTTCCCTTAGCATTGGGACCTTCTCCTGTACCTTTAGCTAAAAAAAGTAATAAAATAACTTCTAACTGAAACTCAATGAAATAACATGAATCGGTAAAAATGCAAATAGTCTCTAGATAGAAGCTTTCTTCCTATCTGATACTCAAATGGAAACCCTAATAAACACCTCTTACAACACCTCTTTTCTAATTGGTAAACTTAAATAAAGATTTAAGAATTTACCAATAGAAAACTTAAAGAAAGAAGCTTCTACAAGCTTAATAAACAGCTCTCCCGATAACGATGAAGAACAACTTTGGATTTTTCTTCGATGATAACAAAGGCAAGCAGAGATGATGGAAATGAAAATATTCTCTCCAATACCTAGTTGTCCTATTTATAGCTAACTCTAACCCAAATCCCACTCAGGGTTAATCTCTAATTAGTATCCATGGACAGACGCTTCCACTAATTAATCACATTCTACGAGGCTCTCCAAGTGTCTTGGTTATTAACATGTTACCTCCACTAGGATTGTAACACCCCTTACCCGTATTCTACGCTGGAACCGGGTATGAGGCGTTACCGTACTTAACTCACTTGGTCATGCAACTTTGGTCTATAAAATTTCATTCCAACTTAAAATATCGCTTTCACAATCAAAACATTCTCAATAAGGGCCTACGAGGCCTTAATAAAGCATACGGAGGGTCTCGTAACCCAACCGGGAACTTTTGTGCACTAATTTTTTTGTCT
Source organism: Gossypium sturtianum (assembly GCA_025698515.1). Classification (NCBI taxonomy): domain Eukaryota; kingdom Viridiplantae; phylum Streptophyta; class Magnoliopsida; order Malvales; family Malvaceae; genus Gossypium; species Gossypium sturtianum. The sequence goes on along the minus strand of CM046948.1, from coordinate 102,074,097 downwards.
AAACAGGGGCCACACACCCGTGTGAAGTGGGACACGCCTGTGTGAATAGACCGTGTGGTCACACACGCCCATGTCCCTAGCCCGTGCGGAATTTATTTTTATTTCTAACCTACAGAGGTTTTCACACGGCCCGACACATGCCCGTGTTCTTGGCCCGTGTGCTTCACACGCCCTAGACACGCCCGTGCCCTCGCCCGTGTGTAAAAACCTAGGCATTCTGTTTGTGATGTCAGCAACCTGATATGGGGCACACGGCCTAGGCACACGCCCGTGTGGCTAGCCCGTGGTCGACACTGACTTGAAACACTAACATGAAGGGGACACACGGCCTGGTCACACCCCCATGGGACTGACTGTGTGTCACATACAACCTAAACACACGCCCGTGTGCCTACCCGTGTGGACAAGAACAAGGCTATTTGCCAAGCTCCTTTTTATCACCCTAGTTCACACAACATAATTCCAATTCAACAAGTCACTAAGCAACTCAAATTTGTAACATACACTTCCATAATAACTCCATCTTTTCATAAATTAATCATGATAAGCCATCAAATATGGCAATATACAAAAGGTTTCATCCTTAAGAGAGCCAATACATACTTGACCAAAATAACAAAACAATTCACCTAGTCTAGCCCCTATACATGCCATACTTAAAATGCTAATTCTAGATATACCGAGATGAGCTGATAGTGTGGGTGATCTTCCAATTATCTTCGTATCCCGACCCGGCTCTTCGACACTATAAATCAAGGGAAAAGAAAGGGAGTAAGCTTTAAGCTTAGTAAGTTTACATGTAAACAATAAACATCATAACATGTGCTAATCAATAAATAGCATTCCACAATAAGTAAGAATATTCCACAACCCAAGATCATGCTTACTCACTCATCTCTTACCACATTCCAACCGTATCACAAACCAAATGCTCTTATTATTTAACATAAATCACGGCACTTAACCACCACATGATCACATAAAACAACACATCACAATTTCACAATAAGCCATTCATAGTAAAACAAAACACTCGGTGATTTCGCACTTAGCCCACCATTTATCTTTAACAGGGTGGTATCGCACATAGCCCACCAACATGAATATTTACGGTGGTATCGCACTTGGCCCACCAAACGATAATATATATACGATGGTATCGCACACAGCCCATCGTGAATAAGTAATAAGGTGGTATCGCACATAGCCCACCAAAAAGAATAATTAATGTGGTATCACACATAGCCCACCATTATTTACTACGGATAATATTCCACACTTACATGTCTAATTCAACATCCATAAGGAATTTATTCATTTTTTACCAAATTCAATCCATTTAAATCGTAAATGTTCTCAAACATACAATGCACCAATAATTGACAACATGTGTATTTAAGATGCATCCTTTACACATAAACTTACCTCGGTGCAAAATACGTTAATTTGAGGTTTAATCCGAAACCTTGCCTTTTCCCCGGTCAAGGTTAATTTCGTGCTCTTCTTGATCTATAACAACAAAATTTCACTCATTCAATTATTTTATAATTATAATACATCATAACCTCTACTTGGGCAAAAATAACCATTTTGTCCTTATACTATGGCAAAATTACGATTTTGCTCCTAGGCTCGTAAATCATTTTTCACCATATTTTCTCATTAAACAAGCCTATCTGAACATTTATTTCTCTTACAAAAACTTACAAAACCATTTATTTCATGCATTTATTACACAATTTCAATCTTTGCAAATAAGTCCTATTTAGGTGTTTCCATGGCAACACCCTTCACAAAAGTTGTTTCTCATCTCACTAACATTTATTTTCTTCCATAAAAACTCAGCTAACAACATAAACTCTCTCATGGAAGGTCCCTAAACTTTCAACCATTTGACAAATTAGTCCCCTCATTAGCTAGCTTAAGCTTTGGGGACTCCAAAAGTACAAAAATCATCAAAAATAATCATCAAAATGACTTACTTGCAAGGATGAGATGTAGCTGAAAATTTGAACTTCAAAAACCCCTATTCTCTCTTCAATTTTCGGTGGAGAAGAAGTGTGAATAGTAAAAGATGACAACTCTTTTATTCATCTTATTTTATTCATTTTTTTATCACCTAATGTCACCAAATTTTGACTAAAATTAATGCTCTTGTCCCCCTAAGCTATATGGCCGGCCAACACACATCTAATGGCCTAATTTCACTTTAAATACCTCCATTTTGATATCCTTTAACTATTAGACACCTCTAGTTTGAAATTTGAAACTTTCGCACTTTATGCGATTTAGTCCTTTTTCACAATTAAGCATTAAATGCTAAAATTAATGCACCAAAATTTTCATACATCCTTATAAACATGCTACAACACATAAAATAATATCAAGATAATGTTTTCTTAAACCTCGGATTAGCGGTCTCGAAACCACTGTTTCGACTAGCCCCAAAATCAGGCTATTACAACTCTCCCCTCCTTTAGAGATTTTCGTCCTCGAAAATCTTACCAGTAAATAGGTTTGGATATTGTTCTCTCATGGCTTCTTCCGGTTCCCACGTAGCTTCTTCCACACCGTGTTTTTGCCACAACACTTTTACTAAAGCTATGCTCTTATTCCTCAACTGTTTAACCTCTCGAGCCAATATCTTAATCGGCTCCTCTTCATAAGTCATGTTCGATCGTATCTCAATTTCTGATGGGGGGATCACATGCGAAGGATTGGAACGATATCGTCGCAACATTGACACATGAAACACGTTGTGTATTTTCTCTAACTCTACCGGCAAAGCCAACCGGTATGCCACTGGCCCAATCTTTTCGGTAATCTTGTACGGCCCTATGAATCGTGGACTCAATTTACCTTTTTTTTACCAAATCTCAATATTTTCTTCCACGGGGATACTTTCAAAAATACTTTGTCGCCCACTTGAAACTCGATTTCTTTCCTTTTCAAATCCGAGTACGACTTTTGTCGGTCCGAAGCAGCTTTTAGACTATCACGATTCACTTTCACTTTCTCCTCGGTCTCTTTAACTAGATCGACCCCATGAATTTGCTTCTCACTAAGCTCGGTCCAATACACTAGAGTTCGACACTTGCGACCGTATAAAGCTTTGTACGGTGCCATCTGTATACTCGACTGATAACTGTTGTTATAAGCAAACTCAACCAAAGGTAGATATCTTTCCCAACTACCTCCAAACTCTAACACACAGCATCGGAGCATATCCTCAAGAACTTGAATAACTCTTTCAGATTGGCCGTCAGTTTGTGGATGGAACGCAGTACTAAAATTCAACCTTGTACCTAAGGCTTCCTGTAACTTTTTCCAAAACCTCGAAGTAAATCTCGGATCTCTATCTGAGATATTAGATACAGGCACTCCATGTAATCTCACCACCTCAGCAATATACGACTCGGCTAACTTATCAAGTGCATAATCAATATGCACTGGTATAAAGTGAGCCGACTTCATTAGTCTATCAACAATAACCCACACAGCATCTTTCTTTTTCGGAGTCATAGGCAACCCCGACACAAAATCCATGGTGATCCGATCCCACTTCCACTCGGGAACCATTACTGGCTGAAGCAATCCCGATGGTACTTGATGCTCGGCTTTCACTTGCTGACAGATCAAACATCTTGTCACGAACTCAGAGATGTCTCTTTTTATACCCGGCCACCAATAAAATTGCTTCAAATCATTATACATTTTCATGCTACCGGGATGTACTGACATGTGACCACTGTGTGCTTCATGTAAAATTTTCCGGATCAACTCATCATCTTTAGGTACACAAACCCTATCGTGAAACATCAAACAACCATCTGAACTCACCCAAAAGTCAAAATCATTTCCCGATGCATACTTAGCTCTCTTAGCTTGCATCTCATTATCATTCTTTTGAGCCTCACATATCTGCTGAATAAATAATAGTCTAGCCTTCAACTCGGCTAATATGGCACCATCATCAGACAACGCTAAGCTCGTACTCATGGCCCTCAAAGCATACAAAGATTTTCTACTCAAGGCATCCGCCACTACATTTGCTTTCCCCGGATGATAATCAATTACTAGCTCGTAGTCCTTCAATAATTCAAGCCACCGCCGTTGTCGCAAGTTCAAATCCTTTTGGTCCATTAAATACTCAAACTCTTATGATCGGTAAAGATTCGGCACTTCTCACCATATAAATAATGACGCCAAATCTTTAATGCGAAAACAATCGTAGCCAACTCCAAATCATGAGTCGGATAATTCTTCTCATGCGGTTTTAGCTGTCTCGAGGCGTAAGCTACCACCTTACCCTCTTGCATCAACACACAACCGAGGCCATTTAATGACGCATCGCTGTAGACCATAAACTCTTTCTCCGACTCAGGTTGTACTAAAATCGGCGCCTCAGTTAACAATGTTTTTAATCTTTCAAAGCTCTGTTGACATTTCTCAGTCCATTCAAACTTGACATCCTTATGCAACAATTTTGTCATCGGGGTAGCAATCATGGAATCCCTTTACAAACCATCTGTAGTACCCCGCTAAACCCAAAAAGCTTCTGACTTCTGACACATTTCTTGGCGGTTTCCACTCCAAAATAGCCGAGATCTTACTCGGATCAACTCTAATACCATCACCCGACACAATGTATCCTAGGAATCCGACCTCTCGGAGCCAAAACTCACTCTTGCTAAATTTAGCATACAACTGCTTGTCTCTTACAGACTACAAAATGATTCTCAGGTGCTCTACATGATCACTCTCATCTCGAGAATAAATCAGTATGTCATCACTAAAGACAACTACAAACTTATCCAAATACGATCGAAAGACACGGTTCATTAAATCCATAAAAATAGCAAGAGCATTCGTTAAACCAAATGGCATGACAAGAAACTCATAATGGCCATACCTCGTCTGAAATGCAGTTTTCGACACATCTTGCTCCTTAACCCTCAACTGATAATAACCAGACCTTAAATCTATCTTGGAGAACACTGTAGCTCCCTTCAGTTGGTCAAATAGGTCATCTATCCTTGGGAAAGGATACTTATTCTTCACTATCACCTTATTGAGCTGTCTGTAGTCTATGCACAATCTCATCGACCCATCTTTCTTCTTCACAAAAAGTACCGGAGCACCCCACAGTGAATAGCTCGGTCTTGCGAAACCCTTGTCCGTTAACTCTTGCAACTGAACCTTCAATTCTTTCAACTCCAATGGTGCCATCCTATACGGAGCAACTGAAATAGGTGTTATACCCGGAATTAACTCAATCCCAAACTCGACCTCTCTAACTGGAGGTAATCCAGGTAACTCTTTCGGAAACACGTCTAGATAGTTGCATACCACCGGTACTGATTCAATCTTTACCTCTGACTCTTGAGTATTCAGCACAAAGACAAGATAGGACTTGTTTCCTTTCCTCAAGTATTTTTCGGCTACCATAGTTGAAATTATCACAGGCAAACTATCTGATTTACCTGATTCATCCCGAATGACATCTCCATTTTCACATTTCAATTCAATAAACTTGCTACCACAGTTCACTAAAACATTATGGGCAGTCAACCAATCCATACCAAGAATCAAGTCAAATTCATCAAACGGCAACAACATAAGGTTTACTAAAAAACAATGACCTCTAATTGTCAAAGGACAATTCCTACACACCTTGTCAACTAGCACATGTTTGCCTAACGGGTTTGACACTTTTACTACAAATTTCGTAGACTCAACAATCATGCTCATACTAGATACCAATTTCATGCAAATGTAAGAATGGGTAGACCCCAGATCAATCAAAGCAATAACAGAGGTGTCATGTAGAGAAAAAGTACTTGTTATCACATCCGGAGATGATGCCTCTTCGTGAGCGCGAATGGCATAGGTCATTGCAGGTGTCCGACCCTCCGGTCTCACAGTAGAATCTCGAGGCGCACCTCTACCACTAGTCTCACCTCCTGGGTTCTTTTGTGATCTACCCCTTGAAGATACATTGCTGGATCTTATCTCTTGCTTCCTTTCCTTGTCATCCCTCTCAGGACTATTTCAAATAAAATGATCAGGGGAACCACATTTATAACAATTCCGGTTGTTTCCCCAACACTCCCCAGTGTGCTGCCTACCACAATTTGGACACTCCGGTTTAGACTTCGGATTGCCCACACTTGCCATCGAAGTGGCTTGAACTCTCGAGCCCGAGTATGTATTACCCCAATCTCGATGTGAATATCCAGCTGATGCAATCGTCCGAGGGTTCATCTCCTTGGACTTCTTTCATTGAGCTTGGTATGATTTACTCATTGGCCTTTTTCTTGCATCTCTAGCCTCACTCACGGCTTTCCTCTTCTCCTTATTCAGTTCTTCAGCCTTACACGCCCTATCAACCAACACCACAAACTCTTTTAACTCCAAAATCCCAACAAGAAGTCTGATGTCCTCATTCAACCCATCTTAAAACCTCTTGCACAAGATAGCTTCTGTAGACACACACTCTTGTGCATACTTGCTGAGCCTAACAAACTCACGCTCGTATTCTGGCACAGTCATTTTTCCTTGCTTCAATTCAAAGAATTCTTTTCGTTTCTGATCCACAAATTTTTGGCTTATATACTTCTTTCGAAACTCTTCCAAAAAGAAGTCCCACATCACTCTCTCCCTTGGAACTACTGACGTTAGTGTTTTCCACCAATGGTATGACGAGTCCTTCAGCAAAGACACGGCGCATTTTAAGCTCTCCTTAGGTGTGCAGGAGAGTTCATCAAATACTCTCAATGAGTTTTCAAGCCAGAACTCCGCCCTCTCAGGGTCATCGTCTATATTAGCTCTAAACTCCTCGGCCCTTTGCTTCCGAATCTTATCTACCGGGGGCTTGGTTATTCTCACTAAATCTATACCTTGAGGAGCCACAGAAACTGGCTGAGGTATAGGAGGAGGTGGAGGAGGTTGAGCATTAGGGTTTGCTCGTACATACTCTGTGTACCAATTACTCATCATTTGGAGAGAGGCTTCTCGGGCCTCTTCTCCTTGACCCCTAGTTTCGGGTCCACTCTCTACAAAGCAGATCCCTTGCGCGAAAGTCAAGCAGCGTTAGTCAAGGCTGCGTCATCGTGACCGCTTGATCGAGATCCATTTACTATATAAAAACAAAGTTTAGAATTGTCAGAAGTCACCACACTATCAATATACACTTATGGCATGTATAGCTAGACTGTAACACATGCTACGGTAGTCCGAGAACTGACTAAACCATAGCTCTGATACCACTAAATGTAACACCCCTTACCCGTATTCTACGCCGAAATCGGGTATGAGGCGTTACCGTACTTAACTCACTTGGTCATGCAACTTTGGTCTATAAAATTTCATTCCAACTTAAAATATCTCTTTCACAATCAAAATATTCTCATTAAGGGCCTACGAGGCCTTAATCAAGCATACGGAGGGTCTCGTAACCCAACCGGGAACTTTTGTGCACTAAATTTTTTTTTGTCTAAACAGGGGCCACACGCCCGTGTGAAGTGGGACACGCCCGTGTGAACAGACCGTGTGGTCACACACGCCCATGTCCCTAGCCCGTGTGGAATTTATTTTTATTTCTAACCTACAAGGGTTTTCACACGGCCAGACACATGCCCGTGTTCTTGGCCCGTGTGCTCCACACGGCCTAGACACGCCCGTGTGTAAAAACCTGGGCATTCTGTTTGTGACATCAGCAACCTCATATGGGGCAGACGACCTAGGCACACGCCCGTGTGGCTAGCCCGTGGTCGACACTGACTTGAAACACTAACATGCAGGGGACACACGGCCTAGACACACACCCGTGTGCCTACTCGTGTGGACAAGAACAAGGCTATTTGCCAAGCTCCTTTTTATCACCCTAGTTCACACAACATAATTCCAATTCAACAAGTCACTTAGCAACTCAAATTTGCAACATTCACTTCCATAATAACTCCATCTTTTCATAAGATTATCATGATAAGCCATCAAATATGGCAATATACAAAAGGTTTCATCTTTAAGAGAGCCAATACATACTTGACCAAAATAACAAAACAATTCACCTAGTCTAGCCCCTATACATGCCATACTTAAAATGCTAATTCTAGATATACCGAGATGAGCTGATAGTGTGGGTGATCTTCCAATTATCTTCGTATCCCGACCCGGCTCTTCGACATTATAAATCAAGGGAAAAGAAAGGGAGTAAGCTTTAAGCTTAGTAAGTTTACATGTAAACAATAAACATCATAACATGTGCTAATCAATAAATAGCATTCCACAATAAGTAAGAATATTCCACAATCCAAGATCATGCTTACTCACTCATCTCTTACCAAATTCCAACCGTATCACAAACCAAATGCTCTTATTATTTAACATACATCCCTGCACTTAATCACCACATGATCACATAAAACAACACATCACAATTTCACAATAAGCCATTCTTAGTAAATACAAAACACTCGGTGATTTCGCACTTAGCCCACCATTTATCTTTAACAGGGTGGTATCGCACATAGCCCACCAATAGGAATATTTACGGTGGTATCGCACTTAGCCCACCAAACGATAATATATATACGATGGTATCGCACACAGCCCATCATAAATAAGTAATAAGGTGGTATCGCACATAGCCCACCAACAAGAATAATTAATGTGGTATCGTACATAGCCCACCATTATTTACTACGGATAATGTTCCACACTTACATGTCTAATTCAACATCTATAAGGACTTTATTCATTTCCTACCAAATTCAATCCATTTAAATCGTAAATGATCTCAAACATACAATGCACCAATAATTGACAACATGTGTATTTAAGATGCATCGTTTACACATAAACTTACCTCGATGCAAAAGACGTTAATTTGCGGTTTAATCCGAAACCTTGCCTTTTCCACAGTCAAGGTTAATTCCGCGCTCTTCTTGATCTATAACAACAAAATTTCACTCATTCAATCATTTTATAATTATAATACATCATAACCTCTACTTGGTCAAAAATAACCATTTTGTCCTTATACTATGGCAAAATTACGATTTTGCCCCTAGGCTCGTAAATCATTTTTCACCATATTTTCTCATTAAACAAGCCTAGCTGAACATTTATTTCTCTTACAACAACTTACAAAACCATTTATTTCATGCATTTATTACACAATTTCAATCTTTGCAAACAAGTCCTATTTATGTGTTTCCATGGCAACACCCTTCACAAAAGTTGTTTCTCATCTCACTAACATTCATTTTCTTCCATAAAAACTCAACTAAAAACATAAAATCTCTCATGAAAAGTCCCTAAACTTTCAACCATTTGACAAATTAGTCCCCTCATTAGCTAGCTTAAGCTTTGGGGACTCCAAAAGTACAAAAACCATCAAAAATAATCATCAAAATGACTTACTTGCAAGGATGAGATGTAGCTGAAAATTTGAACTTCAAAAACCCCTATTCTCTCTTCAATTTTCGGTGGAGAAGAAGTGTGAATAGTAAAAGATGACAACTCTTTTATTCATCTTATTTTATTCATTTTTTTATCACCTAATGTCACCAAATTTTGACTAAAATTAATGCTCTTGTCCCCCTAAGCTATATGGCCGGCAAACACACATCTAATGGCCTAATTTCACTTTAAAGACCTCCATTTTGATATCCTTTAACTATTAGACACCTCTAGTTTGAAATTTGAAACTTTCGCACTTTATGTGATTTAGTCCTTTTTCACAATTAAGCATTAAATGCTAAAATTAATGCACTAAAATTTTCATACATCCTTATAAACATGCTACAACACATAAAATAATATAAAGATAATGTTTTACTCAACCTCGGATTAGCGGTCCCGAAACCACTGTTTCGACTAGCCCTAAAATCGGGCTGTTACAAGGATTCCAGATGACTTAAACATGTCCCACTAACCACCATTTCTAATACACAATTACATCTACAGTAACACAAAACATGGGTGTCGGACTTATTATCGGGAGAGTGCGCTAAATAAGGATCTTACCAAAATAAGGAACTTGCCAACTGCGAAATAAGAATCTACGAACTTGGTGAACCTCAGCAGAATACCTCTCCAGTAAATTTCACCATGCTAACCAGTCCAAGTCTCATGACTTAGGCGGTCTCACCAGCACAATCTTCCAAACAATACCAATTCGTTAAATGAGGGTGTGACATACCGAATTATAAACTGGATAGTGTGAGCTCTGGGTTGATTCAACCGGTGCATTCTGCGAAATGACCTATACAGAGGTAGAAAAATAAACAAGATAAGCATTACGAATGCTTAGTAAGTCCATATTAAATTCACTTAACTTACCCCGATAAATCAACATTTAAGCAATGAAAACATAATATAGCTAAGTACAAGAATCTTTTGGCATCCTGTTACTTTCATATACATTTCTATTAAATAATCAAATTGTCAGTTTTCTCATACATCAAGCCCTTATAAAGTATTTCACATATACATGTACAATAATTCAATATAGCATAACATATGATATCCAATTCGTACTTGATTTATTAACGTATATACTTAAGTTCTTATTCATCTCACATTTAATCTTTCTATTCATTTCGTATTCATTTAATTATTATTATTTTTATGCCCAGAGAACTATAGCAAAGGAATTTCGGATACGCGTAATAGAGTTGCTCACGTGTGTTGTGAATGAAATTGCTCACACAAGCTGTGAATTAGGATTTAACCTTTTTTTGATGCCACTCACACGAGCTGTGGAGAATCCACAACACATGTAGGATCTCAACCATCGGTAAGGTATCCAACACCGATATGAGGTACCTTATAATACCCATAACCTGTACCCGTCGCCAGATTAGGGTTACGAAGTATTCCCGTATAATTCAGATCAATCAATAACAGATAGCATTAAGTTTAATAAATTTAATTAACAAATTCAAAAATAATCAGACTTGAGTAAAACATACATTTATGGGCCTAAAAATGAGCCTATGGGGTCTTTAAAATAATTTAGGAATAATCAGGGAACAATTTGAAGCAAATCAATAAGTTCAAAGAAAAATTAAAAATTTTCAAAACAAGGGTTACACGGCCGTGTGTCCAGGCCATGTGACTAAGCTCAGACCGTGTGGCTCCAGACACGGCCGTGTGGCTATCCCACAAGCCCATGTGCCCAGATGTGTGTCCACCCGTGTAACTCACTGACTTGGGTCACATGACCGTGTCGCAGGCCGTGTGCCAGCCCATGTAAACCTTACACCTAACACGCTTGGGGTACACGCTCGTGTGGGTTGCTTGTGTGTGACAAATAGCCGTGTGACATCCCGTGTCCCAAGCCGTGTGTGCCCAAAAATAACCCAAAACATGCTCATTTTTCACCCAAATGCTTAGATACATATCCCAACTTATAGCACATGATCACAAGACCCTAAAACCCATTCAAGGACAACCAAAAAATGCCAAATCAAACAACCAAAGACCTAACCAATGAGTCATCAAATGACACCACAACACAATCACTTAACATTCTTTTGCCTTAGTTAAACTTTCAAATCATGATCACTTAGTCTCAACTAGCATATATTATGTTACAAGACTTACCGTTTGGCTCACACAACTATATCACTTGTGCCTAGGTTGATACCATACATGCATGTGTCACAGGGCTAGATCTTTCGTCTCGCGATCCGTGCGGCCTTAGGCGATCCGTTCGTCCAAACTCACCTAAGTCAGCCTTTACTCAAGTGAGGATTCCTTAAGAACTCCTTCAAGGTACCAATTTGTAGAGCGAAAGCAAACTTATGCCAAAAGAAGCTACAAAGAACAATAGAAAGCCACAGAAAAGAACACATACAAGGTGTTTGAGTAAATGCTATTAGAATTCTATTACTCTTAAGAATTCAACATACAATGGAATGAGTACAAATGAGCGGGAGGCTCTCTATTTATAGTTAAGCTTCCCCAAAACCGACGGTGAAGATACATTTACATCAACGGACGAGATTAACTATATCCCTTGATTTTAAGGATTTACAAGATATGCCATATCAAATCTAATCTAATCTTTACAAGATATGATTCTATCAATCTTCTAAGATTAGTTACCAAAATAACCTAAGTTGCCATATCTTCATTATCGGGCCAACCAGGCTTCAATCTGACAGGCTTCTCTAATAGGTTACCGAATCGGGCCAGTTCTTACGGCTAAATGATCCCCATCTAAACAATAGACCTCCATCGGATGCATTTGGTGCGATGGTCACGGGTTTTGAACTGCGACCTGTGACATTCTCCCCCACCCATTCTCGCAATGCCCTTGTTGCGACTTCTGAATGGCACTAACTTGATTCGCCTCGGTCTCGTCATGACACCTTAGCTTTTCCCTTCTTTTGGGACTTTTGCCCCAGCTTATGTCACTTCTTAACTCGAACCGTCCTACTCGTTGCATTTACTCTGGTCAACTGTCCAACTTGCATCACTTCTTTTCCCTTGAAGTTTGATGCATCACCCACCTCTCCCATAGGTGGAACCCTTGTCGATGACTCGGCCAACTCTGATGCTTCACTCAAATTGAGCCTCATTGGTCCCAGCTTCACTGTTTTCATCGCAACTTTTTCTTCTAAGTTCGATGAAAAACTCACCTCTTCCTTGGGTGGAAGCCCCTCTAACGACTCACCAAGTTCAGACATTGCCTTTCCTTTGACTACGGCTTGCTTTGGACAGTTTCACAACTCATGCAGACCATGGCACAAGAAGCACTTTACTCGCTTCTTTTTGCTTCTCTTTGCCCTCTTGGCTTCGACGTTTCCCTTGCTCGAACCAAGCTTCTTGGGCTCCTTATCTGCGCCATCGTCCCCTTCGATGACAGACTTATTCGGATACTTTCGCAACCTATGTGGACCATGACATAAGAAGCAGTCCACTGGATTCTTCTCGCTTTTGGCCTCCTTAGCTTCGACACCCCTTGCGCTCGAACCAAGTACCAAGGCCTTACCCATCTGCTTCTCTTTCTAAGACAGCGCGGATTTCTTCGGACATTTCTTCAATATATGTGGACCGTCATAGAGAAAGCATTTCAACTTGTCCCTTTTCCTCTTGGGTTTCTTCTTCCTAACTCGTGGTTTCCCATTACCACCATTGTCGCTGTTACAATTTGTAACACCCCATACCCGAGTCTGAGGCTTAGACCGGATACGAGAAGTTACTATGCTTGAACTTGCTTAATCAAGTACTTACGGCTATAAAATTTTGTTTCGAACTAAGAACTTATCTTTATTAATCAACTTGTACTTTTCCTGAGTCTACGAGGCCTTAAACTCATGTCCGTAAACTTTCGGAACTCAATCGAAAACTTTTCATTGAAACAGGGGTCACACGCCCGTGTAACCCTGAGACACGCCCATGTCTCCTAACCGTGCTTAAAACTCGAGCTTACTGCCAAACTTCACACGGCCATGGCACGCCTGTGGTCCTGGCCCGTGTGAAAAACCTTAGAATTCTGACTTATAACACACGGCCATGGTACGCCCGTGGACTTAGACCGTGTGCTACAACTTGATATTCGACTTAAGGTGCAATGGTGCGGGGTACACACAGCCTTAGACACACGCCCGCAGTGTCCGACCGTGTGGGCACTTAGAGGCTATTTACCAAGCCAATTGCCACCCTCAAATCAAGAGCAAATTCATACTATCTCAACAACTCAAATCACTACAACTTTAATGAACAATATAACATGCTCCATTGATATCAATAACATACATACTTAGTCAATCTTGGCCAATAATTTAGCCATTTACAAAAGAATAATAATAAACTTGGCTATACCAAAATAGCGGTTGATAGTGTGATTCGAGCTCCGACTTCAACGATCCATAAGTTAGCTTGGCGGGACTACATAGAAAGAAATAATAAAATACGTAAGCATTTAGCTTAGTAAGTTTGCATAATGCACATAGCAACGTACTTGCTTAATAGAAACCATTTGACATAAACAATGGCATCGTAAATTTCAGCTATAAAGCTTACTTACTCATACTTGATAGGCAAACAAAGTACCTGTATCACTAGATCACATTGATCAACATACTTGAACATAATACTCATAATTTCTAATTCATCATTCATAACATGAATAATATTCTTTATCACTTGATAATAACCTTACTTACTTAGCTTTCTTGGTATCTTTTTGGAGCTTAACTCGTTGCCCGATGAATTTATATGAATAACCGAGGATACTAAATCTTATCTAAATTTCGAGGCCATGACTTAACATGGACTTATACGAAGTCTTTCTTGTTCTCACCAATGCCATGCCTTAACTTGGACTTATATGGGATCTCTTTCCCTTCATAACTTTTCAATGCCAAGCTTGCCTTGGTCTTACATGATAACTTGTTCAATGCCAAGCTTGCCTTGGACTTACATGATAACTTACTCAATGCCAAGCTTGCCTTGGACTTACATGATATCTTATTCAATGCCAAGCTTGCCTTGGACTTACATGATATCTTATTCAATGCCAAGCTTGCCTTGGACTTACATGATATCTTGCTTGCTTGCCGATGCCATGCCTCGGCTTGGTCATATACGGACTTTCTTGTTTCATGTGGTAGATCGAGTATCCTAAGTTATTCAACTTCAATCGGGGCTTTCTCATGCATGATCTCATTAATTTCTTTGTTTAACATAACATTAAACGTTTTTCATAATAACATTGTACATTATACTAAGCAATTCAATGACATAAATCATAAAGCTTAGAAATCATACAAACTTACCTCAATATACAAAATGTATGTAGATATGCAATTTAGTCCTCGATTTTGTCCTTGCCTCGGTTTCGATCCGGGCTTCATTTTTCTTGATCTATAGTCATAAATATATCATTTAATATTCACATTGACTAAATTGACCCTTTACTCATACTTGGGCAAAATTACTATTTTGCCCTTATACTTTCTCATATTTACACTTTTGCCCCAAGGCTCGTAAAATAATTTTCATTCAACTTTCTTAGACTACATGCTTAGCTGATTCATTTTCTCTACTATAGCCATTATCAATTCTCATTATTTCTAATAGGTATGACTAATTTCAAAACTTTTACAAACTAGTCCTTATGCTCATATTTCATGAAATTCACATAGAAAAAGATGTTTATCTAACATCAAACTCTCATAAACTTCCATAAAACATCATTTAGCATGCATGTCATTAATGGGTAGATTTTTGAACATGCATCTTAGCTCATCTTATAGCTAAAAATAGCTAATTCATAATACGAGGACTTCAAAAACACGAAGAATATTAAAAACGGGGCTAAGATGAACTTACTAGCAAGCTTGAAAAAAATGAAGAACCCTAGCTATGGAGTCTTCAAATTTTCGGCAATGGAAGGAAGAAGATGAATGAAATTTTATCATCTTTTTCCTATTTTAATCACTTATTAGACAAATGACCAAAATGTCCTTCTCTTTAAAAATTTCTATTTTACTAACTCATGTCCATTTTTGTCCAAAATTTATAATTTGGGCAAATTGCTATTTAAGGACTCATAATTAATATTCTAAAGCTATTTCATACAAAATGCTTCTAGAAACTCACATTTTACAACTTTTGCAATTTGGTCCTTTTTGACCATTCAACTTCATTTTAGCAAAATTGCTTCATGAAACTTTCACACTAACATGCAAACATGGCATGAACCTTAAAAACTCATAAATTCACCTCAGATCCATGGTCTCGCACCACTATTCCGATTAGGCCCTAAATCGGGCTGTTACAATTCTCCCCCCTTAGGGATTTTCGTCCTCGAAAATCTTACCAGTGAAAAGGTTTGGGTACTGGTTTCTCATACTCTCTTCTGGTTCCCATGTGGCTTCTTCTATTCCATGCCTTTGCCATAATACTTTCACTAAGGCAATACTTTTCTTTCTTAGCTGCTTCACTTCCTGAGCTAATATCTTGACTGGTTCTTCACCATAAGTCATGTCGAGATGAATCTCTACCTCTGACTGGGGAATTACATGCGAAGGGTCTGATCGGTAGCGTCTTAACATTGACACGTGAAACACATCATATAGCTTTTCTAACTCTGATGGCAAAGCCAATCTGTAAGCTACAGGCCCAACTTTCTCAGTAATCTCATACGGTCCAATAAAACGTGGACTCAACTTGCCTTTTCAGCCAAATCTGAGAACTTTTCTCCAATGTGACACTTTCAAGAAAACTTTATCTCCAACTTGATACTCTATCTCTTTTCTTTTTAAATCCGAGTAGGATTTCTGTCTGTCTGAAGCAGCTTTTAAGCACTCTCATATCACTCTTACTTTCTCTTTAGCTTCTCTAACCAAATCAACCCCGTGAATTTGGTTTTCTTTGAGTTCGGTCTAAAATAAAGGTGTTCTGCACTTACGCCCATATAAAGCCTCATAAGGCGCCATCTTTAAACTCGACTGAAAACTATTATTGTAGGCAAACTCTACTAATGGGAGAAACTTTTCCCAACTTCCTCGGAACTCTAGAATACAACATCTGAGCATATCCTCGAGCACTTGAATTAACCTCTCTGATTGACCATCAGTTTGAGGATGAAAAGCGGTACTAAGGTTCAACTTTGTACCCAAGGCCTCTTGTAACTTCTTCCAAAACCTGGATGTGAATCTCGGATCTCTATCCGATATGATTGACAAGGGAACTCCATGAAGTCTTACTATTTCTGAAACATACAAGTTTGTCAACTTGTCTAGTGAGTAATCAACTCGTACATGTATAAAATGGGCTGACTTCGTAAGTCTATCAACCATAACCCATACAGCATCTTTCTTGCTCGGAGACAACGGTAAACCCGTTACACAATCCATAGTAATGCGGTCTCATTTCCACTCCGAAACTAAAATGGGTTGAAGCAAGCCTGGAGGTACTTGGTGTTCAGCTTTTACTTGCTGACAAATCATACATTTGGAAACAAATTCCGAAATGTCTTTCTTCATTTTCGGCCACCAATACTGTTGCTTCAAATCATTATACATTTTAGTACTACCCGGATGTACAGACAAACACCCGTTATGTGCCTCATGCAAAATTCTCTGAATAAGCTCCTCTTTTCTCGGTACACAAATTCTACCTTTAAACATCAAATATCCTTCAGAACTAATCCGAAAGTCAGATTCAACACCTGACTCGCACTGAGCTCTTTTGACTTGTAATTCACTATCTTCTTTCTGAGCCTCAGAAATCTCTTGGAGGAATACTGGTCTAGCTCTCAACTCAGCTATAATGGAACCATCATTAGATCAAATTATTCGTGAATTCATTGCTCTTAATGCAAATAAGGACTTTCTGCTTAAAGCATCGGCGATAACATTCGCCTTTCCTGGATGGTAGTCAATGACTAACTCATAGTCTTTTATCAACTCTAACCATCTCCTTTGCCTTAAATTCAACTCTTTCTGCGTCATCAAGTACTTCAGACTTTTGTGATCGGTGAAGATCCGACATCTCTCACCATATAGATGATGTCTCCATATCTTCAATGCGAAGACTATGGCAGCTAACTCTAGGTCGTGCGCCGGATAATTCTTCTCATGAGGCTTTAACTGTCTTGAGGCATAAGCAATCACTTTGCCTTCTTGCATAAGTACACAACCTAATCCATTTAAGGATGCATCGCTATAAACTATGAACTCTTTCCCCGTCTCAGGTTGTACTAAAACTGGAGCTTCACATCAATAATGCTTTCAATTTTTCAAACTTTGTTGGCATATATCCGCCCACTCGAACTTCACATTTTTCTCAGAATAACTTCGTCATTGGGGTTGCAATCATGGAAAACCCTTGACAAATCGTCTATAATAGCCGGCTAGGCCTAGGAAACTTCTAACCTCGGATATATTTCTCGGTGGTTTCCAATCCGTAATAGCCGAGATCTTACTTGGGTCTACTCAACCCCTTCTCCCGAGACAATATGCCCTGTAAATCCTACTTCATTGAGCCAAAACTCACTTTTACCGAACTTGGCATACAACCGATTTTCTTGAAGAATCAGAAAACCATCCGTAGGTGCTCAAGATGCTCATTCTCATCCCGGAATAAATCGTGATGTCATCAATAAAAATGACTACAAACTTGTCGAGGTATGGTCCAAGATGCGGTTCATTAAGTCCATGAATATCGCAGGAGCATTGGTCAAACCAAAAGGCATGACTAAAAATTCATAATGCCCATACCTTGTTCAAACGCATCTTTGGATACATCCGACTCCTTTACTCTTAATCGGTAATACCCCGATCTCAAGTCTATCTTAGAGAACATGGTGGCTCCTTTCAATTGATCGAACAAATCATCGATCCTTGGCAATGGGTACTTGTTCTTTCTCACACTTTATTAAGTCGACGGTAATCTATGCACAATCTCATAGTGCCATCCTTCTTTTCACAAATAAAACCGGAGCACCCTGGAGAGAACAACTTGACCTTGCAAAGCCTTTGTCATGTTAACTTTTGCAATCAGTATCTTCAACTCTTTCAACTCTGTTGGAGCCATTCTGTAAGAGTAATAGATATTGGTACAAGACGGAGCTAGCTCAATGCTGAACTCAACTTCTCTCGATTGGAGGTAATCCTCAGTAATTCTTCTAGAAAAACATCCATGTGCTCACATACTATCGAGTGCGGACTCAATCTTTAACTCTGTTTCTTTATCATTCATCACAAAGGCCAAATATGCCTCATACCCTTTTCTCATGTATTTCATGTGTCATCATATGGGAAATCACAACAGCAACCTACTCTGTTCATCTGATTCTATGTGAAGGGTGTCCCCATTCTCACATCTCATCTCAATGTATTTCTTCCCACAATTAACTATTACATTATGGGCAGTCAACCAGTCCATACCGAGAATGAGGTCAAACTCATCAAATGGTAACAACATAAGGTTTGCTTTAAAACAATGACCTCTAATCATTAATAGACAATCTTTACATACTTCATCAACTAACACACTCTTGCCTAAAGGATTAGACACCTTAATCATAAATTCTGTAGAGTCTATAGGCATACTCAAATCGGATACTAATTTCATGCAAATGTAAGAGTGTGTAGATTCGGGATCTATTAAAGCAATAACTTTGACATCATAAAGAGAAAAGGTACCCGTGATAACATCATGGGAAGATGCCTCTTCGCGAGCGCGGATGGCATAAGTCCGTGCAGGCGCCCTACCCTCGGGTCTCGCGGCCTGCTCTCTAGGGTTACCTCTTCCTCTTGCCCCACTTCCTGGGTTTCTCTGCGGTCTCCCTCTGACCATACTCCCGGATCTCGAGTTCTGAGCTCTCTCTTCTTTCATTGTGTCTGGACAATCCTTTATGTAGTGGTCTTGGGAACCACATCTAAAACATGCATTTTCGTGCGCTCGGCATTCTCCAAGATGACGTCGCCACATCAGGCATTTGGGTCTTTCAGATTGAAAGTTCCCCACACTAGCGATCAAGTAGTCAGCTTTATTTCCTAATCTTTGCTTACTCTTGTCTTTCTTTGAAAACCCAATGGAAGTAGCCGATCGGGTGGGTAAATCTCTTGACTTCTTGGATGAGGATTGGGATGACTTATTCCACTGTCTCTTTCTAGAGTCACGAGACTCAATTTCAGACTTTTTCTTCTCTTTTACTAGCTCTTCGGCTTTACAAGCTCTCTCCACTAGCACAATAAATTCTTTCAATTCTAGTACAAAGAACAAACAGCTTTGATGTCCTCATTTAGCCCATCTTCAAATCTTTTGCTCATGATGGCCTCGGTGGACACGCATTCTCAAGCGTGTATTGCTTTGAGTTGCACAAACTCACCATAATCGATCACCGACATCTTGCCTTGCTTTAACTCTAGAAATTCTTTTCTTTTCGATCTACAAATCTTTGATCGATATACTTTTTCTTGAACTCTTCTTGGAAGAATTCCCATGTGATCTTCTCCTTGGTACCACTGATACAAGGGTGTTCCACCATTGATAGGCAGAATCTCTTAAAAGGGAGACTACACACTTCATGCTTTCCTCAGGTGTGCATGATAGCTCATTAAATACCCTGATGGTATTTTCTAACCAAAACTCGGCTTTTTCCGGATCATCTTCTCTTTTCGCTCGAATTCTTCTTCATCCCATGTTTCATGATCCTATCAATCTGGAGGTTTGTCTCCTCTTACCACCTCTACTACTTGAGGGGCTACTGGAATAGGTTGTGGAACAGGTGGGGGTGGAGAGGGTTGTACATTTGGGTTCATACGAACGAACTCTGAATACCACGTATTCATCATGTGGAGGAAGGCTTCTCTAGCCCCTTCTCCTCCTTCTTGACTCACCGTAGTGGGTCTATTCTCATTCTCGTTCGGTACCGTCCCTTCAGCGGGAGCCGGCATATTACTTTCTACGTCATCCGCCATATCTCTTTTAGGATCCATTTACTATATATATAAACATAATTTAAGTCGTCAGGAGTCGTCACACTATCATTATAAAAACATTCTTACGTATGGCATGTATAGCTAGACTCGTGCTCCTACTACGTTAGTCTTAGAACCGACTAAACCGTAGCTCTGATACCACTAAATGTAACACCCCATACCCGAGTCCGAGGCTTAGACCGGATACGAGAAGTTACTATGCTTGAACTTTCTTAATCAAGTACTTACGGCTATAAAATTTTGTTCCGAATTAAAAACTTATCTTTCTTAATCAACTTGTACTTTTCCTGGGCCTACGAGGCCTTAAACTCATGTCTGTAAACTTTCGGAACTCAATCGAAAACTTTTCATTGAAACAGGGGTCACACGCCCATGTGAGTTGGGACACGCCCGTGTAACCCTGAGACACGCCCATGTCTCCTAACCGTGCTTAAAACTCGAGCATACTGCCAAACTTCACACGGCCATGGCACGCCCGTGGACTTAGACCGTGTACTACAACTTGATATTCTGACTTAAGGTGCAATGGTGCAGGGTACACACAGCTTAGACACACGCCCGTGTGTCCGACCGTGTGGGCACTTAGAGGCTATTTACCAAGCCAATTGCCACCCTAAAATCAAGAGCAAATTCATACTATCTCAACAACTCAAATCACTACAACTTTAATGAACAATATAACATGCTCCATTGATATCAATAACATACATACTTAGTCAATCTTGGCCAATCATTTAGCCATTTACAAAAGAATAATAATAAACTTGGCTATACCAAAATAGCGGTTGATAGTGTGATTTGAGCTCCGACTTCAACGATCCACAAGTTAGCTTGGCGGGACTACATAGAAAGAAATAATAAAAGACGTAAGCCTTTAGCTTAGTAAGTTTGCATAATGCACATAGCAACGTACTTGCTTAATATAAACCATTTGAAATAAACAATGGCATCGTAAATTTTAGCTACAAAGCTTACTTACTCATACTTGATAGGTAAACAAAGTACCTGTATCACTAGATCACATTGATCAGCATACTTGAACATAATCTAATTCATCATTCATAACATGAATAATATTCTTTATCACTTGATAATAACCTTACTTACTTAGCTTTCTTGTTATCTCTTTGGAGCTTAACTCGTTGCCCGATGAATTTATATGAATAACCGAGGATACTAAATCTCATCTAAATTTCGAGGCCATGACTTAACATGGACTTATACGAAGTCTTTCTTGTTCTCACCAATGCCATGCCTTAACTTGGACTTATATGGGATCTCTTTCCCTTCATAACTTTTCAATGCCAAGCTTGCCTTGGTCTTACATGATAACTTGTTCAATGCCAAGCTTGCCTTGGACTTACATGATAACTTACTCAATGCCAAGCTTGCCTTGGACTTACATGATAACTTACTCAATGACAAGCTTGCCTTGGACTTACATGATATCTTATTCAATGCCAAGCTTGCCTTGGACTTACATGATATCTTGCTTGCTTGCCGATGCCATGCCTCGGCTTAGTCTTATACGGACTTTCTTGTTTCATGTGGTAGATCGAGTATCCTAAGTTATTCAACTTCAATCGGGGCTTTCTCATGCTTGATCTCATTAATTTCTTTGTTTAACATATAACATTAAACGTTTTTCATAATAACATTGTACATTATACTAAGCAATTCAATGACATAAATCATAAAGCTTAGAAATCATACAAACTTACCTCAATATACAAAATGTACTTAGATATACAATTTAGTCCTCGATTTTGTCCTTGCCTCGGTTTTGATCCGGGCTTCATTTTTCTTGATCTATAGTCATAAATAGATCATTTAATATTCACATTGACTAAATTGACCATTTACTCATACTTGGGCAAAATTACTATTTTGCCCCTATACTTTCTCATATTTGCACTTTTGCCCCAAGGCTCGTAAAATAATTTTCATTCAACTTTCTAAGACTACATGCTTAGCTGATTCATTTTATCTACTATAGCCATTATCAATTCTCATTATTTCTAATAGGTATGACTAATTTCAAAACTTTTACAAACTAGTCCCTATGCTCATTTTTCATGAAATTCACTTAGAAAAAGATGTTTATCTAACATCAAACTCCCATAAACTTCCGTAAAACATCATTTAGCATGCATGTCATTCATGGGTAGATTTTTGAGCATGCATCTTAGCTCATCTTATAGCTAAAAATAGCTAATTCATAATACGAGGACTTCAAAAACACGAAGAATATTAAAAACGGGGCTAAGATGAACTTACTAGCAAGCTTGAAAAAAATGAAGAACCCTAGCTATGGAGTCTTCAAATTTTCGGCAATGGAAGGAAGAAGATGAATGAAATTTTATCATCTTTTTCCTATTTTAATCACTTATTAGACAAATGACCAAAATGCCATTCTCTTTAAAAATTTCTATTTTACTAACTCATGTCCATTTTTGTCCAAAATTTATAATTTGGGCAAATTGTTATTTAAGGACTCATAATTAATATTCTAAAGCTATTTCATACAAAATGATTCTAGAAACTCACATTTTACAACTTTTGCAATTTGGTCCTTTTTGACCATTCAACTTCATTTTAGCAAAATTGCTTCATGAAACTTTCACACTAACATGCAAACATGGCATGAACCTTAAAAACTCATAAATTCACCTCGGATTCGTGGTCTCGCATCACTATTCTGACTAGGCCCTAAATCGGGCTGTTACACCATTGCCATCAACAACATCTTCCTTGTGATCCTTTTCACATACACCCCATTCCTCGGACTTGGAAGACCCAAGCTTGTCTTTCCCTAGACCAAGCTTGACCACAGACTCTACTACCATCATGGCTTCCGATAGCATTTGGACACCTCTTTGTTCCACCTCCTATCTGACCCATGGCTTCAATCCATTCTAAAAAGCAAGCAGTGCTTCTTTCTTAATCACATCTAAAACTTGGAGCATGAGTTCCTTAAACTCTCTAACATACTTCCTCACTGTGCCCCGTTGCGTTATCCCTTGCAACTTTGCCCAAACTTCTTCCTCGGCAAACTCTGGGTAAAATTGTCCCTTCAACTCACATTGGAACTCTTTCCACGTCCCAATCTCACCTTGCCTTTTATGTGTGATCTTGTCTCACCACCATAAAAGCGCAATATCAATAAGAAACATTGAAACAATGTTTACCTTAACCACATCATCCACGATGCCTTTGGCACGAAAGTAGTTTTCCATCCTCCTTAAGAAATTATCCACATCACATGCAGACCTTATCCCCAAAAACTCTTTCGGCTTCGGGACATCCTCGTTACTAAGTGCTGCACTTGACACTCCTTTCCCCACGGCTGCTTGGCACAAGGCCAGCACTCCCTCGAGCTCCTCTATTCTTGTGCTCAAAGCCATCGTCGTGGCCATTGTTTCCTCCTTCAAATCCATCACCGTGGCTTCGAGAGCATTGTTCATCTCTGACAGTTTATCCCTGTGTGAATTAAACAACTCGTTTACCTTATCCATGGTGGAATCAAGAGACATCTTTACATAGTCTCTAGACTACTCTTTCCAGTTGTCTATGCGATCCTCGACCCATCGAGTGCCTCCTTTACGTCCTCATTGGACCCCTCGAGTTTACCCACACGTTCTTCTACTGCCGATAGCGTCTCCCTCAAAAACTTTTTGGCCCACCTTTGTTCGAACTCTTCTTTTAACATCCCAACAGTGCCTTCGAACTAATAGCTCTAATACAACTTGTCACGGGGCTAGATCTTTTGTCTTGCAATCCGTGTAGCCTTAGGCGATCCGTTTGTCCAAACTCGCCTAAGTCAGCCTTTACTCAAGTGAGGATTCCTTAAGAACACCTCCAAGGCACCAATTTGTAGAGCGGAAGCAAACTTATGCTAAAATAAGCTACAAAGAACAACAGAAAGCCACAGAAAAGAACGCACACAAGGTGTTTGAGTAAATGCTCTCAGAATTCTATTACTCTTAAGAATTCAACATACAATGGAATGAGTACAAATGAGTGGAAGGCCCTTTATTTATAGTTGAGCTCCCCCAAAACCGACGGTCAAGATACATTTACATCAACAGACGAGATTAACTATATCTCTTGATTTTAGGGATTTACAAGATATGCCACATAAAATCTGATCTAATCTTTACAAGATATGATTCTATCAATCTTCTAAGATTAGTTACCAAAATAGCCTAAGTTGCCATATCTTCATTATCGGGCCAACTAGGCTTCAATCTGACAGGCTTCTCCAATAGGTTACCGAATCGGGCCAGTTCTTGTGGGCCAAATGATCCTCGTCTACACAATAGACCTCCATCAGATGGATTTGGTGCGATGGTCACAGGCTTTGAACTGTGGCCCGTGACACATGCATCAAAAGGTTAAAAAACATAACCAAAAGCATTATCAAATTAAGTTATACAACACAAGCTATTATGCATCACTACATACAACTTTAAACCTCATATTACATGTCATATAAGCCAAGTTGTATTTCAAAATCTACCAAGAGGATCCTCAGATAGTGTGATTCTTCGAGTTGATCTGATCTCCCAACTTCCACAAAACGTATCTATAAGAAATAAAACAAACAACACGAGTAAGCTTTCATAAAGCTTAGTAAGTTCATCGTTTATACGATAAAGCTTATCGAATTAAACATAACAATTCAAATAACAAGATTAATGAATAGAGTTCCTGTCAAAAGGTTATTAACAGAGTTCCTGTCAGTCACAGTTAATAACAGGTGAGTAATGCTTAAACAATAGTACAATCAATTTTTCCATATTTCAATAACATTTAGCTATTGAAAATCAATGCTCGATGAACGATATACAGATACGAGTACATGGTTAACCATCCATAACACACCAGGCGCTCATACGAGCTAGACCAACCGATAACACACCTCGGCACTAAGTGCCTAGCCCGTAGGCTAACATCTAGCCTCGTAACACACTAGAAAACATTGTAATATAAAATGATAGTCTGCAACAAATGTAGGACCTCGGTATATTTAGTGAACAAAGGATATACAAAAACCATCATCACACCTCATACCAATCCCGTATCGCATGCAAAATAACCTATTGGCATGCCAGTCGTACTCTATCTGAAACACCCCAAACCCGGCCCACGAGCTTTGACCAGATTTGGTATGTTCCTCAAGTAAACCAGTTCAAAATTCTTTTGTTACTTAGGAAAAACTTGTATGATTTTTAAAAAATATTGTTTGGGTTGGGCTTGAGTTGAAAACAAATTTATCTTATGTTAAAACCCATTTATTTAAGGTGACAAAACATTTAGAGTTAATTTTAAAAAGGAATTTACTTAAAATTTAATTGATAAAAATCCATAAACATGATAAAGAAAAGAAAAATAAAGTAAAAATAAGAAAATCCATCTGGGCCTTGTGGCCTTATTACATCAAGTAAAACCCAATAATAAAATTAAAGATACTAAAAAGAAATAAAGTCCAAATTAAATAAATTCCTCAATTGATGCATGGCCACCTCAAGGTCTACCGTCCCGGTCCATTACTGCTCATCACCTGAAAAATATTCCCCAAACGGGGTGAGTCAACAGACTCAATGTGTACACAACACTAAGTCATAATAGAATCAGGCATGCAAATGATACACATTCAAATCATAGAATACAATTAATGATGCATTCCCAAACCCAATCCTAATTAATCATCCGCTACACACCACCCGCACTGCCAGCCTGCACCGTGGGACTACTAAGTCAACCCTCCATCCGCTACACACCATCGGCGCGATCATTTCACGATCGACGTGCTCACCGCCCATATAATTTGTGTCATTAGACACCATATTCAAATAATGTAACCGAAGTTACCAAATTCGGATAATGTAACCGGTTACCATATTCGATTTTGTGACAGACAAGAGTCACCATATTCCGTTGGTGAGACCAAGTCAACACCTTCTTCCCCTTTTCACATATATCCCGAATGCCCCATATATTTTATATCATGCATAACAAACTTAATTTCTCATTATTCACATGTAACAATATACATATTCAAAATCCTATCAAAAGTAGGAAACGTGCACAGGTACTTTTACCATATTTATGGTACTTAGCCATATTCACATTCTTATGCATATTCATATATTAAAATAATTGCCATATGATATATCGAAAGTTAGTGTGAGTACACACATTCTTAATAATACATTTAATTTAAACATAGCCATGAACCTATCAAAACTTAGGGTAGGGTACACACCGATTTGCTTAACGAATTCCTTGAAATCCCAAATCGATCTATCGCCTTAGATCTCAAATTCCTACATTTGATTAATCACTTACTAATTTAATAAAAAGCCATTCGGCCATAAATCCAAATCCTAGTAGGATTAGTATTCTTAAAACTTACCTTGAAATTCTTAAATCCCAAATTCACCGAATAACTAGGGACACGCGGCTTATGGTGTACCTTCGGAAAAGAACTTCTCCTTCCTTGTAGTCGACACTTAGTAAATCCCAAAGATCTCTTCTAAATGATATTAAGGGTATTAGAATCTTAATTTCGACAGCCTTAAAAGAAATAGAATGAGAATCTAACCTAATCTTACCCTTATCAAGAATTTGATGGAACTCTTGCTTGAACCCTTAGCAAGATTCTTCTACTATGGCTTTGATGTGGATAACAATTTCGGCTCTTGAGGCTTAGTGAGAAATCGACTAGGGCTATTGGTATCTTCGGCTTTTGATTGTGTTTGTAATAGAAGAAGAAAAAAAAAAGAGAAAAAGAGAATAATGGCGAGAAAAATTCGGCAGAGAGAAGAGGAGAAACTTTAGAGAATTTGTGAGAGGTTTTCTTGAAAAGAAAAGAATGAATGAAGAATAGCCTTACTCTTCCTTTTATAGCCAAAATTACTAGCTAGAGTCCTTTACTTGGCCACCACTCTTCTATTTTGATAGCTTTATCCCTTGATTTATCACTTTAATAAAACTTAATCCAATAATTATCTCTTATCTCTTAATAAAAATAATACTAATAATAATCCTCTTTTATCTCTTCCTTATCTATCAAAATAAAAGAAATAATATCCACATTTATCTCTTGAAAATAATCTAAAATAAATCCATTATTTATCCCTTATTTATCCACCTTTATCTCTTAAAAATAAAAGAATAAAAGCTCCTAATTTATAGCCATGTGCCAGTCCACCTCACTTCTTCCGGAAGCAAAATAAAATTTCTTTTATTTGCTTCCCATGTGACTCGAACTCAGCCCAACACCTTGCATGTGGCGCCATTTCCAGAGGCCCTAAGTGGCATCTCCAGCCACTTTTCCAAGCCTGTTTGTGTGTCAAACTTCTCCAACTTTTTCTTTTAAGGCCCTCTAGCCCTTATTTCCTATTTTGAACTTTAAAATTTGACATTTCGGCATCATTTCTAAGTTTCCTAAAATTTTCGATCGGCTCTGCTTGTCTGACCATTTTCTTACATTTCCGTGTTTCCGAAATGTTTACTTTCCTCTTTTGAATCATTTCCACATCATTTCCTTACATCCCCTAGTTTCCAAAAATGTTCACTTTCCTCTTTTAAACTTAACGTTTCCAAAGCATTTCCTTACATTTCCTTACATTTCTATACATTGC
Source organism: Gossypium sturtianum (assembly GCA_025698515.1). Lineage (NCBI taxonomy): Eukaryota > Viridiplantae > Streptophyta > Magnoliopsida > Malvales > Malvaceae > Gossypium > Gossypium sturtianum. Next base: position 102,045,974 of record CM046948.1, on the reverse strand, counting down.
CTTACATTTCCATACATTTCCATGCACCTTAGGGTTCCTAGAACTCCTCAGAACACATCCAACACACCCACTGAGCCCACTATCTCATGAATTACACACGAACGCATAACCCCTAATCTAGGATGTTACACTATCCTACGTTCATCAGCTCAGAGATATCAACAGTAATCACTGTTTTATCAAATCGTTATTTCAGTTCTTATTTACATGATATCAATTCATTAATCAGCAATCAACAAATAATTTTCATTTAACATATATTTAAAACGTATTAGAATTAACCGAACGAACTTACCAGACTAAACTACAGCAACGACAAAGTACAAAAACTATTCTGTAATTTTCTCTTTTCCTCAATTTTCCACTCGTTCTTTATCTAAAATAATAATTTCATTCAATTAACTAATTCCAACAGCAAAATCAACTCATTTTATGCAATTAAGTCCTTTTTGACTTTTTTACAAATTTACCCCTGACATTTCACTTTTATGCAATATAGTCCCTAGGCCCCAAACATGCATTTTAACCAATATTAATTAAAACCCAGCCTAGCCAAATCATATAAGACCTCATTACAGCCTATACTTGCTGTTATTTCACAACAAATCCTTGTACCTTTACTACTTTCACATTTTAGTTCTTAAACATTAAAATTACCAAAAATTACTTTACAAAATAGTCTAAATTAACAACCAAGCTCAATAATCTATCATTAAACTTCAAGAACACACTAAACTTATCAATGAAATAATCCACAATGTTTAACAGTTTTTCAAATTAGTCCTTGAGTTCGCTAGATTAAGCTAATATGAACTTAAAAACATAAAAAAACACTAAAAACGGACGATGATCACTTATCTAACCAAAGACTCAAGTTTGGCGGAATGGTTTCTCCAATTTCTTCTAGGGCTTTCATTTTCTAATGCATGAAAGAAGAAGATGATACTAAATTTCTATTATGTTTTAATTTAAACCATTTATTTACTAAATTTACAAATTTGCCCTTTTGTAATCACATACAACTTTAGCAAATATAAGTCCAAAACCGTCCACCAATGTTAAGGATGGTTTAATTACCATTTCAATCCCTTTGATTTTCCCTTCTAACAAATATAAACCATCTTTTTCGACCTTTACAATTTAGTCTTTTTTAATTAATTAGGATCTAATTACAATTAATCACAATCTAGAGAATTCCACATCATTTTTTTACCATTTGGCCATTTAAGGAGGTCCAATTGCACAATTAGTCCTTCAATTATTTTTAATTATTAATTAATTAAACTTTATTTCGATTTAACCTTAAAGTATTAGGACCTAATGAATAAATAACCCAAAGGTTAGTGGAATGATTGACATCCACCACCGCTTGGACTTTTTGACCATGGTTTAATCACCATTTTGGTCCTTTTAGTATTTTAAATCTATAGCAATTAAATTTTACCTCTTTTTCAATTTAATCCTTTTACCTTAATTAACTATCTAAACATTAAAATTTCTGAACCAAACCTTCATATACCCAAATAATTACTCTGTAAATATTTGATAATAATATTCACAAGCTCAGTTTACAGAAACAAGGTCTCGATACCTCATTTTCTGAAACCACTTGACTTCTAGAACAACCACTTATACTAACCCTTAATTCAATTAATTAAAATTCATCAAATTATATTTCAGTATAAAAATTATTACTGACTCATATAATTTGAATACTAATTATATGAACTTACTCGTCGGATTTATGGTCCTGAAACCACTGTTTTCAACATCACTAGAAAACGGGATGTTATATACCTGATACTTTTTAGACACTGGTACAAAGTACCTACTGCTTTTTAGACCCTAATGACATGTCATTTGTATCCTAGTCATTCACTAAGTTCACATGGGCCTCTATTTCACATTCATTCCATTTTCAATCTTTGTAACTATATACTCACTTTTCGTATTTTCGATAACAATTCACATACATTCATGGTGAGTTATCATCATGTAAACATCATTCAATCATATCACAACTTCAATCAGTCAATAATACACATCTAGTCACTATTATCATTTATATTTCTTATTGTACAATTTAGTCTATTTGATGCCAAAAGCTTTATACATATAACATTTTTAACTAACAGAAAAACAGAATAATACAAACATATCAAGAATTAATAAAGTAAGTCTATACGAACTTACCTGATATAATAATTCTATTTTAATTTTATCAGTTTAAAATGTCTTATAACAATACCTGGTATAATAATTCTATTTTAATTTTATCAGTTTAAAATGTCTTATAACAATTTGTTTCATGCATATAACAGTCCAATTTCATTTTACAACAATTCCCTAAAGTTTTACTTTTTATTCAATTTAGTCCCTAAAATCGTAACTACCATAACTTTCACATTTGAGCCCCGTTTTACAATTTGATATCAATCACATCCTTCTACAGCCTTCTAGTATCTATAATTATAGAAATTTCATGTAAATTTCTAATTTTTTACAATTTAGTCCCTATACTCAAAACTAACAACTTTTACTTTACAAACTAGTCATTTTTCATATCTAAGCTTCAAATCTACCAAATAACATCAAGAACTTCAAGAAAACATCAATGAAAACATTTTGAAACTTTAACAATTTTGAGAAATAATACCTGGGTTAGCTAAATCAAGCTATCACAATCTCAAAAACATAAACTTTACGAGAAATGGGTTTGAATCCACTTACCATGCACTTGGCCGAACCTTAGAAGCTTAGAACAATGGCTTCTTATGTTCTTTATTTTTGGTTTCAGTGGAAGAAGAAAAATGATGAACAACCTTCTTTATTGTTCCTTTAATTTGTTTTATTATTTTATTTGCTTTATTATAATTAAAATTTTATTATAAAATATAAACATTCCACACCTTCTGTCCACTATCTAAAAAAATTTGGTGTAATTGTCCTTTTAAGCCTTTGTTTAATTACTAAATAACTGCTCTTAGAAAATAACAATCAATAGCGATTAACTTTTACTATTTTTATGATTTAGTTCTTGTACCATAATTAGTCACTAATTCGGTAAAATTTCCTATCCAAAATTTAATTAATCTATATAATAACTTTGTAAATATTTAATAAAAACATTTTCATGCTCGGTTTATGACAACAAGGTCTTGATACCTCATTTTTCAACACCATTGACTTTAGGGTCAAAACACTTGTACTTTAACTAACTATTCAATTAACAAATTCGTCGGACCAAATTTCAATATACTACTATAATTAACTCGTAAATGTTAATTAATAATATTTACAGAATCACTCGTCAAAATTTGATGTCTCGAAACCACTAATTCTGACACCATTAAAAAAGGTTTGTTGCAACCTTAATCCCGAGTGGATGATGAATTATGTATGCGTTACTCGTATACTTTGATGTAAGTAAAAGCCTAAGTTCAAATAGATAAGGAACCGAAAGATGGTGCAATGGGTATACAACTTCAGTAATATGTAGCATCATTCACAATAGTAGAATTCATAGTTCAAGAAATAGACAAATGATATCCTCTTATTGACATTACATGATAGATGAAAAGTAAACGTGACCAAGGGTCATTTGTCTTTGTGATAAATGACTTAATTATTATTTGATAGTAGTTGACCTTTCATGATGGAAGATGTAATGGTTACCATGAGATAAAATAGAACCATATTGGAAGAATGAATTTATCTCAAAGAGATTAAGGATATCCTATGAGGGTAACACACTTATGACAAGGTCATTGGATGAGCACAGATTGAGTAGCATTCATAATTGTATGTAATTAGGGAGAGCACAGTCACGATACTATAGTGGAATAACTTCGTGACTAAATGAGTTTACAATTAATAGGGAAAAAGTTGGAACTTAATTGTAACATCCCGAAATTGGGCCTAGTAGAATTGGGCCAAATGGGCCTTGAGCGTAGAAGCGTTTTAAAATTTTGAGAACAAGAGAATGGCATTATTTCAAGTTGGACTTATTAAGAAGGTAATTTTGAAAGTTACGAGGTTTCTATGAAGTTCCAGGTTCAAGTTGGGCCTTAGTAAAATTTTGTGTTTAAGCCTATTAAGGAGAGATAGTAAGTGGCATCAAGGCTTATGGAAATAAAAGAGTAAATTGCTAGCATAAATGAGCAATTGGTAAAAGGGTTATGGCGCCACATGTAGTACCTTGAGGGAAGAGGTTCAAATCCCATTGTGTGCAAACTTTAACTATTATTTTTGCACTCTTTCCTTAAGTGTCGGCCAAGCATGTAAATAAGGCAAGGTGGACTTTTATTTTTGGCAAGATGACTAAGGAAAATAGGAAAGGATGAATGTGAGGAAAGAAATCAAGAGAAAGGGGAAAGTAGGGGGAACATGTGACCTTTTTCAAGGGATGTATTATGGAAAGGGTGGTTGGCAAAATTTTGACTATTAGGGACATGAATGTGGACGATTTTGGGGCTAAAGGGGGTGATAGCTGAATTTTGCTAGGAGTTTTTGGCAAAGCTAGTGCTTGAGAGGTTGTTCTCTTTAGTTTTTTGTATCATTCTCTTTCTCTCCAAATTTCCTCTTCTCTTTGCCGAATTTTCAAGCCTTTAGTGTGCATTTTTGTTTCTTCTTTTCTTCCTTGTTGCCAAAAGTACCTAAGCCTTGGAAATCAAATTGTTCACTCGTTTTCCTTTGGAAAAACTGAACCCTTCATTTCTTCTTTATCGTTCTTCTCATCCGTATTAACACTCACTCCTTTGGTCAATCGGTAAGTGGTTCTATTCAAACATTTTTTTTTATTTTTTCTTTCTCCTAGCCGAATATATGTCTTGGCATGGGATGGTCCTTTTAACCGAGACCATCGTTTTATTCTACCCTCTCAAACGAGATTATTTTCTCTTTTTCGTAGTGTTTTAAGTGGGAGACCGTGTATTGTTCTAGCCGAAGTCAAACGGTGGAAATTGGATCCAATATCGATAAGGTAAAGGGGTTCATTTTGGATTTTTCGTTATATCTCTATTTGGCTATGTTGCAAATCAGATTGAAGTTTCGACTAATCAATTATGTTTTAGGGACGAAACCACTCGATATATCCTATTTGCAAATCCTTCGGATATAGTGGGTCAACGAAGAGTGGTTCTTTAGGGAATCCTAATCAAGGTGTGTAATCCCGTACCTTCCGAATACATGTTTGATATGGTGTGTAATCTCACATCTCTCTGAAAGTTTGTATGATATGTTCTGTGATTTGGTCAAAATACCGAAGAAAATCGAAAACCGGCATCCGTGATCACTCGGGCGTGCGTATGATCGTAGTGGTAATCGTATTTTGTAATAAAATAGTTTCAGTTAGAAACAGTGACGTGTATTTGAAAAATCACGAAAAATAGGAGAAAAGGAATTACAAAGTGAATAAGATATCAGATTAAAGCTTACTGTGTCTATTTTGATAAGGAAGAAACGGAGAAGGAAAAGGAATTCTATATTCTGAGATATTTTAATTTTAGTGAGACTGGTTCTGAATGACTTCGTGGTTCCCTGATCTATCTTGGAAAAATCGTATAAAATTGTACAAAGTGAATTATGAGATATAGTTTATATGTACAGATTCCTTAGTGAGTCTATTTTCAATAGAAACAAGTAGGAGCAACATATAAAAACTGTAAAGTGAGATATTTGAATTTTGGGTAAGAGAGGTCAGAATCGTTGGTCAGTGAAACAAGGGAATCTTTAAGGAATAAACTGTACTAAATGACTAAGTCAAAAATTCTGGAAAAATTATAGTAAGAATATATATGAGTCTAGTCTCAAGGAAAATTTACGGAGTTAGATTTTGAGATTCCTAACTCAAGTTATAGTCAATTTAGATAGTACGACACAGATGGACAGTTTCGATTTTTATGCTCCACATTAGTAGTTAAGTCTAGGTTGCGAAATTTTCAAAATACCCTTAGGTTGCGAAATTAACGAATTACCCTTAGTGGGTAAATTATCGAAATTACGAAAATGCCCCTATGGGTCGAAATTACGAAAATGCCCCTAAATGGGCCAATCTGATATTTTGATAAATGGGCCAATCTGATATTTTGATAAATGGGTCGATCTGATATTTTGCTATATGGGCCAATCTGATATTTTGATAAATGGGCCAATCTGATATTTTGATAAATGGTCCAATATGATATTTTGCTATATGGGCCAATCTGATATTTTGATAAATGGGCCAATCTGATATTTTGATAAATGGGCCGATATGATATTTTGCTATATGGGCCAATCGATATTTTGCTAAATGGGCCAAATATGATATTTTGCTAAATGGGCCAAATCGATATTTTGCTTAATGGGCCTTTTGATTAATTGTTGTAATGGGCCATAATTTTGTAATGAATATCCGAATAAATTATTGTGAATGGCTATGCATTATATACATGATTTGCATGGGATGGGATAATGATGAAGAGAAGTTCGTAGCTCACATACATAATTACAGTGGCTCTGCCACAAATATGAAAAATGGCGATGCCATGTAAATTCTGTTAATCTGGTGGCTTGTCCACAAATTTGATATAATCGGCTTAATGCCTACGCTTGGTGTGTTGGCGGGGTGGGTGACTAAAGCTCCCACAGGTGTCTTTGGTTGGTACGGGTGGTGTGTAGCGGATGGAAAACTAGGTTTGGTTTGGGAATTGCATATCATATGCATATTATATTTGATACATTATTGTTGTTGTAAATGGACTTAGGCCCAAAATATTGCTAATTGGGTTCCGGCCCAATAAATAACGGTAAGGGGATTTCACACTGAGTTCTTGTAACTCACCCCCCCTTTCTCTTAACCCTTGTAGGTAATGCTTGATGATATGGACTTGGGCTATGGATGACTCGAGGAGGCCATACTTGGAAATGGTTTATTTGGACTTTAGACTTCTTTCTCGTTTATTTTATTACTTTACTATTTTGGGTTAAATGTTGTAATAAGGCCTCTGGACTATTTTTATTTTTACTTTTTGGTTGGGATGTTTTTATTATTTTTCTTAAATTGTTTAAAAAGGGGAATTTTCTAAAAACTTAAACAATGGTTTCCAAAATCGATTAACAAATGGATTTCAAAATAAACTTTTACAAATATTTTTAACACGGATATTTTCTCTCGAATTATCAACAATATTTTCAAAAGCCACGGTTTTAAAGCTCACTACCTCGATTTTCGACTCATCAATCAATCTCTCAAAAATACTTGTATTTTATCTACGTTTCCGCAACGATTTCAAAATGTTTCTGCAACTCTATTTCTAAAAATCACATTTTTGTAAAATGTTTATTTCAAATATGCTTTCGCCACCAAAAAGGTTTTCTTTAAAGATAATTACATTTTCAAGTAGTTAACAATTGCTTAAGTGTTTTTGGTTTTAACAAAGAGGCTGTACTTCTCAAGCAAGTTTTTAATAATCGTAAAGATGGTTTTTACTACCATGTGACACACCAGATTCGGGCCTAACTTCTAGGCCGGGTTTGGGGTGTTACATTAATTATAAATCATTTGAGCCCTAATTACATATGTCCAATCGGTCTCTCCGCTAGCTTGTTGAAACTAGAAATGAATTGCATGTAGACTCAAATTAACATAAATGAATAGAAATGATAAGTTAAAGAAATGTGTTACATTCGAAAATGAATGTGGTTTCTCACTAAGTATTGAAATGACTTGAGAATTAATTTAATTTTTTGAATGATTATTAATTAAATAATTGAATTTCCAAAATGGAATTAAATTAATTGGTCATTTTGATTCCGCTGAATATGGAAATTAAATATATTTTCTTATAGATTCTTTTATGGTAAAGTTGTTATGACTCTAACGAAATTTGAATTGGGTTGAGAAAATTATTTAATTAGAAAATTAATTAATTTAAATTAATTTAATAAATAATATTTATTTTGGGAAATAGAAAAACATGTACTGGGTTAAATTAAATTATAAAGTAATGAGTTAAAAGTCCAGGAAGCACATATAATTGGTCCAAATACATGAGAGGCTCAATACTACTCCCTCTTGATGGTCACGAAACTAACTAAAATTTTGACTAAGGAAAGTGCACTTATCAATTGATAGTATAGTTACAGTGAGCAAAGATATTGTTCCCACGAGGACTACAATTACTAGTAATTACTGTATTTTTATTATTTAACCGAATAATTCAAATGATCGATTAAAACTAAAATTAACTAATGAATGCGACAGAAAACAAAACACAAAAATAATTGAATAACAACCAAGAAACGAAACAATATTCAGGAAAGAATCCACCCAGATTCATCTGTCACTATCAATCTAAATTAAGCAATTTCTTTACTTAGCAACTTGATCCGTAGAAATCCCTAAATTATGCTAATATCTCTTTCGAGCATAAGAGCAACTGAATCTAGGTTGATTAATTGAAATTTGTTTATAATTAAAACCCCTATTATCGCATTAACTCGTGCTATGGATTCCCCTATTAGTTTTGACTCTAATCCGATAGATATATGCCGTCCTATTTCTAGGATTGCATGCAACTCTATTCAATTATGCAAGATCCAATCTTAAACAGGGTCTATTCAACCACCGATTTAAGCATATTGAACATGGATCAATAATCTAGAAATATCACACCAAGAATTAAACACACATAATTGAGAATAAGAAACTAAGTATTTTTTACTTAAAATAAAAACAAATGACAGAATTCATCATAGGGTTCATCTCCCCTAGGTATTTAGAAAATGAGTTCATGTTTGAAAATAAAAAACATCCAAGATACAGTATAACTGAAAGAAATAAAGAAACTCATGACAACTTCCTAAGAAATCAACTGGGAATCTTCAATCTTCACAGAAATATGTTTCAAAGTTGACTTCAATGGTGTTTTTCGAGTTGTTTTCTTGAGTATTCTCTGGCGGCTCCCTCCTATCTTCTTATTTTTGTCATATATATGTCTTAGAATGCTCGAAAAACCTAAAAAACACAACTTTCTGCTATTCACTACACAATCTCGTTAAATTGACATGGACATGTGGTTTGGCCGTGTGAAAAGGTGTAGCCCATGTGACTCCTTCAACTTGTTCTGACGTTTCGGTTTTCGCTCCTTTTGCTCCCAAGTGCTCTATTAAGCATTAAAACATAAATTTAAAAGATTAGGAGTATAAAATTCACAATTAACATTGGATAATCACCCGAAAATGCATTAAGAATGAGGTTAAAATATGGTACTTTTAGCACTTATCACCTCTCTCCTAATAGAACTAGGGGACTAGTTTTTCTATCAGATAAGTATTATATGTATTTTACTAATTCAACTAGGATTCTTCTATTTCTCCCTATAAATAGACGAAACTGATAAGGCTATATACACAAGTCATATACAACTTTGAGATATTGTTATTCTGCTTGAAAATAGTGAGAAATTATTTCTAATTATAAATTTTATTTTTCGGGAATAACAATTCTATTGGTTTTTATAGAGAGAGAGATTTACTTTTTTACTGAAAGTAAGAAAATTATTTTTGATTCTATGTTTTATTTGTGATTGTTTAAGCCCACACTTGAAGCGGTTCATGGTACAAGAATAGCGGAGAAGACCATTCGGTTGGAAGCCGAAAACGTAAAGGATCTGTCTTGCACAAAGCACATGTACTTTTTAGGAAAAGTTTATTGTTATAAATACTACAAACCAGCTTGATATTTAAAATTTTAGTTTTCACTGTGACACAAAACCATTTATTAAATCGGATTTTTCCAACAACCGGTATGAAAGCCAGGTTGTGCTATGTTTATAGTATAATCTGATACCAAAATTTTCTCTCTTCTTCATGTTTGGTTAATTTTTTATAAGATGTGACATTCTTATAATTATTAGCATGTTTTGCGTTACATTTATGAATGAATGTTTTATATTATTATATTATTTATATGATAAAATAATTTTGCCAAAATTTTGATTCCTATAAATTAAAGTGGTTGTAATTATTATTTTAATAATTTTTGGGATACGTAATTAGATCGTGGACTATCATCTCCATGTAGGTTTTATTTAATTTTTAGAATAATTCATGTGTGTCGGAAATGAACATAAGTCTTATGTAACCAATTTTTTTGGCGAAACTCAGAGAACCAGGATGCATCCAAGATTGATTGAGACGACACAAACCCGACCCAACCAACTAGCAAAAGATCGACGGTGGTCGTTGACGGCGGTGGCCTGACAATGGTTGGTGCTGGCTGGCGATGGTTGGCGGCGACCAGACGACAGTCCGATGGTGCCCGACAGTGGCCAAAGGCAACTCAATGATGGTCCATGGTGGTCAGTGGCGGTCTAAAGATGACAACGATGTCAACCGTGGCGGCAACGAAAGTTCGTGGTGGTGACAATAGATCCCTTCGATGGTTTATGTTTGTAATATGTTATGTAATTTAGAACACATAAAAAATTAAATCTATAATATAAAAAATATTAAGTTGACTAGGTATAGAATTTTAATAAATGAGAAAATATATAAAATTATTAAATTTGAATTATAAGTAATATAAATATTTGTCAAAAATTTAATATGATATGAGCGGCTTAAAATCGACTTAGATTAACCATTTACAAGTATGGGCAAGTTTAAGTAAAATTTTAAGCTCATATTTCAAGTTGAGCTAGACTTGAATAAGTATAAAGTGTGTTAATATTATACTTAAACTCGACCTAAAACTAATCTAGCTTTGCTCATGAGTACCTCTAAGAGGGTTTCTTTTCCAAAATTACAGTTGATTTGAGTTCAAATTCATGCTAAGCTCATTGCATATCAAATTACTTTGTGTTAAGACTCTTTTTGAGTTCGAGTCATTACAAATTATGTGAGCTCATTCAAATTGTTGATTCTTTTTATGGTTAAATTGGATTTGATTGAACTGAAGTTCAATTGGATCGGATTGAAATTTGAAGTTGGAGGCTAGAGTGGAGGTGTCTAATATCTATCAATTACATAAAAGGAAGGTCCAAAGATGACATGTCGGATGCTTTTCTTTTCCCTTCTTTTCTCTTTTACATTTTAGAAATATTGTTAAATTTTAGTCTTAATCCTTCTATTATGTTTAGTTTTGAGATTTAATCTCTATGCTTTAATTTCTAACATAATTGGATGTTTACATTCTTATAATATTATTAATTAGTCCAAATAGTTTGTATTGTGAACTCTTCGATTAAAATATTACATAGTTATACACAATTTAAATGCCTTGAGAGCTTTTCGAGACTAACATGTGGCTTTCTGTTTCTTTTAAATTTGTGCTTTTTTTTTTACATTATAAGATAGATGATCAAATTTCAAATTTGGCCTTTGGTTTTGACATAATTTGATCAATCTATACTTTTATAATATCATTTGTAAATCTAAATAGTTAATATTGTTAATTATTGATATAAAAAAAATTATTTTATCATGACAAATTTGAATGGGTATTTTTTTTAAACCTTAATCAATATTTTCAACATTATTTCTATTATTATATAAATACCGAATAAATTATTTTAATTTCAAAAACTTATACCAAAAGATTTAATAAATTTTTTTAATAATGATAATAATTAGACGCAAATTTTAACTTTTAAATATAGAAAATATTTAGGTATGTAGAGAATAGTTTAACATTCAATTTTTTTTCTCTATTTAACAAACAATACGTATGAGGCGGTTGGCGGTTGGTTAATGGTAGCTGCGTCATGTAAACATATAACGTGGCAACATTTCTGCAATCGGAAGAAAAAAAAATATAGAAAAAGTTTCGTAACCCGGTCCCAATCACAAGCTTCGTTCAAAGACGCATTTTCACAAACAAGTTGTGAGCACGACTCAAAGCTTAGGTAGGTGCTCGACTTCTTTCGCTTTCCTTTGTACCGTTCGCTCAATGAGGAATGTCTTCGCTACTCTCAACCGTCATCGCCGTCTCACATTGCTCTCCACTGGTATCATTCTTCCTTTCTATTAGTCTTTCCTTTTCCGTCCCCGCTTATTATTCTATCAACATTAATATCAATTGTTCTTTTATTTCCTATTGCTGCACTGTGCTTAATTTTCTTCGATGCTAGTATTATCCTGATAATTTAAGTTTTAGGATTGTGAAGCACTTTTATAGCACCGAGTTGGGCATTTCTGGAACTCCCCGGAAGTAATATTTTGTTGGTCATATTTGTTTTACCTTCGGTTGTTCATTTAGTAATGTTCTTACGACCTTGAGTATATGTGGATGTTACTGTTTATATTAGTTGATTACTTATACTGCTTGCAGCTGTAAACCATAATAGACATGTTGGAACTATGCTGCGTTATTCTGTTTCTCCGGAAGTTCAGATGGATACCAGGCATCGATTATACTTGTTGCAACAACATCTGTAAGTGCATTCATATTTACCACTAAATTTTGCTGCTCGGAATTGGGTTATGTAATAAATTGGTCTGTGAATGTGGAGTGTCTCTAACATTTGTTTTTTTTTACCTTTTTTGTGCAGGTTTTCTACAGGTTTTGCCAGTGTGCATGGTGAGAGGCCTTCTGCAGAGTATGCAAAGCTGAGGAAAGAATCATTGGAAAGTGAATTTGGGCATACTGTTGGAACGCACAGCTCAACAAGCGTTTCTGCTGTATACCGATTTGGCCCATTTCTGGCTTTGTATAGAGCAGCAATCATTTCATTTCATGTATTGAAGTTGACCATTTGGCAATTCTTTTTTCGAGACATAAAAGAGCGTGCTGTGAAGGTATTATATGAATTTTATTCTTAAACCTGTTCTGTTTAATAACTTGAATTGGTTCTATTATTCTTGCATGCATCTATATTCATCCAATATGAGAGCAGAGTAAAACATCGAAACCATAGCATAATCTGGCTGACTTTGTACTAGAAGTTTGCATGCTTTAGTGTTGCAATTTCATGTTATTTGGCCAATGGTTTTGCTGAAACTATCATAATTTCCTATTTCCTCTTTTATTTTTTTTTATTTTTTTTTTGTTACTACAAGCTTATTGTATTTTTTACATTCTTTCAGTTTCGTGAGATGTTAATCCACTTGGGTCCTTTCTATGTTAAGGTAAGTTCCTTTATCTTTGTTTTATCGTACTCTTTATTTATTCCGAACTGTTCCTTTAAGTTTCTTATTGGGCTTTGTTTATTCTAGTTTCCCTTTACCAGAGTTTTACAAAAAGTTAAATTCTACTATTAGTCCCTGTACTTTGTGAAAGTTGTGGATTTAGTCCCTATACTTTAATTTGGTCATTTTCAATCCTTTTCAAATTTTAAAATTTAACTCATCACCAAACGATAACTGTTAAATTCACTAAGTTCTACTATTTCCAAGATTTGATGCATCAAACATGGTATCATATGTGAATGTCATATCAGCTTGTTATTTCCACATATTACGCATTAAAAATTCAGTTAATGGTTAACAATTGTCATTTGCATCAAGACTAAAATTTCAAAATTCGAAAACTATAGAATTTGATCCAATTGGAGAATATGGACTAAATCTGCTATTCTATGCATAGTACTGGACTATTAATTAAATTTAACCAAATAGATTTAACTGCTATTGATTGGGTCAGGACTAAATTTTCAAAATTCAAAAAGTACATGGACTAAAATTGACCAGTTCGAAAAGTGCAAGGACTATAATTAATCAAATTAAAGTACAGGGACTAAATCCACAACTTTCGCAAAGTAGAAGGACTAATAGCAGAATTTAATCATTACAAAATTTTGCAAACTTTATGATATGGACGCTTTTATTGAAATAGGAGTTTTTAGTTTTATTTATTTATTATATCAGGTTTTATTAAGAGTTTTAGTTTTACTTATTTTCTCTATTATATTAGGTTTTATTTCCTTCATAAACTCTAAGTTAGGAATTCTATTAGGACTCTTTTCTTTGTTATTAACAATCTATAAAAGGGTGCCAATATGAAATAAAGAGATAAACAATTATTCTATCAATAAGAAACGTTATTTTGAGAGGGGGTTCAGTCAAGGACGAATCTGCCTTTTGAGTAACCATAGGTCGAAGCAAGAATTCTTTCTCGTCTAGACCTGTGGCTAGATCCTGCGCCAAAATGGCTACAAGGCAACAAGCATTAGAGGAGCAGGTGGTGATATTATCTCTTTCGGTCCAAAAGATAACGAAAGGGGATTCAAAGAAAAATAATGAAGAACAGGGCAGCAGCGGAGGCACGAAAAGGAACTCAGACTCGCAACACGGTGGGTGCATGGTGCCACGATACTCTAAGATGGAATTTCCCACTTATTATGGTGTTAAAGACCCTTTAGGGTGGTTGAAAAGATGCAAATTTTTTTTGGCAATCAACGAACTAACGAAGAAGACAAAGTAGGCTTAGCTTCATTCCATCTCTTAGGAGAGACATAATTGTGGTTTCACCAAATGGAAGAAGAGGAGGCAAATCTTGATTGGGGGCGCTTCAAAGAGTGTTGTCATGTAAGGTTTGGGCCACCTATGAGTAATAACCCCTTGGGGGAACTTGCCAGCCTGAGACAAACTGGGATTGTAGAGGAATATCAACGTCAGTTTCAATCGCTATTGGCTAGGACTGCAAATTTTAAACCTCAACAACAAGTAAACCTCTTTACTGCCGGGTTGGTAGAGGAACTTAGAATTGATGTTGAGATGCAACAACAGGAAAACCTTGGAGTTGCAATGAATATGGCTCGAACATTGGAACGTAAACAAAATGTCTCTTCCAAACTGTCATCTTGAGCCATCCTGAACTGGCCAACTTCCCAAAACACTAGCAGCAATTCAATCATTCCAACAACTAAGAGCATTGCAAAGGGAGGGGGACAAACAACAGAACCAACAAGGAACAACGGCAAAATAGGTTCTTCTGGACCATTTATTAAGCGATTGACACAGACAGAAATGGCGGAAAGAAGGGCTAAGGGGCTGTGTTATAATTGTGACGAGTCTTATTCCATGGGACACAAATGTAAAAGGTTTTGGATAGAAGTATAAGATGTTGAAGGCAAGCAAGATGATGATGCGATAGATGATTTTGGATAAGTTCTGAAGTTTATTCTGAATTTGAGTTTGAGGACAAGCTCAACTCCGAGAAGGGGAGTAATGATATGGAAGCTTTTATTGCAACAGGAGTTTTTGTTTTATTTATTTATTATATCAGGTTTTATTAAGAGTTTTAGTTTTACTTATTTTCTCTATTATATTAGGTTTTTATTTCCTTCATAAACTCTATGTTAGGAATTCTATTAGGACTCTTTTCTTTGTTATTAACAATCTATAAAAGGCTGCCAATATGAAATAAAGAGATAAGCAATTATTCTATCAAAAAGAAATGTTATTTTGAGAGGGGGTTCAGTTAAGGACGAATCTGCCTTTTGAGTAACCATAGGTCGAAGCAAGAATTCTTTCTTGTCTAGACCTGTGACTAGATCCTACGCCAAGGCACATAACACTTTACTGTTCTGTTCTGCTTTTCGTTTAATTGGAACCAATGTGTGGAGATCTATTATGGGTCTGAAATTCAAGTATTGATGTTAACTTTTGATAAGGAGTTTGAAGACTTGATGGTTGCTCATTGAAGTAGGCTATAGACATGCAAGCTTATATTTGTTTTATTGTTTGCTTTTGTATCAAACAAACCTTTTGCGTTTAATTTCTAGAGATAAAAGCAAGTAGAAAAATAAAAAAAAATAAAATGTCTTAACCCATTTATTTCTCTTAATCCTCCTGGACAAAACTTATAACTTTGGTCTACTTTTATTTGGGTATGCAGCTTGGACAGGCTTTAAGCACAAGAGCAGATATATTGCCACCTGTCTATTGCCAAGAGCTTGCTAAGTTACAGGTATACAGCCCCTTTCCTCAACCATACGTATACAGCTATGGGTTAAATTGTTGAGATTTATGAATTATTGATGTTTATCTTTGTCCATTTGTTTTCTTTCTGATTTGCACCTTTTCTATTAATGCCAGGATCAAATTCCCCCATTCCCGACTCGTATTGCAAAAAAATCTATTGAAACGGAATTGGGTATTCCAATTTCTGAAATTTTTGCTGATATTAGCCCAGAGCCTATTGCAGCAGCATCTTTAGGACAAGTGTATAAAGGTCAGACCACCATTTCTGTGAAAGGAAAACAATATATAATTCCTTTTTTTCTCCTTTCTGTATCATTGTCTCATGTTACAGACATTCCAACTTTTGATATATTATCTGTTAAAGATCTATATTTATGAGAATGTATAAAGCTAAATGTTTGCTTTCATGGCTTTAAGTATTGCAGCTCGCCTTCATTCTGGAGAACTTGTAGCTGTTAAAGTACAGAGGCCTGGTATGTCACTGATGTTGACCCTTGATGCATTGTTATTCCATATGATTGGTGGCCAAATAAAGCGATTTGCAAAAGCTCGCAAAGATCTTTTAGTAGCTGTGAATGAAATGGTGAGTCTTCCTCGAGTGTTTAGATATCCAATCATGTTATATACATGTCTATTATCAGTTATTATGCATGCATTGTAAATAGTATACTCAGATTTTGATCTTTGCAACAGTATGTGCATTTCTACCATCATCTTTTCATTGATGAGATTGTACATGCTTATGGACCTCTTCAGGTCTCTCTTAAATGAACAGGTAAGGCACATGTTTGATGAAATCGATTATGTACTGGAGGCTAGAAATGCTGAACGGTTTGCCTCTCTTTATGGTGGCTGGCCTGGTAAGTGTTTTATAATTGCTTATGACATATTAACTAATTTAGAGGTTAACAACTATATGGGACTTATTCGATTGGTTTGGCCTCTTGAAGAGTAGAAATACCGAAGGGGTTAACTTGTGCCCTGTTACATGACCTAGCATCATTTTGTTGTGTCATTTTCTTGCCTATTATAGTATTCTGAGGATCTTAACTTTAATCTTGGACTGCTTCATGTTAAAAGAAAGAAAAACTTATAGGAGGGTGGTTTATAGTTGAAAAAAAGTAAATGTTATGATTTCCTTCTTCCATGCTTCAAAATGTTACCACTGCATGTTGTTGTATTTGATGCTGTTAACCTTTTGGTGAGCCTTGCCCTTGTGATTTATGAATGGTTATTCATATTAGTGCAATTTCCTTGCGAGTACAGGTGATGGCCATACTTCAAATCAAAATGCCAAAAGTGTGAATACCATCAAAAATAAAAATGCAAAGGGAATTAAAGTGCCAAAAATATATTGGAACCTGACCCGAAAAACTGTGCTTACTATGGAGTGGGTAGATGGAATTAAGCTCACAGATGAAGCTGCCCTGAAAAAGGCATATCTTAATCGAAGGGAACTGATTGACCAGGTAATCTAATTAAGTGTTCTGTTTGAGCTCTTGGCTATGTCAGCCATTACATTTGCAGCTCATATATGGTCTAACTGTGTTCAGTTCGATCTTATACTCCTTTTGATGGTTTGTTAGGGAGTGTATTGCTCTTTGAGACAAATGCTTGAGGTGGGGTTTTTCCATGCTGACCCACATCCAGGAAACCTGCTTGCTACTAGCTGTGGATCCCTTGCATATTTTGACTTTGGGATGATGGGGGATATTCCTCGCCATTACCGTGTAGGACTTATTCAAGTGGTAAGAGCTGTTCTATTGATAATTATACCAGGCTACTGCTTTATATTACGTTATCCATGCTCATGACAGATCTTCTACGCATTATGTTAGTATTCAAAATATGGTAGTTCTGGATACAATAATGTTACATGAACCATTGAACATCAAAGAGACAACTAGTGCATAAGCTTGAATAAAGCTAAATAATATTTCAAAACTGAAATCTCATCTTTTCCTTCTAACCCTTGAGCAGAGAACATTTTGTTGTTGCAGATGTCTCAACTCTGCAATGGGTTATTTTTCCCATATAAGAATGGAGAAAAATAATGGAATGAATAAAGTAATAGTTATCTCAGAAAAATTACAGTTACCTATTAACCCAAGCTCTAAATTCTCTTGGCCTGGTTACTATTACATGCACATGTCATGTCCTCCTTGTATGCTTTTTTTTTTTTTGTATGATGATACTGAGCTTTGATTGTTATTCCCTGAGGTTGTTTCTGTGTTCCTAAGTTCTTGCTTTTTTCAGCTTGTGCACTTTGTTAATCATGACTCTCTGGGATTGGCAAATGATTATCTTTCTTTGGGATTTATTCCTGAAGGAGCTGATATACAATCAGTGGCAGATGCATTGCAGACATCTTTTGGGGATGGGACTCGACAATCTAAAGATTTCCAGGTTTTTGCTTGAAGTCCTTTACCTTATTTTCAGATTTTCCATTCGCAGTTTAAGTTCATCTATTTCTCTCCTTAATTTTTTCAAAGTACCAACAGGCATAATAAGCACTTCGAAATGCCATCTCTGTTGCTAGTTAGTAGTTCTACAAGTTTGTCCTTCTAAATGGTTCTTGATATTTGTTTGACTTAATGATGGGAAATTCATAGTTACGGGGAGAGATTCATGTTAAAGATTGTGCTGTTCCTTGAACATGGTTACCCACATTGCATAAATGTAGCAAGTATCCAGTTCAGTTGCACTGTCTTATGATGAAAAATAAACTATAGTTTCTAAATTTACCAATTTGGGTTGCAGAGTGAGATTCTGATATGGACGCTTTTATTGCAATAGGAATTTTAGTTTTATTTATTTATTATATCAGGTTTTATTAAGAGTTTTAGTTTTACTTAATTTCTCTATTATATTAGGTTTTTATTTCCCTCATAAACTCTAAGTTAGGAATTCTATTAGGACTCTTTCCTTTGTTATTAACGGTTTATAAAAGGCTGCCAATATGAAATAAAGAGATAAGCAATTATTCTATAAAAAAGAAACGTTATTTTGAGAGGGGGTTCAGTTAAGGATGAATCTGCCTTTTGAGTAACCATAAGTCGAAGCAAGAATTCTTTCTCGTCTAGACCTGTGACTAGATCCTACGCCAAGGCGCATAACAACTTGGTATCCGAGCCAGCTGTCATAGGTGACGAAAAGACTTTGACAACCAAGCTGGAGGCTTTCATGGAACAAATGGCTACAAAGCAACAAGCATTAGACGAGCAGGTGGCGATATTATCTCTTTCGGTCCAAAAGATAACTGTAGATATTTAGAGATAAGATAGTTCTGTATTTCTGCTAGTTAGCTTACAAATATAAAGAGGAAAAATTATCCTAAGGAAGGAAACAATCCCTAAAAGCAAGAATATCCTAAGGATCATGAACTAAGATTAGTTTCTATTTACGAAGATCTCCTAGTGATAAGGTAAGTAATCTGTCCTTGACCTTAGGAATTCCAACACTCCCCTCAAGTGGGAGTGTAGATGTTTATCAAACCCGACTTGCCAACAAGTTCCTCAAACATGTTTCTGCTCAAGCTTTTTGTTAACATGTCCGCAACTTTGTTGTCTAGTAGGTATATAGGTAACACACACTTCTCCTGAGTGTATTTTTCTTTTATAAAGTGACGATCTATCTCAACATGTTTGGTACGATCATGATGCACGAGATTGTGAGCTATAATGACAATTGCTTGGTTGTCACAATACAACTTCATAGGCTTAGTATAAGGAACTTTTAGTTCCTCATAAGTCTTTGTATCCAAACTCCTTCGCAAATACCATGTGCTAGTGCTCGATACTCTGTCAGACTGCACAAGGTGCTACAACATCTGCTTTTTACTCCTCCATGTCACTAGGTTACCCCAAACATAGCTACAATAACCACTTGTAGAGCGTCTGTCGTTGATAGAACCTGCCCAGTTAGCATCAGTGTAGACTTCTACATCTTTGTTGGCATTTTTCTTGAAGGTAGGCCTTTGCCAGGAGTCCCTTTTAGATACCTTAGTATTCGATATGCAGCTTCTAGGTGCTTCTCCCTCGGGGCATGCATATATTGACTTATAACACTCACACTAAAGGCTATGTCTGGACGAGTGTGAGCTAGGTAGATAAGTCTCCCTACTAGACGTTGATATCTCCCCCTGTCGATTTCTTCTCCATCCTCATCAGTGCCCAATTTATCTCATCAAACCAACTTCTGATAGCAAATCGAGAACATATTTCCTTTGGGAGATGGAAATACCTTTTTTAGACCTTGCTACCTCCATGCCAAGAAAATATTTAAGATTCCCCAAGTCTTTAAGTTCAAACTCTGTTCCAAGGAATTCTTTCAACCTCATAATTTCACTTGTATCATCTCCTGTTACTATTATATCGTCCACATAGACAATGAGAATGCAACATTTTCCTTGTTCCGAGTGCTTGTAGAACATGGTGTGGTCCGCTTTGTCCTTGAGTGTAATTTCTGCTCATCATAGCTTTTGCAAATCGACTGAACCACGCCCTTGGAGATTGTTTCAGCCCGTACAATGACTTTTTCAATTTACACACTTGGCCCTTGCTTTCTTCAAACCCAGTTGGGAAATCCATGTATACTTCTTCATTTCGTCGGGAGTAAACCTGCAGTTCGGGCACCTGTTCTTGCTGCTTTCCTTGATTAGAAGGCAGTCCCAATTTGGTGATGGTATTGCTATCAGGTAAGGTTGTGCTAACTTCTTGGTTCATAGGAGAAATAGTATCTATATTGAGAGTAGCACCTTGGTTACCTTGGTTGTTAGGCTTGTTTGTGAGGGTAGTGGTAGGATCGTGAGGTATGATAAGAAGGGTATTAAGGGTTTCATCTTCATTGAAAGTCTCCCCCTGAAGATGAGAGGCTCCAAAATATGGTTCGTTTTCAAAGAAGGTCACATCCCGAGAGACAAACATTCGGCGCAAAACAGGTGAGTAACACTTATAGCCCTTTTGAGTGGAGGAATAGCCAATGAATATGCAAGTGTGGGCTCGAGGGTCAAGTTTGGATTGATTTGGTTGATGGTTATGGACAAAGGCTTTGCAACCAAATATTTTGGCTGGAAGGTTAGGAACACGGAATAGGGGAAAGGATTTTAGTAAAGGTGTTTGAAAGTTTAGTACCTTTGATGGCATTCGATTTATAAGGTAGCAAGCAGTGAGAACAGCCTCTCCCCACAGGTATTTAGGAACATTCATAGTGAACATTAAGGCTTGAGCCACAGCAAGGAGGTGTCGGTTTTTCCTCTCGGGAATCCCGTTTTGTTGAGGGGTGTCAGGGCAAGAGCTTTGGTGTATGATGCCTTGGTCAGAAAGGTATGGGCTTAGGACAGAGTTAAAGTATTCTCTTCCATTGTCAGTGTGGAGAGTATGTATGGTAGAATTGAACTGGGTTCGGACCATTGAGTGAAAATTTGGAATACTTTAGGTGTTTCAGATTTTTCTTTGAGTAGGTAAACCCAACAGACTCTAGTGTGATCATCGATAAATGTTATAAACCATTTAGCCCCGGTAATATTTTTCACTCGGCTAGCTCCCCATAGGTCACTGTGGATTAATGAAAAAGGTTGGGACTGGATATATGGTTTTAATGGGTATGGTACACGGGTATGTTTGGATAATTGACAAATTTCACACTTCAAGGAATTTATATTTTTATTTCGAAATAACAGCGGAAGATGTTTTTCCAAATACAATAGATTTGGATGCCCTAACCTACGGTGCCATAGCATAATTGTGTCCTCTTTTGAAGTGGATAGAGCCAATCCCCCTTGTGTGCTGTCTTTATTCCAAACATATAATCCATCATCAACTTTAGCAGTGCCAATCATCCTCCCCGATTTCTGTTCCTGTATCACACAATCAATTTCAGAAAATTCAGCAAGCATTTTTCCATCCTTGGTAAGTTTACTTATTGAAAGTAAATTACAGGACAAGTTTGGAACATGTAGGACTTTATCAAGAGAGAAATTCTCTGTTATTTGGACTTTTCCAACTCCAGCCACAGGTGAGTAAGAACCATCAGCTATGCGAATTCGAGATTTGTTATGACAAGTGGTGTATGTTTGAAACAAGGTAGAGTTACCTGTCATGTGATCTGAGGCACCCGAATCTAGTATCCAAGGGGATTGATTATTAGATTCAAGGGCAATATTGAGGGTAGTACCTTGAGTGGCTAGAGATCCATGAGCAGTGGAAGTACCAAGCATCTTGTGGAGAGTTTCAAGCTGAGTTTTGGTTAAGCGGACATCGAGAACATCATCTGCAGCATTAGAAGATAACAGGGCAGTCTTCTTGTCTTCCTGTTTCTTTTCAGGGTAGCCATGAAGTTTGAAGCATTTTTCCTTCGTGTGACCAACACAGTTGCAGTGGTTACACCATGGCCTGTTTGATCCAGAATCATTTCCAGTGCGTGGTTTTTGTGTCTGTGGACCTCTGGAGATGAGAGCAGAGGTTTCAGTGGGTTGGTTTCCAGAAAATGTTATAGGTTTAAGCTCCTTTGAATCTCCCATCATGACAAGACGACGTTTTTCTTGTCTTCTGACTTCTGCAAATGCTTCACCAATGGTTGGGAGAGGTGATCTGCCCAGAATTTGGCCTCGGACCTCATCTAACTCACGATTCAGTCCTGCTAGAAACTCATAGAGATGCTCATTGTTGAGGTGTGTCATAAACCTAGTGTGTTCTAAGCCTTCACCCCAATCTGCCTCATAGTACATATCTAACTCCTGCCATAAGATTTTCAGATTGTTGTAATAGTGAGTTACCTCGAGTGTCCCTTGTCGAATGTCTTTTAACTTAAGTTTGATCTCAAATACTTGGGAGGCGTTTCCAAGATCCGAGTAGTTTTCTTTAACTGCATCCCGCATGTCTTTTGCAGTCTTGAAGAGGAGATAGGTTCGGCTTATATGGCCTTCCATCGAATTAATCAGCCATGCCATAACAATGGAGTTGTTGAGTTCCCAAGCAGCATAAGTAGGGTCAGCTACGTTCAGTCGTGGAAGTTCTCCATTGATGTATCCTGATTTGCCTTGGCCACGGATCACCACAAGGACAGATTGAGACCATTGTAAGAAATTCTTCCCATCTAGTCGATGGCTAGTGATTATAAGTGAAGAATTAAGATCATTTTGATTGATTCCCTGGTTAACATTCTGAGATATTTGTGAAATCTCAGTTTCAGACAGGGTTTCATTGAGGTCACCCATGGAAGAAAAAAAACTAGATCGAAGGGATTTTTAGGAAGAGTTTTTAGAGATGGATGAGAAGGATCGAATAATTCCTAGAGCTCCGATACCATGTAGATATTTAGAGATAAGATAGTTCTGTATTTCTGCTAGTTAGCTTACAAATATAAAGAGAAAAAATTATCCTAAGGAAGGAAACAATCCCTAAAAAGCAGTAATATCCTAAGGATCAGTAACTAAGATTAGTTTCTATTTACAGAAGATTTCCTAGTGATAAGGTAAGTAATCTGTCCTTGATCTTAGGAATTCCAACAATAACGAAAGGAGATGCAGAGAAGAATAATGAAGAACAGGGCAGTAGCGGAGGCAGAAAAAGGAATTTAGACTTGCAACACGGTGGGTGCATGGTGCCACGATACTCTAAGATGGAATTTCCCACTTATGTTGGTGTTGGAGATCCTTTAGGGTGGTTGAAAAGATGCGAAATTTTTTTTGACAATCAACGAACTAATGAAGAAGACAAAGTAAGCTTAGCATCATTCCATCTTTTAAGAGAGGCACAATTGTGGTTTGATCAAATGAAAGAAGGGGAGGCAAATCTTGATTGGGGGCGCTTCAAAGAGTGTTGTCATGTAAGGTTTGGGCCACCTATGAGTAATAACCCCTTGGGAGAACTTGCCAACTTGAAACAAACTGGGACTGTAGAGGAATATCAACGCCAATTTCAATCACTATTGGCTAGGACTACTGATCTTAAACCTCGACAACAAGTAAACCTCTTTACTGCCGGGTTGATAGAGGAACTTAGAATTGATATTGAGATGCAACAACCGAAAAACCTTGGAGTTGCAATGAATATGGCTCGAACATTGGAACGTAAACAAAGTGTCTCTTCCAAACTGTCATCTCGAGCCATCCTAAATTGGCCAACTTCCCAAAACACTGGCAGCAATTCAATCATTCCAACAACTAAGAGCATTGCAAAGGGAGGGGGACAAACAACAGAACCAACAGGGAACAACGGCAAAATAGGTTCTTCTGCACAGAGATTGACACAGACAGAAATGGTGGAAAGAAGGGCTAAAGGGCTGTGTTATAATTGTGACGAGTCTTATTCCATGGGACATAAATGTAAAAGGTTATTTTGGATAGAAGCACCAGATGTTGAAGGCAAGCAAGATGATGATGAGATAGATGATTTTGGATAAGTTCTGAAGTTTATTCTGAATTTGAGCTTGAGGACAAGCTCAACTCCGAGAAGGGGAGTAATGATATGGATGCTTTTATTGCAATAGGAGTTTTTAGTTTTATTTATTTATTATATCAGGTTTTATTAAGAGTTTTAGTTTTACTTAATTTCTCTATTATATTAGGTTTTTATTTACTTCATAAACTCTAAGTTAGGAATTCTATTAGGACTCTTTCCTTTGTTATTACCAGTCTATAAAAGGCTGCCAATATGAAATAAAGAGATAAGCAATTATTCTATTAAAAACAAATGTTATTTTGAGAGGGGGTTCAGTCAAGGACGAATCTGCCTTTTGAGTAACCATAGGTCGAAGCAAGAATTCTTTCTCGTCTAGACCTGTGACTAGATCTTACGCCAAGGCGCATAAAAGATTCATTCGAGTTTTGTTCTCTTTGATATCTGCATGTGTTTGCATGCTTTTATATAAGTCGTCATGATAAGTTCTTTTGAGACTTATGTTCTGTTATTTTTTGTGGTTACTTGTCTCTGCAATGACTTTCCCATTGCTTTGTATTTCAGGGTATAATGAACCAGTTATATGATGTCATGTACGATTTTAACTTCTCTCTTCCCCCAGATTATGCTCTAGTGGTGAGAGCTCTTGGTTCACTAGAAGGAACAGCAAAAGCACTTGATCCCAATTTCAAAGTCGTTGAAAGTGCATATCCTTTTGTGATTGGGAGGCTGTTGGCCGATCCCAGTCCTGACATGAGAAAAATCTTAAGGGAGCTTCTCATTCGTAACAATGGATCCATTAGGTGGAACCGCCTGGAGCGCTTGGTAGGTCTTCTCCCTTTGCTATTACATTTGCAGACCAATCCACTTTGACAACGAAATTGTTATCTGCTAGCAACAAATAAAGACAATTGTCTGTTCTAATTAAACTAAATTGCTTCATTCCCTTAAATGAGTGTGGTTCATCTTGTATCAGGTAGCTGCAATATCCGAACAGGCTTCTGAGGAACCTCCTGAATCTGAAGAAAATGATTCACCTCCGTCGGGATGGAAGTCATTCAATATGCATGCAGTTGTTGATGCCACAGAAGATCTTCTGCTTTTCATTCTATCTGAAAAGGGTCTAATGGTGCGCGTTTTCCTCCTTCGGGATATAATTCGAGCAGCAGATATCTTTCTGCAGGATGAAGTCTTTGGTTGCGGGCTAGAAGCTGAAAGTAAAGCAAGGAGAACTTCAGAATTTGAGGTCTGTAACATCTTTCATTATTATTCTCACAAACTGGAAGTAGCTTAATTTAACTTTAAGGTTAATTGCATGAGAAGTCTCTAAAATATAGCTCGCGGTTCTTAAACTTCAAAACTTATTATTGAACCCTCAGAGTATCAACATTGAACAATGAGGTCAGTTTGGGCGTTCACTGATCAAATTTTAAATGTGTATACTTATTACATGGACAGCTTGCATTTTAGATTTGGAATGTTAAAAAGGACATTGTTTTTAAATTTTAGGGAAGTTTTGCTTTAACACCTCAGTTGTCCGTGTAATAGTTACAAACGTACTAGTTTTAAATATGTTCTAGCTTATGGCTAAGCTGACCAGAGGACGTTCATCCTTTGAGGATTCAGTTACAATGTTTTGAAATTTAGAGATTAATTTAAAAATCTAGATCCAATTTGAGGACGTTTAGCATAATCAACCTTTTTCACTTTACCATAAACTTGCTTTGAGCCTAGCTGAGCCTGAATAGTGAAAAGTTTGAATTTAAGCTCAACTTGAAATTTGAGCCTTTTTTCACTTTACCGTAAACTTGCCTTGCGTTGGGAACTGAATAGTGACAAGCTCAAATTCAAGCTCCACTTGAAATTTGAGGTTAGATATTTGGTTCGAGCTTAATTGAACATTAATTTTTAAGTTTGAGTTCAATTAAGTTCACTTATTAATTTTTATACTTAAGTTTGATTAAAGTTTTCGTACTTTTTTCTATACATTTTCATAATGCAAAAAATATATCAAATTGAAAAGCTCGAATTCAATTCTAGCTCAGCTCGAGAATTTGCTAATTGCATTTGACTTGAATAAGTTTGATTAAATCTGCCTAGATGTGGTTTGGAAGGATTATTTTGTTGTGTATTTTGTTATATAGTATGGCTTTGATATTGCAGGATGGTGCGATTATGAGTAGGGTAGTTAATGGATTCGGGTCACTTCATCGAGCAGTAAAGTCGGCCCCTGAGATTTGGACAGCGATGTTGATGCGCATTGTGTTGAAGCCACAAACCCTTAGCTTTTCTGTAGATATCATATCGGCCGCGTGCAACCACGTCAGCAACAAATTCCCAGTGTCCTTTTGGGTTTGTTTGTCCAGACTGATTCACGAGTTGTCAAAAACCCATGCACCTGACACTCGTATGAGATAATGACGACTTGTATTTACAAAGTGTGTTTATATTGGAAACTTAGTGTAATGGATTTTAAATTTGATTTAATCTATGAATTCAAAATGAAAATTAAGAGATTTCAATTTGATTTGAACCATCTAAATTCATTTTGAAATGTTAAAATATTTAAATTCAAATGACTTCAACTCAAAACAATTAAAAATAATGAACTGATTTGTGCTTATTTTAAAATGGTAAGAATAAAAATAAAAATAATAAGAATTCTAATTTTAGAAGTGATTTATGTATAATATAAAACTAACTCCTAAGTTGGGGATAATAGTTTCTCTCTTCTCTAAATCTAATATATTTTTCATATATTTTTCAACTCTTTTTTATGCCATGTAAAGAAAATAGATAAAATTATCGATTTAGTTTATTTCTTTTTAACTCTATTTAATTTTTTTAGAAAAAAAATTATAACAATCATTCCAAATCGCTTAATTCTTTCTTAGATTAAATCTAAATAAATAAGTTTTATTTTCCTTCTTAATGTTTATTATCATTATAAAAGTGAATTAATATCATTACACTTGAATATCTAATTCTAATTACTTCAATGTCAACGTTTACTTTATATTTTAACTTTAATTTAATCTTTCATTTATATATTTTTAAAGAAAATAAATAATATAATTTTGAGGAAAAGCATAATGTAGATATATTATATATCTTTATTTCCAATCCCAAATAGAGTAAACTGGATTAATCTTTATTTAAAATAAATAGGTATGTTGTTAAATTCCTTCATTATGAATTAATTACATTTTAAAGATTATACTGTTTTTCAGGCTATAAATCTTCTTTTAATTTTATTTTTTCGGCTTGTAATTGTATATTTAATTTTATCTCAAGAATAAAACATGGATTAGAACTCATAAATTATCTAAATATGGTTGTTTCTATATTATCTAATGATTATTAATGTTAATTTGGTTCGTTTGATACTTTTTTTGGAGGTTATGATTTTCTTTTCTTTTTTTAAAATTAATTTATGGTGGCTTTAATTGGTTTTAGAAGTTGCATTTTTTTTTATTTATAATATAAGTGATTTTTTAATTGAAAATTATTTGATGTTGTGATTTTTTCATCACATTTATGTAACACCCCAATATGATTCGATTGTCGGGTTCAAGCTATAGGATGTTATATTCGTTATTGGAGCAACTACGGTCAATTACATTCAAATCACACTATTTTACATTTAATTACAAGTAATACATGCATATGATATGATATGATATGATATACAGTCATTTTTCGGGCCTTACGCGAGCTTACGAAAATTCTAATGCTAACCCGAGGTCAAACTAGGACCAAATCAAAAAAGATTTTAAAATCTTTAGTTGACATTGTGACTTTGGGGGTTCATCGTCACGACGCAACATACTGACTAAACTCATTGCAATGTTGAGAGTATGTCATCGCGACGTAACTCTCTGTTTCTAAAAGGTCCAATTTGGTACCACCCTACAAATACATAAACAACCAATTCTCATTTCCACGCCACATTTCCAACCAAATGTACATCCCTAACAAGTTCAATTATAAATAAAACTACTTTATTCATTATTGGACAAATATCATACAACTATTTGCATTATTACCGTTCAATATAGAGGCTAATTTCATGGCACAACCATTCACAACATTTATCATGTGTACATACTCAAATAAACCTTAACATAACAACATTTTTAAGCAATTCAAACCTTATGACACACATAGTTCTATGATTCAATCATTTGACCAATTCCAAAATATCAATTCTAGCTTCAACTATGGACATGATCACAAATTTTACCAAAATCGACTCAATCTAGGCACATGCCATATATTTAACAACATGAAACTATACAAACTTTGTTGAGTCAAGGATTGCTTCCTAAATGCTAGAACTACTTCTTGTAATCTCAAAGATCACCTATACCTGCGCATGGAGAAAATAAATCGTACATTGAACGGTAAAACTCAATAGTATTTCCATGATTCAAGTTATTATAATACAAGTTTAAAACAATGCATACAATCAATTTTAGTGCAATTCATAGTCAAGTATCAAGCAATTTCATGCCAAATACTTTCATTACCTTCTTAACATGCATATGATCTTCTTTACACATCAATTCACTAGTATGCACCTAAACTTTCCATTTCTCATTCATTTTGCATGCAACTTAATCGATTCGTGTTGTCATCTATAGGCACATATACTTATTTGTTTACCATGATCAACATTTGTACACATATGTTCCATTTCATATCAACATTTCAACCATTTCCGAGCCTATTGGCTCATTAAACTCAATCGGCCCCCAGGGCTAGTTTTCAACTCATTTCATTTCATATACTTTATAAAAATTTCATGTTTTTACAACCCTATTAACCAGACATAGACTTAGAATGGATACACGGATCTATCACCCTGGGTTTCCTAACAATAATGACTCAAAATATGTATATACTACTACTCCGAGTTGCCCAACAATGATGGTTTTCACAATCTGATTATCCTGTCATCTCGAGTTGCCCGACAACAATGACTCTATATGTACAATCTACCACCCCCGGTTGCTTGGCAACGATGATTTCCAATCAATATCCTGACCCTATGGCATGCTAACTATATCCAAACTAGTCCGAACAGCTAATACGATAACTAATTTTCCATTTTCGTTTTATATTTCAATTCATGATTCATGATTTTCAATTGATCAATATTTCATCATTTCATCATATCATACAACACGCTTCAGCTCGATTCCATATCAATTAACATATATCATTTAATCCATGCAATTTCTATTCTTTTCAATTTAGTCCACTATCTCGATATTCAATCTCAAACATAGCAATTCACTTCAAATAATCATTTTCAACTCACCTCAATGTCATATTATGCGAATATAATAAATATACAACAATTAAATTGATCCCAAATCATATAAACACAAACCGAAAGCTTGT
Source organism: Gossypium sturtianum (assembly GCA_025698515.1). Lineage (NCBI taxonomy): Eukaryota > Viridiplantae > Streptophyta > Magnoliopsida > Malvales > Malvaceae > Gossypium > Gossypium sturtianum. Next base: position 102,016,263 of record CM046948.1, on the reverse strand, counting down.
GCCACTCGTCGTCGACTCTCGCCTTTCTTTTCCCTCCTGACAGCTCGACATCATCTTTAGATGTAATTGAAGGGCCAAATGAAAAATACAAAGAACCAAGCTTTCTCTTTTCTTTATAATGGCTACGGTGGCTTAGGGGAGGAAGATGACAACTTCCCACTAAGCTAGTACTTTATATACTACGGTTAATTCTTAATTAACCATAATTTATTCATTAATTAAACTATTTTTAATTTTTAATTTAATCTTAAACAAATTCATCATTACTGTCCACTACCATTCATTAAATTTAGTTTATTGATCATTTTAGTCCTTTGGATAATTGCTATCTATGTCCACAAGCCTTTTTTAATTAAAAATCTATAGCAGTTAATTTTTTACAATTTAGTCCTTAGGCCTTAATTAGCTGCTTTTTCGGCTAAATTACTTAACTGAATTTTAATTCATCTATATACTAACTCTATACTGAATTCCAATTCATCTATATACTAACTCTGTAAATATCCATATTTAATATTTATGGACTTAATTTACAGAAACAGGATCCCAGAACTGCATTTTTTGACACCACTGAAAATCGGATCGTAACAATTTATCTTTCACGGATATTCTTTTTTTTTTTAATATGTATATCAAATAATTACTATTTAAAATGTATTTGAAACAAAATTCTCAAGTTTATTTTGACAAATGTTTTTTGTATATGGTGTCTTTGGTTAACGTTGATATGTACAAGAAATATTTGTTATTTTTTGTAATGTGTATATTAGTTTTTAATATAATATACTAAAATATCCATTCATGCTTTTGTTCAATTACAATTTTATGTATTATGTGTTGACAAGTAGAAAAGTGAGAGTACTTCAATGGAAAAGATGAATTTCTTGCTGATTTGATGTTACTGCCATTTGACGAATTTGATGTTATTGTAGGTATAGATTGGTTGGCATTACATGATGTAGTTGTTAGTTGCAAACAGAAGTGGATTGTTTTGAAACATCAAAGCAGCGAATTAATTAATGTTTAATCTAACAGAATGGATTTGTTACTAATATTGTATCAGCTTTTACTGCCAGAGATTGATCCGAAAAGGCGGTGAAGTTTATCTTGCATATATTATCGACACCAAAATGTCAGAATTGAAAATAGAACAAGTCCCAACAGTACGAGAATTTACTAATGTGTTTCCAGATGAGTTACCTAGGTTACCACCAGAAAGTCAGGTGGAATTTGTGATTGATTTAGCACCAAGAACAGCTCCAATATCTATCGCGCCATACAGAATGACACCTAGTTGCAAGAATTAATAGACAGGGGATTCACTCGACTGAGTGTGTCACCGTGGGGTACTCCAGTTCTATTTTTTAAAAAGAAAGACAAAACTCTGAGATTGTGTATCGATTATAGACAGCTAAATAAAGTGACCATAAAAAATAAATATTTGTTGCCTCGTATTGACGACCTATTTGATCATCAGAAGGGAGCTACAGTGTTTTCGAAAATTGACCTTCATTAGGTTATTATGAATTGTGAGTCAAAGAATCAGATGTCCTGAAAACTACATTTAGAACCCGATACAGACACTATGAGTTTCTTGTGGTGTCATTTAGTTTGACTAATGCCCCTGTTGCATTTATGGATTTGATGAATAGGATTTTCCAACCGTATTCAGACAAATTCATGATTGTATTTATCGATAACATATTGATCTATTCAAAGAATGAGACCAAGCACGATCAACACCCGAGAATTGTGCTACAAACTTTGTGAGGTTTAGTAAATAAGAGTTCTGACTTTTGAAAAGTTGGATTCCTTGGTCATGTGATTTTAGTAGAAGGTATTCGTGTGGATCCAAACAAAATCTTTGTAGTTCTGAATTGGAAATCTCTAAACAATGTTACTGGAGTGAGGAGTTTCCTGGGATTAACCTGATATTACAGACGATCCGTTAAAGGATTTTTGATGATTGCTCTAATTATTACAGAAAAATGCTAAATTTTTCTTGTCGAAAAAGTGCCAACAGAGTTTTAATCAGTTGAAAACTATGCTACCAGAAGCTCTCGTGTTAACACAACCAGAATCAGGGAAGGAATTTATCATTTAAAATGATGCTTCACTCTATGGATTAGGTTGTGTTCTGATGTAAGAGGGTAAGGTCATTACTTATGCTTCTTGGTAGTTGAAGCCGCATGAGAAAAATAATTCGACTTATGATCTAGAATTGGTAGTAGTAGTTTTTGCTTTAAAAATCTGACGATATTATTTGTACGGCGAGCAGTGTCATATATTCATCGATCATAAAATCTTGAAATACATGATGACGTATAAAGAGTTGAATTTGAGACAGCGTAGATGGCTCGAGTTGTTGAAAGACTACGATCTGATCATTGACTACCATCTAGGCAAAACGAATGTTGTTGCTAATGCTTTGAGTTGAAAGTCTCTGTTTGCCTTGAAAGTATTGAATACTCGACTGAATCTGGAGTGTAACGGTTCTATTCTTTTTTAATTGAGAGGTAAATCAATTTTTCTACAGCAAATCCAGTAATTGCAGGAAAATGATTCTGAATCGCAAGCTAAGCAAGAACTAGTTTAAAATACTCAGACTACGGAGTTTATTGTTAGTGACTATGTCAATTTGTATTTTCGAAACCGTTTGTGAGTACTAAATGATTCAACATTAAAATGGGATATCTTGCATGAGGCTCACTACTCAATTCACCCAGGTAATACAAAAATGTATAATGATTTGAAACAAATATACTAGTGGTCGAGAATGAAACGTGAAATCTTAGAGTTTGTGACAAAGTGTTTAGTATGTCAGTAGGTGAAAGGTAAGCATCAGGTTCCGTAAGATTTATTACAACTTGTAATGATTCCAGAATGAAAATGAGAGCGAGTTACAATGAATTTTGTATTGGGATTTTCACTGACTCCGAAGAACAAAGATGTCATATGGTGATTGTTGACATACTAACGAAGTCCACACACATTATTCCGGTCAAAAATGATTATTCACTTGAGAAATTAACTGAGTTATATGTTTCCGAGATTGTTAGATTACATAGTGTACCATTGTCTATCATTACTTATTGAGACCCAAGGTTTACCTTCAGATTTTGGGGTAAATTACATGAGGCTTTGGGTATGAAATTAAATTTTAGCACAACTTTCAATCCCCAGACAGATGGACAGTTTGAACGAGTGATTCAGATTTTCGAGGACATGTTCTAATGTTGCATAATTGAATTCGAGGGCAGTTGGTAGAAATTCTTTCCGTTGGTTGAGTTTGCATATAACAACGGTTACCAGTCGAGCATTAAATGGAAACGTACGAGGCTTTGTATGGTTAAAAATGTAGAACCCCGTTATACTAGTTTGAGCCGAATAAAAGAAAGATAATGGGTTTGATTTAGTTCAAGAAACAAAAGAAAAGGTCCGAGTTGTTCGGGACTGTTTAAAAGTTGCTTCAGACCGTCAGAAATTGTATGCTAATTTGAAAAGAAAAGATATCAAGTTTCAGGTTGGTGATAAAGTGTTTCTGAAGGTATTGCCTTAGAAGAAAGTTTTATGGTTCGGCCGAAAAGGAAACCTTGATTCGAGTTTTATAGAGTTGTATGAGATTCTCAAGAGAATCGGTCCAATGGCTTACATATTAGCTTTACCTTCGGAACTTGAAAAGATTCATAATGTTTTTCATGTTTCAATGTTGAGACATTATAGATCAGATCCATCTCACATAATATCTCTTGACGAAGTTGAATTACAACCTGATTTTTCAAACGATGAGGAACCGGTAAAGATTTTAGCTCGGGAAGTGAAAGAACTCAAAAACAAATGAATATTGTTAGTGAAAGTATTATGGCATTGACATGGTATCGAGGAAGCTACGTGGGAACCCGAAGAAACTATGAAATCGCAATACCCTAATCTGCTTTCAAGTAAAAATTTCTATGACGAAATTTCCTAAAAAGAGAAAAGTTGTAACAACTCGTATTCAATTGTGCCAGAAACAGTGGTTTTGGAACCCCATTTTTCGATGATCAAGTTAGTAAATGTTATTATTAAATACTTACGAGTCTATTATAGAGTTATATTGATTTACTGTCAGGTAATTTTATTAAATTGATAATTAATTAAGGTATAATGACTAAATTGTAAGAGTGATAAAGTTTAATTGTTATAAATTTATGATTAACTAAGGGATTAATTAAGTAATTTAACCACCTAGTAATAATGGCTAGTGGAAGATGATGGATAATTCCACTCACTTATGTTAATTAAGATTAAGGTTAAGTAAATTAAAGGTGAGTCTAATTAATTATGGTTGATTAAATGTTAATTAGGGTATAAAAGATAAAATAAAAGAAAAAGATGACATAGTGCATCATCATCTTCATTTCTTTCTTCTATTGGTTGAATATGGATGGAAGCTTAGGGTTTTAAACATTTCAACTTTCAACCTTCGATTGGTAAGTGATTTCAAGCTCGTTTTTTGAAATTTTTATGTTTTTGAGATCCCGGGAGCTTGATTTAGTTAACCCAAGCATTGATTTTTGGAACTGTTAAATTTTTGAAATGTCACCATTGTTGGTTCTTGAAGTTTTTTTTATGTTATTTGGTTAGATTTTGAGCTTAGTTATGAAAATGGATTGATTTGTAAAGTGAAAATTGTTAGTTTTGGACATAGGGACTAAAGTGTAATAATTTCAAATGTGGCATGAATTTTTTGTAATTATGGGTTTTGGTGGTCTGTAGAAGGATGAAATTGAGATCATTTTCGAAATCGAAGCTCAAATTTGAAAGTTATGACATTTTCGGTTTTAAAGACTAAAATGAATAAAATGCAAAACTTTAGGGAATTTCTATAAAGTGAACATTCATTGTCATATACATATAAAATGATTTTATTTGATATTTGGAATTGATAGTTGAAAATTAATTAATATATAGATCGAGATTTAACTCAAGTCGAGGATAATCGGGAAAAAAAAGAAAATTTATTGATTAGTCCCTACAGTGCAACTAGTCTGTTGATTTTGTTAGGTAAGTTCATATGGTATACTTATGTTTTGAAATTGATATATATATATATATATATTATGTGAATGTCTATAATATTAGTGAGCTTTGATATATTTACAATTTAGTACAAAAATGGGTGAGATTTGGATTGATTTGAAAAAGAATAACTATGAACTTGTACGATGGAAATTGCCCTGGTGAAACTTCGTAAATGTATTCATACACGATTACTGGATGATTTCCAATTATATCGAGCTCTAACATTTGTTACGGACTCGAAGATACATGTAACACGGATTTAGCCTGGACTAGTAATTTGTTGTCATTTTAAAGGTTTAGCCTGGGCTAGTAATTTGTTGTCGTTTTAAAGGTTTAGCTTGGACCGGTAACCTTACATGTATTTATAGCTCTAGCCAAGCTATTTGATGTGTCGATATAAGGTTTAGTCTGGACGGGTAACTTGACATGATTGTTATGCTCAGCTCAGATGAGCCTCTGATGAAAATTAATACCTGTGTAATTGAGTTGTTTACTGAGTTTCATCAGGTAAAACAGTAATACGAAAGGTGAAATGAAACTGAGATGTATTGTGTAAATGCTCAAAGAAATCCTAGTGAGAGATTGAATGTCAATTTTGAACATATGTATACCTATGAATGATTTGGGGGTTAGTTTAAAAATGAATATAACTCACCTTGTTTTATTATGCTTTGATGAATAGTAGTTTACCAAATGAATAGTGTTTCAAAACAACAAAATGTCAAATTGATACCAATACTAGTATAAAGTATCGATCTTTTTGGTTAAATATTGATACTTGTATAATGGTATCGGTACAAAATGACTTGTTTTGGATTTTGAAAATTGGCAGAATGCCAAAACAGTATTGGTACTTGATTTTAGTATTCATACCTATATTCAAATTTTAAAAGGTCTGCATTGTGGTCCTTTTTCATTCTTAAATCAACTTTAGAGCTTTCGTAAGCTAGATTGAGTCTCAGTTTTGTTCGCAATTCATATTATTCAAGGAATTATGATGTGAATAGGAGTTTAAGTGAATTATTGGTTATGAATTGTGTGTATTTTGTTTCGGTAACAATAGTAGCATTCTGTAGCTCGGGTTCGACGACCGGACTAGGTAAGAGGTATTACTGTATGTGAAAAAAGAATTGGATGTGATTGAGCAAATCTATATCTATATATAAAACCTACTCTTTTGGGAGTCATTAGAATAATAGGGTTAAAATCATCCTTTTGATTTTTTTTTTTTATATTTTAGTTTATATAAAGTTAGTTTAGTATTTTAATTAAAAAATAAATATCTGTGCTTTCTAAAATATATTGTCATGAAATCCATTGGTAGAACTAAAGGTTGAAGCTATGGATCCAGGAGCCAAAATGATAGATAAGCAAGAGGCGAGTAAATATGAGCTACAAAAATTTGGTGGCACATTTATCGTATGAAATTTGTTTTATTCCTTTTGTGATGAAAAATATGAAAGAATCGATTAGTTTTCTTTTCACGCTTATGGCTGCCCAACTTAAACGTTCTTTATTCCTTTTTATACTTAGTTGATAAAAACATTAATCATATAAAAAGGTACATTCAAAATCTTTTGTTTATTTTTTTTTTTGTATTTTAAAATTTTAATTGTATTACATTTATTGAAATGAAATTAGAAATTATATTTTTTAACACACATATATTGAAATAAAAAAGAAAAGTATACTTTTAAACATTTATAATTTAAAAAGAAGTACTTACACTTGAATACAAATCTTATAAATTCAACCCCACAACGCCAGGTAATGCTCCTACCTTTTAAAGTCATTAAAATAAATGTTTTATTTTATATGTATTTTGAAGTTGATGAGATAAAATGTTAAAATTTTAATTCATTCCTTATTAACTATGTTTTTTAAATTTCTTAAAAGAAATTACAATGCTTTTAATTCTCAACATTCAATTCTCTTTTAATTTATCTCTCATGCTTTTTTCTTTTGAAATAATTTCAATTTTTTTAAAATATATTTTTTCTTATTCTAGATAAAATATTATATTTTAGTACTTTTTTTTTATTGAATTTTTAGAATTCTTAATTAGATATATTCTAATTCTGCATACTAAATTACTAATAATTCTTTGAAATTCTAATTCCATTGAATTTTTCAGTTTTCTTTTTAATTATAAATGCATCATATATTAGTCTAAATAGATCAATGCATTAAATGATTTCTTCGTTATATCATTAAAATTTTAGTTTCTTTATTTAATATAAAAATGTCTATTATTAATTTTTTTTTTTTTTTACTATAAACACCTATTAGTTTATGCATATCAAGTACTCAACTTTCTTACAACAAAATTCTTTTCATTTCATTTCTACTACAATCATACTGTAACATATTTGTGGAAAGGGAAGCTAAACTCATTATTAGAATGAATTCAATAGCCGCAATTTCTTGGTGTGTAAAGGAAGATGCTAGACATGTAGATATTGGGAATATTTACTCATGCATGAAACTGGTCAACTGAGGTGCTAAGCTGCAAGATTTGTATGGCAAATATGGACGGCTGCAGAAGTGATATGTTTATTTGCAAGCCAACATATATTAGGCAATTCACTTGATATTTGTTGTATTGTAGGCGAGCTATTTGTTTTTTTTTTTTTTTTTTTTTTTTTTTTTGAGTGTTGTAGCCCGTTGTTTGATTGCTTTTTCATACATCATTTCATTTATGATTTATACATTAATGTTGTGGAGTAATTAGACCTGATCATGCGTCGGGTGATTCGTCCAAACTCGAAGGTCGTTCGAAAAGTGGGAGGGCTTGGACAAAAATATAAGTCCGAAAAATGGGTTTGGCTAAAACATAATGCCCATTTTCTAAACAATTCAGGTCTCAAGTAAGATTTTTTGGCCTGGTCCGGCTCGAATTTGCCTAAAATTCACTGTATTTTTGCTATTGTTTGCTACCATTTTGTTATTATATTGCTACTATTTTGTTGTTATTATTTGAATATTATATAACTATTTTTTATTATTAATTTTGCTACTATTTTAAAGGCATTTGCTTGCTAAGTTGCAACTATTTTAGTGTTATTTAAGTATAAAGACTTTTTTAATGTATTTTCAATTTGTTGAAGAATATTTATTTTAATTTTTTTAGTGTATTTAATGTGTTATATTTTTTTTAATTTATTTTTATATAAAAATGATATAATTTTTTAATACGGGCGGGGTGAGCTAAGCTCGGGTTTAGAATTTTTTATCTGGACCAAGCTTGGACAAAATTTTAGATCTATTTTTCGGATCAGGCCAAGCTCGAGCCTAGAAAACGGATCTAAAATTTTACATTGACTTGGCTCAGCCCGACCCAACCCATGATCAAGTCTATGTATAACCTATGTTTGATTCATTTAAATAATATATTTTCTTAGAAAGAAAAATGAAATTAGTGTAATATTAAAATTTTAATGGGTTTTTATATTTTTTTCAATGTTTCAGGCATATTACCTTTCATTATTAATTTCGACTATTCATTTATGATATTTGAATGAATTATAATTGTTTGTAATGGTAAAAGTTGTATATTTTAGTAGTTGTATGAACAAGGAAATTTATGTAACAAACTACTACTTTTTTTTTTTTTTTTTGAAAATGTTAACTTGAATTTATTATTACATTATAATTATTTAAAAATAATTCTATTATAAGTAAACATTACAAACAACTTAAAACATTGAAAATAAATTAAATTGGATTAATGGCTTTAATATATATATGTATGTATAAATATAAATATATATACTTCAAAATTAAATAAACCCAACTCTTTTTGAGCCATTAGTATAAATAAGGGTCTAAATTTTATTTTAGTTTAATCTTATATTTTCATCTCTTAAGATTTTTGAAGGAAGGAAATAGGGTTTGATCTTTTAATTAAGTAAATATAATTAATTTGGTCTTTTAAAATAGAGATAAAATGCTAAATTTTGAATTAATTCAATTTGTTATGAAATAAAGATAAAAGAGGATAAAGAACAAAGAAATTGGGAGAGTAAACGAACAACTATTTTATTGATCAATAGAGATGTATACAATGCTTCTCTAAACTCTATATTTATAGACATAAGAAATATAAATGAGATAAAACTCTACTTCTAATTAATATTAGAGTCCTAAAGTACATTAAACTTATATTGATCTTGATGGACATCCACTTAATGATAAGATATTCAAAACACTCACCCCTTAGATGTCCATTGGTAGATAATGTATCTCGTTAAAACCGTACTAAGATAAAAAAAATTTAAAAAAAAAGAAGCCATGTGGGAAAAAATTCTTAGTGAAGGAAAAATAGTACACATATGTATAAACATAATATGTTGTCTCGTTAAAAACCTTACTAGGAAAACCCAGTGGGACAAAACCTTAATTAAAGGAAAAAGAGTACAGCGCGTATTTACTCCCCCTCATGACAACATCACATGATATATAATATTCTAGGTATTCCAATCCTGAAAACTGGCTTTTCAAATTATCACTTCAACGTATTTGTAAAGCATTTAATCATTTTTTTCATGAATTAGGCTTGAAATTGATAGATTTTAAGCTTAGATTATAAAAATGACTAGATTGTAAAGTTAATTTAGTTTTTTGTTAACTTTGTTACATTAGGGACCAAATTGAATAAATAAAAAACCTTTCATGAAAGTATGTTAGAAATAGAAAATATAAGGTCCCTAATGAGAATAGGTGAAATCGAATTTCAATCCGAAGCTAGGAATTGAAAGTTATGTTTATCCCAAGTTCAAAGACTAAATTGAATAAAATATACTATAGAGGGGAAATCAAAAAATGGATTTATATAGGATCACGCATCTCATGAAATTGTGTGAAAATGTTTGGTATTGATTTGGTAGAGCATTATATGTCCTATGGAGACCCTGGTGTGGTAGAGGGATGTATTGCATATGTATATGCATTTGATGCCTACTGGCTTTGCACTTCGGTGCCCTAGTGTGGTATAGTTTAAGATCTCATGAGCTACCTAAGTGTGGTTTAGTTAACTCGTGTATTTGAGTCCATTTTACTAGGGTTCCATCGGGCAAAACATTATAATCGAGATTGGGAGCTTGAAAATGTAATGAAAATGGATTTGATAAAACAATTTGATATGGCATTGAAATGAATAATGTGAAATTGGTATAACATTATAGTTTGATAATAAAAAATGCCATTGAAATAAATTAAGTAAAATTAACATGATCTTGTGAATGGACAATAGAATTTGACATTGAAGTGAGTTATATGATAGTGATATAAATTGGTTATGATTTGAGCTTTGCTTATAAGGTTTTTGTGTATGAGTACTTATGCTCACCTTGTTGTTATCTAAGTGCCATGTCCTATCCAAAACTTATGTCAAACCATTGTAGCTAATATGCTTATATTTTATCAAGGTAAGTTTTGTATTTTCCATTTAAACTCACTAAGCATTTTAAATGCTTACACTAAATGTTTTTCCTATTTGTAAATTATAGACTTGCAGAACCCTCAAGATTGGATCTTTGCGGATATCACACGATCGACAAAACGATAGAAATATGTTCATTTTTTGTTCTTAATAGTGTGGCATGTATATAGGATCATTATGTCATGTAAATGGTCAATTTAATGTGTGTGCCAAAGATTTAATTGTGACTAAACTTGTGTTGCATTTTGAGCTTAGTATGTGGCCAAATTGATTCTTAGTTTGATCATGCTAAATGTTATTTTGAACTTAAGAATTTAAGCTTACTTAGGCTCCATATGTCATAAATTGCTAAATGAGTTACCTTGGTATGTTAATGTGGAAATGTGACTTAGAATGTCTAAGTTTGAGTATGTGGTTGTGTTTTGTGATCCATGAATGAAGAAGTGTTATAAAGATGATTTGACATCGTTTGATACAATGTTATGCATTATATGTGTTCGATAGGGAAAAACCAAATAAGGATTTGACCATATATTGGATTACCGGCAAAGTCGTAACACCATCCCTTGGATGTCAAGACGCTAGCCTCAACATCGTGATGCCAAATGATAGAAAGGATGGACCATAGTATAGTGTCTACAAGGTCGCGACACCCCTCCTTGGATGTCGCGATGCCAACCTTTGAAATCGTGACATTGAACCTTAAGGTCGTGACGTCCAATTGGTATAGTTTATAAAACATTGTAATTTGGTCCTCAAGTAGTCAAGTTGTCTACTATTTGGGAGGTTGCGCCATCGAACCTCTAATGTCGTGACATTAACCTGAAATCTTTTGAAAATGTTACATTATGTTCCTCCAACGGTCTCAGGTTAACAAAAGAGCTTTCGTAAGCTCATATAAACCTCGGTTTGGAGTATGTATTAAATTAATGGCTTAATAATCATATTATTAGAATTAGCTTTTTGTATTAATGGTTTAATAATCGTGTTATTAGAATTGTATTGATGGAAAAATATGTTTTGCTTAAATGAAGTTGCTTTGGCAACAAGTGTAGCATCCTGTAGTTCAGACTCGATGATCGGGTTGGGTATGGGGTGTTACAGTTTCAATAATAATCATAAGAAAAATTTGCTCATAATCATTCTATACTAATACATATGTTCAAATCAAATCAATAAATATTTACGCAAGCATATTGAACAATTTCCCGAGAATTTTTATATGTTTCTAGCATTCTAAATCCTTGTAAGGTTTTAATATTAACTTCACTATATATAGTGATTCATATAAAGTTTGTAACAATTACCATTAGACACATGTCAAATCTTTCATGAAATGTCACACTAATAAAATATCTAAAGTTATTGCGTCCACCACAAAAGAATATTTTATTTTCCATAATCAATGCTACGAGAGGCTGATAGCCAGGAAATATTGGCACAGTTGGAGTCAGTAGAAGCGGAACAAAGGATACAACGATTTGATCTGAGGCTCGAGCTCTTGCCAGAGCTTATGCAATCCATACATGAGAAGAGGCCTCAGCTCCTAATGTTATTGTTGGTACCTTTTCTATCTTTGATGTTACTGTGTATGCATTAATTGACTCTGAGTCGACATATTCATATATATGCACTACGTTAGTAACAGAAATGAGTTTGCCGATTGAGTCAACTGATTATGTTGTTAAAGTAACGAGCCCTTTAGGTCAAAGTGTCATAGTTGATCTAGTTTGTAAATAGTGTCCATTGAGAATTCAAGGTTACGACTTTCTTGTTGATTTGATGTTACTACCTTTTAATGAGTTTGATGTTATTCTGGGAATGGATTGGCTGACTATAGACGATGTTGTAGTGAATTGCAAACAGAAACGAATTGATTTGAGATGTTAGAACGGTGAAGTGATTTCTATTGAATCTGATAAATCTGGTTGTGTTTTGAATTATCCGTACAAAAATTGATACGAAAAGGGCGTGATGAGTTTTTAGCTTATATTCTTGATTCCAGGGTATCAGAAATGAAAGTTGATCAGGTACCGATAGTCTACGAGTTCACCAATGTATTTCTTGAGGAATTATCGGATTTACCGCTTAAGTGGGAAGTTGAATTTGTTACAGAGTTAGTGTCTGGAACTGCTCCGATTTCAATTGGCTCGTACAAAATGGCTCCAACAGAATTAAAAGAATTAAAAGCTCAATTGCAAGAATTGATCGACAGAGGTTTTATTCGACCGAGCATGTCACGTTGGGGCGCACCCGTACTATTTGTGAAAAAGAAAGATGGGCCGATAAGATTGTGTATAGATTATCGACAGTTGAATAAAGTCACGATAAATAATAAGTATTCGTTGTCTCGTATCGATGAATTATTTGATCAACTGAAAGGTGCTATCGTATTTTTGAAGATTGATCTCTGATCTAGCTATTATCAATTGTGTGTTAAAGACGTTGATTTGCCGAAAACAACATTCAAAATCTGATACAGACATTATGAGTTTTTAGTAATGTATTTCTAATTGACTAATACCCCTGCAACATTTATGGATTTGATGAATCCGATTTTTCAGCCATATCTTGACAATTTCATTGTTGTTTTTATTGATGATATTCTGATTTATTTTAGGAATTAATCCGAGCATGCACAACACTTGAGAATCGTATTTGTAACCGCCCATTTTAAGTGGTGTTGGAAATAGGGGTTTTGGAACCACAAATCCGAGTGTTGAGTCCGAAAATTTTTATTATTTTATTTATGTAAGTCAAATATAATTATAATGAATTTTGATTTGGTTAAATTTTGCTAATTGAGCAAAAAGTTAAAGTACAAGTGGTTGTCCTGAAAGTCAAGTGGTTTCAGAAAATGAGGTATCGAGACCTCGTTTTTGTAAACTAAGCTCATAAATATTTTATTAAATATTTACGGAGTGTTATTAGGGTCATAATAAAATTTGGTTAAGAAATTTTAACGTTTAAATAGTTAATTAATTAAAAAGAACTAAATCGTAAATGTTGCAAAAATGAATTTCTATTAGTTAAATGGGTTAAATGATTAAGGAAAGATAAAGCAATTGACTTAGATGGTAATTAAACCATATAAATGTGTAGTGGACATTTATGGACAAAGATTTGTTGTTTATTAATTAAATTATTAAGGTTAAAAAGGTAATTTAATAATTAACAACATAAACAAATAAGAATTAGCTATCATCATCTTCATTTTTTCCCTTTTTTTTTTGTCGAAAACACCATTCTTAAGTGAAGAAACATTCGGCCAAACTTGCCTTTGGTGCATAATATGTTTTTTATCCTCGTTTTTTACGATTTTTATGCTTTGTGATCGTTTTAGCTTAATTTAGCTAACCCGGAGGTCAATTTGTAAAACTGTTAAAAGTCTAGGGACTTTCCATGAATGAGTTTGAGGTGTTTTTTATTTTAATTGATAGATTATTAAAGTTGATAGTTAAATAAAAGTATTTTGTTAAGTAAACTTTGATGATTTTAAAGTTTAGGGACTTATTTATGAAAATGGTAAAATTCAAGGAAAATATTGTGAATTGATGATAAATATGGGCTGTTATAAGACTAGGTAAAAATCAGCTAACATGAATTTTAGCTAAAAATGGTAAATTTGCAAGTTTCAAGTTTAGGGACTAAATTGTATAAAAGTTGAAATGTGAGGGTTTTAAAAGGAAATTAGACCATAATATAGTTTGGTGGACGGTTAAGGCATGATTATGGTTTTAATTTTATTGAAAATGAAAAATAAAATAGTGAAAGTAATAGAAATTATAACTGAATTAAGGTGGAAATAAAGAGAAAATGGCTACCATCTTTATCTTTCCAGTATTTGAAAGCCATAGGAACGGTTTAGGGAAGCTTCAAACTTCTCAAGCAATCGGTCTGTGCATGTGACTGAATCTAAAACTCATTTTTTTTGTAATTTTTATGTTTTTAAGATCGTTGTAACTTAATTCATCTAGCCCAAGGACTATTTTGTGATTCCGTCAAAGTTTTGAAAACTTGTCATTGTTATTCCTGAAGATTTTTAGTTGTTAATGGTTTAGTTTGAAGCTTGGTGATGAGTTTGGATTAATTTGTAAAGTGATTTTGAATAGTTATAAATTTAAGGACTAATTTGATAAAATAATAAATTTATCATGAAATTCTTGTGAAATTTCAATAATTATGGGTTGTAGGTGAATAAATAAAAATCCAGCTAGCTTGGTTTTGGACTTAATTGTGATAATTGTGTAAGTTTCAGGTTTAGGGATTAAATTGAATAAAAGGTGAAAGTTTAGGGTAATAGTGTAAAATATCATTAAAGGGTCAAATATATGAATTTAGATGTTTTAAAGTATTGAATTGGATAATTAAATTAAATTATTATATATTGATCAAGAAATGGATCAACCGATTAATAACCGTGGAAAAGGAAAAGTTGTCGAGTAGTCTTCGATGTAGTGTTGGTAGCTGCTTCATTTGGGTAAGTTCGTATTAGTTTTATTATGTTTATTGATGAATTGAGTTCAATTACATATATGTATATGTATGTGAGAAAATTTAACATGATTAATTGAGGTAAGATATGAAATTGGAAATGAAGGATTGAATTGTTATGAAGTGTATATGATCAAGTTGATCATGGTATAATAGTATAAAGATGAGAAGATCATGGAACATTAGTTAAGGTCTGTGTGAGCTTAGTGAATGATTAGAATACAAATGACATGCCATTAGGGTGTTCCAAACACTAGATGCCAGCGATTACAGTTTCCAGGTACTATGTACCGGTGTTACAGTTCCAGGCACTCTGTGCCGATGGTATATTTCCAAGTACTATGTACCGGTGGTGGATACCATATCGGTGACTGGAATCTAGCATTTATTACATATTCTCATCGGCTTGTGTGAGCAGCATCGTGTAATGGTTAATGTCTCGTTTGTCAGCTTGTGTGAGCATTATTTCTCGTGTATCCAAAGTTAATTTACTACAGTTCTCTAGGCAAAATAGTTAATGAATTGTTTATAAATGGAATTCATGGCATGAATGGCTAAATACTTATTAGTTGTGAAATGGTATGTGAAACATGTATCTTGTGATCTTGCCAATGTTATATGTATATTACTAATCATTTGGCATGCTAGGTAATGTGAAATAGGCAAGGATTGTTACTATATGTTAAATTGAATTGTATGCTTTAAATGACAGGTATGTGATACATCTAAATTATATATATATATATATATATATTGCACCTTTTTACTTATAATCTATGCAAATTTCAAGTATATGGATAGCTAATTGAGTCATTTTAGTTCATATTAAGACATTGGGCATACTTTTAGTAAAGTGTGTAATTTTATGAAATTAAGTATTAATTTTACTATTTTATTTTACATATTAATTTTTGCTCAACTTGCTACAGTTGGACCACTGAATTAAATAAATGTGGGACCCAAGACATACATGGACATGAGATAATATCCACTCCATGTGGACGGCAACACAACAATTTTGACCCAGAAAAATTAATCAAGCCCAGTTCAAAGTTGATTACTGAGAAGCGCTAGTCTACTAGCTTGTTGGGTTGTCAAAACTGTCCAACAAGGGGGAGAAGAGTCCAAATCGACTAAGGCATGAAAATAAGCCCAAATGAGCTTTGGAATATTTGAACTGAAGGTCCTTGCATGTGTGAAAAAAATCAGAAATCAGCCCTCAACTTAACCTCTGAAAACTGTCCAACCCTATGCATGATTCATGCATAAAATCAGGCATGAATCAAGCAACCACTCAACCCTCTCTCCACAATTTATGGTCGGCCATTTAAGGGAGAAACCCAAGGGATCTCCATGCTATTTTTAGCAATCTCCCAACCCACTCCACTAGTATAAATACCACCTCCCATCTCTCATTTCATTCATTCCTCAATTCACATTTCTACCATCTTTCTCTCATCTTTCTTTCCTCTCTTCCACACATAAGCCATCCATTTCTCCACTTTCCTTTAGCTGGCATTTCCCTTGAGAAAACTCTCTTACCGACCACCTTGAGGAGCAATTTGTGAAGAAGCAATCACGAGGATTGGAGGAAGCCACCACGATCGGTCTTCGGAGAATCACTGAAATCATCAAGAGTTTCTTCTTCACTATTCTTTAATTTTGTTCTTAGTTATTCAACATGTTTGCAAATTGTTTTTGACGTGTTTCAATTGACAATGATGACTTAATTTTGTTTTAGCTGGAATGATTGCATTAATTTGATGACGTTCATTTGATTCATGTTTATGATATTCTGTGCCTCAGTTGTTCATGCTTCCAATTAAAATCATTTATGTATTTCATGCATTAAAATATGTTTGAATGCATTAGAATTAGCTAATAAATCCTAACCAGATGACGATTAATGGATGCAATAATTGAAAGGTGCGTGCTTAATTTAGATCCTAACCCGATTACATTAAAGGTTCGTAATAACCCAAAT
This sequence comes from Gossypium sturtianum, assembly GCA_025698515.1. Classification (NCBI taxonomy): domain Eukaryota; kingdom Viridiplantae; phylum Streptophyta; class Magnoliopsida; order Malvales; family Malvaceae; genus Gossypium; species Gossypium sturtianum. The sequence goes on along the minus strand of CM046948.1, from coordinate 101,999,281 downwards.
GAGCTCTATTACCTTGCATAACTTTTAGATTTGTGTGATTAAATTGTTTCAAACCTAACCCGTCCCTATTACTTCACATAAATTCTAAGGAATCCTTAGTTAAATATGGACACAGAAATATGCAATTTTTCTAAGTATAAGATTTCGAAAGAACTTATATTAGATTCCAAGTTAATGAATGACTGAGTTTCCATAGAATTTTTCTAAAACATTATTAAACATGATGAAGATTGAATTGAGTCAAAAGTTATTCAGGTTTATTCATGTTATGTTGTTAAACTTGTGGAATTGTTGCTAAACCATCGCCTTGTATTTTATTTCATCTCATTTGCATTTAGGTTAATTTGCATCTAGTTAATTAATTTAATTTTAACATCTATCACCCCAAATTATTTTGTTTTCTTTACCAACTTGTAAATTCATAATTTTGCAATTATTTGATTAACAGGTACAATCCATGTGGAGACGATAACTCTTTTACTTACTTATCACTTGATAACAACTATGTACACTTGCACATTCCGTCGTGAACTAGTATGTGATGTTTAAATTTTGCAAACTTAGATTTATATAAGCTTACCTCGTTCATTTTCTTCCTTATAGATTGTCGGATTCGAGCTGTCAATTGGATCATTTTTTGATATCACATCATCCGTCAACTCTTTCAGTAGCTATTTACTTATTTTGGCCCAATTATAAGTGGCATGTAAATAGGGTTTGGCAATGTATGTTATAAGTTTTTTGTTACATTTTGAGCCATTTGGTATATGTATTAATGTATAAGTTTGTAAGCTATGATGGTTGTTTTGTTGTCTTGTGATGGTATAAATTTGTTTGGTGTTATTCATACTACCTTGGCTATGAAATGTGCATAAGTTTTGGTTATTTGGTTAACTTGGTTTCATGAATGTGAACGTAAGGAAATGATGTTAGTTTAATGGTTGAAGAGGCATGGAATGTTAGGTTGTTATGCTTGAATGGTTAAGGTTTAATGTTTTAATTGTGGTGCCAATGATGGTGTATTGGTTAGGCACTTAGGTTGGATGTTATTTGGTATGTTTTGGCAAGTTTTTGATGCATTTTATGTAAGTTTAATGGAAGGTAATTGCATGACTTGTGGCATAACTGATTATAGGTGTGATGACTTGGTTTTGAAGGCATGTTTAGGTGCACACAGCTTGTGACACATACAGTTGCATGACATGTCCATGTGGTCTATTTGAATTTAGGTGCAGGTTAATCCACACGACCACAGTCTGTTACACGGCCATGTGACCCAAGATTACAGGGCATAAATCTGTTACACGGTTAGTTAAAATGGCCATTTTATGGGACCACATGGTCTTAGCCTTGTCACACGGCTTGGCCACACTCCTGTTTACACTTTTTACCTGAATTTTTGTAAAAGTTTCAGTTTAATCCTAAGTTGATTCCAAGTTGGTTTAAGGGTCCCGTATGCTAAATTAATGTCTGATTTTGCTTGTTAATCACATCATACTTGTGTTAATGTTTTTTAATAGATTTGTTGATTATTTATGTCAAATCTTTGTATGATAGTAATGTTTAACAACTGTAATACCTTATAGCTCGGATCAAGTGTTCAGATCAGGTATAGGGTGTTACATTTAGTGGTACCAGAGCTAAAGTTTAGTCGATTCTAGGACTAAACATGACATGTATTGAGTCTAGAAATACATGCCACTTTATATAACATATGATAGTTTGATGACTCCTGATCAATTTGACTTGTTTTCTTATAGATAAAAGATGTCAACTGAATCCAATCGAGCAGATTCCAATGAAGTACAAAGTAACATTCCAACCACTGATCAAGGGGCTGCTTAAAGTGTGCCTGAGTCTCAAAGGCTCAAAGAAAAGGCTTATGGTGCCTTTCTCCATATGATGAATGACATGTTTGTTGCGTATATGAGAGCCAACCCTACGACTCAACATCCTCCACCCCCTCGTCCTCAAAGCCTTATACGACCAAATTTCACAAGCTTTCTATAGATAAAGTTTGAAAATGCAGAGTCGTAGAGTTTCGTGGTAAACTAGGTAATGATCTAACCAAAGCTGATTATTGGTTAAAGCACACGCAGAGGGTTTTAGATGAGTTGTTGTATTCTCCCGAGGATTGTTTGAGGTACGCAGTGTCATTATTAAAAGAAGAAGCTTTCCACTGGTGTTTGACTTTATCAGCGGTAGTATTGAAAGAAAGAATTAACTGGGATTTCTTCTTAACTGAATTTCGAAAGAAATACATCAGTAAACGTTACCTAGATAAGAAAAAGAAAGAATTTCTAGAGTTGAAGTAAGGGAATAAAACAATTGTTGAATATGAGTGCGAGTTTGTTCAGCTCAGTAAATATGCTCATTAGCTTGTTTCGACTAAGGAAGAAATGTGTGTATACTTTGAAGACGGTTTGAATGATGATATTTTTATCTGATCGGGCTCAGAAAATGGAAGAAATTTGCAATCACAAGAAAGAAAATAAAATGAAAGCTCGCGACTTCAATAAACGAAGTACATCTAGGGCATTTTTTGCTCCCCCGCCGAAGAAAATGAAAGAATCTAGTAGTCATTTTTTAGCACCATCAAGGCTTTCTGGCAGAGATAGAATGAAACAAAGTAATGTGAGACCACCGATGACTTCAGTAGCCAATGCTGGTAGTGTTCGGAATGTGAATAGACTTGAATGTGATCATTGTGGCCAAAATCACTACGAGATATGTAGATTGAAAGACAGATCCTAATTCGTTTGCAGATCTCTTGATCATTATAAGAAAGATTGCCTGAATCGAGCTGATTTGAACAGAGATCGTAATGTGAAACCTGTTGTTACCCCTATGAGAGGCAGACGACCAGAAAATAGTGGCACAGCCGGAGTTCATAGAAGCGGAACAAAGGATACAACAGTTCGTTCTGAGGCTTGATGATGTGAGCATGGCCAAGGAGCTAGTTGCCGAATCCATTGAGTTGTCTCTGGGTCCAATCACTCGATCTCAAGCCAAGAAGTTCCAAGAATCTATCTAGAGCTATATTGATCGAGCTTGGGGAGAAAAGGTTGCGGGACTAATCGACCATTCATGGATCACCAACAAGCGTCCCATGCAAATTTACTTAAAGCTGAATTTTAGTTTTCATTTTTAAGCTGATTGGTTGCTGGAATAAAAATTTAATTATGTTTAGTTATTTTAGTTTAAGTATTTAATTTTTCTTAAGTTTATTTTATGTGTTCTCATTAATTCAGCAATTTAATTTGTCTTAGCTTATTACAACTTAATTAGCTGAATTTAAGTATGTCTTAGCTCATTACAAATTAATTAGCTGGTTGAGTTAATTTACTAGCTGAATTTAAGTTGTCCTAGCTAAATTAAATATGTTTTCAGGTAAGTGCATGGACGACAATCAATAGGGTGTGCTGCTGGTTGAAGTGCTCCAAGCATCCCTTCGTGAACCTCAAAGGACAAAAGAAATCTGCTGATTTCTCTTCTCCAAGCTGCCCTTAAGTGCTTTCACATTTGCTGGAGGTTCCATTCACACATAAGTCCATTCGGTTTTGAGCTTTCACATTACAATGGCTGCTCATATTCGGCTGTTCACACCTAAAGTCTATTGAAGAGCCCCAGCTAATTTTAATATCTCAAGACTTTTTAGCTAATCAAAACAGCACATTAAAGCTTGTTCTTCCCTCTTGGCCGAATTTAAAGAGTCCATTCAGCTCATTTTGAGCTTCAATTAATCAAGTTGGCCCAGGAAGCATCAAGGGATGTTTTAGAAGGTTCAAGAAAGTTTCCAGCCAAACTAAGCTGAACACAAAGCTGTCCATTCAGTTGTCTTAGTGACCATTCAGCTAGATTATGTAATAGCTATAAATACTTAGTTCATTTCACTTTGGAAGGACTTTTGCTCATTTTATGAAAATATATTACTTTGTAAGTGTTCAACTCTCATAGTTCTCTCTTGACTGATTTGACTTATCAAAACTAGTCTTGTGGTGTCAATCCCGTCTTTTCTTTGAACTTATCACTTGTTCAAGTGTGGCGTTCATCTATACCTCTGGTTCCTATCTTTCATAGATAGTGGGTCAAGGTTCTTTAGCTTTACAAGCTGTTTCTCACCTAAGTGCCATTTAAGATTTGGGTCAACCTTTACCTATATCGTTGGTTCAATCTTGGCCTTAGCCGAATTAACCTATCTATCCTCTCAACTATCCTTTAACCCTTTGTTTTTTGAACCTATCTTTCAACCTATTCCAGCCCATTTCAAAACAACTCAAGTTTCAACTTAATTTTACGATCGGGCAATCTAAACGACTCGAGTCATCACCAAGGCAAGTTCGTATCATTTGGTATCAGAGCTGGTAAAAATTAAGTAAGCATTGACGTTTTTAGCATTCTCGTGTTGTGATTAGTTAAAAAAATTTCAAAAAAAAAAAGAGAGAGAAAGAATATATATATTTGAAGTGCAAAAAAAATCAAAAATATTAAAAAAAAGAATTCAAAAATATAAAAAAAAAAGAAGAGAAAAGCTAGTTATACAAAGTTTTCTGCCCGAAATCATTCTTGTTCTCCACAATACGATTCGACCACACTTCAATCCTTTCATTTTTTGTTTTCTCGCCTACCCTTTGTCCTAACATCAATTTCTACCCAAAACCGAACATCACTTTTTCAAGCCGACTCCACAACGATTGCTGATTAGTCTGAGTAGTCCATTGAGAACTTAGAGAGACAAACTTGAGTGGAAAAAGGCAAGAGTGCGGTGAGACTATTAGAGTGTATAAAAGCCAAAAAAAAGAAGTGTGAAATTTCTTTGTGAGAGAATTTGTGAGATTTGTTGTGAGATTAAACATCATGTGAAGGAGTCCGGAAAGGAATCCTATGGACGGCAGAGGATTACGCCCTGTTAGGAACGCTGCTCCTGGTGGTGGAGTACCCGATTTGGCGCAACAAGCGCTCGTTCGTGATATACAACGAATGTTCCGAGGAGAATTCGAATCCATACATGAACGTTTGGATCGTGTCGAAGAACGAGGTCAGCGAGAAAGAACTCCCCAAGGTCCAATAAGGGAGCGATGCTGACCGAGACCTAACCAAGACGATTTTGATGATCCTAGCAACGTGGAAAGTGACCAAGGGTCGAATCGAAGTGAACGGCAGAGGGGCCATAGAAATCGAGGACTTAGAGAAAGAGATCGTGTAGACGATAGTCTCAAGAACATCAAGATGGCCATTCCCCATTTCCAAGGGAAAAACGACCCCGAGGTGTATTTGGAGTGGGAGAAGAAAATTGAACTTGTCTTCGAGTGCCACAATTACTCGAAGAGTAAGAAAGTGAGGCTCATGGCCATATAATTTTTAGATTATGCTATTGTATGGTGGGATCAACTTGTGACGAGTCTAAGGAGGAACGGGGAGAGACCCATCTCGACTTGGACCGAGATGAAGGCAGTTACGAGGAAATGTTTCATTCCATCTTACTATCACCGAGACTTGTACCAGCGGTTGCAAAACCTTACCCAAGGCAACCAGAGTGTCGAGGATTACTATAAAGAAATGGAAGTGGCCATTATCCGAGCCGACATCGAAGAAGATTGTGAGGCAACAATGGCTAGATTTCTTGCTGGTTTGAACCGCGACATCGCCAACATAGTAGAATTACAACACTATGTGAAAGTGATGGACATGGTCCATATGGCCATTAAGGTGGAAGAGTAATTAAAACAGAAGGGAGTCAGCCGTCCTTATTCCACTTCCTCCACGACTAAGTGGTGTCAAGGAACTAATAAAGCCCCTATTCATTCCAAAGAGCCCGTTGTAGCTACCAAGCCCTATCAGCCAAGTGGCGAGACAAGTAAAGGTAAGAACGATCCTGTCCCTAATCAATCTAGGGATATAAAATGTTTTAAGTGCCAAGGGAGGGGGCACATAGCCAGTCAATGTCCCAATCATCGAGTTATGGTAGTTAGGCTAAACGGTGAAATCGAGTCTAAAGAAGAAAGGGAGGAAGAGCCTGAAAACCCCACCGACGAAGAAGAAGAACTAGAATATCCCGTTGAAGGTGAGATTCTCATTTTCAAAAGAAGCTTAAGCATTCAAAGTGTTGAAGATGAGCAGCAACGGGAAAATATCTTCCACACTCATTGCCACGTCCAAGGCAAGGTATGCAGCATGATAATCGACGGAGGAAGTTACACCAACGTTGCAAGCAGCATGTTAGTGGAGAAACTTGGTTTAGCCACAACTAAACATCCTAACCCCTACAAATTGCAATGGCTCAATGATGGTGGCAAACTCAAAGTACCCAAGCAAGCTATAGTGTCATTTTCGATAGGCAAGTACCAAGATGAGGTGGTGTGTGATGTGGTGCCAATGCACGCGGGACATCTTCTTTTGGGGCATCCTTGGCAATTTGACCGACGAGTAATCCATGATGGATATACAAACCGATACCCGTTTAAACACTTAGGAAAGAATGTAACTTTAGCGCCCCTCACCCCAAAATAAGTGTATGAAGATCAAATCAAGATGAAACAATCTGTAGAAAAATCAAAAGAAAAAAAGAATGAAAAAGAAAAAGAAAATAAAGTAGAAAAAAAGAGAGGAAAAAGTGAGAAAAATGATTTAAAAACTCAAGTGGAAAAAGAAAAATAAAAGTAGAGTGAGAATGGAAAAATGAGTGTCTTTGCGAGGAAAAGAGAAGTGCGGAAGTTGCTTTTGATGAGAAAGCCCATTCTTGTACTCATGTACAAAGAATGTCTTTTTGAAACTAACCAGCTTGATGAAAATATACCCTCTTCCGTTGTTTCCCTGCTTCAGGAATTTGAAGACATATTTTCGGAGGAAGTGCCGAGTGATTTGCCTCCCATTCGAGGCATTGAGCATCAAATCGATTTCATGCCTGCAGCAACGATCCCGAACTAACCAGCCTATCGAAGCAACCCCGAAGAGACTAAGGAGTTGCAAAGACATGTTACTGACTTGATGGAGAAGGGCTACATCCGAGAAATCTTGAGCCCATGTGCGGTGCTTGTTTTACTAGTGCCAAAAAAGGATGGCTCTTGGCGCATGTGTCTCAATTGCCGTGCCATCAACAAGATCACCATCAAGTATAGACACCCCAACCCTCGACTTGATGATATGCTCGACGAGCTAAGTGGAGCCCAACTATTCTCAAAAATTGACTTAAAGAGTGGCTATCACCAGATTCGCATGCGGGAGGGAGATGAGTGGAAGACCGCCTTCAATACCAAATATGGTCTGTATGAATGGCTAGTAATGTCGTTCGGTCTTACTAAGGCTCCTAGCACATTTATACGTTTAATGAACCATGTATTGCGTGCTTTCATTGGTAAGTTTTGCGTGGTTTACTTTTATGATATTTTAATATACAACAAATCTTTGGAAGACCACGTTCAACATTTGCGTTCTATGTTGGAAGTTTTACGTAAGGAAGTTCTTTTTGCTAATCTTAAGAAATGATCTTTTTGCACTAATAAAATTGTGTTTTTAATATTTGTGGTGAGTGCTAATGGACTCGAAGTCGATCAAGAGAAAATTAAGGCGATTCAAGATTGGCCACGTCCTACGAACATCAGCCAAGTAAGGAGCTTCCATGGACTACCAAGTTTTTATAGGAGGTTTGTACCAAATTTTAGTACCTTAGCTGCCCCTTTAACAAGTATTATTAAGAAAAATTCTCCATTCAATTGGACTGATGAACAAGAGATTTCTTTTAACAAATTCAAGGAATGTTTGACTAACGCTCCCTTGTTGTCTCTACCTGATTTTAACAAAACTTTCGAAGTTGAGTGTGACGCTTCAGGGATAGGAATCGGAGCGGTCTTAACTCAAGATGGGCGGCCCATTGCATATTTCAACGAGAAACTTAATGGGGCTACTCTCAATTATCCTACATACGATAAGGAGATGTATGCCTTGATTCGGGCTTTGGAGACATGGCAGCACTATCTATGGCCTAAAGAATTTGTTATACATACGGATCACGAAGCCATGAAGCATCTTAAGGGACAACACAAGCTGAACAAGTGTAACAGCCTGGTTTTGGGTTTAGTCGGAACAGTGGTTTCGGGATCGCTAATTGATAAACCATAATAGTAATATATTTTAATCCCACATTTAGCATGCTTTTGGATGGTTTATCCCTTGAATTATGGAATTTGGTGCTCTTAATCCTTTAATTTCATGTTTTATACTCAAGAGTGCATAGGAGGATGAAAAGAACTAGAAACGGGCTTAAAACGGGCCAAATGGTCCAAAGAGAGAAATTGACATGGCATGGGGTTTCACCACACGGCCGTGCCCCTTAAGCAAGCTCGAACACGGCCTACAACTCGACTTACACGGGCGTGTGCCATGGGCGTGTCCCTGCCGTGGAAAAGAAGAATTTTATTCGGATTAGGGTACTTAGAGGCAAAGAAAGCCATTCCAAAAGCCTATATAAACACCCTAAAGGCCAACCTTTAAAGGGGCATCCAGCTAGGCTAATGAGCCAAGCCGGAGAGGTCAGAATCGTGGGATTTACTCGAAGAAAGCCAGTTGATTCATCTCAAGAAGCCGGAGTCATACTCAAGACGGAAGATCTTCTGTTCAATTCCTTCAAGGGGTTTTAGGGTTTTAGGGCTCCGACTAAACACCACGGCCGTGCGATACAGCCCTGGTCAACACTGTTTTATCAAACATGGATGGGGTGACCACGAAACGGGCGTGGGAGAAACGAACGAAGCACAACACAGCCGTGCGATACGGTCGTGTGACCTAACACGCCCATGGTACACGGGCGTGGGGATGTACCAGACATCAAAACTCTATTTGAACCACCCCCTCTTCTCAACTACTCTACATTCCCCTTCTTCCATACATTTTCAGACCCCCCTTCCATATTCTCCTTCCTTGGCCCTTTTCCAAACTCTAGATGTACACCATATCCATGTCGAAGAAGCAAAAGGATCCTAGCACAGTCTCCCTCTGCGAGACCGACCTAAATAAGTTCGTGCCGGCCACTTCATTAACTCGACAAGCCGAGGACATTTGAGGCCATTTAGTTTTTATTTTTCTTTTCTCTTCTCTTCTCCTTTATTTTCCTTATCTTAACTTCTCTTCCACTAAATTTAGTGTATCTTATTTTAGTTTCTTGTTTTTAGGTTCTTCAGGCTGCTTAGGAATCACACACCACGGCCTTAGAAATCACACCCATCTCGCGAACCATCTAACAATAAAGACTTTTCAGTCCATTTATCTATTCTTTTAATTTTATTTTACTTTCTATTTTCTTTCTCTTTATCTTTCTTGTCTTTAAATACATAATTAGTTATTTTAAATGTGTCTTACTATTTCCTGGCTATTTCTTCACGGGCCACCCAATTTCTTCATCTAGCACAGTAATAGTGGGCGGCAACCACACCACGACCACTCCCAACTCAAGGAAGCTATCCAGAATTCAGGGAGTTTCACCCCTATCCCTATATTTTGATTTTCTACTATATTGTTTTTATATATCTTTGTACATTGAGGGCAATGTACATCTTAAGTGTGGGGGGGGTGAATCTTAAAAATGCCTAACTTTTTTTCATTATTCTCAAATCCTGAATTATATCTTGTTTCTTAAGTAATTTTCTCATATCACTATTAGAATAAAATTCCTCTGATTTTTTATTTTGATCCATATGTTTTGGATTAAGTTATACATAATTGTGCATTGATGATTAAATTTTTAAGATACTAGAGAATCAAGCATGATGAGTCTATTTTCAAAAATTAAAAAAATTTTAGGTTGTCTACCTGAATCTAATTATTACTTTGAAGTTTAAAATTTGCAAGGTTGATATCAAAAAGCCCATAATTTTTGTGAGATTTTGAGCCTTTTAGAGCATACATTCCTTTTCGTGCTCACTTTATTGATTATGAGTGTGTCAACATTGATTTGTTATTCTAGAACTTGCGTCGATTATACATGTCGAGACCACACCTTTGATTTGATATACTAAGATGATAAAGGCACCTAGGATTTAACCCACTTACTCCATAAAAAGCCTACCCTCACAATTAACCCTTAGTGAACCCCTTTGATCCTAACAACCCTTTTATTGACTCACCCATTAATATTAACCCAAAACCAACTTTGTATTTGTTATCACCATTTCTCTTGACTATCCCTATATCGAGATTTGATTTGAACGGTTACTTAACTATTTTCTTTATTCCAATTATTAAATTCTATCTTATTATTATTGTACTTGATTTGTTCTTGATAAAAAATAAAAAAAAAATCGAAGTATATTTATTATTAGTTCTGTGATTAAGTAAGCTTATACAGTTAAATTCACATCTTTAGAAGAAGCTCGTGTTATTAGTATTAGTATTACAAGTTTTCAATTGATGTAATTATTCTTTATTAAGTTCATTGTCTACAGTTAGATAATTTGTCAATTCAACCTCGATTCTAACCTTCTAATTTAGCCTTTATCCACACCTTTAACCTAAGCCCCGTTACAACCCTTTTTAAGACCTTTTGTGTAACAGCCCGATTTAGGGGCTAGTAGGAACAGTGATCTCGAAATCACTAATTCGAGGTTAGAGAAAATTATTTTCATGATATGTTATGTGTTATAACATGTTTATGAGGATGCATGAAAATTTTGGTGCCTTAATTTTAGCGATTTCTAGCTAAATTGTGAAAAAGGACTAAATCGCATAAAGTGCGAAAGTTCTATTTTATTTGCTAGAGGCACCAAATAGCTATGGTTTATAAATTGGAGGTCCCAAATGTGCAATTTGGCCTTGTTAAGTGAGTTGGCCGGTCAAGGATAGCTAAGGGGACAAGAGCATTAAATGTGGTCATGTTAGGTGACAAAAAAAAGAAATAAAATAAGATGAAATAAGCCAAGCTATCATCTTTTTTATTTCTTATCTTCCTCCACCGAAAATAGCAGCCATGGGAGGGGTTTTTGAAGCTTAAAATTTCAGCAAGCAATTCTCCACTCAGGTAAGTGATTTAGGTGGTTCTAATTGATGATTTTTGTGTTTTTGGAGTCCCCAAAGCTTAAGCTAGCTAATGAGAGGACTAATTTGAGATATGATTGAAAGTCTAGGGACTTGCCATGAGAGTATTTATGAAGTTAGCTGAGTTTTTATGGAAGAAAAAGAATGTTAAGGAGATGAGAAACAACTTTTGTGAAAGGTGTTAGCATGAAAACACCTAATTGGGACTAAAATGCAAAAGTTGTAATTTGTTCATTAAGGCATGAAATAGATGGATTTGTTGATAGTTGTAAGAGGATTAAATGTTTAGCTAGGCTTGCTTAATAAGAAATTGAGATGAAAATTTATTTACGAGCTTAGGGGCAAAATCGTAATTTTGCCAAAGTGTAGGGGCAAAATAGTCATTTTTGCCTAAAGTGTATATTATGGTGTAATATGATTTATAAATGATTAAATCAGTAAATTTCATTGTTCTAGATGAAAGAAAATGAGTTTCTAACCTAGAACGGATGAAAAGAGAAATGTGGGCAAAAAGGTCCCTTTTGGCCCTTTCGACATCGAGGTAAGTTCATGTGCGATTGTTGCAACTATGTACGAGTTAATTTAATATTCCAATGTTGTATGGAAAGTAGATTTACACTATGAATGTAATGAAATATCTTTGATGAGATGTCAAGAGAATTGAATTTAAGAGTAATGGAAAATGTATATAGAATGATATGATGATGGTTAAAGTTTTGAGTAAGACCATATTGGAATATGGCCTCAGTTTAAGAGTTCGTATAAGACCATGTCAAGGACATGGTATCGAGATGTTAATACAAGTAAGACCCTATTGGGGTATAAATTCTATGTGACATTATGAGTATGAGACTCAAGAGAGTTATTTAATAACTTGAGTGATTCAACGTATATGTTGAAAGAAAGAAAGTATGTGGTAGTACCACGAAAAGCACAAGTGTGTGTTAGAATTGAATTGATATGGATTCAGTATATGATGAACCCTTAGTGGGTTATGTGTATTTAATACACCTTAGATGCATGAGATAGATTTATTAATGTATTGCGTGAATGCAAATGAGTATCATAGAATGTTAAGTAAGAATAGAAGCGTGTGAGAATGTTCTCGGATGAATATTTGAAATAGAGATATACGTGTGGATTACTATCCATGAATGTAAAATGAAAGGTGGGCTAAGTGCGGAACCACCATATGTATAAATTATTGGTGGGCTATGCGTGATACCACCCTATTAGAGATCCAATGGTGGGCTAAGTGCGAAACCAGTGAGATATTAGTAGCATGAGCGGCTTATTAAAAATGCTTGATGTGTTGTTTTATATGATCATGTGGTGATCAGTGCAGGAATGTATGCTAATTGAACGAGCAATTGGCTTGTGACATGGTAAGAATGTGGTAAGAGATTGAATGAATAAGTTTCAAGAATATTTGAGCAAGTAACCATTAGTTTATGAGAGACACTCTTCATGATACTTTGTAATTATGTATATTCAATGAATATCAATATTTATCATGGGATAAAGACTTTACCTCTTTAATGATTAAATTTTTTAATTCATGTGTTTTAATGGATGATTTGAGAATGTTTTGAAGTAGTATATGAATGTATATAAACGGGAGTGGTAAAACGCTTGGTAAGATAGCCTCTAAGTGCCCACACGGATAGACACACGGGCGTGTGTCTAGGCCGTGTGTCTCCTCCACCTTAGTATCTTAAGTCAGATTAGACCACGGGCTGGTCACACGGCTGTTTGTTTAGGCCGTGTGATACACACGGTTGGCACATGAGCGTGTGCCAAGGCCGTGTGAAGTCTGCACTTGACACTTAGAAATTCAATTGTCTCACGGCTGTCACACACGGGCGTGTGTACAGACCGTGTGGATAAGTCAGAATGCCAAGGTTTGGCACACGGGCCAGGGCCATGGGCGTGTCCAGGCCGTGTGGATTTTGCCAGTATCCTCCACGAGTGGAAGACACGGGCATGTTTTAGGGGTGCACAAGCGTGTCCCAAGTCACACGGACGTGCGACCCCTGTTTCGAGAGAAAGTTTCTAAATGAGTTTCGAAAGTTTCGGGACGAAAGTCTGAGGCCTCGTAGGCCCATGAAATGTCTGATTTGACTAAGAAAGAGAAGTTTTTAATTCAGAACGATATTTTATAGCCCGTAAGTAATGTTTAAGAAAGTTCAAGCATAGTAATGTCTCGTATCCGGTCTTAGCCTCAAACTCGGGTATGGGGTGTTACATTTAGTGGTATCAGAGCATGGTTTAGTCGGTTCTCGGACTAACCTAGCACGAGCAAGAGTCTAGCTATACATGCCATATGTGGACCATGATAGTGTGATGTCTCCCGGCTCTAGCGAAATTGTTTTGTTAAGATAGAGATGATTCCCAATCAAGCTAATTTTAGTAAGTTTGTATGATTTCTAAGATCTATGATTTCTATTATTGAATTTCTTAGTATAATGTACATTATTTTGATAGAATGCTTAATGCTATGTTAAATAAAGAAATCAATGAGATTAAGTATGAGCAAGTCCCGATTGAAGATGAATTTCCCAGGATACTCGATCTACCACATGAGATAAGAAAGTCCGTATAAGAACAAGCCAAGGCATGGCATCGGCAATCAAGCAGGGATATCATGTAAGTCCAAGGCAAGCTTGGCATTGAACAAGTTATCATGTAAGTCCAAGGCAAGCTTGGCATTAAACAGTTTTCATGTAAGTCCAAGGCAAGTGATAAACCGAAATAGTAACATATTTTAATCCCACATTTAGCATACTTTTGGATGATTTATCCCTTGATTTATGTAAAAAGGTGCTCTTAATCCTTTCTTTTCATGTCTTATACTCAAGAAAGCACCCAAGAATAAAAAGAACGAGAAACGGGCTCAAAACGGACCAAAATGGGCCAAAGAAGAAATCGACACGGCCTGGACTAAATCCCACACGGCCGTGCCTCCTCAAATATACTAGAACACGGCCTGATGTCGATCTACACGGTCGTGCCTCACTAACGGAGTCCAACACGGCCTAGCCACGATTCACACGGGCGTGTGCCATGGCCGTGCCCCTGCCGTGGAGGAGAGTAATTTCACTCGGAAAAGGATACTTAGGGGCAAAGAAACACATTCCAAAAGCCTATAAATACACCCTAAGTATAACCTAAAAGGGAGAGTCGACGGGCGGTCAGCTAGGCCAAGGAGCCGAGTCGAAAAGGTCAGATTTGTGGGAAACTCTCAAGGGATAGCCAGTTGATCCATCTCAAGAAGCCGAAATTCTACTCAAGACGGAGGATCTCCTCTTCAATTTCTTCAGGGGGTTTTAGGAATTTCTTATGTTTTGTTTTATCTTTTCTTCTGAGATGTTTTTCTTTATTGTTATGAACTAAACCCTTCAGATACCTGAAGGGGGATGAAACCTAGATGAATCTTGTTATTGTTTTCTGGACTATATGATAAATACTTGATTTGTTCTTAATTATGTGTGCTTAATTCTTGTGTTGATATTTCACGGATATTAAATCAAGTTGAATGTGCTTTGGTGGTGGAGCAAAAGTCCCTACTTAAGAGTAGATTTAGCATAATTAAGCAGAGTTAATCGCGCGCCTAGAGATAGGGTGACGAGATTTTGTCGGATTAGGGTGAAACCTAATATGGGAAGTCCATAGATCAATTTACTGCTATTCTAGGGGGTTATTAATGGGAAAGAGATTTCAATTAATTAACCTAGGGTTAGACGTTATTCACCTCGAGAGAGGGTTTAATATATGTTAGGGAGTCCTACGGATCCAGTCAAGTGAATAAATCGTCTGGTTCAGTGCTAGGTAACAAGTAGAGTCTAGGTGGATTCTTCCTAAGGGTATCGTCTTAATCAACTGAGTTTTTCCCAAGTATTTCCCAAATTCATTCTTTTTGTCTTTTCGTCTTTAGCTTAGTAATTAGTTAATTTAGATTAATAAACAACTTCACTTATTTTAGGCTAAATAATAGAAAAAAAGTTAGTATTAGCACTTTTAGTTCCTTTGGGTTCGACAATCTGGTCTTGCATAAGCTATACTACTGTTCGGTAGGTGCACTTGCCTCAATTGTTATCATAGTTAGTTTCCAGGTTCGATCATTATCTTTATAAATTTTAAAACTCTGACTTCACAACGATCAAGTTTTTGGCGTCGTTACCGGGGAACTAAAATATTAAGAAAGCTCTATTTTTATTACTTTAGCCATTATTTTTTATTTTCTGCAATTTACTTTTATTCTTAAGTTTAAATTTTAACTTTGCTAAATTTTTATTTCTTTCTTTTCCTAGCAGGTACCTCTAGTTTATGACTAGAAGGAACCCGAGAGGACCACTAGTATACGACAGTGATATTGAAGCTACCGGTCGTAGAAATCGCAGAGAAATTAGGCGAGCCCTAAATTACACAGAAGAAGAGCGAGAAGACAGATCCAACCCTACTGAAGGGATGGACGAAAATAATCCACCACCACAAGATGTGGCGTAAAAATAATGCTCAGGTACTATGTATGATTATGCTAAACCTCATTTAACAGAGCCGAATCTAGTATTGTTAGGCACTGCTATAGCCGCTAATAATTTTGAATTAAAGCCTAACACTATACAAATGATTCAACAATTTGTTCAATTTGATGGTTTGCGGGACGAAGATCCAAACACTCATATAGCTAATTTATTAGAGTTCGTGATACCTTCAAAATAAATGGCATTTCCGATGATGCCATAAGGCTTCTGATTATTTCCCTTTTCATTAAGGAATAAAGCCAAATAAAGTGGTTAAACTGCGTTACCACGATGGTCAATCACTACATCGGATCAAATGACCGAAAATTTTTTATTAAAATATTTCCCACCGCCAAAACGGCCAAATTACGTAATGATATCTCTTCTTTTGTGCGGATGGATTTAGAGACATTATATGACGCATGGGAGAGATACAAGGATCTCTTGAGAAGGTGTCCGCACCATGGTTTACCCTTGTGGCTCCAAGTCCAAACTTTCTATAACGGTGTAAACCCCTCAACGAGGCAACTAATTGATTCAGCCGTCGGTGGAACCTTGAACAACAGAACTCCTGAAGCAGCCTACGAGTTTATTGAAGAGATGTCACTGAATAACTATCAGTGGCAAGTTACAAGGACCAAACCAACAAAATTAGCCGGAGTTTTCAACATAGATGTAGTAACCATGCTATCAACACATGTAGAGATGATGAATAAAAAGCTTGATAGTTTGTGTTCTTCACAGGTACATCCAGTAATGCAGTGCGACGCAAGTGGAACCGTGGCGAATCCTGAGTACCCACCCTACCAACCGAGCACCGAGAGCGAACAGATGAACTATATAAGTAACAATTTCAGATCTAATAATAACCCATATAGTAATAATTATAACCTGTGTTGGAGGAACCACCCAAATTTTTCGTGGGGAGGTAAAGGAAATCAAGGAAATTAAAGACAACAACCTCCTCAAAATTTCCAAAATCAGCCTATCCACGGAGAAGAAGTCGAACCTTGAAGAGATGCTGACAAGATTCATGGCATCCACAAAAACCGTCTCCAAGACACTGAAACCACCCTTAAGACCCAACAAGCATCGATCAAAGGGATCGAGAGCCAAGTTAGAAGTCACTAAGTCGGTTGAGGAAGTTTCTAAGTCGGTTGGACAACTCGCAAAGCTGATGTCTGAACGATCGCAAGGGCGTCTACCAAGCAACACTGAGATTAATCCAAAGGAGCAAATCCAAGCCATAACAGCTCAAGAAAGTGAAGGATTAGACGAACCCAGTCTAATACAAGGAAACGAGGTAGAAAAGGGTAAAGTTGAGGTAACACAAGAAAAACCAAAACCGGTAATCAAGGAGTACCAACCTCGCATACCATATCCCGAAGCACTAACGAGAGACGACACAGAGGAACAGTTCGGTAAGTTTCTTAAACTTTTAAATAAATTACATAGTAACTTACCGCTACTTGAAGCTCTTTCACAGATGCCAGATTCGAGGAAATTTTTAAAACATCTCTTGACGAACAAACGCAAATTAGACGAGGATCCACATGTGGAATTAAACGTAGTATGCTCAGTAATGTTACGTAATAGACGACCACAAAAGCTAAAAGATCCAGGAGTTTTACAATTCCATGTTTAATTGGTAGACTAACTGCTGATAATGCGTTAGTTCGATTTAGGGGCAAGCATAAATGTCATGCCTTATAAATTGTTTAAACAATTAGGTCTAGGGAAACCCAAACAAACTAGGGTGACATTCAATTAGTCGATAAAACTATTAGAATTCCTAGGGTATTATCGAAGATGTTCTTGTAAAATTGACAAATTCGTTTTCCCAAAGAGATTTTGTTGTCTTAGATATGGATGAGGATAATTCGATTCCCTTAATATTAGGAAGACCCTTTTTAGCAACCGCGGACTAAAATTGATGTTGATGCAGGAGAACTCATACTTCGTGTAGGTAACGAGCAATCACCCTCAAGGCTCTCGACTCACCTAACATCGAGTAATCAAGGCGAGAACGTAAATTCTACCAATAACCATTTGGTTAACCCTTATTTTCGTGGAAGCACCACAAAAGAATACAATCAACCCGATCCTGAACCCCATGCCAACAAGGAAGTAGTTCATGAAGATCAAAGGATTCAGATCGATGATCTAGACGAGTGGAAGACACACTTCAAGGAAAAATTAGGGTTACACGATGAAGAACCGGAACCACACAAGGTAAAACCGAAGGAGCCCCCAGAAGAGCTCATAGGAACAACAAACCACCTCAAAATAGGAGACCAGGTACTGTTAGATAAGGCAGATCCTCGAATATCTGCTCCGGACCCTAACACAAACAAAGAAATACCTTTTAGGGTAACCAGTATTTTCCCATATGGAGCAGTCGAGGTAAGTAATCCTATTTTTGGTACTTTTACTATAAACACATCTCGACTTAAATTTTTTCACGAGGATACAACTGATAGCATGAGGAAGGACTATCAACTCCTCAAACCACCCTGATGATGCAAACGAGAGGAAAGTCTAGCTTAAGACTATAAACGAGCGCTTCTCGGGAGGCAACCCGAGCACTAACCCCATTAACTTTTACATTTTTATTTTTCTTATTTATTCTATTTTACCATTTCTTTATAGTATCTAGCTTTAAACTAACCAAAAAGTGCAGATTTCCAGGCCACACGGCCTAGCACACGGTCGTGGCCGTGGCCGTGTGGATGCCCCGGATCGCCGTACTGACATGGAAGAGGTGGTACGAGTCAGAGAGAATCAAATCTTCGAAGTCACGGACTTCAACCACCACCCCATGGGCACCGACAGAATGCCACAGCCGTGCGATGCGGTCGTGGACGACACTGACTTATCACCAACGGGCGTGGCAATCTGTAAAACGGGCGTGGGTGAACCAACACACCTAGACACACGGCCGTGCGAGGCGGCCATGTGAATCGACACGCCTAAGGAGCACGGGCGTGGGATGGTACCAGGTTTGAAAATCTATTTAACCCCCCTCCCTTCCCTCTTCTCCTACTAACTTTCAACCTTCAACTTTTCTTTTTTTCTTTCCTACCCCTTTTCTCTATACCCTTGAGCTACACCAAAACAATGCCAAAGAAGCGGAAGAAGCCAAGCACAGTCTCCCTCATGGAGATCGATCTATATAAGTTCATGCCGGCCGCTTCAATCATCCGACGAGTCAAGGATATTTGAGACCATTTAGTTTTTATTTCGTTTTTCTCTTTTGCTTCAATTTCCTTATCTTTACTTCTCTTCTGCTTAATTTAGTTTATTTCATCTTAGTTTCTTGATTTTCGGTTCTAAAGGCTGCTAGGGAATCACACCACGGCCACTACCATATTCTCAGCCTTAGAAATCACACCCAACAATAAGGACTCTACGGTCCATCCATCTTTTCTTTTAATTTTAGTTTCATCTTTATTTTTCTTCACTTTAGCTTGCTTTTCTTTAATTATTTAATTAGTATAGTTTTAATTATTATTATTATATACTGGCTAATCCTCCACAAGCTACCCAATTTCTTCATCTAGCGCAGGATCGTCATCCAGACCGGCCCCTCCAACTTATCTTTCACCTTCGACTCAAGGAATCCATCCAAAATTCAGGGACTTTCACTTCTCTTCATATATTATGATTTTAGTATTATTGTCTATATATCTAACTTTGTACATTAAGGGCAATGTACATCTTAAGTGTGGGGGGGGTGAACAACCTAAAAAGGCGCCTAATTTTTTTCATTATTCTCAAATTTCTGAAATTTGGTGCCAAATTTTTTGCATTATTCTCAAAACCCTGAATTTAGTCTTGTTTTTAAGTAATTTCCTCATATTACTAATTAATAAGAAATTTCTAATGATTTATGATTTTTATTGATATGTTTTAGATTAAGTCATTGATAATTGTGCATTGATAATTAAATTTTAAGAATACTAGAGAATCAAGCATGATAAGTCTATTTTTCAGAAATTAAAAATTTTCTAGGTTGTCGAACTGAGTTTAAATATTACTTTGAAGTTTGAAATTTACGAGGTTGATGTCAAAAATACCCATAATTTTTGTGAGACTTTGAGCCTTATAGAGCATATATTCTTTTTCTTGCTCACTTTATTGATTATGAGTATGTCAACATTGATTTGTTATTCTAGAACTTGCCTCGTTTATACATATCGAGACCACACCTATGATTTGATATACAGAGATGATTAAGGCACCTAGGTTTTAACCCACTAACTCCATTAAAAACCTACCTTCACAATTAACCCCTAGTGAACCCCTTTTAATCCTAACAACCCTTTTTATTGACATAACCGCTAATATTAACCCAGAAACCCTTTATTTTTGTTATCACCATTCGCTTTTGACGACCCTTATATCGAGATTTAATTTGATTAATAGCCTAACTATATTTTTTCAGTAATTTATCCTTTGTTATGTATTTATGATTTGTCTTTAAAAAAAAAAGAGAAAAATCAAAAGTATATTCATTATTCATTATTAGTTGTGATTAAATGAGCTTATACGTTTGGATTCCAAATATTGAAGAAGAAGCTTATATTATTAGTATCATTAGCTTTCAGTTGATGTAATTACTTTTATTTAGTTCATTGTTTCTGGTTAGGTAATTTTTCAAATACGATCTCGATTCTAACCTTCTAATTCAGCCTATATCCACACCTTAACCCTAGCCCCATTACAACCCTTTCAAAGACCTTGTGATTTGTGCATCATCTCATATTATAGTGGTGGAGATTTGATTTTCAGGCAAGCCTATGGGATTAACTTTTCATGTTCGACTTTTGAGCGCTTTTTCCTGAACCTTAAACACTTTGAGTGATTTGAGTGAATCTTTTGTGAGGATGTCAATCCTTGTCGGTTTTGAATTAAAGGTAATTATTTAGATAAGGGGAGACGCCTATATTTTTGAGCTACAAATCTATGACTTAGATTGTTTGAATCCTTAGAACTCTTTGAGTTGAATTATCCATGTATAAATTATCTATGAATTATGATAAAACATTGTTGATAGGAATTATGAATTATTGAAAGTTCGTTTTAATTGTAAGTTGAGAGTTTTGCTTGAGGACAAGCAAAAGCTTAAGTGTGGGGGTATTTGATAAACCGAAATAGTAACATATTTTAATCCCACATTTAGCATACTTTTGGATGATTTATCCCTTGATTTATGTAAAAAAGTGCTCTTAATCCTTTCTTTTCATGTCTTATACTCAGGAAAGCACCCAAGAATAAAAAGAACGAGAAACAGGCTCAAAACGGACCAAAATGGGCCAAAGAAGAAATCAAAACGGCCTGGACTAAATCCCACACGGCCGTGCCTCCTTAAATATACTAGAACACGGCCTGATGTCGATCTACACAACCGTGCCTCACTAACAGAGTCCAACACGGCCTGGCCACGATTCACACGGGCGTGTGCCATGGCCGTGCCCCTGTCGTGGAGGAGAGTAATTTCACTCGGAAAAGGATACTTAGGGGCAAAGAAACACATTCCAGAAGCCTATAAATACTCCCTAAGTATAACCTAAAAGGGAGAGTCGATAGGCGGTCAGCTAGGCCAAGGAGCCGAGCTGAAAAGGTCAAATTTGTGGGAAACTCTCAAGGGATAGCCAGTTGATCCATCTCAAGAAGCCAGAATTCTACTCAAGACGGAGGAACTCCTCTTCAATTCCTTCAGGGGGTTTTAGGGATTTCTTATGTTTTGTTTTATCTTTTCTTCTGAGATGTTTTTCTTTATTGTTATGAACTAAACCCTTCGAGATACAGAAGGGGATGAAACCTAGATGAATCTTGTTATTATTTTCTGAACTATATGATAAATACTTGATTTGTTCTTAATTATGGGTGCTTAATTCTTGTGTTGATATTTCACAGATATTAATTCAAGTTGAATGTGCGTAGGTGGTGGAGCAAAAGTCCCTACTTAAGAGTAGATCTAGCATAATTAAGCAGAGTTGATCGCGCGCCTAGAGATAGGGTGACGAGATTTTGCCGGATTAGGGTGAAACCTAATATGGGAAGTCCATAGATCGATTTACTGCTATTCTAGGGGGTTATTAATGGGAAAGAGTTTTCAATTAATTAACCTAGGGTTAGATGGTATTCGCATCAAGAGAGGGTTTAATATACGTTAGGGAGTCCTACGGATCAAGTCAAGTGAATAAATCGTCTGGTTCAGTGTTAGGTAACAAGTGGAGTCTAGGTGGTTTCTTCCTAAGGTTATCGTCTTAATCAACTGAGTTTTTCCCAAGTATTTCCCCAATTCATTCTTTTTGTCTTTGTATCTTTAGCTTAGTAATTAGTTAATTTAGATTAATATACAACTTCACTTATTTTAGGCTAAATAATAGAAAGAAAGTTAGTATTAGTACTTTTAGTTCCTTTGGGTTCGACAATCCGGTCTTGCCTAAGCTATACTGCTGTTCGATAGGTGCACTTGCCTCAATCGTTATCATAGTTAGTTTCCAGGTTCGATCATTATCTTTATAAATTTTAAAACTCTAACTTCACAGCGATCAGCAAGCTTGGCATTGAACAAGTTATCATGTAAGTCCAAGGCAAGCTTGGCATTGAACAGATATCATGTAAGTCCAAGGCAAGCTTGGCATTTAACAAGTTATCATGTAAGTCCAAGGAAAGCTTAGCATTGAAAAGCTATCAAGAGAAAGAGATCCCATGTAAGTCCAAGCCAAGGCATGGCATTGGTGAGAACAAGAAAGACTTCATATAAGTCCATGTCAAGACATGGCCTCGAAACCAAGATGAGATATTCCATGTAAGACCGTATCTAGGATATGGCTTTGGCATCAAGTTCGTGGGAAGAGATTTAGTATCCTTGGTTATTCGTAGAAATTCATCGGGCAAAATGAGTAAAGTTAAAATGAGATGACAAGAAAGCTAAGTAAGCAAAGCTATTATCAAGTTGAAATTGAGTATTATTTATGTTATGAATGATGAATTAGAGATCATGATTATCATATTAAAGTATGCTAATCAATGTGATCAAGTGATACAGGTACCTTGTTTACCTTACAAACATGAGACTAGTAAGTACCATGATGTATGTGAGAGGCAGTAAGAGTAAGTAAGCATTTGAGATTTGTGATGCCGTTGTTTATGATAAATATGTCCACATGGTTAAATCTCACATGTGACTGTTAAAGTAGAGAATGCATGATGTTTTGTTTTATGACTCTGTTATGAAGCCACACATATTATGGTGTGGAAGTTAAAACTGAAAAGTTTGTCTAAGTACAATGCAGGAGATGATTACGATCGTTCAATGATAAAATGATGAATAAGACCATGGTTGGACCATGGCGGTATATGTGATCCCATATAAGACCATGTCTGGGGCATGGCATTGGCATCGATACATAATCCCGTGTAAGACCATATCTGGGATATGGCATCAATAATTGTTGTGAGATCCCGTATAAGACCATATCTGGGATATGGCATCGACATCAAATAGTAATCCCGTGTGAGACCACGTCTGGGACCTGGCTTCGGTATGAGATCGTGTAAGACCATATCTGGGATATGGAGTCGACATCGATATAAAATTTCGTGTAAGACCATATCTGGGATATGGCATCGACATCGATATGAGTTTCCATGTAAGACCGTATCTGGGATATGGCATTGGTGTTGATATGAGATTTTGTGCAAGACCATAGCGAGGCTATGGCATCATGACGACATGTAAAGTAATAGCGGGGCTATGATGTTGTGATACGAGTAAGACCATAGTCTAACTATGGCAATCAAGTAAACGACGTACTCAAAACCCGTAAGACATTATCTAGATTAATAAGGAATAGTAAGAGGAAATAGAGTTAAATGTTGAGTACTCAAGTAGACCTTAATGTGAAACTTGAGTAAGTGAAGTCACAGTTCGAAAGTATAAGTGATAGAAATAATTGTAGCGTGATAAATGTGAAAACTCCCTTGAGGCGAGTTGTGTGACTATGATGATATTTCATTGTCAATGAGTAGTAAGTCATATGTATGTAGTCACGAGAGTTAGGTCAAGGGACTTTGCAACCTCACTCCCTTACCACTGTTGAATTTTGATGAGACGTTATGAGAGTCAAGTTGATTAAGTTTGCATCGGATTAATGCAATAATTATGCTAGCATGATTAAGAATGCCTTGTATCACATCGATGCATAATACTCTACTAAATAGAGTAACTGTTGTTGAACATGAGGTTGAAGTCCTAGAGGACTAAAATGATGAGGCTATCATCGAGATATGAGATAGACAAGGTCCCGTATAAGACCATGACTGGGACATGGCCTCGGCACCGAGTTGAGATTCTGTATAAGACCATATCCAGAATATGGCATCGATATTTGATGAGGAAGTCCATATAAGACCTTATCAGGGATATGGCATTGGCATTTAGAGGTGACTCCATATAAGACCACCTCGGGAATGTGGCATGGGTTTCGTACCTACATGAAGGACGATGAACATACGTCTTTGATTATCCCTAGTGATCAATGGGACACATAGATGAGTCTAGAGGTAGAAATGAGAATGGTACTAAATTCATGTGAAAGAGTGAAAACATGTACTCGTGAATGAATCACGAAGAGACGATTACGATATATGACACGGAACGTGTTATATAAGTGCAAGTATGAGTAAGTTGGCTAGAAGCCTATGGTTTGTGCATGGTTAGTTAATGCCATGGATGGAATTATAATGATCTCTTTTAGTATTATGTACTAATACATGTTTCCCTTCAGGGATGATGTAGTTGTTCTTTTCATAAATTGTGATTGTGTGAGAATGTTAGCTGATAGTAAAAATCAGACAAAACGGTTGTCAATTTAGTTAATTGAAATCGACATTTCCTTTATCTCCTCGTAACCTTAATTGGGTACCTTGAGGAGAAAATTAGTGATGATTCGTGTATAAGAGGTGAAATTACAAGTTTCCCGTTGTGCGATGGGTTTTCGGGTAAGCCGAATAGAGTTAACAAATTCGATCGAGATGTCCCTGCTATCGTGAGATATGACAATCGTAAAGGTTCTAGATTGGCATAGCAAGAGAAACTCATATGAGAATGTGCTTAAAATATGTTCTCATTATGGAGAAAAGAGTAGATTAATGTATTGAGATATGATCCAAGTTCTGTGTATATTCACGCATGAATCAGTAAAGAGAATAAAATTCTATGTGTACGTGAGTAGGGAGCATAATATAAAGATATGCTCATCGAAATGTTCAAACCATGATAGTCGAGTTGAAAGCTATTGAAAGAACTGTTTATTTAAAAGTTCTAGTACTGAGATCAGTCTGAATTGAGAGAAAGAGTTGACAGGTTGGTGATCCAGAGACAATCACTTTTGTGTCTGTGTTGTGAGTTGGATATTATGTATTGATCCATGGGAAGATCGATGTGTATTTTCTGAATTTTTATAAGTGAGGGTATCTTATGCTACAGAAGATTTTGAAGATGAAATAGTGGAAACGGCTTGAGCTATTACAATGGTGGGTATAGTTATTGTGATATTACTCAGATAATAGACATAGTACAGATGTCTGAATGAAAGATCCATGTTTAGTAATGTGAGTTAGTTACTCGGTTGACTCTAGTTGGTAATATCCTAGTTTCAGCGAGGTTAATGACTATAGTGAGTCTTCCTTTCAGAACAGAAGAGTCCAGAATATTATAATAAATGGTATATTAAATAAGTTATCCATGTTGGATAAGATTTCTGCTGTTGATACTTCCTCGAGATAGAAAGTGAATGATGTTGAATCCAGAACTTATACAAGAGTTTTGGTATGAGATTTAGTAGTAGCATATCTACTAATACACAAGTAAGGAAATGCAGTTATGTGCATAAATGTTTTGACAATAGAGTACATTTCACTATATGATCGAGTTATAGTCAGAAGTAGTTGATCACTAAAAGCTGAATTTTCAAAGCGTACAAGTCAAGACTATTATAGTTAGTAAACGCTTGAATGAGAAAATGAGATACAACCATATAGATTTCAAATTTTGATTTGACAAATTCCCAAGAAGGGGAATGTCATTCAAATTGTAGTGAATCAACCAGTAAAGATTCGAATGATCATTTGGACATGTGCAGAGTTCCAAATTGGTAGATTACCGAGTATATGCCCCAGAGGAGGAATAACCTAGGTCTCAAGTTACGTTTCGACCTTATGTATCACAGCTTAAGAGTCATTGGCAAGAGAAACTTGAGGATAAGTGGTTTCGCGATTTTGAAAAGTAGATGGAAACATTTTAAGAATGTTGGTAGCAAATCCTCTTGATAAGATTTTCGGGGACGAAAATCCCTAAGGGGGGAGAATTGTAATAGCCCGATTTAGGGGCTAGTCGGAACAGTGATCTCAGAATCACTAATTTGAGGTTAGAGAAAATTATTTTCATGATATGTTATGTGTTATAACATGTTTATGAGGATGCATGAAAATTTTGGTGCCTTAATTTTAGCGATTTCTAGCTAAATTGTGAAAAAGGACTAAATGCATAAAGTGTGAAAGTTCTATTTTATTTGCTAGAGGCACCAAATAGCTATGGTTTATAAATTGGAGGTCCCAAATGTGCAATTTGGCCTTGTTAAGTGAGTTGGCCGGTCAAGGATAGCTAAGGGGACAAGAGCATTAAATGTGGTCATGTTAGGTGACAAAAAAAAGAAATAAAATAAGATGAAATAAGCCAAGCTATCATCTTTTTTATTTCTTATCTTCCTCCACCAAAAATAGCAGCCATGGGAGGGTTTTTTGAAGCTTAAAATTTCAGCAAGCAATTCTCCACTCAAGTAAGTGATTTAGGTGGTTTTAATTGATGATTTTTGTGTTTTTGGAGTCCCCAAAGCTTAAGCTAGCTAATGAGAGGACTAATTTGAGATATGATTGAAAGTCTAGGGACTTGCCATGAGAGTATTTATGATGTTAGCTGAGTTTTTATGGAAGAAAAAGAATGTTAAGGAGATGAGAAACAACTTTTGTGAAAGGTGTTAGCATGAAAACACCTAATTGGGACTGAAATGCAAAAATTGTAATTTGTTCATTAAGGCATGAAATGGATGGAATTGTGGATAGTTGTAAGAGGATTAAATGTTCAGATAGGCTAGCTTAATAAGAAATTGAGATGAAAATTTATTTACGAGCCTAGGGGCAAAATCGTAATTTTGCCAAAATGTAGGGGCAAAATAGTCATTTTTTCCTAAAGTGTAAATTATGGTGTAATATGATTTATAAATGATTAAATCAGTAAGTTTCATTGTTCTAGATTAAAGAAAACGAGCTTCGGACCTAGAACGGATGAAAAGAGAAATATGGGCAAAAAGGTCCCTTTTGGCCCTTTCGGCATCGAGGTAAGTTCATGTGTGATTGTTGCAACTATGTACGAGTTAATTTAATATTCCAATGTTGTATGGAAAGTAGATTTACACTATGAATGTAATGAAATATCTTTGATAAGATGTCAAGAGAATTGAATTTAAGAGTAATAGAAAATGTATATAGAATGATATGATGATGGTTAAAGTTTTGAGTAAGACCATATTGGAATATGGCCTCAGTGTAAGAGTTCGTATAAGACCATGTCAAGGACATGGTATCGATATGTTAATACAAGTAAGACCCTATTGGGGTATAAATTCTATGTGACATTATGAGTATGAGACTCAAGAGAGTTATTTAATAACTTGAGTGATTCAACGTATATGTTGAAAGAAAGAAAGTATGTGGTAGTACCACGAAAAGCACAAGTGTGTGTTAGAATTGAATTGATATGGATTCAGTATATGATGAACCCTTAGTGGGTTATGTGTATTTAATACACCTTAGTTGCATGAGATAGATTTATTAATGTATTGCGTGAATGCAAACGAGTATATAGAAAGTTAAGTAAGAATAGAAGCGTGTGAGAATGTTCTCGGATGAATATTTGAAATAGAGATATACGTGTGGGTTACTATCCATGAATGTAAAATGAAAGGTGGGCTAAGTACGGAACCACCATATGTATAAATGATTGGTGGGCTATGCGTGATACCACCCTATTAGAGATCCAATGGTGGGCTAAGTGCGAAACCACCGAGATATTAGTAGCATGAGCGGCTTATTGAAAATGCTTGATGTGTTTTTTTATATGATCATGTGGTGATCAGTGCAGGAATGTATGCTAATTGAACGAGCAATTGGCTTGTGACATGGTAAGAATGTGGTAAGAGATTAAATGAGTAAGTTTCAAGAATATTTGAGCAAGTAACCATGATTTTATGAGAGACACTATTCATGATACTTTGTAATTATGTATATTCAATGAATATCAATATTTAACACATTATGCAGATGAGCTTACTAAGAATTATTGCTACTCCTTTACTTTTCTCATCCCTTATAGGTTATTTTTAACTAGCTCGGGTTGGAGGCCACCGGAGATGTTTTCACACTATCGAGCAGACCCTTGGTATGAGGTATCAAGTCCTTATGAGTCATGGCATGTATAGGGATTCTTTTAAAATTGATTTAAGTTCTAACCGATGTAGCCAAATTGTATTGCCTAATAGAATCTAGAGTTGGTTGTGTATGACCATAGATGATGGCTTAAGTTGGTTGTATTTGTATTGGGAGTAGTTCTCCCTAGTGTATGGGATAAAGACTTTACCTCTTTAATGATTAAATGTGTTAATTCATGTGTTTTAATGGATGATTTGAGAATGTTTTGAAGTAGTATATGAATGTATGCAAACGGGAGTGGTAAAAGGCTTGGTAAGATAGCCTCTAAGTGCCCACACGGATAGACACACGAGCGTGTGTCTAAGCCGTGTGTCTCCTGCACCTTAGTATCTTAAGTCAGATTAGACCACGGGCTGGTCACATGGCCGTTTATTTAGGCCGTGTGACACACACGATTGGCGCATGGGCGTGTGCCAAAGCCGTGTGAAGTCTGCACTTGACACTTAGAAATTCAATTGTCACACGGATGTCGCACACGGGCGTGTGTACAGACCGTGTGGATAAGTCAGAATACCAAGGTTTGGCACACGGGCTAGGGCCATGGGCGTGTCCAGGCCGTGTGGATTTTGCCAGTATCCTCCACGGGTGGAAGACACGGGCATGTTTTAGGGGTGCACGGGCGTGTCCCAAGTCACACGGACGTGTGACCCCTGTTTTGAGAGAAAGTTTCCAAATGAGTTTCGAAAGTTTCGGGACAAAAGTCTGAGGCCTCGTAGGCCCATGAAATGTCTAATTTGACTAAGAAAGAGAAGTTTTTAATTCGAAACGAAATTTTATAGCCCGTAAGTACATGTTTAAGAAAGTTCAAGCATAGTAATGTCTTGTATCCAGTTTTAGCCTCAGACTCGGGTATGGGGT
Source organism: Gossypium sturtianum (assembly GCA_025698515.1). NCBI lineage: Eukaryota > Viridiplantae > Streptophyta > Magnoliopsida > Malvales > Malvaceae > Gossypium > Gossypium sturtianum. The sequence continues at coordinate 101,970,314 of CM046948.1, read as the reverse complement.
GTTACATTTTGATTTGTGTATCATCTAATATTATGGTGGTGGAGATTTGATTTTCATGCAAGCCTATGGGATTAACTTTTCATGTTTGACTTATGAGTGCTTTTTCCTGAACCTTAAACACCTCGAGTGATTTGAGTGAATCTTTAGTGAGGATGTCAACCCTTGTTGATTTTGAATCAGAGGTAATTATTTAGATGAAGGGAAACACCTATGTTTTCATGCTACAAAAATATATGACTTATATTGTTTGAATCTTTAGGACTCTTTGAGTTGAATTATCCATGTACGAATTATCTATGAATTATGATGAAACACTATTGATGAATATCATGAATTGAGGAAGTTCGTTTTAATTGTGAGTTGAGAATTTTGCTTGAGGACAAGCAAAAGCTTAAGTGTGGGGGTATTTGATAAACCGCAATAGTAACATATTTTAATCCCACATTTAGCATGCTTTTGGATGGTTTATGGCTTGAATTATGGAATTTGGTGCTCTTAATCCTTTAATTTCATGTTTTATACTCAGGAGAGCATAGGAGGATGAAAAGAATGAAAAACAGGCTTAAAACGGGCCAAATGGGCCAAAGAGAGTAATCGAAACAGCCTGGGGTTTCACCACACGGCCGTGTCCCTTTAGCAGGCTCGAACACAGCCTATAACTCGACTTACACGGGCGTGTGCCATGGGGCGTGTCCCTGCCATGGAAAAGAAGAATTTTATTCAGATTAGGGTACTTAGAGGCAAAGAAAGCCATTCCAAAAGCCTATATAAACACCCTAAAGGCCAACCTTTAAGGGGGCGTCCAGCTAGGCCAAGGAGACAAGCCGGAGAGGTCAGAATCGTGGGATTTACTCGAAGAAAGCCAGTTGATTCATCTCAAGAAGCCGGAGTCATACTCAAGACAGAAGATCTTCTCTTCAATTCCTTCAGGGGGTTTTAAGGTTTTTCTTATGTTTTTTTTATCTTTTCTTCTGAGATGTATATTTTTATGATTATGAACTAAACCCTTAGATACCTGAGGGGGATGAAACCTAAGACAGATCTTGTTATTGTTTTCTGAGCTATATGATAAATACTTGATTTGTTCTTAATTCTTGTTTTGATATTTCAGGATATTGATTCAAGTATTGATGTGCTTAGGCAGAGGAGGAATAAGCCCTGCCTAAGAGTAGATCTAGCATAGTTAAGCAGAGTTGATCGCAACCCTAGAGATAGGATGACGAAAGTCTGCTGGATTAGGGTCAAACCTAATATGGGAGTCCATAGATCGAGTTAATGCAATTCTAGGGGTTTTAATTAGAAAGAGATTTCAATTAATCAACCTAGGGTTAGACGTCAGTAGCCTCGAGAGAGGTATTAATATAAATTAGGGAATCCTACGGATCAGGTCAAGTGAATAAATCATCTGGTTCAGAGTTAAATAACAAGTGAAGTCTAGGTGGATTCCTCCTTGGGTATTGTCTTAATCAATTGGTTTTTCCAACAAGTATTTCCCCAATTCATTCTCTTCGTCTTAGCGTCTTTAGCTTAGTAGTTAGTTAATTTTAGATTAAATAACAATTCCCTTAATTCATAGGCTAAATAATAAGAAGAAAGTCAGTATTAGTACTTTTGGTTCCTTTGGGTTCGACAATCCGGTCTTGCCACTAAGCTATACTACTGTTCGATAGGTGCACTTGCCTCAATCGTGGTGATAGTTAGTTTCTAGGCTAGATCATTCATTATATATATTTTAAGACTATCGATACCAATGATCACTAATCCGAAGTTGAAGAAAATTATTTTGATATTATTTTATGTATTATGGCATATTTATATGGATGTATGAAAATTTTAGTGCAATAATTTTAACAATTGCATGCTTAATTGTGAAAAAGGACTAAATCGCATAAAGTGCGAAAGTTCTATTTTGTAAGGTAGAGGTGTCTAATAGCCATTGAATATTAAATTAGAGGTCCTTAAAGTGCAATTAGGCCATTGAGGATGTGTTGGCCGGCCATATAGACTAAGGAGACAAGAGCATTAAATTTTGGTCAAATTTGGTGGAATTAGGTGACTAAAAATGAATAAAATACGACAAAGGAGAAAGATATCATATTTTACTATTCATTCTTCTTCTACCACCGGAAATTTAAGATGAAATAAGAGTTTTTGGAGTTCAAACTTTCAGCCAAGCAAATCTCATTCAAGTAAGTGATTTTGGTGGTTTTATTTGATAATTTTTGTACTTTTGGAACCCCCAAAGCTTAAGCTAGCTAATGAGGGGACTATTTTGCAAAATGTTTGAAAGTTTGGGGACTTGCCATGAGAGTGTTCATGTTGTTTGCTGAGTTTATATGGAAGAAAATGAATGTTAGTGAGTTAAGAAACAACTTTTGTGAAGGGTGTTACCATGAAAACACCTAAATAGGACTTATTTGTAAATGTAGTAATTGTGTAATAAATGCATGAAATAATTAATTTTGTGAGTTGTTGTAAGAGGAATAAATGTTCAGCTAGGCTTTTTTAATGAGAAAATGCGATGAAAAATGATTTACGAGCCTATGGGCAAAATCTTAATTTTGCCAAAATGTAAGGGCAAAATGGTCATTTTTGCCTAAGTAGATATTTTGATGTATCATGAGTCAAAATGTAATTGAATGAGTAATTTTATTATTATAGATCAAGAAGAGCGCGGAAACAACCTTGACCGAGGAAAAGGCAAGGTTACGGACTAAATCGTCGATTAAAACATTTTGCATCGAGGTAAGTTTATGTGTAAACGATATGCCTTTAATACATATGTTGTTACTTATTGGTGCATTGTATGAATGAGATCATTTATGATAGAATTTGAAAGATAGTGAGTAATCCCCGTATGAACCTCGGAATAGATATGTAAGTGCAAAAAAATATCCGTAATTATTCTATTGGTGGGCTGTGTGCGATACCACCTTATTGCTTATTCACGATGGGCTGTGTGCGATACCATCGTTTATATTATCAATTGGTGGGCTATGTGCGAAACCACTGTAAATATTCTTGTTGGTGGGCTATGTACGAAACCACCGTAAATATTCTTGTTGGTGGGCTATGTGCGATACCACCTTATTATTGATTAAAGGTGGGCTGTGTGCGAAACCACCGGGTACTTAGATTATTCCGAGGGGTTCATTGAGAATTGGTATAAGAGAATGTTTCATGTTGCTTTGTGGTGATAAGTGCAGGAATGTGTACAAGTGAATGTGTACAAGAGAATGGTTCATTGAGAATTGGTATAAGAGAATGTTTCATGTTGCTTTGTGGTGATAAGTGCAGGGAATGTGTACAAGTGAATGTGAGCAATATAATTGTTATATGGTTGGAATGTGGTAAGAAATGAAATGAGTAAGCATGATGGTGGAAATATGAATTGTTCTTGCTTAGTATATGATGTTATTGATTGTTTAGCATATGTTATGATGCTTATTGTTTACATGTAAACTTACTAAGCTTAAAGCTTACTTCTCTTTTTTTTCCCTTTTTTTATAGTGTCAAAGAGCCAGTTCGGGATACAAAGATAATCGAAAGATCACCCACACTATCAACTCATCTCGGTATATTTAGACTTAGCATTTTGAGAATGGCATGTATAGGGGCTAGATTTAGTGAAATGTTTTGTTGTTTTGGACAAGTGCGTTGGCTCTTCTATGCCTGAACTATTTTGTAAATGGCCATAATCAATGGCTCATGAGTATTAATATATGAAAAGATGAATTTATTCTTGAATGTGTATGATGCATGACTGGGTTGCTTGGTAAATGGTTGAATGGATTTATGTTGTGTGAGTTAGGGTGATAAAAAGAGCTTGGCAAATAGCCTTGTTCTTGTCCGCACGGGTAGGCACACGGGCATGTGTCTAGGCCGTGTGTGACACACGGTCAGCCCCATGGGTGTGTGACCAGGCCGTGTGTCCCCTGCATGTTAGTGTTGCAAGTCAGTTTCGACCACGGGCTAGACACACGGGTGTGTGCCTAGGCCATGTGCCTCTTATGAGGTTGCTGACGTCATAAACAAAATACCCAAGTTTTCACACACGGGTGAGGACACGGGCGTGTGTCCGGCCGTGTGAAAAGCCCTGTAGGTTCGAAATGAAAAATAAATCCCACACGGGCCAGGGACATGGGCGTGTGTGACCACACGGCCTGCCTACACGGGCGTGTCCCACTTCACATAGGTGTGTGACCCTGTTAAGGCAAATTTTTTCTAAGTATATCGAAGTTCTTGGTTTAATTCTGATATCCTCCATTTGCATGTTTTAGGCTTCGTAGGCCCATTATGAGGATGTTTTGAATGGAAATGAGAAGTTTTAAGTTGGAATGAAATCTTAAAGCCTAAAGTTGTATGTTCAAGCGAGTTATGTCTGGTAATGCCTCGTACCCGATTTCGGCGAGGAATACGGGTAAGGGGTGTTACATTTAGTGGTATCAGAGTTATGGTTTAGTCGATTCTCGGACTACCGTAGCGTGTGTAAGAGTCTAGCTATACATGCCATACACGTACATTGATAGTATGGTGACTTTCTGACAATTTTAAACTTTGTTTCCATATAGTAAATGGATCCCGACCGAATTACTGCTGATGACACTCCTAGTAACGCGTCGGCTCCTGCACAAGGGACCGCGCCTGTAGTGAGTAAACCCGAGACAATGGGTTAGGGAGAAGAGGCTCAGGAAGCCTTTCTCCACATGATGAGTAATTGGTACACGGAGTATGTACGAGTGAATCCTAATGCTCAACCTCCTCCACCCCCTCCTATACCCTAGCCAGTTCCCATGGCTCCGCAAGCTATAGATTTGGTAAGGATGACCAAACCCCCGGTAGATAAGATTCGGAAGCAAGGGGCCGAGGAATTCAGAGCTAATATAGATGATGACCCCGAGAGGGCAGAGTTCTGTCTTGAGAACTCGATGAGGGTATTTGATGAACTCTCCTGCAAACTTGAGGAGAGCTTGAAATATGCCGTGTCATTGCTGAAGGACACGGCATATCATTGGTGGAAAACGTTAACGTCGGTAGTTCCAAGTGAGAGAGTGACGTGGGACTTCTTTTTGGAAGAGTTCCGAAAAAAGTATATAAGTCAGGGATTTGTGGATCAAAAAAGGAAAGAATTCCTTAAACTAAAGCAAGGTAAAATGACTGTGGCAGAATATGAGCGCGAGTTTGTTAGACTCAGCAAGTATGCACAAGAGTGTGTGTCCACAGAAGCTATCTTGTGCAAGAGGTTTGAAGATGGGCTGAATGAGGTTATCAGACTTTTATTTGGGATCTTGGAATTGAAAGAATTTATGGTGTTGGTTGATAGGGCATGCATGGCCGAGGAGTTGAATAAGGAAAAGAGGAAAGCCATGAGTGAGGCACGAGATGCAAGAAAAAGGCCAATGAGTAAATCGTACCAAACTCAATCAAAGAGGTCCAAGAAGATGAACCCTCGGACGACTGCGTCAGTTGGATATTCACATCGAGATCGAGGTAATACCTACTCGAGCTCAAGAGTTCAAGCCACCTCGATGGCAAGTGTGGGCAATCCAAAGTCAAATAAACTGGAATGCCCAAATTGTGGTAGGCAACACACTAGGGAGTGTTCGGGAAACAACCAAAATTGTTACAAGTGTGGTTCACCCGATTATTTTATTCGGAACTATCCTGAGAGGGATGAGAAGGAAAGAAAGCAAGAAGTAAGACCAAGCAATGTATCATCGAGGGGTAGATCACAAAAGAACCCGGGAGGTGGGACTAGTAGTAGAGGTGCGCGTAGAGACTCTACTATGAGGTCAGAGGGACGAGCACCTACAAGGACTTATGCCATTCGCGCTCGCGAAGAAGCATCATCTCCAGATGTGATAACGGGTACTTTCTCTCTCCATGATATCTCTGTTGTTACTTTGATTGATCTGGGGTCTTCCCATTCTTACATTTACATGAAATTGGCATCTAGCATGGGTATGGTTGTTTGGTCTACGGAATTTGTAATAAAAGTGTCAAACCCGTTAGGCAAGCATGTTCTAGTTGACAAGGTGTGTAGGAATTGTCCTTTGACAAATAGAGGTCATTGTTTTCCGGCAAATCTCACGTTGTTACCGTTTGATGAATTTGACCTGATTGTTGGTATGGATTGGTTGACTGCTCATAATGTTTTAGTAAAATGTGGTAGTAAGTTTATTGAATTGAGATGTGTAAATGGAGATGTCATTCTGGTTGAATCGGGTAAATCGGATAGTTTGCCTGTAATGATTTCATCTATGGTAGCTGAGAAATACTTGAGAAAGGGGTATGAGTCCTACCTCGCCTTTGTGCTGAATACTCAAGAGTCAGAGATAAAGATTGAATCAGTGCCGGTGGTATGCGAGTATCTAGATATGTTCCCGGAAGAGTTACCCGAATTACCTCCAGTTAGAGAGGTCGAGTTTGGGATTGAGTTAGTTTTGAGTACAACACCTATTTCGGTTGCCCCGTATAGGATGGCACCATTGGAGTTGAAAGAAATGAAAGTTCAGTTGCAAGAGTTAACGGACAAGGGATTTGCAAGACCGAGCTATTCACCGTGGGGTGCTCCGGTACTTTTTGTAAAGAAGAAGGATGGGTCGATGAGATTGTGCATAGACTACAGACAACTCAACAAGGTGACAATGAAGAATAAGTATCCTTTTCCAAGGATAAATGATTTGTTCGATCAACTGAAGGGAGCTACGATGTTCTCTAAGATAGACCTAAGGTCTGGCTATTACTAGTTGAGGGTTAAGGAGCAAGATGTACCGAAAACTGCATTTCGAAAGAGGTATGGCTATTATGAGTTTCTTGTCATGCCATTTGGCCTAACGAATGCTCCTGCGATTTTTATGGATCTACTGAACCGCATCTTCCGACCGTATTTGGATAAGTTTGTGGTTGTTTTTATCGACGACATATTAATTTATTCCCAGGATGAGAGTGAACATGCAGAGCACCTGAGAATTTTTTTACAGACTTTAAGAGACAAGCAGTTGTATGCTAAATTCAGCAAGAGTGACTTTTGGCTCTAAGAGGCCGAATTTTTAGGATACATTGTGTCGGGTGAGGGCATTAGAGTTGATTCGAGTAAGATCTTGGCTATTGTGGAGTGGAAACCACCGAGGAATGTGTCTGATATTAGAAGCTTTTTGGGTTTAGCAGGGTACTACAGACGTTTCGTAAAGGGGTTCTCCATGATTTCTACCCCGATGACGAAACTGTTGCACAAGGATGGTTAGTTTGAATGGACTGAGAAATGCCAATAGAGCTTCGAGAGATTGAAAGCATTATTGACGGAGGCACTGGTTTTAGTACAAACTGAGCCGGGGAAAGACTTTGTGGTCTATAGTGATGCATCATTAAATGGTCTCGGCTGTGTGTTGAAGCAAGAGGGTAAGGTAGTAGCTTACGCCTCGAGACAGCTAAAACCGCACGAGAAGAATTATCTGACTCATGATTTGGAGTTGGTTGCTATTATTTTCGCTTTGAAGATTTGGCGTCATTATTTATATGGTGAGAAGTGCCAAATATTCACCGATCACAAGAGTTTAAAGTACTTGATGGACCAAAAGGATTTAAATTTGCGACAACGGCGGTGGCTTGAATTACTGAAGGATTATGAGTTAGTAATTGATTACCATCCGGGGAAAGCGAATATGGTTGCAGATGCCTTGAGCAGAAAATCTCTGTATGCTTTGAGAGCTATGAGGACGAGCTTAGCGTTGTCTGATGATGGTGCTATATTGGCCGAGTTGAGGGCCAGACCATTATTTATCCAGCAGATATGTGAAGCTCAAAAGAATGATAGTGAGATGCAAGTTAAGAGAGCTCAGTGCGAATCGGGAAGTGACTCTGATTTTCGGGTTAGCTTAGAGGATTTCTTGATGTTTTATGATAGAATTTGTGTGCCAAGGGATGACGAGTTAATCCGGAAAATTTTACATGAAGCATATAGTGGTTGTTTGTCAGTACACCCGGGCAGCACAAAAATGTACAATGATTTGAAGAAGTTGTATTGGTGGCCGGGTATGAAAAGAGATATCTCTGAGTTTGTTACCAAGTGTTTGATCTGTCAACAAGTGAAAGCCAAACATCAAGTACCTTTGGGATTACTTCAGTCGGTGATGGTTCCAGAGTGGAAGTAGGATCGAATCACCATGGATTTCGTAACGGGGTTACCTATGACTCTGAGAAAGAAAGATGTTGTGTGGGTTATTGTTGATAGATTAACGAAGTCAGCTCACTTTATACCAGTGCGTGTGGATTACTCACTTGATAAGTTAGCCGAGCTATATATTGCTGAGGTGGTGAGATTACATGGAGTGCTTATATCTATTATCTCGGATAGAGATCCGAGATTTACCTCGAGGTTTTGGAAGAAGTTGCAGAAAGCTTTGGGTACAAGATTGAATTTTAGCACCGCGTTCCATCCTCAAACCGATGGCCAATCAGAAAGAGTGATTCAAGTTCTTGAGGATATGCTCTGATGCTGTGTGTTAGAGTTCAAAGGTAGTTGGGAAAAATATCTGCCTTTAGTTGAGTTCGCTTACAACAACAGTTATCAGTCGAGCATACGGATGGGGCCGTACGAAGCATTATATGGTCGCAAGTGTCGGACTCCCTTGTATTGGACCGAGCTTAGTGAGAAGCAAATTCACGGGGTCGATCTAGTTAAAGAGACCGAGGTGAAAGTGAAAGTAATCCGAGATAGTCTGAAAGCTGCTTCGGATTGATAAAAATCATACGCGGATTTAAAAAGGAAAGAAATCGAGTTTCAAGTGGGTGACAAAGTATTCCTGAAAGTATCTCCGTGGAAGAAAATATTGAGATTCGGTCGAAAGGGAAAATTGAGTCCACGATTCATAGGACCGTATGAGGTTATTGAGAGGATTGGGCCAGTAGCATACTGGTTGGCTTTGCCGGCAGAGTTAGAAAGAATACACAACATGTTTCATGTGTCGATGTTGCGACGATATCGTTCCGATCCTTCACATGTGATCCCTTCAACAGAAATTGAGATACGACCGGACATGACTTATGAAGAGGAACCAATTAAGATATTGGCTCGAGAGGTTAAACATTTAAGGAATAAGAGCATAGCCTTAGTAAAGGTGTTATGGCAAAAGCACGGTGTAGAATAGGCTACGTGGGAACCGAAAGAAACCATGAGGGAACAATATCCAAACCTTTTTACCGGTAAGATTTTCGAGGACGAAAATCTCTAAAGGGGGGAGAGTTGTAACAGCCCGATTTTGGGGCTAGTCAGAACAGTGGTTTTGGGACCGCTAATCTGAAGTTGAAGAAAATTATTTTGATATTATTTTATGTATTATGGCACATTTATATGGATGTATGAAAATTTTGGTGCATTAATTTTAACAATTGCATGCGTAATTGTGAAAAAAGACTAAATCGCATAAAGTGCGAAAGTTCTATTTTGCAAGGTAGAGGTGTCTAATAGCCATAGAATATTAAATTGGAGGTCCTTAAAGTGAAATTAGGCCTTTGAGGATGTGTTGGCCGGCCATATAGACTAAGGAGACAAGAGCAATAAATTTTGGTCAAATTTGGTGGAATTAGGTGACTAAAAATGAATAAAATAAGACAAAGGAGAAAGATATCATCTTTTACTATTCATTCTTCTTCTACCACCAAAATTTAAGAGGAAATAAGAGTTTTTGGAGTTCAAATTTTCAGCCAAGCAAATCTCTTGCAAGTAAGTGATTTTGGTGGTTTTATTTGATAATTTTTGTACTTTTGGAACCCCCAAAGCTTAAGCTAGCTAATGAGGGGACTATTTTGCAAAATGGTTGAAAGTTTGGGGACTTGCCATGAGAGTGTTCATGTTGTTTACTGAGTTTTTATGGAAGAAAATGAATGTTAGTGAGTTAAGAAACAACTTTTGTGAAGGGTGTTATCATGAAAACACCTAAACAGGACTTATTTGTAAATGTAGTAATTGTGTAATAAATGCATGAAATAATTGATTTTGTGAGTTTTTGTAAGAGGAATAAATGTTCAGATAGGCTTGTTTAATGAGAAAATGCAATGAAAAATGATTTACGAGCATAGGGGCAAATTTGTAATTTTGCCAAAATGTAAAGGCAAAATGGTCTTTTTTGCCTAAGTAGAAATTTTGATGTATCATGGGTCAAAATGTAATTGAATGAGTAATTTTATTATTATAGACCAAGAAGAGCGCGGAAACAACCTTGACCGAGGAAAAGGCAAGGTTACGGACTAAATCATCGATTAAAATATTTTGCACCGAGGTAAGTTTATGTGTAAACGATATGCCTTTAATACATATGTTGTTACTTATTGGTGCATTCTATGAATGAGATCATTTATGATTGAATTTGATAGATAGTGAGTAATCCCCGTATGAACCTCGGAATAGATATGTAAGTGCAAAAAAATATCCGTAATTATTCTATTGGTGGGCTGTGTGCGATACCACCTTATTGCTTATTCACGATGGGCTGTGTGCGATACCATCGTTTATATTATCACTTGGTGGGCTATGTGCGAAACCACCGTAAATATTCTTATTGGTATGCTATGTGCGATACCAGCTTATTATTGATTAAAGGTGGGCTGTGTACGAAACCACCGGGTACTTAGTATTATTCCAAGGGGTTCATTGAGAATTGGTATAAGTGAATGTTTCATGTTGCTTTGTGGTGATAAGTGCAGGAAATGTGTACAAGTGAATGTGAGCAATATAATTGTTATATGGTTGGAATGTGGTAAGAAATGAAATGAGTAAGCATGATGGTGGAAATATGAATGTTCTTGCTTAGTATATGATGTTATTTATTGTTTAGCATATGTTATGATGCTTATTGTTTACATGTAAACTTACTAAGCTTAAAGCTTACTTCTCTTCTTTTCCCTTATTTTATAGTGTCAAAGAGCCAGTTCGGGATACAAAGATAATCGGAAGATCACCCACACTATCAACTCATCTCGGTATATTTAGACTTAGCATTTTGAGAATGGCATGTATAGGGGCTAGACTTAGTGAAATGTTTTGTTGTTTTGGCCAAGTGCGTTGGCTCTTCTATGGATGAACTCTTTTGTAAATGGCCATAATCAATGGCTCATTAGTATTAATATATGAAAAGATGAAGTTATTCATGAATGTGTATGATGCATGATTGGGTTGCTTGGTAAATGGTTGAATGGATTTATGTTGTGTGAGTTAGGGTGATAAAAAGAGCTTGGCAAATAGCCTTGTTCTTGTCCACACGGGTAGGCACACGGGCATGTGTCTAGGCCGTGTGTGACACACGGTCAGCCCCATGGGTGTGTGACCAGGCCGTGTGTCCCCTGCATGTTAGTGTTGCAAGTTAGTGTCGACCACGGGCTAGACACACGGGCGTGTGCCTAGGCCGTGTGCCCTTTATGAGGTTGCTGACATCATAAACAGAATACCCAGGTTTTCACACACGGGTGAGGACACACGCGTGTCTAGGCCGTGTAAGGGACACGGGCGTGTGTCCGGCCATGTGAAAACCCCTGTAGGTTCAAAATGAAAATTAAATCCCACACGGGCCAGGGACATGGGCGTGTGTGACCACACGGCCTGCCCACATGGGCGTGTCCCATTTCACACGGGCGTGTGACCCTGTTAAGGCAAAATTTTTCTAAGTATATCAAAGTTCCCGGTTTAATTCTGCTATCCTCCGTTTGCATGTTTTAGGCTTCGTAGGCCCATTATGAGGATGTTTTGAATGGAAATGAGAAGTTTTAAGTTGGAATGAAGTCTTAAAGCCTAAAGTTGTATGTTCAAGCAAGTTATGTCTGGTAATGCCTCGTACCCGGTTCCGGGGAGGAATACGGGTAAGGGGTGTTACAACAAGCGCCATGCTAAATGGGTGGAGTTCCTAGAATCTTTTCCCTACGTGATCAAATACAAGAAAGGTAAAGAAAATATCATTGCTGACGCGTTGTCACGGAGGTATGCACTCATTAATCAATTAGATTCTAAATTGCTTGGGTTTGAATAATTGAAAGATATTTATGAAACTGATGTTGATTTTGGTGAGATATATAAGTCTTGTATACAAGGTGTTCATGAAAGGTATTATCAACAATATGGCTACCTATTTCGTGAAGGTAAATTGTGCATACCCCATGGTTCTGTTCGAGAGGTGCTCGTTAATGAAGCACACAGCGGAGGACTTATGGGCCACTTTGGCGTAGCCAAAACTTTGGCTATACTTCAAGAACATTTTTATTGGCCTAAGATGAAGCGCGACGTGATGAGGAAGTGTGAACGATGTATTACTTGTAAGAAATCTAAGTCATGAATCAAGCCACACGGTTTGTATATCCCGTTACCAATTCCAAAAGAATCGTGGGTAGATATCTCTATGGATTTTGTTCTAGGGCTTCCTAGAACCAAAAGTGGAAAAGACTCTATCTTTGTCGTTGTAGATAGATTTTCTAAAATGGCTCATTTCATTGCATGCCATAAGACTGACGATGCTTTAAATATTGCTAATTTGTTTTTTAAGGAAATCGTTCTGTAACGGCCCGATTTTGAGGCTAGTCGAAAAAGTGGTTTCAGAACCACTAAACTGAGGTCAGAGAAAATTATTTTAATATTATTTTATGTGTTATAACATGATAATATGAGTGCATGAAAATTTTGGTGCATAAATTTTAGTGATTTCATGCTTAATTTTGAAAAAGGACTAAATCACATAAAGTACGAAAGTTTTGTTCTATTAGCTAAAGGTGTTAAATAGCTATAGAATATTAAATTGGAGGTCCTTAATGTGCAATTAGGCCCTTAGGAGTATGTTGGCCAGCCATAGGGGACAAGAAATGAAAAATTTAGTCAAAGTATGTGAGTATTTGGTGACTTAATTGACTTGTTATAATAAAATAAAGAGAAAAGATATCATCTTTTCATCTTCTCCACACTACCACCAAAAGTATCAGCAAAATAGGGATTTGAGAGCTCAAAAATTTCAGCAACTCTTCATCCTTGCAAGTAAGTCATCTTGATGGTCATTTTTGTTAATTTTTGTGTTTTTGGAACCCTTGTAGCTTAAGCTAGCTAATGAGGGGACTATTTTGCAAAATGGTTGAGAGTCTAAGATTTTGCCATGAGAACATTAGTGTTGTTTGCTAAATTTTTATGGAAGAAAATGAAACTTGGTTGTAAAATAAACAACTTTTGTGAAAGTAGTTTCCATGGAAACACCTAAAATGGACCTTTTTGTAAAGGTTGTAAAATAGGTAGTAAATGTGTGAAATAATTGGATTTGTGAGTTGCTATAAGCTTAAAATAGATTCGGCTAGGCTTGGTTAATGAGAAAATTTGATGAAAATCGATTTACGAGCCTAGGGGCAAAATCGTAATTTTGTGAAAGTCTAAGGGCAAAACGATAATTTTTCCAAAGTAGAAATTTTAAAATTTCTTGATTTATGTGATGATTATATGAGTGAATTTTATCATTTTAGATCAAGAAAAACGGAGTCCGTACCTAGACCGGGGAAAAGCCAAGCTAGTAGATTAATTCGATTTAGTCGCTCACTTTTTGTATACCAAGGTAAGTTGTATGTAAATAATACAACTCTATTACTATTATGCATTAAACAATTGATATTGCATAAAATTTTTAGTTATTGATATGAATATACATGACTAAATTCGACGTGGTATACTCCCGATTGAACCTTAGGAATAGATTGGATATCCAAGCCATGACACTGGGTTGATATGTAAGCCAGTGTAAGACCATGTCTGGGACATGGCATCGGCCACATTATGAGAGCCAGTGTAAGACCATGTCTGGGACATGGCATCGGCAACGAGACGAAAGATAGTGTAAGACCATGTCTGGGACATGGCATCGGCATTTTAACCTATTGTGTAAGGCTTATCGGATATCCTTCGGTATTCCAATGGGTCCAATGAGTAAATTAAAGCTTGTGTCAAAAGTGAGAAAAGTTATGATTATGTTGTAAGTGGTACAGGTACCTACATGAGATTTTTGAGAAATGAGTTCGAATTATGTCGAATGATTAGTAAGGGTGAAATGAGTAAGTTATACCTTTATTTATTTGAAAATCATGAGCAAGTTCAAAATACATTATGAGTTTGTTAATGTTTGATAATTGTTGTTAATTATTTACCTATGACTTACTAAGCTTTGTGCTTACTCCCTCTCCTTTCCATTTTCTTATAGAGCCGCCAAGATAGCTCGGGAATTCAAAGGACATCGGAGACTTGATCACACTATCAAATTGAACATTTGATATAGTTAGTTTCATCTTTTTGAGTATGGCATGTATAGGGGCTTAGTATTTGTCAAGTGTCATATTGTTTTGGCCAAATGTGTTGGCTTGATTTGAAGATGAATTCTTTTTGTATAAGGCCATAGTTGATGGCTAATATTTAGTGTTGATTTATAAAAAGGATGATGTTTATCATGAATGTTGATCGCTGTGATTTGTCAAAGTTTTAAAATTTATAAAGAGAATGATCTAACCTGGAAACTAATTATGACAACGATTAGAAGCAAGCGCACCTATCTAACAGTAGTATAGTTAAGGCAAGACCGGATTATCGAACCCAAAGGAACTAAAAGTACTAATACTAACTTTCTTTTTATTATCTAGCCTAAAATAAAGGGAATTGTCGTTTAATCTAAATTAACTAACTACTAAGCTAAAGACTCTAAGACAAAGAAGAATGAACTTGGGGAAATACTTGTGGAAAAAACCAATTGATTAAGACCATACCCGAGGAAGAATCCACCTAGACTTCACTTGTTATCTAACACTGAACCAGACGATTTATTCACTTGACTTGATCCGTAGGATTCCCTAAGTTATATTAATACCTCCGTCGAGGCTACTAACGTCTAACCCTAGGTTGATTAATTGAAATCTCTTTCTAATTAAAACCCCTAGAATTGTATTAACTCGATCTATGGACTCTCATATTAGGTTTCACCCTAATCAGGCAAAATCTCGTCACCCTATGTCTAGGCGTGCGATCAACTCCGCTTAATTATGCTAGATCTACTCTTAGGCAGGGACTTTTTCTCCACCACCTAAGCACATCAAACTTGAATTAATATCCTGGAAATATCAAAACAAGAATTAAGAACACATAATTAAGAACAAATCAAGTATTTATCATATAGTTCAGAAAACAATAACAAGATTCATCTTAGGTTTCATCCCCCTCAAGTATCTGAGGAGTTTAGTTCATAATGATAAAAGAGAACATCTCAGAAGAAAAGATAAAACAAAACATAAGAAAAACCCTAAAACTCCCTAAAGGAATTAAAGAGAAGATCTTCCGTCTTGAGTACGACTCCGGCTTCTTGAGATGAATCAACTGGCTTTCTTCGAGTAAATCCCACAAATCTGACCTCTTTGGCCTAGTTGGACGCCCCCTGACAAAAGACCTGGGGTCCCCCCTTTTAGGTCATACTTAGGGTGTTTATATAGGCTTCGAAATGTGTTACTTCGCCTCTAAGTATCCTAATCCGAATAGAATTTCTCTTTGCCATGGCAGGGACACGCCCTTGGCACACGTCCGTGTAGGTCGTGGCTAGACCGTGTTCGAGTCTATCAATGAGGCACGACCGTGTGACGTTGGCCTAGACCGTGTCGATTTTGTGATTTGGCCCGTTTGGTCCGTTTTAAGCCCGTTTCTCGTTCTTTTCATTCTTCGGTGCTTTCCTGAGTATAAAACATGAAAACAAAGGATTAAGAGCACCAAATTACATAATTCAAGGCTTAAATCATCCAAAAGCATGCTAAATGTGGGCTTAAAATATGTTACTATTACGGTTTATCAAATACCCCCACACTTAAGCTTTTGCTTGTCCTCAAGCAAAATTCTTAACTCACAATTAAAACAAACTTCCTCGATTCATAATATTCATCAATAGTGTTTCATCATAATTCAAAGATAATTCATACATGGATAATTCAACTCAAAGAGTCCTAAAGATTCAAACAATTTAAGTCATACATTTTATAGCATGAAAACATAGGTGTTTCCCCTTATCTAAATAATTACCTCTGATTCAAAATCGACAAGGATTGACATCCTCACTGAAGATTCACTCAAATCACTCGAGGAGTTTAAGGTTCAAAAATAAGCACTCAGAAGTCGAACATGAAAAGTTAATCCCATAGGCTTGCATGAAAATCAAATCTCCACCACTATAATATGAGATGATACACAAATCAAAAGGTCTTTAACAGGGTTGTAACGGGGCTTGGGTTAAAGGTGTGGATAAAGGCTGAATTAGAGGGTTAGAATCGAGATTGACCTACCAAATTACCTAACTAGAAACAACAAACTGAATATAAATAATTACATCAATTAAAAATTTGTACTAATAATACTCTAATACGAGCTTTTTCTTCAACAATTGGGATTTAAACATATAAGCTCACTTAATCACAGAACTAATAATGAATATACTTCAATTTTTTCTAAAGAAAAAATCAAGTAATAAGAAGATAGAATTTAACAACTGATAAAGAAAATAGTTAAGTAATCGATCAAATCAAATCTCGATATAGGGGTAGTCAAGAAGAATGGTGATAACAAAAAAAAGGGTTTTGGGTTAATATTAGTGGGTGAGTCAATAAAATGGGTTGTTAGGATCAAAGGGGTTCACTAGGGGTTAATTATGAGGGTAGGCTTTTTATGGAGTAAGTGGGTTAAATCCTAGGTGCCTTTATCATCTTAGTATATCAAATCAAAGGTATGGTCTCGACATGTATAAACGATGCAAGTTCTAGAATAACAAATCAATGTTGACACACTCATAATCAATAAAGTGAGCAAGAAAAAGAATATATGCTCTAAAAGGCTCAAAATCTCACAAAAATTATGGCTTTTTGATGTCAACATCGTAAATTTTAAACTTCAAAGTAATATTCAAATTCAGGTCGACAACCTAGAAAATTTTTTTATTCTGAAAAATAGACTTATCATGCTTGACTCTCTAGTATCTTAAAGTTTAATCATCAATGCACAATTATCAATGACTTAATCTAAAACATATCAATAAAAATCATAAATCGTAGGAACTCTCATTCTAATCGTAATATGAGAAAATTAGTTAAGAACAAGATATAATTCAGGGATTTTCAAATAATACGAATTTTCAAATAATACTATGGTTACCCCCCCCACACTTAAGATGTACATTGCCCCTAATGTACAAAGATAGATAATAGCATAATAAAATCATAAGATAGGGAGAGAAGTGAAACTTCCTGAATTTCGGATGGAATCCTTGTGGGATGTTCCATGATGAATGTGATGACTAGGTATAAGTGATGTGTTTGTTCCTTGAGTAGTATATTTAATCTATTTAATCTGCTAAGTCATCAATTAAATTTTAGGGAAGGGATGTTGTTATGGAAACTTAGGGTTAGATAGCAAGTGATAAAGTGAGATTAATAGTACTAATAAAACTTTCAAGTCTTTAAACAGTAAACTAAAATAGAAGCAAAATAAAAATAAAAGTAGGAATAAAGATAGACATATAAAAATAAAAATAAAAATCAAAAGAAAAGGACTCAGAGGTCCTCTGCATCAACTGGGTCGTGAGGTGGTGGTGGCGATGAGATATGAAGGTGATGACAGATCTGCTGAAGAGTCGCCTCAATGCCGTAGAATCTTCAAGCTGTGTTATTGAATTGCTGCGTACATTAATGCTCGAACTGAGTGAGATGTGCAGAAATGTCTGAGAGTGAAACAGCCGAATGAACTGGGCGATGGCTCTATTGTGGTGCTTCCTGTGGTGGAGGAACATCTTCAGTAATGTCCTCAGGATCCTCCTCGTCGGTGGTAGGTGCTAGCCAATATTGGGGGGGATCGGTCCCGCGGTGACGTTGAATCATCCTCATGTGTAGCATCGTCTGGATGCCCTGTGGGGACATCTGACCTATCAGTGTGAGGGAGGAGATCTGAGCGTCGGTGTTGAGAAGCCCAAAATATCGAGCCAAGCGTGTGATGTAGGGACCCATAAATATGACCCCTCTCCTGTGCTGCTCCGTCTGATGTTGTATGGCGCGAGCTATGAAATAGGCTAAGTCGAAAATGTGCCCGTTTGCCATGCACCATAGGAAGTTGGCGTCGTGAGTGTTGGCGACACCGGTTCTCTCTCGTCGACCTGTCAGTGTATGAGCTAAAATAGCGTGTATGTACCTGAGAGATGGGGTGAGAGCCGTCGCCTTGGAGCGACTGGGGTCATAAGTGGGGGAGCTGGGTTCTATATTGTACCAACATCTAGTATGGGTGTTGTGGATATGACGATGGAGCTCTGAGAGATTGTGTTCTTCTATAAAGTTGTCTGTATAGAGTCCCAACGTGGCCCCGAATTGCGGCACATTTAGTTCTTGTACAATGCTTTTGAGACAAAATTGAATCGTACTGGGGTCATCGTGTTGCGACATCACTGTCTGAAGGTGGAATGTTGAACAGAGCTCCAAAGTGAGCTCTAAATATGTGGGCTCGATGATTTGGAAGAACTGGTCCCACGGATCGGTATTCAGGAGAGCCCTTATATCGTCGGCTAATTGGACCTGCTCTAAAGCGGCCCAATCAATGCACCTCCCTGTATCGAGGGGTCGCGCGTGAAGTATCTTGTAAAGGTCCTCCTGGGCTCTTGGAGGAAATCGTAAGAATAGGTGGCGCACTTCGGTGGATACGCTGGCTGAAGACGAACCGGGTCCCTTTCGTTTTTTGGAACTAGGGACTGCGGTTTTCTTGCTTCGGGATGATGACATTGTGGTCCTGAAAATATTAGATAATCGATGTTTCAAGTAATATTTCCTAACAAAATATATCAAGGGCTTTGATCAATATCCAAATAAAAATACAAAGACTAAACTCATAGTAAAATAGTTCAACCATATTTAGCATGAGCAAGAACTTGAGAGTGAATGATTCTTATTATTATTTAAACAAAGATTAAATGACTAAATCAATCTAATAAAAATAGACTAATATTAAATAATAAGAATAAACTTTTATAAAATAAAATTCTAATTATAAAATAGTTAAATGGAGGGAAATGTAACAATGTGGGGTTAACCAGTAGTCTTTTTGGAGAGTTGCGGCGTGGTTGGGCGGAGCACGGGCGTGTAGAGGTGGGACACGGGCGTGTGCTGCAAATAGTCACGGGAACACGGTGTTGGAACACCTTTGGTCGGGCGTGTACTATGCTGGCACGGGCGTGGACTGGTTTTTGATGTGTGTTTGAAAGAGGGAGGGAGATAAAGGATAGGGGAAGTCAAGGGTGGTGGTTTCTTTAATGGTGGCCGGAGTGGGGTAGAGGATTTTTAGGGAAATAGCTAGGGTTGAAAGTTTGGGGGAGAATTTTTGGGGAAAACGGGGATGATGTTCTTTAAATAGGAGAAGAGGGCACGGGCAGGTACCGCGCCTGTGTTGTTTTATTCAACCCGTGTTTTTCGCGATTTTTAAATTTAGGCGCGTTTGAGATGTTGCCCACGCCCGTGTTCCTTGGGCGTGTGCTATTACGTTCGCTTCTCCCACGCCCGTGCTTAATGTCCCACGCCCGTGCTCATGTAATCAGTGTCTCACAGGGTGCCCGTACTGGTTACTCAGGATAGACCACGGCTACATCGCACGGCCGTGGTCCTGTTGTCGCGGCCCGTGTTGGGAAAATCTTTCTTCTTCATCTCGCACGACTACCGGTACGTCTATTTTTTGTCCCATGGCGTCCACACGGCCACGCGCACGCCCATGTGCAAGGCCGTGTGGTAGGGAAACCTGCGCTTCACTGAATCGGTTAGTTTGGAGTTAGATGCTAAAAATTACAAATATAATGTTAGTGAAATTAGTGATCGAGTTGCCTCCTGAGAAGCGCTCGTTTATAGTCTTAAGCTGGACTCACCCTGTTTTCATTTCTAAATGAAGGTTCACGGAGCTGAAGCTCCTCTCTCAATTCCTTGAAATCTTCACCATTATAAAGTTCCAGTCGATGACCATTTACCTTGAATGTCCCATGAGTTGGATGGGTTACCTCGACTGTACCGTAAGGAAAAATAGTTTTGATCACAAATGGGCCTGACCACCTTGATTTTAGCTTTCTAGGAAACAGTTTGAGCCTTGAGTTATACAACAGGACCAAGTCTCCTACTTCAAATTGCTTTGATTGTTTTAAACGAGCATCATGTCGTCGTTTTGTTGACTCCTTATATAGTCGTGAATTTTCATAGGCATTAGCTCGCCATTCATCTAGCTCGTTCATCTGCATCATCCTTTTCTCACCTGCGGTTTTAAGATCGTAATTTAAGAATTTTATAGCCCAAAAAGCTTTGTGTTCTAACTCGAAAGGTAGATGAAAACTTTTTCCGTAGACAAGCTTGTAAGGGGATGTTCCTAGGGGAGTTTTAAACGCTGTTCTATAGGCCCATAAAGCATCATCTACTTTTAATGCCCAATCTTTCCTATTTGATTCAATTGTTTTCTCTAAGATCCGTTTAAGCTCTCGATTTGCCACTTCCACTTGCCCACTGGTTTGAGGGTGATAAGGGGTAGCTGTCCTGTGGTGTACTCCATATTTTTTTAAAACTTTATCAAATTGAGTATTACAAAAGTGAGTACCCCTATCACTAATAATCGCTCTGGGTGTTCCAAAACGAGAGAAGAGTTTCTTAAGAAATCTTACTACAGCTCTAGCATCGTTAGTAGGTAAAGCTTGGGCTTCCACCCATTTTGACATGTAATCTACTGCTACTAAGATGTATTTATTTCCGAATGAACTAGGAAATGGACCCATAAAGTCAATACCCCATACGTTGAATATTTCACATGATAACATATATGTTTGAGGCATTTCATCGCGTTTAGAGATATTACTGTGCTCTTTGGCATTTATCACACGGCTTACATACACATTGGCGTCTTTAAACAGAGTTGGCCAATAAAACCTGATTCGAGCATTTTGTGTGGCCGTCTTACTCACCGTAATGTCCTCCTGAAGGTCCTGAATGGCAATGTTCTAGGATTCTGCTTGCTTCTGCCTTTGTAATGCATCTCTGAATTACTTGATCTACGCATATACGGAAAAGAAAGGGGTCCTCCCAAAAATAGTTCTTCGCATCAGCAAAGAATCGCTTCTTTTGATGATGTGTTAACCTTTTTGGTAGGATGTTAGTAGCTAAATAATTTGCAATATCTACAAACCAAGGTACCTCAGAGTTGGTTATAGAAAAGAGTTGTTCTTGAGGGAAGGAGTCGTTTATCTCACTATCATCTAGTTCTTTGATATGTGGATTTTCAAGCATGGAGAGATGATCTCTTTGCAAAGATTTTCACTCCCTTCTTATCCTCCGAATTTCCAAATCAAATTCTGTAAGAGAAGAATCCATCTTATGAGTCGGGGTTTTGCATCGGATTTAGTCAAAAGATAACGAAGAAAATTTGAATGGTCGATGTAAGTGACAACTTTAGATAATATCAAATATTGTCTAAATTTATCAAATGCGAAAACCACAGCTAGCAATTCTTTTTCTGTGGTGGTGTAATTTTCTTGTGCGGCTGTTAATGTCTTGCTGGCATAATAGATCGGCTGAAAGTGCTTGTCTCTTCGCTGTCCTAAAACTGCACCTACTGCAAAATCACTCGCATCACACATTAGTTCAAAGGGTAAATTCCAATCAGGTGCAATTATAATTGGAGCATTTATTAATTTATCTTTGAGGATATTAAATGCATCTAAGCATTCCTGATCAAAATTGAAAGGTACATCTTTTTCTAGTAATTTTGTTAAAGGCTTAGCTATCTTAGAAAAGTCTTTAATGAATCTTCTATAAAATCCAGCATGTCCTAAAAAGATTCTAATGGCCTTGACTGAGCTAGGAGGAGGTAATTTTTCTATGGTTTCCACTTTCGCTTTATCTACCTCAATCCCTTTACTAGAAATTTTATGTCCTAGCACAATCCCCTCTCGAACCATAAAGTGACATTTTTCCCAATTTAAAACAAGGTTTGTTTCCTCACATCTCATTAGAACTCGTTTTAAATTTTTAAGGTAGAGATGGAAGGAATTACCGAATACCGAAAAGTCGTCCATGAATACCTCCATAATGTCTTCCACAAGTTCATCAAAGATGGCTAACATGCAGCACTGAAAAGTAGCAGGAGCACTACATAATCCAAAAGGCATTCTACGATAAGCAAACGTACCATATGGACATGTAAATGTTGTCTTTTCTTGATCTTCGGGGGCTATTGGAATTTGGAAGTAACCGGAGAGTCCGTCCAAGAAGCAGTAGTACATATGCCCAGATAATCTTTCTAACATCTGGTCAATAAAGGGCAAAGGGAAGTGATCTTTTCTGGTGGCGTCGTTCAGCTTTCTATAGTCATTACAGACTCTCCAACCTGTGACTGTTCTTGTAGGAATCAATTCATTCTTTTCGTTGGCTACAACAGTCATGCCTCCTTTATTTGGAACTACCTACACAGGACTTACCCAAGTACTGTCAGAAATAGGATAAATTATTCCTGCATCTAGAAGTTTAATTACCTCAGCCTTGACAACTTCTTTCATATTGGGGTTCAATCGTCTTTGAGGTTGCACACACAGTTTATATTCATCTTCCATTAAAATTTTGTGGGTGCAAAATGATGGGCTTATTCCCTTAATGTCAGACATTTTCCAAGCTATGGCTCTTTTATGTTCCCTTAGTACCTTCAGTAACTCTTCTTTCTCTTTGGATTCTAGTTTTGAGGAGATGATTACTGGTAGCGTAGAATTATCCCCGAGAAATGCATATTCTAAGTGTTTTGGCAACTGTTTTAATTCCAATTTCGGTAGCTCATCAACAGAGGGTTTTTATTTTAGTTCGTCATTGATTTCAATACCCTCTATTTTTGTCTGTCTAGAGGAGGATGTATTAAGATTCAATTCATCGATATCGTCATCTATCCCCTCACCTTGTGTAAGACACAGTTCCATCGTGTCATTGTGCATGATTTCCTGCAAAGACTCTTGAATAACGTGATTAGTGGCATCAATAAAGTAACAAGAATCATCTTGTTCTCAAGAATATCGCATAGCATCGTAAATCTAAAAAATAATTTCCTCATCGCCTACCCTTAGCGCAAGTTTACCATCACCAACATCAATGACAGCCCTAGCAGTAGCTAAAAAGGGTCGTCCCAAAATTAAAGGTACCTCTACGTCCTCATTCATGTCAAGCATAAAAAAATCAACAGGAAATATAAATTTATCAACTTTTACCAGAATATCTTCGATAATTCCCATAGGATATTTAACAGATCTGTCAGCTAACTGAATACTCATCCTAGTGGGTTTAGGTTCCCCGAGACCAAGTTGCTTAAACATTCTATAAGGCATTAAATTAATACTGGCACCTAGATCAGCTAGTGATTTCTCTATGTTCAAACTACCAATTAAACAGGGAATAGTAAAACTTCCTGGATCTTTTAATTTGGTTGGCAGCTTGTTTTGGATAATAGCTGAACATTCTTCATTGAGTTCCACTGTTGAAATTTCCTCGAACTTCCTCTTATTTTTCAGAAGCTCCTTTAAAAATTTTGCATATGTCGGCATCTGCGAAATTGCTTCAACAAAAGGTAAGTTAATATGCAATTGTTTAAAAAGTTCAAGAAATTTACCATATTGTGTGTCTCGGCAGTCTTTCTTCAATTTTGCTGAATATGGGATCGATGGTTTAATTTCTTCACAGATCAGGATTGCATCCTCAGCTTCCTCATCCTTTGCCTTATCGGTTTCGTGTGGTATCCTTTTCTTCGTTTTGACTAACTCCTTTCCACTTCTTAGCGTAACTGCCTTTACCTGCTCTTTTTCCTTAGGTAAACTTTCTGGTCGTATTTTAGAAATCAACTTAGTAAGTTACCCAATATGGTCTTTGAGCTCTTGAATCGATGCTTGTTGACTTTCAAGTGTTGTCTCAGCTTTTTGGAGACGGGTTTCTGAGACTGCTATGAATTTTGTCAGCATCTTCTCAAGGTTTGGCTTCTTTTCCTGTGGGTAGGGCTGATTTTGAAAATTTGGAGGGGGTTGTTGTCTTTGATTTCCTTGACCACCCCATGAAAAATTGGGGTGGTTCCTCCAACCTGGATTATAAGAATCACTATAAGGGTTATTATTAGATCTAAAGTTGTTACCCATATAGTTCATCTGTTCGCTCTCTGTGTTCGGATGGTAGGGTGGGTACTCAGGATTCACCACGCCTCCACTTGCGTCGCACTGCATGACCGGATGTACCTTCGAAGAACACAAACCATCAATCTTTTTATTTAGCACCTCTACCTGATTTGATAGCATGGTTACTGCGTCGAGGTTGAAAACTCCGTTTGCTTTTGTTGGCCTTGTCCTTGTAACTTGCCACTGGTAGTTAGTCAATGACATCTCTTCTATAAACTCATATGTCGCTTCAAGATTTTTGTTATTCAAAGTTCTGCCGGCGGCTAAATTGATTAATTGCCTTGTTGAGGGGTTCACACCGTTGTAAAAAGTTTGGACCTATACCCACAAGGGTAATCCATGGTGTGGGCACCTTCTCAACAAATCCTTGTATCTCTCCCATGCATCGTAAAGTGTCTCTAAATCCATCTGCACAAAAGAAGAGATATCATTCCTTAGCTTGGCTGTTTTGGTCGTGGAAAAATATTTCAATAAAAATTTTTCGGTCATTTGATCCCATGTAGTGATTGACCCTCGTGGAAGAGAATGCAACCACTGTTTGTCTTTATTCCTCAAAAAGAAGGGAAATAACCGAAGACGTATGGCATCATCAGAAATGCCATTTATTTTGAAGGTATCACAGAATTCTAGAAAATTCACTAAATGTGTGTTAGGATCCTCATCCTGCAAACCATCAAACCGAACAAATCATTGTATCATCTCAGTATAGTGTTAGGTTTCAATTCGAATTATTTGCAAAGAATAGTAGGTCTAACAATATTTGACTCCGTTCCTGCTAAATTAGGTTTAGCATAATCATACATAGTTCGAGGAGCTTGATTTTCGGCCATCTCTAGAGGTGGCAGATTGTTCTCTGCCATCTCTTCGGTGATATTAACTTCGTCTTCTTTCTCTTCTTGTATGTAGTTTAGGCTTCGCCTTATCTCTCTACGATTTCATAAGCGGTACCTTCAATATCACTGTCAGTAAAGTAGGGGTCTGTCGGGTTCCTTCTAGTCATAAACTAGAGGTACACAGAAGGAACAAAAGAAAGAAAATTAGCAAAATTCAAAACAAAATAAGAAATAAAAGTAAATTGCAAAAAAATGGCTAAAGTAATAAAAATTGAGCTTTCTTAATATTTTAGTTCCCGAAGAACACGCCAAAAACTTGATCATTGTGATTTTTCAAAGTTTTAAAATTTATAAAGAGAATGATCGAACTCGAAACTAACTATGACAACGATTTGAGGCAAGCGCACCTATCAAACAGTAGTATAGTTAAGGCAAGACCGGATTGTCGAACCCAAAGGAACTAAAAGTACTAATACTAACTTTCTTTTTATTATCTAGCCTAAAATAAAGGGAATTGCCATTTAATCTAAATTAACTAACTACTAAGCTAAAGACTCTAAGACAAAGAAGAATGAACTTGGGGAAATACTTGTGGAAAAAAACCAATTGATTAAGACAATACCCGAAGAAGAATCCACCTAGACTTCACTTGTTATCTAACACTGAACCAGACGATTTATTCACTTGACTTGATCCGTAGGATTCCTGAAGTTATATTAATACCTCCATCGAGGCTACTAACTTCTAACCCTAGGTTGATTAATTGAAATCTCTTTCTAATTAAAACCCCTAGAATTGCATTAACTCGATCTATGGACTCCCATATTAGGTTTCACCCTAATCTGGCAAAATCTCGTCACCCTATGTCTAGGCGTGCGATCAACTCCACTTAATTATGCTAGATCTACTCTTAGGCAGGGACTTTTGCTCCACCACCTAAGCACATCAAACTTGAATTAATATCTCGGAAATATCAAAACAAGAATTAAGAACACATAATTAAGAACAAATCAAGTATTTATCATATAGTTCAGAAAACAATAACAAGATTCATCTTAGGTTTCATCCCCCTCAGGTATCTGAGGAGTATAGTTCATAATGATAAAAGAGAACATCTCAGAAGAAAAGATAAAACAAAACATAAGAAAAACCCTAAAACTCCCTAAAGGAATTGAAGAGAAGATCTTCCGTCTTGAGTACGACTCCGACTTCTTGAGATGAATCAACTGGCTTTCTTCGAGTAAATCCCATAAATCTAACCTCTTTGGCCTAGTTGGACACCCCCTGACAAAAGACCCGGGGTCCCCCCTTTTAGGTCATACTTAGGGTGTTTATATAAGCTTCGAAATGTGTTACTTCGCCTCTAAGTACCCTAATCCGAATAGAATTTCTCTTTGCCACAGAAGGGACACGCCCTTGGCACACGCCCGTGTAGGTCATGGCCAGGCCGTGTTCGAGTCTATCAATGAGGCACGGCCATGTGACATTGGCCCAGACCGTGTCGATTTCGTGATTTGGCCCGTTTGGTCCGTTTTAAGCCCGTTTCTCATTCTTTTCATTCTTCGGTGCTTTCCTGAGTAAAAAACATGAAAACAAAGGATTAAGAGCACCAAAGTACATAATTCAAGGCTTAAATCATCCAAAAGCATGCTAAATGTGGGTTTAAAATATGTTACTATTACGGTTTATCAAATGTGCAAATTGCATGGTTGAGAAATTGGTATGTTTATGCATGAATGAGTAGGTTGTTTGAGGTGGCTTATGTTGGTGCAAGTAGGGGTGGCAAAAAGGGCTTGGTAAATAGCCTTGTTTTTGTCCATACGGGTAGACACACGGGCGTGTGTCTAGGTCGTGTGTGACACATGGTCTACCCATGGGCGTGTGGTTTGGCCGTGTGTCCCCCTGTATTCTGAGTTAGCAAAACAGAATGCCCAGTATGAACCACACGGGCAGAGGCACGGTCGCGTGTCTCAACTGTGTGGATGACACGGTCATATGACCTGGGCATGTGCCTAGGCCGTGTGAAGTCTGCACCTGAATTTAGGAATTTAATTTGCCACACGGTCTAAGGACACGGGCGTGTGTCTTGGTTGTGTGACCTTATTAGGTTGATGATGTCAGAAACAGAATGTCAAGTTTTTTTGCACACGGACTAAGACACGGGCGTGTCATGGCCGTGTGAGGGACACGGGCCATGGACACGGGCGTGTGTCAAGTTGTGTGAAAACCCCTGTAGGTTCAAATTGAGAAATAAATGTACACGGGTGTGGGACACGGGTGTGTCCCTATATGCTTAAGCCGTGTGAATCACACGATCTGTCAACATGGCCATGTTATCAAGTCACACGGGCGTGTCACAGTTTCACACGAGCGTGTGCCCCTGTTTTTAATTACATTTTCCAAGGTTTTCCAAAGAACTCGATCTGATCTCGAAATGTTTCTAAGATGTGTTTTGGGCCTCGTAGGCCCATATTAAGGATGTTAAGAGGAAATTGAAAAGTTTAAAATTTGAACGGACTTTTATGATTCGGAATTGTGTGTATGCATGTGTTTAAGTTAGGTAACGCCTTGTACCCTGTCCCAGCGTCGGATACGGGTAAGGGGTGTTACATTTAGTGGTATCAGAGCTATGGTTTAGTCGATTCTCGGACTAACCTAGCATGTGTACGAGTCTAGCTATACATGCCATATATGAATTATGATAGTGTGATGACTCCTGACAATTTAAAATGTGTTTTTATATAGTAAATGAATCCCGACGGAGCAGTGGCGGATGATGTCGAGAGTAATGCACCGGCTCCTGCAAAAGGGACTGCGCCAGTTTAAAGTGGGCTCGTAACACTGAGTCAGGGCGAAGGGGCTAGAGAAGCCTTCCTCCATATGATGAATGTATGGTACTCGGAGTTCGTTCGTGCAAACCCGAACACTCCACCTCCTCCACCCCCTCCAATTCCCGGCACCGCCTCTCTGACTCCCCAAGTAGTGGAAACGATTAGAAGAGAAAAACCTCCGGTAGACAGAATTCGGAAGCAAGGGGCTGAGGAATTTAGAGCCAATATAGATGATGACCCAGAGAGGGCAAAGTTCTGGCTAGAAAATACCATTAGGGTATTCGATGAGTTGTCTTGCACACCTGAGGAGTGCATGAAGTGTGTCGTGTCACTCCTATAAGACTCAGCCTACCAATGGTCGAACACCCTTGTGTCGGTTGTACCAAGGGAAAGGATTACATGGGAGTTTTTCCAAGAGGAATTCTGGAAGAAGTATATTAGTCAGAGGTTTATAGACCAGAAAAGGAAGGAATTTCTAGAATTGAAGCAAGATCGAATGACAGTAGCAGAATATGAGCGTGAGTTCATTAGACTCAGCAAATACGTTAGGGAGTGCGTATCTACCGAACCCATCATGTGTAAAAGATTTGAGGACGGATTGAACGAAGACATCCGATTATTAGTTGGCATTTTAGAGTTAAGGGAGTTTATGGTGCTTGTTGAGAGAGCTTGTAAGGCCGAAGAATTGGCCAAAGAATAAAAGGAAAGCTGATATTGAGTCTCGTGACTCAAAGAAAAGACAGATGGGGAAATTGCTTCAGTCCTCATCTAAGAAATAAAGAGAGTTCACTACTCGATCCAATGCTTCAGTTGGATTCTAGAACAGAAATAAGAATAAGCAATACACGGCGTCTAAGGCCTAGACCACTTCAATTGTGAGTGTTGGTAGTGCCCGACCTAATAGACCGGAATGCTCACAGTGTGGTAGACGTCACTTCGGGGAATGCCGAGGAAATGAAAGAGGATGCTTCAAGTGCAGTTCATTAGACCACTTCATTCGAAACTGTCCTGAGATGAATGAGAAAGACAGAAAACAAGAAGGGCGAGCGAGTAATGTACCTTCGAGGGGTAGACCACAGAAGAACCCAGGAAGTGGGGCTAGCAGCAGAGGTGCACCTAGAGATTCCACTGTGAGGTCAGAGGGCCGAGCGCCTGCAAGGACTTATGCCATTCGCGCTCGCGAAGAGGCTTCATCCCCAGATGTGATTACGGGTACTCTTTCTCTTCATGATATCTCTGTTGTTGCTTTGATTGATCCGGGGTCTACCCATTCGTATGTTTGTATGAAATTGGTATCTAGTATGAATATACATGTTGAGTCCACAGACATTATCATAAAAGTGTCAAACCCGTTAGGCAAACATGTGCTAGTTGACCAAGTGTGTAGAAATTGTCCTTTGACAATTAGAGGTTATTGTTTTCCGGCTAACCTTATGCTGCTATCGTTTGATGAATTTGATGTGATTCTTGGTATGGACTGGCTAGTAGCTCATGATGTGATAGTAAATTGTGGGAAAAATTTTATTGAACTGAAATGTGAAAATGGGGATATCCTTCGGGTTGAATCAGGTGAATCAGATAGCTTGCCTATAGTGATTTCTTCTCTGGCGGCTGGGAAATGTATAAGAAAAGGGTATGAGTCCTACCTTGCATTTGTGTTGAATACCCAAGAGTCGGAAGTAAAGATTGAGTCAGTGCCAGTGGTATGTGAGTACCTAGATGTGTTTCCAGAAGAGTTGCCCGGATTGCCTCCAACTAGGGAAGTCGAGTTTGGTATTGAGTTGGTCCCTGGTATGGCACCTATTTCGATTACCCCATATAGGATGGCTTCAATAGAGTTAAAAGAGCTGAAAATCCAGTTGCAAGAGTTAACGAATAAGGGTTTTGCGAGACCGAGTTATTCTCCGTGGGGTGCTCCTGTACTTTTTTTAAAAAAGAAAGATGGGTCGATGAGATTATGTATAGATTACCGGCAGCTCAACAAGGTTACAGTTAAGAACAAGTATCCTTTGCCAAGGATTGAAATTTTTTTTGACCAATTGAAGGGAGTCACAGTGTTTTCTAAGATAGACTTGAGGTCCGGATACTATCAGTTGAGAGTTAAGGAGCAGAATGTGCTGAAAACTGCATTTCAGACGAGGTATGGCCACTATGAGTTTCTGTTCATGCCCTTTGGCTTAACAAATGCTCCTGCCGTGTTTATGGATTTAATGAATCGTATTTTCTGACCGTATTTAGATAAGTTTGTCGTTGTTTTTATCGATGACATATTAATTTATTCTTGTGATGAGAATGAGCATGCAGAGCATTTGAGAACTGTTTTGCAGACTTTAAGAGATAAGCAGTTGTATGCTAAATTTAGAAAAAGTGAATTTTGGCTCCGAGAGGTCGGATTTTTAGGACACATCGTGTCAAGTGATAGAATTAGAGTTGACTCAAGTAAGATATCGGCTATTGTTGATTGGAAACCACCGAGGAATGTGTCAGAGATTGGAAGCTTTTTGGGCTTAGCGGGATACTACAGAAGGTTTGTCAAAGGATTCTCCATGATTGCTACTCCTATGACAAGGTTGCTACAGAAAGATGTCAAGTTCGAATGGACAGAGATGTGCCAACAGAGTTTTGAGAAAATAAAAGCATTGTTGACTGAAGCTCCGATTTTAGTGCAACCAAAACCGGGAAAGGAATTTGTGGTGTATAGCGATCCATCCTTAAATGGATTGGGATGTGTGCTATGCAAGAAGGCAAGGTAATAGCTTATGCCTCGAGACAGTTGAAGCCACATGAGAAAAACTATCCAACTCACGATTTAGAGCTGGCTGCCATAGTGTTCGCACTGAAGATTTGGAGACACCATTTGTATGGTGAGAAATGCCGAGTGTTCATCGACCATAAGAGTCTAAAGTATTTGATGACTCAAAATGAGTTAAATCTACGACAGCAGAGATGGTTAGAGCTGATAAAGGATTATGAGTTGATAATTGATTATCACCTTGGAAAGGCAAATGTGGTTGCCGATGCTCTGAGTAGGAAGTCATTGTTTGCCTTGAGGGCTATGAATACTCAGTTGTCTGTGACTGACGATGGTTTGATTTTAGTCGAGTTGAGAGCGAAACCAATGTTTTTGCAAGAGATCTACGAAGCTCAAAAAGGTGATAAAGAATTGCAAGCCAAGATAGCTCAGTGTGAGGCGGGTATTGAATCAAATTTTCAGATTGGTGCCGATGGTTATTTGATGTTTCGAGAGAGGATCTGTGTACCCAAGGATGAAGAGCTTATTCAGAAAACTTTACAAGAGGCCCATAGTGGCTGTTTGTCTATCCACCCGGGTAGTGTGAAAATGTATAATGACCTGAAGAAAATGTATTGGTGGTCTAGAATGAAAAGAGACATCTCAGAGTTTGTCTCTAAGTGCTTAATTTGTCAGCAAGTGAAAGCCGAACACCAAGTACCTTCGAGTTTACTTCATCCGGTGATGGTTTCCGAGTGGAAATGGGACCGTATAACTATGGATTTTGTGTCTGGATTGCCGTTGACGCCAAAGAAGAAAGATGCTGTATGGGTTGTGGTTGATAGGCTAACTAAGTCGGCTCATTTTATACCAGTGCGTACCGACTACCCACTTGAGAAATTGGCCGATTTATATGTTTCTGAAATTGTGAGACTTCACGAATTACCGTTGTCGATCATTTCAGATAGAGATCCGAGGTTCACATCACAATTTTAGAAAAAGTTACAAGAAGCTCTGGGACAAAGTTAAATTTTAGTACTGCCTTCCACTCGCAAACCGATGGTCAGTCAGAAAGAGTAATTTAGATTCTTGAAGATATGCTGCGGTGTAGTGTTCTTAAGTTTCAAGGCAGTTGGGAAAAGTACTTACCGTTGGTAGAGTTTACCTACAACAATGGCTATCAGTCGAGTTTGAAAATGGCACCTTATGAGGCTTTATATTGGCGTAAGTGCCGAACGCCTTTGTATTGGTCCGAACTCAAAGAAAATCATATACACGGGGTTGACTTAGTCAGAGAAACCAAAGAGAAAGTAAAAGTATTCATGGTTATTTAAAGGCTACTTCGGATAGACAGAAATCTTACGCGGATTTGAAACGAAAAGAAATTGAGTTTCAATTCGGCGATAAGGTGTTCTTAAAAGTATCTCCGTGGAAGAAAGTCCTTAGATTTGGTAGGAAAGGCAAATTAAGTCCACATTTTATTGGACCTTATGAGGTGATTGAGAGGATTGGACTGGTAGCTTATCGATTAGACTTGCCATCCGAGTTAGAAAAGATCCACGATGTATTCCACGTGTCTATGTTGCGCCATTATCGTTCTGACCCATCGCATGTGATTTCACCAACAGAGGTTGAGATTTGTTCAGACATGACCTATGGTGAAGAGCCGGTTAAGATTTTAGATCGAGAGGTCAAGCAATTGAGAAATAAAAGTATAGCACTCGTGAAAGTATTATGGCATAGACATAGTGTTGAAGAGGCCACATGGGAACCCGAGGAGACCATGAGAGACCAATATCCGAACTTTTTTGCTGGTAAGATTTTCAGAGTCAAAATTTCCTAAGGGGGAGAATTGTAACGGACCGATTTTGGGGCTAGTCGGAAAAGTGGTTTCAGAACCACTAAATCGTGGTCGGATAAAATTATTTTAATATTATTTTATGTGTTATAACATGATAATATGAGTGCATGAAAATTTTGGTGCATAAATTTTAGTGATTTCATGCTTAATTTTGAAAAAGCACTAAATCGCATAAATTACGAAAGTTTTGTTCTATTAGCTAAAGGTGTTAAATAGCTATAGGATATTAAATTGGAGGTCCTTAATGTGCAATTAGGCCCTTAGGAGTATG
Organism: Gossypium sturtianum; assembly: GCA_025698515.1. Classification (NCBI taxonomy): domain Eukaryota; kingdom Viridiplantae; phylum Streptophyta; class Magnoliopsida; order Malvales; family Malvaceae; genus Gossypium; species Gossypium sturtianum. The sequence continues at coordinate 101,937,554 of CM046948.1, read as the reverse complement.
TTGGCCGGCCATAGGGGACAAGAAATGAAAATTTTAGTCAAAGTATGTGAGTATTTGGTGACTTAATTGACTTGTTATAATAGAATAAAGAGAAAAGATATCACCTTTCCATCTTCTCCACACTACCACCGAAAATATCAGCAAAATAGGGGTTTGAGAGCTCAAAATTTTCAGCAACTCTTCATCCTTGCAAGTAAGTCATCTTAATGGTCATTTTTGTTGATTTTTGTGTTTTTGGAACCCTTGTAGCTTAAGTTAGCTAATGAGGGGACTATTTTGCAAAATGGTTGAGAGTCTAAGATTTTTCCATGAGAACATTAATGTTGTTTGCTGAATCTTTATGGAAGGAAATGAAACTTGGTTGTTAAATAAACAACTTTTGTGAAAGGAGTTTCCATGGAAACACCTAAAATGGACCTTTTTGTAAAGGTTGTAAAATAGGTAGTAAATATGTGAAATAATTGGATTTGTGAATTGCTATAGGTTTAAAATAGATTCGGCTAGGCTTGGTTAATGAGAAAATTTGATGAAAATCATTTACGAGCCTAGGGACAAAATCGTAATTTTATGAAAGTCTAAGGGCAAAACGATAATTTTGCCAAAGTAGAAATTTTAAAATGTCTTGATTTATGTGATGATTAAATGAGTGAATTTTATCATTTTAGATCAAGAAAAACGGAGTCCGAACCTAGACCGGGGAAAAGCCAAGCTAGTAGATTAATTCGATTTAGTCGCTCACTTTTTGTATACCAAGGTAAGTTGTATGTAAATAATACAACTCTATTACTATTATGCATTAAACAATTGATATTGCATAAAATGTTTAGTTATTGATATGAATATACATGAATAAATTCGACGTGGTATACTCCCGGTTGAACCTTAGGAATAGATTGGATATCCAAGCCATGACACTGGGTTGATATGTAAGCCAGTGTAAGACCATGTCTGGGACTTGGCATCGGCAATGACATGTGTGCTAGTGTAAGACCATGTCTGGGACATGGCATCGTTATTTTACCCTATTTTGTAAGGCTTATCGGATATCCTTCGGTATTCTAATGGGTTCAACGAGTAAATTAAAGCTTGTGTCAAAAGTGAGAAAAGTTATGATTATGTTGTAAGTGGTACAGGTACCTACATGATATTTTTGAGAAATGAGTTCGAATTATGTCGAATGATTAGTAAGGGTGAAATGAGTAAGTTATACCTTTATTTATTTGAGAATCATGAGCAAGTTTAAAATACGTTATGAGTTTGTTAATGTTTGATAATTGTTGTTAATTATTTACCTATGACTTACTAAGCTTTGCGCTTACTCCCTGTCCTTTCCATTTTCTTATAGAGCCGCCAAGTTAGCTCGGGAATTCAAAGGACGTCGGAGACTTGATCACACTATCAAACTAAACATTTGGTATAGTTAGTTTCATCTTTTTGAGTATGGCATGTATAGGGGCTTAGTATTTGTCAAGTGTCATATTGTTTTGGCCAAATATGTTTGCTTGATTTGAAGATGAATTCTTTTTGTATAAGGCCATAGTTCATAGCTAATATTTAGTGTTGATTTATAAAAATGATGATGTTTATCATGAATGTGCAAATTGCATGGTTGAGAAATTGGTATGTTTATGCATGAATGAGTAGGTTGTTTGAGGTGGCTTATGTTGGTGCAAGTAGGGGTGGCAAAAAGGGCATGGTAAATAGCCTTGTTTTTGTCCACACGGGTAGACACACGGCCGTGTGTCTATGTCGTGTGTGACACACGGTCTGCCCATGGGCGTGTGTTTTTGTCGTGTTCCCCCTGCATTCTGAGTTTGCAAAATAGAATGCCCAGTATAAACCACACGGGCAGAGGCATGGTCGTGTGTCTCAACCATGTGGATGACACGGCCATAGGACCTGGGCATGTGCCCAGGCCGTGTGAAGTCTGCACCTAAATTTAGGAATTTAATTCGCCACACAGTCTAAGGACACGGGCGTGTGCCTTGGCCGTGTGACCTTATTAGGTTGATGACGTCAGAAACAGAATGTCAAGGTTTTTGCACACGGGCTAAGACATAGGCGTGTCATGGCCGTGTGAAGGACACGGGCCATGGACACGGGCGTGTGTTAGGCCGTGTGAAAGCCCCCGTAGGTTCGAATTGAGAAATAAATCCACACGGGTGTGGGACACGGGTGTGTCCCTATATGCTTAGGCCGTGTGAATCACATGATCTGTCAACATGGCCATGTTATCAAGTCACACGGGCGTGTGCCCCTATTTTTAATGACAATTCCCAAGGTTTTCCAAAGAACTCGATCTGATCTCGAAACGTTTCTAAGATGTGTTTTGGGCCTTGTAGGCCAATATTAAGGATGTTAAGAGGAAATTGAAAAGTTTAAAATTTGAACGGACTTTTATGATTCGGAATTGTGTGTATGCATGTGTTTAAATTAGGTAACGCCTCGTACCCTGTCCCGGCGTCGGATACGGGTAAGGGGTGTTTACACGTTCGGTTGCATAGAGTGCCGAGGACTATCGTCTCCGATCGATATGCCAAGTTTCTTAGCCATTTTTAGAGAACCTTGTGGGGAAAGCTCGGCACCAAGCTTTTGTTTTCTACAACGTGCCACCCCCAAACGGATGGTCAAACGAAGGTAGTCAATCGGGTCTTATCGACCTTACTGCGTGCCATCATTAGAAAAAACTTAAAGGCGTGGGAGGAATGCTTGCCACACATCGAATTCGCCTACAACCGTTCAGTTCATTCAACTACTAAGTATTCTCCTTTTGAAGTGGTATACAGTTTCAATCCTTTAACTCCTTTAGATCTAGTTCCTTTTCCTTCTAACCAACTAGTGCATGTAGATGGCAAGCGAAAGGCTGATTTTGTGAAACAGCTTCATCAAAGGGTTAAGGAGAATATTGAGAGGAGGACCGAGCAATATGCTCATAAGGCAAACAAGGGACGCAAACGAGTCGTATTCGAACCTGGTGATTGGGTTGGATCCATATGCGTAAGGAAAGATTTCCCAAACAAAGGAGGTCTAAGCTACTGCCAAGGGGAGACGGTCCTTTTCAAGTCTTGGAAAGGATCAACGAAAAAAGTTAGACCTTCCGGGTGAGTATGGAGTAAGTGCTAGCTTCAATGTTGCTGACTTATCCCCTTTTGATGTAGGTGACGATTTGGGGACAAATCGCCTCGAAGAGGGGGGAATGATGCGAGCATGGCCAAGTAGCTAGTTGCCGAACCCATTGAGCTACCTCTGGGTCCAATCACTCGATCCTGAGCCAAGAAGTTCCAAGAAGCTATCTCGAGCTATATTGATCAAGCTTGGGGAGAAGAGGTTGCAAGACTAATTGACCATTCATGGATCAGCTCAACAAGCATCCCATGCAGCTTACTTAAAGCTGAATTTTCATTTTCATTTTTAAGCTGATTGGTTGCTGGAGTAAAACTTTAATTATGTTTAGTTATTTTAGTTTAAGTATTTAATTTGTCTTAAGTTTATTTAATGTGTTCTCATTAATTCAGCAATTTAATTTGTCTTAAGCTTATTTAATATGTTCTAATTAGTTCAGCTATTTAATATGTCTTAGCTAGTACAACTATTTAATTTGTCTTAGCTTATTACAACTTAATTAGCTGAATTTAAGCATGTCTTAGCTCATTACAAATTAATTAGCTGGTTGAGTTAATTTACTAGCTAAATTTAAGTTGTCCTAGCTAAATTAAATATGTTTTAAGGTAAGTGCATGGACGACAATCAATAGGGTGTGCTGCTGGTTGAAGTGCTCCAAGCATCCCTTCGTGAACCTCAAATGCCAAAAGGAAGCTACTGATTTCTCTTCTCCAAGCTGCCCTTAAGTGCTTTCACATTTGCTGGAGGTTCCATTCACACATAAGTCCATTCGGTTTTGAGCTTTCACATTACAATGGCTGCTCATATTCGGCTGTTCACACCTAAAGTCTATTGAAGAGCCCAAGCTGATTTTAATATCTCAAGACTTTTCAGCTAATCAAAACAGCACATTAAAGCTTGTTCTTCCCTCTTGGCCGAATCAAAAGAGTCCATTCAGATCATTTTGAGCTTCAATTAATCAAGTTGGCCTAGGAAGCATCAAGGGACGTTTTGGAAGGTTTAAGAAAGTTTCCAGCCAAACTAAGCTGAACAAAAAGCTGTCCATTTGGTTATCTTAATGACAATTCAGCTAGATTATGTAATAGCTATAAATACTTAGTTCATTTCACTTTGGAAGGACTTTTGCTCATTTTATGAAAATATATTACTTTGTGAGTGTTCAACTCTCATAGTTCTCTCTAGATTGATTTGACTTATCAAGACGAGTCTTGTGGCGTCAATCCCGTCTTTTCTTTGAACTTATCACTTGTTCAAGTGTGGCGTTCATCTATACCTCTGGTTCCTATCTTTCATAGATAGTGGGTCAAGGTTCTTTAGCTTTACAGGCTGTTTCTCACCTAAGTGCCATTTAAGATTCAGGTCAACCTTTACCTATATCGTTGGTTCAATCTTGGCCTTAGCCGAATTAACCTATCTATCATCTCAACTATCCTTTAACCCTTTATTTTTTGAACCTATCTTTCAACCTATTCCATCCCATTTCAAAACAACTCAAGTTTTTACTTAATTTTACGATCGGGCAATCTAAACGACTCGAGTCATCACCGAGGCGAGTTCATATCACTTGAGCTCCTGCTAGAGTTTATGCAATCTGTGCACGAGAGGAAGCCTTAGCTCCTGATGTTATTGATAGTACCTTTCTATCTTTGATGTTACTGTGATGCATTAATTGATCTGGGTTGACACATTTATATATATGCACTCTTTTCGTATATAACCAACAAATTTTCGTACATAAATTCTCTCTTCTTTGAAAGGTTATATTGAGAACTCTTGTTGTTCTTTTATTTATCTCTATGTTTCCACTTCTGGTGAGAAGAATTATTACTAATAATATATCTAAGAATCAAGTAATGAGTACCACAATGCAAAAAAAGGGATGCAACGTATAATTCTAAAAATTTTGTGTTTAACAAAATACATACAATCCTAAGGAATTTGACCATAATATTGCATATAAATATCAAAATCAAATTGTAAAGTTAAAGTTTAGTAATGCATAGCAATAATAATAAATTATAACAACAAATTTCTAAATATGGATAATAGAAATCCTAAAATTGACATGCTAACATTTAAAATGGTCACCATCATAGAGACAATGCCAATATCCCTTTATTATTTAAATTCGTCACAATCATCAATTTGGTATGTAAAATTCGATTTAACATTGTTCTTATTGTTCATTTTTGCATTATCTCCCTTCCATTTGGTAGAATCTTGATAGAGTTTAACCAAATGTTAAGGTGTACGATAGATAGGCAACCAATGACTATTCATATCACATTGATAACATAGTTTATCTCCATTCCTTGAAGGGTTCTCTTGAGAATTATTTTTTCTTCTCTTGTTTATCTTCATTTTTCCACTTCTGGTGGTGAAAAGAATTATTATAATCTTATATTTGACAATTATTATAGTTCAACCTACCACGTCCACGATTACATCTTTTGGATTATGTATTGTTACATTCACTTCAAGGAATGAAAAAGATCTAGTAGGACGAGCTTCATGATTTTCATTAATAGCTTGTTATTTTATTCAACCACAAGTAAACGTTTAGAATATATCTTAAAATATTTTTTATGATATAGCTACTACAAAAACCCATTTGAAACATGAAAAGCTAGAACAAGTTCTCATTAGTAATATTCTCACATAATTTTAATTGAGAACTTATCTTGAATATTATAGAGTTAAACTCACAATTTTAAAATCTTGCAACTTCAGGTGCATTACACAATAATGAGTTTTAGATAAAATTATCATAATCCGGGTCATATTTTTCTCTTAAAATTATTTCACAAGTCAATTGGATATTACATGGTCAAGTATTCTGCTTTTAGCTCTTCATGGGGATGATAACGAAAAATGTTAGATAATTACATTCAATTCAATTTTTCATATAAAAAAATTCACAATTATCATTCTAACATGCATATCAAATCTTTAAGGAATCATGGATTATGCATGATATAATTCAATAACTGAATTTTTTTCTCCTTCCAATATATAACTTTTTTTCTCATTCACAATCTCAATATAAGATCCATTACAGTGAATATCTTTTAGCATTAACCATCATGAATTTTGTTCTTTCAGATATTGATATATTAGCTCTTCTAGAGCTTTCAACTAATTTTGTACAACCCAATATTACAATAATATTGGTCTGTTTCAATACCAAATAAGATAAATACTTTTTATTTGTAAAGATAGTATTCATTACTACATTGTCAATGAAGCAAGAATATTAATAGAAATAAAATATTTGGGCATATAATAGGCATGTGATCGATCAATGATCTTTCATATCATATTGTTATAAGTTATATTTACTCTTTGAAGAATTATTTTGAGAACTCTCATTGTTCTAATTGAAAGTATTATCATTCATTTAATAAATGAAGAAATATCAAGTATGAAAACCATTTAAAAATAAATAAATAAATAGTAATGGCGAAAACCCTTTTTTTTTTTAAATGGCCAAATGCCATTTTTTTTAAAAGCAGAATGTCATTCTAAGCTTTTGTAATGGTCGCATGGTCATTTTTAATATTCTTTTCTTCCTCTTTATATATATATATATAAATTACCATGGGATAACTGCTTATTAATAACCTTAATAGGTTTAGGTTTTACCTTTATTATGGGAGGATCATATCCGATTGATCGAAAATTTCCAAACAAAATATAATCTCAAAACGAAAATTAGAAACATACAATGTATGAACCTGATTAGTATATTACTCATACGATGTAAAAGTATGTATAAAAAGTTGATGTGACTAAATGGTTGAAGCCCATACCTTTCTAAATTTTACTCGTTCAAGAACCAAAATCGTTGCTGACATCAAATCTTTCACATTCTCGAAAAAATAGAAATAAAACAAATGAATCAAATCCATTATAATTAACATGAATTAAAGGAAACAAAAACTTCCTGTAAATCCCCACATCTTATGTCTAAGACCTTAGAGAATAAATCTATATTCTATCATGAATGAATAAATCTAATAAGATACAAATAGGTAGAATTTTATAACCTTCTTGGTGCATGTATTTTCAAAATTTCAAAGTAGCTCAATGGTTAAAGGTGTGGAGATTCAGAGATTGTAGATTTGAATCCCTTTAATAATGGGTTTCCTTTTATTTTATTCTCTCTAGAGGCTATAGGTTTTATAATTTCCTTAACATAAACTAACATATGCCTTTGAGTGGCTTGGTGGTTTGAAGACACTGAAATAAAGGTTTGAAGTTCAATTTTTTTTTTTTTTTGCAAAAGTAGAAATTTTTAAGTGGTGGTGTGTGTTTTCATACAGTAATTTTTTGGGGTTTTTTTTATAGTGCATTGTGCTAATAACATATTATGAAAAAAAGATAAAAGAGAATAAATAACAAAGAAATTGGGAGAGCAAAAGAACTACAATATTTTATTGATCAATAGAGATATATAAAATGATTTTCCAAAATCTATATTTATAGACATAAGGCGTATAAATGAGATAAAACTCTACTTCTAATTAATATTAAAGTCCTAAAGTACATCATACTTATCTTGATCTTGATGGTCATCAACTAAATAATAAGATATTCATAACAATTTTAATATTTTTTTAACTTATTATTTGTGTTTGTTAAGTTTTAATTGTTTTCCAAAGTTGCAATGCATTTTTTTTCAAAGTTTTGTAACCTTCAAATCTCTTCTAATTTATCTCTTGTATTTTAAATATCAAAATGGGAATGTTGTTTTTTTAAATAATTTCATTTTTTAAAAGACTAATATTTTAATCTATTTCAAATATTATATTTTAATTTAATTCATTCATTTTAAATGTTAATTTTAATATTTTTATTGAATTTTTCTAGAATGCTTAATTGTAGTATATAGACATTTGACCTTTTAAAATAGGGATAAAATGTCAATTTTTTTATTAATTATTTTTAATTTTTAATTTTTTATATCATTTTTATATTATATATTGGAGATTACTATAACATCCCGCCTGACGAAGTGTAGTACTTGAGTATTGTTAATTGAACTAAGGCTTATAGTGTGACCCCCGAGTAAGGAATGGATTAGAAATTTATTAAGTATTTAAGGTCTGTGAAAGCGCCCTTGGGCGAAACTCAGACTAAAGCGAGCTCTGAGGTTTGGCGGACTTTTCGATAGAGTATACAATGCCCCAGCGGATAGATGAAAATAGTGTAACACCCCTTACCCGTATTTGGCACTTGAACCGGGTAACGAGGCATTACCGTACTTAACTTGCTTAATTATACATCATTGGTTCATGAGATTTCATTTCAAAATAAATATTTTCATTCAAGACCTTAATGTCCTTATTATAGGCCTACGAGACCCTATACTTGTACCCGAAATTATTCGGGACTAAACCGGAAAATTTTGAACCCTTAGACAAATTTGACATAAAACATGGTCACACGCCCGTGTGAAGGAAGGAACACGCCCGTGTGGAATTTCACATGCCCGTGTTCCACACCCGTGGGGATTTATTTTCCAATTCGAACCTACAGGGGTTTTCACACGGCCGGACACACGCCCATGTCCTTGACCTGTTTCCCTCACACGGCCGGACACTCGCCCGTGTCCCTTGCCCGTGTCCCTCACACGGCCTCGACACGCCCGTGTTTTAGCCCGTGTGCCAAAAACCATAGCATTTTGTTTATGATGTCATCACCTCACTAAGGTCACACAGCCTGGGCACACGCCCATGTCCATGGCCGTGCCTCCCACACGGCTGAGACACACGGCCGTGTCTCTGCCCGTGTGTTTACTACTGAGCATACTGACTTGTAAACTTAGCATGCATGAGGACAGACGGCCTCTCCACACGCCCATGGGGCTGACCGTGTGTCACACACAGCCTAAACACATGCCCGTGTGTCTACCCGTGTGGAAAATTATATGGCTATCTACAAAGCCATTTGCCACCCTACAAGCAACCACACTTATACCAAATCAATTCAACATATGTCATGACCGTAAGGCACTTCTAAGAACTCAAAATTAAGACATCCACACAAGCATGCATTTCATGAATTTCATCATCATTGAATATATGAACTTGTCAAGTATTGGCCAATTTCCAATGACCATTTACAAAATGAATTGAACAACATTAATAGCCAACACTTTGGCTAACAAATATGACATAACAAAATGACCAATTCCTATACATGCCATACTCAAAATAAATATAACTTTGATATACCAAAAGAAGTTGATAGTGTGATTTTTGAATTCCGACGTTCCACGAATTCTCGAGCTAGCTTGGCAATACTACTAGGAAAAAAGAAATGAGAGGGGTAAGCATAAAGCTTAGTAAGTTTGCATGAAATAAGTAACAACAAAAAGACTCATAATGTCATCCATTAATTTCATTGAAGAAAGACACAAAGTCTTAAGCACACTACCATAACTTACTCATGCTTACCAATACCAATTACACATTATGCCACATATCGTAAACCATTCTCGTGAATTTCTCACATATACCTGTACCACTTCATCACATAGTTTTAACACTAATTTCATCTCAATTATAAGCTTAACTATTTATCTCATTGAATCACTTGGGATACTCAAGGATACATGATCATCATCATTCACATGAATACGACGCCAATGCCTCATCCCAAATGTGGTCTTACATAGGGTCACCTCTAGATGCCGATGCCATATCCCAGATATGGTCTTATACGATCTTCCTATTCGATGCTGATGCCATATCCCAGATATGGTCTTATACGGGATCTCAATTCGATGCCGAGGCCATGTCCCAGACATGGTCTTATACGGGGCCTTACCCATCTCAAGTCTTGTGGACATTATTCTCTCATTTATTAATGTCCAGTTGGGACTTCAACATCACAATTCTCATTATTTTTCCTATTCAACATCATTACTCCAATTCATAGAAATATTATACATTTTCACAAATATCAACATTTTAAATCGTACGAGCATGATATTGAACTTATTACACACAAACTTACCTCGATTTCAAAATAGGCCAAATTGCCGATCTAGTCCGATACCTTGCCCTTTCCTCGGTCAAGGTTAATTCTTTGTTCTTCTTGATCTATAATAAAAATTTAGCTCATTTAATTATCACATTAATCAATACACTGCAATAATCATACTTTGGCAAAATCACTATTTTGCCCTTAGACTTACGTAAAATGACCATTTTACCCCTAGACTCGTAAATCAATTCTAATCAAATTTATTTCTTTAACGAGCCTAGGTGAACATTTATTTCTCTTATGGCAACCCTCAATACTCATTATTACACACATTTAACACCTATTTTATAACCTTTTCAAAAAGGTCATTTTAGGTGTTTTCATGGTAACACCCTTCACAAAAGTTGTTTATCTAACAACTAAGACTCATTTTCTTCCATAAAAATGCAGCAAAAAACTTAGATGCTCACATGGAAAGACTCTAAACTTTCAACCATTTTGCAAAATAGTCCCCTCTTTAGCTAGCTTAAGCTTTAGGGGTTCCAAAAGTAAAAATATTATCAAGAAATGATAATCAAATCACTTACTTGTAAGGAGAAGAGCTTGCTGAAATTTTTGAGCTTTCAAACCCTTATTTGCTGCTAATTTTCAGTGGAGGAGAAGAGAAGAAAAGATGATATCTTTTCTTTCTTTATTTTATTATAAAACATCAATTTAGTCCACCTAATTTCAACCACTTTGACCAATTTGACATTGTTTGTCTCCTATGGCTGGCCACCCTATCTCTAGGGGTCTAATTACACTTTAAGGGTCTCTAATTAAAATTCTATGGCTTTTAGACACCTTTAGCTTGTAAAATGGAACTTTCGCACTTTATGCGATTTAGTCTTTTTTCGCAATTAAGCGTGCAATTACTAAAATTAAAGCACCAACTCATATATTAATACAAAAATAATTTTCTCCGACCTCAGATTAGTGGTTTCGAAACCACTATTCCGACTAGCCCCTAAATCGGGCTATTACAATTCTCCCCCTTAAGGATTTTCGTCCCCAAAAATCTTACCGGTAAAAAGGTTGGGATATTGGTTTCTCATAGTCTCTTCGGGCTCCCATGTAGCCTCTTCTACCCCATGCCTTTGCCATAGGAATTTCACAAGAGCTATGCTTTTATTCCTCAATTGTTGGACTTCTCGTGCCAAAATCTTAACCGGCTCTTCACCATAAGTCATGTCCGGTCGAATTTCTACCTCCGATGGTACAATCACATGCGAAGGGTCTGAACGATATCGACGTAACATAGACACGTGAAAGACATCATGAATCTTTTCCAGCTCAGGTGGCAACGCCAAGTGATAAGCTACCGGCCCTATCCTCTCAGTAATCTCATATGGTTTGATAAAATGCGGACTCAATTTGCCTTTTCGGCCAAATCTGAGGACTTTTCTCCATGGTGATACTTTCAGAAACACTTTATCACCCACTTGAAACTCAATCTCTTCCCGTTTCAAATCCGAATAGGACTTTTGTCTATCTGAGGCAGCTTTTAAACATTCACGTATCACTTTTATCTTCTCTTCAATTTCTTTGACTAAATTGACCTCGTGAATCTAACTCTCTCTGAGTTCGGTCCAATACAAGGGCGTTCGGCACTTATGCCCGTACAATGCCTCATAAGGCGCCATCTTCAAACTCGACTGAAAACTGTTATTGTAGGCGAATTCCACTAATGGCAAATATTTCTCCCAATTACCTTGGAATTCCAAAACACAACATCGAAGCATGTCTTCAAGTATCTGAATTACTCTCTCCGACTGCTCGTCAGTCTGCGGATGAAAAGTTGTACTAAAGCTCAATTTTGTGCCTAAGGCCTCTTGCAACTTTTTCCAAAATCGTGACGTAAATCTCGGATCTCTATCCGAAATAATCGATAATGGTACTCCGTGAAGTCTTACTATTTCTGCCACATACAAATCTGCCAACTTATCAAGCGAGTAGTCAACCTGTACTGGTATAAAATGGGCTGACTTCGTGAGTCTATCGACCACGACCCATACGACATCTTTCTTTTTCTGCGTCAACGGTAAACCTGTCACGAAGTCCATAGTAATACGGTCCCATTTCCACTCGAGAACTATAATAGGCTAAAGTTAACCTGAAGGTACTTGATGTTCAGCCTTCCCTTGTTGACAAATTAAACATCTCGATACAAACTCAGAAATGTCTTTCTTCATACCCGGCCACCAATACCATTTCCTCAAGTCATTATACATCTTCGTGCTACCCGGATGTACCGACAAGCATCCACTATGTGCTTCATGTAGAGTCTTCCGGATAAGTTCATCATTTCTAGGTACACAGACCCTATCTCGGAACATCAAACATCCATCAGGATTTATCCAAAAGTCCGACTCAACATTTGGCTCACGTTGAACTCTTTTAGCTTGTAAATTATTGTCGCCTTTCTGAGCTTCACAAATCACTTGAAGAAACATGGGTTTAGCGCTCAACTCAGTTAGAATAGAACCATCATCTGACAAAGCTATCTGTGAATTCATGGCTCTCAGCGTAAACAATGATTTCCTACTCAAGGCATCGGCGACCACGTTCGCCTTTCCCGGATGGTAGTCAATCACTAGCTCATAATACTTTATTAGCTCTAACCATATTCTCTACCTTAGATTCAACTCCTTTTAAGTCATCAAGTACTTTAAGCTCTTATGATCAGTGAACACCTGACATTTCTCACCATACAAATGGTGTCTCCAAATCTTTAGTGCAAATACAATTGCAGCTAATTCCAAATCGTGGGTCGGGTAATTCTTCTCGTGCGGCTTTAATTGTTTAGAGGCATATGCTATCACCTTGCCTTCTTGCATGACTACACAAGCTAATCCATTTAGGGATGCATCGCTGTAAACCACAAATTCTTTCCCGACTCCGATTACACTAAAACAGGAGCTTCATTCAACAACGCCTTTAGTTTTTCAAAACTCTGTTGGTACTTTTCTGTCCATTCAAACTTTACATCTTTTTGTAGCAACTTTGTCACCGGAGTAGCTATCATGGAAAATCCCTTGACAAAACGTCTATAGTAGCCAGCTAGGCCCAGAAAACTTCTAACTTCAGTTACATTCTTTGGTGGCTTCCAATCTACAATTGCTGAGATCTTACTCGGGTCGACTCTAATTCCATCTCCCGAGACAATGTGCCTCAAAAATCCAACTTCCTTAAGCCAAAATTCACTTTTATTAAACTTAGCATATAATTACTTATCTCTCAAAATTTTCAGAACCATTCTCAAATGCTCGGCATGCTCGTTCTCATTTCGAGAGTAGATCAATATATCATCGATAAAGACTACAAAAAATTTATCCAGATATGGCCGAAAGATACGATTCATCAAATCCATGAAAACTGCAGGGGCATTGGTTAAACCGAAAGGCATAACCAAAAATTCATAGTGGCCATACCTTGTCTGAAATGCAATTTTCGGTACATCCGAGTCCTTGACTCTCAACTGATACTATCCGGACCTCAAGTCTATCTTGGAAAATACCGTGGCTCCCTTCAATTGATCAAATAAATCATCGATTCTTGGAACGGGTACTTGTTCTTCACAGTTACCTTATTGAGCTACCGATAATCTATACATAACATCATGGAACTATCTTTATTCTTCACAAATAATACGGGAGCACCCCACGGAGAATAACTCGGTCTTACAAAGCCTTTATCCGTCAACTCTTGTAACTGTGCTTTCAGTTCTTTTAGCTCGGTTGGAGCCATTCTGTAGGGGGCAATAGAAATGGGGACAGTACCAGAAGCTAACTCAATCCCAAATTCAATTTCTCTAACTGGAGGTAGCCCTGGCAATTCCTATGGGAAAATATCCGAATACTCACATACTATGGGCACTGATTCAAGCCTTAACTCAGTCTCTCTAGTATTCACCACAAAGGCAAGGTAAGCTTCATACCCCTTTCTTAAATATTTCTGAGTCAACAAGGAAGATACCACTACTAGCAATCTGTCTTGCTCATTTGATTCTACATGAATAAGATCCCCACTTTCACATTTCAACTCAATAAACTTCCTTCCACAATTCACTATCACATCATGAGTAGTTAACCAATCCATCCCAAGGATGACATCGAATTCATCAAATGGCAATAACATAAGATTAGCCGGAAAGTAAGACCTCTAATCATCAAAGGACAATCTTTGCATACTCTATCGACTAACACACATTTGCCTAGGGGACTTGACACTCTTATTACAAATTCAGTAGATTCTACAGGCATGTTCATACTAGAGGCTAATTTCATGTAAATATACGAGTGGGTAGATCCCGGATCAATCAAAGCTATAACATGAGCATCATAAAGAGAAAATGTACCCATAATTACGTCGAGGGAGGGGGCCTCTTCGCGAGCACGAATGGCATATGTTCTCGCCGGTGCTCTACCCTCAGCTCTTGTATTCTGCTCTCTAGATATGTTCTTACTACCCATTTTATTTCTCGGGTTTCTATGTGGCCTTCCTCTAGCAGTACCTCCCAGTCTTCCACTCTGAGGTCTCTCTTTCTCACCCACATCGAGGCAATCTTTGATAAAATGGTCTAGGGATCCACACTTGAAACAAGCTTTCTCATTTCTTCGACACTCCCCGGGATGACGTTTGCCACACTGTGGACATTCCGGTCTACTCGGTCGAGCGTTGCCAACACTAGCAACCAAAGTAATCTGAGCTTTAGATCCTGGGTACTGTCTACCCTTACTTCTACTTGAAAACCCAGCTGAGGTGGCCGATCAAATAGTGAAATCTCTTGACTTCTTGGATGAAGATTGGAATGACTTGCCTATCGATCTCTTTTTCGAGTCGCGAGACTCGTTTTCAGCCTTCCTTTTCTCTTTAACCAGTTCTTTGGCCTTACAGGCTCTATCTACCAACACCACAAATTTTTTTAGTTTGAGGCCACCAATAAACAAACGGACATCCTCATTTAACCCATCCTCAAACTTTTTACATATGATGGCTTCTGTCGATACACACTCTCGAGCGTATTTCCTAAGCCTTACGAACTCACGCTCATATTTAGTCACTGTCATTCGACCTTGCTTTAGCTCTAAGAACTCCTTTCTTTTCTGGTCAATGAACCTTTGACTAATGTACTCCTTCTGGAACTCCTCTTGGAAGAATTCCCAGTTAACTCTCTCCCTTGGTACCACTGACACAAGGTTGTTCCACCACTGATAGGCTGAATCTCTCAAGAGAGATACTACACACTTCATGCACTCTTCAGGCATGCATGACAACTCATCGAATACCCTGATGGTATTCTCAAGCCAGAATTCTGCCCTCTCCGGATCATCATCTTTACTAGCCCGAAATTCCTCAGCTCCTTATTTCAGGATCTTATCGACCGGAGGTCTTTCTCTTCTTACTACCTCTACTACTTGGGGAGCTACCGGAGTGGGCTGAGGAATAGGTGGGGTAAAGGGGGTTGAGCATTAGGATTTGCTCGAATATACTCAGTATACCAGTTACTAATCAAATAGAGAAAGGCTTCTCGAGCCTCTTCTCCCTGACCCAAGGTCTCGGGTCTACTCTCTACTGGCGCGATCCCTTGTGCGGGAGCCGGCGCATTACTTGCAGTATCATTGATTACAATTCGATCGGGATCCATTTACTATATAGAAACACAATTCAAATCGTCAGGAGTCGTCACACTACCATTATGTAATTACTCATTCATATGGAATATATAGCTAGACTCATATTCACGCTACGTTAGTCCGAGAACCGACTAAATTGTAGCTCTGATACCACTAAATGTAACACCCCTTACCCGTATTCGGCACTTGAACCGGGTAACGAGGCATTATCGTACTTAACTTGTTTAATTATACATTATTGGTTCATGAGATTTCATTTCAAAATAAATGTTTTCATTCAAGACCTTAATGTCCTTATTATAGGCACGAGACCATATACTTGTACCTAAAATGATTCGGGACTAAACCGGAAAATTTTGAACCCTTAGACAAATTTGACATAAAATAGGGTCACACGCCCGTGTAAAGGAAGGAACACGCCTGTGTGGAATTTCACATGCCCGTGTTCCACACCCGTGGGGATTTATTCTCCAATTTGAACCTACAGGGGATTTCACACGGCCGGACACAAGCCCATGTCCATGGCCCGTGTCCCTTACACGGCCTCGACACGCCCGTGTTTTAGCCCGTCTGCCAAAAACCATAGCATTCTGTTTATGACATCATCACCTCACTAAGGTCACATGGCCAAGGCACACGCCCGTGTCCTTAGACCGTGTGTCAAATTTAAATTCCTAATTTTAGGTGTAGACTTCACACAGCCTCGGCACACGCCCATGTCCATGGCCGTGCCTTTAACAGCCCGGTTTAGATCCTAGTCGGAACAGTGGTTTTGGGACCACAAATCCGAGTTAGAAAAATATTTTAAAATTATTTTTGGTGTTTACAGTATGTGAATTAAGATGTGTGAAAGTTTCGTGTGAAAATTTTATCGTTTGTGTGCTCGATTTTATAAAAGGACTTAATCGCGTAAAATGCAAAAGTGGTAATCTAATTGTTAAAGCACTGAATTGCTATGGTCTATTAATTGTGAAGTCCTTAAAATGAAATTTGGCCATTTTAAATTTAGTGGACGGCATAATCTTTTAATATATAGTTTTTTTTACATTATTTTATAATGATAAAATAGTAATTTATGTGTAAAATTATTATTTAATAAAACAAAACATTAAAAAATAAAAAAAGGCATGCATTATCATCTTGTTGTTGGCCGAAAGTGAGAAGGAAAACACCATTGTTGAAACTTTAAGTTTCAGCACCTAGGAAGCTAATTTCGGGTATGTTCTTTGTTTGGTTTTTGATAATTTTTACGTTTTTGAGATCGTTGCTTCGAATACTAGTAAACCCATGCTTTAATTTTTGGAATTCATGATGAATTTGATATTTGCCATTGATGTTAGCTTGATGTTTTTGTGGTTTGATGATGAAATATAAATTTTTGTTGATAGATTATTATGTTTAATTAAGTGATTTTTTATAAAAATGCGTATTAAGGATTAAATTGAGAAAAGTGTAAAATTCAAGGTTAAATGTATGAATAAAATAAAAATATGGGCTGCTAGTAGTATGGGTAGAATTCGGCCTAACAAGGATTTAGTGAAATTTTGTGTATTTTGTGTTATTTTGAAATAAGGACTAAATTGAGAAAAATGCAAAATGTTAGGGGCTAAATTGAAAATTTCCCATTTATATGTTCTTGAATTGAAATTGAATGAAATATTGAATAAGTAAGTTAATTTTGATATTAATTAGATTGGAAAAACTGGAAATCAGATTTAGATCAGGAAAATCAGAAATTATCGAGTAGTCGTTCCGGTCCGTTCACGTCCGTACGAGGTGAGTTCATAAGTAAATAAATGTTGTTAAATTTAAATATATATATATGTTATATGTGCTGAATTAATCTTTAATAAATATATGTGTATATGTCGAATTGAATTTAGAGTTGGAGAACTAGTTACGAGCTTGAATCGATAGAATTACGACGTCTGAAAAGCCCGTACGAACCATAGGAATAGTTAGGATACATATGTCATGGCATAGGATTCCGATATGTGTTATCGTGTAAGAACACATCTGGGACGTTGGCATCGATTTGAGATTTATGTGTAAGACCATGTCTGGGACATCGGCATCGTATTTGATTTCATGTAAGACCCTGTCTGGGACAGCGGCATCGATATTGATTACATGTAAGACCACGTCTGGGACGTTGGCATTGTATGAGTTTTCTGAGCTATCCAAGTATCCTATTTGATTCCGAACGGTTCAACGGGCATTCTTAGAAATAAATGAGTATATGAATGTGCATCCGAATCAGGTATGTTGCGATGAATATGAATTTGAGCAATGAAAGTGAGTATGATTATGATTAGTTGTTATATGATTTATGTGAAAATGAGTTGTGGATATTAGCTAGTGAACTATGAACAAATGAACCATATAAGAAATGTAGAATTGTAATTGTGTTTTTGCCATATATGATTCAGGTACATATGATTTGTATATGAAATGTGAGTATGATTCAAATGATGGTATATGTGAAATATAAGATAATGAATGATGTGTTATATATGTTCGTTAAATGAAATCATGGTCCTATGTTTCAGACATGAGAATTATGAAACACGGAACATAGTTTTGATGTGCGATTTGTTATGGTTATTCGGGCTTGGAAGTGTATAAAAAGAAATTGTAACACCCCAAACCTGGCCTAGACGTTATGGCCGGATCTAGTATGTCACATCAAGAGGTAGTTTAAAAGCTATGCGTTCGTTAAAAACTTTGCATTTTTTTTTAAAACTCAGAGTTTCGTTGTTTGTTTGTAAAAACAAGATTCGCTTATTGTCTATTCTTGTAAAGATGTTATTATTTAAGAAAACTGCGTTTGTTGTGAAAATCGAACTTGAATAGTTACAGAAACGTGATATTTAGAAAACGGTTGTGAACATTTTAAAAACCCGTGATTAGCTGATTAACAATTCCTAGTTTAATAGAATTACCAAATGAAAGTTTTAAAAGTAATTCCCAAAAGCCTTATTACAACAATTAATAACCCAAATAAAGCAATTAATATAGGATAAGTTAAAATCGAATTTACTAAGCACCGTATGGAACAAATCTGAAGTATGGCCACCGCCGAGTCCTCCGCAGCTCCAAATCCTCTAGCGCTGGGGATTACCTGCGAGGTTAAAAGAAAAGGGGTGAGTTACAAGAACTCAGTGTGTAATCCCCTATAACAATCAAAATCTGGGCCCGAGCCCTTACGGTATCAAACTGGGCCTAAGCCTTAAAATCATGGTAATGCAAACAGATATGCAGCCCAACCCAATCCAACCAATCACACCACCCGTACCAACCAATCGCACCGTGTGGGGATCTAGTCAACCCACCCCGCCAAACGCACCAATATTGCAGTCAAGCTGCTAATCACGGTATATATATGTGGCTGAGCCACTAAAACGATATGTGGCAGAGCCACTAAAATGGTATGTGGCAGAGCCACCAGAGCTGCACTTCCTCCAATAATCATACCCGCCCCATGCAACATAATATAAATGCAATGTACCACAAGTATAAACATTATATAAAAAAACAATATCACATACATGATATTCAATCACAATCGAGGTATAACGGTCATTTTCTCATATGAGGGTACAATGGTAATTTTTACCCCCTTAGGGTATTTCGGTATTTTCACCCATCAAGGGTATTTCGGCAATTCACCCATTAAGGGTATCTCGGTAATTCACCCATTAAGGGTATTTCGGTAATTTCAGTCATTTAACGGCCTTTCCGGAGGCCTACTGACGCCTCGAACAACTCAGGACCCCTTTTTGGGTCTCTACGGTACAATTGGGCCTAATATCCATTTTCGGCCCAAGCAGGCCCACACGCTCGTGTGGCCCATTTAGCATGTTTTCAGTCTCGGTTTTGTAGACTTCGCAGTCGCATCAGTCATTCGGCAATTTTCTATTGATTTTGCTCATGTGGGCCCATTAGCCCATTGGGCCCACCTAACCCGTTTTAGTTCGTTAAGGCCCGTTACGATCTCAGCTTCGCGAGAGTGCTCGCGGCACTCTCAACAGTCTACCGCCATTATTAGTGGCTTGGTTTATCTCCACGAGTGCTCGCACACTCGAGTGGTCACGGTTGCCAGTTTTCTGGCTTTACGGCTTTTGGCCGATTCACAGAGCAATACATGCTTTCATCAACATCGGTGTGAGATTACACACCTTATTTGGATTGCCGAAAGAACTACTCCTCGTTGCCCCTAAGATAATAATGATCAAAAGTTAATCCTAACTTCTCAAAGGAATTCATAAACCCGAATTTACTACACCACTAGAATCACTTACCACAAGACGTGATCCACCCTTACAGAGTACCAATATTCGGCCTTGCTCTTTGGCTACTACCACGAGTTCCTAAAAGAAAGTAATTGATGCACCAATAAAAGGTTAGCATATAACCAACATTCGGCCCTCCCACAAGAAAGAAGGGAACTGATGCTAACTCCACAAAGAGGGGTCACAAGAATAACATTAACATCAAATTAAAAAGGTAACTGAACAACTTCACCTTTACCAAAACCAAAGTTGACGACTTACGCCCGCTGTTTGCTAAAGAATTCGGTCTACACCCAAGGAAGAGTTTCGGCTTATGCTAAACAGAGAGGGGAGAAAGAATAATGAACGTGAGAGTGTGGCATTTGGTCAAGGAAAGAAAAAATGATGTAAAGAGGAAAGAAAGAATATAGGAGTAGAGGCTTAACAATTAGAGAACGCAAGACGGAAAGTTGGTGTAGGAAGGATTCGGCTACTGGAAGAAAGAGGTCAGAAGAAGAATTCGGCCAACACTGTTTAGGCACAACAAGTAAAGAAGAATGTTTTGAAAGAATTTGAGAAGAAAAGAATAAGACAATTTGAAGTTTTGGTAAAGGGAAATTGAAGCAAAAGTGACCCGAAATGTTTAGAAAAGAAAATAAAAACGAAAACGAAAAGAAAGGTCAAGAGAAGTTTCGGCCACCAACACTACCCAAAGTGCCCAACATTCTCCCTAGCCGAATTTGACTTCCCCACAACACTCCCACATTCGGCCACCACTAGCACTCTCCCCTATCCCACGATTTTCTCCCCTTTTTGCTCCTCAATTTGCTCTCCACCCCCCATTCAAAGTTGATGGACTAAGTCTCCATCAACCTTGTAGAGTTCTAACCCAACTCCACTTCTTCCACTCACCTGACACAAAATAAAAACCTTAGATTTGCAAACTGTGGGATTCAAACCCCTTCTCGCCTTACTCTACCATTGACGCCATCACCACTCTACCAAGTGCTCCACTTGTGTTAGTAAAACACCCTTTAATTTTTATAAGGCCTGCCTCCAACAGCCCTCTCTACTAAAGAGCCCAAAAACCAAAATTTTTCCAGGGCTTGGCCTCAACCCCGGGCCTCCCTAGAGCCCCTAAACACCCACAAATAACCCGCAGAGTAAGCACAACATGCAATTATACAAAAATCACAAACCCCTAATCTTTGGGATGTTACAATTCTACCCCCTTAAATAAATTTCGGCCTCGAAATTTACCTGATCAAAAGAGATGAGGGTATTGCTGTCGTACTGCCTCCTCAGGCTCTCACATGGCTTCCTTTGAACTGTGATTATGCCACAACACTTTGACTAACGGAACGGATTTTCTCCTCAACACTTTAACATCACGATCCAGAATCTGCACCGGTTCCTCTTCAAATGTCAGATTAGGTCTCACCTCAATTTCTTCCACCGGCACTATATGAGAAGGATCTGAACGGTAGTATCTCAGCATAGAGACATGGAATACGTCGTGTATCCAATTTAGTTCAGGAGGCAGCTCAAGCTGATAGGCAACCGGTCCAACACGTTTTGACACCCGGTAAGGTCCAATGAATCTGGGGCTTAACTTGCCCTTCCGTCCAACTCTCAGAATCTTTTTCCACGGTGAGACTTTCAAGAAGACATAATCTCCCACCGAGTACTCCATCTATTTGTGCTTCAGATCGGCGTATGACTTCTACCTATCCGATGCCTCCTTTAACCGACCCCGAATTAACTTCACTTTCTCCTCAGTTTTCGAAATTAACTTTGGAACCAACAGTCGCCGCTCACCCAATTCTGTCCAACAAGTAGGGGTACGACACCTACGACCATATAATGCCTCGTATGGTGCCATATGAATACTGGATTGGTAGCTGTTGTTATAAGTGAATTCCGCTAAGGGTAAATAATCTTCCCAACTGCCCCTGAAATCAATCACACAACTCCTCAACATATCCTCCAGAATCTGAATTACCCTCTCTGATTGACCATCAGTCTGCGGATGAAACGCCATGCTGAAATCCAATCTTGTACCCAGAGCCTCATGCAACATTCTCCAGAACTGAAATGTGAATCTAGGATCCCTGTCCGAGATGATAGACACTGGTACCCCATGTAGCTCACAATTTCTACCACGAACAACTTGGCCAACTTCTGTAATGAGTAATCAGTACGAACCGGTATGAACTGAGCAGATTTAGTCAGCCGATCCACAATTACCCATACCGAATCTTTCTTAGTAGGCGTCAGTGGTAGCCCACTAACGAAATCCATGGTTACCCTCTCCCACTTCCAAAGTGGAATTTTCACCGGTTGCAGTAATCCAGAAGGTAGTTGATGCTCAGCCTTCACTTGCTAACATGTCAAACACTTGCTTACGAAGTCGATAACCTCACGTTTCAGTCCTGGCCACAAGTACAGTTCACGTAGATCTCGATACAACTTATTTTCACCGGGGTACATAGCGTATGGGCTACTATGCGCCTCCCGAAGAATCAACTGTCTTAACTCAGAGTCCCTCGGTACACAAACTCTTCCACGAAAGCATAACACTCCTTCATTATTCATCCCAAAATCCTCAGTCTCTCCCCTTTTTACCTGTTGGAAACGAGGAACCAATGACTCATTCAACATCTTCTTTTCTTTAATCTGGCTAATCCAAGTCGGTTTCACCTGCAGTTCGGCTAACAAACTTCCATCCTCAAATAGGCTGAGACGAGCAAACATTGCTCTCAAATCAGATACCACCTTGCGACTCAGTGCATCTGCCACCACGTTGGCCTTTCCCGGATGGTACTCAATCGAGCAATCATAATCCTTCAGCAACTCTATCCATCTCCGTTGCCTAAGATTCAACTCCTTTTGGGTAAGGAGATACTTAAGGATCTTATGATTGGTGTAGATGATCGACTTTTCCCCATACAAGTAATATCTCCATATTTTTAGTGCGAACACTATTGCAGCTAGCTCCAAATCATGAGTAGGGTAATTCACCTCGTGTGGCCTAAGCTGACGGGATGCATACGCCACCACCTTTCCTTCTTGCATCAGCACACAACCCAAACCCGTGTGCGACGCATCACAATAGAAAACAAATTCTTTCCCAGCCTCAGGTTGTATTAATATCGGAGCTTCAGTCAAGATCTTTTTCAACTTCTCAAAACTCTCCTGCTATTTATCCGTCGAAACAAATGGTACCCCCTTACGCAGTAACTTAGTTAGGGGTGCGGCAATCAAAGAAAACCCCTCAACGAACCGTCTGTAGTACCCGACCAGACCCAGAAAACTTTGAATTTTTGATACCGACTTTGGTTGTTTCCAATCTAACATAGACTCAATTTTCTGAGGATCAACCCTAATCCCCTCAGCAGACACAACATGTCCTAAAAATGTCACCTCCTTCAACCAAAACTCGCACTTGCTGAATTTGGCATAAAGTTGCTTCTCTCTCAATATCTGCAGAACAATCCGAAGATGTGAGTCATGCTCCTCCTCAGTTCTTGAATACACCAGAATATCATCTATGAACACCACCACGAACCGGTCTAAGTAGGGTTGGAAGACCCGGTTCATCATATCCATGAAAGCAGCTGGTGCATTCGTTAATCCGGATGGCATGACCGAAAACTCGTAATGCCCATAACGAGTTTGGAATGCTGTCTTGTAAATATCTACCTCCTTGACCCTCAGCTGATGATACCCCGATCTTAAATCTATTTTAGAGAAAATCGAAGCTCCTCGCAGCTGTTCAAACAGATCGTCTATCCTTGGTAGCGGGTATTTGTTCTTAATCGTTAACTTGTTCAACCGGCGCTCCCCATGGAGATACACTTGGTCTAATAAATCCTCAATCCAACATCTCTTAGATCTGAGCCTTTAGTTCTGCCAGCTCCTTCGGTGCCATCCTATAAGGGGCGATGGACACCAGAGTTGTTCCCGATAAGAGCTCAACGCTAAGCTCGACCTCGCGATTTGGTGGCAACCCCGAAAGCTCTTCACGAAATACATCAGAGAATTCCTTTACGATCCTGACATCCCCAACAGACAAACCCTTATCATCAGTCGTGCTGACATAAGCTAGGAACGCCTCGTAACCCTTGCGAACCAGCTTCTTGGCCCTTAACACTGAGATTACATTAGATAGATAATCCCTTCGCTCTCCTATCACAACCACCTCCTCATCCTCTGAAGTCTTTAATATCATCCGTTTAGCAGCACAATCCAAATTCGCACGATGCTTCACCAACCAGTCCATGCCCAATATGAGATCAAATTCGCCAAACGGTAATTCCATCAAGTCTGCCGGAAAGACCAACCCTTGAACCTCTAAAGGCACATCTCTAAACAGCTTATTTACTAAAATTGACTGTCCTAAAGTACTAATCACTGACATTTCTCTATCAACAAGTTCATACTGTAAACCCAAAGTTCCAGACACAGTACATGCAACGTACGAGTGCGTAGATCCAATATCAATCAAAGCTATAAATGGTACATCATGAATGAGGAACGTACCAGTTATGACATCCGGTGCGTCGCCATCCTCCCGACGCCGAGCTGCATACACCAACCCAGGCTGTCTCGCATCTGTATTACCAGCATTACCAGCACCTCTGTCCGGTGCTCCACGACCACGTCCAAACCCATCTCCCCCTCTGGGTGGACCACGACCTCTCGGTGGCTGCTGACCACCTCTCCCTGGCTGCACAAAGCCCTGACCTACTACTTGCATCCGAACAGGCTCCCGATGACAGTCTCTGTACCGATGGTCCTTGGACCCACATCTGAAACACCTGCCAGTTCTTCTTCAGCACTCTCCCAAATGTAGTTTCCCACACTCAACACAAGGCTGCAGCCGACCAGCAGCAACTAGAATCCTAACTTGGGCTGGCCCATCAAATCTAGGCCTCTTATGAAATCCACCTAAGGTACCAGAAGACCCAAAATCTCTCTTGTTCCTGCCCTTTTCCTTTTCACAATTTTGACGCTCAGAGCGTTTCACATCTTCGGCAATCTTTGCTTTCTCAACCAAAGTGGCAAAATCTCTTTCTCTCTGCGGAGCTATCAGTACCCGTAACTCATCCCAAAGACCATCTTCAAACCGTACACATCGCTCATAATCGGTCGCGACTATACCCCGAGCATACCGGCTCAATCGCAGAAACTCTGCCTCATATTCTGCTAGGGATTTCTTCCCCTGAACCAGATTCAAGAATTTCTTTCTCCGGGCGTCCACATAGCTTGCCCTGACATACTTTCCCTGAAAGGCCGCTTTGAAGAAATCCCAAGTTAATCGATCCGCCTGTGTGCCTTCCCTCACAGGGAGCCACCACTGGTATGCCTCATCTCTCAGTAGGGACACTGCCCCTTTCAGCTTTTGCTCCACTGTGCAGTCCAGGTCATCCATGATCCGCTCAACCGCCTCCAACCAGTATTCGGCTACATTCGGGGCTATACCAGAAATGCCCCTAAAGATTTTGGCGCCGTTCGACCGGAGTCGCTCAGAAATTGATCCTCGGTCTACTGACCCAGCACTCGCTCCAGCAACCCGTTCTAGAACCCGTAGCATTGCTTGGAACAAATCATCATCCCCTCTGGCTCAGTCATGGGACCCCGTTTCAGTCACTGGCGATGTCGGCGCCTCCCTTTCAGGCATATGCCCAGATGCTGAGGATCCAGCCCTAACACCCCGGCCTCTACCATGGCCACGTGTACCTCATCTATAACACCCCAAACCCGGTCTATGCGTTAAGACTAGATTTGACATGTCACACGGAATGAATGTACATCTAGTCCTTTAAAGATTTAAAGAAAATCTGATTTTCAAAAAAAATTCTTGACGTGGAGTTTATTGAAAACTAAGGTTGATTGATAAATCAAACAATTTGAGACGTAAGAAATTATAAATTGAAATTTAGAAAAATTAAATCAATAATTTGAGAAGATTTAAGAGAGTTTGAAAATAATTTTGGAAAAATTTTGATGAACATTGTTAACCGAAAATTTTTCGAGTTAAAATATTTAAGAATGAAACCCTTTTTTTTACATGTTCATTTGAGAAACATTTATTTCAATTTTTAGAAAAATCCCACTTAAAGTATTCAAGCAAATTATAAAATCCATCAAAAGTAAAACAACATTAAAATTTATCCAGAGGCCTTGTTACAACTTAATTTAAAATAGCAAGATAATAAAAAGTACTTAAAAGAAATCCAAAATTTAAATAACCCTTTATTCGTAGTATGGCCTCCACTGAGTCGTCCACAGCCCAAGTCTCCGTCACTGATCATTACCTAAGAAGGGTAAGAAAACGGGGTGAGTTACTTAAAACTCAGTGTGTAAACCATTTACCATGTCCACTGGGCCAAAAATCCAATTAAGCATATGTTGGGCCAAAGCCCATTTACAAATATAACATAATAATATGTATAAAATGAATGTGATATGCAATTCCCAAACCAAACCTAATTTCCATCCGCTACACACCACCCGTACCAACCAAAGACACCTGTGGGGCTTTAGTCACCCACCCCGCCAACACACCAAAATAGGCATAGAGCCATTTATCAATTTGTGGACAAGCCACCAGATTTACAGAGTTTACATGGCATTGCCATTTTTAGATTTGTGGCGAGCCACTGAATTTTAATAGCAAAGCTACGAACTTCTCTTCACAAATATCCCAACCCATGCAAATCATGTATATAATATGCATATTCATTTACAACCATCCATTCATATAATGGTTACAAACATATGGCCCATTATAAAAATTTTCACAATCTGGCCCATATCACATTTTGGCCCATATAGCACATATCACACTTGGCCCATATATCAAATATCACATTTGGCCCATATAGTCACTTTTATCGATTTGGCCCATTGAGGGAAATTTCAAAATTTTCACAGTCTTAATACCGATTTCATAGTCTTTACCAATATAGTGATAAAAATGCCATTTTACCCGATTTCACTAACATGTGATTTAATCAAGCGATTTAATACGATATAATTATCTAACCCATGAAATAGGTGTGAGATTACACACCTGATTACGGTAAGCACTACACTTTCCTGATCGTCGACACCTAAAAAAATATTTTTAACGCTCGATTAGATCATTAACACTTATAATAAATCTACTCTAAAATAAACGGTCTAGGTTTTTACCCTCGGGATCGCGAATAACTACTATTTACCGGTTCTCCCCGGTTGACAGTCCACAACCCGGTGGAAAATCCTGAATTGTTGATGCCTCACAATTGCGAACAACCTCGAATAGTTGATTTTCACCGGATAAGGGTCCACAACCCGGTGGAAAATCCCGGATCGCCGAAACAGCCCTTCGTTTGAATCTAGAAGGGATCGCAAATCCGCTCCTTTTTCGATCACCAATCACTACTCCTTTTGATTCGATCTTGTTTGCCTCCATTGACAAATAAATATTAGTCCAAACTAATATTTCGTTATTATAACCGATTGATCTTATGAGCGAAGTCGGCTTACCGCAAAAATCCTTACGTTCACAGGATGAAAATCGAGTGATAGGGTCCCTTGAATGATGAAATTCCTTTTTCACACAATCTTCCTATGGCTAGAGTCGAATAAACGATATAGAAATAATCAGCACTCCACTGTACCACTACAAGAAGAAAGGGTTTCGTTTGAAAGAGAAAATATGATGATTTCGATCAAAAAGACCCTCCCGAGCCAACATATGAATTTTGGCAATAGAGGAAAAATAAAAGAATTGAAAAGAGTGTTCTTACCAATTGTTCAAAGATAACCACTCGAATGAAAAAGAGAGTTAAAAGGAAGGAAAGAAGATTCAGCTATAATGAAAATATTGGAGAGGATGATGGTTAATAACATTCGGCCATGGTGAAATATTAAAGAGGGAGTGATGTTTGAGAGTTTTTGCAAGAAGAAAAGAAGAAGAAAATAGGGTGTTTATGTTTCGG
Organism: Gossypium sturtianum; assembly: GCA_025698515.1. Lineage (NCBI taxonomy): Eukaryota > Viridiplantae > Streptophyta > Magnoliopsida > Malvales > Malvaceae > Gossypium > Gossypium sturtianum. The sequence continues at coordinate 101,909,504 of CM046948.1, read as the reverse complement.
TTTTTTTTTAAGAATGAAAGATGAACAAAGAAAAAGTCTTGAGGCTAGTGTGCATTCGGCAAGAGAAGAAAAGAAAAGAAAAGAAAAATGCCCTTCAAGATTGTATGGTTTCGGCACAAGAGGAAAAGATTTTGGGGAGAATGAAAGATAATACCGAAATGGTCAAAATGAAATGGCCAAAAAAAACACAAATTTTACCTATTGCTCAAGACACATTCGGCTAGGGAGAAGAGTTTTGGAGAGGAAAACTATTGATACACCAAAATGCCAAAATGAGAAATGACCAAAACTAGCACCTACCTTACCAAATCCTAACCAAAAATTCCGCCATCCCCTAGCCCAAAAAGCTTGTCCAAGTGCATGGCCAAATGGTCAAAGTTTGGCCACCCAAACTTTCCAAAACATCTCCTTGGAATAAGCCTTATGTTCCCCTACATGCCTTTTCCAATTGATTCCTTTCCTAAGTTCAATCTTGCCTTTTCTCTTAGCCATCTTGCCATAAAAATAAAAGTCCAACTTACCATAAGTTCAATGCTTGGCCGACACTATAAGGAAGGAAAACAAAAATAAAATTCTCACATGCACACAAAGGGATTCGAACTCCTTCCCTCAAGGTAACGCATATGGCGCCATATCCCCTTTACTATTTGCTCACTTATGCTAGCTTTTTACCACTTTATTACCTTAAGCTTTAAGGTCACTTATTCCATTTCCTTAAAGTACTAAATGCCAAAAATTATTCCAAATCCAAATAAATCCCGAGCCTTCTCCGGACTATCTAAACACACATATTGGATAGTTTAACTATCTAAGCACCAAAATAATGCAACATATAAAAATTAAATTTTTAGGATGTTACAATTCTACCCCCTTAAAGAAAATTTCGTCCTCGAAATTTTCCTGGTTAAAAGAGGTGAGGATACTGCTATCGAATTGCGTCCTCAGGCTCCCACGTAGCTTCTTCCGCTCCGTGATTATGCCATAGAACCTTAACTAACGGTACTGACTTCTTTCTCAGCACCTTTACATCACGATCTAAAATTTTCACTGGCTCTTCCTCGAATGACAAGTCAGGCCTTAACTCAACTTCCTCTACCGGTACTATGTGAGACGGATCCGATCGATAACGCTTCAACATTGAGACATGGAAAACACTATGAATCTGACTCAACTCCGGAGGTAATTCAAGTTGATAAGCCACTGGTCTTACACGCTTCAACACACGGTACGGTCCGATGAACCTAGGGCTGAACTTGCCCTTCCTTCCAAATCTGAAGATCTTCATCCAAGGTGAGACCTTTAGAAAGACCTGATCTCCCACCGCAAACTCAATATCCTTACGCTTGGATCCGCATACGACTTTTGTCTATCCGAAGCTTCCTTTAAGCGTGCTCGAATCACCTTTACTTTTCTTTCGTCTCGATATCAATTCGGGACCCAAAACTGCCGTTCCCCAATTCACCCCAACAAGTAGGGTATGACACCTATGACCATACAATGCTTCATAGGGTGCCATTTGAATCTTGGATTGATAGCTATTGTTATACGCAAACTCGCCAACAAGATGAAAATCCTCCCAACTACCTCTGAAGTCAATTACACAACCCCTTAACATGTCTTCTAAAATCTGGATTACTCTTTCCGACTGACCATCTGACTGGGGATGAAAAGCCGTGCTGAAATTTAACTTTGTTCCCAAAGCCTCATGTAAAGCTTTCCAAAACTGTGATGTAAACCTAGGGTCCCTGTCCGATATAATAGACACTGGTACCCCATGCAACCTCACGATCTCTGATACATACAACTTAGCCAACTTCTGCAGTGAGTAATCCGTACGAACAGGTAGAAAATGGGCAGTCTTTGTCAATCGATCCACTATTACCCGCATGAAATCCTCTTAGTAGGTGATAAGGGTAACCCACTAACAAAGTCCATCGTTATCCGTTCCCATTTCCATAATGGAATTTTTATCAGTTGCAACAATCCCGATGGTAATTGGTGTTCCGCCTTCACTTGTTGACAAGTCAAGCACTTACTCACGAAATCAATAACCTCCCGCTTCAACCCTGGCCACCAATACTGCTCACGGAGGTCTCGATACATTTTATTTCCCCCGGGGGGCATAGCATAGGGGCTACTATGCACCTCTCGCAGAATCATTTGCCTCAAATCCGAATCCTTGGGCATACAAATTCTTCCACGAAAACACAGTACTCTATCCTTATTCAATCCAAAATCCCCTATTACACCACTTTCCACTTACTGAAGTAAGGGACCCAACTTTTCATCGATAATCGCTTCTCCTTGATCTCGTCCTAACCACATAGGCTTCACCTGAAGTTCGGCTAGCAGACTACCATCTTCATACAAACTGAGATGAGCAAACATCGCGCTCAACTCCGATATCACCTTACGAATCAACGCGTTTGCCACCATGTTAGCCTTTCCGGGGTGATACTCGATTGAAAAGTCGTAATCCTTCAACAGTTCTATCCACCTCCTCTGTCTTAAGTTCAACTCCTTTTGGGTAAGGAGGTACTTTGGACTCTTATGGTCTGTATAAATGACCGACTTCTCACCGTATAGGTAGTGCCTCCAAATCTTCAAAGCAAATACCACTGCAGCCAACTCCAAATCATGGGTAGGATAATTCACTTCATGCGGCCTTAACTGACGAGATGCATAAGCTACCACTTTCCCACCTTGCATCAATACACATCCTAAGCCCGTGTGTGACGCATCGCAGTAGACAATAAACTCTTTTCCAGCTTCAAGTTGAATCAAAAGCGGCGCTTAGTCGAATCTTCTTCAATTTCTCAAAGCTCTCTTCTTCTTGATCCGACCATACAAATGGTACTCCCTTGCGCAAAAGCTTCGTTAGGGGTGCAGCAATCAATGAAAACCCCTCAACAAAATGTCTATAATAACCAGCCAACCCTAGGAAACTCCGAATCTCAGCCACTGACTTTGGTGGTTTCCAATCCAACACAGCCTCTACCTTCCGAGGATCAACTCTGATTCCTTCGGCTGACACAACATGTCCCAAGAAAGTCACTTCCTTTAGCCAAAACTCACACTTACTGAATTTGGCATAAAGCTGCTTTTCCCTCAATATTTGCAATACTATGCGCAGATGTGAATCATGCTCTTCTTCATGCCTCGAGTATACTAAGATGTCATCTATGAACACCACCATGAACCGGTCTAAGTAGGGTTGAAAGACTCGGTTCATCATGTCCATAAATGCAGCTGGTGCATTGGTCAATCCAAACGGCATTACCAAAAACTCATAATGTCCATAACGAGTTCAAAATGTCGTCTTATGAATATCCCCCTCCTTAACCTTGAGTTGGTGATAACCCGATCTCAAATCTATCTTGGAGAAAACTGAAGCTCCTCGCAATTGATCAAACAGGTCATCGATTCTCGGCAATGGATACCTATTCTTGATCCTCAATTTATTCAACTGCCTATAATCAATGCACATACGCATCGACCCATCCTTCTTCTTGACGAACAGGACCGGTGCTCCCCACAGAGACACACTCGGTCGAATAAATCCCCAATCCAACAATTCTTGAATTTGAGCTTTAAGCTCCGCTAACTCCTTTGGCGCCATCCTATAAGGAGCAATGGACACTGGAGCCATTCCGGGCTAAAGCTCAATGCCAAACTCTACTTCTCGGTTCGAAGGTAAACCCGAAAGTTCTTCGAGAAAGATGTCCGAAAATTCCTTCACCGTTCTAACACCTTCTACTGATACTTCCTTGGCATCCAACGCGCTAATGAAGGCTAGGAAGGCTCCACACCCTTTTCGCACAAACTTTTCTGCCTTTAAAGCAGATACCACATTCAATAGATAATTTCTCCTTTCACCTATCATCACCACTTCTTTATCTTCCGAAGTTCTTATCGTCATCCGCTTTGCAGCACAATCCAAGTTCACACGGTGTTTTACCAACCAGTCCATGCCCAAAATAAGGTCGAACTCACCGAAAGGCAATTCCATCAAATCCGCCAAAAATATTTCTCCTTGAATTTCTAAGGGCACGTCTCTAAACAATCTATTCACCATCACGATCGTCCCTAAGGGACTGACATCATCATCTCTCTATCGAAATCTCGGATCTAATGTTCAAGTTTCCGTGATATAGCACTAGCAACATACGAATGGGTAGATCCGATATCTATCAAAGCGATGAATGGTACATCGTAGATGAAGAACGTACCGGTTATCACATCAGGTGCATCACCATCCTCTCGGCGTCTGACTGCATAAACTAACCCCGGCTGCCTCGCCTCCGCGTTACCCCTGAAGCCATTACCTCTACCCGGTGCACCTTGACCACGACCTGCGCCGTTACCAACTCGACCTGGTCCACGGCCCCTTTGTGGTTGCTGAGCGCCTCTAGCTGGCTGTGCATCATGGTTACGAGCTTTCTGAGTCGGAGCAGTCCGTCGAAGATAATTCTTAAGCTGATGGTCCTTATAACCACATTTAAAACAACCACCGGTTCTCTTCCAGCATTCACCAGAGTGTCGTCTTCCACAGTCAGCACATGGTTGTATCTGGTTGGTAGCAGCAGGTGCTCTAGCTTGAGCTGGCTCATCATTCCTGGGCCTCTTTTGAAACCTTTTAGCAGGACCCGAGTACTTAAAATCCCTCTTGCTCTTGCCTCCATCTTTTTCTCGGTTTCGCCGCTCTGAAAGCTTAGCCTCTTCGACTATCTTCGCTTTCTCCACCAGTGAGGCAAAATTCTTTTCTTGCTGTGGGGCTATCAATACCCGCAATCCATCGTTCAATCCATCCTCGAAACGCACACAACGTTCATAATCAATTGGCACAATACCTCAGGCATAACGACTCAGATGCAAAAATTCCGCTTCATAAGCTGCCACGGTCTTACTTCCTTGAACCAGATTAAGAAATTCCTTCCTTCGGGCATCCACATAGCTAGCCCCAACATACTTTCCTTGAAATGAGGTTTTGAAGAAATCCCAAGTACTTCGATCGGCCTGAGTGCCTTCTCGAACAGTAAGCCACCATTGATACGCCTCGTCTCTCAATAAGGACACAGCTCCTCTTAGTTTCTGCTCGGCGGCACATTCCAGATCATCCATGACCCGCTCCACAGCCTCGAGCCAGTACTCCACTACACTTGGGGCTACACCCAAGACACCCCTAAAAACCTCAGCATCGCTCGATCTAAGTCGTTCCGAAATTGATCCACGAGTGCGCGGCCCGCCTAGCCCCAAAGAACCCTTTCTAAGACTCGCAACATTGCTTGGGACAAAGCAATGTCCTCCCTCATACGATCATGTGATCCAGTTTCAGTCCCGGGTGACGCAGGTGCGTCTATTTCTGGCATATGTCCCGATGCTTCAGACACAACCCTAGCACCTCGGCCTCTACCACGGCCACGTTCACGTCCTCTAACGCTCATATTGACTATTTCGATTTAATCTGATTACAAGTCTTATGAATCAGTATACTATTTTGATATTTATTAAACAATTTCTTATGAGGTATAAGAAGTAAAGTCGTTTTCGTAAACGTATCCTATAGTCTCAATCTCTATAGTTTCAACACCTAAAACTAAAAGTTCTAGAGTGTTCCTATAGTCATATCATAACAATCATAATCATACAATAACATACATACTTGACTTAGTACTGGATACTCGTGGTGCCATACTACCTTTAAAACATACGTTCTATGATTCAAATAGTTTCGAACAATAAATGTTTTTGAACCCAAACCACAGCCAAGTTTTGAAACTGGGCTCTGATACCATAAAATGTAACACCCAAAACCCGGTCTATGCGTTAAGACTAGATTTGACATGTCACACGGAATGAATGAACATCTAGTCCTTTAAAGATTTAAAGAAAATCTGATTTTCAAAAAAATTCTTGACGTGGAGTTTATTGAAAACTAAGGTTGATTGATAAATCAAATAATTTGAGACATAAGAATTTATAAATTGAAATTTAGAAAAATTAAATCAATAATTTGAGAAGATTTAAGAGAGTTTGAAAATAATTTTGGAAAACTTTTGAAGAACATTGTTAACCGAAAATTTTTCGAGTTAAAATATTTAAGAATGAAACCCTTTTTTTTACATGTTCATTTGAGAAACATTTATTTCAATTTTTAGAAAAATCCCACTTAAAGTATTCAAGCAAATTATAAAATCCATCAAAAGTAAAACAATATTAAAATTTATCCAGAGGCCTTGTTACAACTTAACTTAAAATAGCAAGATAATAAAAAGTACGTAAACGAAATCTAAAATTTAAACAACCCTTTATTCGTAGTATGGCCTCCACTGAGTCGTCCACAGCCCAAGTCTCCGTCACTGATCATTACCTGAGAAGGGTAAGAAAACGGGGTGAGTTACTTAGAACTCAGTGTGTAAACCACTTACCATGTCCACTGGGCCAAAAATCCAATTAAGCATATGTTGGGCCAAAGCCCATTTACAAATATAACATAATAATATGTATAAAATGAATGTGATATGCAATTCCCAAACCAAACCTAATTTCCATCCGCTACACACCACCCGTACCAACCAGCACACCTGTGGGGAGCTTTAGTCACCCACCCCGCCAACATACCAAAATAGGCATAGAGCCGTTTATCAATTTGTGGACAAGCCACCAGATTTACAGAGTTTACATGGCATTGCCATTTTTAGATTTGTGGCGAGCCACTGAATTTTGTAGCAAAGCTACCAGAACTTCTCTTCACAAATATCCCAACCCATGCAAATCATGTACATAATATGAATATTCATTTACAACCATCCATTCATATAATGGTTACAAACATATGGCCCAATATAAAAATTTTCACAATTTGGCCCATATCACATTTTGGCCCATATAGCACATACCACACTTGGCCCATATATCAAATATCACATTTGGCCCATATAGGACATATCACACTTGGCCCATACATCAAATATCACATTTGGCCCATATATCAAATATCACATTTGGCCCATATAGTCACTTTTATCGATTTAGCCCATTGAGGGAAATTTTGAAATTTTCACAGTCTTAATATCGATTTCATAGTCTTTACCAATATAGTGATTAAAATGCCATTTTACCCGATTTCACTAACATGTGATTTAATCAAGCGATTTAATACGATATAATTATCTAACCCATGAAATAGGTGTGAGATTACACACCTGATTACGGTAAGCACTACACTTTCCTGATCGTCGACACCTAAAAAAATATTTTTAACGCTCGATTAGATCATTAACACTTATAATAAATCTACTCTAAAATAAACGGTCTAGGTTTTTACCCTCGGGATCGCGAATAACTACTATTTGCCGATTCTCCCCGGTTGACAGTCCACAACCCGGTGGAAAATCCCGAATCATTGATGCCTCACAATTGCGAACAACCTCGAATAGTTGATTTTCACCGGATGAGGGTCCACAACCCAGTGGAAAATCCCGGATCGCCGAAACAGCCCTTCGTTTGAATCTAGAAGGGATCACAAATCCGCTCCTTTTTCGATCACCAATCTCTACTCCTTTTGATTCGATCTTGTTTGCCTCCATTGACAAATAAATATTAGTCCAAACTAATATTTCGTTATTATAACCGATTGATCTTATGAGCGAAGTCGGCTTACCGCAAAAATCCTTACGTTCACAGGATGAAAATCGAGTGATAGAGTCCCTTGAATGATGAAATTCCTTTTTCACACGATCTTCCTATGGCTAGAGTCGAATAAACGATGTAGAAATAATCAGCACTCCACTGTACCACTACAAGAAGAAAGGGTTTCGTTTAAAAGAGAAAATATGATGATTTCGATCAAAAAGACCCTCCCGAGCCAACATATGAATTTTGGCAATAGAGGAAAAATAAAAGAATTGAAAAGAGTGTTCTTACCAATTGTTCAAAGATAACCACTCGAATGAAAAAGAGAGTTAAAAGGAAGGAAGGAAGATTTGGCTATAATGAAAATATTGGAGAGGATGATGGTCAATAACATTCGGCCATGGTGAAATATTAAAGAGGGAGTGATGTTTGAGAGTTTTTGCAAGAAGAAAAGAAGAAGAAAATAGGGTGTTTATGTTTCGGTTTTTTTTTCAAGAATGAAAGATGAACAAAGAAAAAGTCTTGAGGCTAGTGTGCATTCGGCAAGAGAAAAAAAGAAAAGAAAAGAAAAATGCCCTTCAAGATTGTATGGTTTCGGCACAAGAGGAAAATATTTTGGGGAGAATGAAAGATAATACCGAAATGGTCAAAATAAAATGGCCAAAAAAAACACAAATTTTACCTATTGCTCAAGACACATTCGGCTAGGGAGAAGAGTTTTAGAGAGGAAAACTATTGATACACCAAAATGCCAAAATGAGAAATGACCAAAACTAGCACCTACCTTACCAAATGCTAACCAAAAATTCGGCCATCCCCCCTAGCCCAAAAACCGTCCAAGTGCATGGCCAAATGGTCAAAGTTTGGCCACCCAAACTTTCCAAAACATCTCCCTTGGAATAAGTCTTATGTTCCCCCTACATGCCTTTTCCAATTGATTCCTTTCCCTAAGTTCAATCTTGCCTTTTCTCTTAGCCATCTTGCCATAAAAATAAAAGTCCAACTTACCATAAGTTCAATGCTTGGCCGGCACTATAAGGAAGGAAAATAAAAATAAAATTCTCACATGCACACAAAGGGATTCGAACTTCTTCCCTCAAGGTAACACATATGGCGCCATATCCCCTTTACTATTTGCTCACTTATGCTAGCTTTTTACCACTTTATTACCTTAAGCTTTAAGGTCACTTATTCCATTTCCTTAAAGTACTAAATGCCAAAAATTATTCCAAATCCAAATAAATCCCGAGCCTTCTCCGGACTATCTAAACACACACATTGGATAGTTTAACTAGCTAAGCACCAAAATAATGCAACATATAAAAATTAAATTTTTAGGATGTTACATCGTCCGCGTCCTCTTGTACTCATATCCCTGTAACGAGTTAATCTGCCAAAGATTTTTATGCGTCAGCTTGTTGTTCAAGTAATTATTGACAGATGTTTTATGAAATAACAGCAATATAAGTAGTTTTCACAACTCAATTTTCCTAAAGTTTCTGTCTCTATAATCTCAGTTTCCCTAACCAAGAGTTCGATACACTACTACTATCCCTAGTAGTTTTTCAGTACAGTCACTATAGCATATAACTAAATATAAAATCAGAGAACTTACGGATTTGGTGCCGAAGACTCAGTGTGTCATACTCCCAGTAGCGCTATATTTTTTTTAAACCTCGTTTTTAACTAATTTGAAAAATTTTCAACCCATTCCACAGCCAAGTTTTGTAACCTGGCTCTGATACCATTGAATGTAACACCCCAAACCCGACCTTGACGTTATGGTCGGATCTAGTATGTCACATCAAGAGGTAGTTTAAAAGTTATGCGTTCGTTAAAAACTTTGCATTTTTTTAAAACTTAGAGTTTCGTTGTTTGTTTGTAAAAACAAGATTCGCTTATTGTCTATTCTTGTAAAGATGTTATTATTTAAGAAAACTGCGTTTGTAGTGAAAATCGAACTTGAATAGTTGCAGAAACATGATATTTTGAAAACGGTTGTGAACATTTTAAAAACCCGTGATTAGCTGATTAACAATTCCTAGTTTAACAGAATTACCAAATGAAAGTTTTAAAAGTAATTCCCAAAAGCCTTATTACAACAATTAATAACCCAAATAAAGCAATTAATATAAGAAAAGTTAAAATCAAATTTACTAAGCTCCGTATGGAACAAATCTGAAGTATGGCCACCGCCAAGTCCTCCGCAGCTCCAAATCCTCTAGCGCTGGGGATTACCTGCGAGATTAAAAGAAAAGGGGTGAGTTACAAGAACTCAGTGTGTAATCCCCTATAACGATCAAAATCTGGGCTCGAGCCCTTACGGTATCAAACTGGGCCTAAGCCTTAAAATCTTGGTAATGCAAACAGATATGCAGCCCAACCCAATCCAACCAATCACACCATCCGTACCAACCAATCGCACCGTGTGGGGATCTAGTCAACCCACCCTACCAAACGCACCAATATTGCAGTCAAGCTACTAATCACGGTAAATATATGTGGCAGAGCCACTAAAACGGTATGTGGCAGAGCCACCAAAGCTGCACTTCCTCCAATAATCATACCCGCTCCATGCAACATAATATAAATGCAATGCACCACAAGTATAAACAGTATATAAAAAATATCACATACACGATATTCAATCACAATCGAGGTATAACGGTCATTTTCTTATATGAGGGTACAACGGTAATTTTTACCCCGTTGGGGTATTTCGATATTTTCACCCATCAAGGGTATTTCGGTAATTCACCCATTAATAGTATCTCGGTAATTCACCCATTAAGGGTATTTCGGTAATTTCAATCATTTAACGACCTTTTCGGAGGCCTACTGACGCCTGAAACGACTCGGGACCCTTTTTTGGATCTCTACGGTGCAATTGGGCCTGATATCTATTTTCAGCCCAAACGGGCCCACACGCTCGTGTGGCCCATTTAGCATGTTTTCGGTCTTGGTTTTGCAAACTTCGTAGTCACATCAATCATTCGAAAATTTTCTATCAGTTTTGCTCATGTGGGCCCGTTAGCCCATTGGGCCCACCTAACTCGTTTTAGTTCGTTAAGGCCCATTACGATCTCAGCTTCGCGAGAGTGCTCGCGGCACTCTCAACAGTCTACCACCATTATTAGTGGCTCAGTTTATCTCCACGAGCACTCGCACGCTCGACTAGCCACGGTTGCCAGTTTTTTGGCTTTTCGTCTTTTGGCCGATTCACAGAGCAATACATGCTTTCATCAACATCGGTGTGAGATTACACACCTGATTTGGATTACCGAAAGAACTACTCCTCGTTGCCCCTAAGATAATAATGATCAAAAGTTAATCCTAACTTCTCAAAGGAATTCATAAACCCGAATTTACTACACCACTAGAATCACTTACCACAAGACGTGATCCCCCCTTACAGAGTACCAATATTTGGCCTTGCTCCTTGGCTACTACCACGAGTTCCTAAAAGAAAGTAATTGATGCACCAAAGAGGTTAGCATCTAACCAACTTTCAGCTCTCCCACAAGAAAGACGGGAACCGATGCTAACTCCACAAAAAGGGGTCACAAGAATAACATTAGCATCAAATTAAAAAGGTAACTGAACAACTTCACATTTACCAAAACCAAAGTTGACGACCTACGCCCGTTGTTTGCTAAAGAATTCGTTCTACACCCAAGGAAGAGTTTCAGCTTATGCTAAACAGAGAGGGGAGAAAGAATAATGAACGTGAGAGTGTGGCATTCGGTCAAGGAAAGAAAAATGATGCAAAGAGGAAAGAAAGAATATGGGAGTAGAGGCTCAACAATTAGAGAATGCAAGACAGAAAGTTGGTGTAGGAAGGATTCGACTACTGGAAGAAAGAGGTCAGAAGAAGAATTCGGCCAACACTGTTTAGGCACAACAAGTAAAGAAGAATGTTTTGAAAGAATTTGAGAAGAAAAGAATAAGACAAGTTGAAGTTTCGGTAAAGGGAAATTTAAGCAAAAGTGACCCGAAATGCTTAGAAAAGAAAATAAAAACGAAAACGAAAAGAAAGGTCAAGAGAGGTTTCGGCCACCAACACTACCCAAAGGGCCCAACATTCTCCCTAGCCGAATTTGACCTCCCCACAACACTCCCACATTCAGCCACCACTAGCACTCTCCCCTATCCCATGATTTTCTCCCCTTTTTGCTCCTCAATTTGCTCTCCACCCCCCATTCAAAGTTGATTGACTAAGTCTCCATCCACCTTGTAGAGTTCTAACCCAACTCCACTTCTTCCACTCACCTGACACAAAATAAAAACCTTAGATTTGCCAACTGTGGGATTTGAACCCCTTCTCCCCTTGCTCTACCATTGATGCCATCACCAATCCATCAAGTGCTCCACTTGTGTTAGTAAAACACACTTTAATTTTTATAAGGCCTGCCTCCAACAGCCCTCTCTACTAAAGAGCCCAAAAACCAAAATTTTTCCAGGGCTTGGCCTCGACCCCGGGCCTCCCTAGAGCCCCTAAACACCCACAAATAACCCGCAGAGTAAGCACAACATGCAATTATAAAAAATCACAAACCCCTAATCTTTGGGATGTTACAATTCTACCCCCCTTAAATAAATTTCGGCCTCGAAATTTACCTGATCAAAAGAGATGAGGGTATTGCTGTCGTACTCCCTCCTCAGGCTCCCACGTGGCTTCCTCTGAACCGTGATTACGCCACAACACTTTGACTAACGAAACGGATTTTCTCCTCAACACTTTAACATCACGATCCAAAATTTGCACCGGTTCCTCTTCAAATGTCAGATCAGGTCTCACCTCAATTTCTTCCACCGGCACTATATGAGAAGGATCTGAACGGTAGCGTCTCAGCATAGAGACATGGAATACGTCGTGTATCCAATTTGATTCAGGAGGCAGCTCAAGCTGATAGGCAACCGGTCCAACACGTTTTGACACCCGGTAAGGTCCAATGAATCTGGGGCTTAACTTGCCCTTCCGTCCAAATCTCAGAATCTTTTTCCACGGTGAGACTTTCAAGAAGACATAATATCCCACTGAGTACTCCATCTCTTTGCGCTTCAGATCGGTGTATGACTTCTGCCTATCTGATGCCTCCTTTAACCGACCCCGAATTAACTTCACTTTCTCCTCAGTTTCTGAAATTAACTCTGGACCCAACAGTCGCCGCTCACCCAATTCTGTCCAACAAGTAGGGGTACGAGACCTACGACCATATAATGCCTCGTATGGTGCCATCTGAATACTGGATTGGTATCTGTTGCTATAAGCGAATTCCGCTAAGGGTAAATAATCTTCCCAACTGCCCCTGAAATCAATCACACAACTCCTCAACATATCCTCCAGAATTTGAATTACCCTCTTTGATTGACCATCAGTCTGCGGATGAAACACCATGCTGAAATCCAATCTTGTACCCAGAGCCTCATGCAACATTCTCCATAACTGAGATGTGAATCTAAGATCCCTGTCCGAGATGATAGACACTGGTACCCCATGTAGCCTCACAATTTTTGCCACGAATAACTCGGCCAACTTTTGTAACGACTAATCAGTACGAACCGGTATGAAGTGAGCAGATTTAGTCAGCCGATCCACAATTACCCTTACCGAATCTTTCTTACTAGGCGTCAGTGGTAGCCCACTAACAAAATCCATGGTTACCCTCTCCCACTTCCAAAGTGGAATTTTCACCGGTTGCAGTAACCCAGAAGGTAGTTGATGCTCAGCCTTCACTTGCTGACATGTCAAACACTTGCTTACGAAGTTGATAACCTCACGTTTCAGTCCTGGCCACCAGTACAGTTCACGTAGATCTCGATACAACTTGTTTCCACCGGGATACATAGCGTATGGGCTACTATGCGCCTCCCGAAGAATCAATTGTCTTAACTCAGAGTCCCTCGGTACACAAACTCTTCCACGAAAGCATAACACTCCTTCATTATTCATCCAAAAATCCTCAGTCTCTCCCCTTTTTACCTGTTGGAAACGAGGAACCAATGACTCATCCAACATCTTCTTTTCTTTAATCTGGCTAATCCAAGTCGGTTTCACCTGCAGTTCTGCTAACAAACTTCCATCCTCAAATAGGCTGAGACGAGCAAACATTGCTCTCAAATCAGATACCACCTTGCGACTCAGTGCATCTGCCACCACGTTGGCCTTTCTCGGATGGTACTCAATCGAGCAATCATAATCCTTCAGCAACTCTATCCATCTCCGTTTCCTAAGATTCAACTCCTTTTGGGTAAGGAGATACTTAAGGCTCTTATGATCGGTGTAGATGATCGACTTTTCCCCATACAAGTAATGTCTCAATATTTTTAGTGCGAACGCTACTGCAGCTAGCTCCAAATCATGAGTAGGGTAATTCACCTCGTGTGGCCTAAGCTGACGGGATGTATACGCCACCACCTTTCCTTCTTGCATCAGCACACAACCCAAACCCGTGTGCGACGCATCACAATAGACAACGAATTCTTTCCCAGCCTCAGGTTGTATTAATACCGGAGCTTCAGTCAAGATCTTTTTCAACTTCTCAAAACTCTCCTGCTGTTTATCCGTCCAAACAAAAAATACCCCCTTATGCAGAAACTTAGTAAGGGGTGCGGCAATCAAAGAAAACCCCTCAACAAACTGTCTGTAGTACCCGACCAGACCCAAAAAACTTCGAATTTTCGATACTGACTTTGGTGGTTTCCAATCTAACACAGCCTCGATTTTCTGAGGATCAACCCTAATCCCCTCAGCAGACACAACATGTCCTAAAAATGTCACCTCCTTCAACCAAAACTCGCACTTGCTGAATTTGGCATAAAGTTTCTTTTCTCTCAATATGTGGAGAACAATCCGAAGATGTGAGTCATACTCCTCCTCAGTTCTTGAATACACCAGAATATCATCTATGAACACCACCACGAACCGGTCTAAGTAGGGTTGGAAGACCCGGTTCATCATATCCATGAAAGCAGCTGGTGCATTCGTTAATCCGAATGGCACGACCAAAAACTCGTAATGCCCATAACGAGTTTAGAATGCCGTCTTGTAAATATCTGCCTCCTTGACCCTCAGCTGATAATACCCCGATCTTAAATCTATTTTAGAGAAAACCAAAGCTCCTTACATCTGATCAAACAGATCGTCTATCTTTGGTAGCGGGTATTTGTTCTTAATCGTTAACTTGTTCAACTAACGGTAGTCAACACACATACTCATTGACCCATCCTTCTTCTTCACGAACAATACCGGTGCTCCCCACGGAGATACACTTGGTCTGATAAATCCTCAATCCAACAGCTCCTGTATCTGAGCCTTTAGTTCTACCAGCTCTTTCGGTGCCATCCTATAAGGGGCGATGGACACCGGAGCCGTTCCTGGTAAGAGCTCAATGCCGAACTCGACCTTGCGATTTGGTGGTAACCCTAGAAGCTCTTCACGAAATACATCCGAGAATTCCTTTACGGTCCTGACATCCCCAACAGACAAACCCTTATCATCAGTCATGCTGACATAAGCTAGGAACGCCTCGCAACCCTTGCGAACCAGCTTCTCGGCCCTTAACACTGAGATTACATTGGACAGATAATCCCTTCGCTCTCCTATCAAAACCACCTCCTCATCCTCTGAAGTCTTTAATATCACCCGTTTAGCAGCACAATCCAAATTCGCACGATGCTTCACCAACCAGTCCATGCCCAATATGAGATCAAATTCGCCAAACGGTAATTCCATCAAGTCTGCCGGAAAGACCAACCCTTGAACCTCTAAAGGCACATCTCTAAACAGCTTATTTACTAAAACCAACTGTCCTAAAGGACTAATCACTGACATTTCTCTATCAGCAAGTTTATACTGTAAACCCAAAGTTCCAGACAAGGTACATGCAACGTACGAGTGCGTAGATCCAATATCAATCAAAGCTATAAATGGTACATCATGAATGAGGAACGCATCGCTATGACGTCCGGCAAGGTCGCCATCCTCCCGACGTCGAGCTGCATACACCAACCCAGGCTGTCTCGCATCTCTATTACCAGCATTACCAGCACCTCTGTTCGGTGCTCCACGACCACGTCCAAACCCATTTCCCCCTCTGGGTGGACCACGACCTCTCAGTGGCTGCTGACCACCTCTCCCTGGCTGCACAAAGCCCTGACCTACTGCTTGCATCCGAACAGGCTCCCAATGACAGTCTCTGTACCGATGGTCCCTGGACCCACATCTGAAACACCCGCCAGTTCTTCTACAGCACTCTCCCGAATGTAGTTTCCCACACTCAACACAAGGCTGCAGCCGACCAGCAGCAACTAGAATCCTAACTTGGGCTGGCCCATCAAATCTAGGCCTCTTATGAAATTCACCTAAGGTACCAGAAGACCCAAAATCTCTCTTGTTCCTGCCCTTTTCCTTTTCACGATTATGACGCTCAGAGCGTTTCACATCTTCGATAATCTTTGCTTTATCAACCAAAGCGACAAAATCTCTTTCTCTCTGCGGAGCTATCAATACCCGCAACTCATCCCAAATACCATCTTTAAACCGTACACATCGCTCATAATCGGTCGTAACTATACCCCGGGCATACCGGCTCAATCGCAGAAACTCTACCTCATATTCTGCTACGGATTTCTTCCCCTGAACCAAATTCAAGAATTTCTTTCTCTGGGCGTCCACATAGCTTGCCCCGACATACTTTCCCTGAAAGGCCGCTTTGAAGAAATCCCAAGTTAATCGATCCGCCTGTGTGCCTTCCCTCACAGTGAGCCACCACTGGTATGCCTCATCTCTCAGTAGGGACACTGCCCCTTTCAACTTTTGCTCCACTGTGGACTCCAGGTCATCCATGATCCGCTCAACCGCCTCCAACCAGTATTCGGCTACATTCGGGGCTATACCAGAAATGCCCCTACAGATTTCGACCCCATTCGACCGGAGTCGCTCAGAAATTGATCCTCGGGCTACTGACCTAGCACTCGCTCCAGCAACCCATTCTAGAACCCGTAGCATTGCTTGAGACAAAGCATCATCCCCTCTGGCTCGGTCATGGGACCCCGTTTCAGTCACTGGCGATGCCGGCGCCTCCCTTTCAGGCTTATGCCCTGATGCTGAGGATCCAGCCCTAGCACCCTGGCCTCTACCACGGCCACGTGTACCTCGTCCGCGTCCTCTTGTACTCATATCGCTCTAACGAGTTAATCTGCCAAAGAGTTTTATGCGTCAGCTTGTTGTTCAAGTAATTATTGACAGATGTTTTATGAAATAACAGTAATATAAGTGGTTTTCACAACTCAATTTTCCTAAAGTTTCAGTCTCTATAATCTCAGTTTCCCTAACCAAGAGTTCGATACACTACTACTATCCCTAGTAGTTTTTCAGTACAGTCACTATAGCATATAACTAAATATAAAATCAGAGAACTTACGGATTTGGTGCCGATGACTTAATGTGCCATACTCCCAATAGCGCTATATATTTTTTAAACCTCGTTTTTAACTAATTTGAAAAATTTTCAACCCATTCCACAGCCGAGTTTTGTAACCTGGCTCTGATACCATTGAATGTAACACCCCAAACCCGACCTAGACGTTATGGTCGGATCTAGTATGTCACATCAAGAGGTAGTTTAAAAGCTATGCGTTCGTTAAAAACTTTACATTTTTTTTAAAACTCAGAGTTTCGTTGTTTGTTTGTAAAAACAAGATTCGCTTATTGTCTATTCTTGTAAAGATGTTATTATTTAAAAAAAATGCGTTTGTTGTGAAAATCGAACTTGAATAGTTGTAGAAACGTGATATTTAGAAAACGGTTGTGAACATTTTAAAAACCCGTGATTAGCTGATTAACAATTCCTAGTTTAACAGAATTACCAAATGAAAGTTTTAAAAGTAATTTCCAAAAGCCTTATTACAACAATTAATAACCCAAATAAAGAAATTAATATAGGATAAGTTAAAATCAAATTTACTAAGCTCCGTATGGAACAAATCTGAAGTATGGCCACCGTCGAGTCCTCCGCAGCTCCAAAACCTCTAGCGCTGGAGATTACCTGCAAGATTAAAAGAAAAGGGGTGAGTTACAAGAACTCAGTGTGTAATCCCCTATAACGATCAAAATCGAGGCCCGAGCCCTTACGGTATCAAACTGGGCCTAAGCCTTAAAATCATGGTAATGCAAACAGATATGCAGCCCAACCCAATCCAACCAATCACACCATCCGTACCAACCAATCGCACCGTTTGGGGATCTAGTCAACCCACCCCGCCAAACGCACCAATATTGCAGTCAAGCTACTAATCATGGTATATATATGTGGCTGAGCCACTAAAACGATATGTGGCAGAGCCACTAAAACGGTATGTGGCAGAGCCACCAGAGCTGCACTTCCTCCAATAATCATACCCGCCCCATGCAACATAATATAAATGCAATGTACCACAAGTATAAACAGTATATAAAAAAATATCACATACACGATATTCAATCACAATCGAGGTATAATGGTCATTTTCTCAAATGAGGGTACAACGGTAATTTTCACCCCGTTGGGGTATTTCGGTATTTTCACCAATCAAGGGTATTTCGGCAATTCACTCATTAAGGGTATCTCAGTAATTCACCCATTAAGGGTATTTCGATAATTTTAGTTATTTAACGGCCTTTTCAGAGGCCTACTGACGCCTCGAACGACTCGAGACCCCTTTTTGGGTCTCTACGGTACAATTGGGCTTGATATCCATTTTCGGCCCAAATGAGCCCACACGCTCGTGTGGCCCATTAAGCATGTTTTCGGTCTCGGTTTTGCAGACTTCGCAGTCGAATCAGTCATTCGGCAATTTTCTATCAGTTTTACTCATGTGGGCCCGTTAGCCCATTGGGCCCACCTAACCTGTTTTAGTTCGTTAAGGCCCGTTACGATCTCAGCTTCGCGAGAGTGCTCGCGGCACTCTCAACAGTCTACCGCCATTATTAGTGGCTCAATTTATCTCCACGAGCGCTTGTACGCTCGAGTGGTCACGGTTGCCGATTTTCCTGCTTTTCGGCTTTTGGCCGATTCACAGAGCAATACATGCTTTCATCAACATCGGTGTGAGATTACACACTTGATTTGGATTGCCGAAAGAACTACTCCTCATTGCCCCTAAGATAATAATGATCAAAAGTTAGTCCTAACTTCTCAAAGGAATTCATAAACCCGAATTTACTTCACCACTAGAATCACTTACCACAAGACGTGATCCCCCCTTACAGAGTACCAATATTCGGCCTTGCTCCTTTGCTACTACCACGAGTTCCTAAAAGAAAGTAATTGATGCACCAAAAAGGTTAGCATCTAACCAACATTCGGCCCTCCCACAAGAAAGAAGGGAACCGATGCTAACTCCACAAAAAGGGGTCACAAGAATAACATTAGTATCAAATTAAAAAGGTAACTGAAGAACTTCACCTTTACCAAAACCAAAGTTGACGACCTACGCCCGCTGTTTGCTAAAGAATTCGGTCTACACCCAAGGAAGAGTTTTGGCTTATGCTAAACAGAGAGGGGAGAAAGAATAATGAACGTGGGAGTGTGGCATTCGGTCAAGGAAAGAAAAATGATGCAAAGAGGAAAGAAAGAATATGGGAGTAGAGGCTTAACAATTAGAGGACGCAAGACGAAAAGTTAGTGTAGGAAGGATTCGACTACTGGAAGAAAGAGGTCAGAAGAAGAATTCGGCCAACACTGTTTAGGCACAACAAGAAAAGAAGAATGTTTTGAAAGAATTTGAGAAGAAAAGAATAAGAGAAGTTAAAGTTTCAGTAAAGGGAAATTGAAGCAAAAGTGACCCGAAATGCTTAGAAAAGAAAATAAAAATGAAAACGAAAAGAAAGGTCAAGAGAGGTTTCGGCCACCAACACTACCCAAAGTGCCCAACATTCTCCCTAGCCGAATTTGACCTCCCCACAACACTCCCACATTCGGCCACCACTAGCACTCTCCCCTATCCCATGATTTTCTCCTCTTTTTGCTCCTCAATTTGCTCTTCACCCCCCATTCAAAGTTGATTGACTAAGTCTCCATCCACCTTGTAGAGTTCTAACCCAACTCCACTTCTTCCACTCACCTGACACAAAATAAAAACCTTAGATTTGCCAACTGTGGGATTCAAACCCCTTCTCCCCTTGCTCTACCATTGATGCCACCACCACTCCACCAAGTGCTCCACTTGTGTTAGTAAAACACACTGTAATTTTTATAAGGCCTACCTCCAACAGCCCTCTCTACTAAAGAGCCCAGAAACCAAATTTTTTCCAGGGCTTGGCCTCGACCCCAGGCCTCCCTAGAGCCCCTAAACACCCACAAATAACCCGCAGAGTAAGCACAACATGCAATTATACAAAAATCACAAACCCCTAATCTTTGGGATGTTACAGAAATTGATATATTTTTATGAATAATCTGTAATAAATTACCATGATTCGGTTGGTATGTAATGAAATTGTGAAAGCTTAATTTTATGAATGAGCTAATAGTTGATATATGAATTTTGAAAACATTGTTTATATGTTCATTTATAATTAAGCCTAGTGAAGTTACTTAATGTGGCCTTAAGAAATTACGATTATGATGAATGTATATGTGGTTGAGATTTGTTAAATTCGGCCTAGTTAAATTGAATTATAAACATTATTGAAATGATTTATTTGCTTATGGCTTACTAAGCTTTTAAAGCTTACTTTGTTTGTTTTCCTATGTTTATAGATTTTTTGGAGATTTGATCGGGTTGGAAGTCGATGGAGATCTCATCACACTATCCAGTATTTGTTTCGGTAATTAAATGCTTTGAGATTAGGTTATGTGGCATGTATAGGCTAGTTTTGATATATTTGGTTTTGAAATTTGTATATGTATATAGCCATGCGAAAATGGCTTGTTCATTATGCAAATGTTGGTAGTTATATTTGGTCTTGTTATAAGCTTAATTGAGAGGTATGATTTGAGGTAAATATGTCGTGATGTTGGTTATATGATTTGGCAATGAGGAGTGGTAAGTAGGGTGTATATTCGGCTTATTAATTAACTCATTTTGGAAGCATGAAAAGTGGTATAATATGGTTTGGTAAAAGGGGTCATTTGAATAACTATAAATGACATATTGTTTTGATGTTAAGATTTGAGATAACATGTTTAGCTTCTAGATTGAGTGATGGAAATGTTATGATTTATTGAGTTAAATTTGATAACTGAAAGGTTGTTTATTTAAATTGTTGGACATATGTGATATGAATACATATGCCTATTTAATGTTTGCTTGTAGTTCAGTTTAAAAAGATCAAATCGTTGGTTCAATGAGTGATTATAAAATGTGTTATATATAAGTAGTTATATGTTCGGCTATGGTATTTGACTATTTAGGCTCGGTTTTGAATGACAAAGAATGTATATGGTTTAATTGTTATATGGAAGTTAAATTGGATGATCGATTATTGAATAAATTAATTGGTTGTGTATATGAATTATAGGCATGAGAATTAGGTATGTGGTTCATGTGTGTGGTTGAATATAACATGTTAGATATGTTATTTAGCTTGCAAATTCGATATTTTATGACTTGACATTGGTATTCGAAAATGGTTAAATTTGATTTAGTAAAATGTACATAAGGTTAAAATGTTTAAAATGCTATGATTTGGAAATTGTATTTAGAAATGGCTTTTATTTTTAGGGTGTTATGTGCATGGTTGGATGATATTAAAAATGTAGTTGGTCATGCATAAAGTTACCTAACGTTTTATGTGCAAATGAATATTAAATTGTGAGATATGGCCAAATTGGTTTAACAGGCGCATGTATAATGTTTATTAAATGTTACGTTTGTTATTTAGTTAATGATATGGG
This sequence comes from Gossypium sturtianum, assembly GCA_025698515.1. Taxonomy (NCBI): domain Eukaryota; kingdom Viridiplantae; phylum Streptophyta; class Magnoliopsida; order Malvales; family Malvaceae; genus Gossypium; species Gossypium sturtianum. The sequence goes on along the minus strand of CM046948.1, from coordinate 101,887,989 downwards.
TTGAAACAACTTAATATGCTATTGTACTTAGATTTATAAAATGATATGATCGTTGATTTGTTATGGAATAGATGTTAACAAATGGGTGTCTCGATATATACTCGGTATATGAAATGAAATATGATTGATTATAAATTGGGTATAAGAATGTCATGGAAATGATGGTCATATGGCTTGAATTTTTGTAATTATGAAACAGGTACAAATTGGTTTTGTACCAATTCAACAGATTTGTTCCTCATCTTTAGGAACACAAATTCTATCACGAAACATCAGACAACCATTCAAATCCACTCGAAAATCAAAATCACTTTCTGATCCGCACTTAGATATCTTAGCTTGCATCTCACTGTCATTCTTCTGAGCCTCACATATCTGTTGAACAAAAAGCGGCTTAGCTCTCAACTCTGCCAAAATAGCACCATCTTCAGACAATGCTAGACTCGTGCTCATAACTCTTAGAGCATACAAGGATTTCCTACTCAGGGCATCCGCAACCACATTCGCTTTTCCCGGGTGGTAGTCAATGACTAACTCATAGTCTTTCAACAAGTCAAGCCACCGTCTCTGTCTCAGATTCAGATCCTTCTGATCCATCAAATACTTTAAACTTTTGTGATCCGTAAAGATTCGACACTTCTCACCATACAAGTAATGTCGCCAAATCTTTAACGCAAAAATAATGGCAGCCAACTCTAAATCATGAGTCGGATAATTCTTCTCGTGCGGCTTTAGCTGCCTCGAGGCGTAGCGACTACCTTACCCTCTTGCATCAACACGCAACCGAGACCATTAAACGACGCATCACTGTAAACCACGAACTCCTTCCCCGATTCTGGTTGAACCAAAATCGGTGCCTCAGTCAACATTATTTTTAGTCTCTCGAAGCTCTGTTGACATGTCTCAGTCCATTCAAACTTGACATCTTTATGCAATAGTTTCGTCATCGGTGTGGCAATCACAGAGAACCCCCTTACGAAACATCTGTAATATCCCGCTAATCCCAAGAAACTTCTGATTTCTGACCCATTCCTCAGCGATTTCCAATCCACAACAGCCGATATCTTACTCGGGTCAACTCTGACACCATCACCTGACACCATGTGTCCTAGGAATCCGACCTCTCAGAGCCAAAACTCACTCTTGCTAAACTTAGCATACAACTGCTTATCTCTCAAAGTTTGCAAGACAATTCTCAAATGCTCTTCGTGATCGTTCTCATCCCGAGAATAGATCAATATGTCGTCAATGAAGACAACTACAAACTTGTCCATATACTGTCTGAAAACACAGTTCATTAGATCCATAAAAATCGCCGGTGCATTCGTCAAACCAAACGGCATAACCAAAAACTCATAATGACCATACCTTGTCCGAAATGCAGTTTTCAACACATCTTACTCTTTCACTCTGAGCTGATAATAACCAGACCTCAAGTCTATCTTGGAGAACACTGTAGCTCCCTTTAGTTGATCAAAAAGATCATCAATCCTTGGTAAAGGATACTTATTCTTCACTGTCACCTTGTTCAGTTGTCTATAGTCTATACACAACCTCATAGACTCATCTTTCTTCTTCACGAATAATACCGGGGCACCCCACGATGAGTAGCTCGGTCTTGCAAAACCTTTATCTGTCAACTCTTGCAACTGAACCTTTAGTTCTTTCAACTCTACAGGTGCCATTCTATATGGAGCAATTGAAATAGGTGCCGTTCCCGGAACCAACTCAATTCCAAACTCGACCTCTCTCACTGGAGGTAATCCAGGTAACTCTTCCGGAAATACATCTGGATACTCACATACCACTGGTACTGTTTCAAACTCTACTCCAATCTCTCGAGTATTCAACACAAAAGCAAGATAGGACTCACATCCTTTTCTCAAACATTTCTCAGCTACTAGGGAAGAAATCGTCACTGGTAGACTATCCGATCCACCTGATTCAACCCGAACCACATCTCCACTCTCACATTTCAATTCAATAAACTTACTACCACAGTTCACTAAGACATTATGGGTAGTCAACTAATCCATGCCTAGGATTAAATCAAACTCATCAAACGGCAACAACATAAGGTTTGCCAGAAAACAATGATTCTCAATCAATAAAGGACAATTCTTACACACTCTGTCCACTAACACATGCTTCCTTATAGGTTTGACACCTTAACCACTATGTCCGTAGACTCAACGGTCATACTCAAACTAGATGCTAACCTCATGCAAATATAAGAATGAGTAGACCCTAGATCTATTAAAGCAATAACGAAGGTGTCATAGAGAGAAAAAGTACCTGTTATCACATCAGGGGAGGATGTCTCTTTGCGAGCGCGAATGGCATACGTCCCCGTAGGTGCCCGACCCTCTGGTCTCACAGCAGAATCTCTGGGTACACCTCTACCACTATTCCTACCTCTCGGGTTCCTTGGTGGTCTACCCCTCGTAGACACATCACTAGGTTTCAGCTCTTGCCTCTCTTCCTTTTCATCCCTCTCGGGACAGTTACGGATAAAGTGGTCAGGGGAACCACACTTATAACATTTTTGAATATTTCCCCAACACTCTCCGGTGTGATACCTACCACAACTTGTACACTCCGGTTTACTCTTTGCATTGCCCACACTTTCCATCGAGGGAGCTTGGGCTCTCGAACCCGAGCGAGTATTGCCCAAGTCTCGATGTGAATAACCCACTGGTGCTATCATCCGAGGATTCACTTCCTTGGATCTTTTTGACTGGGCTTGATATGACTTGCCCATCAGCCTCTTTCTAGCATCTCGGGCATCACTCACAGCCGTCATCTTTTCTGAACTCAGCTCTTCGGCCTTACTTGCCCTCTCAACTAATACCACAAATTCTTTCAACTCCAAAATGCCCACTAGGAGTTTGATGTCCTCATTCAGCCCATCTTTGAACCTCTTAGACAAGATGGTCTCAGTCGATACACATTCTTGAGCGTATTTGCTAAGCCTAACAAACTCACGCTCATATTCTGCCACTGTCATTCTTCCTTGTTTCAACTCAAGGAATTCCTTCCTTTTTCGATCAGTAAACCTCTGGCTTATATACTTTTTTTGGAACTCTTCCAGAAAGAAGTCCCACGCCACTCGCTCTCTCGGGACCACTAGCGTCAACGTCTTCCACCAATGGTATGCCGAATCTCTCAGCAAGGATACGGCACACTTCAAACTCTCTTCAGGCGTACATGAGAGTTCATCGAACACCCTCATCGAGTTCTCCAACCAGAACTCCGCTCTCTCTGGGTCATCATCTACCTTAGCTCTAAACTCCTCAGCCCTGTGCTTCCTAATCTTATCCACCGGGGGCTTCGATATCCTCACTACATCCATACCTTGAGGAGCCACTGGATTTGGCTGAGGTATAGGAGGAGGAGGTGGAGGAGGTTGAGCATTAGGGTTCACTCGAACATAATCCGAGTACCAATTGCTCATCATCTGGAGAAAGGCTTCCCGTGCCTCTTCCCCTTGACCCCTAACCTCGGGTCCACTCTCAACGAGCGCGGTTCCTTGCGCAGGAGCCGTCGCATTACTAGCTGCTTCATCAGCAGTCAATGGATCGGAATCCATATTCTATATAAAACAAGATTTAAAATCATCAGAAACCACCACACTATCATTGTACACTTATGGCATGTATAGCTAGACTATTACACCCGCTACGGTAGTCCTAGAATCGACTAAACCATAGCTCTGATACCACTAAATGTAACACCTCTTACCCGGGTTCTACGCTGGAACTGGGCCCGAGGCATTACCGAACTCAAACCACTTAATCGCCACTTAGGCTCGTCGTAAATACTCTCTGAAGTCATCTCAACAACCTCATTCTCGACTTACGAGGCCTCACTCATACACACAAGGGCTCTCGAGACTAAACCGAAACTTTCTCCAATCTTAAAAATTTTCTCTTTATACAGGTCTCACACGCCCGTGCAAGATTAGACACGCCCGTGAATGGACACACATGCCCATGTCCCCAAACCGTGCCTAAAAACCCAGCATTCTGCCAATGCCCCACGACCAAGGCACACGCCCTTGCTTACCATCCGTGGTGCGTACTGACTACTTTAACACGGCCTAGAGTCTAGACACACGCCCGTGTGGCTAACCCGTGGCCAAAACTGGGTAATCCCACACGCCCTATACACACGCCCGTGCAGCTAGTCCGTGGTCTATTCTGATTTATAATACTAACATGTAGGGGACGCACGGCCAAAGCGCACGCCCGTGGGCTGACCGTGTGTCACACATGGCCTAGACACACGCCCGTGTGTCTATCCACATGGCCAAGAACAAAGCTATTTGCTAAGCTCTTCTCACCCTTATAGCTTACACAACATGCACTCGTACAACACATTCATAAACAACTCAAATGAAGTGCAATCTCACATAGAAAACTACATCTTTTTTTCATATAATGTAATAGCCAACAACCATGGCATTATACAAAATACACTATCCATCTAAAGGCCCACACATCTTTTCCATTTACAACAAAATCCACTAACTTGTCTAGCCCCTATACATGCCATATACAAAACATTAAGTCTAATGTACCAGAGTGTGCTGATAGTGTGGGCGATCTTCCAAATGATCCTCGTATCTCGATTCAACACCTTTACTCTATAAAACAAGGGAAAAGAAAGAGAGTAAGCTTTGAGCTTAGTAAGTTTACACATAAACAATTAAGTAACATAGTATAAGCTAAGCAACCATTAGCATTATACCAACAAGTAATTCACAACTATGCTTACTCTTTCTATCCCTTACCACATTTCCAACACATCATGAGTCACATACTCATAACCATCGAAATGCACCCCTGCATTCAATGTCACATTTACACAATATACAACACATCATTATTTCTCAATAATTCATCCACACAACTAATTAACTTAATAATACATCCACACAGCTATTTTACTCAATAATGCAATCACATGGCTAATCCACACAGTTAACCCACACAACAAATGTCTCGGTGGTTTCGCACTTAGCACACCACAATCGATTAATAAGGTGGTATCGCACTTAGCCTACCACAAAGGTAATCATAGGGGTTTCTCACTTAGCCCACTAAACGATATACCTCACGATAGCATCGCACATAGCCAGCTCATCGTCAATATGCATTAGGATGGTATCGCACTTAGCCTACCATCTAGCATTATCACTACACATTCACATGTCTACTTACTCAATTAAACATCCATTCACAATTCTACTAGATTCATTCTACTTGGACCACATAGGTTCTCAATCAATCTCGAACAAGCTACACACTAGCTATCATCAACAATTTGTAAGTATGAATGCACTATTTATGCATAGACTTACCTCGATACTCAAAAGTATTGAGACTTGCAATTTAGTCCACCACATTACTTTTGCCTCGGTTTCGATCTGGGCTTCGTCTTTCTTGATCTATAATGAATAAATCAGCTTATTCAATACATACATTGACTAAATTGACCCACATCTCATACTTTAGCAAAATTACTATTTTGCCCCTAAACTTTCTCATATTTACACTTTAGTCCCAAAGGCTCGTAAAGTGATTTTTATTCAACTTTCTAGTCTTTCATGCTTAGCCGAACCACTTATTCAACTAAAGCTATCATCAATTCTCACTAAACCACACATGTATGACCAAACTAAAGTTTTTCATAAACTAGTCCCTACATGCATTTTCATGGAAAATCACTTAGCAAAAGATGTTTCTACTACATCAAGCTTTCATATTCTTCCATAAAACATCAAAATACATGCATGTCATACATATGTACATTTTTGAACATCCATAATAGCTCACCAAATAGCTAAAAATAGCTTACTCATGCTACTAGGATTTTAAAAATACGAAGAATATCAAAAACCGGGCTTAGGAGCACTTACTAGCAAGCTTGAAAAATTGAAAAAGCCCTAACAATAGCTATTAGAATTTTCGGCAGCTTGGGGGAGAAGATGAGCATGATTTTGTCATCTTTTCTCCTTTTTAATCACTTATTTGTTAAATGACTAAAATGCCCTTTTTGATAAACTTTATAATTTAACTCATCCATGCCCATTTTTGTCCAAAAACTAAAAATTGGGAAAATTGCTCATTAAGGACCTCTAATTAATAATCTAAAGCTATTTCACACATATAGCTTCTAGAAACACACATTTTGCAACTTTTGCAATTTAGTCCTTTTGGACAATTCCACCACAATTTCACAAAATTGCTTCATGAAACTTTCACACTAGCATGCATACAAGGCATAAACCTCAATAACTCATTTATAACCCTTGGATTTGTGGTCTCGCACCACTATTCTTACTAGGCCCTAAACCGGGATGTTACACATGAGGACACACAGCCTTTCCACACGCCCATGGGGCTGACCATGTGTCACACACGGCCTAGACACACGCCCGTGTGTCTACCCGTGTGGAAAATTATATGGCTATTTACCAAGCCATTTGCCACCCTACAAGCAACCACACTTATACCAAATCAATTCAACATATGTCATGACCGTAAGGCACTTCTAAGAACTCAAAATTAAGACATCCACACAAGCGTGCATTTCATGAATTTCATCATTATTGAATATATGAACTTGTCAAGTATTGGCCAATTTCCAATGACCATTTACAAAATGAATTGAACAACATTAATAGCCAACACTTTGGCTAACAAATATGACATAACAAAATGACCAAGTCCAATACATGCCGTACTCAAAATAAATCTAACTTTGATATACCAAAAGAAGTTGATAGTGTGATTTTTGAACTCCGACGTTCCACAAATTCCCTAGATAGCTTGGCAATACTACAAGGAAAAGAGAAATGAGAGGGGTAAGCATAAAGCTTAGTAAGTTTGCATGAAATAAGTAACAACAAAAAGACTCATAATGTCATCCACTAATTTCATTGAAGAAAGACACAAAGTCTTAAGCACACTACCATAACTTACTCATGCTTACCCATACCAATTACACATTATGACACATCTCGTAAACCATTCTCGTGAATTTCTCACATATACCTGTATCACTTCATCACATAGCTTTAACACTAATTTCATCTCAATTATAAGCTTAACTATTTATCCCATTGAATCACTTAGGATACTCAAGGATACATGATCATCATCATTCACATGAATACGACGCCAATGCCTCATCCCAGATGTGGTCTTACATGGGGTCACCTCTAGATGCCGATGCCATATCCCAGATATAGTCTCATACGGGAATTCATCTCAATTGTCAATGACATATCCCAGATATGGTCTTATACGATCTTCCTATTTGATGCTGATGCAATATCTCAGATATGGTCTTATACAGGATCTCAATTTGGTGCCGAGGCCATGTCCCAGACATGGTCTTATACGGGGCCTTACCCATCTCAAGTCTTGTGGACATTATTCTCTCATTTATTAAAGTCCAGCCGGGACTTCAACATCACAATTCTCATTATTTTTCCTATTCAACATCATTACTCTAATTCATAGAAATATTATACATTTTCACGAATATCAACATTTTAAATCGTACGAGCATGATATTGAACTTATTACACACAAACTTACCTCGATTTCAAAATAGGCCAAATTGCCGATCTAGTCCGATACCTTGCCCTTTCCTCGGTCAAGGTTAATTCTTTGTTCTTCTTGATCTATAATAACAATTTAGCTCATTTAATTATCACATTAATCAATACACTTCAATAATCATACTTTGGCAAAATCACTATTTTTCCCTTAAACTTACGCAAAATGACCATTTTACCCCTAGGCTCGTAAATCAATTCTAATCAAATTTCTTTCTTTAACGAGCCTAGGTGAACATTTATTTCTCTTATGGAAACCCTCAATACTCATTATTACACACATTTAACACCTATTTTATAACCTTTTCAAAAAGGTCCTTTTAGGTGCTTTCATGGTAACACCCTTCACAAAAGTTGTTTATCTAACAACTAAGACTCATTTTCTTCCATAAAAATGCAGCAAAAAACTTAGATGGTCACATGGAAAGACTCTAAACTTTCAACCATTTTGCAAAATAGTCCCCTCTTTAGCTAGCTTAAGCTTTAGGGGTTCCAAAAGTACAAATATTATCAAGAAATGATCATCAAATCACTTACTTGTAAGGAGAAGAGCTTGCTAAAATTTTTGAGCTTTCAAACTCTTATTTTCTACTAATTTTCAATGGAGGAGAAGAGAAGAAAAGATGATATCTTTTCTTTCTTTATTTTATTATAAAACATCAATTTAGTCCACCTAATTTCAACCACTTTGACCAATTTGACATTGTTTGTCTCCTATGGCCGGCCACCCTATCTCTAGGGGTCTAATTGCACTTTAAGGGCCTCCAATTAAAATTCTATGGCTTTTAGACACCTCTAGCTTGTAAAATGAAACTTTTGCACTTTATGCGATTTAGTCCTTTTTCGCAATTAAGCGTGCAATCGCTAAAATTAAAGCACCAAAATTTTCATGCACCTATATAATCATGCTTTAACTCATATATTAATACAAAAATAATTTTCTCCGACCTCAAATTAATGGTTTCGAAACCACTGTTCCGACTAGCCCCTAAATCGGGCTGTTACAAATAGTGAGTCCTATTGCTAAAACCCTAGTATGATAAGAATGATAAACATGTTGTTATCTTATTCTCTAATTAAATTATTTAGTTGGCTAGTCAGGATTGGACAAAGTTTCTGAAAATGAAAAGACATGAATTTAAGATGAGAGAGAAAACTATTAGTCACGGGTAACGAAGGAAGGTTAGTGGAGGGAAATAAGCTTGTCCACTAAGTTTTCCTTTTGTATGCACGCATATAAAGCCAACCTTAGTTGTATACTTTCTCTCAAAATTCATACTTCCTTTCAGCAATTCTCTCTGCATTTTCTGGGGAAAGCGTTAGAGCCAAGGCCTGTTTGAAGGATTAAAGATCCTTATCATCAGCTAACTCCACCGTCATGAAACTTGGTAAATAACGATTAAACTCTAGTTGTTTTCATGATTATTTACGGGACTTTAAGGTTTCATGCTTTAGGGATAGACTAAAGATTATGTAACGCCCCAAAAATCTCTTATATATTTATTTTCGTATGTTTGTGACACAAATATCTGTCAGCTTTAGTGGTTTTGTGTTCTGGGAGTGTTTGGGAGGTCCCAAGTTCAAGCCTTAGCTTGGGAAAAAAAAATTTTTAATTGAGAAAACCCCGATCTTTAGCCAGTAGGCTTATAAATAAATATTGGAAAAACATGTCAGAATAGGCCTGCTGGTCTGGTGGTTAAGTGGAGTGTCAATATGCTGGGGGTCTTGATTTCGAGTCCTGGCGATGCAGGGGAGTGTTTTGTTTTGCTTGATGCCGTGTAAGTGTTTTTGTTCCAGTAGAATTCTGATGCTAGTGGGCAATTGGAGTGTTTGAGGAGTGTGGGGTTGTTGTGGCCAAATTTGTGGAGGATATTGTGGAGAAGTTTTAGGGATAGGTTTAGTGTTGGTGCCGAATTTGAATTACCCTTTTTACTCAAAATTTCGACAGGGGTGTTGTTTTCTCCTCATTTTATTTGTTTTTTTCTGCCGAAGTGTGCTTCCCCAAACTCCTCCCTCTGCTGTCGATTTTCTTTTCTACTTTTTGTCACTACTGTTTTGTTATGTTTGGGTTGTTTACTCACCTCAATTTCTTCCTTTTCCCCTAAAACCTAGCCGAATTCTTGTTCCTTCTCCACTATAGATTTTCAGGTTTCTCTCTGAAAAGGGAGAATTGGCATTGGTTCTTCTCTATTTCCTTGGCCGAATACTTGATTTCCCCTCATTCTCCCTTTTCTGTCAATTTCTCTCTTTAGCAATTATTCTTGTTCAACGTGAGCTGCTTTCGAGTGGTAAGTCTTTTGGTAAGGGAGGAAAGTTATGCTTCAAATGTTTTGAGAGAAGTTGTTATTTGTTAATTTGTTAAGTTCCTAACATTCAGTTATGTCGAATTATGTTTGGCAGCAACAAATCGTAACAAACTAGGTTTACCTTCGGAATCGTAGGCTACAGCCTTTGGAGCGGTAGGGGTAAGCGACATTATTGGTGTTTGATTGTTGTTGTTGTAATGGTATTCGTTTAAGCTCGACTGATTTTGGGTCTTGGAATTTTCGTTGTTTAGGTGCTTTTTGTCTCAGGAGTGGTTGCGTACCAAAAAAATCATATCAGGTGTGTAAACACAACTCTGCAAATGGAAATCAGTGAAAAGCTGAAAAGTGAGACTGTCGACACCACACGGGCGTGTGGCCGCCCGTGTGGCAGGCCGTGTGACCGAACACGGGCGTGTGGCCAACGAGGCAAGCCGTGTGCGACGCATGGGCCGGGCCGAATTGGGCTGTATGGGCCACACGAGTGTGTGGGCCCACACGGGCGTGTGGGGTTATTGGGCCAGGCCGTGTGATCCACACGGCCAAGGCCATTTTCGGCCGTGCGGGCCACATGGACGTGTGGGCCCACATGGGCCGCAACATGGGCATGTGGACCCACACGGGCCGCAACATGGGCATGTGGACCCAAATTCACTGTTTGACTGCTAAGGTTGCACGGGTCGCCCGCGTCGACTATGGACCTACTGTAGGGTCGGTAAGATTACCAAGATCCCTAATTGATTGAATGACTGTTATATCCATGTACTTTATATATATACATGTACGACTATATTTTGAGCATGCTGTTAAAACTATACTGAATACATATATGATACCATGATTTGGCATGACATGATTGTATGATGCATTGCATGGGGATGGGTTTATATGGATCGGAGGAAATGTATTGAAAGGCTTCGAGCTTAACTTACTGGCAGCTTAGCTGTAAACTACTATTTAGTGCCGCATTCGGTGCTTTTTGGAGTGTAGGGATGGGTGGGTTGATTATATCCCCACATGGAGTGTAGGGTTAGACGGAGATGGAGTGTAGAGGTTGGCTGGGTAGGACTTGTATACTGCATATTTTGATACTATACTGATTACATAATATCAGAATGGGCCAAGGCCCAAATGCATGATCCTACTGTCTTGAGATGGGCTAAAGCCCAAACTCTTATCACATCGATTACGAAAAGGGCTTAGGCCCGCATCGTGATTGCCTTACATGCGTATGTTTGTTCTATATGGGATTACACACCGAGCTTTTGAAAACTCACCCTTCATTTTTAAGCATGCATGTAATCCCCAAACATAGGCGGATCGGTCTTGTGGAGGACTCAAGCAGTGGCCACACGACCCATTTCGTTCTATTTTAGTACTTAATTATAATTTTGATTTTATTTTGGGGTGATTTACTGTAATAATGGCCTCTTTGGATTTTCATGGTTAATTTGGGATTTTTATTGTTTCAATTTACAACTACTAGAAGTTGGAATGATCGAGTTTTCAAAAAGAATCAAACGTTTTAACAAATACGCAAACTATTTTAAAAACTTCCGCGATAAGTGACATTTTGAAAGCTTTCGACTGATTAATTAACACCATTTTAGAATTAATAGGTAATAATGAAACGATTCTAAACAGAAAATGTTTTAAGAAAAGTTACGGTATTCCAACACAAGTTACGGTTTTTAAACACACTATCATGTGACACCATTAGATTCGGCCATAACGTCTAAGCCGGGTTTGGGGTGTTATAGATTAAGGGAAGAAAACTTCTAGATTCTGGGTTTCTTGATTAAGTGTTCTTGAAAGCTTGTTTAGTTCTTCTGGAAAATATGATATGATGAGTTAACTATTTATGCTATAACTCAAGAAACTTCCGAAAGCTGTAACATCCTAAAATAGGGCCTATGCATTTTCGGTTTAATTGTATGAAGTGACATGTTTTAAGTATTATGAATAAATTTTGAATATTTTTGGAAACCCGGAAATGAGTGAAAATAAGTTAGAAATGAACATTTTGGAAACTTTGAAAATGTATGGAAATGTTAAGTTTAAAAATGGAAGGTGAACATTTTTGGAAACTAGGAAATGTAAGGAAAATGAAAAGTGAACATTTTTGGAAACTTGGAAATGTAAGGAAATGTCAAGTTTACAGAGCCGATCGAAAATTTTTGGAAACTTAGAAATGACCTAGAAATGACGAGTTTTAAGGTTTAAAAGGGGAAATTAAGGCAAGGTGGCCTTAAAAGAAAAAGTTTGTGAAATTTGACACACAAACAGGCTTGGAAAAGTGGTGCGAAGATGCCACTTAGGGCCTATGGAAATGGCGCCATATGCAAGAGGAATGGGCACGAGTTCGAGTCACTTGGGAAGCAAATAAAGGAGGTTTTATTTTTGCTTCCAGAAGACTGAGGTGGACGGCACATGCTTCTAGAAAGGAGGTGTTTTATTTTCATAAATATTCGATTAAAAGGGTGATAAATAAAGGATTTTTTTAAATTGGATTATTTTGAAGAGATAAATGTTGGATTTAAGCTCTTTTATTTATGATAATTAAAGGATAAAGTTATCGATAGAGGAGTGGTGGCCAAGTAAGGGACTCCTTAGATGATAATTTCGGCTATAAAAGGAAAAGAGAGGCCATTCTGCATTATTTTTGTTCTTTGAAAGCCTCTGCGAATTCTCTTCACCAAATCTTCTTCTTCTTTTATTTTTGCCAAGCCGAAATACCTTGTGATCTAGCTGAATCCTCCATCTTTATTCTTCCTTCTCTTTTCTTTCTAATCCCTCCAAAAGCCGAAAGTTGTGAGATCATCATCTAGCCATAGCCGAATCTCTGAAGGTTGAAGTGAAGGTGCAATCGATTTCTTCAAGTAAGGGTAAGATCTCATTCTTTTCATCCCTTTTTCTTAAGATTTGTCGAAATCTAGGACTAACCCCATTAATATCTTGTTGCCAAAACTTTGAAGAGATCTTTCGGGATTTACTAAGTGTCGACTATAAGGAAGGAGAAGTTCTTTTCCGAAGGTACACCATAGGCCACGTGTTCCCTAGTTATTCGGTGAGTTTCGGGATTTAAAATCCACAAGGTAAGTGTCTATAGTATTCGGCCAAGGCCATGTTTGGTAAATATATGTGTTCATTAATTATTCAAAAGCCGAAAACTAACCAAGTTAATTGATTCAATGCTTGGCGAATGCAAGAAGAGTATAGCAGAGATTTCAAGACTTGATTCTTAAGTCAAACGGCAACAAGGTAAGTTTAAGTATACTAATCCTACTAGGATTTGGATTTATGGCGAATGGCTTTTTATTAAAGTAGTAGGTGATTAATCAAATGTAGGGATTAAGGATCTAAGCATTAGATCAAGCTTTTCGGATTTCAAGACCCTTTCGGTAAGTATGATAAGTTGTGGATATTTGGTTAAGAATTCGTATATTGATGATTAAATTGATTGTTCGATTAAGTGTGTTGATGGAGGCGAATACCATTCAAGAAGGGAAAGGGAAGGTCCCTATCCCGAAGTTTAAGAAGAGATCTGTCTCGGCGATTAGGGATTGGCCACCGGGTGTGGACCAAATACGTAAACAAGAAAGTAGGCAAATAGCCGTAGTATCGCCTAGTGATAGCATCGATGATCGAAAGCATAGTTCTCCAAGTGATCTGGTGTGTGATTAACCCACCGTTTTCGGGTATATGATATGTATGTGAAATGTGTATGTGTTATGAATGTGCTAACTAGTGCGAAGGGAAATTGTGATAAGGTTACCCTCAAGGGGTATGTCGATAATCCGGTAAGTACCAAACTCGATGATAGGTGATTATTAATATGAATATGTGATAATATGCTTGATGAACATGCTCATGCATCATTACATTGTATCATTATTTTATGTGGCATGTGCATGGGTGGGATATGATATGAAAGAAGGTGCGGGTGTACTTCGAGTGCGTGGTTTGATGTTAGCCTTGAGCTACATCGTGGATTGACGTTGATCGAGGTCACGTTGTGGATTAATTGCGATTTAGTTCGCGTGGCTTGATGAGTGGCTATGTGCCTCATCGTGGTTGATATCGGCTATGTGCCATATCGTGGTTGATGAGTGACTATGTGTCCCATCGTGGTTTTGGTGTTAGCTACGGCTACATCGTGGATTGGCGCTGACTGAGGTCGCGTTGTGGACTATTGTGCTTAATTGCACATGGACGGCAGTGATTGCCTTTGGAGTGAAAAGGAGAGGTGATTTGATAATCCCCGGTGTGTGGTAGGTCGGATAAGGAGGTGTGTAGCGGATGGACCCTAGGTTTGGGTTGGGCTTCATAATTGCATGATTTCGTATGTGAACATATATGGAAATGGGCCAAGCCCAATATGATATGTGGATTAATGTGGAAATGGGTAAAGCCCGGTATATGAATGTGGATCGGTGTGGAAATGGGCTAAGCCCGGTATGTGGAAATTATGTGGTTAACTACCCTATTAGATGAATGTGATATGAATATGGGCCAAGCCAAAATGTGATAACATGTGAATTTGATAATTGATATCCGATATATGAGTTAATATGTGGTTAACATGTGGGTGGAATTCAGTGGACTAATTACACATCGAGTCCAGTATGACTCACCCAATTTTTATTAAACATCGCAGGTGATCGTGATTTTTGGACCGGGTTGGAGTGGATACAAAGGTGGCCATGCGACGCGATTTCCATGCGAGAAAGATATTTTAATTAATTAAGTAGTTATATTTTTAGTATTTTGATTAAGTGTTTATTGTAATAAGGCCCATTAAAGTGATTGAACATTTTTATTATGTTTAAGCTAGATGACCATTAAATTATTATTGGGAAGTGCTTTTAATTTTGGCAACTTATATTTTAAAAGCTTATAATAAAGTTTTAATTTGGATATTTTTATCAAGCTTATATTATTTAGAATTTTTAATTGGACATGGTTTTCAAATGACAAAATTTTTAATGTTTTTCCCAAAAGTGAAATCAGTCTTCAAACGTTTTTCCGCAGTGGCATTTCAAATTCGGTCGTATCGAATGGGTCGGGTTTGGGGTGTTTCAAAAGCTCTCGAGACAAGGGCAAGGGACTTGCTGTTTAGTCTCTGTTGCATCTTCTGGTGAATTTCTTCATACCCTGTGTGCATGTTGTACAATTCTGGTTCAAGGTAAGTTTACCTGTCTGGTGATAAATCTGGCTTTGCATGTCTAAGTAAGAAATGAAAGGGCCTTACCTCGCGCTAAGTCATTACCCACTTTACTCTGAAAAAGGAACCATATGGCTAGAACAAAAAAGTGAATTCATGGCGTTGCCTTCATTGCAAAAAGCATTGAACTGAAAGATCGCAATACATGAATGATGTTATGTAGCCTCTGGTAAGGCAAGCATAATGCAAACCAGATTGGAAAAGCGTAATAGAGGAAAAAGGAACGAACGAACGATACAATCTCTAAACACGGACTAGGGTTTTTCGCTAGCATGAAGGAGGTTGTCTATACGAATGCATAGGCGTAGTGTATGTGTAACACCCCTTACCCATGCCCGAAGCCGGGATCGGGTTTGAGGCATTACCTAACTAATCTCACTTGACATCTTAAATGGGCTATAAATTTCGCATAAACCCTTCTCTTGCTCAATCTTCGGCCTACGGGGCCCTAAACATACCTCCGAGAGGTCTTGGAACTCATCCGAAAGCTTTCGCAAACTTGGAAAACTTTTCTTCAAAACAGGGGCCACACGCTCGTGTTGGTCTAGGGACACGGCCATGTGCCCCTAAGACATGCCCGTGTATTCCACCCGTGGTCGATCCTGACTAAATTCACACGGCCGAACACACTCCCGTGTCCCTGGCCCGTGTCCCTCACACGGCCTCGACACGCCCGTGTCTTAGCCCGTGTGCCAAAACCTTGGCATTCTGACTATGACATCATCATTTCACTAAGGTCACACGGCCAAGGCACATGCCCGTGTCTTTAGCCCGTGTGTCGAATTAAATTCCACATTTAAGGTGAAGACTTCACACGGCCTGGGCACACGCCTATGTCCTAGGTCGTGCCTTCCACACGGCGGTGACACACGGCCGTGTCTCTGCCCGTGGAGCATACTGACCTAAAATTCAAGCATGCAAGGGGACACACGGTCGATCCACACGCCCATAGGGCTGACCATGTGTCACACACGGCATAGACACACGCCCGTGTGTCTACCCGTGTGGACAATTAGATGGCTATCTACCAAGCCCTTTGCCACCCTACATTGCACACATACATACACCAATTCAATTCAACATAGTTCATAACCCAAAGGCATATCTAAGTACTCAATTCAACATCCATACAGAAGGGCATGCACTTCAAGAAAATCACTTTCATTAAGCATAAGAGTTTGCCAAGTATCAGCCTAACTTAATAGACCATTACAAAAAGACTTTAATGCCTTACAAAGCCAACACTTTGGCCAACAATTACGACCTAACAAAATACTCGAGTCCTATACATGCCATACTCAAAATAAGTCTAAATTTTTATACCAAAGTGATGTCAATAGTGTGATTTCCGAACTCCTACGTCCACGTTCCTCGAGTTATCTTGGCAATACTACAAGGAAAAAGGGCAATAAAAGGGGTAAGCATAAAGCTTAGTAAGTTTGCATGGAAATAAATAGCAACAATAAGCTCATAATATAATCCATCCATGGCATTAACTAACCATACACAAGTCATAGGCTTCTTGCCATACTTACTCACACTTGCCCTTATTTAGCACATACCATGCCACATCTCGTAATCTTTTCTTCGTGACTCATTCACGAGTACATGTATTCATTCATTCACATGACTTTAGTACAAATCTCATTTCTACTTCTAAACTCATCTACTTCTCCCTTTAAGCACTAGGGCTAGTCGAAGACGCATATTCATCGTCATTGATATAGGTACGAAGCCAATGCCACATCCCCAGGGTGGTCTTACATGGAGTCACCTCTAAATGCCAATGCCATATCCCAGATAAGGTCTTAAATGGACTTTTACATCAAGTATCGATACCATATCCCGGATATGGTCTTATACAATTCTCATATTCATTACCGAGGCCATATCCCGGATATGGTCTTATACAGGATCTCAACTCGGTGTCGAGGCCATGTCCCGGACATGGTCTTATACGGGACCTTATCTATTTCATATCTCGATGATAGCTTTTTCATATTCATTATAGTCCGCTAGGACTTCAACATCATATTCAACATTAATCACTCAATTTAGTAGAGTATCATGCATCAATATGATACCAAGCATTCTCAATTATGCTAACATGAATGTTGCATTAATCACATACAAACTTACCTCGATTTCAAAATGAGCTAACTCGTCGGTTTAGTCCAAGACTTTATTCTTTCCCCGATCGAGGCGGATTCTCGGTTCTTCTTGCTCTATAATAGCAATTTATCTCATTTTAATCACCACATTAATAAAATCATTTCAATAATCATGCTTAGGCAAAATTACTATTTTGCCCCTAGACTTTGGCAAAATGACCATTTTGCCCCTAGGCTCAGAAATTAATTCTAATCACATTTCCACTTTCAACAAGCCTAGGTGAACATTTAATACTCTTATAGCTATCATCAAAACTCAACATTTCACATAATTACTACAAATTTGTAACCTTTTCATCAAGGTCCAATTAGGTGTTTTCAAGACAACACATTTCACAAAAGTTGTTCATCTAACAACTAAGACTCATTTTCTTCCAAAAAATGCAGAAAATAACAATGAAAGCTCTCATGGCAACTCTTTAAACATTTCACCATAATGCAATATAATCCCCTCTTTAGAAAGCTTAAGCTCTAGGGATCTCAAAAGTACAACTATCATAAAGAAAAATCATCAAAATCACTTACTAGAATGAAGGAGAGCTTGCTGAAAATTTGAGTTTTCAAAACCCCTATTTTGCTTGGAAATTTTGGTGGAGAAAGATGGAAAGAAAGGTGATATCTTCTCTTTCTTTATTCTAATATTAAACTAGTCAAATTAGTCACCAACTACTACTAACTTTGACCAAATTTTTGTCCATCTTTGTCTCCCATGATAGCCTATGGCCGGCCAAGCATTTACAAGGGGCTAAATTGCCTTTTAAAGACCTCAAATTTACAATCTATGACTATTTGATACCTTTAGCTTATAGAATGGAACTTTTGCACTTTATGCGATTTAGTCCTTTTTCGCGATTAAACATGAAACCGCTAAAATTAAAGTACCAAAATTCTCATGTACTTATACAATCATATACTAATTTATAAAATCACATGAAAATAACTTTCTCTAATCTCGGGTTAGTGATCCCGAGATCACTGTTCTGACTAGCCCCTAAATCGGGCTGCGTATGCGCCAAAATGAGCCTTATTATGTTATAGTCTATGTAAGTTCAGTATTTGTCTATAACACCCCTAACCCATCTTCATCGTCAGATTAGGGTTACAGAGCATTACTGTACAAAACAGAACCTTAAATTCAAAACAGAACAAATAATCCAACTTAAGCATAAATTCTAATATCTCATTCCAATCATACCAAACATACACATTTAGGCTTTAAATCGAGCTTTCAGGGCCCTAAAAATAATTTAAAAGCAATCAGGGATCAATTTCAATAAATTAGAAAATTTTGAGAAAAACATGAAAAATTGTGAAAACAGGGGTCACACAGCCATGTGCCATAGCCCAGACCGTGTGGACATTCGAAGTAAAGACGCACAGCCATGTCTCAGCCAGTGTGTCCGCTTATGTGTGTATTTGAAATAGGGCCACACAGCCGTGTCGCAAGCCGTGTGCCATACCATGTAACAAACTATTTTGAGACACACGACTGTGTCGTAGGCTGTGTTTCAGACCTTGTGAAACCTGCACTTATAAATAACACACGGTCGTGTGACAGTCCGTGTCCCATGCCGTGTGCTCCCAAATTTACCCCTAAAACAAGCCAAATTAATACCAAACCTTGCCCAACAAGATACACCATTTACACACATTCAATTGACCAAAACACTCTCTAATAACACTCAAAACATACCACATTAATCCACCTATAAGTTCTAACCAATATGCCATTCAAAGGCACCATAATTCACACCAATTCATTTCATTTAAAAACATATTGTACCTTAAACATTTATCACCAAAACCACAGATCACATAACCATTTCCACTACATATAAACATGCCTCAAACCATATATTACCATGCACTTAAAAATGACCAAAAACCACAAACTTGCCAAAACATTACAAGTCCAAACAAATATGTACACAAAAGGCATAATCACACAAATATGTCCAAATAGCATTTTCAAGAACTCTCATTACATATAAGCCCTATACATGCAATTTATAACCATAGCCAAAATGACCAAAAGCTACCAAATTGTTTGTTGGATCGTATGATAAGACTTTGACAAGATTCCAACCGATTCGAGCTTCTAATGATCTACTAAACAAAGGAAACACAACAACGTAAGTAAGATATGTTTAGTAAGTTCATTAAAGAGAAACTTAAACTTACCAAAGACAATTTCATGATTAACCATTCAAGCATTGTTTAATCCCTATATGCACATTTCCTTATAAATACACCACCATATAAGTTAGCATGTAATTGCATACTTAAAAACAAGATAATCATAGTAGGTAACATACTATATACAAAGTCTCAATGTATAAACCATTATCACACAATCAAACATCTTTCATTTTAACTCCAAAAGTACATAACCATTCAAAATCACATACAAACCTTTGCATAATTGCTCATTCCATAGTTTCCTTTTCAAATACAACATTTCCATTTATTATCCATTACGGATAACTTCCTTTTCAACCTTTTCATTTGTTATCCATTACGGATAACTTCCTTTTCAACCTTTCCATTTGTTCAGAAATACCAAATATGTTGCCATGGTGTCTTTCAACCTTGGTCTTTTCCTTTTCAAGTATAGTACTATGATATATTTCATTCACGGTCCATTCCCTTTTCTCAATCAAACAATTTTAAACTAAATTACATATATTATAAAGATATCAATGAATTCCATAATTTCAAATGTAACATTTTAAAATAAATTGTGAACTTACATCAACAAAACGGTTGTAAAAACGAATCCAAAAACTAATTTGACACCTTAGTTTTTCCTCGGTCTAGTTCCGGTTGACTCGTTTCTTGATCTAAATAATAATCCAGCTCAATTATTACAATTCTAGCACTCAAAAAAGTAATTTTATGAAATTAAACCCTTCCATTATTAATTTACATATTTACCCCAAATATTTATCTTTTCACAATTTAGTCCTTAAACCCTTTACTTGCAGTTTCACCATTTTTAAACCAAAACCATGCTAACCGGTTTTTACTAGAAGTTCAATACAGCCCATATTTACTAAAATTTCACATTAATACCAATGGGTTTACACTTTCAACAATTTAATCCCTAATATTCAAAATCAATAAAAATATCATAACAAAAATAAGCTCATTCATAAACCAAACTTAATATTCCTTCAATAAATTTCACAAACACAACAAATTCATTCATGGAAAATCCCTCAACCTTTAACAGTTTTGCAAATTAACCCCTAGGCTAAGTATATTAAGCTAAAACGAGCTCAAAACATAAAAATCATTAAAAACGAGTCATAAAATCTTACCATGCAATGAATTAAGCCCTAGCCGAACTTCAAACTTCTCCTTTCATGGAGATTTCAGTTGAAACAAAATAAAAGAAAGAAGATGATAGTCTTTTGTTTATTTGTTTTGTATTTATTTAACTAATTACTAGTTTACCCTTACTAATTTAACTTAAAATTCACCATAACCTTGTCCATTATTGTCCACTAACAATATGTATGGCATATTTACCAAATAATTCCATTGGTTTATATTTCTAAGGCCATTTAATCCATTTTACAATTAGAAACCCACTTTTACATCTTTCACAATTTGATCATTTTTACCTAATTAACCATTTAAACTTCAAAATTTCTTAACGAAAATTTAATACGACCTTAAAATAACCCTATAGACCTTAAATAAATATTAAAATATATACTCACTCGTCAGAATCGTGGTCCCGAAACCACTATTTCCAACACCACTAGAATTGGGATGTTACATCGCCAATAGGCGAGCTATATGAAACCAGTTTGTGGGGTGTCTTCGCCAACGGGCGAATTGTATGTCCCACTGTGTTGGGAAGAGCCCTTCTGTCTGTGTAACAAATAGATATTCTAATGTTCACTTTGGAACTTACTAAGTTCTATGAACTTACTCCGTTTATCTTCCTTTTTTAGGACCACCGAAGAAGTAAAGGAACTCTCAAGGACTACGCCAGAGGATACACACTGTGTAAAGCTTATAGTGATTTTGTATTATGCATGAAAAATGAGGGTGGCGTCAAGGCTTGAAATTTGAAGAACAATATTTTGTAACTAAATTTGTATTCTCCAAATTGTGCTCTTTCCTTAAATCCAAAATGAAGTTTTATGTTTTAAAAGTGTTTGGGCCCTTAAGCTTAAATGTTTTAAATATTACTGTTGTAGCAAATACCTATCTGCTTTTGTAAACCTGAGGTTCTGCCAATTACACTGAAAGGAAAAGACTTTAAGACTATAAGGCATCATTCCTGGAACCTCTTTAAGGGTCGGGAATTGGGCGTTATAATTACCATCAATCAAACTTATGATTATTTTTTTAGGGATAAATCTCAAAATTATATATGAACTTTGATTTAATGTATAATTGTATATCTGAACTATAATTTGGTGCAATTAAATACGCGAAACTCTAATTGTGGTTCAAATGTATACGTGAAACTTTAATTTTGATTTAATCATATACATTTAAATAAATAAATACATCAATTTATTTTTATATTGGATAAATATAATTATTTATGTATGCAACATATAAACATAAAATGATATTATATCAATAATCGTGTTAATAATTTACAAGAATTGGATCAAATCAAAATTTCATGTACAAAATTGCACAAAATCAAAGTTCATGTATACAATTGCACATTAAACCATAATTCATGTATAATTTTAGGATTTTCCCCTTTTCCTACAATTGAATTGTTAAACTTCAATTTAATTATTTATTTTTAAATATTATTTCCATTTTTTATTGGATTGCTTTAATTTTTTTTTTTTTAAATTAACAATTTGTGTCTTTCATTACATTTTTTATAAGTTATCACTAATCCAATGAAGTAAGTGAATGAAGCTTTTTATTTATACCTCAATGATCAAGATCCAAGCCCTATCAATAATAATCCCTTCCCCTAAAAAGTTGTGATGTACAAAGAATTTTTTTTAATATACACTTTAATTTAATTAATTGTGTTTTAATATTGTTTTCGTTATTGTTATTGTTTTCTATAAATATATTATACAATACATACTTTCATTAGTATTGGAAAGCTTTTATATGAATATAGTATAAGCTCGACCCCGCATGTTATATTTCTAGTTATATATATTTAAAAGATGTTATTTTTAATAATTTTAATACTTATATATTTACAAATTTGTATTTTTTCTTTTATAGTCAAGTGATTTGACAGAATACCACAATTATGAATAACATTTTCCTTAGATGATTAGTTGCGGTAAGAATTTCATCTCTATATAATATAAATTAAATTAAGTACTAAATTAATAAATTAATAATTATAAAAGTAATTGATTAAATATTGAAGGTTAATTATCATAATAGAAGAGAATAAAAAATGAGAAAAAAATAAAAAATTATTATAAAATAAAAAGACAGAAAGTAAAGAACAAAGAAAATAAAAGAGCAAAAGAAAGATTGTATTTTATTGATCAATCGGGATATTTACAAAACTTCTCTAAAGTCTCTATTTATAGGCATAAGTATAAATGAAGTAGAGATCTACTTCTAATGACTATTAGAATTTAAAGTACATCAAAACTTATCTTGATGGACACCCACTTAATAAGATATTCATAACACTCCCCCTTGGATGTTTATTGGTAGATAATGTATCTCGTTAAAACCTTACTAAGATAAAAACCCTGTGGGAAAAAAATCCTAGTGAAGGAAAAAGAGTACACATATCTATAATACGCATAATATGCTGCCTCATTAAAAACCTTACCAGGAAAATCCGATGGGACAAAACCTCGGCTAAGGGAAAAAGAGTATAGCACATATTTATTCCCCCTCATGAAAACATCACATACTTTCTCATATTCTACATATTAAATCTTGAATACTAGTCTTTCAAATGACTATTTGAATGTATTTGCTAACCATTTATATCACCATTCTTTTGAAAGTCATGAGCAATGGGAAATTTTGGGAAAATATATTTTGATCTCTTCAGAAATTTCAACAATAATCATAACAAACTTTAATCATGATCCCTCTATAAAAATACAAATAGGTATTTTGGATCATTTTATAATCATCTTTCAACTACTATTGATTAAGTCAAATTTACCACACATGTTCAATTATTTCAATTCATATAAATGAACAATTTCCCGATAATTTCAATATGCTTCTAGCATTCTAAATCCTTAAAGGATTTTAACATAAACTTTATTATATAGTGATTCATAAAAGGTTGTACCAACAACCATTAGACGCAAGTTAAATCTTTTATGAATTGTCAGTTTAATAATATATCTAAAGGTTATTGCATCCACCAAAAAAGAATATTATATCTTTTCATAATCAATGTCAGGGCTTAGCGAAAAACTTCATATTTTTATTCCACTTTTGTAAAACTTCTTCATTTGTACCCCACTAGCTTTATACCTTTAGGTATTTGGACTACTGGTCCAAAAACTCCACAAATTTAATTGTACTTGAGTTGTGTCTTTCTATTTTGACCAATTTATTCCATGTCTATATTGCTCAATAGATTTATTCAATATCCTCCTTTTATTTCATTATTTCAACAATAATATTGCATGCAAAACCGTTGTTGACCACTTTTATTATCGGTTCGACATTTTCTCGAATTGACATAACTTATCAAGATATCTTATTTTCACTATTTTAATGTTAAGTTTCAGGTACCTGAATCTCTTCTGAAGTTTTACTTATTAGTTATGTCTTGGGTCTCTTCTAGAGCACCAGGCTTCACTATATGACCATCTAGATTTTATTATTTTCTTTTATAAGAATTTTCATATTTGGAACTTGTAATGAGTTATCCTTATTGAACTTCTGGTTCAAATTACTCTCCACCCTAACTCATTACAAGTTATTATTTCTCTCCCCCTAATGTCGGGAAAACTATCGAATCAAAATAGTAATAACAAATCATATCATAATTGAATCTCCAATACATTCAAAACATCTAATACTACAAGGAGACTTGTAATTAATATATATTCCCAACTTTCTTTGAGGATTCACTCATCTTTGTGCATTGTGGTGGAGCAATTGGAACGTATACGCACATACAAAAATTCAAAGATGATAAATATTTAGCTCTTGACTAAAAACCAATTGTAATGGGGAGTATTTATAATTTATTGGCTTGATGTGTACAATACGTAAATCAACATAATCTCATGTTGAAATAGGAAGTTTAGTTCTCATAAGTAATGGTTTAGATATTAATCAAATGAGTTCAATCAATAATTTCTCTAAACCATTATGCCCATAAATAACAAGCTTTTATGAAAGTTTTCAAACTCAATCAATAAAAGACTGAGATATAAACTCATCAGCATTAGCAAGATGAATTGTCTTAATTGCATAATTTGAAATTAATTATTTAAACAAGCAATCTTACAAATGACAGGTGGCAAATTGATAACACATGTGATTATTTTGTAGATGCATCTACCAGGAATAATATAATATCAAAATCATCCACATAGTGGATGAATGAACCCATATTCACTTCAGAAATGTAAGACATTAAATCTCAACTTTAGCTAGTGAGTTTCTAATAAGCAATTTTCATTGAGAATAAACAAAAAATGAGAATTCTTTAAATTAAAGAATCTTATGGTTCTTTAATGAATGTCCATATGAATTCTCAATTAATTTTCACATCATATATGATCCAGGATTGTCTAACTGGTCACGCCAAGTAGTAAATGTATTTGTATCAATAAACTTCCGGTTTACTTTAATATGCATTTCAATTGTACTAAATTGTAATAAATTGGTACTTTTACTATCATTCCTTTTATTTTGTATCCATGTATAAGTACTATTATGACATTTACTACTGGAAATGTCTAAATCAATGTGAAGTCTATAATGAAACTAAGTCAATAAATATAATTTCCAAATAATTATATGCAATAATCGCTTCAGGGAATATGCTAAAATCTTTAAATATCCAAAAAAAATTATTAGTAGAAAACTTTGAGAGTGGATCTTATTTTCCAGGTGTACAACAGGTACATAACCAATGACTTTTCATACATAAGTTTTCTCTCTCGCAAGTTCTCATCAGTAATATTTTTCCATGTAATTTTAATTGAGAACTTATTCTGAATACTGTAGAGTTATACTCACATTTAAAAAAAAACTTGCAACTTCAGGTGCATCCAACCATAACAAGCTTTAGATAGAATTATTATATTCTATTGTTCATAAGTAGATCTTTCACAATCAAATATTTTACTTTCAACCCCTTAATGGGGATGATGACAAAAGAAGATCACAAAGATAGTCATAGTCAATTCAATTTATAACAAGAGTAATAATTATAAATCAATAATCCAATCCTCTTTTGATTCATATGAAATATAACATTTTAATCATTCACAATCTCAATATGAGATCCATTATGAATATCTTTTAAAACCAATAGATTAATCATCACAAGATATTAATATATTAGCTCTTCTGGAGCTTTCGATTAATTTTGTACTACCAAATATTGGAATAATATTGGTTTTTATTTTCTTTTATGCTTGCGTTTACTTCGGGAAATGCAATAGATTTACTAGGACAAACTTATAAACGTCCCAATATATTCTTTTTTTTTTCATAATCACCATCGCAAACATGCGTAGATTTCAAATCAAAATGTATCTATTCATGTTGTCATGATTAGTCTCCAATTATAATAAACATGATATAATAAATATATCATAGTAAAATATACCTGAGATTCTTTAACATCATTGTTATGACCCTGGCTATTATCACGAGCACTATTACAAGTAGTAAAATAACTTTATTTGCGTAATAACATTTATAATCTAATAGTAAAAAAAAATCATTTAATAAACAAAATCAAAATTTTTGTGTACGATGCTTGAAAGTTATCCGATACACATTGTACCAAATTTCAATATCACATATATGTTATAAAATCTTATGAATCTCTAATCAAATATTTATAAATTCAATTTAAAAGATATAATACAATAATTTCAAGCATATTTGATAACAATAATTTAATCATAAAAATTTTTGATCATCCAAATATCATACATACTATATTTTAATAAAAGAATCTTAGTTTAAAAGAAACCTTAAAGTAATAATATTTTTTTCATAAAATAATTTAACCAAAAATCAATCAATAAAGGAGAAAAACATATCACGTAAGGATTAAATAAATTTCTTTGCATAAAAGGGCATAAAAAAATTTAGAGATTTATATGTACCTGAGTGATTAAAGGCTCTAATGATTACCCATAGTGCGTAGGCCTCAATTGAAATAGCAGTAGCTCTAGGAGGCAATTGACAACAGTAAATTCTGAGATATTTTTGTGACTTATGGGGAAAAACAATTAAAAGAGAAACGTGCTGATAACGTGTTATAAAATAAAAAGACAGAAAGTAAAGAACAAAGAAAATAAGAGAGCAAAAGAAAGATCGTATTTTATTGATCAATAGGGATATTTACAAAGCTTCTCTAAAGTCTCTATTTATAGGCATAAGAAGTATAAATGAAGTAAATATCTACTTCTAATGACTATTAAAATTTAAAGTACATCAAAACTTATGTTGATATTTATGGACATCCACTTAATAAGATATTCATAACAAAAGTATATATTATTATGAGAATGAAAGAAAAATAAATATATGAGTTGCATTATAATAAGTAGTTAAATACATTTTCGTTTGAATTTGGGAATGATTATTACTCAATAGAATTGACAATTATCAATAAAATTTAAAAAAAAAAAAAAGAGGGCATATTTTGGACACCAAGTATTATGTATTGTTAATATTCAAACTATTTAAAATGATGATTCAAATCCAATAAATAGAATGTTTGAAATTCCAATTCATTAGATATTTACTATACAAGAATATTTTAATTATTTTAAAAAAATAATAATTGCAAAATGAAATGATATCTTAAAATTTCATGTTTGTTTAGTCATTTTGAATGAAGAAGTCAAATATTTTGAATGTTATTTTCATATATTTCTAGTTTTAAATAAGTTTGAGGTGAAGTCTCTTAAAATCGTGTTGGTGTTTGAGATACATATTTGTAATCCTTCAAACTTTGACGGCCAAAAAGGAAAAAGGCAAAACCTCCTACCTCAACTCAACCACCTACTTGGTTGACTTGGTCCTATTCTCAGCTAATTTGCCTGCCTCTCTTTACTGCGCCACGTTTTTTAACTACCCCGTATTTTATGCATTATCTCCCTTTTAAACTTTTCTTTTCTTTTATTTAACTACTCATTTGTTTTTTTCCGGTGCTTTAATTAATAAATACATTTGTCCATTTTTTACCCATTTAAAAATTTAACTAAAATAATCTTACCTAAATTCATTTCAATTCAATTTGATTTTAAAATATTAATTTTTTCCACGATTAATATAGTGAAATGACATTAAATAAATAGTAATTTTTATAAAAATAATAAAAACAAGAGTATATTTTGTGGAATGAAATTAAAATAATGAAATAACAAATATTGCTATAGTGATTATTAAAATGTAAGTAAGGAATGCGAATGTCTTCTCTGGAAATTGCTAGTGTCTCTGAATCTTAGTAGGTCGATGATCAGGAAACCAAAAAAGTAAGGTTTAAAGAAGACTTTGGTACTGTTAATGTTAAAATGCTAAAGGATTCGGATTTGCCGTTAAAGGGTTCGGATTCGCCGACTAAGCTCTCTTGGAAATAGATGCTTCTTGGACAAGGGAATTATAATCAAGAAAAAAGGTTTCGTTCTGCTGGTAATGAAAGTGATGTTAAAAAGACTGTGGTTAATGGCATTCCGGCTATAGAATTTTCATAACTTATTCAACAGATCTTGTTCAAGGATATGGAGACTACAATGGTGTTAAAATTGTTGGGTCGGAATATTGGTTACACAACCTTGTTTAATCGAATTTGTAGTCTATGGCGTCCAACTAAGCCGTTCCACCTAATGGACATCGAAAATGGATATTTTTTTGGCTAAACTACAGTGCATCAAGGATTATAATAAAGCCCTTTCGGCAAGGGCCTTGGATTATATATGGCCAATGTCTCATTGTTCAGCCATGGACAAAGTTTTTCAATCCTAAAAAACCTTACCTGAGTATGGTTTTGGATTGAATTAGATTGCCGGGCTCCCCGGATTCATGTATAAACGGAGAATTCTAAAAGAAGTTTGAGGCTTGGTGGGCAAGGTGGTCAAGCTTAACCTTAATACTGACTGCAAAACTAGAGGCCGTTTTGCTAGAATGGCTGAATGGATCTTGATAAACCTTTTGTTGAAACCATTTTTTAATTTGAAAAAGGGGATCGACTTTAAAAACGAAAATGGAGTCGCCACCAATCTTTTTTCGAGTTGTGATCGGGTCACCTTGAAATTGATCATTTTAATAAAAAAACATTTTGATTTATTAAAACAATGATTTTGGTCTACAAAATTCGAGAAAACGGGTTCGGGAGTCGGTTACGCACGAAGAAGGATTAGCACCCTCGTAACGCCCAAAATTGGTACCTAATTGATTAATTAATGTCTTAATGTCGAAAATTTGAAAAGATTTTAAAATATGACCGTTTTGATTTTTCAAAACTTATAACCTTTAAAAGACATTCAATTATTTGGATAAAAGAAAAGTCGAATCTCAGTAAGTTAGAGCACGGCCTTTCGAATTTCCTAAACACCAAATATCATTTGTTTTGTTTTGTTTTCTTTTTTTTTTTTTGAAATCCCTATCTCAAAATATCAAAATGTCATACCCAATAAGTTAGGACGCAACATCTTAAATTCACAAAGATAGGTTTTTTATTTGAAAATCATATATTTTAATTTCAAAAAGGGTATTTGATCATTTAGACTTAATGAGAAAAATCGAAGCCCAGTAAGTTAGGGCACGATTCCCTCAAAACTCCAAATGTCAAATATTGCCTTATTTTAAGAAATAAAGTTTTGGATAAAAAGTGGCAATTAAATGAGATATATTTTAAAACAATGATTTGAGTAAAATGTATCATTAATACATTATAAAACACAAATATCAAAGCAATATACTACAATTACATGATATAATAACATTTAATACTAATATTGGCAATTAAGAGAAAGAATAACATAAAATAGCAAATGATACAAGTAATAAAAAAAATTGAAAAAAACGATATGGCAAAATCTAAAATAGTTAATATATACATAATAAAATAAATATATATATTTTAAATAAATAATATAAAAACTTTGAATAAAAATGTATAAGGGATAACTTATAATAAGTATATAATATACCATTTAAAAATAGATAATATACATATTTTAAATAAACAATATATGGAAAATTTTGCTTTAATAATAAAATAATTTAGATGATGTACAACATGCAAATTTTCAAATAATACATAATATGATTAAAGTTAAATAATATATAATATATAACAAATAAAAATAATAATATATATGATAAAACAATTTAACGTAAATAGGGAAAAGCAAAAAAGAAAAACAAGTTTAAAATAATTAAAATAAATGAATAAATAATGATTAAGCAATTAAATGGATAAATAAAAAAATTAAAAAAAAACGCATAAGTCAACCTAACTCCCACAATATGAGGATTCAACGAAATTCCTCCACCAAAATTTAACTCGAACGGAAGTAACTCAAAAAGAAACGAAGATGAGCGAAGAACAAAATAAGAACAAGCCACAGAAAATAAGAATGCAAAAGAGAGAAATTTGAGTGAATGCTCTCAAGAATTTTTATTACTCCAAACTCATGTGTGTTTTACAATGAAGGGAGAGGCCTCTATTTATAGTTGAACCTCCCCAAATCCAACGGTACAAATCAATTACATCAACGGCTAAGATTAAAAGGTATCTACAAATTAAATCTCTAAGATTACAAAATCATATCTTCTCAGATTGCATACCATATCTTCTAAGATTGCATATCATATCTAAGATTTGCATATCATATCTAAGATTGCATATCATATCTTCTAAGATTGCATACCATATCTTCTAGGATTGCATATCATATCTAAGATTTGCATATCATATCTAAGATTGCATATCCTTGAAGATTGTGTTCCCATATACGTCAAGCTTGTAGATGGACCTTCAATTTTTTCAAGTAATGGGTCATTCCGATCGGGCCAAATGATATATTTTGGACTAGACTTAGACTTTGTTTTATTATTTTTGGTTTATTATTTTTTTGTATGGGCCCGGGCTAAATTGGCCTATTACAGCTGCCCATCTTTGCTCATTGTCGTGTAACGAGAATGGAGCAAAGACTATAAAAGGACTAATTTTGCCCGGTCTTGCCGAGCCTTAACTTCTTGATCCTCATCTTCTTCAAGTAGTCTCTAACCCAACTACAACTTCAAAAAGATTGAATCTGTAGCTTTAATCTTATTCTACTGCAACTTCAGGGAGATAAGACCTTCTCTTGTAGATTTAATCCATCCTACTGCAACTTCAGGAAAGTGAGACTAGTATCTTTGATCTTGCTTCACTGCAATATTCAGGAAGACAAGATCTGCTATTTTTTCGATCTGCTCACAGCAAACTCGTGGAGGCAAGCTAATATCTTCGATCTGCTTCCTGCAACTTCAGGAAGATAAGATCTGTTGTCTTCAGTCTACTCCGCTGCAAACTCAGGGAGGCAGGCTAATATCTTCGATCTGCTTCTTGCAACTTCAGGAAGATAAGATCTGCTGTCTTCAGTCTGCTCCACTACAAACTCAGGGATGCCAGACTAGTATCTTCGATCTGCTTCACTGCAACTTCAGGAAGACAAGATCTGCTATTTTTAATCTGCTCCACTGCAAACTCAGGGATACCAGATTAATATCTTCGATCTGGTTCACTGCAATCTCAGGAATGCCAGATCTGCTATTTTTAATCTGCTCCACTGCAAACTCAGGGATGCCAGATTAGTATCTTCGATCTGCTTCACTGCAATCTCAGGAAGACAAGATCTACAATTTTTAGTCTGCTCCCTTGCTACATCAGGAAGATAAGACTATAATCTTCAGCCTGCCCCACTACTATCTCGAGGGGACAAGATCTGAACTTTTCAATCTGCTTCCTTATTAACTCAGGAAGACTTCAATCTTCAATCTGCTCCACTACCATCTCGAGGGAACAAAATCTAAACTTTTCAATTTGCTTCCTTAGGAAGACTTCAATCTTCAGTCTGCTCCACTACCATCTCTAGGGAACAAAATCTGAACTTTCCAATTTGCTTCCTTACTATCTCAGGAAGACTTCAATCTTCAGTCTGCTCCACTACCATCTCTAGGGAACAAAATCTGAACTTTCCAATTTGCTTCCTTACTATCTCAGGAAGACTTCAATCTTCAGTCTGCTCCACTACCATCTCTAGGGAACAAAATCTGAACTTTCCAATTTGCTTCCTTACTATCTCAGGAAGACTTCAATCTTCAGTCTGCTCCACTACCATCTCGAGGGAACAAAATCTGAACTTTTTAGTCTGCTCCCTTGCTACATCAAGGAGATTAGACCAATGGCTAAAATCTGCTTCATTACCGATACATGGAGATAGGATTCACCAAATTTGATATGCTCCACTACTGCTTAGGGAGATAAGATCTGTGGATTCACCGATGTTGCTACACCGTCCTCTAAGGGATATGTCCTGTAAACTCGGTTCCATATGCATATGTTTATGCCGAATGATCAGGATGCTATGATCAAAATAAATCAAATACTCCTAGCCATATATGTTATGAACGCAACATGTCATGAAAATGATTCCTGATTAGGATGCAATGATCGGAATGAATCTAATGCTCCTAACTAAATGATATTAGGGATGACATTTGCATGAATGCAGAATGTCATGAGAATGATCTTCTTCTTTTTTTTTTCTTTTTTTTTATGTACAACGATTAGGATACAATGATCAGAATGAATCAAATGCTCCTAATTGGAAGTGTATGCATGAGAATGATCCTTTTTTTAATGCTTAGGTTGTCATTGCTCATAGTTCATCAAGGTTCTATCACTGATGTGTTACCCTGCTTTCTCGTTCAGCTGGTATCTTTGACAGAAAACCCAAAGAAATGATCATATTCTGCTCAGCAAGCTTACCCCACTGTAATTTTAGAGTCCCTTCCACTGTACCCTGGGGACATGAAATTTGTACCATCTTTAAATCATCCTACTGCGACTTATGGCTATAGGATCTGTATCAAATTCACCCCATCCCACTACAACTCAATGGTATAGGATTTGTAACTTGTTCAATCAACTGATCACTCCCAAGGTGACCTAACCAAATGTGTATGCATGATATTTGCATGGATGCAGAATATCACTTTTAAAGAATGATTCCCCTTTTACACTTGAGTTAACATTGCCCATTTTTCATCAAGATTGCAATATCTTGTCATTTTGTTCAATCCCCTTTCTTTGACAAAAATCCGGAGAGATAGTCTCAATTTAGACTCTTCCTCCACCAATATTTTCATCCTTTAAACTTGGTGAGTTTTAAACAATAGTCATGTTTCAAGCTCTTGTATTATTTAGAAGTTTCCAGAGTAATATGCGAAACTCCTTTTATAAAGTATTATTAGTCCACTAATCGTTATTTCAATGCCAAATGCTTGAAAAAGATTAAAACAATGGACAAGAAGGAAATTAGGAGCATAGCTCGGAACAAATAAGTTAAGCAAAGATAACAAATGCAATCTAGAAGGAAATTTATTGGTAGTGTATTTTGAAACGAATAAAATAATTAAAGATAACAAATTTAGAATGGGTAAGATGGGAAACTAGGTGCCCCAGATATAGCAGCCTGAGCTTCTCTGTTCAAACTTCTTGAGGACCATTTTAAGCTCAATATGTGTTTAGGTGATCCGGAGTACTTCGTCGATGCCCCAAGACGTATCATACTTCCTCATTGTTAATTCAAACATAGCAAGACTACTGTATGCCCCACTTTTGATCAAAATTTGAGCCGCCATTTTCGGGTTTTCGGCTCAAAACCCCTTTGGTCTCAAAGTGCCCTTTGCGGGTTTTCACCTTGGTATTTCCTCTTTCAGGTAAAATACTTCTTGTCTGAACCTGAATTCACTGAATTGGGCAAGTCTTCGCCATCCGTCTTGGTCAATATCAATGCTCCTCTAGAACAAGCCATTTTTTGCTACATAAGGTCCTTCCCAGTTTGGTATCTGCTTTCTTCTAAAATCTTTTTGTATAAGAAAGATCTGTTTCAATATCAGGTTCCCCTTGTGTAATTCTCTAGGATGAACCTCTTTGTCGTAAGCTCGCGTCATCTGACCATGATGGATAACTTTTAATCTTTCCTTCGATTAGGTTCAATTAGTAACAATGCTTCCATTCTATAAACCAATGGGTAAGATGCTGCCCCGGCAAAAATTCTGGCCAACGTTCGATAACCATAGAAGATAAATAGTAACTTCTTTATACCAATCTTTACAAGTCTCGGTCATCTTTTCTACAATCCTTGTTTTTTTTTTGCTGTCTTTGTTGCTCTATAATATGGTGTCTGATCTTTAAACAGACTACAAACTTTTGACATTGTCCTTTTTAGCACTCTTTGTCGGCACCTGATCTCTTTTTTTTATTTTTCTTTTTTTTTTGAGAATTTGATGACTATCAACTTTGTAACATTGGCATATAAAGCTACTTCCACCCTCTTAGTGAAGTAAATGACGACCACGATGATGAATCGATGTCGACTAGAAGCTTTTGACGAGATCGGCCCTATAATATACATTCCCCACATATAGAAAATCTGTGAAGAAATAGATGAGGCACATAAGTCTTATCTTCCTCCATTTGGCATTTACGATATAACTGAAGCAATCTCCCTTTTATGGTGGACCAATAGTACCCGAACTTTATGATTAGTCTGGCTATTGTAGAACCATTATCATGTTCTTTAAACACCCTTATGGACTTCTTTTAAGATTTTCCCAGGCGTGTCTTGATATGATCGTGCAAAATCATCTTTGAATTCTTGAAAATAACTCAATGATGTCTTGCTTTATTTCTCGTGGTAAAATTGGGCTTGAGCTTCACCCCTTTCCTAGGCACATAATATCCACTGACCCTTTGTAGAGTAGGGTCTGTTTTTCATCTTGTTCTACCATTCTTAATAAATCAGAAGATATGTTACAATCTCTGTCATCTTCAAAGTCCTAATATCCCCTAGACCCATATTTCATTCAAAAAGGGAATCAGTAACAACGTCGCTCATGTCGTTGATATCTGGGTACCTAGGTACGAAGGCAAAAAATCCAAATAATAAATGATTCTAAGGATGATTATTTGTATGGTATGATCATGAATAAAGAATGAAAGAATATTCTAAAAAAACAAAAGAATGTATAGTATGAAATGTAAAGAATGAAAAAAAAATATTTGCTCAAAAAGATGCATTTTATAAAAATTCTGGACATAAGCCTATTTCACAAAAGGATTCTTATTGCCTCTAGGCTTAAAGCAACAAGCATGTTCTGAATATTACTCTAGATCAGCTCTAAAAATACAGGGATCTCTTCCACAGTCCCATTATTCAAAACACTCCCAAGTATGCAAGGTCTTGGAAACTTCGTTCCTCGGTTCCCTCTTCACTTTTGATTTCTTCAAGGAGTCGCAACGTTCTTGTCTCCTCCATCAATTATTGCATTCACTGCCTCATCAAAGTGATCAGGTTTTGATGAATCATCAAACTTCACAATTCCCATTTTAATGAACCTTTCGACCAACCTTTTAAACGTAGTACAGTTTTCAATTGAGTGCCCTGTTATACCCGCATGGTAGTCACATTGAGCATTTGAATCATACCATTTGGGATATGGGGGCTGTAACGGTTTCAAATAAAATGGGGACACCACATGTGCGTCAAATAAACTTTGATATAGCTCCTTATACGTCATTGGGATTGGCGTAAATTGGAGCTTTTCAGAGTTTTGCCTTGTGCCCGATTCCTGTCTTATGGACCCTTGTTGCCCAAAGATAGAATTACTTTCTACGCTAACAAGATGCTTGCCGAGTACCCTTTGTTGTATGTACTCATATTATTTACATCATTCTCCTTTTTCCTTTGAGCAGACCTTTTAGTGGTTTCCCCTGCTTTAATCTTGGCACCCCTTATGGCATTTTCGATCATTTCTCCTGCCATCACTATATCCGCGAAGCTCTTGGTGGTACTTCCTATCATGTGAGTGATGAATGGAGCTTTCAGGGTGTTGATAAAAAGCATGGTAGTTTCCTTCTCTATGAGAGGTGGTTGAACTTGCATGGCAACTTCCCTCCATCTTGGCGCATACTGCCTGAATCTTTCATTTGACTTCTTCTCTATATTTTGCAAGGTGATTCTGTTAGGCGTCATGTCTGTGACATGATTGTATTGCTTCATGAAGGCTTGGGCCAAATCTCTCCAAGAGCTAATCCTAGCACGGCTGAGTTGATTGTACCACCTAGACGCCGCCCCCACCAAACTGTCTTAGAAACAATGAATCAAGAGCTGATCATTGTTAACGTAGCCAGTCATCCTTCTACAGAACATAGTGATATAAGCTTCAGGGCAGCTTGTCCCATTGTACTTCTCAAATTCTGGCATTTTGAACTTATGAGGAAGCACCAAATCTGGAACCAAGCTCAAGTCTCTAGCATCAATTTCGTGGTGATTATCAGCATCTTCTAAAGCCTTGAACTTTTCTTCCAGCCATCTATAGCGATCTTCTAACTGCCTTGAAGATTCAGTTCTTATCCCCTCCCTTTCTGCTATATCTAAGTCAGGGATAACAGGATTAGCAGGGTTATCTCCTAGGTTGGATCCTGTGCCAACTTGGAAATTCATGGGCACTCCAAAGGTCGGGCTTGCCTTGTTGAGGCCTAATCGTGACAGATGGCCTTCGGGGATACTCCTCAGGTTGTACATGCGGTAGGGTGAAACCCCGAGGAATGTTCTCATTATCTTCAGTAATAACTATGGGACCCATTCCTTTGTCCATTGCCCCGTTCAGCATCTGAGCCATTTGAGCCATCATACTTCTTTAGGCTTCCAGCAATTGGTCTCTCATCTCTTGTTAGAGTTTTGCTAATTGCTCTTGCATCTGGTCTTGCATGTCTCTTTGAAACTGTTCAAGTCTTTGATCCATTTTATTTGTCTTGGCACGAGTACCGTAACGGTGTTCAGTTTCTAGATTTTTCCTTTCCTCTTTCTCTCTCTATTATAATTTCAACTAATTAGGCTCTCTCTATGGACTTAAATGCACATGATGTGATGTAATGCAAATGCATGGAATGAATGCAAAAGAAAGAGAGGCGTTGATTCTGAATTCAATTCCATTAGAAAAACTTTTCTAGAAAGCAAATTTCTTTACATAAAACGGTTTACATATGTGGCCTTGCCCTCATATTCCAAGAAAAAAACATCAATCCCCTTCTTCGCAAAGGTCAAATCTTACAAACTTCTAATAGATGCCTCTACTAGCTCCTTTTTGCTTGATCTGGGCCGCGACTCACTGCTCACTTATTTCCATAATGCTTGTTAGCCTCTTCAAGAAAGCCGAGACGTGGTGATTCTCGAATAGTCTTTGTTAGCTTGAATCCTTGGGCAATAAAGTCTTGTAATCCTTCACGGACTATCAGTCTTTTCTCGTTGTGTTTACTTGGACCATATTCGGACGATCGTATTATAATCCACTTTATCAAGAAATCCATTTTCTTATGACAAACTCTTCTATTTAGCAATCGAATTTGAATCAACACCTCTTTTTCTATGATGTGAATGCAATGCAATCAAAACAAAAAAACACGTTAGCACGAAAGAAATAAATAACAGAATAAGGCACCTATCTAGGTGACCACTAGGGTTTGACATAGTTCTACCTAGGGTAAGCCTCTAGGTTTTCTACATGTGGTTTAGCTCTAAAGTTGAGGTACCCGAACCAGCAGATTCCTCAATCTTCACCCATTATAGGCTCATACAGATCGAGTTCAGTTCAGGGGAATATATTTTCCTATGGCCATGCTGAAGTGAAAACCTCACGAAGATATAGGTACAGATGTATCCCAGAAGCAATCCACTAGCCCATGCGGAGGTGAAAACCTCATGAAGGTATAGTTTCTCATTCCCACTTAAAGGTGCGACCACAATGGTCATGCAATGCAATGTGTGCAAGAAAATAATAATCATATGTTCAAATCAAAATTTTTAAATTTTCAAATCAAATTTTCTAATTTCCGAAAAAGGACGGAAAATAATCAATTTTACGGCTTGACTCTCTTATGTTCCCCAATGGAGTCGCCAAGCTGTCGAAACCATTTTTTAATTTGGAAAAAGGGATCGACTTTAAAAACGAAAATGGAGTCTCCACCAATCTTTTTTCGAGGTGTGATCGGGTGACCTTGAAATTGATCATTTTAATAAAAAAAAACATTTTGATTTATTAAAATAATGATTTTGGTCTACGAAATTCAAGAAAACGGGTTCGGGAGTCGGTTACGCACGAAGAAGGATTAGCACCCTCGTAACGCCCAAAATTGGTACCTAATTGATTAATTAATGTCTTAATGTCGAAAATTTGAAAAGATTTTAAAATATGACCCTTTTGATTTTTCAAAACTTATAACCTTTAAAAAGACATTCAATTATTTGGATAAAAGAAAAGTCGAATCTCGATAAGTTACTGACGACCTTTCGAATTTCCCAAGCACCAAATATCCTTTGTTTTGTTTTTGTTTTTGTTTTTTTTTTTTTTTTGAAATCCCTATCTCAAAATATCAAAATGTCACATCCAATAAGTTAGGACGCAACATCTTAAATTCACAAAGATAGGTTTTTTATTTGAAAATCATATATTTTAATTTTAAAATGGTATTTGATCATTTAGACTTAATGAGAAAAATCAAGCCCATAAGTTAGGGCACAATTCCTCAAAACTCCAAATGTCAAATATTGCCTTATTTTAAGAAATAAAGTTTTGGATAAAAAGTGGCAATTAAATGAGATATATTTTAAAACAATGATTTGAGTAAAATGTATCATTAATACATTACAAAACACAAATATCAAAGCAATATACTACAATTACATGATATAATAACATTTAATACTAATATTGGCAATTAAGAGAAAGAATAACATAAAATAGCAAATGATACAAGTAATAAAAAAATTGAAAAACGATATGGCAAAATCTAAAATAGTTAATATATACATAATAAAATAAATATATATATTTTAAATAAATAATATAAAA
This sequence comes from Gossypium sturtianum, assembly GCA_025698515.1. NCBI lineage: Eukaryota > Viridiplantae > Streptophyta > Magnoliopsida > Malvales > Malvaceae > Gossypium > Gossypium sturtianum. The sequence goes on along the minus strand of CM046948.1, from coordinate 101,849,346 downwards.
ACTTTGAATAAAAATGTATAAGGGATAACTTATAATAAGTATATAATATACCATTTAAAAATAGATAATATACATATTTTAAATAAACAATATATGGAAAATTTTGCTTTAATAATAAAACAATTTAGATGATGTACAACATACAAATTTTCAAATAATACATAATATGATTAAAGTTAAATAATATATAATATATATATAATATATAACAAATAATAATAATAATAATATATGATAAAACAATTTAACGTAAATAGGGAAAAGCAAAAAAGAAAAACAAGTTTAAAATAATTAAAATAAATGAATAAATAATGATTAAGCAATTAAATGGATAAATAAAAAAAATTAAAAAAAATGCATAAGTCAACCTAACTCCTACAATATGAGGATTCAACGAAATTCCTCCACCAAAATTTAACTCGAACGGAAGTATCTTAAAAAGAAACGAAGATGAGCGAAGAACAAAATAAGAACAAGCCACAGAAAATAAGAATGCAAAAGAGAGAGAAATTTGAGTGAATGCTCTCAAGAATTTTTATTACTCCAAACTCATGTGTGTTTTACAATGAAGGGAGAGGCCTCTATTTATAGTTGAGTCTCCCCAAATCCAACGGTACAAATCAATTACATCAACGGCTAAGATTAAAAGGTATCTGCATATTAAATCTCTAAGATTACAAAATCATATCTTCTAAGATTGCATACCATATCTTCTAAGATTGCATATCATAACTAAGATTTGCATATCATATCTAAGATTGCATATCATATCTTCTAAGATTGCATACCATATCTTCTAGGATTGCATATCATATCTAAGATTTGCATATCATATCTAAGATTGCATATCCTTGAAGATTGTGTTCCCATATACGTCAAGCTTGTAGATAGACCTTCAATCTTTTCAAGTAATGGGTCATTCCGATCGGGCCAAATGATATATTTTGGACTGGACTTGGACTTTGTTTTATTATTTTGGGTTTATTATTTTTTTGTATGGGCCCGGGCTAAATTGGCCTATTACACCTTTAGTTTCCCGAGTTATGGTGAATGGAGAATTGCAAAGGGTAGAGTATCAAGCTTTACCGATCATTTGTTTTTCTTGTGGAAAATATGGCCACTTAAAGGAGTAGTGTATTTCACCAGCGGCAGAGAAGATTAGCATGTCCGGGGAAGTCAGTGGTAACACAGAGTTGGTTGATTCGACGCTTGGGGGTAAGGGATCGGCGTTTGGTGTGTGGATGGTGGTAGAGCGGAAATCTCGGAGGGGACAGAGGGATTTACGAAATCAGAAGGGAGAAAATCAAGGAAAATGAATATTGGGTTCAAGATTTTCGGTCTTGAATAGGAAGGAAAGTCAGGATTTAAGGGATAGGGTGCTAAAAGATAGGATTTTCGAGGGGCTGCTAAGGAAATTAAAAATGCTAAGGGAGAACCTGCGCGATTTTTGGGAAAAGAGAAGGTTGGTTAGTTTGAATCATCAATGAGTTTTTCCAAAAAAGATGGTGAAGTTTTGATAGTTAATAAAACTAGGCCTGATGAATCTACTGGATTGTTTAAAGATTATTTGGGCCAGGTTTCATGTGAGAAAGGCCCGGATGGTGTTGGTAATAATGCAGGCCATAATGTTATTTTTTTGGTCCAGAAAATCAGGCCAAGAAGGTTAATGGTGATGGGCTGATTAAAGAAGTGGTTGAAGACTTGGGCTTGCACTCGGTGGGGCTTATTACTAAAAATTTAGCTAATAGGCAGGTTAATAAGGGCGGTCCAAGAGAATCTGTTGCTTGCCTCTTATCTGTGGGGTCTTGGTCGACTAAGGACCAATATTTCGATGCTGAGGGTATTCCTGTGGGGCCACAAGAGCAGTATGCTGAAACTATTTCATAAGGAGTCTATTTGGAGGTTAACAAAAAAAATAGATTCTTCTCGAGTGGATTTGGTAAAATTTGCTAACTCCATAGATGATCCTACTTTTACTATGTCACATTATAATCCCACATTTGAAGAGTCAGAAGAAATTATGGTTAAATTAGATGGAAAAGTACTGGATCCAAGAAATCACACTGCGGTCATTTTCAAGGATATGAATATAACCAATAAAAGACAAAATCTGGGAAACGTTACAGAAGTTGGGGTTAATCCCAAAAGCCAAGGTTCTATCGAGAATGATGGAAGGAGCCAAGGCGGGAAAAAACTTAATAAAACTATCGTGGGAATAGTTTTAAATCGGTTAGGACTGCTCGGGTTTCGTTGTCGAAATCTATGAATTCCTTAGTTGAGTTAATTAGTTCTCATATCGATAAGGAAAATATCAAAGGATCAGATGTCTCTAAAGAAGTGTAGAAACTTGAGCATTTGGGCTCTAATTAGTAAGTTAGTTTTTATTCTCTTTTTTATATCTTATATGAATTTGACAGTTTTTTCATGGAATTGTCAGATATGTGCCAGTCCAAAATGTCCTCGCATTTTTCGTGAATACAGCAGAGAGCAGAAACCTGATATTGTTAGTTTGCTAGAAATGAGGGTAAGTGGATATAAAGCTGATAAGGTTATTTCTAGTTTGGGTTTTAAGTTTTCTTACGGGGTGGAAGCTATTGGTTTCTCTAGAGGCATTTGGGTAGGTTGGAAGGACTCGTTATCTGTTAAGGTTTTATGCAATAATCCTCAATTTATTTGTGTTCAAGTGCTTAAAACTAGTTATATTTTACCTATTCATATTGTTTTTGTGTATGGAAGTCCTGATAGACAGAAGAGGAGGAAACTTTGGGAGGACCTTTTACTTGTTATTCCGACAAATAACACTCCTTGGATGGCTATTGGCAATTTTAATGCTTTGCTTTGTTCTAATGAGAAGAAAGGAGGTCGTTCAGGTGGGAAAGGTTGCCTTCTTTTTAATGATTTTCTTGAAGTGTCTAATTTATAGGATTTAGGTTTCAGGGGGCCTCCATTCACTTGGTATCATGGTGGGCTTTCTGAGAGACTCGACAGAGCAATTGAAAATGATTGTTGGTTGAGAACTTTCCCGAATTGTTAAGTCACTCACCTTTCAAGGATCAAGTCGAATCATAGACCTTTGCTTTTATCTCTCAATCCGAGTGTTATCTTGTCCAAAGGTTGGCCTTTTAGGTTTCTTGCCGAATGGGTTGAACATCATAACTTCTCAGATTTTGTTAAAGAAAAGTGGTGTTTTAAAGGTAACATGGCTAATTCCCTAAATATCTTTACTGATAATATTAAAGCTTGGAATAATTTTCTATATGGTATTATTGGGGTACGTAAGAGGTATTTGATGCAGAGGTTATCTAATGTCCAAAAGGTACTAAACAGATCTTATACTGTGAATTTAAGTCTTGTGGAAACTCAGTTGTGAAAGGAATTGAAGCGTGCTCTTCATCATGAAGAGTTACTTTGGAAACAGAAAGCTAGGTGCGACTGGATGCAATTTGGAGACTGGAATACTAAGTTTTTCCATTTTCGCACGATTCAGAGAAGGAATTGTAATAAAATTTCTGCCTTGAAGAATGATGAGAGCGATTGGATTTTTTAGGATGAGCGGCTCTGGTCTAAGGTTGTTAGATTCTTCCAGAATCTGTATGGTGAAGTCCTGGTTTGTACAAGACCTTTACCCGCTAGCTCTTTTCCTAAGATCAACTGTGATGATGAGATTTTCTTGAGGAGAGCTGTTTCAGATTAAGAGATTAAGGTGGCTATGTTTGACATGGCTCCGTTGAAAGCTCCAAGGAGCGATGGTTTTCACGCTCTTTTCTTTCAGAGTCAATAGGAGTTGATCGGTGGAGCTATTTGTGAATGGGTCAGGAAAATTTTTGATAGAGAGGCAATTGAGAGGGAGCTTAATAATACCTTGCTTGTGCTTATCCCTAAGGTTCAAGCTCCTGAGGACTTCACGCGATTCTGTCCAATAAGTTTGTGTTATGTCCTCTACAAATTGGTCATGAAGATTATTGCGAACAGGTTCAATGTGATTTTTCCAAGAATCATAAGACAATAGCAAGCTGGATTCATTGTTAGAAGGAACATTACAGACAATATTGTTGTGGCCCAATAAGTTATCCATTCAATGAGAAGCAAGCAAAGAAAGTGGATGGCTATTAAGATTAATTTGGAAAAAGCCTATGAACGAGTGAGCTGGGATTTTATTAACGCCTCTCTCCACGCGGAAAAAATTCTCGATTTCCTCAGGAAAGTCGTTATGTCTGCTATCACGAGTTCTACTATGCAGATCCTTTGGAATTGGGTTCCTACTCAGAAGTTCAGTCCAGCTAGAGGAATCAGATAGGGATGTCCCATTTCCCCTTATATTTTTGCTCTTTGTAAGGATTGGTTGGGTCAAAGCATCAGTTCTTCTATAAGTTCAGGCAGTTTGTAACACCCCTAACCCGAATCCGTCGCCGGAATAGGGTTAAGAGGCATTACCGGACAATAAAACCACTTCACAACAAATATACGACACAAAGTCAACCATCACCATAATACATCAAACATAAACAATTAGTCTCTTTTTAAGGCGTATAAGACCTTAAACACATGCTAGGGAGGGGTCGGGACAAAACAAAAACACATATAGAAACTTCTTGAAATTTAAAACTTTTCTAGGTTTCAGGGGATACACGCCCGTGGGGATAGGCCGTGTGCCTCCCACGGCTGCTAGACACACCCGTGTGTCCTCCCCGTATTTGAAACTGACTTCACATCCACGGCCACCAAGCACGCCCGTGTGCCTTGGCCGTGGTCAAATCTGACTTATGCTCCACGACCATCACACGCCCGTGCATCCTGGTTGTGGTCGATTCTGCCAAATACCACACGGCTACCAGGCACGTCCGTGTGCCATGGCCGTGTGCTCTTAGGCTATATACTGACTTCTTTACCACGACCACCAAGCACGCCCATGTCGAGGCCGTGTGTTACAAGATTGGATCCTGTTAATCACCCACGGTCACAAGGCACGCCTGCAGTGCCTACAAAGTGTGACATTATAGGCCATTTACAAGGCCAAAATGCCAACCACATAGTTCAATCACTACAAGCACACTTAAACATGTTTATACACACAATTTTGGCAACCATTTCCTATCATATAATCCATCTATTAACTCATACTATCTCCATTTCAAACATATCAACTTATAAGCTAACAAATACAACATTGAACACATTCATACTAAACATCATTCTTTCCCAATATCACTAATTCATACTAGCATTTTACCAACACAAAGTTACCATTCATAAGTCAATTTCTCAATTCACAATCCATACCAAAAGATGCATCATATATACCAAAGTCATTCATGCTAAAACTAGCACATATCTAGCCACATCTCATGGCTACTACAAATCTCAAACATGATTCAAATGACCAGCCTATACATGCCATATTTTAACTATGTACATTTTTCCAAAACACCCCAAAATAGATTGCCGATAGTGTGACTGAGATGCTGACGATTTCCAGATCCGAGCTAGCTTTTCTGACACTGCAAAGCAGAGAAACAAATCACACAGTAAGCTTACTAAAGCTTAGTAAGTTCGTATCATAAAACATTATACTAAATCAACAATCACATAGATTATTTCATGAACACATATATATACCATACCATACAAGCCAATATGTTCAAATTACATTCCATGATCTCAACCATAATTTCATCAACCACATAGGTTCCGAACGTACCTTAGCCAACACTTAGTTATTAAACTTCCAAGCTATTCAATGCTCGATATTACATGTCGATCATCATTTGATATTTGTTCAACTTAATCGCACACTCAGTGTTATTTACATGCCAAAAGCATACTCTTTATCGCACACTTAGTGCCAAATCTTTCAACCGACTTATCTCGGTATCGCACACACAGTGCCAAATCAAACAGCCGAAGCTTTCACAATATCGCACACATAGTGCTATTCATTTCTATTTCAATTTCAATTTCAATTTCGCACACTTAGTGCCATTAATTAAATCTTGCACATAGCATCTCAATTTCATATACATATACATATTCATTTCAAAAAGCTAAAACATATCTTAATAACATGTATTATATCCAAACTTACCTCGGACGTCGAACTATCGAAACGGTCGATTAATTGAGCACTTTATCTTTGCCTCGATCTCGATCCGGACCTCTCTTTTCTTGGTCTATACACATTCAAATTCAATCCATTCAATCACCAAATCATTCATTTTAGTCCAACCACACATATTTTGGGCATTTTACAAAATAGCCCTCATATTTTCACATTTCGACACTTTAGTCCTTAATTCATAAAATCATCAAATACACATAATTAGCTTGCACCCATGCTTAGCCGAATACTCACTATACTCGTACAAGCTCATACATTTCATTTGTTTCACATTTTAATCCTCCAATTTCTTATTTTCTCAATTAAACCCAAAATACTCAATTTCACTAAAAATCCCAATACAAACTATTTTAATCCAACACCAAGTTTCCATATTTCACTATCAACTACCACATAGCTCAAATGTTCATCATTGACTCATCACAAAAACATCATCAATTCACAAAATTACAACATGGGTTAGCTAGAGCACGAAGCAAGGATTATAAAAACATAGAAATTATCAAAAACCGCATGCCTAAACTTGCCGAAACCTCAAAGCTTCCTAGCCCTTCTTTCTTTTCTATTTTCGGTGAGTAAAGAGATGAATACTCATATCATTTCATGCTTTTGTTTTTATTATTCTAATATTATTAATTCAATTACAAAAATGACATTTCATGAAACATATAAGACAAAAATATAATAAGGCTAATATGTCATTTGATTTACCACTAACTTATAAATGGTTTATTAACCACAATAGACCTTCACCTTAAAAAGCCATCAACATTTAAGTACTCACAAATCAGCACACAGCATTTTACACTCTATGCAATTAAGTCCTTTCTCATAATTCGACACACAAACAATCAAATTATCACACAAAATTTTCACACAGGCTAAGTCACATAATATTCACACAGAAAATATTATTAAAATATTTTTACGATCTTGGATTTGTGGTCTCGAACCACTATTCCGACTAGGGTCTAAACCAGGATGTTACAACTCTCCCTCCTTAAGGATTTTCGTCCCCAAAAATCTTACTAGTGAATAGTTGTGGATGTTGCTCTCTCATAACGTTCTCAGGCTCCCACGTAGCCTCTTCAATTCCGTGTTTGTGCCATAATACTTTCACTAAATAAATTTTCTTATTTCTCAACTCTTTAGTCTCTCGTGCCAAAATTCGGATCGGTTCTTCACTATACGACAAGTCTGACTGAATCTCAACTTCATGGAGCAATCACATGAGACGGATCCGATCCATGCTGGCCGAAGCATTGACACATGAAACACGTTATGAATCTTTTGTAACTCAGATGGAAATTTCAATCTATAAGCAACCGGCCCAACTCGTTCAATAATCTCGTACGGTCCGATGAACCTCAGACTCAGCTTGCCCTTTTGGCCAAATCGGAGTATTTTCTTCCACGGAGACACTTTCAAAAACACTTTATTACCGACCTCAAATTTGATATCTTTTCGTTTCAGATCTGCGTAAGACTTCTGACGATCTGAGGCTGCTTTCAAACTATCACGAATTACTTTCACTTTTTGCTCAGTCTCTTTTATCAGATCAACCCCGTGAATCTTATTCTCACTCAGCTCGGTCCAATATAATGGAGTTCGACACTTCCGACCATAAAGAGCCTCATATGGTGCCATTTTAATGCTAGATTGAAAACTGTTGTTATACGCAAACTCAATCAATGATAAATGTTTTTCCCACGTACTTTCATATTCAAGTATGCAACATCTCAGCATGTCTTCGAGAATCTGAATGATTCGCTCGGATTGACCATCCGTTTGCGGATGAAAAGTAGTACTGAAATGTAATTTCGTGCCTAAAGCATCTTACAATTTCTTCCAAAATCGCGAGGTAAATCTCGGATCTCTATCAGACACAATTGATAGCGGTACTCCGTGCAATCTCACAACCTCATCAATATACAATTCAGCTAACTTTTCTAAAGAATAATCGGTTCTTACCGAAATGAAATGAGCTGATTTCGTCAATCTGTCCACTATTACCCAGATTGCATCTTTCTTACTTGAAGATAAGGGCAAACCCGACACAAAGTCCATCGTAATTCTCTCTCATTTCCACTCAGGAATCATAATTGGTTGTAACAAACCAGATGGAACTTGATGTTCAGCTTTGACTTGCTAACAAACTAAACATTTCGACACAAAGTCAGAAATGTCTCTTTTCATGCCATGCCACCAATAGAACTGTTTCAAATCATTATACATTTTAGTACCCCTGATGTACAAATCAAATGACTATTGTGAGCTTCATTCAAAATCGTTTGAATCAACTCGAATTTCTTGAACACAAATCCGATCTCTGAATCTCAAATAATCATCACTATCAACTCGAAATTCCGATCTGACATTCGAATCACACCAACTCTTTTTTGCTATCAACTCATTATCAATCTTCTGAGCATCACATATTTGTTGTAAAAAAACCGATTTTACTTTCAATTCAGCTACAACCGCATCATCATCACACAGATCTATCTGATTACTCATAGCTCTCAAAGCGTATAACAATTTACGACTCAAAGCATCAGCTACAACGTTAGCTTTACCCGGGTGGTAATCTATCGCAAATTCGTAGTCTTTCAACAATTCTAACCATATTCTCTGTCGCAAGTTCAAATCTTTCTGAGTCATCAAATACTTTAAACTCTTATGATCAGTATAAATATGACATTTCTCACCGAATAAGTAATGACGCCAAATCTTCAATGCGAACACAATCGCAGCCAATTCAAGATCATGCGTTGGGTAATTCTTTTCATGCGGTTTTAACTGTCTCGAAGCATAAGCAATGACTTTCCCTTCTTGCATCAGTACACAGCCCAAACCATTCAATGATGCATCACTGTAAACTATAAACTCTTTACCCGATTCGGGTTGAATCAAAACTGGTGTTTCCGTTAACAACACTTTCAACTGTTCAAAACTTTACTGGCACTTTTCTGACCACTCGAATCTAACATCCTTCTGTAATAGCTTTGTCAACAGAGTTGCAATCGTCGAAAAGCCTTTCACAAACCGTCTATAATATCCTGCTAGTCCCAGAAAACTACGGACTTCAGACACATTTCTCGGAGGCTTCCATTCTAAAATAGTAGAGATTTTACTCGGGTCAACTCGTATCCCAGCAGTTGATACAATATGCCCCAGAAAACTGACCTCATGCAACCAAAATTCACATTTGCTAAACTTTGCATACAACTGTTTCTCACGTAGAGTTTGTAGTACGATTCTCAAATGCTCAGCATGCTGCGTCTCATCACACGAATAGATCAAAATATCATCAATAAACACCACAACAAAGCGATCCAAATACGATCTTAATATCCGATTCATCAGATCCATAAACACTGCAGGAGCATTGGTTAGTCCGAAAGGCATCACTAAGAATTCATAATGTCCATACCTCGTCTAAAAGCGTTTTTGACACATCGATTCTTTAACTCTCACCGTGATAACCAGATCTCAAGTCTATCTTTGAAAACACGATAGCTCCTTTCAACTGATCAAACAAATCGTCAATACGAGGCAACGGATATTTGTTCTTTATCGTCACTTTGTTCAACTGTCGATAATCAATACACATTCTCATAGCTCCATCTTCCTTTTTTACAAATAACACAGGAGCTCCCCAGGGTGAGAAACTTGGTGTGCAAATCCTCTGTCAGTCAATTCTTGCAACTGAGATTTCAACTCTTTCAATTCGGTTGGGGCCATTCTGTATGGAGCTATTGAAATAGGAGCAGTTCCCGGCACTAGCTCAATACCAAATTCCACTTCTCGAATTGGAGGTAATCCCGGTAACTCTTCAGGAAATACATCTGGAAACTCACAAACCACAGGCACAGATTCAACTTTCTTTTCCGACACCTTTGTATCAATCACGTACGCCAAATAAGCTTCACAACCTTTTCTCACATAGTTCATAGCTTTCATCGCAGATTCAATAGCCGATAATCCTTTCATATCACTGGACTCAATTCGAACTATCTCACCATTCTGACTCTTCAATTCAATACTCTTCCTCTTACAATTCACGATGGCATTATGCAAAGTAAGCCAATCCATACCCAAAATTATGTCAAATTCATCAAATGGGAGCAACATCAAGTTGATCGGAAAACATAAATCACGAAACATCAATGGGCAATTCTTGCACACCTTATCCACCAAAACACGCTTGCCTAAGGGGTTCGATACTCTAATCACAAATTCAGTAGACTCAACAGGTAGAGTCTTATTCAATACTAAATTCATACACACATAGGAATGAGTTGATCCTGGATCTATCAATGCAATGACATCAGTATCAAATAAAGTGAAAGTACCGGTGATAACATCTGGAGATGATGCTTCCTCTCGTGCACGTATAGCATAGGCTCGGGCAGGAGCTCTCGCCTCTGACCTCACAGCTGTATCAGTTGTCCCTCTCAGACTATCGCTCACATTTCTGGTGTTTCTGGGTGGTCTACCTCTAGCCGTCACATTACTCGATCTTTCATTCTGAACATTTTCCTCTTCCACCATCTTCGGGCAATCTCGAATAAAATGGTCTCTGGATCCACATTTATAACAAACTCTATTGTTATACTTGCCCCAACACTCTCCCACATGTCGTCTCCCACATTGTCTACACTCGGGCTTATTACTCTTAACACTACCAACACTTACTTAATTCGGAGCTTGAATTCGTAAACCAGTACTTTGTCTCGAACGATCTCTACTTGGATGTCCAAATGAAACATTTGAACGATTTCTTTCATCTCTATATCTCTTTGCTGAAGGTTGAGAGAACTTACTCATTGATCTCTTTTTTTCATCACGAGCTTCTGAATCAGCTTTCTTCTTTTCTTTACTGAGTTCATCGGCTTTGCATGCTCTTTCAACTAGTACAACAAATTCGTTTATATCTAGTATTCCAACCAACAACTTAATGTCTTCATTCAATCCTTCTATGAAACGTTTGCACATAGTAGCTTCAGTCGAAACACATTCTCTCGCGTATTGACTCAATCTTACGAATTCCCACTCGTACTCAGTAATAGTCAAACGGCCCTGTTTCAATTCTAGAAACTCTTTACGTTTCTGATCAATGAAACGCAGACTGATATACTTCTTTCTGAACTCAACTTGAAAGAAGTCCCAAGTGATTCTCTCTCTCGGAACCACAGGTATCAATGTTTTCCACCAGTTATAAGCTGTGTCTCTCAACAAGGAAACTGCACACTTAATGCACTCATCAGGATTCAACAATATCTCATCAAATACTCTGATTGTATTCTCGAGCCAAAACTCAGCTCGCTCAGCATCGTCATCAGATGTGGCCCTAAACTCTTCGGCCCCGTATTTTCGAATCTTATCTACAGGTGGTTTATTCAATCTGATCAGATCTATAACATGTGGCACAACAGGTACTTGTGGGGGTGGAGGTTGTGGAGCAGTCGGATTCGTTCGAACGAACTCCGTAAACCATTCACTCATCATACGGAAGAAGGCTTGCTTAGCCTCTCCTCCCTCACTACTTTCATTCGGCCTAGATGTGGCCGGCGCTGTCCTTTAAGCGGGAGTAGGCGCATTACTCTCTACGTCGTCAGTAACTGCTCGATCGGGATACATTACTATAAGAAAACACATTTTCAACTGTCAGTATTCATCACACTATCACAATTTCATATATGGCATGTATAGCTAAACTCACACGCGCTACGTTAGTCCGAGAATCGACTAAACCGTAACTCTGATACCAACCAAATGTAACACCCCTAACCCGAATCTGTCGTCGGAATAGGGTTAAGAGGCATTACCAGACAATAGAATCACTTCACAACAAATATACGACAAAAAGTCAACCATCATCATAATACATCAAACATAAAAAATTAGTCTCTTTTTAAGGCGTATAAGACCTTAAACACATGCTAGGGAGGGGTCGGGACTAAACCGAAACACCTACAAAAACTTCTTGAAATTTAAAACTTTTCTAGGTTTCAGGGGATACACGCCCGTGGGGATAGGCCGTGTGCCTCCCACGGCTGCTAGACACACCCGTGTGTCCTCCCCGTGGTCAAAACTGACTTCACATCCACGGCCACCAAGCACGCCCGTGTGCCTTGGCCGTGGTCAAATCTGACTTATGCTCCACGACCATCACACGCCCGTGCATCCTGGCTGTGGTCGATTCTGCCAAATACCACACGGCTACCAGGCACTTCCGTGTGCCATGGTCGTGTGCTCTTAGGCTATATATTGACTTCTTTACCACGGCCACCAAGCACGCCCGAGTCGAGGCCGTGTGTTACAAGATTGGATCCTGTTAATCACCCACGGTCACAAGGCACGCCTGTGTGCCCTGGCAAACCGTGACATTATAGGCCATTTACAAGGCCAAAATGCCAACCACATAGTTCAATCACTACAAGCACACTTAAACATGTTTATACACACAATTTTGGCAACCATTTCCTATCATATAATCCATCTATCAACTCATACTATCTCCATTTCAAACATATCAACTTATAAGCTAACAAATACAACATTGAACACATTCATACTAAACATCATTCTTTCCCAATATCACTAATTCATACTAGCATTTTACCAACACAAAGTTACCATTCATAAGTCAATTTCTCAATTCACAATCCATACCAAAAGATGCATCATATATACCAAAGTCATTCATGCTAAAACTAGTACATATCTAGCCACATCTCATGGCTACTACAAATCTCAAACATGATTCAAATGACCAGCCTATACATGCCATATTTTAACTATGTACATTTTTCCAAAATACCCCAAAATAGATTGTCGATAGTGTGACTGAGATGCTGACGATTCCCAGATCCAAGCTAGTTTTACTGACACTGCAAAGCAGAGAAACAAATCACACAGTAAGCTTACTAAAGCTTAGTAAGTTCGTATCATAAAACATTATACTAAATCAACAATCACATAGATTATTTCATGAACACATATATATACCATACCATACAAGCTAATATGTTCAAATTACATTCCATGATCTCAACCATAATTTCATCAACCACATAGGTTCCGAACGTACCTTAGCCAACACTTAGTTATTAAACTTCCAAGCTATTCAATGCTCGATATTACATGTCGATCATCCTTTGATATTTGTTCAACTTAATCGCACACTCAGTGTTATTTACATGCCAAAAGCATACTCTTTATCGCACACTTTAGTGCCAAATCTTTCAACCGACTTATCTCTGTATCGCACACGCAGCGATTATAAAATCAAACAGTATGAAGCTTTCACAATATCGCACACATAGTGCTATTCATTTCTATTTCTATTTCTATTTCTATTTCTATTTCGCACACTTAGTGCCATTAACTAAATCTTGCACATAGCATCTCAATTTCATATACATATACATATTCATTTCAAAACGCTAAAACATATCTTAATAACATGTATTATATCCGAACTTACCTCGGACGTCGAACTATCGAAACGGTCGATTAATCGAGCACTTTATCTTTGCCTCGATCTCGATCCGGACCTCTCCTTTCTTGGTCTATACACATTCAAATTCAATCCATTCAATCACCAAATCATTCATTTTAGTCCAACCACACATATTTTGGGCATTTTACAAAATAACCCTCACATTTTCACATTTCGACACTTTAGTCCTTAATTCATAAAATCATCAAATACACATAATTAGCTTGCACCTATACTTAGCCGAATACTCACTATACTCGTACAAGCTCATACATTTCATTTGTTTCACATTTTAATCCTCCAATTTCTTATTTTCTCAATTAAACCCAAAATACTCAATTTCACTAAAAATCCCAATACAAACTATTTTAATCCAACACCAAGTTTCCATATTTCACTATCAACTAACACATAGCTCAAATGTTCATCATTGACTCATCACAAAAACATCATTAATTCACAAAATTACAACATGGGTTAGATAGAGCACGAAGCAACGATTACAAAAACATAGAAATTATCAAAAACTGAGCTAAAACCACATACCAATTCATGCCTAAACTTGCTGAAACCTCAAAGCTTCCTAGCCCTTCTTTCTTTTCTATTTTCGGTGAGTAAAAAGATGAATACTCATCTCATTTCATGCTTTTGTTTTTATTATTCTAATATTATTAATTCAATTACAAAAATGACCTTTCATGAAACATATAAAACAAAAATATAATAAGGCTAATATGTCATTTGATTTGCCACTAACTTATAAATGGTTTATTAACCACAATAGACCTTCACCTTAAAAAGCCATCAACATTTAAGTACTCACAAATCAAAGACACAAAGATTTTACACTCTATGCAATTAAGTCCTTTCTCTTAATTCGACACACAAACAATCAAATTATCACACAAAATTTTCACACAGGCTAAGTCACATAATATTCACACAGAAAATATCATTAAAATATTTTTACGATCTCGGATTTGTAGTCTCGAACCACTGTTCCGACTAGGGTCTAAACTGGGATGTTACACAGTTGGTCTCCCATTCGTTTATCTAGGTATGGTCCTTCTCTTTCTCACTTATTTTTTTGCTAACGATCTGGTTATCTTTGGAAAAGCTTTTGTTAGATAAGCTAGGTTAATTAAGGAATTGTTGGATAACTTTTGTGGTTATTCTGGACATTGGGTGAACGCTAAGAAGACAAATATTTTCTTTTCCAAATAAGTGGATAAAAATCTGGCGAGGCATGTTTGTGATACGTTTGGTTTTCGCAAAGTCAATAACTTGGGTTTGTATTTGGGGGTTCCCTTATTTTATGATAGGGTTACCATCAATTCTTTAAAATTCGTGGTGGAAAAAGTCAAGTCGAGGTTACAAAGGTGGAATGCGAGGCAGTTGTCCCTTGCTGGTAGAGTTACGTTAGCTCAATCGATTTTTCTTACAATTCCTAGCTATTTTATGCAATCCTTGAGAATCCCGCAAGGAATTTGTGATGAAATTGATAGCATTATTAGACAGTTTATGTGGGGTTCGTCTAGAGGGTGTAAAAAAATGGCCCTTGTTTTGGAATTCAGTTTGTCAGCCTAAGGTTTGTGGTGGGCTTGGGCTTCGTCAACTGAAGATCAGAATACCTTCTTTTTATTGAAGTTGGGCTTTAGTATTCTTACGAAATTTGAGGCTTTATGGGTGCGGGTTTTGCGTGCAAAGTACGGTGTTAAGGATGGACTACCTCTTAGTATAAATCACAGCAATTGCTCTTTTCTCTGGAGAGCTCTTTCGAAGATATGGCCCCTGCTTAGAGAAAACATTTTCTAGTTTGTAAGAGATTGTAATAATGTTAGATGTTGGAAGGATAGCTGGATTCCGCAGGTTGGTCCCTTGGTTAATTTTATCCCAGCTAATGCTAACATTGCGACGGATTGTTTTCTTAAGGAGATGATTACTGAAGAGGGATCTTGGAATCTCGTTTTATTTTGGGTGTGGTTACCAGAAGAAGTAATTGGAAGAATTACTAGCATCCCTCATCTGCATCCTTTAGTGGGTCCTGACAGAATTGCTTGGATGGGAACATCATCAAGATGCTTCTCTATTAAAAGTGTTTATCGTAAGGTTAAGGAGGAATCATTGAATCCTACGGAGGAGTCTTGGAAATTACCTTGGAAGGTTGAGGGACCTTAAAGGGTTTAGGTTTTTCTCTAGTTGGTCCTTAAACAGAGGTTGCTTACTTAGGCAGAAAGGCTAAGGCATGGTGTGAGTAGTGATGCAATATGCTCAATCTGTGGTCAAGGAATTGAATATGTGCTTCATGCTATAAAGGATTGCGATGCTGCGAAGAAGGTATGGTACTGAACCATTCCCCCTAATAAACTAACTGCTTTCTTTTCAGGCAATTTGCAGGAGTGGCTTGAGTCCAATTTGGAAAGTCACCTTAATATTGATTGGGGGAATATTGATTGGCTGTGCTTCTTTGGCCGTTTTGCTTGGCGAATTTGGAAGAACTAAAATATACACATTTTTCAAGGTGTGCCATGGAGTATAGAGGAGATTATCAAAGGTGCTTACAGTTGGGCTAGACAATACAATTCTATTTGCAAGGGAGGGAGTTCTGTGAGACACGCGTCGAATGAGCTGTTAAAGTCAACACTGGTTCCGCCTCAGTAGGTGGAGTTTTGCGAGACCAAATTTATGTTATAAATTATTGTCAACTAAGGTTCTGTTTGTTTGCCAGTAAAATATTTTTCAGAAAATAATTTTTGGAAAATGATTTACTTTTCTGGAAATTATTTACTTTTTTGATGTTTGGATGAATCTGTGTAAAATATTTTCTGTTGTTTGGCAGATTTCCTGAAAATATTTTTCGAAAAGCTGTTTTAAATTAAACAAATATATATTTAAGAATTTATTATCTTTTCATTGTTTAATTGAGTTTATTATATATATATTTATAAATTTATATTTTAAATTATTTTTAGATATATTGCAATGATTTATTTATAAATAAATAAATCAAATTAAATATATAATAATACTCATTTATTAAACTAGAATATTAACCGTCATAAATTGAAAACAACCAAAGTCAAATAAATTATTTCTAATTGTGTTATAAAAAAACAAAAAAACAAGGATTAAATGCCATCTTAATTAAATTAAATTCAAATCATAAAATATATTATGACATAGATTTATTTAGATGCAAGTTAATTTATTAGGATGTTAATCCACTCAGTAAATCGTAAATTTACACCTAAAAAACAATAAAGCATATCAATACCTGCATCGGATCATCACTCTACCCATCGATAATCATCAAGTAATTGTTAAACCTCCATCATCATCCTCCCCACTCTTTTCACATCAACTTCTAGTGGGATCTAAATAAAAATCAAATCTTTTCTCCCCCAGTCTGAAATTGTGATACCCTCAATTGGATGCCAAATATTTACTAACATATTGCGCATGGACTAATATTGCACACCACTAGAAACTATCCATCAAGCCATGTTCTTAATCATAGGAAAATGCAGTAGCCACTTCCCCTAAATTAATCTGCCATGGCTCCTCATCCCCATCATCAATGGTGAATGCCGTAATATTATCATCCGTATTTTAAAACCAAGATTTAATAAAAAAGCAATCGAGTTATAAGAGCAGACAATCAGAGAAAAAATATGCTATAAGAGCAGATTGAAATTCCATTTATAAATTTTATTAAATTCATGGAACTCAGCATACATACATATATTTATGTATATGTCTACAACTTGTACTTTTACGATAAGAGTGAATTTAGTGCTTAAAATGTTGATGTAGTCTGAAATCTTATGCCACATCCTCTGCCTGGAATCCACCTTATGGTGTGCAGGCACCTAAAGTTGATCCAGCTTGCAATCACAAAACAAACCACATTTTTTTACTATCTACCTAACTTCGAAGGTCTGCATATATTTGAGAGTGGGGTTGGACACAAATAATTGAGCTCGAAATAAGTATAAAAATATGGTTTATATTAATCTATGAACTACATTCATTTGCAAAATGTAATTTTGACTTACCACACATGCATGAATATCATCACATCCACATAACAGCTTCCCATTCAAAGTATCGACAGCTTGGAATGATCCTCTTCCTTCACTCCTCTGTGCAAACCAAAACAAGAATATTTTCAGGTTTCAAAGAAAATGAGCTGAATCAACAAGAAACAATTAGCCATAAACGTCAACAGAAGCATGTTAAGCCATAAATGTGCTTTCTTGTACCTCTAGACTTAAACACCTTTCAACTAATTTACAGTGTGCCACTTAGGCTTAACTTAAATAGTAAGTGTAAGGTTAAATTTGGGTTAGAGGTCCTAAGTTGGAGGCTAAGTACCTTGTTTGCACCCCAAAAAAATCATAGTTGTGTGCTTTCACTGGTATTAATAAAAGAATAACCAATAAGAGAAAGGTTAAGGTTTAACTTACTGTAGGCACAGCGGTAAAAACACCGGTAATGGAAGCAGCCTTGAGTAGTATGGTTGAGGTTTGCCTTTGCCCAAGCAACCTTACGAACTGCAATCATATACTAGAATCTATAAGAAACAATACAATGATAAACCATACAACAGATCATGTACCGAGAACATATGCCAAGCCTGAGTGAAATAAGCTCAGCAAGAGGGCAACATATGCACAATTTATTAAATGTGGATGAATGCATTTTGTTTGTTGGTAAAATTGCACACCATGTGACATCTTCATATTAAAATCGTTTCTCACCCACCACATGTTCATATCTTTAACTGCTTTCCTTCTTATAAAAGGGGCTTCAAATGCTTCCACAGCCTTTCAAACTCAAAAGAAAATCTCACATTACTTGCACATAACACTCAAGAAGTAGTATCAGTGAGGTGCTTCTTCCCAATGAGGAGTATGAAAGGTCGATCATGGCAAAGGTGTTCAAAGCAAATTAGAGAACAGAGGGACGACTTTACATTGTATGGAGATGTACCGTGTTACTCCTTTGTTGGCATGACTGACTTCCATTGTAGTTCAATCTTGTACCCACTTCTCAATTACACTGCAAGATTTAGATGCTCCTAGTGCTGTGGGTATTGTGTAGTTTAGAAACTCAGATCATTCAATCACATTTTCAATTAGGAGAGAGGGTCTTTTTTTTTCCTTAACATAAAGAAGGAATTGTCTGGTAGGGTGGTTAACATGAGTTAGAAAAGAAAAAGTTTATAACTTGACATGGTGCTTGAATTTTGTAAATAGATTTTTAGTTAATTTTTGTTCCAAAAAGCTTCTCTTTCTTGTATCACTCAAAAGCATAATAGAAAATTAGAATTCTACTGGTTTATCTCTGCAGCCACAAGTGATGGAAGCTAAGATGTTTCGGTATCGTTAATTTTGTGACTACAGGTATAATATACAAATTTAATTATTGTTCGATCATTTATTGAGAAGGTAAATAGAGGCAGAAATTGATAGATTCTTGCTTATTCTTCATACACTAAACCTATCCTAATTGAAAGTCTTTGGTTAATTATTGCTCATCTAATTCTTCTTTCCAACTTTTTTTATAAACATGCAATCTGTTAGTATTTATGATGTTCGAGGGTCTACTAATGCCTAAACTAGTGTTTGTTTCTAATGCTTATTAACATGTAGAATATATACTTTCTCCAAAAAGGAAAAAAAATTATGCTATACTTGTTCCTCATTGCAGCCCAACTGTATCATACTTACAATTTCTCCTGCCAATCAGGATCTTGCCACTTCTGATGCAATAATTTAAATAACAGACATTTTTCTTTCATGTATTAAATATCAGACATTGTTTTCATTTTAAAGAGTTGATAGTAGAAAGAAATCAACCTGCTAAAACAGAAATAGGAGAAAGAAGAAAGGTGAAACAAAGTAAAATAGGCGTAAGTAATTTAAAACGATAATTTAAGATCAATAATGAAGAGTATGGTGCATTCTGCTTGGGATTTCCTCTTTTTTAAGTTAATATGAAGAAAATTCATTCTCAAGGAATCTCTTGGATATATGATGAAGGAAGGGCTGAAACTGAAGCAAAAACAAAATAAAAATGGAGAAATCAAATTGTGAACAATTGTTTCATTACCAGAACTAGAGGATTTTTGTTTTATGATCCTGTTTGTCTGTAAAAAATAGTAGAACTTTAGCTTTCAATTTTTTTCGTTCTTACCTTCGAGAGAGGAAGATGAACGCCAGTGCAGATTTTGACAACGAAAGGCAAAGATGGGGAAAAGCTTTGATGAACGCCGGTGTCTGGTGTTGAGAACCGGTGTTGGCTGACGGCAAGCAGAAGATCAGGTGTCAAGGATAAGGAAAGGGGAAAGGAAAGGGAAAGGGAAGATCGGTGTTGGCTTCTAATTTTCCTGAAAATGTCTTACCGAATTAGAAAGGGTAAGACATTTTTCAAAATTAAGGGCTTCTTTTCCCGTGTTTTGTAATTGATTTTACCTTAGGAAAATATTTTTAGCAAAACAAACATTGAAAAAGGCTGAAAACCTTTTTCCGAAAAATGTTTTACTTCCAAACAAACAGACCCTAAATATTGAAAACGTTTTGCAGATTGCTTGCCTTATTATCTTGAACTTTTTCTTTTAAAAAATACTGAATTTACACTTGTCATTATAGTACAAGGCCAAATGTGAAGCTAAGCTATTTTTCCTTATTTATTTGTTGTAGATATACACATTAAATCTGCTTCTAAAACAATTTTTTTCACTTATTTATTTGTTCTACTTTGTACTGGTTTAGTTCTACATTTGTAACTGCTAACAACATGTATAATGTATTGATGCTTGCATTTGTATTTATCAATGTACTCTAATACTAAATCTTTCAGAAAAAATATACCAACCCATAACATAATTTAAATTTAATATTCAAATATTTGATTTAAAAATTAAAATTTGATTAAGTCAGTTAATAGTATTATCAGTTGTAAATAAAATTTAAATCCTACGAATAAAGAGACTAAATCATCCATTAAACAAAAAGTAAAGGATTGAAGTTTTTTTTTTTTAAAAGTAAAGGGATTTAAATTTAAAGAGTGTGAAGAGTTCAGGGACTGAAAGAAGAGTTAGACCAAAAAGAAACAATGAGGTCAGCAACCTCTGATTTTTTAGTATTAACAGTTTTTATTTTCTCTCCCTAAAACGCACTTTTTCCTTTGTAAGTCTCGTTTCTCTTTTTCCTTTCCCCCTTTAAAAACCGCCTTTTAAGCGCTTTGCTTTCTCTCTCTTTTTATGGATGGGATCATCTCCTTTCCTTCTCCTTCATGAAGGTAAACCTTTGCCCTCTCCCTTTCCCATCAACTTCAGTTATTTATTATTATTTTCATTTTTATTGTGTTTGGAATTTGGTTTAAATTGGATCTGCAAATTTTGGTTTCTTTGCAGGTTACGATTTGAAGACTGTTTTTGATTTCCATTAGCATGCGAATTAGGCCTTTTCGTTATAATCCATCGCCTGAAATATCTGTTATCGAATACGCTTCTACTTTTTGTTGTTTCCTGATTTTGATTCTAGTGATAACAACTGGAAATTTTGAATGCTCGAGCTGTAATATGGGATATTTGAATTCGGTTTTGCAATCTTCAAGTCAGGTTCATGCTGAATATGGACCGGTCAGCGGCGGAGGCCTTAGGTTTCTGCCTTTTCTTCCCCCTTTTTTCATCATCCTTTGCTTAGATCTTGAATTTCTTCGATTGCTTCTTTTTTTGTGTTTGCTTTGCAAGTTACTCCTTATTCAATTCCATGTGGTTCAATCCAATACACGTGTTTTGTTCTTCACGCCTTTGTCCGATTTTTACTCATCTATTCGAATTTTATTGTTATTTATTTTTTGTATGAATTTTCATTGAAAATGGAAACATCACCTTTAATATTTAGAATTTGTGATATATTCGGTATTTACTTTCCTTTTGGACAAAGATCCCTGCTTATTGGATAGCTTGCTTTAAGTTAAACCTTGGGGTTCATCTCTATTAGATAGGGCCTGTGATTGGTAATCATCATCATTAGCAAAAGTAGACAAAAAGAAATAGAGGGAATGGAAACAAATGGATGTATGCTAGAAATGCACGCTTAACCTCCATAAATTTGGAAAGTTCCTACATACTCTCGAACTTGGATTAGCTTGTCATGTGAAATTATTGTGGATCATTACCTTTTAATGGTTTTTCACTGCATCATGTGGGAGAAATCTACAACTGAACCTCTGATTTGTCGTTTCTGCGTGCAATGTGATGAATTTTCAATTGTCGTTATTGGGAATGAATTAATTTCTAGTTTTTTCCATTCTTTATAGGTAGGAGTAACACAGTTTGTCGTGTTGCTGATGTTACGCTGGAAAGAACAAATTATTATTTTGGTTTCTGTTTTGCAGGATCTGTTTTTCTTAATTCCGACAAGGCAGTTTTTGGACCTTTCTGGCTTTGACCTAAATTTATTGCATCTTGTGCATTGAAAATTTACTGCATGGTTTTGTCACGTGATTTTGTTATGATAGGAAATTTGGATTTTGCTAAATTTTTATCTAGAATGAATTAAGTAAATAAATAGCATGCCTGAAGAAATATCATTTGTAATTATGATCAAGCATAAAAAAACAATTAGATTGGAAGTCCTGAAATATGTTCTGCTTAAATATGACGATAACAAGATGTCTATGGTTATTGAGTTTACAACTTTTGCTGAAAAATGCAATGATTTGTACAATGCCTAAATCAAATGTCCCTTGTTTTCTGGCAACAGCCAGAATGGAAAGTTTAGCTACGGCTATGCAAGCTCTCCTGGAAAGAGGTCTTCAATGGAAGATTTTTATGAAACAAGGATTGACGGTGTTGATGGAGAGATAGTTGGTCTTTTTGGAGTTTTTGATGGTATATTTCTCTATTACTTTCTCTATATCTCTCCCTCATTTTTGCACACATGCATGTACACATAACTTCCTAATGGTTTATACATACTTCAGATGACCTACATATAGGTAAATACTTTTTGTAACATTTATGGTGATCATTATTTTTGTTAAAGCGTGTATCATTCTTTTTGTTTTCCTTTGCTGTTGCCTTTCTTCATTTAATAAATTCTTTTCTGTTCTAAAATCAAGCTTTTTGTTCCTTCATTTTGCTCTAATCCCTCTGGTTAGAGCAAGACACACTGTTATTTGCTGGACAATACAAGTGTAGTCTCAAGTCTCAACGTAGAGAAAGTATCTGAAAGGATTTCACGCAGATTCTGGTATTAGTTATCTGCTCCAATGCAGTAGCAGTATTGGAAGCCATTTCTCATGGGCTGTTATTGGCTCAGGACAGTACTGTGGTAAACTGTAAATTCTATGCTGTGGCAGTTCATTATATTCTGCCGTAGAATAGTTTCTTTTACCATGCATAATTAAGATCATAACTGCCACACCGTAAAAGGAATCTGTTGCTGGCTAGTCATGCTTAGTTAAAAGTTGTTTACTTGATCTTTACAAGCATGGCTGTTTCAGGTCATGGAGGTGCACGGGCAGCTGAATATGTGAAGCAAAACCTTTTCAGTAATTTGATCAGGCATCCAAAGTTCATATCTGATACCAAATCTGCTATAGGTTATTCACGCTATGACTGTATCTGATAGTTGTGCCTCTTCTTGTGGGCTGGCCTAACTTGTCTTTTTAAATTGTTTGCAATGCCAGCCGATGCATACAACCATACAGATTCTGAATTTTTAAAATCAGAAAATAGCCAGAATAGGGATGCTGGATCAACTGCTTCTACTGCTATACTTGTTGGTGATCGTTTGCTAGTTGCAAATGTTGGAGATTCCCGAGCTGTTATCTGCAGAGGAGGCAATGGTATGATTATTGTTTTTAACTTATATTCATCTGATGTCTGACACTATGAAGTTGCCATTAGCTTTTGCTGTAACATAAATGCTCTATATGTTCTGTTTTACTTTGACAAGTTAATGTTTTGCATTCTTATGTAATTGCTCCTTCACCCATTAGAAGTGTTGGTGTGAATTTGTCAGGTTTTTAAAAATCTTGTTGAAGGATCATTTTATTGCTGGCTGATCTATGATATTCCTCTTGCAGCTTTTGCTGTGTCCCGTGACCACAAGCCAGATCAAAGTGATGAGCGACAACGGATTGAGGATGCTGGAGGATTTGTCATGTGGGCTGGTGCGGATTTACATCTAGCTGTTTCTCTTTCCCTCTCTTATCATCCACTATTTTCTTTATAAGCTTTTCAACGTGTTAAATTTCTTCCTTTCGTTGTGGTGGAAATTATCTCTGTAGGAACTTGGAGAGTGGGAGGTGTCCTTGCTGTTTCTCGTGCATTTGGTGACAGGCTCTTGAAGCAGTATGTTGTTGCTGATCCGGAAATTCAGGTCTGTTTGGAAGATTGGGTTGTCCTAATTAAGATAGAAGAAACCTGTAATGAACAAGACCCAGCATAAAAATTTTGCAAGTAGCCTTTCTTGTTAGATTTCTTCCCTATCGCTTAAAAAACTTTATAGGATCCCTACTTAAGAGACGATAATATGAGCCTGAGTATTATAATTTCATTGCAATTAGTACAATTGATTTTGGAGCATTCTACAACTCTTTTATTTCTTTTGAGCTTGCAGGAGGAAAAAATTGACAGCTCACTTGAGTTCCTTATTCTTGCAAGTGATGGACTGTGGGATGTTGTTACAAACGAGGTATGGGAATCATCTCATCTTACTGGCACCCCAGAATCTTGGTAGTGGTTTGAGTAAAATCGTCAGCTTTTTGGTTCTGAAAATGGGTGGTAGCATAGTACTCTCCTAACCTATTTAATTGAAGTGAGTCATCATAACTGCCGTTTATCTTTTGCAGGAGGCTGTGGCAATGGTAAAGCCAATACAGGATCCTGAGCAGGCAGCCAAGCGGCTTATGCAGGAGGCATGCCAGAGAGGCAGTGCAGATAATATCACTTGTGTTGTCGTCCGTTTCTTGGCTAATCAAGGTTGTTCCTCACGTACTGTTCCTGCATAATCCATCCATTCTCAGCATGGTTTTAGGTTTTAGGTTTTGGTTCTTCTAGCCGATGAAACAAAGTAAGTCAAAATAAACTTCCATAGTAATAGCTAGTCATAGAAAACGAAACTATAAACAGCACATTATTGTGCGAAGCATAGAAGCAATGAACAAATGTGTCAGCCTGCTGATCTGTATTTTTACATCGTTAAGCCTCTAGAAAAGATATGCATCTGAGTTAGCTTCTCCACGATTCCGGTCATGCACATCGAACGGGTATGCACGTGTGAATGTGTAAAGAAATGTTGAGACTTAAGTCCTCCTGTATGTTGTAAATTGTAGTAAAACATGTCTCTTCTCTTGTTAGTTCACCTTCGAATAATTCGATGTCTGTGATGTCCTCTTTCAGAAAAATAGTAATTATGCCCGCTTTATAGGATGCAAATGCAAAGCTTCTCTGTTAACACATACTTGTTAATGCAGCTTTGAAGTTTGAATGCATTATGATGAGAGTAATATAATATCTGTTTGATTATAATAATTAATGGAAAATCGTTTATATGTGGATGTGAAATTTTTCTCATTTTGGTATTTAATTTTTTTAATCCGTGATCCTTTTTTATATATTATCAAGAGATCTTTTTTATTCGTTTGGGGAAATATGTGAAATGTGGCTTATTGACTGCTCAACAAGTTGGGTAGTATTTTCGGTGGGAGTTTTGCTCTCGATTCTGTTGAAAACCCGAATACTCGAAGAGGCGGCAGGGTGATAGAGTAAGAGTGTCTCATCAGGTGATTGAAAGAATTGAAGAGTTTGTTATAGGTGGTCTTTTATCGAGGGATCTTTAACCCCTTGAAAGTTGTCTCTTGGTTTTGTCAAAAACCTGAGTTGCTAAAGAGGCATTGAGTTTATAGAATGGGAACATCACCAAAAGAAAAACTTTTAAGAATTCACAATTGACGGGATTTAAAATCCATACCTTAAATGAAGCATTAGTGCAAGTATCTGCCAATTGAGTTTGGCTTTGGGCGGACAACATCTTTTTTTCCTTAAGATCGGATATTGTAGTGAGGCTGTCATATGCTGGTCAAAAGTCAAAACATCTAGGCAATAGTTCTT
The DNA here is from genome assembly GCA_025698515.1 of Gossypium sturtianum. Classification (NCBI taxonomy): domain Eukaryota; kingdom Viridiplantae; phylum Streptophyta; class Magnoliopsida; order Malvales; family Malvaceae; genus Gossypium; species Gossypium sturtianum. The sequence continues at coordinate 101,823,591 of CM046948.1, read as the reverse complement.
ATTATTAATCATAAAAGTGAATATAAATATATTACAATTTAATTTAGAGTAAATTATCAAAATAGTTATTTTTGTTTATCTCAGGTTATATTTGTCACTTATATTTGAAATGTTACGCTTTAGTCACTCACATTAATGTGTTGTAACATTTTAAGTACCGAGCTTTTAATTGCCTTTAACGATGTAGCAGTAAATTGATGTAGTACATTAAATATTATTTCAAACAAAAAAATTTAGGTCAATTTATACAGTTGGTTGTAATTGTTTGTTTTGAGCGATTTCTTTTTCTTTTATGTTCTTTTAAGGTGCAAAAAGCCCTTAAATTTTTTTTTAAAAAGCAATCAAGTCCTTGCTTCTTTTTTTTTTTTACACTCATTTGGATATTTAAACTTTCAAAATGTATAAAAAAAATCTTCGAACTTTTTTAAAAAAGTAATTAAGCCTTTACCTTTTTTTTTTCACTCAATTGGGTACTTCAACTTTCGAAATGCATTAAAAAGGCTCTCAAACTTTTTCAAGAAAAGCAATTAAGCCTCTGCTTATGTTAAAAACTAAAAAAAAAATTATAAAAAATTAAAATCAATAAAAGTTATAAATATCATTAAATTTGAATAAAGAAATTCAAATATTAAAAATTTATAAAAAAATTAGAAAAACATAAAAATCGTGAAAAAATTATAAAATATATAGAAATATAAAAAAATTATAAAATTTTATAAAGTCGTAAGAAAATTATACATAATGTAAAGAAACATAGATTTCGTAAAAGAAATTTACAAAAATTATCGTATCAAAAGAAACATTTTATAATTTTTCTATAACTTTTAATGATTTTTATTTTTATCATTTTTCGTCACATGTCACGTTGTGTTGCGATATGTGATGATATTAATTGAAAAAAATTAGGGTCATTAAATTTTTTATGATTTTTATAAAATTTTATAATTTTTTATTTTCTATAATATTTTCTAATTTTAATAAAAACAGGAGTTTAGTTGCTTTTTTGAAAATTTTTTAGGGTCTTTTTAATGCATTTTGAAAGTTTTACCCAATTGAGTGAAAAAAAAGGCAGGGGTTTAATTGCTTTTTTTGAAAAATTTAAGGGCCTTTTTGATCCATTTTGAAAGTTCAAGTGCTCAATTGAATGCAAAAAAAAAAAAGTTTAATTGTTTTTTTTTTTAAGTTTGAGAGCTTTTTACATCCTTAAGCTTTCTTTTAACTTTTTTTTTTCATTTTCTTTTGTTTCTTTCTCTATTTTCTTCCCTTCTCCATCTTTTAAAGTAGTTTTTTTTTTTTATGTTCTTCATTTGTTAAAACTTTTTTATTTTTATAAAAAAAGAAAAGGCGAAAGCTGAAATCAAAATTAAACTTGTTTCGTATATTCTCACCCCCATAATTACAAACCCTCATCGTCTATCATCATTTTAACGAACCAATTTTGATCTCTCAATACCTAGTCCACAAGCTCGCCTCACTCGAAGACCTCGCCAGTCGTGACTTTGGCAGTCTACCCTTAACAAAGTTTCCCGAGCCCGCTACCTTTACCTCCTAACCAACCTCCACCGAATACCTTATCTATTTTACCTACAACATTCTCGCCTTCTTGAAACTACGTTGTTTCACGAATTTTTTAAACAAATTTTACACTCTCAATGACTAAACTTACCCTCAACTTTATCCAAACCAGTTTGGTTCCATGATCCCTTTCTCTCTTCGGTTTATCCATGCTCTGTTTTCAATCAAGCTTGCTTGAGAATATCCAAGAAGGTTTAGATCAATTTTATTGTTTTCTTAATTTTATTCGTCAGAAAAGAAAAGGAAAGAAATAATCTAAACAATACTGTAAAAGTTTGAAAACGAAAAAAAATTGTTTTGAATATAAAGAATTCAATTTATGTTTAGATTTGATTAAGGATATGATTTTTTATATTGATTAGTTAAATCTAATTTTAGTTTCAAAATTATGTTATATTCAAATCAAGATTTGATTAAGAATGATTGATATTTGGTTTTGAGTAAAATTCAATTTAGGAATCATGTGAAAAAAACAAAGACTTAGTTTATTTGATGGGTAAAAATTATGTTTCTGTTGTGGAGAATATGATTTGGTGGGTAAAAATTATGTTTTTGCCGTAAAGAATATGAGAAGAGGAAAAAATAAAGGGAAAGAAGAAAAAGAAAATAAAGAAATAAAAAGAACAAAAATAAATTGTTCAAAAAAAATGAAAGTATAGGGATTAATTTTAACAAATGGAAATTAGAAAAATTACATTAAAAAATTGAAGAAGGGAGGAAAATAAAGGAGAAGGAGAAGAGAAGATAAAGGAAAAAAAAGGAAAATTCAAAGAACATAAAAGAAAAAAATTAAATTGCTTAAAACGAAAAAGATATAATGACCGATTGTATAATTTAATCTAAAATTTCTGTTTGAAATAATAATTTAATTAACATTCAGTGACTAAAATAAAATAAGTGATTAAAATATAACATTTCAAATATAAATGATACCTAAAACAAATAAAAATGAATATTTTAATAGTTTGCGCTTAAATTTAAGAAGAAATGGTGGCGTGGAGTCGCGGCGCAGTACTGACAGCCAGCTGTTTAAGGTTTGCCTTTTCATTAACAAATCTTAATAATAGGCAGCATGCGTTTCATATCTGCTTGGTGCCCAAGAAATAGAGAAATTGGTGACTTCAATGTCCTTTTGAGGCATTTGCTTTGCTTTATTCTTCCATTTTGTAATTAAATTCTAAATTCGTCATTCATTATAAGAAAATTATTCCTTCAAATTTTATATCATAATTTCTTTTTGTACTAGCAAACCTCTCAACGTCTAATTAGGGTGTTGTACCTTTTTTAGCTTTTGTTCCCACTCTCATCTCTCAATTAAGTTTGGAGCTTTATAAATTTTTGAATAATTTTATTTTGGGTGAATTTTGAGTTGGAGTTATTTCAGAATCGAATCATTCCAATTTGAGACTTAGATTTTTCAAATCAAGATTGGGTTGTTTCACAATTGTTCCAAGCTGATGATATTTAGGGTTTAATTTGAGCTGCAAATGACTGGGTGAAATTTTGGGGGTCGGGTAACTCTTAATTCCACGCCCTTTTCTGCCGGTAAAATCCTCCATGAAGGGATGGAGTTTGCATTATTGTTGTGATGGCACATGAAAAAAAAAGAGAGTAAAACAGGGCTGGTTAGGCCAACTGCAAAACAACTGAAATCTCAATGTACACAATAAATCAGAATTTATGAAAATTTAGGAACAAAATTCTGTTTTACGTCTATTTTTACCTTCTCAGCAAAATATACATTCCCCCGTGATCAAATTAAAAGCAACAATTTTCTCGGGACCGATAAGCCAAAACCCAAACAAAACAAAACAGAGCTAAGCTAACTGGTTTTTAATTTTGGTGTTGGATTTGTCCTGTTTCATTGTTCTCTGGGTTGGCAGAATTTTCTGTTATTGTTGTTGGCAATCGTTGATGATAATCATCACTGCTCATATTTGGTTTCACTTTCTCACCGCTTTCACCTTTCTCCGATCCTTGTTCGCCCTCGAATCCACCGTTTTTATCACCAAACGAGGGAGCCTTATTTGAAACAGGGGTAGCCAAGAACGTAGGCTTGTGTTCACCAGCCATTATCACCAATATTTTCTCCTCGTAAACCTTTACTTCCTTCACTGAATCGCCGCTTTCAACGTCTGCTTCTTCACCGCCATCGTTGTCGGGGATTCGCCTGTAGGAGCAAGCTAAGATGAAGAGAGCAAAAGCAATGAGACCCAGCATGGCTGCTAGGCCTCCGAAGAGGTAAGGCACGGGTGAGTGCCATGGGGAGCGTGGTTGCGCCATTAAGGTCTCATTTTCGTCTGAGTTTTGCCTTAATGGAAACAGGGTTGTGGGTTGGTTTCTTTTCGGAAATGGAAGGTTAATTTGTGATTCAAGCTGAGAAACAGAGAAAACCAGGATTGTTATTTATAAGTAGCTAAAGTGTGATAATTAATTAATGAAAAAGACAAAATTCTGACTTTTGATTTAAGGTTAAGTTTTGTTTATGTTGCTCTTTAACCATCTTGTTTGATATTTCTTCGAGTTTGGGTGAATTCATTTAATTAATATCCATTATTCGAATTTGAGTTTTAATTAAGTTTTTACCTCTATACATTTTATATACTATTTTAAAGAATAAACAATTTCACAAGAAAATTTATTAAATAAAAATTCACACTTTTTAAAAAAAAATGAAAACCCAATTAAGCCTATAAGCTTGAATTAAGATGCTTAAACTTAATTTGCTGGATAACTCCAACCATTTGAGTTCAAATTTAATTCCGTAATTATTAAATCTCAAAACAGTTAGCAAGTACAAATATCTGAGGAGGCAATAGACGATGACATGGTGGGGCGGAAAACTGTTGGACCCATTGTTTTGTGTGGGTCCGCAGGAATCATCAATGGCAGCACATATATAGCATATTAGGCATAGCATTTTTGGGTTTGGATAAAATGGGATTGGTGTTTGCCAATAAGATACACCAAACTTAACCTGATGCGAAAGCTGCCGGATGGTCTGTGTTCAATTTCAAATCTTTCCCCCTCCTCCTTTAATCATTTAAAACAAAATATTGATGTTTCCAATATTTATTATATACAGTAACGAGATTTGTAAGTTAAAATTTGAAGCCATCGTATACAAACATTCAGATTCTTAATCCATTATGTCTTATTTTGATTCTATATTATAATTATTTCAACATCCAATGGACGTAAATGGGATCAAAGTGACAAATCCCAAGCTGGATTTTAAGTTGGAATCAATAATTAATCCATTTCAATCTAATCCCATTTTGCTTATCCTAAACCTTTCACTTGATTGTGAATCAATATTCTTTTCCTTTTTTTTTTAATTTTTATTTTATTTATTTAGAATATTTATTGTATGCATTATCAATAGAATAAACAAGTATTTTATAGGGGTATAGAAAAATATTTAAAAAAATAAATATTTTAAAAAAGAGACAATCTTTTAAAGCTGCTTGAAAACTAAAAAAAAATACTTTCGGTGTACCAAAATCCTAACCCATATATTAATAAAATAAAATTAATAGTTGCATTCTAAACCATTTATGAAATTTTTTTGTTAAAATATGCCGTCAATACAATATTTGAGATTTAATATATGAACTTAAAAAGCTAAAAGATATGTCCTCCTTACTTTTTTCTAAAATAAAAAACACAATCCAATCATTAACATCATTAGCAGTAAAATATCATGGATCCCTCTATACTAGGAGTCAGATTACATTTTACCCCCTTTACTAAAAAAATAGGCAAATTAGTCCCTGTATATTAGATTAAAGAGCAAATGGTCATTTTGTTAAAAATTTATCCATGTATGTCAGCATAAGGTACACCTGGCATATCACATGTCACTATCTAGTTATTTCATCAATCATGCCAGTTTTTAACATTATAAATGGATGAAATTTTTAACAGAAAGGACCAATTTACTATTTAATCTAATGTACAAGGACTAGTTTGCTCATTTTTTGAATAGAAGGGACAAAATGCAATTCGACTACTAATATAATGACCTTCATGGTTCTTTTATCCATCATTAACATTTTTTGTTAAATTTTTTTGAATTGACATATTGATTAAACTGTCCAAATATAAGGTAACATATGATTTACCAAAAATTAATAAACTAAATTAATAGATTTTGACGGAAAAAACAAAATTTTTTTATGTTGAATCTTAAATATGAGATTGTGATTTGTGATGGATACACTTGCTTAATCATTGATACCCCAGTATCATGTCTAGTACCAAAACAACTAAAGGTTCATCTAATGTCAAAGGATTGTCCTTTATTAAAGTTGGCCATTGACCATCATAAGAAGCCAAGGGTAGAGCCGTATTTTTCCACCTTAATTAAGCCAAAGTGAAAATATGTGCTTCTGGAATACAAAACTATTTATTAATTAACACTAAAAATGGTGTATTTAATACAAAAAGTAGGCATTGAGAGAGTATAAAAGGGGCAGCATATATACTGAACATGGACGGCGTCATTTGAAAACAACATATCGCTATAATGATAGTGGGGCTTATACAATACATCAATAATAGATTTATGAATACGCATCATGTAGGAGGTTTTGTTAAAAAAAGAGAGAGAGTAAATGTAAGTTTTTTTTTTTTTTAAATAGTAGATATGTAATAATTATGGTAATTATTTGTTTCGTTTTACTTCACTCCTTTACATAAAATTATTATTTTACTTTTATATATTTATAATTATTAAAAGGTAAAAATGTAAAATGTGATAAAAAAAAAACTTTTATGTTTTATGTTTAAATAATTTTTTGAAGAAATATTCAATTATTTGTTTGTTTTTAGAAAGATTAAAAACATTAAAAATTATTAGCAAACAAATCAAATCAAGATGGGGCGAGATGAGCATCGATATATCCAACATATATGTAAATGGTAATGATTCTTATATGATAACTCATACATGCGAACTCGTAGAAGAAGATTCATAGATATGGTGAACTCACATGCGGTTTCATGGTAGAAGATTCATGAATATGGTGAACTCGTATATGCGGATTCATAGTAGAAGATTCATAGATATGGTGGCCTCATACATGCGAATTCATAGAAGAAGATTAATAGATATGGCAGACTCATGCATGCGGATTCATAGAAGAAGATTCATAAATATGGTGGACTAATACATGTGAACTGTGTCGCGGACTTCGTATGGTGAAGTCCCACATATAAGTTTGACATAAAACTTAGAGAACAAGTCTGATGGACTTTCATAACTTTCATATGCCATGACTATGAACTTGCTTATAAACATGAGGCTTTAAGCCTTAGACTCCGTAGAGTCTCATACTTGAAAGAGCCCACGTAGGGCTATCATAAAAATGTGCACATATATCTCCGTACAATCCAATTGAACATTCGTAAAACCAAATATCATGCGTATACATTCTCTGTACAACCCACTCAAACCTCCGCAAAACTCGATAACATGTGGCACAGGGTGCACAACATGACATTTCTTTAACTTCCATCCACCATTACATACCTCCACACTCCGCATATCATTCATTTTTACGTCTGACATATAACAAGCATTCAACTAAACATACTGTTAATAACACAACACAGATCATATCACACATATCACCTATCGAACCATTTCAATGATAACCTCTTCAGTAATTACACCCCTAACCCGTATCCGTCTCCAGAACAGGGTTACGAAGCATCACCGGAATATACAGATCAAGTAAATAGATGTTTCATTTTATACAGTATTCATGTCAAAAATCAAACATAAAGTCCCTTATATGAACCCTCGAGGTTCAAAACATGCATTAGAAACGAGTCGGAACTAAACCGAGTACTCAGAGAATTTTTCACAAAATCTCAAAATTTTTCCTAGGTGCAGGGGTCACACGCCCATATGGTCAGGCCGTGTGGTTCACACGGCCAAGGGACACGCCCGTGTCTCAGGTCGTGTAACTCTCTGACTTGGATCACACGGCCAAGCCACACGCCCGTGTGCTAGGCCGTGTGTAAATACCTGTGCATTCTGCTTTGAAATTTTAAAGATGCAGGGGACACACGGCCAGGTCATACGCCCATGTGCTAGGCCGTGTGTCACACACGGCTGAGACACATGCCCGTGTTTCTGCTCGTGTGGACGAAAATAGACTATTTTCCAAGCCATATTTCTCACCCCATTTTGTCATCCTTCTACACCAACACTTTAACACATTCACAAGCTATTATAGGTCATTTAACCCAACTTAAAATCAAGTCTTATACATGATATAATACCTCATATAATCAAGTATACACAATTACTTAAATTACCAAATTCACATATATGCATATCTTATCAAATATGCTAACTTAATTCAATCATCAATATGCCAATATAATTTCTATCAATCAACCATTACAAACACATACCAAACATATCCATCACAAGCCATTCCAATGGCTAGTTACACTCAAAGCATTTATATGCCGATATTGGCCAATTAACCTATACATGCCATTATAACCATAATTGGTTTACCATATATATACCGAAATGGGCTGATGGATAGTGTGAGTGATCTCCGCCAAGCTTCCAATCCAACGAGCCTCCGAATTACTATAAATCAGGGGAAAATAAAACAGAGTAAGCATGAAATGCTTAGTAAGTTCATATAACATGGTAATTAACTTACCACTCATTTAAATTCAATATAAACATACAAGGCACATTCAATTAACTTGATCACGAGCCCTAACACATATCCTCATCACCCTTGTTAGTCATATATTTCATATAAATATCAAGAAACATGTATGGGCTCAACAATAATTAGATTTCCATGTACATATACTTTCCACATCATGTATTCATATAACATATACAAATCATATCCTTGTATTTCAAGTACATTTTCATAATAATTCGTTTCGAGTTCAGATTATTTTATGTCGGAACTTTGCCCATTAAATCATTTGAAATGTCAGTGGCACACGGGTAATACACTCAAGGTGTAAAAATCTATAATCATGGATGAACATATTCATCAAACAAATTCCATGTTCATATTTTCTCATGTCAAGATTTTGCCCGTTGAATCATTGAAAACATCGATGGATACACAGGTAGTACACTCGAAGTGTACAAATCAGAAATCCATCAATTCATATTCAGGAGTGCTCTTTAAAGCACATAACTGGGAAATCCTCTCTCAAGCCATATAACAAGAAGCTCACAAAGAGCCATTAATCGGAAAGCTCAGAAAGAGCCTATCAGGAAGTTTATCTGGGCTATATAACAGGAAGCTTATAAGAACCATAATTAGGAAGTTCACAAAGAACTTTTAATCAGGAAGCTCACGAAGAGGCTTTAATTAGAAGCTCCGAATAGCCATATATCGGAAAGTTCAAGCGACCCGTATTAGGACGCTCACAAAGAGCCGTGTTTGTGTCCGCAATATATGCAGGATCACAACCGATCATATAACAGGACGCTCACAAAGAACTGCGGTAGTCCGCAGCACATGCAAGATCACTACCGATCAGTATGCTCGCAGGAACCATATAACGGGAAGCTCGAGAGAGCTTATAATCGGATGCTCGTAAGAGCTATGGTGTGTCCGCAACATATGCAGGACCACAACCAATACGGGAAATCCTGTATCCATCGAATTTCATTTATTCAAACGGGACTTAATGTTTATCGGGTATTATTGGATATGTGACTTATTTTCATACATAAGACATTTATACAATTCACACATATACAACATTCAATTCAAGCATATTAATATACATAATTTAGTTACACGAACTTACCTCGATAAATGTTCATGTACGTAAAATCTACTAATCCGACATTTTCTCTTTTCCTCATTCTAACTCCGAATTTGGTCTATCCAAATCTATATGAATGAATTTAACATTAATTCATGTTCATTTCAATTCAATTCACATCTTAGGCAAAAATACCATTTTGCCCCTAAACTTTTAATTAATGACGATTTCATCCCTAGGCTCGAAAAATGAAATTCATGCAATTTAATCCTTATTCCAAGCCTAGCCAATTTTTACATGTAAAATTTACAGCCTATGTATTTCATAAAATTCAGAATTTTTTCCATGAATTTTACATCTTTTCAATTTAGTCCCTAAATCATAATTTCATCAAAATTCCCTTTACAAAAGTTGTTTATCTATCAACAACCTTTCATTTTCTACCGTAAAACTTCATAATTCATCTATGTTCATCCATGGCAAAACCCTAGTACCTTGATAACTTTGCAAATTAATCCCCGAGATAGCTAGATTAAGCTATTACGGTATCGAAAATATAAAAATCATTAAAAACGGGCAAGAATACTTACCTAATCAAGCAAAATAAGTTGGCTTGAGCTTAGGTTTCCATGGCTAGGGTTTCCATGCTTTTAATTTGGGAAAGATGATATAAATGATGATATTTTTATTTTTTTATCATTTATCATCTTTTATTATTTCACTTTCCAATTTCATCCTTTTCTTTATTTTATTTTCCAAGGATGAATCATCATCCTTAACCACTAAGCATTTTTAGTGGTCTATTTTTCATATAAGGACCTCAAATTTTGAATTTCATAGCTATTTTGTAACAGCCCAATTTTGGTGAGGTCGGAACAGTGGTTTTGGGACCACAAATCCGAGCAAAAAAAATTTATTTTAATACTATTTTGTGATTTTCATTATGATAGGAAGGTCATATGAAAATTTTGATACGAAAATTTTACCGATTGCATGTTTAATTAGGGAAATGACTAACTTGTATAAAATGCAAAAGTTGTCTTCTAATAGTTATAAGTATCAAATAGCTATAGAATTCAAAAATTAAGGTCCTTATATGGTAATTAGACCATTGAAGAAAAGTTAGTAGGTAATTTAGTGACTCATCCATGGAAAAATTAGAAATGGGCAAGGACTAAATTGGAAATCACTAGAATTAAAAGATGACAAATAATTAAAAAGGAAATCGTCATCTTTTTATTCATCTTCTTCCCCAAAATTTCTATGGAAACCCTAGGAGAGAGGAAGACAACTTTCCAAGCTTAAAAAGGTATGAAATCAAGTCCCGTTTTTAGTAATTTTTATATTTTTGGAATCGGGATAGTCTAATCTTTCTATTTAGAGGATTTATTTGAAAAGTTATCAAGGTATGAATTTTGGGTCATGGATGAATATGCTGAAAATTAGAAACTTATGGTAGAAAATGAAAGGTTGTTGGTAGATAAACAACTTTTACAAAGCAATTTTTGATGAAAACTCGGTTTAGGGACTAAAATGAAAAAAGGGTAAAACCCATGGAAAATACTAAAATTTGAGAAATGTGGGTGCTGTAAAAGTTGTACATAAATTTTGGCTAGGCTTGGAAAGAGGGTTAAATTCCATGAATTTCATTTTTCGAGCCTAGGGACGAAATTGGAATTTATGAAAAGTATATGGGTAAAATGGTAATTTTGCTTAGGATGTAATTGAATGCAAATATATATGAAATGTGATAAATTTATAGTTAAATTTGTTTATATATACCCAGAAAGACCAATTACCGAACTAGATCGAGGGAAACAAAAGGTTTCGGATTAGTTGAAATTCAAATACGAACAATTGTCAAGGTAAGTTCGTGTAACCTAAATATGTATGTTAATGTACTTGAATTGAATTGTATGTTTGTGATGATATGTATGTGAAGATATACATTATGAAATGACTACAAATTAGAAAATGATGATAAAATACTATGTCCCGGGTGAATGTTGAAATTCGATGGAATAAGGTGGTTTCTCGAAAAGAGTATAATACTGCATATGTTGCAGATAGGATTTAGCCTGAACGAGTAATCCTGAAATAATCCTTCTCAAGCATATGTTATAGATTGTATTTAGCCCGGACGGGTAATCCAAATCAAGCTTTTTAGAGCATATGCTATAGAAAGGATTTAGCCTGGATTGGTAATCCTGTTATAAAATATGTGGCTTGAGAGTGTGCTTTATGATCATGTGCCAAATGGATACTTTTGAACATGAATTGACGGATAGTTGATATGCATACTTTGTGTATACTACCCGAATGTCCATCGAAATTTCAATAGTTCAACGAGAAAGATTCTTGAAATACGGAAAGGTGAAACTAAATAGAAGTTTATAATGTGATGAGCTCATCTATGTTTACTTGATATTCATATGATGTTATGTGACTAACTTGTTTGATTAAGTGTATATGTTTAGGTAAATTTACCCAAAAATTTTGGATGGTATGGTTATGTATGCTTGTATGAATAAATATAACCGGTAGGTTTAATTCCCGTTATACGAACTTACTAAGCATGAAAATGCTTACCCCGTTTAATTTTCTTTGTTTTATAGTGCTCGTAAGCTCGCGAAGGTTGGAGGTCGGTCGGAGCATCAATCACACTATCCACTATCTCATTTTGGTATAAATAGAAATCTCATTTTGGTATAATGGCATGTATAGGCTCATTTGGCCAAATGATGGCTTGTAAGTGATGTTTTGTAATCTAGCCATTAGAATGGCTAGTGATGTTTTACTTAGCATGATTATAAAGTTATCCTATGATTAAATTCCTATGTGCTAAGTTGGTTGATTGGATTATGCTTAAGGTGTATGTTCACTAAAAATAAAATTATAAACATGAATTGTATGTGATACTATACCATGCTAGGTACTAGAATTGGCTTGGTTTTAATGTTTGGATTGGTGGATATATGTTAGTGAGTTTTGGTGCAGGAAAGGAGTAAATTTTGGGTGACAAATGAGGCTAGGAAATGGCTTTATTTTATCTACACGGGTAGACACACGGGCGTGTGTCTTGCCCGTTGTGACACACGACTTGTCCCATGGGCATGTGGTCTGGTCGTGTGTCCCCTACATCTTAAAAATGACAAATAGAATGCTCAGAATTGGGCACACGGGTAGAGACACAGGCCTGTGTCTCAGCCGTGTGGATGACGCGACCTTGAACACGGTCGTGTGAAAACTGCACCTAAATTTCGAAAATAAAAATTCGCCACACGGTCTAGCACATAGGCGTGTGACTTGGCCGTGTGACTTTAATTACTTTATGCTTTACAAGTCAGAGAGTTACACGGGTTAGGGACACGGGCGTGTGTGACCATACGGCCCAACCACACGGGCGTGTCCCTAGACCACACGAGCGTGTAGGCACTATTTATAATTTTTTTTTAAAATTTTGAGAAAAAATTTATGAGATCCCGATCTAGTCCCGATTCATTTCTAATGCTTATAATGGGTCTCGAGGGTCCATTTAAGGGACGATATGATTATTTTTAGATTTGAATAGTATTTTTACTTGATTTATCTGTGATCGTTTTGTAAACTTCGGTAATACTCCGTAACCCTATTTCGGCAACGGATACGGTTTAGGGGTGTTACATAATTAATCTTTTTAGCTATTAGAACTCAACTTTTGCACTTTGTGCAATTTGGTCCTTTATCAAATTAAACATGTAATCGGTAAAATTTCTTTACAAAATTTTTATACGACATTACTATCATACTATAGACCATAAAATAATAAAAATAATAATTTTTTTCTTCCAAAATCAGATTTGTGGTCCCAAAACCACTGTTTTTATTTTATCGAAAACGGGTTGTTACAATTTTACTAGTGACAGTTCATCAAAAAAACAAACTTATACATACAACCAGACATGCATCTGTAGATCATCACTTTGCATGCTTCAACCGTATGAAAAATATCCCACAATAATTCAACTCCTCATCATTAGTAGAACATGAAGTCAAACATATCATAACAACACAATACTGATATACATAAAACAAACACTGAGGATTTGAGTTCAAAAACTCGCCAACAAAATACCTGGAGTTGACACAACTTACACCTGCTTAGCCTTCCCTTTATCACTTGGGCCTCATCCTTCTTGGTTAGCTGTAACGTCCCAAATTTTATGTTTCTACTTTTGCGATTAATTGACACAACTATGTATCTGCTTTAGTGGTTATGTGTTCTGAGAGTGTGTGAGAGGTCCCAAGTTCAAGCCATGCCTTTGGCAAAATTTTGGATTTTTCTGAGTAAGCTTTAACTTTTTCCAATAGGCTTTTATTTAAATGTTTGTAAGTATACAACAGAATGGGCCTGCTGGTCTGATGGTTAAGTGGAGTGTTAGCATGCTGGAGGTCGTGGGTTCGAATCCCTGCGCGAGCAAAGGAAATTCTCTTTGCTCTGTTAGCGGTGAGAGTTTCAGTGGAGCTGAAATTCTGAGGGAGTTATTAGTAGTGGAGAGTAATTTGAGGGATTTGGGGAAATAATGATTATTTTAGTTTTATTTTATTTTTTTCCAATTCCCAAAAATTCTTTCAAGTATTAACGTCTGTTTCCCTTCTCCTCTGCGATACTTTTTCCCTCTTTTCAGTTTTCCAAAATTCCTCCATTTTGTTCTACGCTTTGATTGCACTCATTCGGTAAGTAATCGTTCTGCTGCTACTTCATTGTTTTTTATTAATATCCTAAAAGGGGGTTGTTTTGGTTCTTTCGTTTAGGCGAAAGTTAAAATTCTGTTGGGCCCCTGTAGCGATTCAGGCGTTAAGGGTTCCGTTCGTTACCGGTAAGTACACGAATACATTGTTGGATGTAGTAAGCTTCGTTCGTAGAATTTTCTTCCGTTAAGTTTTTTGAAGGTGTTACTAAAATGGGTATTGATATATCAGTTTTTAGGTTTTGGAAGGCTTGGCAGTGGTTTTGTGCTAAATCGATACCAGGTGTGTACCCAGAAGCGCAGAAAATGAGGTTTTGGCGAAAGCCGAAAACCTCACTCTCGATGCCACATGGGCATGTGGTCACCCGTGTGGTAGGCCCTGTGTTGGGACACGGGTGTGTGATCGACGGGGCCAGGTCGTACGCATAAGACACGGTCGTGTGATGGTCAGGTAGGCCGTGTGCGACACACGGGCTAAACTGATTTGGGTCGTGTGGGCCCACACGGGTAGTCCACATGGGCGTGTGAAAATTTGGGCCAGGCTGTGTGATCCACACGGGCCAAGGCAAAACTGGGCGTGTGGGCCCACGCGGGCAGGCCACATGGGCGTGTGAGCCCATTTTTACCGAATTGATTTCTAAGGTTGCATGTAACGACCCGATACCCGAGTCCGAAACTGAGACTGGATACGAGACATTACTATACTTGAACTTACTAAAACATGTACTTTCGGGCTGTAAAATTTCGTTTCGAATTAGAACTTCCCTTTCTTAGTTAAATCATACATTTCATGGGCCTACGAGGCCTTAAACTCACGTCCGAAAACTTTCGGAGTTCAACTGGAAACTTTTACTCACTTTGTAATCTTTTCCTCAAAACAGGGGTCACACGCCCGTGTGACTTGGGACACGACCGTGTACCCCTAAGACATGCCCGTGTCTTCCACCCGTGGTCGACACTGACTAATTTCACACGGCCTTGACACACCCGTGGCCCTAGCCCGTGTGCTAAACCTTGGCATTCTGACTTATCCACACGGTCCATACACACGCCCGTGTGCTTCAGCCGTGTGGCAATTCAAATTACAAGTGTAAGGTGCAGACTCCACACAGCCTGGGCACACGCCCATGTTCTAGCCATGCCTCCCACACGGTCTAGACACACGCCCGTGTCTCTACTCCTGTGGGAGATTAGGAGGCTATCTACCACGCCTTTATCCACTCTGAAATCAAGATCAATTTAATACCATATTCAACAACTCAAGTACTACATGAAAACATGAACAATGATGCATAATCATCAACATTTGGTATAAACAAACTTGGCAAATATTGGCCAATCTCTTTAGCCATATACAAAAGAATACTAAACTTGATAGTCAACACTTTGGCTCTTCTTAAAACATAACTCAAAATGAAATGCTTCCTATACATGCCATACTTAATATAAACAACTTGACTATACCAAAATAGCGATTGATAGTGTGTTCCAAGCTCCGACGTCAGTTATCCACGAGTTAGCTTGGCGGGACTACATGGAAAAAAAGAATTAAAGATGTAAGCATTTAGCTTAGTAAGTTTGCATGTAGTGCATATAGCAACATATTTGCTTAACATAACTCATTCATCATAAATAAAGGCATTGTCGAACTCATATGCTTGAG
This sequence comes from Gossypium sturtianum, assembly GCA_025698515.1. Lineage (NCBI taxonomy): Eukaryota > Viridiplantae > Streptophyta > Magnoliopsida > Malvales > Malvaceae > Gossypium > Gossypium sturtianum. The sequence goes on along the minus strand of CM046948.1, from coordinate 101,807,853 downwards.
CTCACTTACTCTTAATAATTCTTACATATCTCATGGTACTTACTAGTCTCATGCTTGTAAGGTAAACAAGGTACCTGTATCACTTAATCACATAGATTAGCATACTTTGCTATGGTAAGCATAATCTTAACTTCATCATTCATAACATGAATAATACTTTTAGTTAACTTTAACTAGCATATTTTGATGATAGCTTTACTTGCTTAACTTTCTTGCTTTCTCATTTATTCTTTACTCTTTTGCCCGATGAATTACTATGACAAACCGAGGATACTGAATCTCATCTCACATATATCTTAATGCCAAAGCCATATCCTAGATATGGTCTTACATGGGATCTCTCAACTTGGTATCGATGCCATGTCTTGACATGGACTTACACGAAGTCTTCTTTGTGTGTTCCCTTGGGAACTTACCATTGCCATGTATTGACATGGTCTTACTTGGTATCTTTACTCATGAATTGGTCAATGCCGAGCCTTGGCTTGGACTTACATGGGATCTCTATCTCATAATAGCTTTTCAATGCCAAGACTTGTCTTAGACTTACATGACATCTTTGCTTAGAGACTCACCAATGCCATGCCTTGGCTTGGGCTTATATGGGTCTTCATATCATAATAACTCTTCAATGCCAAGACTTGTCTTGGTCTTACATGATAACTTTCTTGATTTCCAATGCCTTGCCTTGGCTTGGTCTTATACGGGCTTTCTTGTCTCATGTGATAGATCGAGTATCCTAAGTAATTCAACTTCAATCAGGACTTTCTCATGCTTAATCTCATTGATTTCTTAGTTTAACATAGCATTAAACAATCTCATGGAATTAAAATATATTTAACATCATACTAAGCAATTCAATGATATTAATCATAAAGCTTAGAAATCACACAAACTTACCTCAATATGCAAAATGTATGTAGATATGCAATTTAGTCCTCGACTTTGTTCTTGCCTCGGTTTCGATCCGGGCTTCATTTTTCTTGATATATAATAATAATTTAGCTCATTTAATACTCATATTGACTAAATTGACTCATAACCCATATTTTGGCAAAATTACCATTTTGCCTCTAAGCTTTCTCATAATTACAATTTTACCCCTAGGCTCGTAAAGTGATTTTTATTCAACTTTCATGAACTTCATGCTTAGCTGATTCATTCTCTCAACTATAGCAACAATCAATTCCCACTATTTCTATTATGTATGACCAATTTCATAACTATTACAAATTAGTCCATACTAACATTTTTTCATGAAATTCACTTAGGAAAAGATGTTTATCTAACATCAAACTCTCATAATCTTCCATAAAACACCATTTTACATGCATGTCATACATGGGTATATTTATGGACATGAATTTTAGCTCAACTTATAACTAAAAATAGCTAATTCATGCTACGAGGACTCCAAAAATACAAAGAATATTAAAAACGGGGTTAGGATGCATTTACTAGCAAGCTTCAAAAATTGAAGAACCCTGGCTATGGAGTCTCTCTAATTTTTGGCACAAGGGGAAGAAGATGAATAAGATTTTTGTCATCTTTTTCCCTTTTTAATCATTTAATTGATAAATGACCAAAATGCCCTTCTCACAAAACTTTCAAAATTTCTAACTCATGTCCATTTTTGTCCAAAAATTATAATTTGGGAAAATTGCTATTTAAGGACTTCTAATTAATATTCCAAAGCTATTTCATACTAAAAGCTTCTAGAATCTCATATTTTGCAACTTTTGCAATTTAGTCCTAATGGACCATTCAATGACAATTTCATAAAATTTCTACATGAAACTTTTATACTATCATGCAAACATATCTTAAACCTCAAAACTCATTTTACTACTTCAGATTTGTGGTCTCGCACCACTGTTCCGACTAGGCCCTAAATCAGGATGTTACATTGCACGGGTCGCCCAAGTCGACTGTGAACTTACTGTAGGGTCGGTAAGCACTATTTAGACCCCTAAAAGTGTGAAACTGATTGTATGTTATCTGTACTGAGCATGTTAATAATTTGCATGTAAACTGAATTGAGTGTATGTACTGATAATCAACTAATAGCATGTCATCTATTGTATGTTGCATTGCATTGGGTTGGGATGATAATATTTGGAGGAAGTGTACTAAAAGGCTCTTAAGCCTAATATACTAGCAGCGCAGCTGCAAACTACTGTTGTGCCGCATTCGGTACTACCTGGAGTGTAAGGATGGGTGGGTTGATTTAATCCCCACATGGAGTGTAGGGTTGGACGGAGATGGTGTGTAGAGGCTGGTTGGGTAGGACTTTGTTATTGAATACTGTAAATCATATCGACATCTTGTGATGGGCTAAGGCCCTATGCATGACCCGTACGATCTCAGAATGGGCTAAGGCCCAACCGCCATCGATCATCGAAAATGGCTTAGGCCCAGACTGCGTATGATTGTGAACTGATTGTTTGTTTTCTGTGGGATTACATACTGAGTTTACGTAAACTCACCCTCTTCTGTTTAATGTGTACAAGTAATGTAACATCCTGGAAAGGGCCTATGCATTTTCGATTTAATTGTACGAAATGACAAGTCTTAAGTAATATGAATAAATTTTTAATATTTTTGGAAACTAGGAAATGTAAGGAAAATGAAAAGTGAACATTTTTGGAAACTTGGAAATGTAAGGAAATGTCAAGTTTACAGAGCCGATCGAAAATTTTTGGAAACTTAGAAATGACCTAGAAATGACGAGTTTTAAGGTTTAAAAGGGGAAATTAAGGCAAGGTGGCCTTAAAAGAAAAAGTTTGTGAAATTTGACACACAAACAGGCTTGGAAAAGTGGTCCAGAAGATGCCACTTAGGGCCTATGGAAATGGCGCCATATGCAAGAGGAATGGGCCTGAGTTCGAGTCACTTGGGAAGCAAATAAAGGAGGTTTTATTTTTGCTTCCAGAAGATTGAGGTGGACGGCACATGCTTCTAGAAAGAAGGTGTTTTATTTTCATAAATATTCGATTAAAAAGGGTGATAAATAAAGGATTTTTAAATTGGATTATTTTGAAGAGATAAATGTTGGATTTAAACTCTTTTATTTATGATAATTAAAGGATAAAGTTATCGATAGAGGAGTGGTGGCCAAGTAAGGGACTCCTTAGATGATAATTTCGGCTATAAAAGGAAGGAAGGAGGGCTACTCATCAATTTTTGCTTCCTCCTTTCTCTGCCGAATTCTTAGTGCTCTCCTCTCTTCTTTTCTTTCTTTTCTTTTGTCAAGTCGAAATTAAGTAATTGTTGGAACCTAGCCGAATATTTTCCTCTCCATTAGAAGCCATAGCCGAATCTCCCTGTGAATCTAAGCAAGGAAGTAGTCGATCAAGTATTAAGGGGATCTCTCGGGTTTCTACAACGTTCGACTACAAGGAGGAATATTTCAGGATCTAAGGTAAGAAACTATAAGATCCAAAGGTCTTGTTTTAAGTTTTAATGTTAGATTAAACCTAACATGTGATTATAGGAATTTCGACATCCCTAGGAAAGCAAGGATACTTTTCGGGATTTGAGATCACAAAGGTATGTGTTTAAGACATTCGGCCAAAGCCTATTTTAAGTATTTGGATTTATTCCCAAAAGCCTAAACTAACCTATGATGTGTTTTAATGTTGGCGAGAATGCAAGAAGGAATACAACAAAGTTTTGGGACTTGATTCTTAAGTCAATCGGCAACAAGGTAGGTTTTCAAAGATACAAATCCTACTAGGATTTGGTTTTAAAGCCAAAAAGGTTTATTAATGTGTTTAAATGATTGACCGAATATAGGAGTTAAGGATCTAAATCAGTAGATCAGTTCTTCGGGATTTCAAGGACTTCATTAAGCGAATCAGGTGTGTAATCCCCACTATCATTTAATATGATACATGGCAATATTTAATCTATGTATATATATATATTAATGTGAATATGGCTAAGTACCCTAATGTGGTACAAAAGTACTCAGGTACATTTCCTACTCCCATTAGGATTATGAAATATGTTATTTTATAACATGTGAAAATATATATGAATGTGAATTTAAGTATGAGATGCATGATATAAAAAAAATATGGGTCATTCGGGATTTATGAGAAAGGGGAAGTGAATGTGATGACTTCGGTCTCACTATCTGAATGTGGTGACTTCGGTCACATTATCTGAATGTGGTAACTTCGGTTACATTATCTGAATCTGGTGTCTTTTGACACAACTATATCTGGTGGCTATGCCACAAATTTTATATGGGCGATGAGCACGCCGATCGCAGCGGCGATCGCTTCAAGGTGTGTAGCGGATGGAGGGTCGACTTAGTAGTCCCCACGGTGTGCGAGTTGGTACGGGGATGTGTAGCGGATGGCATCTAGGTTTTGGGTTCGGTTGCATCATCATTGATATCTCATTTGTATGAATAAGTGTTTGATATGAATATGTATGCCTGATCTATTGAATGTTAGTGTTGGCTACACATTGAGTCTGTTGACTCACCCTGTTGTGGGAATATTTTTCAGTGATGAGCATTAATGGACCGGGTCGGCGGGAGAGTGAAGGTGACCATGCATCGCAAGGAGAAATTTAAAGATTTGGACTTTTATTTTTACTAAGTACTTTAATTTTATTTTGGGTTTTGATTGATGTAATAAGGCCATAAGGCCCAAGTTGGATTTCTTTACTGCATTATTTTAATTTATTATGTTAAGAATTATTTTTGAGTAAAGTTTAATTAAAATTATTTCTTTCAAAATAAACCCTAAAATTGTTTTGTCACCATAATAAAATGATTTCTAAGTAAAATAAATGGGTTTCCAACTTAAGCCAACCCAAAACGATAATTTTCTAAAATTACACAAATTTTCTCTAAATAACAAAGAATATTGAAACCGGTTTACTTAAGGAACATACCGAGATCCGGTCCGGGCTCGTGGGTAGGGTGTGGGAATGTTTCAATTTGCATCGAGCCAGTTTTAAACTCTCGGCTGTGGGCTAAGGCCCAAAACATTTTCAAATCGAGCCAAGTAAGTTTTTTTTGAAAGTATCTTAAGAAATAAACAGTTTTTACGGCATGGCACCTAAGTCTCCGACCATGATCCACCGGTAAGTACCCTAACTATTTGTGTGATTATGTGTAATGAATATTAGAATGGTAGAAAAGGAATGGAACGTAGAATAGCATGATAGGAACTTGAACCCTAGGACTAGTCTACTCAAACACAAACACATAAGACTTAAGGAACGTTAAACAAACCCATGGCTAAGTCACTAAGTTAGGGTGTGGTAACCCCTCATGCATGTCTAGGATTGGATCCTAAGAGCACAGTATTTAAGCGGTCCCGGTGACTCACCTCCTCTTCGCAGAATCCTACCCGGTGCGTAGCTTCTGGTTCACCCTAACCTGCAGGGCTCGGTAGGTGTGGCAACCTCTCGTGCATGCGCATGTCTAGGAATGGTTTCGGTGGGAGCTTGGTATTTAAGCGATCCGCGTGACTCACCTCCTCTCCACTCGAATCCTGCTCAGTGCGTAGCTTTGGTTCATCCCGACCAAGAGGACTCGGTCATAGGCTAAACACGATAACTAAAACCCGAAGGGAACTAGCCGTGTTTTCTATAAACACAACAAAACCCTAGTTTTTTTAAAAACTTTTAAAATTACTCTTTAAATTCATGAAAACTATCTTTACAAAATTTTTCAAAAAAAAAATTCGATTTATGAAATTACAAAAATGCCCCTAGTGGTAAAATTACCAAAATACCATTGGTTTATAAAATGACCAACTACCCAACAGTTTTGCCAAAATTTCATTATTTTAGAAATGTTCAAAAACCCTAATTTGCAAACTATAAAAAATACCTTGAATTTTGGAAAATTACAAAGTTGCCCCTAACTTACAAAATTACCAAAATGACCTTGATTTCCAAAATTTTTGCAACATCACCATTTTGAAAAGTACAATTCTCAAAAAGAACCCTCAAAGTTTTGCAACTTTTGAAACGACCCTGATTTATTAGATTTTACAAATTTACCCCGATTTATGAAAAATCACCGAAATACCCTTGGATTTCAAATTTTTTTTTCAAAATACCCCTAAAATTTAAAAATACCAAAATACTTTGTGACAAATCACCAAGGAACTTTTTCTTTTGAAAAATTACGAAAATACCCCTGTAGGACAAAATTACGAAAATACCCCTAGGTAGTGGAGAAACAACAACGATGAAAACTACAACGCTTCTCTGAATGAACGAAAGTTCATAATTGGTTGATGGATGTATGAATGAATGAAAAGACTGTGTGCGTGTATGAATACGAAAGAACCACTATTAAAACTCTTTTCATAAAATTTCTTCGCGGGTAATCTAGTGAAATAAAAGTACTAATTCATAAAACTTCTTAATCAGATTCTGACATTAGAAATGAGCTCTAGAGGACTGTAGTGGTAGATAAGATCTTTCGGAATGTACCCCTAGAGATTCAGGGAGTGAACTTTCGGGCTGACTTAATGGAGTTACCCTTCGGAGAGTTTGAACTTATACTCGGAATGGATTGGCTAGTAGAACACCGAGCCGTGTTGGATTGTGTGGCTAAATGAATGGAACTAAGGACTCCGGAGGATGAAGTAGTAGTAATGATCGGAGAAAGGAGAAATTACTTGTCTAATGTAGTTTCAAATTAGTAAAGGTGAGAAAATGGTTAAGAAAGGGTGCAAGGCGTTTTTAGCCTTTATAAGTGCGTTGGGTGGAAAGGAAGAAGGTGTTAGCAGAGTTAGAACGGTTAAGGACTTTGAAGATGTATTTCCAGAGGAATTACCAGGAATACCCCCAGATAGGGAGGTGGAATTTGGAATAGATTTACTACCAGGAACGGCTCCTGTGTCAATCGCTCCATACCGAATGACGCCAAAGGAGTTAGTTGAGCTCAAGGCTCAAATCCAGGAGTTGTTTGATCGTGGGTTCATACGACCCAGTGTGTCTCCATGGGGAGCACCAGTTCTGTTTGTAAAGAAGAAGGACGGAACTATGCGTATGTGCATAGATTATCGTCAGTTGAATAAGCTGACCATTAAGAACAAGTATCCCTTGCCAAGGATCGATGACTTGTTCGATCATCTGAAGGGGGCCGCAGTATTCTCAAAGATAGACTTAAGGTCGGGATACCACCAGTTAAAGGTGAAGGAGGCTGATATCCATAAGACCGCTTTTAGGATAAGATACGGCCATTTTGAGTTTATGGTGATGCCGTTTGGATTGACGAACGCTCCAGCCGCGTTCATGGATATGATGAATCGGGTTTTCCAACCCTATTTGGATAGGTTCGTCGTTGTGTTCATCGACGATATTTTGGTGTATTCTAAGCCGGAAGAGGAGCATGATGAGCATCTCTGAGTTGTGTTACAAGTGTTAAGGGAGAAGAAGCTTTATGCCAAATTCAGCAAGTGTGAATTTTGGCTTAAGGAGGTGGCATTTTTAGGACATGTGGTATCCGCAGAGGGAATAAGAGTGGACCCTAGGAAGATTGAAGCAGTGTTGGATTGGAAACCACCTAGGTCCGTGGCTGAAATCCAAGTTTCTTAGGTTTGGCGAAGCTATTACGAGAAGGTTCGTGGAAGGGTTCTCGTCAATAGCCGCGCTTTGACAAAGTTGCTAAGGAAGGAAGTACCCTTTGAATGGACAGATAAGCAACAAGAGAGCTTTGAAAAGCTTAAGAAGGTGTTAACTAAGCTCCAGGTGCTAGTTCAATGAGAGCGAGCAAGGATTTTGTGGTGTATTGTGACGCATACAGGATTAGGATGTGTGCTAATGCAAGATGGTAAAGTGGTCGCTTATGCGTCTCGGCTGATTAAGGCCTCATGAGGTTAACTACCCAACTCATGACTTGGAACTAGCAAAGCAGTGGTCTTTGCCCTTAAGGTTTGGAGGCACTACCTTTATGGAGAAAGTTCGATTATCTACACGGACCACAAAAAGTCTTAAGTACTTGTTGACTCGAAGGAGTTAAACTTGAGGCAACGAAGGTGGGTGGAATTGTTAAAGGATTACGACTGCTCGATAGAATATCATCCGGCAAGGCGAATGTGGTAGCCGATGCCCTAAGTAGGAAGGTTGTGTCGATTTAAGGGCTTTGTTCGCTCACTTAAGTCTCAGTATAATGATGGAAGCTGTTGGCGAGTTGCAAGTCAAGCCTACATGGTGAAGGAGGTGAAAGAGGGACGATTGGTGATAAGGACCTAAGTGCTAAGTTACGACAAGTTCGAATCGGAGAATTAAAGGATTATGGTGTCAATGATGAAGGAGTATTGTGCTACAAATGGAAGGTCCGTATGCCGAGGGACAAGGAGTTGAGACAAAGGATTCTTCGGGAGCGCGCATGGTAGCCCTTATGCTATGCATCCCGGAGGCATTAAGCTATATAGAGATCTAAGGGAACAATTTTGGTGGTCCGATCTTAAACGAGAGGTGACCGAATCGTGGGGAAATGTTTGACGTGTCGACAAGTTAAGGTCGAACACCAAGTCCCATCGAGATTGCTTCAACCAATCAAGATTCCACAATGGAAGTGGGAGAGAATTACCATGGACTTCGTTAGTGGGCTTCCCTTACGCCTACTAAGAAGGACTCGGTATGGGTGATAGTGGACCGTTTGACCAAGTCCGCGCATTTTATTTCAATGAAGAGTTGATTATTCTCTTCAAAAGTTAGCCAAGTTATATGTGGCGGAAATCGTGAGGTTACATGGAGTACCGGTATCAATCATCTCCGATAGAGACCCAAGGTTTACGTCTCGGTTTTGGAAGGCACTTCATCAAGCTTTAGGCTCTAAGTTGGACTTCACTACGGCTTTTCATCCACAATCGACGGGCGATGCCAACGAGTTATACAAGTGTTGGAGGATATCTTTGAGAGGTTGTGTGATGGATTTCCGAGGAAGTTGGGAAGATTATTTGCCTCTAGCTGAGTTCGCCTACAACAACAGCTATCAGGCTAGCATTCGGATGGCACCATATGAAGCATTGTATGGTCGAAAGTGTAGACTCCTACTTGTTGGAACCGAGTTAGAGAACGGCGAGTGTTAGGTCCGAGTTAGTGGCGTAAACCGAGGAGAAGGTTGAGATAATTCAGGCAAGGTTGAAGGAAGCCTCGATAGGCGTAAATCGTGACGCGGACCTTAGGTGGAAGGAAATAGAGTTTGAAGTGGGATACCAAGTGTTCTGAAAGTCTCACCTTGGAAGAAGGTAATGAGGTTTGGGCGCAAAGGGAAGTTAAGCCCAAGGTTTATAGGGCCCTATCAGTCTTGGCGAGTTGGGCGGTGGCATACCAATTGAGTTGCCACCACGAGTTGCAGCAGATGCACGACGTATTCCATGTATCCATGTTACGTCGCTACCGATCGGATCCGTCTCATGTGGTACCGTTGAAGAGGTGGAACTAAGGCCGACTTATCCTACGAGGAAGAGCCGATTCGGATCTTGGAACGTGATGTGAAAGCACTACGAAGGAAGTCGGTTCCTCTAGTCAAAGTGTTATGGCGCAATCATGGATCGAAAGAAGCTTCGTGGGGAGTCGAGAGAGACAATGCGACAAAGAATACCCTCGATTATTTTAGTTAGGAAATTTCGAGGACGAAATTATTTTAAGAGGGGTAGAATCAGTAACATCCTGGAAAGGGCCTATGCATTTTCGGTTTAATTATGCGAAATGACAAGTCTTAAGTAATATGAATAAATTTTTAATATTTTTGGAAACTAGGAAATGTAAGGAAAATGAAAAGTGAACATTTTTGGAAACTTGGAAATGTAAGGAAATGTCAAGTTTACAGAGCCGATCGAAAATTTTTGGAAACTTAGAAATGACCTAGAAATGACGAGTTTTAAGGTTTAAAAGGGGAAATTAAGGCAAGGTGGCCTTAAAAGAAAAAGTTTGTGAAATTTGACACACAAACAGGCTTGGAAAAGTGGTCTGAAGATGCCACTTAGGGCCTATGGAAATGGCGCCATATGCAAGAGGAATGGGCCTGAGTTCGAGTCACTTGGGAAGCAAATAAAGGAGGTTTTATTTTTCCTTCCAGAAGACTGAGGTGGACGGCACATGCTTCTAGAAAGAAGGTGTTTTATTTTCATAAATATTCGATTAAAAAGGGTGATAAATAAAGGATTTTTAAATTGGATTATTTTGAAGAGATAAATGTTGGATTTAAACTCTTTTATTTATGATAATTAAAGGATAAAGTTATCGATAGAGGAGTGGTGGCCAAGTAAGGACTCCTTAGATGATAATTTCGGCTATAAAAGGAAGGAAGGAGGGCTACTCATCAATTTTTGCTTCCTCCTTTCTCTGCCGAATTCTTAGTGCTCTCCTCTCTTCTTTTCTTTCTTTTCTTTTGTCAAGTCGAAATTAAGTAATTGTTGGAACCTAGCCGAATATTTTCCTCTCCATTAGAAGCCATAGCCGAATCTCCCTGTGAATCTAAGCAAGGAAGTAGTCGACTGAAGTATTAAGGGGATCTCTCGGGTTTCTACAACTGTCGACTACAAGGAGGAATATTTCGGGATCTAAGGTAAGAAACTATAAGATCCAAAGGTCTTGTTTTAAGTTTTAATGTTAGATTAAACCTAACATGTGATTATAGGAATTTCGACATCCCTAGGAAAGCAATGATACTTTTCGGGATTTGAGATCACAAAGGTATGTGTTTAAGACATTCGGCCAAAGCCTATTTTAAGTATTTGGATTTATTCCCAAAAGCCGAAACTAACCTATGATGTGTTTTAATGTTGGCCGAATGCAAGAAGGAATACAATAAAGTTTTGGGACTTGATTCTTAAGTTAATCGGCAACAAGGTAGGTTTTCAGTATACAAATCCTACTAGGATTTGGTTTTAAAGCCAAAAAGGTTTATTAATGTGTTTAAATGATTGACCGAATATAGGAGTTAAGGATCTAAATCGTGAGATCAGTTCTTGGGATTTCAAGGACTTCATTAAGCGAATCAGGTGTGTAATCCCCACTATCATTTAATATGATACATGGCAATATTTAATCTATGTATATATATATATTAATGTGAATATGGCTAAGTACCTAATGTTGTACAAAAGTACTCGTGCACGCGTTTCCTACTCCCATTAGGATTATGAAATATGTTATTTTATAACATGTGAAAATATATATGAATGTGAATTTAAGTATGAGATGCATGATATAAAAAAAATATGGGTCATTCGGGATTTATGAGAAAGGGGAAGTGAATGTGATGACTTCGGTCTCACTATCTGAATGTGGTGACTTCGGTCACATTATCTGAATGTGGTAAGTTCGGTTACATTATCTGGATCTGGTTTCTTTTGACACAACTATATCTGGTGGCTATGCCACAAATTTTTTATGGGCGATGAGCACGTCGACTGCAGCGACTGCCTTCGAAGGTGTGTAGCGGATGGAGGGTCGACTTAGTAGTCCCCACGGTGTGCAGGTTGGTACGGGGATGTGTAGCGGATGACATCTAGGTTTTGGGTTTGGGTTGCATCATCATTGATATCTGTTGTATGTATAAGTGTTTGATATGAATATGTATGCCTAATCTATTGAATGTTAGTGTTGGTTACACATTGAGTCTGTTGACTCACCCCGTTGTGGGAATATTTTTCGTGTGATGAGCATTAATGGACCGGGTCAGCGGAGTCAAGGTGACCATGCATCGCAAGGAGAAATTTAAAGATTTGGACTTTTATTTTTACTAAGTACTTTAATTTTATTTTTGGGTTTTGATTGATGTAATAAGGCCATAAGGCCCAAGTTGGATTTCTTTACTTACATTTATTTTAATTTATTATGTTAAGAATTATTTTTGACTAAAGTTTAATTAAAATTATTTCTTTCAAAATAAACCCTAAAATTGTTTTGTCACCATAATAAAATGATTTCTAAGTAAAATAAATGGGTTTCCAACTTAAGCCAACCCAAAACGATAATTTTCTAAAATTACACAAATTTTCTCTAAGTAACAAAGAACATTGAAACCGGTTTACTTAAGGAACATACCAGATCCGGTCCAGGCTCGTGGGCCGGGTGTGGCGTGTTTCAAGTAATCCCCGAACTTAACGGATCGGTGCATCGGAGGACTTGACGGTGGCCACACGTATTTTAAACTGTTTTAATTTTAGTTTTGGTATTTATTTCTTAATTATTTTCTGGGTTATTTTTTTATGTAAATTGGACTTTTTGGATGTTTGCCTTTATTTCGGATTTTAGACTGTTTTCGTGGATTGATAACTGCACAAATTCAACGAACAAAATAGTTTTCACTAAAACAAAAGGGTTTTTCTAAGATGGACGGATTTTCCTAATTAACTCAGTTTTTCATAAATTAAATGATTTCTAAAGCTGCCGTAACGAATTGTGTTTTAAAACAATCGATTAAATAAGTAAGCGATTTTGGAGTCAACAAGAGTAAACAAATGAAAACGATTTTATCGTAACAACTTAGTTTCGACACACTATCATGTGATATCGCTAGATTCGGCCATAACGTCTAGGCCGGGTTTGGGGTGTTACATTTAGTGGTATCAGAGTTGAGTTTCAAAACTCATCTATTGATTTGGGTTTTAAAACTTGGTTTTTAGGAATTAATTTTAAACTGATTTGAAATGATATGACTAAAATTATGGTACACCGAGTCTCCGGGGCCGATCCTGTAAGTTTTCTATATTCTGACTAGATACTACTGATAGTTTATTCTGAAAACATTGATATAGACTATTTTGAAAACACTTTCGTTAGTGTACACTGAGACTGTAGCAAAGCTGATAGAGACTGCGACTTACGAAAATCATTCTGAATTACTAAAACTGTTTACATAAAATATCTACTAATAAATACTGAAACCGTAACAGATTCATAAAATTCGTAATACAGATAATTCCGACTAGACATGAGCGCACGAGGTATCTTCGGACGGGGTACTAGAGGCCGTAGAGGGGCTCGAGCTGAGTCCTTGTCATCTGGCAGCATGCCTAATTTGTACACGAGTGAGACGCCAGTGTCGCCTACTACTGAGACTGGGTCTCAAAGTCGACCAGCTAGGGACAACGCATTGTCCCAAGCCATGCTGAGGATATTGGAGAGGATCACTGGACCCAATACTGGATCTAGGGGCCGAGGGTCGGTTACGGAACGAATCCGGTCCAATGGAGCTGAGCTCTTCAGGAGTGTCACTAGGGTCGCCCCTAATGTGGCTGAATACTGGACTGAGGCCACGGTGAGGATCATAGATGATCTAGATTGTGCCCCCGAGCAAAAATTAAAGGGTGCAGTCTCACTGCTGCGGGATGAGGCTTACCAATGGTGACTAACTGTTAAGGAGGGCACTCAGCCCGAACGTCTGACTTGGGAGTTCTTTAAGACTGCCTTCTAGGGGAAATATGTGGGGGCGAGCTACGTGGATGCCCGTAAGAGGGAGTTACTGAACCTTACTCAGGGAGATCGATCTGTGGCCGAGTATGAGGCCAAATTTCTACGACTGAGCCGTTATGTGCGAGGTATGGTGGCGACTGAGTATGAGTGACGTGTCCACTTTGAGGATGGCCTCAGGGATAATTTGAGAGTCTTGATAGCTCTGCAGAGAGAGCGTGACTTTTCTTCACTGGTTGAGAAGGCGAAGATCGCCGAGGAGGTTAAGCCCGCTGAGCGCCAAAACCGTGATAGAGAGAGAAGTAAGAACAAGAGGAATTCAGAGCCATCGAGTTCTGTATAGAGCCTAAGAAAAAGGCCAGACCTGATGGGCCAGTTAGAGCTAGACCCCCTGTTACTATTATTGGACTGCAGCCATGTGTCGGTTATGGTAGACGCCATCAGGGCGAGTATTGGAGGAGGACTGAGGCGTGTCTGAGGTGTGGATCATTGGATCACCGTATTAGGGAATGTCCGTTGAGGGCCGATCAGATGTAAGCTCAGGGTACTGGTATTGCGCAGCCATAGAAGGTAGCACAGTAGCCACCGAGAGGCCGTGGTCAGGCTAGAGGTGGTAACGGTATAGGCCGTAGACAGAGAGCACCAGGCAGAGGTGCTGGACAGGCTGAGGCGAGGTACCCTGCTCTGGTTTATGCTGCACGTTGCCGTGAGGACGGAGATACTCCTGACGTCATCACTGGTACGTTCTTTATTTTTGATGTACCATACACTGCTTTGATAGATATAGGATCCACTCACTCCTATATTGCCTGCTTTGTTTCTGGGAATCTGGATTATCGGTTGAGAGTACTTCTAGTGAGGTCATAGTATTAAGTCCATTGGGGCAATTTGTTCGGGTTAGCAAACTGTATATAGATGTTCCGTTAGAGGTTCAAGGGGCGATCTTCTTGGCTGACTTAATGGAGCTTCCGTTTGGGGAGTTCGATCTAATATTGGGAATGGACTGGTTGGTTAAACACTGTGTCAGTCTGGATTGTGCGATTAAGAGGGTCGTCTTGAGAACTGAGGAGGAAAATGAGGTAGTTATTATTGGGGAACGTCAGAATTATTTTACTAATGTGATCTTTGTATTGGTGGCTGAGAAACTGGTTCGTAAGGGATGTGAGGCGTTCATGGCCTACGTAAGTGTTTCCGTTTCTGGGGACTCTACTGTAAAGGATATCTACACTGTAAGGGATTTTTCGGACGTCTTCTCTGAGGAGTTACCGAATTTACCTCCGAATCAAAAAGTGGAGTCTGGGATTGAGCTTTTCCCTGGCACAGCTTCGGTGTCTATCGCTCCCTATCGAATGGCACCGAAGGAGCTTACGGAGCTTAAGGCTCAGATTCAGAAGTTGTTGGATCGTGGGTTCATCCGCCCTAGTGTGTCTCCGTGGGGAGCACCGGTACTATTTGTTAAGAATAATGATGGATTCATGAGGATGTGTATTGACTACCGGCAATTGAATAAGCTGACCATTAAGAACAAGTATCCGTTATCGAGGATCGATGACCTTTTTGACCAGTTTCGAGAAGCTTTGGTATTCTCTAATATTGATCTCCGATCTGGGTACCATCAGTTGAAGGTTAAGGAGGCTGATATGCATAAGACGGCATTTAGGACTCGTTATGGTCACTACGAGTTCCTAGTGATGCCATTTGGACTGACTAATGCACCGTCAGCTTTTATAGACCTGATGAACAGAGTGTTTTAGCCCTACCTAGACCGATTTGTGGTGGTGTTCATCGACGACATATTGGTTTATTCGAGGACTGAGGATGAGCATTTCGAGCACCTTAGGATTGTTCTTCAAATTTTGAGGGAAAAACAGCTCTATGCTAAACTTAGTAAGTGCGAATTTTGGTTACGTGAAGTAACATTTCTAGGTCATGTAGTGTTTGCTGAGGGGATTCGAGTCGATCATCGATAGATTGAGGCTGTACTGGATTGGAAACAACCTAAAAATGTGTCTGAGTTCTGCAGTTTTCTGAGACTGGCGGGTTATTATCGACGGTTTGTGGAAGGTTTCTCACTAATTGCAGCACCCTTAACTAAGCTGCTACGTAAGGGTGTACCGTTTGTCTGGACTGATGCACAGCAAGAGAGATTCGAGAAGCTCAAGAATGTATTGACTGAGGCTCCTGTTTTGATACAGCCTGAACCTGGAAAGGAGTTCACGGTTTATAGCGATGCATCACATGTCGATTTGGGATGTGTGTTGATACCGGATGGTAAGGTGGTAGCATATGCGTCTCCTCAGCTTAAGAAACATGAGGCGAATTACCCAACGTATGATTTGGAGTTAGCGGTCGTGATATTTGCAGTGAAAATATGGAGGCATTATCTGTATGGTGAGAAGTGTGTCATCTACACTGATCACAAGAGCATCAAGTACCTCCTTACTCCGAAAGAGCTGAATCTTAGGCAGCGTAGATGGGTTGAGCTGCTTAAGGATTACAACTATACTATTGATTACCATCCCGGCAAGGCCAATGTGGTGGCCGATGCATTGAGCCGTAGGGCTATGACTGATCTGAGAGCGATGTTCGCTCGACTTAGCCTGTTCGACGATAGGAGTTTGTTGGCTAAGCTACAAGTTAAACCAACTTGGATCGAGCAAATTAAGGGTAAACAGTTGGAGGATGAGTCTTTGGGTCTTCGGTTTCGACAAATTGAGAGTGGTAGCACTACGGACTTTGGGTTGAATTCTAAGGGGGTATTGTGTTTTCGAGGCCGGATATGTGTGCCGAATGATTCTGATCTGAGGCAGTCTATACTGAGAGAGGCGCATAGTAGTCCTTACGCTATGCATCCTGGTGGGAATAAGATGTACCGAGATCTTCGAGAGTTGTATTGGTGGCCAGGATTGAAACGAGAGGTTACTGATTTTGTGGCTAGATGTTTGACATGCCAGCGGGTTAAGGCTGAGCACCAGTTGCCTTCGGGTTTGCTACAGCCAATTAAGATTCCCCTTTGAAAGTGGGAATGTGTGATGATGGACTTCGTTAGTGGGTTACCCTTGACACCCACTAAGAAGGATTCTGTTTGGGTCATCGTGGATCATTGACCAAGTCAGCGCACTTCATACCAGTTCGTGCTGATTATTCTTTGTAGAAGCTGGCGAAGCTTTATTTTTCTGAGATAGTGAGACTGCATGGGGTACCGATTTCGATCGTCCCTGATAGGGATCCTCGCTTCATGTCTCGGTTTTGGGGGAAGTTACATGAGGCTTTGGGTTCAAGGTTGGACTTCAATACTGCATTCTATCCTCAGACCGATGGTCAGTCAGAGAGGGTGATTCAGATACTGGAAGACATGTTGAGGAGCTGTGCTATTGATTTTCGAGGCAGTTGGGAGGATTATCTACCGTTAGCGGAGTTTGCCTATAATAATAGTTACCAGTCTAGCATCCAGATGGCACCTTACAAGGCCCTATATGGTCGTAAGTGTCACACTTCCTTATGTTAGATTGAGTTGGACGAGCGAAGTGCTCTGGGTTCTAAATTGGTTTCTGAGACAGAAGATAAGGTGAGACTGATTCGGGATTGTCTGAAAGCGGCATCTGATAGACAGAAGTCTTATGCGGATCTGAAAAGATGCGAGATTGAGTATTCTGTGGGGGACTTTGTTTTTATTAAGGTCTCGCCATGGAAGAAGATCCTGAGGTTTGGTCGTAAGGGCAAGTTGAGCCCTAGGTTTATTGGACCTTATCGTATTCTGAAGTGAGTGGGATCGGTTGCTTATCAGTTGGAGTTACCTCCGGAGTTGGATTGTATCCATGACGTGTTTCACGTCTCTATGCTGAGGCACTATCGCTCTGATCCTACTCGCATTGTTCCTGTTGAGGAGATTGAGGTTAGGCTAGACTTGACTTTCGAGGAGGAGCCGGTTTAGATTTTGGATCGCAATGTAAAGGTTCTTTGGAGGAAGTCCATCCCATTAGTGAAGGTGTTGTGGTGGAATCATAGCACTGAGGAGGCCATATGGGAGCCTGAGGATGCGGTGCGTCAGAAGTATCATCATCTGTTCTGATCAGGTAAATTTCAAGGCCGAAATTTTCTTTTAGGGGGGTAGAGTTGTAACGCCCCAAATGTTATGTTTCTGTTTTTGTGATTAATTGACACAACTGTGTATCTGCTTCAATGGTTATGTGTTCTGGGAGTGTGTGAGAGGTCCCAAGTTCAAGCCATGCCTTTGGCAAAATTTTGGATTTTTCTGAGTAAGCTTTAACTTTGTCTAATAGGCTTTTATTTAAATGTTTGTAAGTATACAACAGAATGGGCCTGCTGGTCTGGTGGTTCAGTGGAGTGTTAGTATGCTGGAGGTCGTGGGTTCGAATCCCTGCGCGAGCAAGGGAAATTCTTTTTTCTCTATTAGCGGTGAGAGTTTCAGTGGAGCTGAAATTTTGAGGGAGTTATCAGTAGTGGAGAGTAATTTAAGGTATTTGAGGAAATAATGATTATTTTAGTTTTATTTTATTTTTTTCCAATTCCCCAAAATTCTTTCAAGTATTAACGTTTGTTTCCCTTCTCCTCTGCCGATATTCTTTTCCCTCTTTTTGATTTTCCAAAATTCCTCCGTTTTGTTCTACGCTTTGATTGCACTCATTCGGTAAGTAATCGTTCTACTGCTACTTTATTGTTCGTGATTAATATCCTAAAAGGGGGTTGTTTTGGTTCTTTCATTTAGGCGAAGGTCAAAATTCTGTTAGGCCCCTATAGCGATTTAGGTGTTAAGGGTTCCGTTCGTTACAGGTAAGTACACGAATACATTGTTGGATGTAGTAAGCTTCGTTCGTAGAATTTTCCTCTGTTAAGTTTTTTGAAGGTGTTACTAGCGTGTGGTCTCCCGTGTGGTAGGCCGTGTGTTGGGACACGGGCGTGTGATCGACGGGGCCAGGCTGTGCGCATAAGACACGGTCGTGTGATGGCCAGGTAGGCCGTGTGCGACACACGAGCTAAACTGATTTGGGCCGTGTGGGCCATACGGGCGTGTGGGCCCATACGGGTAGTCCACACGGGTGTGTGGAAATTTGGGCCAGGCCATGTGATCCATACGGGCCAAGGCAAATCTGGGCGTGTGGGCCACACGGGCGTGTGGGCCCACATGGGCAGGCCATATGGGCATGTGAGCCCATTTTTACCGAATTAATTTCTAAGGTTGCACGAGTCGCCCAAGTCAACTGTGAACTTACTGTAGGGTCGGTAAGCACTATTTAGACCCCTAAAAGTGTGAAACTGATTGTATGTTATCTGTACTGAGCATGTTAATAATTTGCATGTAAACTGAATTGAGTGTATGTACTGATAATCAACTAATAGCATGTCATCTATTGTATGTTGCATTGCATTGGGTTGGGATGATAATATTTGGAGGAAGTGTACTGAAAGGCTCTTAAGCCTAATATATCTTGTGACTCACCGCAAACTCTTTGTCACAGCCGCATTCGGTACTACCTGGAGTGTAGGGATGGGGTGGTTGATTTAATCCCCACATGGAGTGTAGGGTTGGACGGAGATGGTGTGTAGAGGCTGGTTGGGTAGGACTTTGTTATTGAATAATCGTAAATCATTCATCGATCATCGTGATGGGCTAAGGCCCTATGCATGACCGATCTCGACATCAGAATGGGCTAAGGCCCAATTACCATCGATCATCGAAATGGCTTAGGCCTGCATCACGTATGATTGTGAACTGATTGTTTTTTTTCTGTGGGATTACACACTGAGTTTACGTAAACTCACCCTCTTCTATTTAATGTGTACAGGTAATCCCTAAACTTGACGGATAGGTGCAGCGGAGGACTCGACGGTGGCCACACGTACTTTAAACTTTATTAATTTCTGTTTTGGTATTTTTTTATTAATTATTTTTTGGGTTATTTTTTATGTAAATTGGACTTTTTGGACTATTTGCCTTTATTTCGAATTTTAGACTGTTTTCGTGGATTGATAACTGCACAAACTCAACGAACAAACGGTTTTCACTAAAACAAAAAGGTTTTTCTAAGATGGACGGATTTACCTAATTAACTCAGGTTTTCATAAATTAAATGATTTCTAAAGCTTCCGCAACGAATTTTGTTTTAAAACAATCGATTAAATAAGTAAGCGATTTAGAAGTCAACAAGAGTAAACAAATGAAAACGGTTTTATCGTAACAACTTAGTTTCGACACGCTATCATGTGATATCGCTAGATTCGGCCATAACGTCTAGGCCAGATTTGGGGTGTTACATAGCTAAACATAACAATCATATAAAGATCAAAACGAAGACATACATATGTAAGAAAACCTTAATTCATATGCATGTAGAGGAGTTTTAAATGCTAACAATGACTTAAATCATCACAGTTCAAAATAAATCATGCTGAAAACCTTAGATTTTCCTTCATTTTGTGTAATCAAAAGGTATGAAAGAGTTAGAAAGATTATCAGATTGCAGAATTCTAAATTATTTAGGTTAACACCCTAGTTCCTTCCCTTCATTCGAACCACTCCTTAAATTCCTTTCTTACAGAATAAACCAGAGAAGAAGATAGAAGAAAGAAAATGAATACATAAATGAGTGAATGCTCCTAGGAGAATGACATCTATCTCCTATATAACCTTCCCGCACTCGTTCACCAAAACCAATTCATCAGTATCAAAATTAATGTTCCTTATCATAATGTTTCTCACTAAAGAAAATACTTAGTTATAAGGTAACGAGACTAATAGTTGAAATCTAACCAATTACCAAATCAGTTAGCAAGATTCATGTAACTACACTAAGACCCTCATAATAAAAAAAGTTTTATAGTTAGATACCCAGAATTACTTTTGTACTTCTCCTTTAACATTTTCGGGCGTGATGTACCATTTATCACCCCTAACCCGTCTTTGTCACTAAATTAGGGTTATGGGATATTACGACGATTAACAAGTTAAATAATATTTCAAAACGATTCATAGATCAATTTTATTCATCATTAATCAATATAATTCACTAATCTTAGCATACCTATTAAAACGAGACTTGAATCGAGCTTTCGGAACACTTAAATCAATTCAGAAATAAGTAGAGACTAATCTGAATTAAAACAGAAAAGTAAGGTAAAAACTGTAAGCATGGGTTACATGACCCTGTGATAGAGCTCAAACCGTGTGACTTAAGGACATGGCCATGTGGCCAGATCGTGTAACAAATTGTACCCGCATGGAAAAACCTGCACCAAAATTAAAAATTTCATATGGCCGTATAGGGTGACCGTGTGGCAGACCATGTCACAAGCTGTGTGCACCTAAAATACATTTAAAACCAAGCCATTTCATCCACCATTTCTTAGGACACAAGTTATGCCATTTGCAACCATTTTCACATATTCAAAATACATTTAAACATGCCTAAAACATACCAAATCATACAACCTAAGTGCCTAACCAATATGCCCATAAAGGCACCACAATACAATCATGAAACAACAACCATTCAAGTCATTCAAATCAATCACTCTAGCATCAATAATTAACAAAAACCAAAACCAAAATTTGCTATCAACTAAACACCTATAGTACCATTCAAACTTGATTTATATCATCACATTACCAAATACCAAATACGCAACAAGTATTACATATATCAAATTTACATATAAATTCATTCATAATCAAGGTACCAAAACATGATTATTACTTGCAAAATAATCATCCTATATACATGCCACAAGTAACCAAACTTTCAAACTTCAAAGTCTACCGAGTCAAAAGATAGTAGGTGTAAGCTTCCGTTTATCCAATCGACATATTCATAATGTCCCAAAATCTAAAGAACATAATAACAAAACTAAGTATATAAAATACTTAGTAAGCTCATACAATTCAATTCAATAATTTACCTTACTCATTTAATGGTTAAATGCAATTAGCTATTCAAAATGTATTCCCTATTATGACATGGTTCAATAATTCCGGGTCAATAAATAGTGGACATACAAATATTCAAAGTCCATATTTCATTCACATTATAACCTTTGATTTACTGATGGAACTTCGTAAAAGAACTCAATACACGAGTGCAAATAACATCTAGTGCTCATCTGAGCTAATCGTATACAGAAATATATGTTTCAGGTTACCCGTTCGGGCTAAACCTTTGACAACACAGAAAATAGCCTGGCCAATGTTATAAATACATGTAATGTTATCAGTTCAGACTAAACCTTTAAAACGACAATAGATTACTAGTCTAGGCTAAATCTGTGTCAAATGTATATCCGAGTCTACAACAAATGCTAGAGCTCAGTCCAGTCAGGAATCAATCTGAAATCGCGTATATAGGATTTTTACAAAGTCCACTGGAATAATATCACAAATCAATTCAATCCAATTCGTTACCAAATAGTTCGGTTTCAACTTACAATAGTTTATATATGTTGAAACCTTTTTTTTGTAACTCGACTATTTTAAAATGAAAATGGAGTCGCCACCAATCCTTTTTATTAGGTGTGATTGAATCACCTTGAAACTTAGTCATTTTAATAAAAGGGTTAGATTTACTAAAACGATAATTTTTAGCCTACGAAATCCAGGAAATAGGTTCGAGAGTCGGTTACATATGAGGAAGGATTAGCACCCTCATAATGCCCAAAATTGGTACCTAGTTGATTACTTGATGTCTTAGCGTCGAAAATTGAGAATTTGGAGAAAATTTAAAATACGATCCCCTTTCACGTGAGGTTATTTAATGACATCTAAATTAAATTTTAATGAGGATGTTTTCTTATTTCGGGTCGATCAAGACGAAAAGTCATGTCCTGTAAGTTGGGGCATAAAATCTCAAATTCTCGAAAATAACAACGCTCATCGTTTGATTATTACCTAAATCTTATATATTTTTTATTTTTTAAAGAAAAAGGGACATTCGATTATTTCGGTTCAAGGAGAAAATCATACCCCGTAAATTAGGGGCACAATTTCTGGAATCCTCTAATTAAAGAACACCGCGTCGGTTCAAATTGCTAAATATACATTGTATGAAAATGAGTAGCTTCTAACATGACATACTATAGACTTATTCGAACATAATACATTATATGGGATACACGAGTATGTATAAACATGTTATATGATATCATAAGAACATATATAATACAATATATCATAACAAAAATAATAATGTTGTAAAAAATAATGTCAATTAGTGCTAATAATAATTAATGATAATAATTAAGGACCAAATAACAAATTGTGCAATTAAAAGGGGTAGAAATATAAATAACAGAAATTAAAAGTGCAATGAATTTTTTAAAAAAGGAAATAAATATGCTGAATAAAATAAATAGATGACTAAATTGAAATTTAAGCGAAATTTAAAGTGCAAATTAAAAAAATTAGAGAAGCAAATAAAGGACTAAATTGAAATGAAATAGAAAAATGTAGGGACCCAGGAAGTTATTTTCCCCACCCTAGTACACGTGTCATCCCCTTAGTGGGTCAACAGTGGGTTAAGGGACTGATTTGTAAGAAAATAAAATTAAAGGGGTGAAATTTAAACAAATAATAAGGGAATAGGACGAAAATAAAAATGGGCAAAAAAATGGAAGGACCAGAATGGAAATTAGACCCCTCCTTCAAAAAACACGCGGATCCTGATGATATTCAGGCCGGGTCTTCGGGTCGCATCAAAACGACGCCGTTTTGGGCGTCTGAAGCCAAGCCCAAAACGGCACCGTTTTAAGGACCTATAAAAATCAAAATTTCTAAAAAAAAAAAATCATTTTAACCTTATTTCTTAAAAAAAAAACCTTTCCTGCTCCCTTTTTTTTCTCTCAAATCCTCCCTTGTGTCCGACCATCGGGCCGTCATGGCTCCACAATGGCTACCGGTTATCGGCAACGGCGATTGCCGCCTCCGGTGGCCAGAAGTTTGAAAATTTTCCACTCGAGCCCTTTTTTTTTTTGCGTAGATGGTGGATTTGGTGATAGATCCTTCGAAAACCCAGTCGAAATTCGATTGGAAGTCAAGAAACCTTTCGATTTCTCTTTTCCGATATAGCCATCGACGAACCCTAATAGGTTTGGAGACTTTTCGAATCGACAGGGAGCCACTCACGACGACGATGGAAGATGAAGCGACGATAGGTAAAGTTTTTAAACCTTTTTTATTTTTTTTATGTTCTTTTGAAAAATAAAATAAAAGATTACATAAAAGAACTACATTTTTTTTTCAACTTGGTTTTTTTTTTGTATTCTATGATCTCCTCCCCCTTTGTGTTACATGGTGGCTTCGGCTTTATAGCCGAATATTACAACATATTTTCTTTTTCTTTTTCTTTGTTTATCTCTATTTCTGTCCTTCTTTTATTTCTCTGTCTATGTTCTTTTTGTAGGTGGTGGTGGGAAGGAGGGGTATGGGTAACAGCTGGAGGCATGCCTACTGACGTGGCAGAGGCAGCGGCACTGGTGGCTTTAGGGTTTTAGGGTTTCCCAGATGTGTTTAAGATAGTGGGCTTGGGTCTGTATTTGGGCTTCTGGGTAGTTTATGTAATTGGGCTAGGGTAGTTTAGGTAATTGGGCTTGTAAATGGACTGGACTTTTTATTTGTTTATTTTTTTGTTTTTGTTTTATCAGGATCGAACGGATTTGGGCCATTACAATATATATATATATATATATATATATATATATATATATGTAATTAACATAATTTAACAACAATTTGAAATCACATAATTCGTATGAACTTACCTGTCGAAATGGTAACGGTTTAACTATCAAGGATTAGTTGGTAATTTTTCCTTTTCCTCGTACGTACTCTGATCGTTGAGATTCTTGATCTAAAGTATAGTTTAATTTAATTAATCAATTTAAACAACATAAACAATCAAATTTATGCATTTAAACCCTTTTATTCATATTTTACAAAATTACCCTTAAACTTTACCCTTTATGCACTTTAGTCCTTAAACTAGAAACTTTTAATTTGAACACATTTAAACTTAACCCAAGCTAGTCGAATTTCATATAGTCCCTAAAAATCTCATATATTTCACAATTTCACAATAATTTCATGAAATTTTACTACTTTAACAATTTAGCCCTTAAACATTAAAATAACTAAAAACTACTTTCCAAATAATCCTATCTAACTATCAAGCTTCTAAAACTATCATCAAACATCAAAAACTTAACAATGGCACATTTCAAATTCAATTCATTTAATACTTCTATTATTCAATTCAGTCCATATTTCATATTTTTGCAAAATTACTATTTTGCCCTTAATATTTTAACTTTTTACTATTTAGTCCTTAAGCTCATAAATTGAAATATAAACATTTTCATCCTTTTCTCAAGCTAGCCGATTTCTCTAGGGAACTATATCAATCCATACAAATCATCATTTCACAAATTTACCATGAGCTTTCATCACTTTTACAAATAAGTCCCTAAATGTCATTTTCATCCAAAATCACTTTACAAAACTAGTTTATTTATCAACAAGGACTCATAATCTTCCATTAAGCATAAAAAATCATGCAAGAACATTCATGGAAAAACCCTAAATCTTTAATAGTTTTACAAATTGATCCTCGGGCTAGCTAGATTAAGCTACAACGATCCCGAAAACATAAAAAATATTAAAAACGAAATTGAAATACGTACCATGCAAGAAAAATAAGTTGGTTGAATACCCTAGAAAGCTTCCATGGTTATTTTCGGTTGAATTCTCAAATGAAGTAGATGATACCATCTTTTTCTTTACTTTTGTTTTATGTTTTAATTACTCTTTTACCATTTTGCCCTTTAAAAACATTAACATATTTAATAAAATCTTGCCATAAACATCCACTAACTACGTAAATGGTCTAATTACCATCTAAGTCCTTTCACATTAAAGTTTCATAGCCATTTGACACCTTTAACTAATAGAACTCCATCTTTGCACCTTTTACAATTTAATCCTTTTTACTTAATTAGGCATGCAAACGTCAAAATTTCTTAACGAAAATTTAATACAACCTTACTAACATCCCATAGACATTAAAATAATAAAATAATAATAATTTACTCGTCAAATTTATGGTCCCGAAACTACTGTTCTGATTTAACTGAAAACGGGCTGTTACAAGTTAATCTACTATCTTTTTCACCAATACAATGTGCTTAAAGATCATATCACTCACATTTAAATTCTCCCCCTGAAAATTTTAGGTTGTAAACACAATCTGTTTACTCTTCAAATGCACTCACCAAATAAGTTATTCAATGAGCAACAAAGTCTCTCTCAACTCAGTACATAAACTTATACAAGTCTTTCAATATATAGAAGTTTTCGAGACATGCTAACATACTAGAGATCAATTACAATCTAACCTCTTAATAATAGTGGCTACAAAATAACAAAATACAATATACTAATAAAGACTAATGTAAAGTGGGGTATTAGAGATTCATTCTTCAATGATATCTTCAATGCGATCCAATCCGTTCTCCACAATCTAAAGGAGTCAATTGCTTGATTTGTTCCAATACAATCTTCTGGGATAATTGCTTTAAATAGATTGATCTTCAAAGTCGATCTTGCATACATTCAAAATATTTGCATAATTTAAAGCCCAAAGATTTTATTTTAATAAATTGCCAACTCCAAATACGACAAGTAACATCTTGTTGCAGTGCTAGTGAAAGTAGCCACTTCCCATTGATACTTAATAGATAACTTCAAAAATTTATAAATGAGTTTTGATTCAAAGTCTCCACTAAGGTGGCCGGAAGAAGAATATATTGTGGGATTATGGTGTAATATCTTGTCTTTGTGTCTTGCCTCTGAAAACACTTGAAATAACCCATATTCAAGAGAGGGAAGCACTTACCTTTGGGTACATTGAAAACCCACTGAGTTTGATAATCATTTAATAAAAGATAAAAAAGCATAAGCTTTTGTTGGTAGTGGCTGACGACATTATTATAGAATTATTGCTTTTCTTTTTCATTCATTGAATCAACTACTCTCCGAGATTTTTTTTATTTTTTTTTATTTTTTATAATCACACATGTTGAAATTAATTTTATTTATTCGAATTAGGTGAAGTTTAACCATCTAATAGTAATAATTTTAAGATTTAAATTTAATTCAAATACTCGAAAAACACCACCAATTAATACTCACCATATCTACTATATTCCTTTCTTCCAAAACCGTCTTCTTCTCTGTGTATAATTTTTATGTCTGTTCTGGTTTTAATCTCTTTTTTATGTTTAAATTAAGATTAAATGTGTTTACTCTGATTTAATATAATATATATTTTTTAATTTATAATATCATTAGTAAGTCTAAATTAATAATACTAATAAGTATTATTATTTTTTTAAAATAATTATAATTTATAATATTATTAGTAAGTTCAAATTGATAAAGTTAGTCTTATTAATATTGTTTTGTTGATAACTTGGAGTCCTAAAAAGATGCAGATTTATTTTGTTGATAACTTTCTTACATTAAATATCCTTATCAGTTTGAACATGCTAATAACATAATAAGAAAGAGTGATCAAATCAAATTAAAATAAAAGAGTGATCAAATCAAATTAAAATAAAGGGATTATGTTTGAAAAAATAAATAAATAAAGGGATTAAAACAACAATTAGACCTTTATGTTCCATAGCTTATATTTAATTAAATAATCAAATCCTTATTACGCAAAAGATCATACTTTCTCATCGGAAAAAAGAACCTGGTGAACACTATAATATCAACATGGCTGCAAATTGCTGTCTGTATGGATAAGGTGCCCTTTATTTGGTGTTGAATCAATTTGGGGCATAATTGAATAACATATAAAAGTGATGGGAATCCCAATTCATAGGCGTATCTATAGAGGCAGATATGACCTTTTTTGGAGACTATAAGATTGTGTATTTATAAACACTCCAAAAGACAAAAGTTGCAGCATTGGTATGGCCATATTGCATGTGGAAAACCAGATGCAAAAGCTAGGCCGATTTGGCTCTTGGGTTGGAGTATGTTTGGTGTGGTAGATTCCTTGTCTTTTACAAGCTTTCATCAATCGTCATCTAAAATGCAATTTGATTAAATGGTTTTTCAAGTTGAACATCATGATAATGTATTAAGTCCTCTACAGTAAAGTCGAGAAGAGTTGTTTAAAGTTTGAACTCAGAATTAGATGTTAATGAAAATTTAATATTAACGTAAGTTTTTTTTTTTTTTTTTTTTTTTTAAACTATACCAATGCTTTTATTGATGATTATTTGACTGTACTTTGAAGTTTTAGCTTTCTTGTATGGGGGCTTCATCTTCAAATAATTGAGAGGTGGGGGCCGTTGTCCTAGTGATCATAGTAACAAAACATGAAATTTGGCAATGGCGTCCTCATTCCTATCTGTTATGGATCCGTACAACAGCTCAAATACTGTTGAAATAGAGTACAACTTTTTCTAGTACTGTTGAGTGGAGGCCGGACTCGTTTGGGAAACAGTTTGCAAAGTGTTGTCCATCGAATCCCTCAACCGATCCGATATTGAGCCTGGAGTGTCTATACTCGAATTTATCTTCGAGTTTCATCTCGCAACTCTGCCGAGAATTCGAGAAGGTGACAGGTTCACAGAAAGATAAAAATCAAAGATAAAGCTAAACATAAACACCCCAAAATCAATACCGAATCTATTGAAGAGTACATAGACCCTCGGGATATAACAGTTCACAAATTTTCCCCCAAGCAAGTCTGGCACCCTAAAGACAAGCCGAGGATATGTTAGTGCATGTCCTTCCTAAGTTTAAACTTAATATAATATATGTAAGTATATTGATTAATATTGCATCAACATACTAGTGCTGTTATCAAGTTTTTTAGTTCTCAACTAACTATTGATGTAATAGTAAAATACTTGTATAGTTATTTATCATTTAGTCTTGAATTTAAACTTTGGACCTTACTCCCTTTATTATTGAAATTTATTGGGACAGATTTGGTGGAAAAATGAGTAGAATGGGAATGGAATGGACTAAACCTGCTAGTTTTGATTTGAATTTAAAATATAATATGATCGTTTATAATTTAAACTCGATTCAATTTTATTCATAGATAATTGAAAGGCTCAAGCCCGTCCGATTTAAATCTAAATTGATTTGAATCAGAAATAATCTAAAACCCGTAATAATCTAATTTCAAAATGACCAGAATCCTAAATGATCAAATTTAAAAAACTCAAGCCTCGAATTCTAATGATACAAATTCAAAACAGTTTGCTTATGAAATTAACTTAATCTCAAAATAGTCCAAATTAAAATAATTCGAAAGTTTTAAAACTTGAATAAACTCTATTTAAATTATAAATTTTGAAGAAGTTAAAATAAGATTTTACCAATAAACTAAATTATAATCTTACAATTTTTAAAAAAGTCTATAAAACAATTTCATAATTTTTGGGGGCAAAACCCTTACCAGCAACAATTGCACATATTTAGAAATATTTTTCAGCTGCTGCCTGTGGTTTGGATTCTTAAATTAACCATATCATGCATGCACCAATCGCATATCCAGCTTTGGTCTATTTAATTAGCTAGATAACAAAATCATTGGCAGTACTAATTATGTACAGATTTGCAACTAATTGAAGAGCATTTGGAATATAATCTGTACGATGTCATCTCTTTATTATAGAGTAAATTTGTATGATGACATTTGTTTATGCAATGATTGTTGTCCTTCTGAAATGCCAATCGGTTTTGAGATTAGAGCTGACAAAATATCTTAATAAGGTGAATTTAAATTTCAATATGAAATTGTATTTATTATATAAATAATTTAGATATGATGTATTAAAAAAACAATGTTAATAAAATTTTAGAAGGCCTACATATTTATAATTTGATCAACGTATTTTAAATATATTTTGGATTTGAGCTAGCATTTGAGATATAAATTAATGAATTAGATTGATAAAAAAACTTAATTGATATGATTTTTTTTATTTATTTGATATATATATATATATATATATATGCTTGAAATTGATATAATATTTGGTATATTGAGAATACAATTAAAATATTTTAAATTTTAGATATTAATTTAAAATTTGGACCACAAAAGCAATTGATCTTAATGGTTTAAATATGTTTTTGCATATACTTCATTTTGTCCTCAACAAAGATAATTTTGTATACAAATAAAGATAGTAAGTGCTCTTAGTTGAAGTTGGGCTAAAGTTGTATTTCAAAATTTCTTGAGTTCAAATTTATTCAGTTCGATTCAATTAAATGATTCTTTTTATTATTTAAAATAATAAAATACTTTTATTTAAATAATTTATAAGTATATATAAATATTAATATAAAATTATTTTTTATTACGTTTTTGACAATAAAACAAGCGAAACTGAACTGGTTTGATATTAAAACCCTAAAATAGACCTGATAAAAAAAAATGAATAGTAACGTAGTATGATTTCCCTCCCAACAATATAAGACAATGCCCAAAGTAGGGGATAGGGCACTCGGAATGGGCAACATTTAGTTAGGGTTTTAATCAAAGAGGTTATCATCCAAACTACTCCTACATTTACAGTTTATTCAACTTTCATATACATCTGTCGAGTGGTTGATTTGGTTTAATAAACTTATTTTAGATACAGATTTTTTATCTAAAATCATTTTGGTCCGAATTTAGATTAAATAAATTTAAAGATAAATTATACTAGTAGTGATTTAAATTTTCTTTTTTATCATCCAACTATAAATAATTACAAAATGATCATCTAACTATTAATATTATTATTTTTACTCACGCAACTATTTAATTCTATCATTTTTTTTAATCATCCAACCCTCTTATATTTTTTAATATTTTTATTTTTACAGATGATAAAAAATCAAATTGTGGTCCCATCCGACCCAATTCAATCCTTGAAACATTTTGGGGTTAGGAATCTTTTGTCACAACGCAAAAAGAAAATGGAGGAAAAACAAGGGAAGGCATCTTTTCTCTAGATATGGATTGTTGCACTAAAACCAGAAATATCAATCAAGTTTTAGACCAAATCTTAAGTACTCTATTACAATGTAATTAATTAAAATCATATCCTTCTTTATGCATTTTAATAGGTGATTTACCTCTAATTTATTATTGTTCTCTTTCCGCTTCATAAATGCTTCTTTTTTTTGCCAACATAATAAATGCTTAATTGCTGTTTCAAAAAAAAAAAAATGCTTAATTGCACCAAACTATCACCTAAATTTTAAATCCGTCCTTCAATTTTAAAGCATTAATTTTGAATAAATCAAGTTCTTTCCTTAACCCAACCTTCAATTTAGGCATTAAATGACAATTTGGATCTGACATAAAATATATTTAAAACACATGATCAAATTATAAATATGAATGGTACCTACTACATAGACAACTTGGATCTAACCTGTTAAAAACAAGAAATGCTCCAACTAAATTTTATTGACACTATTTGTTCCTTTTTTTAACACAACAAATCTTAGTTATCCATATCGTAACTAATATATATTTATAACTTGATCTACGTATTTTAAATATGTTGCAGTCAGACCCAAACTAACACTTAATGCCTAAATTTGATATATATTATTTTTATTTCCAATAAAAGGCCTTTCCATTTTAATTTGATTCTTATAAAGATCGTGAAATTACAAAGTTAATCCCTCATGTTTTTAATTAGTTATAAAAACATATTTTTAAAAATATTTATTATAACTTATTCTTTTCCTTTAACATAATAAGATATACACTCTTTATGAAAAATTGACATTCTAATTGTTTTTTCAATCCTCAATTACGAAACAATTTAACATTTTTCATATTAATTTATAAAAATTTATTAAAATAAATACAACTAACATGTATATCGTACGGACATACAAGCTTATTATACATTACAAGGTTGGATTTAAAAATGAAAATAAGCATTATGTTCACATAGTAATTTTTTTTACATTTGGCATTAAGCTAACTAAACACATATCCATACCCTTTTTTGCTTCATAATTTTTTTAAATATTAATAGTTTCACAATTTAATCCTTCTTTCAAATATTATTGAAATCAATTTACTTAATAACTTTTTTAAATTTATGATATTAGTCCTTATTAAATTTAAATTGTTGCCTTTAGTTTTGAAATAATCGCTTATTAGTAACAATGATTTTAAATAAAATTTTAAAATATTTATTAACTTGAATATTGTCTCATTACATTTTGAATAAATGGAATTTTTCAGTTTTTTTCTTTTTGGAAAACTTTAAAAATTTTAGTTTATAGTTTTTTAGGTTAGTTTAAACATTTTTAAATGAATAGAATTAATTATGATTAAAATGTAGTAATACTATTTTTACAAAAATCATATAAAGCATGTGAGACACAATATCTTAAATAACATATCAAAATAAATAGGCATAATAATTTATTTGGCCTTCCAACTTTATAAAAAAAAGTCATTTTAGTCATTCATTTAATTTATTGCTTTTTTTAGCCCTTAAACTTTTCTTTTTTGTCAAACTATCCCAAAATAGATGGAAAAGTTAACGTTTTTAATTGTGCTGATGTGGCATATACGTGGATTGCCATGTGGGTGACGCATCAACATTTAATTAATTTTTTTTTAAATTTTTAAAAATTAAAAATAATTAAAACTATTGAAATATATAAAAATTATAAAAATATTTTTAATATTTTTAAAAATTTAATTAAATTCTACGTAAAATTTTCCATCTATTTTGGGGTGATTTGACAAAAAATACAAGTTCAAGGGCTAAAAAAGGTGAAAAATTAAATAAAGGGCTAAAATGATTTTTTTTTTTTGTAAAGTTGGAGGGCCAAAAAAAGACATTATGCCAAATAAATATATATGATACGCATATTGTTTTATTTTTTCTATATTGATTTATATATTAATTAAATAATTTAAAATTTTACAATAGTTACATATCTATGTGGCATTGATAAATTTTTAACATGAATATAATATATAATATATATTAATATTAATTTATATGGAATTACATTAAATTTTTTGAAATGAATACATACTTGAATATTTATTTTGTTAAATTAATATCATATATATGATTTTTAAAATCATTATAGTATCATAAATGAAGAATTAAAAAAATGAAGCATTCGTATCTATATGAATTTTACTTTTAAATATTTTATTTGTCAAATGTTACAGATTTTAAAAATGATTTTAAATTAATAAACAAATATATATTTTAATAGATATATACAGCAAACTTGTGCGATAAAAACTAGTATGAATACTTTAGCAATGTCTTTAAGCAAAATTGGAAACTAACTTATGTGGCAAGCTTTAATGTTCCACAAATGACCTTATATTTATAAGGCACATGAACATTTAACATGTGAATATATTTTAGGGTAAATTATACCAACAGTCACTCAACTTTCGGGTAGCTGACAAAATAATCACTCAGGTTTCAATTCAGTCACTCAACTTTCGAAAAATAACAAAACAGTCATTTTAACCATTTTCCGTTACAGACGTAACGAAAAAGTGACATTGCATTTAAGGGTGGGCTAGTTGTCATTTAAACATCCCCATTTAAGAAGTCTGGGCAATAGAAGAATAAAGAAAAAGAAGAAAAAGAGAAGAAATGGAGAAGAAGAAGAAAAGAAGAAGAGGAGAAGAAGAAGAGAAAATGAAAGGACTTCATATCGGCAATTCCCAAGGGTCAAAATCTGAGAACTCAAAGACGACTACGCTTCCACGACATTGACGCTTCCATGGCTAACGCCCTCCTCCGCATCATGATCACCGAGGTTCCCACCATAACCATCTTGATGTAGACGCTAAAACCATTGAACTTGGAGCTGTTTTTGCAAGAGAAAGCCATAAGTGCTTTTGCATTTGAATCCTTTGTGTGTAAAAAAATGTTGGAAGGCTTTGACTCCCCTGACTTTGGGGTCACAAAAGATTCTGACTCAAAAAGACTTGACCCTGAGCAGCATTTCAACACATTCAAGATCCTGAAATCTGCACACCTAAATCGTTTTCAGCTCAAAACCCAAGCTCTTCTTTAGCTAGATTCACCAAAACCAAGTACCTCAACCTTGTCCATGCTAAAATGGAGTGTTCCTTTTTCGGGAACTTGATCCAAAGAAAGCTAGTTACCTTCGGTGGGTTCCCGGATATAGCTTTTTTCACAGCTTTTGCAGAGATGTCTAGGCAGTTTTGGCTCTTGCAATTTTTTCATCATCAATCCCCTTTGTATTTCTGTAACAATTATTACCATTTATTTAATATTTTGAGCTTATGCACTTGATTTTGGATAACCCTTTTGTGAGATTCGAAAAAATATCCCAAAATTTTAACTTATTTTCCGATGAGGAGAGGGAGGGGTCCCGCCGCCGCCATCGTCCCTGATGGAGAAGAACCCAAATACAAAGGTGTTCGAAAAAGACCATGGGGTAGATTCGTAGCTGAGGTCTGAGACTCGTGGAAAAAAACCCGGGTTTGGTTAGGTACTTTCGATTCCGCCGAAGAAGCGGCTCGAGCTTACGATATAGCGGCGATGACATTGCATGGACCGAAAGTCAAAACGAATTTCCCAATCAATCCCTCGAATACTACCGCTTTTCCGATCGATAACCACCATTGACGATTATACCCGATGGATAATTTTCCATTTTCCCTTCTTCTTCTTCTCCATTTCTCTTATTCTTGTTTTTACCCTTTGACTACTTGTCCACATCAGCTAGTTAACTGGCCACGTCAGCTATCCCGTTAAGTCTGTGACGGAAAATTTTAATGAGTGACTGATTTGTCAGTTTCCAATAACGTTAATGATTATTTTGTTATTTTTCGAAAGTTGAGTGACTAAATTGAAACCTGAGTGATTGTTTTGTCAGCTACCCCAAAGTTGAGTGACTATTTATGTAATTTATCCTATATTTTATGGGTCTCATTAAATGTAATAGTGTAAAAATGAGAATAAAAATGTTTTATATGTGAAAATATTTAAATATTGTATACTCACAATGGCAACAATTAGTGAAACTAGTGAAAAAAATAATGAAATAATTCTTAAATGCATTAATTTTTTTCTAAGTGACGGGATTAAACTAAATTTTTTGGAATTTTTGAATTGTTTGCAAATATATTCAATAATATCAAATATAACTTCACATATTTGGTAATTAAAAAATAAAAACAAATTAAGAGAAATTTGAATAAAAATAATATCAAACATATTCTATAATTTAAGGAAATTTGAATAACTTCACATTTTTTTCATCCTATAAATAGTGGACTTGCATAGTATTCGCAAACACATTTGTATATTATTTTATTTTTTACTCTACAAATTCTTTTTAAAGTAAAATAAAACTGATACAAATTATCATAATATAGGCTATCAATATTCTAAAAATTAAAATTTTATATTATTTCATTTTTACTTTTTTAATCATAATATTTTTGAAAAGTTACAAAATTTACAATGATTTTTAATAAATAAATATAGTATATTTTAATTGATATATAATTAAATTCGTGCATTGCATTGAATAAAAAACTATTTGATAACTAGGTTAACAGTAAACACTCAATTAAAATGTTTTTAAACTTAGGGATCATTTGGTGGAATTAACCCATATATGTAATTGAAAAGTAGATGCTGAATCCAATATTTTTTAAAATCGGACCAATAATCAAATCGGTCAGGTCACCTTTTCGAGTAACAATTAAAAAATTCATAAAAAATAATAATTTTTTAAAATATTAAAAAATTCAATTCAACAAATTTTTTTTTTTTTTTCGGTTTCTAAGTTTTTACTAGTTCATAAACAATCTGATATATATTCGACTTTATGTCATTAGTCGGATCACTAATTTCTAATTTAACCAGCCGATTTGATTCGATTGAGATAACACTAATGGAATCAATGATTTTTATTAAGAAGTAACTCATGGATTGGATTAGCTGAAACTCTATATACAATATACTTGGGGTTATTAGTTAAAATTTTCCTCCTCTTTCTTAACACATGGGAAAGGAGCATATATGCAGACGTGCACGTGTCGCTTTCATTGCAAGGTATTGTGAAGTTACATTAAGAGATTGACTTTATGACATTGAGAATATCTTTGTAGGGAAAGGACCTAACAAACCAGTAGCGCATTTGCAACAATAAAGCTACCATGTTTCTTTATTCTTTGTCTCTCAGATTTTTCATATATTTGTGTTCCAATCTATCTGTTATTGTTTTTAAATGTGGTTAGAATCACTCGACGCTTTAATTAGTGACGATATATATATATATATATATATATATATTAATATTCTCCTTTTCTCACCACCCTACTGTGACATCGCTATCACAACTGATTGAAGCTTCAATTCCACTCTGCGCTGCTTGTATTTAGTGGCTCTATTAACTACAACACTATTATGCTTTGTTTCTTTTTAGTCGTTTCCCATTTGGTTTTCATATTTTTCAAACATCAAGAGGTTGGGTCCATTTCAGGTTGTGAGAATTTAGGTTACATCATTTTCGATTTTAAAAATTTTGTATTATTTTATATTTGAATCTTTTCAGTTGGAGTTATTTTAGATTCATATCAATTTTGATTTGAGTCAATTTCGATTTCGTGTTATTAATTAAGTTTATCAATTAGTGATTTTAAGTTGAGAGATTTTGAGTTCAAATCATTTGAGTTTTCCCATTTAGGTTTTTCACTAAAACTGGAATCATTTCAAATAACTTGTTTAGGTGATTCTGGGTTTTAATCATTCCAAGTTAAGCCATTTTGAATTTAAATTATTTCTAACTTGTGTCATTTTTTGGGTTTAGATTGGGTGAATTAAAATGGTTGGTCTTTTATGATCACCTTAAGTTGAACCTTTCTCCATGTCATTTTTTTTAGGGTCAACTACATTTGTAGTTTGTAATAGGCCCATTTTGCCCGGCCCATTTAAAACCAAAACTAAATAAAACCAGAAATAAAAAAATAATTTAATGTCCAAAAATTACAGTCCAGATTACAAAACAAAAAAACTGGGCCCAAACCATAAACTAAACCCCTGACCCACTTACAACTCAACAGGCCCAAATGGCCCAATACTTTTGACATTCCAGAAACCCTAGAGGGTTCTGGAATCAGCCAGCGCCGCAGCCTCCACGCGCGCGACCGCACGTATTCCCGCATGCCCCACGCGCCTCCGTACGCCACGTCCGCCTTTCGTACCTGCAAACCAATAGCAGAGAAACAACAGCAAGGGGAAAAAACACAAAAAAAGGGGACAAACTGCTGTATTTTTCTATTATTCTTCATTTTTATTCGACATTCGACTATAAAAAGTCGGAGAAAACATTGTAATCGGATACGCACTCTGAATACAGCAAAATACAAAAGAAATCAAAAAGCAGAAAAAGGTGATTTCAGTTTTCAATAATCTTCTTTTTGCCTTTCGTTTTTTTTTCTTTTTCTTTTCGAATCTTGGCTTTTTCTGTGTTTATACGAATATATAAAAACGAAGGGATTTACCTTCGAGAACTGAATCGACGGTCTGCTTTCTTCGCCAAAATCAAAGCAAAGGTAGTCGTCGTGGTTAAGATTGGGTCTGGTGTGAAGGAGAGCAGTCGATGGGCATGAATTGGCCACTCTTCGCCAATTACCATGGCGTCGTAGTGGTCGGATGTAATTTCTCTCTGCGGCTGAGGACGAAAACAAAAAGGGGAAGGCTAGGGTTAGTTCAAAATGATGTTTGACTTGTTTTTTTAATCTGGTGTTAATCTATTAAGAAAACGACGCCGTTTTGGTTAACTTTAATAGCCTTAAAACGATGCCGTGTAGAGAGACCCGGTTCGACCCGACTTGATATCCTAAAGATCCGCGCACTTCTACAGTGACGGGATATTTTCGCGTTCAGTCCCTCTATTTTTGTATTGCTTTTCAATTAGATTTATTATATGTTTTCTTTTATTTCTAAATTGGTCCCCATAATTTGCGCGCCATATCGTTTTAATCCAATCTGTTTGCCGCGTTTTGAGCTTCGAAAATATTGGTGGTTTAGTCCCTGATTGTTTACGCGCATTTCATTTTGATCCTGGCATAAGTTTAAATGATTTTATTTATTATAAAATAGTCTTTTAATTTTGTTTTGTTTCAATTAAGTACTTTTTTGTCTTTGTACACAATCTTTGCGTTTTTATTAAATTTAATTCATTTATTTATTTAGTTTTAAACCATTTTATCATATGATATAAAAAAATATTTATACTGCTTATTCTTAAATTATTATTCATATCTATTATTTATTTTAACTTATTTTAATATAATGTTTATTAAAGTTAGTTTTACCATTTAGTTAAAATAATTTCATATATATGATCTATTCTAAATTCTTACATATATTATTTTAGATTTGTTTTCATATTATATAGTTTATTCCCTTTCATATATATATATATTATTCCTTTAAAATTGTTATATATTGTAATTTCCTCTTTTATATAGTGTTTTAAACTTTTTATATCTTTTATATTAAATTATTTTATATATCTTATTTTAAATTTATTTATTGTTAATTTTTCAATTTGATTTAGGTTCGTTTCCTATTATTGGTTTTGTATATTATTTTGCTCCATTTTCTTCAATAGCTAATGTCGAAATTGTGTTATATGATTATTGCTATTGTATGGATTATAAATTGTTAAATTGTAACTATTAATCATTTGTGATTCATCATTGTAATATTTGATGTATGCTTTGTATATTAGTATTCCATTGTACCTTATGAAAAATGTTGTGTTTTAATGTCACTTCAGTTTTAAAATCATTTTTTTTGCTCAAAGTTTTTTTTGAAAATAAGGCAATGCTCGTGTTTGGAGGTTTCGAGAAAATCGTGCCCTAACTTACTGGGTTCCGATTTTTCTCGTTAAAACCTAGCAACCGAGTACCCTTCTCTCTTTTAAATCAAAATGCATAATATTTTAAATAAAAAAAGGAAAAAACTTATTCTCGGGAATTTGAGACATTGCGCCCTAACTCACTGGGTGTGATGTTTTATCATCTCGAGATAAGAATTAAAAAAAAAAAAACAAAGGCAATATTCCGTATTCAGGAATTTCGAGAAATTGTGCCCTAACTTACTGGGTTCTAATTTTCCATAAGGCCCAAATAATCGAATACCATTCTCAAACTTTATTACTGGTTTTTTTTTAAAAAAAAATCAAAAGATAATTTAATTTCGAGAATATAAGATGTTGTGCCCTAACTTACTGAGTACGACATTTTATTTCTTCGAAATAAGAAGTTTTGGCATCTAATATGATTCTGTCCAAATGTATCTTAAATAAACGGATCGTAATCTAGAATCTTTTCAAATTTTCGGCATTAAGACATTAAATAATCAATTAGGTACCAATTTTGGGCGCTACGAGGGTGCTAACCCTTCCTTGTACGTAACCGACTCCCGAACCCGTTTTCTCAATTTTCGTAGACCAAAATTTGTTTTAATAAATCAAAGCTTTATTAAAATGATCAATTTCAAGGTGATCCGATCACACCTCAAAATAGGATCGGTGGCGACTCCATCTGTCATTTTAAAAGTCGATCCCCGTTTTTCCAAAACCCAAAAAAATTGGTTTCGACAGCTTGGCGACTTCGCTGGGGACTAAAGAGAGAGTCGAGCCGTAAAATTGTTTGCTTTCTGTCTTTTTGCCGAAAATTGAAAATTTGATTTGAAAAATTACGATCCTGTTAATTGCATCCGCTTGCGTCATCTCATTTGATTGCTATGGTTTAAATCTCGTCGAATATTTGTGCATCATATCGCATGACCGTTGGGTCACACCCTTTTAAGTGGGAGTGAGAAGCTACTCCTTCGTGAGGTTTTCGCCTCCATGCAGGATAGTGGATCGCTTTCGGGATACATCCGTACCTATGTCTTCGTGAGATTTTCATCTCCGTGCAGCCATAGGGAAATGTGTCCCCCTGAACCGAACTCGGTCCGTATGAGCCTATAATGGGTGAGGATCGAGGAATCTGCTGGTTCGGGTACCTCGAATTTAGAACCGAACTGCATATAGAAAGCCCTAAGAGCCCACCCTAGATAGAGCTATGATAAACCTTAGTGGTCACCCAAATAGGCGCTTGAATGTTTTACATGCTTTGAATTTTTTGTTTCTATATATTGTACTGACTTTTTGTGTTTTATCTTTGTTACTTTGCATGCACTTTCATATTAGAAAGAGGTGTCGATTTGGGTTCGATTGCTAAATTAGAAAGCTCGACATGGAAAACGACTTTCTTGATAAAGTAGAAGATAACGCAACTGTCCGAACTTGGTCAGAAACAACACAATTAGAGAAGGGGGATAGTCTAGCTGCGGGACATATGTCAGAATTTTGGGACTACACTCGCATTAGTGTAACGCAAAATAACCTTCAAGAGTTAAAAGTGATATGGGGTAAGTGGGACGACGAGACCAAGAGGTTGTTCTATAATAGTTATGGGGACTTGCCGTACTTACTTGACATCAAGGTAGACGAGCAGTTATTCCGAGCCCTCACGCAGTACTGAAACCCCGCATATAGTTGCTTTACCTTTGAGAGAGTGGATTTGGTGCCTATCGTAGAAGAATACACAGCTCTACTGCATTGCCCGAGGATTCAAGATGATAAAGTCTATTCGAGAGCTACTTATGTCCCAGCCTTTTGAAAGAAGTTGATGAGCATTACCGGAATGAGTGAGCAGTGGATTACCGCCAAGATTAAACAAAAGGGGGAGTGCAAGTGCATCCCGTGGAGAAATTTGAGGGATTTGATTCTAGCTCACCCTGACATGAAGATGAGAGTTGATGTCTTCGCATTGAGCATCTACGGGCTGATGTTATTCCCTAGGGCCTTAGGGTATATAGATGAAGCAGTCAAAAATCTCTTCGACCGACTCAGTAAGGGGATCACGCCAGTTCTTTCAATCTTGGCCGAAACTTTTAGGTCACTGAATGCATGTAGAAGATCTGGAGAGGGCAGATTCGTAGGATGCGCTCAGTTGTTGTTGGTTTGGTTTCACAGCCACTTTTGGAAGGTGGAAAAGTTTTCTTATCGGGTCTTCAGCGATAATTATTCCCCACTAAAAGAGATAGCAGCAACACCAAGGAGAGATGATGTGTTAGAAGAGAATTGGACAGCACTTCTACAAAATCTTCAGGAAGAGGATATTGAATGGAGAGCTCCGTGGTTGGTGCCCAATGAGATCCTATTCCGATGTGGGAGTTTCGATTGGGTCCCTTTGCTCAGAATTTGAGGAGCCATTGGTTATGCTCCTTTACTTGTACTCAGACAGAACGGATCAAGGCAGTTTATACCGGTAACGTACGGTCTAGCGCAATGCGAGTTTTCGTACAAATGAGATAATTACAAGAGGAGGGTCAAGGAAATCTCCACTGCTTGGAACCAGACTCGCCGGATGAAGAGGTTGTCCGTTGGTCCTATGATGACGCCTTAATATAGCGAATGGTTTAGCAAAAGGACTAATGATAATATTCCTGAGCCATGTTTAGAAGGTGCTCGACTAATGGAAGAATACCTACAGGCTGTCCCGTCGGAACTAGAGATTATAAGACAAGACTTTGAAAAGAAGAGTTCTAAATTCGAAAAAAAGATTGAGCAGTTAGAGGAAGAAAAAATGCACTTGAGATTAGATGTGGAAGTACAAAAGTCAGAAGCTGAGAAGTTAAGAAAAGGGAAAAGCCGGGTTGAAGAGGATCTGGATAGTTTAAAGACGGACTATAAGAAGATGCGTCTATCGATGAGGACTGCTGGATTAGGGAAAACTCCAGAGCAGTGGCGACAAAAAATTCAAACGGAAAAGACCAAAGCTGATCAGTGGAAGAAAAGGTTCCAAGAAGCTCAAACTCAGAGAGAGGTGCTAGAAAAGAGTCTATCAGAAGTTCAGAACAACAAAGGGGAATTAAAGGCCAGAGTGGCAGAGCTTGAAAAAGCACTCTACCAGTATAGAAATCGTAATTCAGCGGCTAAGCTAAGAGCCAATTTGAACAAAACTGAAGAAATGAAAGGAAGAATAGAAGAGCTAGAGTCTGCTTTGCAAAGTTGTGAGCTTCGGGTAGAACTTCTTGAAGCAAATAAGGAGCGTTGGAAGGAACAACTTAATTACTCTCAGAGTCAAGTTAGGGATCGAGATTACATTATGGGTGAAGCCGTGGCTCAGATCCGGGAGGCAGCTGACCATCTGCAAACCTTGGCAGTTCAGGCCGACATGCTGAGTGTGAAGTACAAGCTGGAATCAGACAGGGGTCAGGAACTAGCTTCGTTACTTAGGAAAGTTAAAACTCTGAGTATTAGGGCAAAGCCGTATTTGTAATCCGCTTTATGTAAAGAGCTTTATTTTCTAATAAAGTTTTCTAATTGGAATTGAATCAGAACCGACTTCTTTTGCATTTCATGCATCTGCATTGCATCATATGCATTAAGGTTCACTAAAAGATTCTAATTGATTAATAATTATTTCAAGATGTCTGAAACCGAGGCAAAAATCAAACAAACACGCATCCTTACGGTACAAGAAGGAAAACTAAGGCAATGGATAAAAGAATAGAAAGGTTGGAACAAATACAGAGGGAGGTGCAAGAACAGATGCAAGTACAAATGCAAGAGCAGCTGGTTAAGATCCAACAGGATATGATGGACAAAATGATAGAGTCGCAGAGGAATATGATGACCCAAATGACTCAGATGAAGCAGCTGTTAAATGGGCTTATGGACAAAGGAAAAAGCCCCATGGTTAATGTTGAGGGGAATACTGAGTATCCTCAACATCCCCCCGGTTTTACTCCAACACATGTACATGCTCCACCAGAGATAAATCCATAAAGGCCATCTGTCTCTCTATCGGGCCGCAATGCATTCGGAGACTGAGCCTCGACAAATGATGAATTTCAGTGGCTCGGGCTCTAACCACGCCATAATTTAAACAATCTAATTGTTCCTGACTTAGATAAAGTGGTAGGAGAGGAAAGAGTGACGACAGAATCCCAAAGGCAAATAGAAGAGAGGTGTAAGTGGCTGGAAGAGAAGTTTAAAGCAATGGAAACTACTTACTACCGTTGCGGGATCGATGCGAAGGATTTAAGCTTGGTCCCAGATTTGGTGCTCCCACTGAAGTTTAAAATGCCAGAGTTTGAGAAATACAATGGGACTAGCTGTCCTGAAGCTCACATAACGATGTTCTGTTGGAGAATGACAGGAAATGTCAACAACGACCAGTTGCTAATCCACTATTTTCAAAAAAGTCTGACCGGGTCTACAGCCAAGTGGTACAATCATTTAACCCGTTCCCAAATTGGCTCATGGAAAGACTTGGCTCAAGCTTTCATTAAACAGTACAACCACGTAACAGACATAGCATCCGACAAGATTACACTCCAGAACATGGAGAAAAAGACAAATGAGAGCTTTAGGCAGTATGCCCAGCGATGGAGGTAGGTGGCGACTCAAGTCCAACCCCCACTCTTAGAGAAAGAGATGACTATGCTCTTCATCAGTACTTTAAAGGCTCCCTTCATTAACCACATGTTGGGAAGCGCTACTAAAAGTTTTTCTGATATCGTAATGTCTGGGGAGATGATAGAAAATGCGATAAGGTGTGGGAAGATTGAAGTAGAAGAGGGCACCAAGAGATTAGCCCCGAGAAGGAGGGAGAATGAGGTGAATAACATGAGTACGCATAACAAGGGTCATTCGAGAGCAATCATGGTGAGCCAGCCAAAAGCAGCAACCACTAATCATCAAGGTCCCCCGAGACAAGAATCCAGCACTAGGGTGAACAACAAAAGAATACAGTTCACACCTATACCCATGACGTATAGAGAACTGTACCAGAACCTCTTTGACGCACATGTGGTGGCCCCTTTCTACTTAACGCTGCTGTAACCCCCGTTTCCCAAGTGGTATAACATGAATGCCCAATACGAATATCATGCTGGAATCGCGGGGCATTCAATTGAAAATTGCACTACGTTCAAGAAAGTAGTTGAAAAACTAATAAAAATGGGAATTATAAAATTTGATGACCCACCTGGACCAAATGTAGCAGGAAACCCCTTGCCTAACCATACTGATCAAGGAGTGAACGGAATAAATGAAGGTGGGGATAGGAAAATCAAAAATGAGGTTGCAGAAGTCAAAACCCTATTGAGACAAGTCTGGAAGGAGATGATAAGGAGAGGATTGATCACATTGAATTCGGAGAAGAGGTCCGAAGGAAAGAGGAACCATTGCAAGTTCCACAATAGAGAGGGTCATAGAATCCAAGAATACACTGAGTTCAGAGCCATAGTGCAAAACTTAATGGATAATAAAGAAATGGAATTTTACGAGGAGATTGAGGGATCAGAAGAACGGGAGGTTTATGCTTCAGAGGAAGGATCAAC
Source organism: Gossypium sturtianum (assembly GCA_025698515.1). Taxonomy (NCBI): domain Eukaryota; kingdom Viridiplantae; phylum Streptophyta; class Magnoliopsida; order Malvales; family Malvaceae; genus Gossypium; species Gossypium sturtianum. The sequence continues at coordinate 101,763,963 of CM046948.1, read as the reverse complement.
GGAACGGGTCCAAAAAAGCAACCGCCCAGTAGTGATCATCTCGAAGCCAAGAGTCAATGAAGCCAGAACACAGGTAGTACCGCGAGTTATAATTCAAAAGCCAGCAATTTTTCCGTATAGGGATAGCAAGAGAGTCCCTTGGAACTATGATTGTAATGTGACGATCCGAGGAAAAGAGGATCCAGCTAATGCTTCAAAGGAGCCTCATGATGTAGGCTCTCATACTCGTAGTGGGAGACGCTACGATCTGGTAAAAGGGAAAGCTCCAATGGTGGAGCAAGAGAAAAAAAAAATTAGTCGAGCCTGAGTCGCCTGTTAATGAGCCAATTTGAGAGGAGGAAGCTAGAGAGTTCCTAAAATTTTTGAAACACAGTGAATATTGTGTTGTAGAACAGCTGCACAGACAGCCAGTGCGTATATCTGTGTTAGCTTTGCTGCAGAGTTTGGAGGTACACAGAAATGCACTAATGAAGGTCTTGAATGAGACATATGTGGCCAATGATATCTCAGTTGGTAAGCTGGACTGGTTAGTCAGCAATATAAGTGCTGACAACTTCATCTATTTCAACGATGATGAAATTCCGCCAGGTGGCAGGGGATCCACTAAGGCTTTGCATGTTACCACTAGATGCAAAGGGTACACACTGCCAAGGGTCTTGATAGACAACGGGTCGGTGTTAAACATGTTACCTTTATCTATATTAAACAGATTACCTGTGGATAGTTCGCACATGAAAGAGTGCCAGAACATAGTAAAGGCGTTTGACGACACGCAAATAAGAGTCATGGGGAGAATTGAGATACCCTTACTAATTGGCCCGACTACTTACGAGGTGGATTTCTTGGTCATGGATATCAAGCCTTCCTACAACTGCTTACTAGGAAGACCGTGGATCCACTCAGCGGGAGCGGTACCTTCATCATTGCATCAGAAATTGAAGTTAGTATCAGAGGGACGATTGGTGACAATAAAGGTTGAAGAGGACATCATTGCGGCTGTAACCAGTGACGCACCGTATTTGGAGATGAATGACGAGGTAATCGAGTGCTCTTTTCGATCCCTGAAATTCATAAATGCAACCTTTATTACAGAGGGAAGCAGAATTCCGATACCAAAAATCTCTAAAACCACAAGAATGGGATTGCAGATGACCGTAGGAAAAGGAGCTTTGCCACAAAAAGGGCTTGGAAAATACCTCCAAGGAAAGGTTGATGTACCGTTTCTAAAAGAAAAATGAGACCGCTTCGGCTTAGGGTTTAAGCCAGACGCAAGACAGAGAAAGAAAGAAATCGAAAAGAAGTAAGAGAAGAGAAGAGCACGGTTGAGCGGAGAGGAAATCAGGTGGGAGCCAATGATAATTCCGCACATATCTAAAACCTTTGTGTCGGGAGGGGTCATTCATGCTGAGCAGAGAACGCCAAAAGAAGAAGATGTTACAGCAATGTTGGGCAATGTCTACATTAACACCATATCCGAGGAGGCAATCGAAGGGAGGAGATTGTCAGATATCCGCCCTTATGAACCTGGGAGCGTTCTAAATAATTGGACTACAGAAGAGATCCCTATAGTGTTTAGAACCATTTCAGAGTAATGTCTCAGAACACTTATTGCTCTAGGCCTAGGAGTAATAAGCATCTTTTGTGAAATAGGCCTATGTTCCAAAGATCTTTAATTCAATGAAAATGCATCTTTTGAGCGAATATTCTTTATTCTTTCCAATTCATTCATAATTATGTTATAGACAAATTATTCTTTATTCTAAATATTCTTTAATTCATTCGTGATCGTGACATAAATGATTATTCCAAAATTTATTCATTCTCTGTATATTCTTTTGTACCTACAACAGGTCTCCGGATATCAATGATATGAATAACACTGCTACAGATTTAGAATCTCTTTTTGAGCAAGACATGTGTTTAGAGGGATCCCAGGACCTTGAAGATGACATGGACTGTGGCTTATCTCCGGACTTATTAAGAATGGTAGAATTCTACCTCACGAAGAGGCAATAGAGACCGTGACCTTGGAGGAAGGAAAGGTGGTGAAAATCGGAACATGCATAGCTAAAGAAACGAAGCTGAATCTCGTTGAGCTGCTACAGGAATTCAAAGATGTCTTCGCATGGTCCTATTAGGATATGCCCGGTTTAAGCACTGACGTTGTGGTACATCGCCTTCCCATAAAAGAAGATTGCAGGTCGGTTCAACAAAAACTCTGATGGATGAGACCTGATATTATGCTAAAAATAAAAGAGGAAGTCAAAAAGTAGTTCGATGCCGGATTCTTGAAAGAGATAAAGTATTCGGAATGGGTAGCCAACATCGTAGCTGTCCCTAAGAAAGATTGGAAAGTACGAATGTGTGTGGACTATAGAGACCTAAATAAGGCCAGCCCAAAGGATAATTTTCCCTTGCCGCACATTGATACTTTGGTAGATAATACGACGGGCTACTCGTTGTTTTCATTCATGGACGGATTCTCGGGGTAAAATCAAATAAAGATGCATCCTGAAGACATGGGAAAGACTACCTTCATAACATTGTGGGGTACGTTCTGTTATAAAGTGATGCCATTTGGGTTGAAAAATGCGGGAGCTACATACCAAAGGGCTATGGTAACTTTGTTCCATGATATGATGCATAAAGAAATTGAAGTGTATGTTGACGATATGATTGCAAAGTCTAGAACAGAAGAGGAACACATTTGAGTTTTGAGGAAATTATTCCTGAGGTTGAGGAAATTTCAGTTAAAGCTCAACCCAACGAAACGTACTTTCAGCGCTAGATCTGGAAAATTGCTGGGCTTCGTAGTTAGTGAAAGAGGAATTGAAATTGACCTAGATAAGGTCAGAGCTATACAAGAACTGCTTCCACCACGTACCCAAAAAGAAGTTTGAGGCTTCCTCGGAAGATTGAATTACATCGCTCGGTTCATTTCACAACTAACAGAGAAATGTGATCCTATATTTCGTCTTCTGAAGAAACACAACCCAAGTGTGTGGGATGATAAATGCCAAAGAGCTTTTGATAAGGTCAAACAGTACTTGTCAAGTCCTCCAGTACTGTCACCACCATGCCCGAATAGGCTATTAATCCTATACTTGACAGTGTTTGATCACTCTATGGGATGCGTGCTAGGTCAACATGATGATTCGGGAAGAAAATAAAAGGCGATATACTACATTAGTAAGAAATTCACTCAGTGTGAGATGAGATATTTGCCAATTGAGAAATTGTGTTACGCCTTGATTTGGACAACTCGGAGGCTGAGACAATACCTGTTGTACCACACGAATTGGTTAATATCGAAATTGGATCTTCTAAAGTATATGATGGAGTCAACTACTTTAAATGGAAGGATGGCCAGATGGCAAATTCTACTTTCTGAATTTGACATCGTCTATGTGAGTCAAAAAGCTGTGAAAGGGAGCGCAATAGCAGATTTTCTAGCTAGCAGAGCTTTAGAGGATTATGAGCCATTAAATTTCGACTTCCCCAATGAGGACCTAATATATGTAGCGGCTGTGAAGAAAGACACCCTAAAGGATCATCTTTGGAAGCTAAATTTCGATGGAGCATCAAATGCTGTCGGTACTGGAATTGGGGCAGTGTTAGTATCCCCAAATGGAGATCACTATCCATTCACTTGCAAGTTGGATTTCGACTGTACAAATAATATGGCGGAATATGAGGCGTGTATCATGGGACTTCGGGCAGCCATGGAATGCGAAATCAAAGTGCTAGAAGTTTATGGAGATTCTGCGTTAGTGATCTACCAACTAAAAGGCGAATGGGAGACAAGAGACCCCAAATTGATCAATTACCGAAGGGTAGTTATGGGGTTAATTGAGGAGTTTGATGATATCACTTTTAGTTATCTCCCATGAGAAGAAAACCAAATGGCAGACGCTTTGGCCACTTTGGCTTCCATGATCAAAATAAGCAAACAAGAGGACATGAAGCCTATTCAAATGAGTATCTATGAAGCCCCAGCACATTGTTACAATGTAGACGAAGGAGAAAGAGATGATTACCCCTGGTACCAAGATATACTGTGATACGTGAGAAATCGTGAGTATCCTGATCAGACAACTGAGAATGACAAGAGGACGTTGAGAAGATTAGCCTGTGACTATGTCTTAGACGGGGAGATCCTGTATAAAAGAAGAAAATACCAGGTACTGTTGAGATGTGTGGATGCTGTCGAAGCTAAGAAAATTCTGGAAGAAGTCCACGAAGGCGTTTGTGGAACACATGCTAATGGTTTCACAATGGCCAGACAAATTATGAGATTCGGGTACTATTGGTCTACCATGGAAGGAGACTGCATCAATTATGCTAAGACATGTCACAAATGCCAGATCTATGGAGACAAAATTCTTGTGCCTCCTTCGCCTCTGCATGTTATGACTTCCCCGTGGCCTTTCTCTATGTGGGGCATGGATGTCATCGGGTCGATCTCTCCAAAAGCTTCCAATGGGCATCAGTTCATTTTTGTAGTCATTGACTATTTCACCAAATGGGTAGAGGCTACCTCATATGCCAGTGTTACCAAATCGCCAGTCAGCAGATTCCTAAAAAAGGAAATCATATGTCGATATGGAATACCTGAGAGGACCATATCCGACAATGCGTTGAATTTGAACAAAAGCACGATCGCGGAAGTCTGCAGTCAATTCAAAATTAGACATCACAATTCGTCATCGTATCGTCCTAAAATGAATGGTGCAGTGGAAGCAGCCAACAAAAACATTAAGAAGATTGTGGGGAAAATGGCTGAAACCTATAAAGATTGGCACGAGAAGTTACCATTTGCTCTCTATGCTTATCGACATCAGTTAGAACCTCCACCGGGGCAACTCCATTCTCATTAGTTTATGGAATGGAGGCTGTGTTACCCATCGAAGTCGAAATTCCTTCCCTTCGAGTCTTATCAGAGCTAAAGTTAGACGAAGCTGAATGGATCCAGTCTCGATATGATCAGCTGATTGAGGAAAAAAGGCTAAGGGCTATTCGTCATGGTCAGATGTACCAAAAGAGGATGATGCGAGCTTATGATAAAAAGGTTCGCCCGAGAGAATTTGAAGAGGGAGACCTGGTTCTGAAAAAGATCCTCCCCATGCAAAAGGATTTCAGAGGGAAATGGATGCCAAATTGGGAAGGACCTTATGTGGTGAAAAAGGCTTTCTCTGGAGGAGCACTGATCTTGGCCGAGATGGATGGGAAAAACTTACCCAATCCTGTAAACTCGAACTCAGTCAAGAAATACTATACTTGAAGAGGAAAAGAGGCCAAAGTGAAAACCCGCAAAGGGCGCTTTGAGACCTTCTAAATATATATATATATGTAAAAAAAAATGAAATGATAAAAATGAAAACGGAGAGGCCAAGGTGAAAACCCGTAAAGAGCGCCTTGAGACCAAAGAGGTTTTGAGTCGAAAACCCGAAAAGGGCAGCTCAAATTGCAATCAACGATGGGGCATACAGTAATCTTGCCATACTTGAATTGAGAAGGAGGAGAGATGTTACGTCTTGGATCGTCAACAGAGTACTCTCGATCTCCTAAACACATATTGAACTTAAAATGGTCTTCAGAAAGTCCGTACAGAGAAGCTCAAGCTGCGATATCTGGGGCACCTATCTTTTCCCCTCATCATTTTGTATTCCAGCAATGTTTGCTTCCTTTAATTAACTTATTCTTTTCAGATTTCGTTTCTGACAAATTCTATTTTTTCCATCATTTATGATTATTTTCAAGCATTTTGTATTGAAGTAATGATTAATGGACTGATAATACTTTCGCAAAAGAAGTTTTACATATTACTCTGAAAACTTTTAAATAATACGAGAACCTGAAATAGGACTTTTATTTAGAACTCACCAAGCCTAAGTGTTCGAAATATTTGAGAAGGAAACTCTAAATAGTGATCGTTTCTTCAGACTTTCTGTCAAGAATGGTGGTTGAACAAGAAGACAGGATATTACGTCAGTGATACAACCTGGAAAAACAATGAGCAATGTCAATCCTAAGCGTTTAAAAAGGGATCATTCTCGTGAAGTCCTGCATTCATGCAAAACACATTTAGTTAGGAGCATTCGATTCATTCTACAAAGGATCGTCCTCATGGCATTCTGCATGCAAGCAAATGTCATCCATAATACATTTAGCTAGGAGCATTTGATTCATTATGATCACGGCATCCTAATCATTATGCATAAGCATAAATCCATAAATCGATTCTACAGGTCATGTTCCCTAAAGGACGGTGTAACAAGATCGACGAATCCACAGGTCCAATACCTCTGAAGTTGCAGAAGGTCGGATCAAATTCACTATAGTAAACCTTATCTCCTTGAAATTGCAGTGGAGCAGGTTGAAGGCACAAGTCTTATCTCCCTGAAGTTGCAGTGGAGCAGACTGAAGTCAGCAAATCTTATTTCCCTGAAGTTGCAGTGGGACAGATTGAAGCTGTAAATTAAAGATCTTATTTCTCTGAGGTTGCAGTAGAGCAGACCAAAACAAACCTTATCTCCCTGAAGTTGCAGTGGAGCAGGTTGAAGTCCCAAGTCTTATCTCCATGAAGTTGCAGTGGAGCAGACTGAAGACAGTTAGTCCTATCTCCCCGAAGTTGCAGTGGAGCAGACTGAAGACCGTTAATCCTATCTCCATGAAGTTGCAGTGGAGCAGATTAAAACGATAAATCCTATACTTCTGAAGTTGCAGTAGGTTGGATTGAATTTACCATACAAGTCTTGTCTCCCTGAAGTTGCAGTGGAGCAGACTGAAGACAGTTAATCCTATCTCCCTGAAGTTGCAGTGGAGTGGATTAAAACAACAAATCCTATACCTCTGAAGTTACAGTGGGTTGGATTTAATTTACCATACAAGTCTTATCTCCCTGAAGTTGCAGTGGAGTAGACAGAAGACAGCAAATCTCATCTCCCTGAAGTTGCGGCGGAGCAGATGGAAGCTACAAGTCTAATTTCCTTGAATGGGATCGAAGTGCTAGTTCTCATGCCCCTGAAGATGCAGTGAAGCCTCTCAAAGAAGAAAAACACTGAAAGAAGTCCAAGGTTCGAAGACCGGGCAAAAATGGTCCTTTTTGAAGTCTTTACTCTATTCTCGTTACACGACAATGAGCAAAGAGGGGCAGCTGTAATAGGCCCATTTCGCCCGGCCCATTTGAAACCAAAAATAAAAAAAACCAGAAATAAAAAAAAATTTAATGTCCAAAAATTACAGTCCAGATTACAAAACAAAAAAACTGGGCCCAAACCATAAACTAAACCCCTGACCCACTTACAACTCAACAGGCCCAAATGGCCCAATACTTTTGACATTCCAGAAACCCTAGAGGGTTCTGGAATCAGCCAGCGCCGCAGCCTACCTCGCACGTGCCTCCACGCGCGCGACCGCACGTATTCCCACATGCCCCACGTGCCTCCGTACACCACGTCCGCCTTTCGTACCTACAAACCAATAGCAGAGAAACAACAGCAAGGGAAAAAAAACACAAAAAAAGGGGACAAACTGCTGTATTTTTCTATTATTCTTCATTTTTATTCGACATTCGACTATAGAAAGTCGGAGAAAACATTGTAATCAGATACGCACCTTGAATACAGCAAAATACAAAGGAAATCAAAAAGCAGAAAAAATGTGATTTCAGTTTTCAATAATCTTCTTTTTGCCTTTCGTTTTTTATTTCTTTTTCTTTTCGAATCTTGGCTTTTTCTGTGTTTATACGAATATATAAAAATGAAGGGATTTACCTTCGAGAACTGAATCGACGGTATGCTTTCTTCGCCGAAATCGAAGCAAAGGTAGTCGTCGTGGTTAAGATTGGGTCTGGTGTGAAGGAGAGCAGTCGATGGGCATGAATTGGCCACTCTTCGCCGATTACCATGGCGTCGTAGTGGCCGAATGTAATTTCTCTCTGTGGCTGAGGACGAAAACAAAAAGGGGAAGGCTAGGGTTAGTTCAAAATGATGTTTGACTTGTTTTTTAATCTGGTGTTAATCTATTAAGAAAACGACGCCGTTTTGGCTAACTTTAATAGCCTTAAAACGACGCCGTGTAGAGAGACCCGGTTCGACCCGACCCGATATCCTAAAGATCCGCGCACTTCTGCAGTGACGGGGTATTTTCTCGTTCAGTCCCTCTATTTTTGTATTGCTTTTCAATTAGATTTATTATATGTTTTCTTTTATTTCTAAATTGGTCCCCATAATTTGCGTGCCATATCGTTTTAATCCAATCTGTTTGCCGCGTTTTGAGCTTCGAAAATATTGCTGGTCTAGTCCCTGATTGTTTACGCGCATTTCATTTTGATCCTGGCATAAGTTTAAATGATTTTAATTATTATAAAGTAGTCTTGTAATTTTGTTTTGTTTCAATTAAGTACTTTTTTGTCTTTGTACACAATCTTTGCGTTTTTATTAAATTTAATTCATTTATTTATTTAGTTTTAAACCATTTTATCATATGATATAAAAAAATATTTATACTGCTTATTCTTAAATTATTATTCATATCTATTATTTATTTTAACTTATTTTAATATAATGTTTATTAAAGTTAGTTTTACCATTTAGTTAAAATAATTTCATATATATGATCTGTTCTAAATTCTTACATATATTATTTTAGATTTGTTTTCATATTATATAGTTTATTCCCTTTCATATATATATATATATATATATTATTCCTTTAAAATTGTTATATATTATAATTTCCTCTTTTATATAGTGTTTTAAACTTTTTATATCTTTTATATTAAATTATTTTATATATCTTATTTTAAATTTATTTATTGTTATTTTTTCAATTTGATTTAGGTTCATTTCCTATTATTGGTTTTGTATATTATTTTGCTCCATTTTCTTCAATAGCTAATGTCGAAATTGTGTTATATGATTATTGCTATTGTATGGATTATAAATTGTTAACTTGTAACAATTAATCATTTGTGATTCATCATTGTAATATTTGATGTATGCTTTGTATATTAGTATTCCATTGTACCTTATGAAAAATGTTGTGTTTTAATGTCACTTCAGTTTTAAAATCATTTTTTTACTCAAAGTTTTTTGAAAATAAGGCAATACTCGTGTTTGGAGGTTTCGAGAAAATCGTGCCCTAACTTACTGGGTTCCGATTTTTCTCGTTAAAACCTAGCAACCGAGTACCCTTCTCTCTTTTAAATCAAAATGCATAATATTTTAAATAAAAAAGGAAAAAAACTTATTCTCGGGAATTTGAGACATTGCGCCTTAACTCACTGGGTGTGATGTTTTATCATCTCGAGATAAGAATTAAAAAAAAAAACAAAGGCAATATTCTGTATTCGGGAATTTTGAGAAATTGTGCCCTAACTTACTGGGTTCTAATTTTCCATAAGGCCCAAATAATCGAATACCCTTCTCAAACTTTATTACTGGTTTTTTAAAAAAAAATCAAAAGATAATTTAATTTCGAGAATATAAGATGTTGTGCCCTAACTTACTGAGTACGACATTTTATTTCTTCGAAATAAGAAGTTTGGCATCCAATTTGATTCTGTCCAAATGTATATTAAATAAACGGATCGTAATCTAGAATCTTTTCAAATTTTTGGCATTAAGACATTAAATAATTAATTAGGTACCAATTTTGGACGCTACGAGGGTGCTAACCCTTCCTTGTACGTAACCGACTCCCGAACCCGTTTTCTCAATTTTCGTAGACCAAAATTTGTTTTAATAAATCAAAGCTTTATTAAAATGATCAATTTCAAGGTGATCCGATCACACCTCAAAATAGGATCGGTGGCGACTCCATCTGTCATTTTAAAAGTCGATCCCCGTTTTTCCAAAACCCCAAAAAATTGGTTTCGACATAGTTACTCCACAATTGGTTAGTTTTTTTCGTCATGCAATTATGAAATGTTACACAAACTATTCGATTTTTTTCTTTTTTGGTCACCAGTCATTAATGGTTGACGGGAAGATGACGTGATAACTTTTAAAATTAGCATAATAACAACTTTAACGTCAATATTTATACATTGTATCAATTTAGTCTTGATTCTAAAAATTTAACCTTCAACATTTACACATTGTGTAATTTGGTCCTTTTTTTTTTCAATTTTACTTTAATTTTGTGGCTCTTTCACCTAAAAAGCTAAAAAAAAACGAATCTATTAACTAAATTTGATTAGAAATATACCAAAACTGGAAACACTCAATAATCCAAGATAATAATTTTCATCTTTTCTCATTCTTTTAAAATTAACCCTCAATGTTACAAATAAAAGTAGAACTGGAAAACAAAATAGACCAAATTATGCAATGTGTAAATGTTGAGGGTTAATTTTTTTGGAATCAATACTAAGTTGATACAATGTATAAATGTTGAGGACTAAAGCTACTATTATGCCAATTTTAAAAGCGGTCAAGTTATCTTCCCATTAGTAATTTATCAGTTGGTGACCAAAAAAGAAATTTATTAATAGTTGAATGACTATTAATGTAGTTTAACTTTTTTTTATGAATGCCTATTTGTAAGTTTTAATTTGATTTTGTAGATGACGTGAAGGAAAAAGCAAGGTGAATGATTTCTTTTAGTAGTGACCATAGACGACGTGAAGAGAAAGATCATAAAATAATTTCTGGACACTCAGCGGCCCAAAATTTGATATTTGTATTAACACAGTTTTTTTTTTTGTCTGTTGTGGAATCAAGGCATCCTCCATGCTTGTTTAACAATTCATGAAGACTAATCCTTTTGGGGTTCGTGATTGCTCCTCCTAACAATGTCATCTTTAAAATTTGAACCTAAATTCTCTTTAAGAATGTAATATAATTTATCACTACACCCAACACTATTGGTATTAATGAGTATATTGATCCACCAAACCAAAAATTCATTCTAGAAACTTAAATTTTTATTTGGTAGGAAAAGCTACGGGGAGATAGATAAAAACAAATGACATACATACAATACAATCTATAAAGAGATGGTAATGGTTGAGAAGAAGAAGATGATACATTGACAAAACTAAACTATACATGCTTCTGCCAATTTTTCCGTACACGTCATTTATAAAGGATAATAACCATTCAGTGCAAATGTTGTTGCAGACACTCTTTCAGATTTTGGAAAGTTTTGGTTTTGAAACAAATCAGTCGATACCATTTGCGAAACAATATTTCTTAGTATGTACACGTACATGCAAGGATACTTACGTGCATACAGAGTAACATTATAGTCATTGTAAAAATGAACTTTATGGAAGAAATAAGCTTAGTCAGAAAGTTTTTACCCTCATAATATAACAATTTGGATAATTAAAAAGGGTTAATTACATCATATGTCCCTACCCTATGCTTCAGATTTTAAATTGGTTCTCAAATTTGAAAATGTTTTAATTTAGCCATCATAATATCAATGTTGTTTCAGTTAAATCTTTTTGTTAAATGTTAATTATGCATTAACAGTTTGAACCGAAAAGAAACATAAATTATATTATTATTAAAATTTAGGAAGGCTATTTTTTCTTCAAATCCCAACTACCCATGCCATAGGCACATTATATTTTTAATATATTTTTGTATCTTGATGATATGATATCGATATCTTGATGACTTGACTGATATGATATCGATATCTTGATGATTCAATTAAAATGTTTTGAAGTTTGAAAAGTTGACATGATGCAATAAACCATATAAGAAAATATAGCTTTAATTACTTACCCTATGTCAATAAGAGTAAATTTACCATTGAATTACCCTATTCTTAACAACCAACCATTGATTAGATGAACCTAACCTACCATTTCAAGGATGGATGCAAAGATAATGCAGCAATAGTTTCAATGTGATAAATCATACAACATATGTAAGGAGATTGAAATAGGTAGGAAGCAAATTTGATGAGTTCACTGCAATTATGGAAATACAATTTCTTGGAGGTGTACGACCTAGTTGTGATGAATTTGATGAAGGAAAAGGTTGCTCTATCCCAGCCTTTATTGCTTCATCCCAGTTGCCATTTTCTTTAAGAGAACGGATCAATCTTGTTGCTTGAAGGCCATCTGAGACTGGAATGCATACCCTTTTTGTTGCTCTATCCCAGCCTTTGTTACTTCATCCTAATTACTACGGCTTTGAGCCGCATGGACAACATCATCACCATTGTTCACAACATGTAACACCCTATACCCGGCCTGGTCGCCAAGCCCAAATACGGGATGCCACAACACCGTCTCGTCTCATGTATATCAAATAGGGGACTAGCTCCGAGCAAATAGATCTTCTTTTGTTAACCCGTATAAGTTTTAAGTCATCCAATCAGTTAATAAACATTATTACATGCAATAATTTGTTAATTGGTCTTACATACAGTTAGAAACATGTATAAGGGCTATTTAGCAAAATTTCATAAAACTGTTTGTAGGTATCGATACTGCCATTAATGTATCGATATTTTCTTTGAGTGGTATCGATACCACTTGGAAAAATGATACCAAAGTGGCTTACTATTTTTCGGCCAAAAAATCCCAATTATCGAAAATTATCAGTACATGCTATAAATTATCGATACTTTAGTCCCGAGTATCGATACTCAAGATAAGGTATCGATACCAAATCCCTATTCTGTTTTCCCGTGCGTTTTAATTCATAGAGGTATCGATTTTCAAAGCCAACTATCTATACCTCTGCTACTGAAGCTAAAAATGCAGCATAGAAGAGCAAATAATTCATCTCAAATAGTTCCTAAGCAACATGCATCAAGTACTTTGTTTATTTCATCATGCTATGGCTAAATTTATCAGTCCAAAGTGTCCAATCATCCAAGCAAGAATTGTTATGCCAACATCAATGTTTAAACGTTCTAACATAAAGATAACATGAAATTCTTATAAATCAAATCACAATGTTTAAAGATCAATAACCCAAAATGATTCTACCACATTGCCTACTTCCCCAATACGAATATAAATAATAGAAACCTACGATAAATAACCAGTCTTCCTTGGATCACTCCCTCAGAAACCACACCGCCCACACCGTGACGTCACTAATCTGTATATGTTGAAATGAGTGGGTGAGCTTCAACAAGCTCAGTGAATGCATAGAATTTCCACAACGCAAACATAGCATCTTGCAACACAACCAATCATTTAATCACAAGTACCTTAATCTTAAGTCTAACATCATATAGTATTACGTCATGCATCATATAATAGTTCATTCCCATAATGCATACATACTAATTCAAGCATAGAACATATTCCACATGATTACATAAAATATGATAAATTGAAACTTGAGTTATGAAACATATAGTGAGCTCTATCATCACACATCAGATACGTGGATCTCCTTTACACCACATAGACTCATATAGTCAAACATGTCCCAAAAAGTGAAGCATAAAGCTAACACTTTCCTTATTTCTCCTCACATGTCCCATTGAATGGAGCTTAGCTCACATTCCCTTATCCCTCCAAACATGTCCCAGGGCCTCAATGCCCAAAACCACTATACTTATAAGTGAGTAATCACAATCCTATAGCATGCCAACTATATCCAATGGTTCCAAAATCACAAGGCCAAAATATTAAAAAACAACACATATTACTTATCGATTATCCATGCACTATCACTGTCGAATAGCATATTTTGCAAAACATTATCATAGTCATATAACATATAAATTTCATGTATATAATTTCACTTCACACCATAGTCACTATATCCACATACCATATTTTATGCACAATACATAACCACAAAATCACAAGATAATTATGAATTCAAGGAAACATACACTTGGAACTTAGAGTAGGAGTCTGGCTACATCCAAATTCCCAAATAACACATGACTCGTGTTTACGAGTAGCAATTCCATACACTCAGCACTTCATGTTTTTGTCAAAAAGCCGAAAGCTCAACTAACGCTTCCCTAGCTCGTAGCAAGCTCTAACGAATCCGAAGCTTTACACACATAAATCATACAATAACCACAGTCAAATAACAACCAAGAATTCACTCAAACCAACTAACACACAAGCTTTAAGCTAATTTCCCATGTAACTTAAACAATTAGCATAACAAACTTTAAATACTAATATCTCGATCTATACTCAACCTTTTTTCCTAAAATCAGTTCCGTTCATCTAATTATTCATCTACGCCTAATTCGCAACCTTCAAACTAGACATATATACTCAATTCATGGTATCAAAATTTTTCGACATCTTTTAGGCAATTTTCACAAAATTCATTTAAACATGAAAAATGTAACAGTCCGATTTAGACCCTAGTCGAAACAGTGGTTTCGGGACCACAAATCTGAGTCAGTAAAATATTTTAATATTATTTTCTGTGTCTTTGATATGTGATTAAGCATGTGTTAAAGTTCCGTAAGTTAATTTGTCCGTCTGTGTGCTTAATTTGAGAAAAGGATTAAATTGCATTAAATGCAAACTAGCATGCTATTTGTTAAAGTACTATGTGTTGTGGCTTTTGAATGTTGTGGCCTTATGAGGCAATTAAACCACTTTTAAGATAGTGGATTGTTAATGGACGATTTTGTACATGGTTTATGCATTTTTCTTATTTGTTTTAAAAGGGTTATATTGGTAAAGAATTAATAAAATGTTATTAAACAAAAACAAAAGCCAAAATATCATCATCTTTTATGTTCATCCACCGATTATTAAAAGGAAGAAAGTAAGGGTTTGAGTTTTATATATTCGGCTACTTTAAGGCTTAATTCAAGGTATGTTTTCAATCGGTTTTTGATAATTTCTACGTTTCTGAAAACGTTGTTTCGTATACTTTGTAACCCATGCCTTAATTTTGAGAATTGATGATGTTTTTGAAATGAGCCTTTGATGAACTCATGTGTTTTATGATGTTTGATGATGAAAAATGAAAGATATGTGTTTGATTATTATAGTTTGTATTTGAAGTTTTGTTAAATTTGAGTATTTTGGACTCAATTGAGAAAAAATATTATTTTGGAGGACTAAATTGTGAATTTGATGAAAAGTATGGACTTATATAGTCCCTAGGAAGATTCGGCTATGCATATGTTTGAACAAATTGTGTATATTTGATGTCTTGAGAAAAATGGACTAAATTGATAAAATGTGCAAATGTGAGGGCTAAATTGCAAATTGCCCTAAATGTATGTTTTTGGATTGAATTGAGTGAATTAGTGAATAAATGGATTACATTTGAATATGTATAGATCAAGAATTGAAGAAATCGGACTTAGATCGCGGGAAAGCGAAAGTAGTTGAATAACCGAGTCTGAACGAATATCCGAATCCGAGGTAAGAAGATATACAAATAAATGTATTTGCATTGAATTATTTGAATGTATATGATATGTCAAGATGACATAGAAATTAATGAATGCATCATGTCCCAGCCCAGCCTAATTTTCCCATCCTCTACACGCCAACCCATACCAGCCTATCACACCGTGGGGATTTCTACAATCAACCCTCCATCCGCTACACACCTCATACATGGCTTAGCCACCGATCACTATGTGACCAAAGATAATATAACGTGGCTTAGCCACCGATCACCATGTGACCAAAATAATATAACGTGGCTTAGCCACCGATCACCATGTGACCAAAATAATATAACGTGGCTTAGCCACCGATCACCATGTGACCAAATAATCAGGCACTTCCCCTTCATATCATATCCATATCCCATGCATAACACACATGTCATAATGAATGCAACATGCTATCAACACAGTAAAATATTACCACATACATCCTTACACACAAGGAAAACGATATAGTCACATACCTGGCATCCCTAGCCTTACCCACAAGGGTATTACGACTCGCTCTACACACCTTTTCCTTTTCACCTTATACAATTAATATTACAGCTTAAAATAAAGTGTACGAGGTTTTACACACCGATAACACGCAAAATAATACTCTCTACGTCGACACTATCGATAGCGTAAATGACCGCTATCCGCCTACTACTCGCTTCAAAGCCGGTCCACAACCCGGTGGCCAATCTCAGCGCGTATACACGCGCTTCTTGAACTTAGGGGCTGGGACTACGGGTCCAACCCCTTCCTTTGCTTGGCTAGATCGACAAATCCCAGAGATTATAAGACTTGGCACCGATTGAATACCTAAGTCGACTAAAACGGAACGTCCCTGAACGTCCCTTAAGCCCCTCCTTCAATCGGTCAAGAATCATAAGACAAGATTAATACCTACGGTATCCAAAAGGAGAAAAAAGAGAATTGAAATGAAAAGGGAATACCTACCACGATCAAAGAGAATCCGATTGACAAAGTTGTGAAACAGAGTGACGGCACTCCTCTAAACAAAGAATGAAAGATGAAGGTGAGCACTCAAGGAAGATTCGGCCAAGAAGAAATATAGAAAGAATAAGAACAATGGATGCTTTGGCTTTGGAAAAAAACCTGTGAGAAGGTGAGGGATATGTTTCGGCAAATGAAGAACAAGAAGAGAGGCTTAAGAGATTTGGCTAAAGCAAGATGAAATCAAAGAGATGAATAGGAGTAATGGAGGATTCGGTCAAGAAGAAGAAAAGAAGAATGAGGTTTCGGCTTTAGGTAACACAAATGAGAAGAAAGAAATGAGAAGTAGAGAGGATGATAGGAGTTTCAAATAAAACAAAGAAAAGGTTCCGGTTGTCAAAAAGAAGAACACCAAATGCCGAAAGGAAAAGAGCTCTCAAACTCGGCTACTAGACACCTCCAAAATAATTCGGCACCTACAACCCAAAACCGAAAATGCACCTTTGAGAACTAAAATGCCTATGACCATAATTGCAATTCGGCACACCCTAAACAAGCTAGAACCGATTCCTACACTCCCCCCCGCAAGCATTCAAAATTCGGCCACTACCTTCACCACATGCTAATCCCTTACTTTTCTCCTTAATTCACTCCTGATCACTCATTTGAAATAGTTTGAATGATTCAAACTCCTCTTTCTTCTCTAAGCCATATATTTGAATTATTTGACTCAATCAACTCTCCCCTCTTGAAGTATCCTAGCCGAACTCCACCTCTGCTCCCCTTGACGCTAAAAAGAATTCCAAAATGAGCACCATACGACTTGAACCTGCTCCCTCTTTGCTCTCTTGTGGCGTCACCTACCTGAACCTTAAGTGGCGCCTCCTAGCCTCTTTCCCACTGAATTTCTTGTGTCTTCAAACACAAGTAATATCCCTTAAGTCCTATCCCAGCTAGCTCTCCACTAAAGTGCCCAAACAGAGAATTTTGGCCAAGGCTTCGACTTAACCCCGAGCCTTTCCTGGACCCCTAAACACCCTAAACTAACACATTAAGCATAGCATACAAACAGGAGTACATCAAAGGCAAAGCCCCCCAATTCAGGATGTTACAAGCATACTTTTGGATGATTTATCCCTTGATTTATGTAAAAAGGTGCTCTTAATCCTTTCTTTTCATATTTTATACTCAGGAAAGCACCCAAGAATAAAAAGAATGAGAAACGGGCTCAAAACGGACAAAATGGGCCAAAGAAGAAATCGACACGGCCTGGACTAAAGCCCACACGGCCGTGCCTCCTCAAATATACTAGAACACGGCCTGATGTCGATCTATACAGCCGTGCCTCATTAACGGAGTCCAACATGGCCTGGCCACGATTCACACGGACGTATGCCATGGCCGTGCCCTACCGTGGAGGAGAGTAATTTCACTCAGAAAAAGATACTTAGGGGCAAAGAAACCTATTTCAAAAGCCTATATAAAGACCCTAGGTATAACCTAAAAAGGGGGCGGTTAGCTAGGCCAAGGAGCCGAGCCGAAGAGGTCAGATTTGTGGGAAACTCTCAAGGGATAGCCAGTTGATCCATCTCAAGAAGCCGGAATTCTACTCAAGACGGAGGATCTCCTCTTCAATTCCTTCAGGGAGTTTTAGGGATTTCTTATGTTTTGTTTTATCTTTTCTTCCGAGATGTTTTCCTTTATTGTTATGAACTAAACCCTTCAGATACACAAGGGGATGAAACCTAGATGAATCTTGTTATTGTTTTCTCGAACTATATGATAAATACTTGATTTGTTCTTGATTATGTGTGCTTAATTCTTGTGTTGATATTTCATGGATATTAATTCAAGTTGAATGTTCTTAAGTGGTGGAGCAAAATTCCTGCTAAGAGTAGATCTAGCATAATTAAGCGGAGTTGATTGCACACCTCGAGATAGGGTGATTTAGATTTTTCCGTTAGGGTGAAACCTAATATGGGAGTCCATAGATCGATTTACTGCTATTCTAGGGGTTTTAATTAGAAAGAGATTTCAATTAATCAACCTAGGGTTAGACGTTATTCGCCTCGAGAGAGGGTTTAATATAAATTAGGGAGTCCTACAGATCAAGTCAAGTGAATAAATCGTCTGGTTCAGTGTTAGATAACAAGTGAAGTCTAGGTGGATTCTTCCTAAGGGTATCGTCTTAATCAACTGAGTTTTCCCAAGTATTTCCCCAATTCATTCTTTTTGTCTTTGCGTCTTTAGCTTAGTAATTAGTTAATTTAGATTAATAAACAACCTCACTTATTTTAGGCTAAATAATAGAAAGAAAGTTAGTATTAGTACTTTTAGTTCCTTTGGGTTCGACCATCCGGTCCTGCCTAAGCTATACTACTGTTCGATAGGTGCACTTGCCTCAATCGTTGTTCTAGTTAATTCCAGGCTCGATCATTATAAATTTAAAACTCTGAAATACAACGATCAAGTTTAAATGCCAGTTTGAACGTAGTAAACGATTAGGATACAGTTGGCATGCCAATAGGGTTAGAATGCGCACTTGTATGGGATTGCTGTTTGGTGCCTCTTTTTGCACTTCGGTGCCTCTGATTGCACATTTGTGCCTCTATCTGTACTTCAGTGCCTTTGCTATGCATCTTTGATGCCTTTGGTGCGGTTTGGTGTAGTTACCCTAGTATCCAAGTTAAGTTACTATAGTTCACCGGGCTATGTATTATTTGACTTAAAATTTATTTACTTGTTCCATTCTATTAAACATTTAAATTTCTACTATGTGGTAAATGGCACTATGAAGTGCCTGTCTATAAATGTTGAGAATTAATTTGGGATATGGTGATTGATAGAATTTGGTTAGTTCTTTTGAAAAGTATCATTTAGGCTATATATGATTATATACTAATGCGGGGTGCTTTTGTAATCGATTATCAGGAATTAGAAGTTTATCCTCTTAATTATCTATTTGATTAAGGTAAGTTGATATTGAATTCATAAACTATTTGAAGATGTTAAGTGATGAAATTGAATAATTAATGATTATGTGCTTAAAAGTTGTTTGTAACAATACTGAAACGAATGGAAAGTTTATGCTTATATGTATGAAACACACGCTTTGTAAATGTGATATGGGTGACAAAGTTATGTATTTAACTATCAAAGGATGATTTGTTTTTATTTGAACTATTGTGGTTTATGATCGCTCAATTGAAAGTTTTGGTACTGGCATTATGTGATTTTAGAAACAATTGTCAGGTTTAGAAAATTTAATCCTCTTTTAGTATTCATTTATGGATTGAGGTAAGTTGGTTTGAATTATTATCTATGGACTTATTAAGCTTCTTATGCTTACCTATTTTCATTTTTGTTGTTGTAGTTAATGTTTTACGAAACTGGTTAGGCGAATCAACTTCGGAGCTCACACTATCCAAACTCTTTCGGTAGCTATTGTTTGAGTTATCATAATTTGTGGCATGTACATAGGGTTTGATGTTGTTAAGGTTAAAATTTTAGTTGAATTGAAATTAAGCTTATATGGTTTGGGATAGGTAATCTATGATTTATGTTGATGTTATTTTGGATGTGGTAACGTTCGGTACACTTGTAATTTGGCATTGTTTTGGTTTGATTTCTCTTGTGCTGATGAAATATGGTCAATTAGGTAGGTAGATAATGATAATGGACATGTTTGAGGTGTCTCTAGTATGTGATTTGGTATTTGGTATTTTGGGGCTTTGTTGATAATTGATTGACATGAACATGAATGTGATGTTTTAGGTGGATTACTTGATTGTCATGTATAAAAATTGCGGTGTCAATGAAGGCACATTGGTTAGGCATCTAGGTTGAATGTTTTTAACATGTTTTGGGTTCGTCTAGGTGTGTTTTAAGTAGGTTTAATTGCTGGTAAATGAGTTGCTTACGGTCTAAGTAAGTTCGATTTGGTAAATTTGCATTTAAAGGTTCAATTAGGGCCACATGGCCTAGGACACGGGCTGTCACACGGTCGTGTACTGCACACGGCCTCTTCACATGATCGTGTGTGTAACACTCCTAACCCGTACCCGTCACCGAAATAGGGTTTCGGAGCATTACCAGAACATTGAGAACATTTTTCTATTAAACTACATAAATTTACTATTTAATTACCGAGATCATCCATAATGTCCCTTGATCGGGCCCTCAAGGCCCAATACGAGCATTAAAATCGAATCGGGACTTAATCGGAACCTCTAAGAATTTTTTGCAAAATTACAAAATTTTTCTAAGGTGTGGGACTCACACGACCGTGTGGTCCAAGGGACACGACCGTGTGACCCTGGAATACGCCCGTGCTACAGGCCGTGTTCGATTTAGGTTGCTCTCTGACTTACGCCACACGGCCATGCCACACGCCCGTGTGCTAGGCTGTGTGGTTAATTAAATTAATTCTAATTAGGTGCAGGTTTCACACGGCCAAGACACACGCCCGTGTTCTAGGCCGTGTGGCACACACGGATGAGAGACACACCCGTGTCTCTGCCCATTTGCCCAATTCTGAGCATTCTGTTTCTCAAAATTAAGGTGCAGGGGACACACGGCCTAACTACATGCCCGTGTTACCAGGCCGTGTGTCACACACGGTCTAGACACACGCCCGTGTGTCTGCTCGTGTGGACAAAATGAAGCCATTTCTAGCTTCATTTCTCACCCAAAATTTCACCTAAGACCTACACTTGAAACACACATCCAATACCAACCAATTCAAGCATTCAAATTGGGCAATTTCTATCATTCACAAGGCATATCACTACAAGCATACATGATCACAACCTTGCCTTATTTTAACTTAGGCATTCCCAACATTGATCACATATTTTTAACATAACACATGTGTATATATGTATATCATAATAATCTACTTAGTCATACCAAAATGAACCAATACTAGCCATTCCAATGGCTAGGTTACAAAATAACATTTTAAGCCACTATTGGCCAAGTTGTCCTATACATGCCATTATACCCTAAATGATTTCACTAAATATACCCAAAATGCTAGTTGATAGTGTGACGATGCTCCAATGATCTTCCAACCTTCACGAGCTTCCGAGCACTATAAAACAAGAGAAAAATAAATGGAGTAAGCATTACATGCTTAGTAAGTTCGTATAACGGAAACTAAACTTACCAATCCTGTTATTAAATTTAAGAACACAACATCATGTTTTCCATCCATTAGCAAAATTTCCTAAGCACATGCCTTCAATCAAACATGTTACTCACAACACTTACAAAAATGTCAAGTAAAACTAGATGAGCTCATCATGTAATGTTCTTTCAAGTCATTATCATTACATCTTAAGATTTTCATGCCAAGTCAAGGGATACATGCCCATTGAATCATTGAATTCCGATGGATGCTCAGGTAGTACACTCGAAGTGTACGGTTCCATAATCTGTTAATTTCTTATTCAAGGGTACCCCTTAGGGCACTTAACCAAGAAACACACTCTCGAGCCACATATCGTATAACAAGATTACCCTAATCTTAATGCATACTCGAGAGGTATTATATTAGGATTACCCGTTTGGGCTAAATCCTTTATATAACAAGGTCAATGGGATTACTCGTTCGAGCTAAATCCCGTCTACAACAAATGCAGGACCTTATTAGTTTTGGGAAAGTGCATATAATCATCAGAATTCAACATTCAATCGGGACTAGCCCTTTATCACCATTTCAAGCATGTAGCAAGTTTTCCATCATAGCATAAAAGTAAAACACATTAACATAAATCACATTACATACAAACACAACATTCAACTAACATAATTACATGTCCGATTAAGTTACACGAACTTACCTCGACACTTGTTCACGTAATAATCTACTAATCCGAAATCTTTTCTTTTCCTCGATCTAGCCTCGAATTTGTGTTTTTTGGATCTATATAAATGAATTTAACTATAAATTTAATACATTTCATATTTAAATGGACTCAATTTACGCCCTAGGCAATATTACCCTTTTGCCCCTAACTTTTCCATAAATTTCGATTTTGTCCCTAGGCCCGGAAAATGAAACTCGTGCAAATTACTCCCTATTCCAAGTCTAACCAAATCCCCATTACAAAATTTACAACACATGTATACATAAAATTTCAAAAATTTTCCTTCAATTTCACAAGTTTACATTTTAGTCCCTAAATCATGTTTTCATCAAAAATCACTTTATAAAAGTTGTTTATCTATCAATAATCTTTCATTTTCTATCATAAATTTCTAATTTTCAGCATAATACATCCATGATCCATTTTCATACTTTGATAACTTTTCAAATTAATCCCTCAAATAGAGAGATTAGATTATCTCGGTTTCAAAAATACTAAAATTATTAAAAACGGGACAAGAGAACTTACCCAATTAAGCCTTGAAAGTTTTTCTCTCTCTCATAGGGTTTCCATGTGTTTTTAGGTTGAAGATGATAAAAAATAAGATGATTTCTTTTATCATCTTTTTAATTAATTAAGTTTTTGCTATTTCTAATTTAGTCCTTGACCTTTTTCTATAATTCCATGGATGAGTCACCATGAAAAATCTACATTCTTTTCTTAATGGTCTAATTACCATATAAGGACCTCTAGTTTTGAATTCCATAGCTATTTGATCCTTATAGCTACTAGAATTCAACTTTCACATTTTATGCGATTTAGTCCTTCCCGTAATTAGGCACTAAATCGATAAAATTTTCATGTCAAAATTTTCACATGTCACGTCTATCATATTACGGACCATATAATAAAATAAAAATAAAATTATATTCTGGGTCGGATCTGTGGTCCCGAAACCACTATTCCGATTTCACTGAAAAATGGGTTGTTACAGTGTGTTTCAAAAACAGTATGTCACACGGTTTGGGACACAGCCTGCAACACGGTCATGTGACCCAAAATTGAAGCTAACATGGACTGGCACACGGGCTGGCACACGATCTGCGACACGGTTGTGTGACCTTATTTCGAATATACACACGGTCTAGCACACAGCTTGCGACACGACTGTGTGAGGGAATTTCAAAAGTTACACAGTCTGTCACACAATTGGCCACACGGCCATGTCCCTGAGCCACACGACCTGGGCTTTGTCACACGGCCTGGCCACACAGCTGTATGACCCTAGTTTTTCAATTTTTTTTAAGTTTTTCCATATTTCTCTTTTTTTATTCAAATCAATCCCTGGTTGTTTCTAATCTATTTTTAGGGCCCCGTAAGCTTGGCTTAAGGCCCGTAAATGTGATTTTGCTATGAATGAAGTGAATATTTGAATGTTTTTATTGAAATTAATAATTGAATGGACTAGTGTTGTAAATTGTTTGTTATGCACTGTAATACTCCGTAACCCTAATTCGATGATAGAGACGGGTTAGAGGTGTTACAGTGTCATTAGCCCAAAGTAGACAACTTAATTAACTCCAAAATTGGCAGCATAACAGCATCTAAATTTGACATTGAGCAGCACAGTTGGACAACTAAATTTAGTAAAGAAAATCAATATAACTTATATACATTAATAGCTTAATTTAGACATGTGAATAGCATAAATAATTGCATTTACAACAGGGGTGAGACACATTAAAACAGAAAGATAAATTCTGAATTACCAACATTCGTATAGCCACCATTTTAGATTGAATAGTAGTTACAATTGACATTCAAACAACAAAGATTTACTTTCATTTGAACAACAACAAACCGATTTACAGCAATTTAATATAACATTTAATTCATAATTTTTTCCTTCTTTCTGGACAGCAGCAAATAGTAATTACTTATAGCATTTTATATCCTAAAATTTTCTTCATTTCGTACAGTAGCTAAACCATGCAATTTGGCTACTAAAACTTGGTTTAAATACACCTTATAGTCGAGTATTACCTACACACATAACAATTAATTAAGCATGAAAATTTAATAAAACCACCTTAATTGTTAGTTTTGTACTTAAGGACTAAAGTGAATAAATTGAGAATTTGAGGTAAAATTTCAGTAATAATAGATATTAGATGGTCTATAAGGTATGTAATTGAAATCGGTTTTAAAACCAAGGCTCAAAATTGAAAGATATGGTTATTTCGATTTCAAGTACTAAATTGAATAAAATGTAAAACTTTATGGGTATAAAAAAGATGAAATTTATAGGTTTATACATGTTAAGGTATAATGTATAAATGTTTAATATTGATGAATTGAATGAAATAATTGTGTAGATCAAGAATTGGATCAAAACGAAGATAATTGGGGAAAAGCAAAAATTGTAGATTTGTCTATGAAGTTTCAGCTTATTTGTTGTTTTTGCCAAGTAAGTTCATACGGAATTTACTACCTTATTTATGCTATGTTGAATTGTGTTTTATTTCATGAATGTGCTTGGTTTGAAGTAAATTTAGTGCATTTGGCATATTTGGCTTAAGATGGATTGAATTGAACATTATGAGATTATTGGCTATTACAAGAAGGTATGAAGTATCAATATAAATGTTGAATGTTTATAGGACTTGG
The DNA here is from genome assembly GCA_025698515.1 of Gossypium sturtianum. Classification (NCBI taxonomy): domain Eukaryota; kingdom Viridiplantae; phylum Streptophyta; class Magnoliopsida; order Malvales; family Malvaceae; genus Gossypium; species Gossypium sturtianum. The sequence continues at coordinate 101,739,118 of CM046948.1, read as the reverse complement.
AATGAAATATGTAAATTGGTATAGGGTTTGTTAATGATATGTATACGACAACGACGCCCTTGTGAACTTAGTAAAAGATTAGGATATGTATGGTATACCATTAAAGTTATACACTTAATTGATCAGGGATTTACATGATGTTACGAGATCTAGCATTTGTTGTAGATTCTCGAGTTATACCTATCGTTGGTTTAGCCTATACTAGTAACCTCGATACAATGTCAACTTGTGTGAGCAATTCCATTAAAATGTCAGCTTGTGTGAGCAACCCTGATATATGTCATCTTATGTGAGCAAAACATTCTTGTGTATCTGAGTTCATTTTACTATAGTTCCCTCAGGCAAAATTTCAATCTAATGAAAGAGGAAACTTGAAAAGATTTGGAAATGGATTTCATATGCATTCAAATTGAGATATGTAATATGATTTCTTGCTTAATGTTTTTTATATGCAATTTGACTAACCTACTTGGTTGTATATGATGATATGCATTAGTTGAATTAATGTATTTCAAGGAAAGCTAGCTTGTTCAATTGATCAGGGTAAGTTTTAGTTTCCATATGAGCTTACTAAGCATTTTATATGCTTACCCAGTTGTTTTCCCTTTTCCTTGTAGATTGTTACCTTGCGGAACGCATCAAGTCAAATCATTTCGAAGCTCACACTATTCTATCATTGAGTTGGTAGCTTTTGATCATTTTGAGTCAAATATTGTGGCGTGTAAATAAGGTGTCTTATGGTACAACTTAACATGTAAATATGCTTTACTTATGACAAGTTTACTTTAGCCTTTACTTATCATGTTGAATTGGTGACTTAAATTATACATGTTGTTCAGTATATAGATGTGATGACTTATAATTATAGATATGTCATATGGAATGGCAACGAATAGGTTAAAATTGGTAGTTGGCAATGGTTGAAGCTTATGTGGAATGGCACATGTAGATATCTTTTTTGAACTTGTGTTTTGGCATGTATTTGACTTAGATCATTTAAAGGTCATTGGCCATTAATATGTGAAATGTGTATAAATGCATGAACTAAAAAAGGAATGATATGTATCAAGATGTTATGGCATAAGTAGGGGATAGTACTTAAATGGTTAAATGTTGATATGAAAAGTCATTTGAATTGTTAAGTTTAGTTGGTAATTATGTATTGAATGCTTGTTTAAATATTAAATCGAATGTTTGAGTTGTTTGGCATGATTTTGGCAAGTTTAAAATCAGGTGAAAGTGAAGTTTTGTTGATCATAATTGTAACGCCCCAAAATTTCTATCTTTATTTCTTTGAAATCTTGACACAAATATGTATCTGTTTCAGTGGTTAAGTGTTCTGGGTATGTGTGGGAGGTCTTAAGTTCAAGCCTTAGCTTTGGCAAATTTTGTTATTTTTGGAATTAAGCCCTATCTCTGTTCGGTGGGCTTATATTTAATTATTTGTAATTCCATATCAGAATGAGCCTGCTGGTTCGAGTGGTAAGGGTGTTGGTATGTCGGAGGTCCTGTGTTCGAATCCCTATGTTTGCATAGGTAATTATTTTTGCATTGTTATCTGGCAGAGTTTCGGTTGGGTTGGATTTCTGAAGTGGTTGAGTGGTGGGGATAGTGGGAGAAAATTAAGGGATGTGTATCATATCTTCTTTCTTTTATTTTTCCCCCCTTTTTTCCCAAAAATTCGGTTTCTTTTCAAAATTCTTTTTTCTTTCTAACGTCAACTCCTTGTTCGGTTTACTTTTCGTTTTATTTCTTTGATTTTTCTTCGTTTTGATTCGTCGTTAACCTTGTTTTGGGGTTCTTTGATTTCTTCTTGGCATGCAGTAAATCGTGTGGAACGAGACTCTCCTCGTGCGGAATCGTAATCGGAATCGTTGTGGTATTAGAGTTTCTAGAGGTTCGAGAGTGGTTTCACATCAAAACGATACTAGGTGTGTACTCAAAACGCAGAAAAACGGGTGATGACGTCACGAACTAACTAAAATACAAAAAAGGCAAGCGCACCTATCGAACAGCAGTATAGCTATAGTGAGTCGGGAATATCGTATCCACAAGGACTAAAAGTACTAGTAATAACTATCTTTCTATTATTTAGCCTAATAATTAAAGGGGTGTTTTAATCTAATCTTGAACTAACTAATTAACTATGAACGCGACAAAGATAAAATTAGGAAAATACTTTAAGAAAACCAACGGGAGAGACAATACCCAAGGAAGAATCCACCTAGACTTCACTTATTATTATGACTCTGAATTAAACGATTTATTCACTTGTCTTGATCCATAAAAATCCCTAATTTATGTTAATATCTCTTTCGAGACTAAGAACAACTGACTCTAGGTTGATTAATTGAAATCTCTTTCTAATTAAAACCCCTATTGTCGCATTAACTCGATCTATGGATTCCCTTATTAGATTTGACTATAATCTGGTAGTTTTATGTCGTCCTATTTCTAGGATTACAATCAACTCCGCTCAATTATGCTAGATCTACTCTTAAACAGGGACTTTTGCTCCACTGAATAAGCACATCAAGCTTGGGTTAATATCCTGAAAATATTAAGGCAAGGATTAAGAACACATAATTAAGAACAATAACAAGTATTTATCATGTAATTCAGATAGTTAAATAATAAGATTCATCATAAGCTTCATCCTCCCTAGGTATTTTAGGGAGTTTAGTTCATAATGTAAAAAGAAAACATCTCAAAATAAGGAAAACAACAAGACATAAAGAACCCAAAAACTTCTAAGGAAAATTGATGGAGATCTTCAATCTTGCATGCGATCCTACTTCTGAATTGATTCCGACGGCTTCCTTTGAGTAATTTCTTCGTTCTACTCTGCGTGTCTCTCTAGGTCTTCTTCTAGTATGTATTTATAGACTTTTGAATGCTCAGAAACCCTAAAAATTGGTTTTTTCGCGTGTTTGGGAAACAGGGAGCGATATCGACATGGGCTAGCACATGGGCGTGTGCCCAGCCCGTGTGGATCCTGAAAACTCCAATTTTGGCCCATTTTTCACTCCTTTTGCTCCCAAATGCTCTCCTAAGTATAGAAACATGAATTTAAGGAATTAGGAGTATCAAATTCACTAATTCTCATCATAAATCATCAAAAAATATGCCAAGCATGGAATTAAAATATGTTACATTTATGGTTTATCAACGGGATTCGATGAAAGCCAAAAAACCCCACTATCGACGCCACACGGCCGTGTGGTAGGCCGTGTGCGAGGACATGGCCGTGTGATCAACAAAGGCCAGGCCGTGCGAAAGACAAAGCCGTGTGATGGCCAGAATATGGCCGTGTGGGCTACATGGGCTAAATCAAACTAGACGTGTGGGCTACATGGGTGAGTCACATGGGCATGTGATAACTGGGCCAGGCCATGTGATCCACAAGGGCTAGGCCAATCTGAGCGTGTGGGCCCACACGCTTTATCTAAAATTTTCCCTAGGGTTGCACGGGTCGTCCCAAACAACTGTGGGCCTACTGTAGGGTCAGTAAGGGCTAACAAAACCTTAAACTGTATGATCTGTTCGACTGATATTCAATATTGAGCATGATAGTATATGCATGTTATATCTGTATGTAAGCATGATAAGCATGATTTATTTTTTATTCTGTTTGCTTGTTCTGTTACTGTGACTGGGGTGGGATGATGTATATATTGGAGGAAGTGTTCTGAAAGGAAGATTATGCCTAATATCTGGCAGCATAGCTGCATTATATCTGATATGTGCCGCATCGGTACAGCATGGTGTGTAGTGTAGGGCTGGGTGGGTGTTTTAAACCCCATATAGTATGCAGGGATAGTCGGATATGGTGTGTAGAGGATGGGGGTAGGATTCTGTTATCTTATTTGTATATCTGTAATTATATCTGTATCTGAAATGAGCTCAGGCCCGAATCTGTATCTGTATCTGACATGGGCTCAAGCCCGATTGTGAATCTGTCTAATTTGTGATATTCTGTATGTATACATGCTTAACTCTGCTGGGTTACACACTGAGTTTACATAAACTCACCCCCTTTTCTGTTTGTCTGCATAGGTAACCCACAGTCTTAGGCGGATCGGTGCAGCGGAGGACTCGACGGTGACCACCTAACTTACTGTTTCATTTTATTTTTGGGTTATTAAGTTTTGACATTGAAGTTGTATTTTCTGGGACTCTGAACTCTTTTAATATTCTGACGTTGGTTTTGGGTTTTTGGTTTTAACTTATTTAAAATTGTGATGGTTTTCTAAAATCTTGAACGGTTTTCTGGAGACAACATTTTTTTCGAGCTTCCGCTACAAACACAATTTACCTCTAAATGATTAAAGGAACGACAGCTTTAAAATTAATAATAACTCTTAAGGCTAATAACTGGAAAGGTTTTAACTTAACGACAATTGTTTCTCAACCCATTTCATGTGACACTTTCGGGTTTGGCCATAACGTCTAGACCGGGTTTGGGGTGTTACATTTAGTGGTATCAGAGCCAAGTTGAAAAACTCGGCTGTGATTTTTGGGTTCCAAAAATTGGTTGCAAAGAATTGGCTTTCAAATGATTTTAAACATTCTGATTAAGTATGTGGTTCACCGAGTCTCCGGCGTCGGTCCTATAAGTATTTTTGTACTTAGTTAAAATTATTCTGAAACACTATAGTTAGTACCCTTGAAACTGTACCGAGCTAGTTAGAAGACTGAAATTTCTGAAACGATTCTTAAACTTCTGATTCTTGATGCATAAAACATTTGTTAATAAATATCGAAACTAATGCATAAAATTTTTAATGTAGATAGAACTTCTAAGTCACAATGAGCGAACGAGGTGTTCATGGACGTGGTATTTGAGGCCGAGGTAGAGGCTGTAGGGGGCTTGAGCTGAGTCCTCATCTCTAGGTAGCATGCCAAATCTGGACACTAGTGAGACACCGGTGTCACCTGCTACTGAGACTGGGTCTCAGAGTCGATCGGCTGGGGACGACGCACTGTCCCAAGCCATGCTGAGGATATTGGAGAGGGTCACTGGACCCAATTCTGGATCTGGGGGTCGAGGGTCGGTAACTGAGCGACTTCAGTTCAATAGAGCTGAATTATTTAAGGGTGTCACAAGAGTCGCCCCTAATGTGGCTGAGTATTGGTTGGAGGCCACAGAGAGGATTATGGATGATCTGGACTGTACCCCTGAGCAGAAATTAAAGGGTGCAGTCTCCTTGCTTCATGACGAAGCATATCAGTGGTGGTTGACAGTTAAGGAGGGCACTCAACCTGATCGTCTAACTATGGAGTTTTTTAAGACTTCATTTCAAAGCAAATATATGGGAGCCAGCTAAGTTGATGCTCGCAGGCGTGAGTTTCTGAACCTCACGCAAGGTGACTGATCTGTGGTCGAGTATGAGGCCGAATTTTTGAGGCTGAGCCGCTATGCTCGAGGTATGGTGGCATCAGAATATGATAGGTGCATTCTTTTCGAGGATGGGCTGAGAGATAATCTGAGAGTCTTAATAGCTCCGCAGAGGAAGCGTGAGTTCTCTATCCTGGTTGAGAAGGCGAAGATCGCCGAAGATGTTAAGCGCGCGGAGTGCCAGAACAGGGACCGTGAGAGAGGTAAGAACAAGAGGGATTCGAAGCCCTCGAGTTCTGTGCAGAGGCCTAAGAAAAAGGCCAGATATGATGGGCCAGTTAGAGTGGCGGCCCCTGTTGCTTCTGTTGTTCCTACTGGGTTATAGCCATGCAGTAATTGTGGGAGACGCCATTCAGGCGAGTGCTGGAGGAAGATTGGGGTGTGTTTGAGGTGTGGGTCTCTTGAGCACCACATTAGGGAGTGCCCACAGCGTACAAATCAAATACAAGCTTCAGCTCCGAGTACTGTAAAGCCTCAGAGAGCAGTTCAGCAGCAACCTAGAGGCCGTGGTCAGGCTAGGGGTGGTAATGGTATGGGCCGAGGACAGAGAGCACTGGGCAGAGGTGCTGGTCAGACTGAGGCAAGGCAGCCTTCTTTGGTTTATGCTGTACGTCACCGAAAGGACAGAGATGCTCCTAACGTCATCACTGGTACATTCTTTATATTTGATGTACCTTACATTACTTTGATAGACATAGAATCTACTCATTCCTATATAGCCTGTTCTATTTCTGAAAATCTGGGGTTGTCGGTTTAGAGTACTTCTAGTGAGGTTACTGTGATAAGTTCGTTGGGGCAGTTTGTTTAAGTTAGTAAACGGTATAAGGATGTCCCGTTAGAGGTGCAAGGGGAGATATTTCTGGCTAATTTGATGGAGCTTCCGTTTGGGGAGTTCGATCTGATTTTGGGTATGGACTGGATGGTGGAGCATCGAGTCAGTTTGGACTGCGCGTCTAAGAGGGTCGTTCTGAGGACCAAGGATGATGTGGAGGTGGTTATGATAGGTGAGCATCGAGACTATCTGTCGCATGTGATCTCCGTACTGGTAGTTGAGAAACTGGCTCGGAAAGGTTGTGAGGCGTACTTGGCCTATGTAAGTGTTTCGAATTATGGAAACTCTTCTGTTGGGAACATCAGAACAGTAAAGAACTTTCCGGACGTCTTCCTTGAAGAGTTACCGGGATTGCCTCTGAACCGAGAGGTTGAGTTTGGGATCGAGCTTCTTCTGAGTATAGCTCCGGTGTCTATCGCTTCCTACCGTATGGTACCGAAAGAGCTTACAGAGCTTAAGGCTCAACTGTAAGAATTGTTGGACCGTGGTTTCATTCATCCCAGTGTGTTTCCGTGGGGAGCACCATTTCTGTTCGTTAAGAAGAAGGATGGGTATAGATTATTGGCAGATGAACAAGCTGACCATTAAGAATAAGTATCCACTTCCGAGGATCGATGACTTATTTTATCAGTTTTGAGGGGCTTATGTGTTTTTTAAGATCGATCTCCGTTCAGGGTATCATCAGTTGAGGGTTAAGGAGGTGGATGTGCATAAGATGGCATTTAGGACTCGTTATGGACATTACGAGTTCCTAGTTATGCCTTTTGGGTTGACGAATGCACCGGCCGCATTTATGGATCTGATGAACTGAGTGTTTCAGCCCTATCTAGATCAGTTCGTCATGGTCTTCATCGACGACATTCTGGTATACTCTAAGACTGAGGATGAGCATGATGGGCATCTTAAAGTAGTGCTTCAGATTCTGCGTGAGAAGCAGCTCTATGCTAAGTTAAGCAAGTTTGAGTTCTGGCTGCGTGAAGTGACTTTTCTAGGGCACGTGGTTTCTGCAGAGGGGATTCGTGTCGATCCTAGAAAGATTAAGGCTGTGATGGGTTGGAAACAGCCCAAGAATGTGTATGAAATCCGTAGTTTTCTAGGTTTGGTGGGATATTATCGTCAATTTGTCGAGTGGTTCTCTCTAATTGCAGCTCCATTAACTAAGCTTCTACGTAAGGGTGTCCCATTTGTCTAGACTAATGCACAGCAAGAGAGTTTTGAGAAACTCAAGACTGTTCTGACTCAGGCTCTTGTTCTGATATAGCTTGAATTTGGAAAGGAGTTCGTAGTGTACAGTGATGCGTGGCACGTTAGTTTGAGTTGCGTCCTAATGCAAGATGGTAAGTTTGTGGCTTATGCGTCCCGTCAGCTTAAGACACACGAGGGGAACTATGCGACGCATGATCTTGAGTTGGCTGCAGTGGTCTTTGCATTGAAAATCTGGAGACACTATATGTATGGCGAGAGGCGTATCATCTACACTGATCCCAAGAGTCTGAAGTATTTCCTTACTCAGAAGGAGTTGAATCTTAGACAGCGTCGATGGATTGAGCTACTCAAGGATTACGACTGCACGATAGATTATCATCTTGGTAAAGCCAAGTGGTGGCCGATGCTCTAAGCCGAGGAGTGATGTCTGATTTGAGGGTGATGTTTGCTCGCCTTAGTCTATTTGATGATGGGAGTCTGTTGGCCGAGTTACAAGTTAAGCCGACTTGGATGGAGCAAATTCGAGATAAGCAGTTGGGGGATGAGTCTCTGAGGTTACAGTTCTGTTAGGTTGAGAGTGGCAGCACTTCGGATTTTTGACTGAATAATGATGGGGTACTCTATTTTCGTGGTCGGATTTGTGTACCGAATGATATGGATCTGAGGTAGTCGATTTTGAGGGAGGCGCACAGTAGTCCTTATGCTATGCATCCCGGCGGTAATAAGATGTATCGCGACCTTCTTGAGTTATACTGGTGGCCGGGTTTGAAGCGTGAGGTTACGGATTTTATGGCTCGATGTCTGAGGTGCCAGCAAGTTAAGGCTGAGCACCAGTTGCCTTCAGGTTTATTACAGTCAGTTAAGATTCCCTTATGGAAATGGGAACGAGTGACTATAGATTTTTTTAGTGGGTTGCCCTTGACACCCACTAAGAAGGATTCTGTTTGGGTCATCGTGGATCGATTGACCAAGTCTGCGCACTTCATTCCGGTTCGGTCGGACTTTTCTCTTCAGAAGTTAGCAAAGTTGTATAACTCCGAGATAGTTAGACTGCATGGGGTTTCAATGTCGATCATTTCTGATAGAGATCCTCGTTTTACATCTCGGTTCTTGAAGAAGTTGTATAAAGCTCTGGGGTCGAGATTGGACTTTGATACTGCGTTTCATCCTCAGACCGATGGTCAATCTGAGAGGGTGATTCAGATACTGGAGGATATGCTTCGGAGTTGCGTGATTGACTTCCGAGGTAGTTGGTCTAACCGAGTTCGCCTACAATAACAGTTTCTAAACTAGTATTCAGATGGCACCTTACGAGGCTTTGTATGGTCGTAAGTGTCGCACTCCGCTATGTTGGACTGAGTTGGGTGAACGTCGAGTTTTGGGTCCTGAGTTGGTTTCTGAGACTGAGGATAAGGTTCGATCGATTCGATCGCTCTCAAAGCGACCGATAGACAAATCGTATATGCAGATCTGAAGAGGCGTGAGATTGAGTATTCTGTGGGGGACTTCTTAAGGTTTCTCCATGGAAGGGTCGTAAGGGCAAGCTGAACCCTAGATTTATTGGGCCGTACCGGATTCTGAAACGTGTGGGGCCAGTCACTTATCAGTTAGAGCTACCTCCAGAGTTAGACTTCATCCACGATATCTTTCACGTCTCGATGTTAAGGTGGTATCGATCTGATCCTTCCCATGTTGTTTCGGTTGAGGAGATCGAGGTTAGGCCGGACTTGACTTCTGAGGAGAAGCTGGTTCAGATTCTAGATCGCGATGTTAAGGTTCTGCGGAAAAAGTCTATTCCATTAGTGAAGGTGCTGTGGCAGAATCATAGCACTGAGGAGGCCACGTGGGAACCTGAGGACTCGATGCGTCAGCAGTATCCTCATCTGTTCTGATCAGGTAAATTTCAAGGTCGAAATTTCTTTTAGGGGGTGGAGTTGTAACGCCCCAAAATTTCTATCTTTATTTCTGTGAAATCTTGACACAAATGTGTATCTGCTTCAGTGGTTAAGTGTTTTGGGTATGTGTGGGAGGTCCTAAGTTCAAGCCTTAGCTTTGGAAAATTTTGTTATTTTTAGAATTAAGCCCTATCTCTGTTCGGTGGGCTTATATTTAATTGTCTGTAATTCCATATCAGAATGAGCCTGCTTGTTTGAGTGGTAAGGGTGTTGGTATGTCGGAGGTCCTGTGTTCGAATCCCTATGTTTGCGTGGGTAATTATTTTTGCTTTTTTATCTGGCAGAGTTTCGGTTGGGTTGGATTTCTGAACTGGTTGAGTTGTGAGGATAGTGGGAGAAAATTAAGGGATGTGTATCATATCTTCTTTCTTTTCTTTTTCCCCTTTTTTCCCAAAAATTCGGTTTCTTTTCAAAATTCTTTTTTCTTTCTGACATCAACTCCTTGTTTGGTTTTCCTCTTCTTTTCATTTTATTTCTTTAATTTTTCTTCGTTTTAATTTGTCGATAACCTTGTTTTGGGGTTCTTCGATTTCTTCTTGGCGTGCAGTAAACCGTGTGGAACGGGACTCTCCTCGTGTGGAATCGTAATCGAAATTTTTATGGTATTAGATTTTTTAGAGGCTCGGGAGTGGTTTTGCATCGAAACGATACAAGGTGTGTACTCGAAACGCAGAAAAATGAGATTCGGCAAAAGCCAAAAAAACCCCACTGTCGATGCCACATAGCCGTGTGGTAGCCCGTGTGCGAGGACACAACCGTGTGATCGACGAAGGCCAGGCCATGCGCAACACACGGGCTAAATCAGACTAGGCGTGTGGGCCACACGGGTGAGTCACACGGGCGTATGATATTTGGGCCAAGCCATGTGATCCACATGGGATAGGCCAATATAGGCGTGTGGGCCACATGGGCAACCCACACGGGTGTGTGGGCCCATTTATTTGAAATTTCCCCTAGGGTTGCACGGGCCGTCCCAAACGACTGTGGGCCTACTGTAGGGTCGGTAAGGACTAACAAAACCCTAAACTGTATGATCTGTTTGACTGATATTCAATACTGAGCATGATAGTATATGCATGTTATATCTATATGTAAGCGTGATAAGCATGATTTATTTGTTAATTCCGTATGCTTGTTTTGTTACTGTGACTGGGGTGGGATGATGTATATATTGGAGGAAGTGTTCTGAAAGGCAGATTTTGCCTAATATCTGGCAGCATAGCTGCATTATATCTAATATGTGCCGCATCGGTACAGCGTGGTGTGTAGGACTGGGTGGGTGTTTTAAACCCCACATGGTGTGTAGGGATGGTCGGAGATGGTGTGTAGAGGATAGGGGTAGGATTCTGTTATCTGATTTACATATCTGTAACTGTATCTGTATCTGTATCTGAAATGGGCTCAAGCCCGAATCTGTATCTGTATCTGACATGGGCTCAGGCCCGATTGTGAATCTGTCTGATTTATGATATTTTGTATGTATACATGCTTAACTCTGCTGGGTTACACACTAAGTTTACGTAAACTCACCCCTTTTTTTGTTTGTCTGTACAGTTAACCCACAGTCTTAGGCAGAGTGTAGCGGAGGACTCGACGGTGACCACCTAACTTACTGTTTCATTTTATTTTTGGGTTATTAAGTTTTGGCATTGAAGTCGTATTTTCTGGGACTCTAACTCTTTTAATATTCTGACGTTGGTTTTGGGTTTTTGGTTTTTACTTATTTAAAACTGTGATGGTTTTCTAAAATCTTGAACGGTTTTTTGGACACAACATTTTTTTCGAGCTTCTGCTACAAACACGATTTACCTCTAGATGATTAAAGGAACGAATGCTTTGAAATTAATAATAACTCTTAAAGCTAATAACTGGAAAGGTTTTAACTTAACGACAATGGTTTCTCAACCCATTTCATGTGACACTTTCGGGTTCGGCCATAACGTCTAAGCCGGGTTTGGGGTGTTACAATAATGACAAGAATGTATAGAAGCTTTGGAATAGGTACCAAATGGTTTATTTTTACCAAAAATAGGGCCATGTTCCGATGAGCAACCTACCTCGTTCCAACGTTGGCTGACAATGAGTCACGTTGCGACATCGAGTGGCCTAAGGTCACAACGTGACATATTTTTATGGCGACGTCACGACGTCAGCTCTGAACTTTTAAAACTTTGCAATGTGTTCCTACTTAATTCTTCGGTTGATAAAAGATCTTTCGTAATCTCGATTAAGACTTGATTTTGATTGTTTATCTATAAATGAATGTGTTTGGCATTGAATTACATGTGTGTAAGAATATTTTACTGTAAATTGACTGTAGTTGCTCCGACAACAAATGTAGCATCCTGTAACTTGGACCCAGCGATTGGGTCAGGCGAAGGGTGTTACAAGGCAATTAAGTAGGCAACTTTTAACTGAATACAAAACTTGATCAACACACATGAGCAAAAATTAATGTAACTAGGTGACTTGTGTACCTCTCTATTAAGTTGAGTAGTAAAAAATACGATAATTTTTATGTAAAGTTTCGAGTTTTAGTTTTGTGAACGAAGAAAACAATGCTAAGAAAGTTTTACCTCACTTAAAGAGTTTGATCCGACTTAAGTTCGGGTTTATTCAAGACCCACTGTAGCTATCAAACTCTTGAATGTCATATAACAAACCCAAAAAAAAGTAAGTAGGAACCTCGAGTTAGATCAAATTTTAGCTAGTCTTCGACAAGGATGTTAATACGGTAAAATTATAATTTTTGTTATTTTATTATTTTTAAATTTTTAATTTAGTATTTGTATTTTAACTTGACATAATTCAATATAATATATCATTTTTTTAGACCAAATAACTAATCATACTAACTATTTTAGTTATAATACATAGGGGAGAGCACAAGTCATTTCGATTTTAATGGTTTTAATGGTTGAATTAGTTGTAGGATATGTTTATTTGATTATGTCAATTGATTATTTGTTATTGAATTTCATAACTGAACCGGCTAATTTAATATTTAATATTTATAATTATTTAAATATATTCATATTTTATTATAATATATAAATTGACTAAGTTGATTAAATATATTTATATTTTCATTATATTTTATGATATGTTCATTTTAAATGTATTTTATACTATATTTAAAATAAGTTGGTTAATGGATTTAACTAACTGATGTAAGACGATTCGGTTAAATCAGTTTATAACATATAAGTCGTTCTATTAGGTTATTGTATATGAAGGTTGATTTAATTGAAAAAAAACTGACTCAATTAATCGTTCGCTCATCCCTAAAGATGCTAACTTGGACTTTTTTTTCTAAATAGTTATCCTTGTAACTAGACTTGTCTGTGGATCGGGCCGGGCCAGGCCTTACCTGAAAAATGGGCCTAAAATTTTATCCAAATCCAGCCCTGATAAAAATGCTAAAACTCAGGCTTGACCCAGCTCGCCCGTATTAAATTATATATATTAAAATATAATACATCAAAAATTCTAAAAACATTAAAATAAATGTTTCCCAACAAAATTAAAATAAATTTAAAAAAATCTTTACACTTAAATAACACTAACATAGGATGTCTCTAAAATAGTAGCAAAATTAACAATAAAATAAGAGTTCTACTATATCTAAAAATAACAACATAATAATAGCAACATAATAATGAAGTGACAACAAAATAGTGAGAAAACAACAGGAAAACAACAATTTTTTTTCTTTTTGCAAATTTGGGCCGAGCCCAATAAAAAAACCTTACTCGTTTTTTAGCAATATATTTTTATTTTTATTTTTAGTTATAAAATTTGTATGATTTTAAATTTTTTTTATATATACTTTTAATTTTTTTTAAAAATTTTAAAATATTTAAAAATTAAATTATGACATCATAATGACATCATTATTGTCATGTGTCACTGTTTAAAAGTATCACAGATTTAAAAAAACCTTACGAAATAAAAATTCAAAAGATCAAAAAATCATAAGACTAATTTGAGAGAGTATAAGGGGATAAATATATATTTAAGCCTTAATATTACTATTAGACTTGTGGGAATGTAAGTACTTGGGCCATTTTCCCGTTTTATTTGCCTTCCTCATTGTACTAAGCCCATGTTTTTGGAGGTAGAGAAGGATGTTAAGCCCAAATGATTTTTTTCCTTTGGGATGAGTGGGGTCGATACGTCGTGCATTGTGGTCTTATTGTTGCTATTTGCTTATTGGCTATCAACCTAAAGCCGTGCAGAAAAAGAATAGGGTCACGTTTGATTCGCTGTAATGGAATAGAGCTGTAATTGAATAGAGCTGTAATTGAATAGAACTGTAATAGTAATTTAATTGTTTGGTTGATTGGAATGGAATAGAATTGTAATAGTATTCTTGTGTTTGGTTGAATGGAATGATGTTGTAATAGCATAAGGAAAAAAACTAAAATGACTAGAATATCCTTAGCAAAAAATTTTTAGGTAGATATTATTGTTATTGTTATTAAATTTTAATAAGATTATTAATATAAATAATAAATAATTTAATCATATTTTAACATAATTATTATTAAATATAATTTAATAAAATAATATATATAATTTAATAAAATTCTTAATATAATTATTCTTATATGAATTTACTAAAATCATAATATATAATACTATAAAAATAATATATAATCTACTTTATTATTTTTAAACCGCAATACATATTTAATGTGCTAAAATATCATTAGTGAAACAAATAATTTAATTATTCTACAATAAAAAAATATTAGAAGTAATAAATAACTTGAGAATTATATTTTGCATAAACATAATATTCATATATTAACAAAAGGTTACATGATTTCACTAGTTTATATGTCATAATCCATATGTTATAAAATTAAAAATTAAAAGAATGTGTTTTTGTGGATTTGATTAATTGATGATTGACATTTAATAAATTTTTTAAAAAAAATACCCATTTGATTAAATATAGTGTGTTAAATATATTCCTTTTTTTAAAAAAAAAACATGATTTGTTTGTAGCATTTTACTTTCTTTTTTTTTTTGTTTCATTTGTTGAGATAATTTTTTTAGTGTTAATTATAAATTTTAATCAAACAATATAAGTAATATAAAACATTGTATAATTATAATTTTTAATCAAACAATATAAGTAATATAAAATATTGTTCGAAGACTAAAATTAAGTATAACATAAATTAAAGATATCGAAAATAAAAATAGTTTGATAATATATTAAAAGATTAAAATAATTTTAAATGAAACATATCGAAAATTAAATATAACCAAAATGTTCTTGTTTAAAGTAAAAAGATCAAATCCGAAATGTAAATGTAGTTTAACATGTATATATTGTCTTCCCCGTATTACTAGAAAAGAGTAATGGTATCATCATTGCAGTGGAGATATTTGTTTATGTCCGTTACCTGATACTTATCTGCTCACCTGCATCAATAAATAATAAAGATGTTATCAAGACAAGAAATTGACATCACTTGTGTTAAAATATTAAAGCTCCAAATGATAAAATTTCTCTTGCAAAAACACAACAAGCTGTGTAATTACACAAATTAAGCATTCATTGAAAAAGGAGATAATCATATTCAATGGAGTAATGTAGATCTAATATGATGCCGAGATACTAATGTACAAACCTCGAGTGCATTTAAGTATGACTAAAAATAAGTCAAAACTCAAAACTAAAATCACAATAATAGCACAACGCATAAAAGGTCGACTCAATCTAGGAAACATAAAAAACGAAACATGTGAGAACAACCAAATGAAAATGGAATTAAATTATCAAAGAGTCTTTTGAAATGAGACTTTTGCCCATTCGAGATCTGTATAACCCAATTTCTACGAAACTTGCATTTTCATTTGCAAACTTAAATACACTCTTTTCACACTATTGTTAAAGTATACTAGAGAATAGCATTTCACAAAAAAGACTCTCTAGAGCTACCTAGACATAATATATCAACATGTGACAAGGCTGTTCTATTTATACTAGTAATGGGTTTACATTATGAGGATGTAGAAGGATAGGTTAAAGAATTTAAAATTATCAGATATAGATTAATTCTGCTCCTTGTAATAGATGTATTTTATCAGATATATTTCACTTACGCACCAGCCATAACATAGCAATCTTCAGACCCTTTTTGTCAAATTTTAACATCTTACCAACATTGAACACACTAAAGATTGCTTAAATATGTTAACAGAACAAACACCAATCATAACAATTTCCATCAGCTCTTGCAAAAATGGAGAAAACATCACACAAGCAATTAATCTAGCAAATATAGCATAGAAACACAAGACTAAAAGATCCTTAAAGCATATATCTTATCGCTTTCTTAACTATTCTATGTCAAGCAATTGATCTTGGCAAAACCTATAAAATGGGTGCACTGAGTTACATGTAGACAAAATCATACATAAATAGACAGAAGAATATACACTAAAATATCCCAAATAGGTGCACTGTGGAGCTTTAAAGTCCTTTTATCTGCAGCAATAGTAATTCATTATCATCTACAAACTTGATTGCTAAAATTATAATAATAAAAATCAGAACAAAAATACCATTAAAAAAAAGATTAAATTTGTGAAGCACTTGTTCACTGGCTCCGACAATGGCGAGAAGACTTGAACTATACAGCATTTCAACAATAATAAAAGCTCCAATAGCTATCGAATAAATAACAAAATTTTAAGACTAGATGGATGCTCCAATATGGTCTTTACGCTCTGCCTACAGACTTGGTCAGTTTCATCCTAATTTGACTTGTAAATTTAAGACATATCTGTTGTAAGAAATAAGCTATCGGTTTTGATTCTGGGTTTTTTGTTTCTACTTTCTAGAACAGCCTTAAGAACAACAGTTTACCTTTCAAGAATCTATATTCAATACTATTGATCTATGCAATCACTCTTAACATTCAACAGGTTTCTATGCGAATAAATTTCTGCGTGGATATCTGCTTGTTTGAATTGGAACAAACGAAGGCAACTCTCAGATCCGCATCCACACATACTACCAGGCAAAATTCGTGATTAAATCCTAAATATAGACTCTCACCCAACTAATCAATCTTCTCTAAAGAAAAACATCAAATTAATTCAATACAGAAACCAAAACATAAACTCCATGTTAACATCCTCTTAATATTAAAACCCACAATTTTATCATTAAAAAAAATTCAAGAAATGCAAATAAAGAGAACTCAACTAGTCGAAATCACAAGCCATTCGGAAAACAATCAAAGAACAAGAAGAGAACCACCTTGAAAAACTTTTCATCTGTTCAATCGAACATGCAATAGAATCAGTCAAAGAAAAGCCCAATGGAAATCATATATCTTGAACTAAAAATGAAATACTTTAAAAAGAATCAAAATTAGGAGAACAAAAGATTCAGATCAAGACAAGGTAAGTGGATGATGTTTATTTTGGTGAATAATATAACAAATATTCCAGATTAGAGGTGAAGCAAAACTAACCTATAAAATAAACAAGGAAAGAGTGCGACCTGCTAAAGAGTGAAACTGGTAATGACCTGTCAGGCTGCTCTGGAGTTAAGAGTAGAAAGAAAAGAAAAAATGATCTTCCCTGCCCTAACCCAAGAAATGGGTTTTAAGCAAAGAGTTAAAAAACATTTTTTCGTTCCTGATAAAATGAAGAAAAGAAACGTAGGAGAAGATGAAGCTAAGGGCAGAAAAGCCTTTGCTTCAGTTTCTAAGTACCCAAATGTAAGAAGGAAAAATCATAAAGAAGAAAAAAATTACCTCTGTAATCAATGGAAAAAAAGGGAAATGTAGGAGAAGATGAAGCTGAGGGCAGAAAATGGAAAATAGGAAAAACAAAATCAGAAACTGCGGATGGAATCCCTAATCAGCGCTGAAGGCAATGAATGGCTATTACAGCCGATGGGTGTAATAGGGCCTGAATGGATTCAGCCAACCAAACTAATGTTTGGTGGTGGGCCCACCGAATTGGGGGGGAATGCATTCCTATTCCCCCCAACCAAACATGTTGTAGGTGTTTTGCTTACCTCTACTCAATTCCAAGAATATTCTCACTTCTCCACAGTTTGACATCATTACAGACCTTATAAGTTTTTTTTCGGTCCAGCAGTAAGAAAATTTAAACTGGATGAACTTAAGAATTTTACACCGGTGAAAATTGAACTATAAATTTTTAAGATGTTAAAATATAATTTTATTATTTATCATTATTTTATTATTTTTAAAATGATTAAATTATTTTTTTTCATTTTTAAGTTATCAAACTACAAATTTATTATTTATAAATTTATAGAAGGCCAAAACCTCTGCCTATTCCATTAAATTCGTCCTTACTTTTAAGTATGAATATTGTGAACGTAACACTTCACACCCGACCCGGTCGCTGGAGTCGAGTAATAGGATGCCACATCAACTATCATAACTTACACATACACGCAACATTCAAGCAAGGTCAATTCTTAATAACTTAATCAATTACAGAGGTGTTCATGGCTTAACAAACATGAATCGTCACTAGAAACAATTTAAATACGTACTTAGGGACCATTTAGAAAGATTACAAAGAAATCACGTAGGTACCGATACGCAAACACAAGTATCGATATTTATCAAGAGAGGTATCGATACCATCAAGAAAATCAATCCATTTTAGCATTTTGTTTTTCCTTAAATTTGAAACCAAACATTTTATCGATACCTAAACAAAAGTATCTGTATTTTTACCCCGAGTATCAATACTCGTGAAAGAGTATCAATACCAAATTGAGCTACTGTTTTCCTGCACATACATTACAACATCTAAGTATCGATATTTGTGTGTCGAGTATCAATACCTCTATACAAAATGAAAAAAAACCCATCAAAACAGAGGGCACACTTATAATCAACATATAATGTAATGCCCCAAAAATTGGGCCTAGAATAAATGGGTTTCCTGTGTCGAGAGAATGGATTTTGTCGTTCGGAAAAAAAAAAGAAGAAGAAAGGGAATAATGAATTAAGTGTGTAAAAAAATATGATTGCATGTTTTGTTTAATTTTTAGGTGATTTAGGAAGGGTTGGTAGTGTTGGAAAAGTCCTAGGCTCGATCTAGGGCTTTAGCAAAAATTTTGTTTTTACCCTTAAGTGAGGTTGGTGATAGTCAGAAGGCTTTTAAAGTATTGTTGGGTTAAAAGATAGCACAAGGAAGTAGGTGGTCTGGTGGCCTGGGGCGTTCTAAATAATTTGGTGGTCAAAGGTTCAAGTCCTGGACTTGGCAAAAAAAAATTTATTGCGCATATGTTAGTATGAAGGCCAGAGTTTAGGCCTTATAATTAGTTGGGGCTGATTCACGACACAAAGAAATGCCTGGCCTAGTGGTAGAGGCGTTAGGAGCAGGAGGGGGAGCAGGGTTCTAGTCGCGGTGTGCGCTAAATGTTTGTTTTTTTTTAAGTAAACCTGGAGCGCGGAAGAAAGGTTTATAATTAATTGGGGAGGAATTATGACTCAAATAAAGCGGGCGGCGCAGTGGCAAGGGGCGTGTATCATAGTGAAGAGGTTGGAGGTTCGACGCTGGGTGTTGGAAATTATTTTTAGATTTCTTTGGATGATTCGGTTGCTGGGAAATAGGCCTTAAAAGAAGTTGGGAATGGAATATATCACAAGAAGAGTTGTGGTGCGATGGTACAGTAGCGTGTCTTTGGTGCCTAGAGGTCTTGGTTTCGAGTTGCCTTGTGCTCAATAACCTGCTATTTTGTCACTTGGCGTGGGAAGGTGTTTGAAGTGGATCGAAACACCAAATGGTCTTTGTTCAGGGAAGCAATTTGAATGTTATTCAAATTGAATTTTTAGCTAAGTAAAGGAATTTTTGGATGAGGGTGAAGATAAAATTTGGAGAAAATAAAGGAATTTAATTGGTGATAAGTTTGAGTTGACTAGGGAGTGTAGGTTTATTTTATTTATTTATTATTTATTTTTAGTATATATATGGGTGCCGAATTAAGTTCCTGGAGTAATGCCGAAATTTTGTTTTCCCTCTGGCCGAATTTCTTCACTTGTGATATGCCCAAACACCCTTTTTCTCTCTAAGTGTTCAGAAGCCGAATCCTTCACACTCTCCCTTCTCAAAATTCCTTTTTGGTTCACCAACTCGGTTCTAGCTGAATCACCTTTCTTTTTCCTTAGTGTTGCTGAATTGTCTCTGTCACCATACCAGTCTCAAAAGCTGGATTTAAGCCGCATGATTAAAGGAGAATTTCGGTAAGTGCTTAGTTAAACTTTTTAGTGTGTTTTGTTAAAAGCCGAAGGGATATCTAACCCAATCCTTGTCGTTAACTATGTTTTAACGAGGGAAAGAATCAAAGATCGCAAGCGTGGTAGGTAAGGGTTGCTAACAAGGTGGTAAGGGTTCTCGACTCAGTTAGGGTTTAGTAAATGGCCGAATCTAATGTGGCTCATAGGGGTGACTTATGAACAATATGGGTCACTTGGTTTTGATGATATAGGTGTTTGGGTGCAGATCTAGAGGATAATCGCCAATAGTAGCAAAGGAAGGGCTACTAGAACGTAAAGGCACACAGTAAAGAATGCGGTGAGGTTTCGATTTTTGGTTAGTATGTGTTAATGTTTTGGTTAATCGCTAGTAATGTCAATTGTAGGTTCGTGAATAAGGGGTTTGCAGCACGCGAGGTTACCAGGTGTGTACAAACACTACACACGCGATATCGGCAATGCCGAAAAGCCGAAAGTGGCTAAATGGGCCCGGTGGGCCCTGAGGCTAAGTTTGATGGAATGGTTTGGTTGTTATACGAATTGAATTAGTCTTGCATGATACATGATCTGGATATGTTTTGGGCCAAATAGGTCATATGATAAGATTTGGGCCTAATGGGCCGTAAGATTGTAATTTGGGTTTGATGGGCTTTATGGGGACGTAAGCGGATATGCTAGGGTTATGGACTTAGGCCTAGTTTGAACAACTCTTCAATTTCATAAGGCTTAAGTTAATTAAACATGCCTGTAGATAAGTCGATTAGTTAGAGTGTGGTAACCGACATATGCATGTCTAGGATTGGATCTAGTGAGAGCTTGGTATTTAAGCGGTCAGAGTGACCCACCTCCTCTTTTACTCGAGATCTTACAGGTGCATAGTATTTGTTCACTTTAACCATGAGGACTTGTTTATGGGCCAAAGTTTATAACTAAAACCCGAGAGGGACTAAAATACCCTTATATTGGAAAATTACTAAAATACCCTTATATTGGAAAATTACTTAAATACCCTTATATTAGAAAATTACTAAAATACCCCTGTTTGAAAAATTACCAAGATACCCCTAATTTTCCAAATTACCAAAATACCCTGTAGGGTAGAATTATGAAAATACCCACAGGTAGTGAAATGACGAAAAATACCCTATGTGATGAATATGGGTTGTGGATGTTACTTTTGTGTTTGATGCATTCATATGATATTCGCTTAGGATGCATATGGGTGGGAATTACAGTGCGGAGGAAGATTTGAGGATCGCATGGCAGTATGGTATGGATCCGGGATCGCATAGCCGTATAGTATGGATCCACCACAGTTTTTAGCCACCGAGCGACCATGCTTGCACCGATAATGTTACCGAGGGTCGTGTGCCATTAATATGGGCTTTGTGCCGTAATTATGGGCTTTGTGCCAATACCAAGGCTTTGTCTTTATTATTATGGCTTTGTGCCAATCATATTTACCGTGGCTATGTGCTAACATATATATATTGATGACTCTGTGTCAATATTTGAGGATCGCATGGCCGTATGGTATGGATCCGGATCGCATGGCCGTATGGTATGGATCCACCGGAGGCTTTAAGCCCAATATATGATTAGCGACTTTCTTTGCAACGTTTGGTAACCATCGCAACCGGGCTACCCATGGTGTGTAGCGGAGGGTGGGTCGAGCTAGGATTCCCACAGGAGTCATAAGGTTGGAAGGGAAATGGTGTGTTTAGCGGATGGATTTTTGGGGTGGGTTTTGCATTATCTGTTTATAAATGATACGATATGATATGATATGAGGTCATTGTGGGCTAAGGCCCAAGACCACCGATTTTGTTAGGGCTTAGGCCCAATGTGAATATTTGTATGTGATTTGATTGCCAAGGGTTGTACACACTGAGTTTCGAAACTCACACCCTTAATTTTAAATGTTTCAGGTAATCCTGAATAGGCGGCTCGACGAGGGAGAGGACTCGGAGATGGCCATACTACAAGTTGTTCAAATGTTTTAATTTATTCAGATGGTTCTGTTTAAATACTTTGTTTTTTTTTTCCATTAGATTGTAATAAGGCCATGTAACTCCTATTTGACTTTGAATTTTGGGTTTATTGTTATTATTGTTTCAACTGCCCACTTAAGAAATTTCATAAAATTATTAAAGTGTTAATATGGTTATCGAAATAATCTTTTGTTTTGGGCTTTTGGGCCTTAAATGGTTAACTAGTAAATTATTTTGAAGTGCGCCTTTAATGTGACATTCCAGATTCGGGCCTAACTTCTAGGCCGAGTTTGGGGTGTTACATTTAATGGTATCAGAGTCAAGTTGCAAAGCTCGGGTTGTGAAATGGGCCTTATGTTTTGGGTTTTTAAAACAAGTAGATTAAGAAGTTTTTGCAGGATTCTTGAAGTGTGGTTCACCGAGCCCTCGACGTCGAGCCAAGTAAGTTTTCTGTACTACATTTGTTTAAATTACTGAACTGTATAGATAATGGGCTACTTAAGAATAGGCTTTTAGAGACTAGAGCCCGTAGGAATCTTAAGCCTGTAGTGGATTCTAGACAGCGTAATAGCTTTAAAATTTTTTTTACTCGCATAAGACATGTGCCCTAAACAAGTGGAACTATGTACTAACTTCATAAAATTCCTAATTCAGATAATACAAAAATCAACGATAAGCGCTTGAAGAGGAGGAAGAGGCCGCGGCCGCGGCTGTGGAAGGGTTAGGGCTTTGTAAACATTTGAATCGAAATTTGGTACTTATTCTGCGTATGTTTGAGAATGTTTGCGATAGGTGGATGTTTTGGGTATGTATTAAAATTATTAGAGTCAGAGTGCACAGCTGTAGCATGGTGGGGTAGTTGATATACGACCACACTGTTAGTTGAAAATTTTGGGGACGAAATTTCTTTTAGGAGGGGTGAGTTGTAATGCCCCAAAAATTGGGCCTAGAATAAATGGGCTTCCTGTGTCAAGAGAATGGATTTTGTCGTTCGGAAAAAAAAAAGAAAAAAAATAAGAAAGGGAATAATGAATTAAGTGTGTAAAAAAAATTTATGATTGCATGTTTTGTTTAATTTTTAGGTGATTTAGGAAGGGTTGGTAGTGTTGGAAAAGTCCTAGGCTCGATCTAGGGCTTTAGCAAAAATTTTGTTTTTACCCTTAAGTGAGGTTGGTGGTAGTCAGAAGGCTTTTAAAGTATTGTTGGGTTAAAAGATAGCACAAGGAAGTAGGTGGTCTGGTGGCCTGGGGCGTTCTAAATAAGTTGGTGGTCAAAGGTTTAAGTCCTGGACTGGGCAAAAAAAAATTTATTGCGCATATGTTAGTATGAAGGCCAGAGTTTAGGCCTTATAATTAGTTGGGGCTGATTCACGACACAAAGAAACGCCTGGCCTAGTGGTAGAGGCGTTAGGAGCAGGAGGGGGAGCAGGGTTCTAGTCGCGGCGTGCGCTAAATGTTTATTTTTTTTTAAGTAAACCTGGAGCGCGAAAGAAAGGTTTATAATTAATTGGGGAGGAATTATGACTCAAATAAAGCGGGTGGCGCAGTGGCAAGGGGCGTGTATCATAGTGAAGAGGTTGGGGGTTCGACGCTGGATGTTGGCAATTATTTTTAGATTTCTTTGGATGATTCGGTCGCTGGGAAATAGGCCTTAAAAGAAGTTGGGAATGGAATATATCACAAGAAGAGTTGTGGTGCAGTGGCTGGTAGCGTGTGGTGGTGCCTAGAGGTCTTGGTTTCAAGTTGCCTTGTGCTCAATAACCTGCTATTTTGCTGCTGGCGTGGGGAAGGTGTTTGAAGTGGATCGAAACACTAAATGGTCATTGCTTTGTTAGGAAGCAATTTGAATGTTATTCAAATTGAATTTTTGGCTAAGTAAAGGAATTTTTGGATGAGGATGAAGATAAAATTTGGAGAAAATAAAGGAATTTAATTGGTGATAAGTTTGAGTTGACTAGGGAGTGTAGGTTTATTTTATTTATTTATTATTTATTTTTAGTATATATATGGGTGCCGAATTAAGTTCCTGGAGTAATGCCAAAATTTTGTTTTCCCTCTGGCCGAATTTCTTCACTTGTGAGATGCCCAAACACCCTTTTTCTCTCTAAGTGTTCAGAAGCCAAATCCTTCACACTCTCCCTTCTCAAAATTCCTTTTTGGTTCACCAACTCGGTTCTAGCTGAATCACCTTTCTTTTTCCTTAGTGTTGCCGAATTGTCTCTGTCACCATACCAGTCTCAAAAGCCGGATTTAAGCCGCATGATTAAAGGAGAATTTCGGTAAGTGCTTAGTTAAACTTTTTAGTGTGTTTTGTTAAAAGCCGAAGGGCTATCTAACCCAATCCTTGTCGTTAACTATGTTTTAACAAGGGAAAGAATCAAAGATCGCAAGCGTGGTAGGTAAGGGTTGCTAACAAGGTGGTAAGGGTTCTCGACTCAGTTAGGGTTTAGTAAATGGCCGAATCTAATGTGGCTCATAGGGGTGACTTATGAACAATATGGGTCACTTGGTTTTGATGATATAGGTGTTTGGGTGCAGATCTAGAGGATAATCTCCAATAGTAGCAAAGGAAGGGCTACTAGAACGTAAGGCACACAGTAAGGGTACGGTGAGGTTTCGGTTTTTGGTTAGTATGTGTTAACATTTTGGTTAATCGCTAGTAATGTCAATTGTAGGTTCACGAATAAGGGGTTTGCAGCACGCGAGGTTACCAGGTGTGTACAAACACTACACACGCGATATCGGCAATGCCGAAAAGCCGAAAGTGGCTAAATGGGCCCGGTGGGCCCTGAGGCTAAGTTTGATGGAATGGTTTGGTTGTTATACGAATTGAATTAGTCTTGCATGATACATGATCTGGATATGTTTTGGGCCAAATAGGTCATATGATAAGATTTGGGCCTATTGGGCCGTAAGGTTGTAATTTGGGTTTGATGGGCTTTATGGGGACGTAAGCGGATATGCTAGGGTTATGGACTTAGGCCTAGTTTGAACAACTCTTCAATTTCATAAGGCTTAAGTTAATTAAACATGCCTGTAGGCAAGTCGATTAGTTAGAGTGTGGTAACCGACATATGCATGTCTAGGATTGGATCTAGTGAGAGCTTGGTATTTAAGCGGTCAGGTGACCCACCTCCTCTTTTCTTCTCGAGATCTTACAGTGCGTAGTGTTTGTTCACTTTAGCCATGAGGACTTGTTTATGGGCCAAAGTTTATAACTAAAACCCGAGAGGGACTAAAATACCCTTATATTGGAAAATTACTAAAATACCCTTATATTGGAAAATTACTAAAATACCCTTATATTAGAAAATTACTAAAATACCCTTATATTGGAAAATTACTAAAATACCCTTATATTGTAAAATTACTAAAATACCCATGTTTGTAAAATTACCAAGATACCCCTAATTTGCCAAATTACCAAAATACCCCTGTAGGGTAGAATTATGAAAATACCCCTGGGTAGTGAAATGACGAAAATACCTCTATGTGATGAATATGGGTTTGTGGATGTTACTTTTGTGTTTGATGCATTCATATGATATTCTACTTAGGATGCATATGGGTGGGAATTATGGTACGGAGGAAGATTTGAGGATCGCATGGTCAGTATGGTATGGATCCGGATCGCATAGCCGTATGGTATGGATCCACCACAGGCTTTTTAGCCACCGAGAGCGACCATGCTTTGCACCGATAATGTTACCGAGGGTTGTGTGCTATTAATATGGGCTTCGTGCAGTAATTATGGGCTTTGTGCCAATCACAGAAGGCTTTGTCTTTATTATTATGGTTTTGTGCCAATCATATTTACCGTGGCTATGTGCCTAACATATATATATTGATGACTCTGTGTCAATATTTGAGGATCACATGGCCGTATGGTATGGATCCACCGGAGGCTTTAAGCCCAATATATGATTAGTAGCTTTGCTTTGCAACGTTCGAGTGTCATCATAACCGGGCTACCATGGTGTGTGTGTAGCGGAGGGTGGGGTGGGCTAGAATTCCCCACAGGAGTCATAAGGTTGGAAGGGAAATGGTGTGTTTAGCGGATGGATTTTTGGGGTGGGTTTTGCATTATCTGTTTATAAATGATACGATATGATATGATATGAGGTCATTATGGGCTAAGGCCCAAGACCACCGATTTTGTTAGGGCTTAGGCCCAATGTGAATATTTGTATGTGATTTGATTGCCAAGGGTTATACACACTGAGTTTCGAAACTCACACCCTTAATTTTAAATGTTTCAGGTAATCCTGAATAGGCGGCTCGACGAGGGAGAGGACTCAGAGATGGCCATACTACAAGTTGTTCAAATGTTTTAATTTATTCAGATGATTCTGTTTAAATACTTTGGTTTTTTTCCATTGGATTGTAATAAGGCCATGTAACTCCTATTTGACTTTGAATTTTGGGTTTATTGTTATTATTGTTTCAACTGGCCGCTTAAGAAATTTCATAAAATTATTAAAGTGTTAATATGGTTTTCGAAATAATCTTTTGTTTTGGGCTTTTGGGCCTTAAATGGTTAACTAGTAAATTATTTTGAAGTGCGCCTTAAATGTGACATTCCAGATTCAGGCCTAACTTCTAGGCCAGGTTTGGGGTGTTACATATAATCCTTTCAATATGCATCATTAAGCACAATAGCAATCATTAAAACATTCATAAATATAATTCCAAGCTATACCAAAACTCCATTGTCCATAATCATAGAAAACAAATAAAATAAATATGATAATCAAACGAAATTCTAAACTCACATTGCTCTTATTTCAAATGTCCAAAATAATTTTGAAGCCACCTACTCAAACTTATTGCATAGCCTGGATAATTTCCTTAGTCGCACCACTCACACCGATAATGCTAACTATCTGCAAGGATTTAGTGAGGAGTGTGTGAGCTTAAACAAGCTCAGTGAATGTTCAGAATTACCACAAGCATACACGACGACATATGTTAAGCAAATGCATACTACGACTCATTCACATTCATATTTTCATCAAGTCAAAATATCATATTCATGCTACATTATCTCACATGTCTAGCTTAGGTACTCACATGCGCCTACATACAACATATTTCATACATGAATCATTTAATGATAATTTGGCAACTTGAGATTACGAAACATAAAAGTGGATTCTATCACCACACATTGGATACACGGATCTCCATTATACCAATGACTCAAAGAGTCTAACATATCCCATAATTGTAGCAAAAAGCTAAACACTCTCCAACACACCAACATGTCCCGATGAATGGTGCTTAGCTCGACATTCCCTTATCTCTCCAACCTGTCCCGAGGCCTCAACGCCCAAATCACAAAACACAAAGGTGAGTTCTCACAATCCTATGGCATGCCAACTATATTAAAAGGTTTCAAGATATCATAAGGCCAAAATATCCACAAATACATACATTTAATTAATGTTTTAATGCACATAATCTCTGTTCATAATCATTAATTCACATCATAAACTTGTACAGAATGCATGCTTATCGTGTTCTGTAACGCCCCAAAAATTAAGTATTTATTTTTGCATGTTTTTAACATAAATACCTATCTGCTTTAGTGGCTAAGTGATTTGGGTGTGCTTGGGAATGTCTGAGAAGTCCTGGGTTCGAGCTTGGGCTTGTGGAAAATTTTGGTTTTGGGGGAATAAAACCCTTGCATTTGGTTAGTATACTTTTAAATATATGTGGGTAAAGTATGTCATAAAAAGCCTGCTGGTCTAAGGGGTAAGTGGCGTGCTACCTAAGCCAGAGGACTGAGGTTCGAATCTTGGTAGCGGCAATGGGATATTTATTTTGCTGCTGTGCTGTGGGAAGTGTTGGAGTTTAACTGAAACACTGAAGTAGTTGAGGAGAATTCGAATTGTGTGGTTGAGGGAAGGTGTGATCAGGTGGAGAGATTTGAGGAGGGATTTTAGGAGGAAATCAAGGGATGAGGAGAGAGTTAGAGGTTTGCCAAATTTGGACTCTTAGGCACTCAAGAATTTCGCTAGGGAGGGGTTCCTCATTTCGGTTCTGTGTTGCTTTTCCCTCTGCCGAATTCTCCCTCTGCCGAAAACCCCTTCTCCCCTTTCTGTTTTTCTTTCTTCTCCCTCTGCCGTAACCCTCTCCTCCCCTAAACTGGTTCTCTTTCTCCCTTCTGCCGCCACACTCTTCTAGTTCTCTGCCAATTTAGACTGCTCATCCTCTCACCCTGCTTGTGTTGGCTGAACATCCCCTTCTTTTTCTTCTCATCTTTTCTTTTCTCCTTTTTCCTACTTTTGGCCGAATGCACTCTCTTCCTCTACCCTCACTGTGCCGACTTTTTCTTTGATCTTTGTCGATTTAGTGTTCCTTGCTAGGCTACGTTTTGGTACTTTCGGTAAGTTGATACTCATTTTGGGCTTAAATCGTGCTTGTAGATACTTGTTAATAAGGAGGTTCCAATTAGATTGTAGGTAATAATCCCGAGTTCTAGTTATCATCGTTTCTAGTGAGTATAGTGTGTAGGGATTCGATTGTCAATCAAGGTAAGCGGCTGGCGATTAAGTGGTTATGTATTTTGATTTGGGTTCGTTTTAAATTCAATTGATATGTAAGTAACCGAATGTTATGGCTGAACATAGGTTCTGGAGTGATCGAGGGCTGTCTGCGCATCTTTTCGGATCCAGGTGTGTAACAGTACTCTCATAAACGGTATCGGTGAAATGCCGAAAAGTGTAAACACTGCCCAAATCGTAAGCCGGCAAAAGCCGAAAAAGTATGACATTGACGCTACACGAGCGTGCGCTCGCTCGTGTGGTAAACTGAACGCATAAGACATAAGCGTTAGACTATCGAGGCCACCATGAGCGATTTCGTGGTCTTGGGCCATTTTGGGCCGAAATGGGCCGTCTGAGCCCAACGGGCTCGTGGGCCCCACACGAGTAAACCGAAAAAACATGTAGAGAATTTTGGGCCAAGTTGTGTAAGTTACATGGCCGAGCCCATTTTTGGGCTAAGTGGGCTACACGAGCGTGTGGGCCCACATGGGCCCGCATTATGGGCATTGGGCCCATTTTTACTATTTTACTGTAAAGGTTGCACGGGTCATCCGAGACGACTGTGGACCTATTGATGGGTCGATAAGTATACCTAGACCCCAAACTGATAGAAAATGACTGTTATACCCCTATGTTGTAAAATGACTTTTATGCCCCTACGTTATAAAATGATTGTATGCTATGTTATGTATGACTTATCTGAGCATGCCACGATATATATATTGCTTACATGTATGATATGTTGCATGGGGATGGGATAATTATGATTGGAGGAAGTGTATCGATCTTGCGACTCTGCGCAAAATATCGCTTAGTCCGCAACCTGCTAATTTTTGGAGTGTAGGTCGGGTGGGTGATTTTATCCCCACATGGAGTGATGGGCTGGACGGAGTAGAGTGTAGAGGCTGGACGGGTAGGACTTCTGTTTGCATGCTTAAACTGTTACTGATAATGTTATGTGCTAAGGTCAACACTGATACTGTTATGGGCTAAGGCCCACGCCGATCTTGAATCAGAATGGGCTAAAGCCTAATCGAATCGAATCGAACTATTATTGTCGTGAGGCTTAGGCCGGTAGTCGCATTTGCCTATAGGCATGATTGGCTGTTTATTTGCATGGGGTTACACACTGAGTTTTCGTAAACTCATATCTCTGCTTATCTGTACAGGTAATCCCCAGTCTTAGGCAGACTAGTGCTGCGAGGGATTCGGAGGTGGCCTCAAAACCACACTTATTTATACATTTGAGTTATTTCCTATAAATTTAATTTGGGTTTTTGTTATGTAATAAGGCCTCTTTAATTTTTAACTTATAATTCGGGGATTTTACTTGTTTTAATTTACATTTGATTAGTAGTAGAACGTGGTTTTCCAAAATATAATTGGTTTTCAAAACACCACGTTTTTGTAAGATATAATAAAAGCTTCCGTATCAAACTTGATTTTAAAATATAGTGACAAACTAAATATGATCAACATTCTACTAAAATAGCTTAAGTTTTAAAAAGGATAAGATTCCCTAAATTTCTATTCAAGATACATAAACGAGGTTTAATAATAAGCATGGATTTTCTAAAGAAACGATGATTTTGAAAAACACTTCAATGTGATATCGCCAGATTAGGCCATAACGTCTGGGCCGGGTTTGGGGTGTTACATTTAGTGGTATCAGAGCTAGATTTAAAACTCGGCTGTGGTTTTTGGGTTTCTTCTAAAAATTAGAATATTCAAAA
Organism: Gossypium sturtianum; assembly: GCA_025698515.1. NCBI lineage: Eukaryota > Viridiplantae > Streptophyta > Magnoliopsida > Malvales > Malvaceae > Gossypium > Gossypium sturtianum. The sequence continues at coordinate 101,709,182 of CM046948.1, read as the reverse complement.
AGAACTGTTCCAAACGATCTGAAAATTTTTGAAATGTTTTACCGAATGTGTGGTACACTGAGTCTCTGGCGCTGATCCTATAATTCTTCTGAAACTGTTGTTTGTTTAAGACTGAAATGCTATAAATAGAAATTACTAAGACTACTGTAGGTAGAAGACTATACTGAAACACTCTAGTTAGTGTGAACTGAAAACTATAGTAAGACTGCGATCCGCGGAACGAACTCTGAATTACTGATAATGATTTGCACAAAACTTTGCTAATAAATAACTGAAACTGTAAACTGATCTACATAAAACTGTTAATTTAGATAAAACACAATTCGATAATGAACACCAGAGGTACTCGTGGAAGAGGTACAAGAGGCCGTGGTAGAGGCCGTAGAGGGGCCCGAGCTGGGTTCTCATTTCTGGTAACCTGCCAAATTTGGATACAAGTGAGACGCTGGCCTCACCAGGGACTGAGACTGGGTTGCATAATCGAGCGGTTGGGGACGACGCATTGTCCCAAGCTATGTTACGAATTCTGGAGAGGGTCGTTGGGCCCAATACTGGTACTGTGGGCCATGGGTCGGTCACAGAACAACTCCGGTCTAACGGGGCTGAGATCTTTAGGGGTATCGCAGGAGTTGCCCCTAGCGTGGTGAATCTTTGGATTGAGGCCACGAGAGAGATCATGGATGACCTCATTGCACCCGTGAACGAAAAACTAAAAGGTGCAGTGTCCTTACTGCGAGATGAAGCCTATCAGTGGTGGCTTACAGTTAAAGAGGGTACTCAGGCTGACCGATGGACATAGGAATTCTTTAAGACTACTTTCTAAGGAAAGTATGTGAGCGCTAGTTATGTGGATGCCCAGAGGAGGGAATTTCTAAATTTGACTCAGGGGGATAAGTCAGTGGTTGAATATGAAGCTGAATTTCTGCGATTAAGCCGCTATGCACGTGGGATGGTGGCAACTGATTATGAACGGTGTGTTCATTTCGAGGACGGCCTCAGGGATAGTCTAAGAGTTTTGATAGCTCTACAGAGGGAGCGAGATTTTTCCACACTGGTGGATAAGGCGAAAATCGTCGTAAGCGTCTGAACAGAGAAAAAGGTAGGAATAAGAGGGATTCGGAGCCCTCAAGTTTCGTTCAGAGGCCGAATAAAAAGGCCAGAGTAGATGGGCCGGTCAGAGTTAGGGCCCCTATTACTGCTACTGGACCGCAGCCATGTGGTGACTATGGTAGACGCCATCAAGGTGAATGCTAGAAAAAGATTGGGGCATGTTTGAGGTGCGGATCACTAGAGCACCGTATCAGAGATTGTCCACGGAGGCTCGATCAGATACAAGCTCTTTGGCGGGTAGTCTTTTTGAGCCACGAGAGGTGTTCGTGAGCCGGTGAGAGGCCGTGGCCAGGCCAGAGATGGAAATGGTATGGACCGTGGTCGTGGAGCACCGGCGAGCGTCTTTGGTCATGCGAGGCGAGGCGGCTAGCTCGGTTTATGCTTTGCGTTCTTGAGGATGGAGACGCCCGGATGTTATTATGCGTACGTTCTTTATCCATAATGTACCTTATACTGTACTGATTGATGTTGGGTCTACACATTCGTATATAGCATGCTCGGTGTCTGAGACTTTGGGTATAATGGTTGAAACCACTGCGAGTGAAATCACTGTGTTGAGTCCTTTAGGGCAGTCAGTTAAAGTAGATAAATTGTTCAGAGATGTACCTTTAGAGGTGTAAGGAGCCACCTTTTTGGCGGACTTAATGGAACTACCTTTTGGTGAATTCGACTTAATAATGGGAATGAATTGGCTGGTTAAGCATCAAGTGAATCTGGATTGTGCTGCTAAGCGGGTGGTACTGAAAACTGCGGAGGGGGATGAAGTGGTGGTAATAGGGGAATGTCGGAATTATTTGTCAAATGTAATTTCTGCTTTGAGGGCCGAGAAGTTGGTCCGTAAGGGTTGTGAAGCATATTTAGCCTTCATCAGTGGTACTGATTCTGAGACTCCGTCTGTTGAAGATATCAGAACAATTAGAGATTTTTCGGATGTTTTTCCCGATGAACTACCTGGATTGCCCCCAAACTGTGAGGTGGAATTTTGGATTGAGCTCCTACCGGGTACAGCTCCGGTGTTTATCGCTCCCTATAGAATGGCACCGAAGGAGCTAGTGGAGCTTAAGGCTCAAATTCAAGAGTTACTAGATTGAGGGTTCATCCGCCCTAGTGTGTCTCCATGGGGAGCACTGGTGTTATTTGTGAAAAATAATGATGGATCCATGCGTATGTGCATCGACTACCGGCAACTGAATAAACTGACTATTAAGAATAAGTACCCCCTGCCAAGGATTGATGATCTATTCGACCAGTTTCGAGGAACTTCGATCTTCTCTAAGATTGATCTCCGATCGGGGTACCATCAACTGAGAGTCAAAGAGGCTGATGTTTACAAGACAGTGTTTAGGACTCGTTATGGTCACTACGAGTTCCTTGTGATGCCGTTTGGACTGACGAATGCACCGTCAGCATTTATGGATCTGATGAACTGAGTCTTCCAGCCTTATTTGGACCAGTTCGTAGTGGTGTTTATAGATGACATTTTGGTGTATTTGAGAACTGAGGATGAACATGATCCGCATCTCTGAGTTGTTCTGCAGATTTTGAGGGAGAAACAGTTATATGCTAAGCTCAACAAGTGTGAATTCTGGCTACGAGAGGTAACATTTCTGGGTCATGTGGTATCTACTGAAGGGATTAGAGTGGATCCTCAAAAAATTAAAGCTGTTTTGGATTAGAAGCCACCTAAGACGGTATCGGAGATTCGAAGTTTTCTGGGTCTGGCAGGGTATTATAGACGATTTGTTGAGGGGTTTTCATTAATTGCTGTACCTCTGACTAAGTTGTTACGTAAAGGGGTACCGTTTGTTTGGACTGATAAGCAGCAAGAGAGTTTTGAGAAACTTAAGAAGGTTCTGACGGAGGCCCCTGTCTTGATACAGCCAGAGTCTGGGAAAGAATTCACTGTCTACAGCGATGCATCACATGTCAGATTGGGATGTGTGTTGATGCAAGAGGGTAAGGTGGTGGCTTATGCATCTCACCAACTTAAGTCCAATGAGGCAAATTATCCGACGCATGATTTGGAGTTGGCCGCGGTGGTATTCGCACTGAAAATCTTGAGGCATTACCTATACGGTGAGAAGTGTACCATTTACACAGATCACAAGAGCCTCAAATATCTCCTCACTCAGAAGGAGCTAAATCTTAGGCAGCGTAGATGGGTTGAGCTGCTTAAGGATTATGACTGTTTGATTGAATACCATCCTGGTAAGGCCAATGTGGTGGCTGACGCACTGAGCCGTAGGGCTATGACGGATCTAAGAGTGATGTTTGCTCGTCTCAGCTTATTTGATGATGGTATTTTATTGGCTGAACTCCAAGTTAAACCGTAGTGGATTGAGCAGATTAAGGGTAAACAGTTGGAAGATGGGTCTTTGGGTCTTCGATTCCGTCAGATCGAGAATGGGGAAACTTCAGATTTTGGACTAAATAGCGAAGGAGTATTGTGTTTCCGTGGGAGAGTCTGTGTACCAAGAGATACTAATTTGAGGCAGTCTATACTGCGAGAAGCGCATAGTAGTCCTTATACTATGCATCCCGGCGGGAATAAAATGTATCGAGACCTTCGAGAGTTAGATTGGTGGCCAGGTCTTAAGTATGAAGTTACTGACTTTGTGAGTAAGTGTCTGACTTGGCAACAGGTTAAAGCCGAACATCAGTTACCTTCAAGGTTGCTTCAGCCAGTTAAAATTCCACTTTGGAAGTGGGAGAGGGTAACTATGGACTTCGTTAGTGGGCTGCCCCTAACGCCTACTAAGAAGGATGCAATATGGGTCATAGTGGATCGGTTGACCAAGTCAGCCCATTTTATACCGATTAAGATCGATTATTCTTTGCGTGTGGCTAAACTGTATATGGCTGAGATAGTGAGACTGCATGGGGTACCGGTTTCCATCATATCAGATAGAGATCCTCGTTTCATGTCTCGGTTCTAGAAGAAGTTGCACGAGGCTTTGGGTACAAGACTGGACTTCAGTACGGCGTTTCACCCCCATACAGATGGTCAATCAGAAAGGGTGATTCAAATACTGGAAGATATGTTAAGGTGTTGTGTAATAGATTTCTGAGGCTGTTGGGAAGACTATTTGCCATTGGTAGAGTTTGTGTATAACAATAGCTACCAGTCTAGCATACAGATGGCACCTTACGAGGCATTGTATGGTCGTAGGTGTCGTACTCCCTCGTGTTGGACTGAGTTGGGCAAGCGGCGTGTTTTGGGCCCTGAATTGGTTTCTGATACTGAGGACAAAGTCAGATTAATTTGGGGTCGATTGAAGGCGGCATCGGACAGACAGATATCTTATACGAATTTGAAGCGCAAGGAGATTGAGTATTCTATAGGCGACCGTGTTTTCCTTAAGGTCTCACCATGGAAAAAGGTACTGAGATTTGGACGGAAGGGCAAGTTGAGCCCTAGGTTTATTAGGCCTTATCGCATATTGAAACGTGTGGGACCGGTTCCCTATCAACTTGAGTTACCTCCAGAGTTAGATCGGATTCATGATGTGTTCCACGTCTCTATGCTGAGGCGTTACCGGTCTAATCCCATGCACGTGATTTCGACTGAGGAGATTGAGGTTAGACCGGACCTAACATTTGAGGAGGAACTGGTTCAGATCTTAGATCGTGATGTGAAAGTCTTGAGGAAGAAGTCTATCCCACTGGTTAAGGTACTTTGGCGCAATCACAGTTCAGAGGAGGCCACATGGGAGCCCGAATAGGCGATGCGTCAACAATACCCTCATCTGTTTTGACAGGTAAATTTCGAGGCTGAAATTTTCTTTTAGGGGGGTAGAGTTGTAACGCCCCAAAAATTAAGTATTTATTTTTGCATGTTTTTAACATAAATACCTATCTGCTTTAGTGGTTAAGTGATTTGGGTGTGTTTGGGAATGTCTGAGAAGTCCTAGGTTCGAGCTTGGGCTTGTGGAAAATTTTGGTTTTGGGGGATAAAACCCTTGCATTTGGTTAGTAGGCTTTTAAATATATGTGGGTAAAGCATGTCATAAAAAGCCTGCTGGTCTAAGAGGCAAGTGGCGTGCTACCTAGGCCAGAGGACTGAGGTTCGAATCTTGGTAGCGGCAAGGGGATATTTATTTCGTTGTTGTGCTGTGGGAAGTGATGGAGTTGGACTGAAACACTGAAGTAGTTGAGGAGAATTCGAATTGTGTGGTTGATGGAAGGTGTGATCAGGTGGAGAGATTTGAGGAGGGATTTTAGGAGGAAATCAAAGGATGAGGGGAGAGTTAGAGGTGTGTCGAATTTGGACTCTTAGGCACTCAAGAATTCGGCTAGGGAGGGGTTCCTCATTTCGATTCTGTGTTGCTTTTCCCTCTGCCGAATTCTCCCTCTGCCGAAAACCTCTTCTCCCCTTTTTGTTTTTCTTTCTTCTCCTTCTGCCATAACCCTCTCCTCCCCTAAACTGGTTCTCTTTCTCCCTTCTGCCACCACACTCTTCTAGTTCTCTACCGATTTGGGCTACTCCTCCTAGCACCCTGCTTGTGTTGGCCGAACATCCCCTTCCTTTTCTTCTCATCTTTCTTTTTCTCCTTTTCCTACTTTTGGCCGAATGCACTCTCTTCCTCTACCCTCACTGTGCCGACTTTTTCTTTGGTCTTTGCCGATTTAGTGTTCCTTGCTAGGCTACGTTTTGGTACTTTCGGTAAGTTGATACTCATTTTGGGCTTAAATCGTGCTTGTAGATACTTGTTAATAAGGGGGTTTCGATTGGATTGCAGGTAATAATCCCGAGTTCTAGTGATCATCGTTTCCAGTGAGTAAAGTGTGTAGGGATTCGATTATCAATCAAGGTAAGCGGCTGGCGATTAAGTGGTTATGTATTTTGATTTGGGTTCATTTTAAATTAAATTGATATGTAAGTAACCGAATGTTATGGGTGAACATAGGTTTTGGAATGATCGAGGACTGTCTGCGCATCTTTCCGGATCCAGGTGTGTAACAGTACTCTCATAAATGGTATCGGTGAAATGCCGAAAAGTGTAAACACTGCCCAAATCGTAAGCCGGCAAAAGCCGAAAAAGTATGACATTGACGCTACACGAGCGTGCGCTCGCTCGTGTGGTAAACTGAACGCATAAGACATGAGTGTTAGACTATCGAGGCCACCGTGAGCTATTTCGTGGTCTTGGGCCGTTTTGGACCATGTTGGGCCGAAATGGGCCGTGTGGGCCCAACGGGCTCGTGGGCCCCACACGGGTAAACTGCAAAAACATTTGGAGAATTTTGGGCCAAGTTGTGTAAGTTACATGGCCGAGCCCATTTTTGGGCTAAGTGGGCTACACGGGCGTGTGGGCCCACATGGGCCCGCGTTATGGGCATTGGGCCCATTTTTACTGTTTTACTGTAAAGGTTGCACGGGTCGCCCGAGACGACTGTGGACCTACTGATGGGTCGGTAAGTATACCTAGACCCCAAACTGATAGAAAATGACTATTATACCCCTATGTTGTAAAATGACTTTTATGCCCCTACATTATAAAATGACTGTATGCTATGTTATGTATGACTTATATGAGCATGCCACGATATATATATATTGCATACATGTATGATATGTTGCATGGGTATGGGATAATTATGATTGGAGGAAGTGTATTGTACTTGGCAAACTCTGCTTTGAATATCACATAGTGTCGCAACCCTGGCTGCTAATTTTTGAAGTGTAGGGGATGGGTGGGTGATTTTATCCCCACATGGAGTGATGGGCTGGACGGAGTGGAGTGTAGAGGCTGGACGGGTAGGACTTCTGTTTGCATGCTTAAACTGTTACTGATACTGTTATGGGCTAAGGTCCACACTTTATCATGCATGGGCTAAGGCCTACGCCGACATCGAATCAGAATGGGCTAAGGCCTAACTGAACTAAATTAAACTGTTATTGTCGTGGGCTTAGGCCCAGACTGTACTTACCTATAGGCATGATTGGCTGTTTATTTGCATGGGGTTACACACTAAGTTTTCGTAAACTCATCTCTCTGCTTATCTCAGACAGTAATCCCAGTCTAAGCGCATCGTGCTTGAGGATTCGGAGGTGGCCACACAACCGCACTTATTTATACATTTGAGTTCTTTCCTATAAATTTAATTTGGGTTTTTGTTATGTAATAAGGCCTCTTTAATTTTTAACTTATAATTCGGGGATTTTACTTGTTTTAATTTACATTTGATTAGTAGTAGAACGCGGTTTTCCAAAATATAATTGGTTTTCAAAACACCACGTTTTCGTAAGATATAATAAAAGCTTCCGCATCAAACTTGATTTTAAAATATAGTGACAAACTAAATATGATCAACATTCTACTAAAATAGCTTAAGCTTTAAAAAGGACAAGATACCCTAAATTTCTGTTCAAGATACATAAACGACGTTTAATAATAAGCATGGATTTTCTAAAGAAACGATGATTTTGAAAAACACTTCAATGTGATATCGCTAGATTCGGCCATAACGTCTGGCCGGGTTTGGGGTGTTACAAGTTCTCATTTAATTTCACGTTAAGTGCCACAAATATGCTCATTGATCCATCACATATCCAACTACATATGTTTGCATTAAAATCAGATTATCTCATACCACATACAAGTGTTCACTTACAATACCTGTCATAATAGCATCACATTCCACAACTCGATATTTATTAAGTGTAATTTCACAACAAGGAAAAAAGTATAAGAAAGACCTATAGTCATAACTTAGGATAGAGGTTTAGGCTATTTCTAAGCTACTGATTAACGCTATGAATCGTCCATACCAATAGCGACTCCAAACACTCATCGTTTACGCTTCCGCTTGTAAGTCGAAAGTTCAAACTAGCTTTTCCTTGCCTTTCGCCTTGCTCAAAGAAGGCTCCAACGGTTCCAAAACTTCACAAGCATTAACCACACAATATGTACAAACAATTAACAGCCAAAACACATCTTAATCAAACCAAAAACACAAGTCTAGAACTAGCTCCTCTTATAATTGAAATTTTCGACTAGATTGGGCGAAACTCGAATATCTTAATCCAAATTCATTCCTATCGTTTAAAACAAATTCGAAACAACTAATTATTCAATAAATAATGAATCTCAACCCTCAAAACACCCAAAACTCCTTAGACTTATGGTTCCAAAATTTTCAACATCCATGGCTATTTTTAATGAAAACTCAACAAAACCTTCAAATCTTTTAAAAAAAGTTTAAACGAGTTTAAAAACCTTCTAATCTCATCAAAAAAAGTCAAAAAACACTTAGAAATAACAGATTAATTGAAAAACCTAGATTCTGCCATTAAAGATCCCAATCTCGATCAAAACATGAAATTCTTTTTACAACGAATCAAAACTTGATTTAAGAAGCTGGAATATATCAGAACTTAATAAGAAAACAAAAATTTACCTCGATTGAGAAGAAGAACTAACAAAAGATTAAATTTTAGAAAATCTATTTGGAAATCGAATAAGGAAATTGATAATCTCTTTGGGGTTTTTCTTAAAATCGAGAGAGATTTCAGAATTTGGGAGATGAGAAAATCACAAGGGTTAGGTTTAATTAGAGAGCAAATAAGTGGATTTGAGGTTTAAGGAAATTTGTTTTTGAATGACGGCAAGGGGGGAAGACGTGAATGGCTGAAATTTTGAAACCCAAATTCTAAAAATTGGGTTTTTTGCCCTTTTGGTCCCTCCTAACTTTTTCCCTTTTCCAAATAGGTCTTAAATCAATTAAAACTCATTTTATTCAAATTAGACCTTAAAATTGAATTTTGTTTTGAGCTAAATAATAAAATAAAAATATGATTATATACTAAAATTACTCATTTATGACCCTATTTTTTGATATCTGACTCAACCTCCAATTAAAGAAAAACCTGATTCTACTAACCCAAAACTACTAGGTCAGGTTTTGGGATGTGACAATTCTCCCTCTCTAAAAAGAATTTCGTCCTCGAAATTCCTGCTCACACGTCACTTGCTTAATCACAAAATATATTATTTCTTCTTTTAAACTAACCACCACGCTTCCGTTGCACAACTCTGATTCCTATTCTCTTTAACTTCATACGATTTTTCTTAAGATCCTATTCACTACCACGGACTGTCCTTCGGTAACACAGTAACAATTTTCTCTATTTATTACAACACTCTCATCTGAAGAACCCGTAATTGTTGTTCCTAATTCAATAGTATTTATCGAGATTCCACTTATTAGCTAATTCACTCAAAAATTACAAAAGCATAGAACCTAAATTTACCAACGAGAATAAAAGGATTAATTACAAGGCAAAAATACTCGTAATCTCATCAATCGAATCCTGATCCTGCAGCTCCCTAATAGCATATACACGAGCTAGTCCTCTGGTATCAACTTGAGTAGCAACAGTATGAGAAAAAACCCGCTGCCCAACTTCTCTCTCATTACCACCTCTACTTCGGCCATGGCCTCTAAGAGGCACAGGTGCACGTGCAAAACTCTGAGTCTGTGAAACCTCGACTCTCTTTAAGTAATCCCTCAACATGTGTTCCTTAGAGCCACACTTAAAACATCCTCCTCTCAGTTTACAGCACTTTCCAGGATGCCTACGCTCACAGTGTCCACAAAGCGGCCGTCCAGAACCTCTCTGCGATCCACCAGTACTAATTACAACACTGTTCTACTAGATAGACTGACTTGGTTGAAACTCATTTCGTGCACTCCTATCATAATCCTGAGTACCACGCCCTCTCTTAGGTGGTCGTCCAGATGCACCAGAACTATCAGAAGTTTTTTTCCCCGATTCAGTCACTACTGAACGTGGCGGCTCAACCAAAGTCTCTTCAACAGCTTTGGATTTCTCAACCATCTCATCGAACAACTTGGTATTTTGAGCTACCAAATAAACCCGGATCTCTTGATTAAGCCCAAAATGAAACCTCTTGCAACCCCCTAAACCTGGCCTAGACTTTATGGCCAAATCTCGAAGATCACATTGGCCATGATGATGGTGCAAAAAACCGTTTAACTAATTTCTCTTAACTAACATCATTATTTAAAATAGTCATTTTGACTTGCTTGAGAAAAATCCAAATGGTGTCTATAAATTCTCTTTTGAAAAGATATTTGTCAAAACCAATTATCTTTAGAAAACCTCAAGTATCAAATGTTTATAGAAAACATCATGTTTCAAGAAAATGTCACAGCAGAAAATAACATAGCTAAATCTCACTCGTTGATTTAAAATCGTAATTTTGACATATCTTGTAAAATATCAGGTAAATAGGCAGATAGTGTTGAGTTTCAAAAATGATGTCCTGAGTTTGAAATAACGATTGTTGAGTTGAGTTTGTCGTTAGGTTGAAAAATTCAGTTTTTCTTATTAAAGTCATAAATCATCTTAAGTGATAGTTTTAAAAATCTAATCATGCAAATTTATTTGAAAACCCAAAATCCAAAAGAAAAGTGCCAAGCCACAGTCCAAAATAATAAAAACAATTCCCAAAATACCAAATATCAAAGTATGGTAGCTTATTCGAAAATATCTGAGTGCAACTCCGTAAGCTGAGCCCATGTCCTAACATCGATTATTATTTGAAAAATCAGAGACTTAAAGGGGTGAGCTTTTAAAGCCAAGTGTGGGTCAATAGGCATAACAACATAAATTAAGATAGGATCTCATTCGGTATAACAGAACACATATTCATATGTATACAATCACAGAATCACATTTATTAGAATGCATAGTGATGATGTCGATGCAACACTTTTTCAGAAACAATGCAGATTTTTCACAAAACATTTTCTACCCATCTTCGCTACACACCATAATGAGTTTCCAAAACTTGTCCATCCAATATCATACTAATAATATGGACAGGCCACCATATATCGCAGTCAAGCTGCCACAAACAGAATATTCTGGTCGAGCCCACCAGATATTGCAGTCAAGCTGCCAGATACAGAATATTGTGGTCAAGCCACCATAATTGCAAATATACTGCCAAATAGTGTGGTTAAACCACCAGAATGTGCAGATTATTAAACTGCCAGAATCTTCCTCTGTACAGTCATATCCCAACCCATGCATGTGATATGGCATACAGATCAAAATTTTCAATAGGCATGCTTTACATGCGAATCAAAACCAGTATAGTGGCATGCTTAACATGCGAATCAGAATCAGTATAATGGCGTGGTTAACATGCGAATCAAAATATCAACAGAAATAGTGGCATGTTCATTTTCATGCATATCAAATAACGCCATATGTCACAATACATGAGTGTCGGGAAATCATATAATATCGCATTTATCAAAAAATCACATAATCACATTCATGTTATCACAGATCTGAAAGTTTAGAATCATTTACTTGGAATCCTCATTTTTAACGAATTTATCTATCCATTTGAATATTAAGTGTATTCATCCATTTTCGTGTTTCAGAGTTTTCTTAACGAATATTTAATGTTTTCACATTTTTACAACTAACAATGATTTCAAATATTTTGATAAAAATAAACCCCCACACCTGATTTTGTGAATTTCGATGATATCGATTTTGTTTTCGATTCTCAAAGAAAAGATCAATCCTTGAATCCTTAATTTAAACCAAATTTTGTATTGCGTCAGAATAATGTTATTTTAATGAATAACTCTCTTTTTAGTGATTAAGTAAAATTGTAACAGCCCAATTTCGGTAAAATCGGAACAGTGGTCTCGGGACCACAAATCCGAGCCGAAAAATAAAATTTATTTTTATTTTATTATATGATCCATATTATACTAGAAATGTCATGTGAAAATTTTGAAAAGAAAATTTTACCGATTATGTGCTTAATTACGAGAAGGACCAAATCGCATAAAGTGCAAAAGTTGGATTCTAGTAGCTAGTCAAATAGCTATGGAATTCAAAACATAAGATCCTTATATGGTAATTAGACCATTAATAAAAAAGTATGTAGATATTTTTGGATGATTCATCCATGGAAAATGAGAAAAATGCTAGGGACTAAATTGGAAAGTGAAAATATTAATTAATTAAAAAGATGAAAAGAAAATAAAATTCATATTTTCTCATCTTCTTCCCCAAAATAAACATGGAAACCCTAGGAGAGAGAGAAGATACTTTCATGGCCAAATTGGGTAAGTTTCCTTGTCCCGTTTTTAGTAATTTTGATATTTTTGGAATCAGGATAGTTTATATCTCTATTTGGGGGATTAATTTGAAAAGTTATCAAAGTATGAAAATGGGTCACAGATGTATATGCTGGAAATTAGAAATTTATGGTAGAAAATAAAAGATTATTGATAGATAAACAACTTTTACAAAGTTATTTTTTATGAAAACATGATTTAGGGACTAAAATGAAAAGTTGTAAAATTTGATGAAAAATTATGAAATTTTATGAATACATGTGCTGTAAAATTTGTAATGGAGATTTGGTTAGGCTTGGAATAAGGAGTAATTTGCACAAGTTTCATTTTCCGAGCCTAAGGACAAAAATGGAATTTATGGAAAAGTTAGGGGCAAAATAGTAATTTTGCCTAAGATGAAAATTTAGTCCACATGAATGTAAAATATGATAAATTGATGTTAAATCTACTCGTATAGATACAGATAGACCAAATTCAGAGTTAGAACGAGGAATGAGGAAAATGTTGGATTAGTAGATTTTACGTACACGAACCTTTGTCGAGGTAAGTTCGTGTAACTAAATTGTATATGTTTTTATGCTTGATTTAAATGTTGTGTTTGTGAATTTTATCAATGTCATAAATATATGAAATGATCACCTACTCGATATTGCCCGATAAATGAAAATGCCTGATAAAATGGTAAATGAATAAAATGTTACTTGTATGCTTGACATGAATGTGGAATTTGTTTTACTCGAATTACATAAATGTTATGGAAGTATGAAATAATCAAATGCCCAATAATGCTTGAAAAGTGTTTAAATCCCAGTTGAATAAATGGAAAATCGATGGATATGTGATTTCCCGAAACGAAAGAGGTCCTGCATTTGTTGCGGATAGGATTCAGCTCGGATTAGTAATCCTTTGACCTCAATTCTAATAGGATTTAGCCCGGACAGGTAATCCTGATCAAGCTCTTTAGAGCATATGTCATAAAAAGGATTTAGCCTAGACTGGTAATCCTGTAGTATATATATATGTGGCTCGAGAGTGTACTCTCTGAAATAATACCTTATGGGTACCATTGAATATGAATTGATGGATCATAATTCGTATGCCTCAAGTTTACTACTTATGTATCCATCGATAATTCAAATAAATTCAACGGGCAAGGTTCTGACAGGGGCAAATATAAATCTAAGACAAATTGACATGGAATGGTGTAAATGATATGGAAATATGACATGAAAGAATATTACATGAAATGTAAGAAAATGATGATACATGACAAGTGATATATGAAATATGAGATGATGATATTTGTACATGGAAACTATTTGATGAGAATTTTCATTCTTGATTATAGACTTGTATACCTAGAGTGTACTAATCGTGACTTTGATATTCCGAGTAATATGTGTAAAGTTTTGATGCGTAATGATCTGAACTTGAAATGAACTATTATGAAATTATACTCAAAATAATGAGATGAATTATGTATGTTGAATGAATACATGATGTGGAAAGCATAAGTGCTTGGAAACTTGATTATTGTTGAACCCATACATGTCTTGATATTACTATGGAATATATGACTAACAAGGGCAATGAGGATGTGTGTAGGGCTTGAGATCAAAATGGTTGATTATACCTTACTTAGTTACCTCAAATAGGATGTATGGTAAGTTAAGTACCATGTTATACGAACTTACTAAGCATTTTATGCTTACCCCATTCTATTTTCCCCTGTTTTAGAGTAAATCGGAAGCTCGTTGGATTGGAAGCTCGGCGGAGATCACTCACACTATCCATCGGCCCATGACGGTACAATATGGTAAATCAATTATGGTTGTAATGGCATGTATAGGATATGTTGGCCATATTGGCATGTAAACATAAACGATGCTTGTTGTAACACCCCTAACCCGAAACCGTCACCGAAATAGGGTTAAGAGGCATTACCGGACAATAGAATCATTTCACAACCCATTTACGACACAAAGTCAATCATCATCATAATACATCAAACATAAACAATTAGTCCATTTTTAAAGCGTATAAGACCTTAAACATATGCTATGGAGGGGTTGGGACTAAACCGGAACACATACAGAAACTTTTCAAAATTTAAAAACTTTTCTAGGTTTCAGGGGATACACGCCCGTGTAGGCAAACCGTGTGCCTCAAACAGCAGCTGGACACCCCCGTGTGTCCTCCCCGTGGTCGAATCTGACCTCACATCCATGGCCACCAAGCACGCCCGTGTGCCTTGGCCGTCGTCGAATCTGACTTCCCATCCACGGCCACCAAGCACGCCCGTGTGCCTTGGCCGTGGTCGAATCTGACTTTACATCCACGGCCACCCAGTACCCCGTGTGCTAAGGCCGTGTACTCTTAGGCCATATTCTGACTTTCTCACACGACGACTAGGAACGCCCGTGTCTTGGCTGTGTTCTATTAGGCTAGCTACTGACTTAGTCCCACGGTCACTAGGCACGCCCGTGTGCCACAACCGTGTGGCTCAATTAGGCCATTTGCAAGGCCAAAATGCAACCCACATGGGTCAATCCTACAAGCACATTTGAGCATCTTTATACACACAATTTGGCAACCAATTTCATGTCAAACAATCATCATATCATCACATAAAATCTCCTTTCTAAGCATGCCATTTTATAGAACCAAATTACATGTAAATCTAGGTATAAATCATCCATAACCTCTCTAAATCACTAAAGCATTAATTCATCATTGAATTCACCATTCATATGCTAATTCATTACCATCATGCCATATCAAAATATGCACCAAATACCATATTCACTCATGCACATTACCAACACTTAGTTAGCCACATCACATGGCTATTTACACATCTCAAGTATGATTCAAAACAACTAGCCTATACATGCCATATTTTAACTATGTACATCTTTTCAAAAGTACCCAAAATAGACTGTCGATAGTGTGATTGAGATGCTGACGATCCCCAGATCCGAGCTAGCTTTACTGACACTGCAAGGCAGGGAAACAAATCACACAGTAAGCTTTCCAAAGCTTAGTAAGTTCGCCACATAACACATTTAAATCAAACAAACCACCACATAGATTATTTCACATATACATATATATGTATATATATCATGCCATCCAAAACAAAAATGCTCATTTAACATTTCATAATCTTATTCATAGATTCATCAACCACATAGGTTCCGAGCATACCTTAATCAACACCTAGTAGTCAATTACATTTGCTACTCAATACTCACTTTTCCCTTTCGATCAACTTTCGTCTCTTCTTTGATTCAATCGCACACTTAGTGCCCCGATATTTAGCCGAAGCTTAATTATTATCGCACACATAGTGCATTTATATCAAATCGCTCTTCAATCGGTATCGCACACACAGTGCCAACCACAAAGTCGTAGCTTATTTTATTTTGCACACACAATGCTGATCATCTCGATCACGTTTTCGAATACGCACACTTAGTGCCACATAACTCAAACTCAACTCTCACATAACATCCACATTTCAATATCATTATAACATTCATTTCATAACATTTAACATAACTAAATGTTCGTATTATGTCCGAACTTACCTCGGACGTTGAATTATCGAAACGGTCGGTCAATCGAGCACTTTATCTTTGCCTCGATCTCGATCTGAACCTCTCCTTTCTTGGTCTATACACATTCAAATTCAATCCATTCAATCACCAAATCTGTAACATCCTAGATTAGGGGTTATGCGTTTGGAGCATAACTCAAGTGCTAGTGGGTTTTAAAGGTATTTGGAGATGTTTTAAGAGTTTTTAAAATTCTAGGATGAAAGGGAAAGCTTTGGAAAATAATTGGATTTTTGGGTTTAAAAGAGGAAACTAGGCAAAGAGGCCTTAAGATTAATTTTAGGCGTTTTTGGGCATAAGAAATGCCTTGGTAAGGTGGCTTCCATGCGCCACTTAAGGGGCTGATTATAGCGCCATCAAGGGCTTGGGTTCGAATCCAGGCGGCAGCAGTGAAGGGTTTTTATTTTTGTTTTTTTGGGGCGTTAAAAGGAAGGAACTAAGGAAGTAGGGCTTAAAAGAAATTGTGGCGCGTTTTTACACAAACAACGCCTTGGCCGAATGGCCTGGGGCGCTACCTGGCTGCTTGTTCCACCAGGTCCTGTGTTCGAACCATGGAGGCTGCAGCAAGGGTGTTTTATTTTTATTCTTATTTTGCAGCAGATTGGTAAGATATTGGACGGCACATGGAGTCTTAATTGGATGAGGATAAAGCTTTGATTTATTTCTCTTATATTCGGCTGGAAGAGTTAGATATACATATGGTTTTGTTTTATTTTTTATTATTTAATTCAAATAGGTAGATAGAAGATAAATTGTTGTTATTTTATTTATTTTGATAGATAAGGATTAAGCTAGTATTGTTTTTAAATTCGGCTGGGATAATGAATGAATGATGGCTTTTATCTTTTCATTTATTTATTTATTTAGTTAAGATAGAAAGGGTGGCATTATTTTAATTGGTTTTGAATAGGTGATTAGGAGATAAAATAGGAACTTGGTGAAGGATAATTGTTGTTAAATGAAGTGATAATAGAAGATTAGTATAGATTTATTTTATATATTTTGAATATGTGTTCAAGAGTTATTATAGGAGAAGGAAGTGGAATTTGAGAGGAGGTAGGAGTGCCGAAATTGAGTAGTATAAATAGGGGTGCCGAATTTAGTTTCTTTTCCCCATTAGTGCCCTTTTTCCCTTGTGCAAAGCCGCTTATGTTTCATTCCTCTTTTCTATTTGTTCTTGGCTGAATCTATATCCCTTTCCCAATTCCTTTCTTTTATTTTTGTTAGCCGAATCTTCCCTTTGCCACCGCTTGTTAGTATTGCTCAACTCCTTCTTCTCTTCCTTTCTTTAAGAATTCTTTTAAAAGCCGAAATACTTTGGTGAACCATAGCCGAATCCTCTAGGCAGTAAACTCCCTCTACTCTTGTGTTTTCTTCTTCACCATAAAAGAGCCGACCTATTCTCATTTAGTCTTCACAAGCAACAATAGTGCCAGCGTTAAGGAGTCTTAGAAGAGCCTCTTGGATTCGACTACTCAAGGGGCTAATCGACAAGTAAGCAGAGTATCGGGATTCTAGATCGTGTTAGATTCGAGTAATTCGAAATTTCGCTAGAAAGTCAGGTGTGTGATTAACCCACTGTTTTCCGGGTATATGATATGTATGTGAAATGTGTATGTGTTATGAATGTGCTAACTAGTGCAGTGGAAATTGTGATAAGGATACCCTCAAGGGGTATGTCGATAATCCGGTAAGTACCAAACCTGATGATATGTGATTATTAATATGAATATGTGATAATATGCTTGATGAACATGCTCATGCATCATTACATTGTATCATTATTTTATGTGGCATGTGTATGGGTTGGGATATGAAAGAAGGTACGGGTGTACTTCGAGTACGTGGTTTGATGTTAGCCTTGAGCTACATCGTGGATTGACGTTGGTGAGGTCACGTTGTGGATTAATTGCGATTTAGTTCGCGTGGCTTGATGAGTGGCTATGTGCCTCATCGTGGTTGATATCGGCTATGTGCCATATCGTGGTTGATGAGTGACTATGTGTCCCATCGTGGTTTTGGTGTTAGCTACGGCTACATCGTGGATTGGCGCCGATCGAGGTCGCGTTGTGGACTATTGTGCTTAATTGCACGTGGACGGCAAAGTGATTGCCTTTGGAGTGAAAAGGAGAGGGTGATTTGATAATCCCGGTGTGTGGTAGGTCGGATAAGGGGTGTAGCGGATGGACCCTAGGTTTGGGTTGGGCTTCATAATTGCATGATTTCGTATGTGAACATATGTGGAAATGGGCCAAGCCCAATATGATATGTGGATTAATGTAAAAATGGGCAAAGCCCAGTATATGAATGTGGATCGGTGTGGAAATGGGCTAAGCCCAAGATGTGGAAATTATGTGGTTAACTACCCTATTATATGAATGTGATATGAATATGGGCCAAGCCTGAATGTGATAATATGTGAGTATGTTAATTTGTATCCGATATATGGGATAATATGTGGTTAACATGTGGGTGGAATTCAATGGTTTAATTACACACCGAGTCCGTGTGACTCACCCAAATATTTTATCAAACATCGCAGGTGATATGATGATCGGACCGGGTTGGAGTGGATACGAGGTGGCCCATGCAGAAGATAATTTAATTAAATAAGTATTTATAGTTTCAGTATTTTGATTAAGTCTTTATTGTATTAAGGCCCATTAAAGTGTTTAAGGTTGTTTAAGTATTTTTCATTAAGTTTAATTATTATATTTATTATGGATTGACAATTTAAATATTAAGGTTTTATTAAAGGGAACAAATTTTTAACGATTTTTACTCTTAAGTAAGAATATTTTCGAACGTGTTCCGCAGTGGCATTTCAAATTCGGTCGTAGTGAATGGGCCGGGTTTGGGGTGTTACAAAATCATTCATTTTAGTCCAAACATTCATTTTTAGGGCATTTTACAAAATAGCCCCCTCATTTTCACATTTCGACACTTTAGTCCTTAATTCATAAAATCATCAAATTCACATAATTAGCTTGCACCCATGCCTAGCCGAATTCTCATTATAATCATAAAAGCCCACACATTTCATTTATTTCACATTTTAATCCTTCAAAATGCTATTTTCTCAATTTAGCCCTAATTAGCTAAATTCATCAAAAGTTCAAGAATAAAACATGTTCAATAAACACATATCTTTCATTTAACACCAACACACATCACAAAGCTTACCATTTCATCAATGGCACATTTTATAAAAATAATTAATTCACAAAATTTAAGCATGGGTTTTGTAGAGCACAAAGCAACGATTACAAAAACGTAGAAATTTTCAAAAACTGATCAAAAACACATACCCGATTGAGCTATGTTTGTGCCAAAATTGAAGAAGCTTCAAACCCTATTTTTCTTTCTCAATTTCGGTGGAAGATGAACATTATAGCCACCAATTTCATGTTTTGTTTAATTAATATTAACTTATTTGGCATTTTACTACTTTACCCTTAATGAAAAATAATAATAACACCTTATGCCATGCTATCATCTTCCACTAACTATAAAATAGGCTAATAACCTCATAAGGACTCTTCATTTATAAAGCCATACCAAATAGACATTTAAACAATCAAAGACACACAGCTTTTTACTTTTATGCAATTAAGTCCTTTCTCAAAATTTGACACACAGTCAATAAAATTATCACACAGAATTTTCACACAGGTTATAACACATTTAATCAACACCAAGAAAAATAATAAAATATTTTTCTGACATCGGATTTGTGGTCTCGAAACCACTATTCCGACTACGGTCAAATTCGGGCTGTTACAACTCTCCCCCCTTAGGGATTTTCGTCCCCGAAAATCTTACCAATGAATAAGTGTGGGTATTGCTCTTTCATAATGTTCTCAAGCTCCCACGTAGCCTCTTCAATTCCATGTTTGTGCCACAATACTTTCACTAAAGAGATTTTCTTATTTCTCAACTCTTTGGTCTCACGTGCCATAATTCGGATCGGTTCTTCACTATACGACAAGTCTGACTGAATCTCAACCTTAGTAGGAGCAATCACCTGAGACGGGTCTGATCTATACCGTCGAAGCATTGACACATGAAACACGTTATGAATCCTTTCTAACTCAGGTGGCAACATCAATCTGTAAGAAACTGGCCCAACTCGCTCAATGATCTCATAAGGTCCGATGAATCTCGGACTCAGCTTGCCTTTCCGGCCAAATCGAAGTATTTTCTTCCACGGAGATACTTTCAAAAACACTTTATCGCCGACTTCGAATTCAATATCTTTTCGTTTCAAATCTGCATAAGACTTTTGACGATCTAAAGCCGCTTTCAAACTGTCACGTATCACTTTCACTTTCTGCTCAGTCTCTTTTATAAGATCAACCCCGTGAATTTTATTCTCACTTAGCTCAGTTCAATACAATGGAGTTCGACATTTTAGACCGTAAAGAGCCTCATACGGTGCCATTTTAATGCTAGATTGAAAATTGTTGTTGTACGCAAATTCAATCAAAGATAAATGCTTTTCCCACGTACTTTCAAATTCAAGTATGCAACATCTCAGCATGTTTTCAAGAATCTGAATGATTCGTTCCGATTGACCATCTGTTTGCGGATGAAAAGCAGTACTAAAATGCAATTTTGTGCCTAAAGCATCTTGCAATTTCTTCCAAAATCGCGAGGTAAATCTCGGATCTCTGTCAGACACTATAGATAATGGTACTCCGTGCAATCTCACAATCTCATCGATATACAGTTCAGCTAACTTATCTAAAGAATAATCGGTTCTCACCGGAACGAAATGAGCTGATTTTGTCAATCTGTCCACTATCACCCATATTGCATCTTTCTTACTCGGAGATAAGGGCAAACCCGACACGAAGTCCATCGTGATTCTCTCCCATTTCCACTCAGGAATCATAATCGGTTGTAACAAACTAGACGGAACTTGATGTTCAGCTTTGACTTGCTGACAAATTAAACATTTCGACAAAAAGTCAGAGATGTCTCTTTTCATGCCATGCCACCAATAGAACTGGTTCAAATCATTATACATCTTTGTACTCACCGGATGCACAATTAAATAACTATTGTGAGCTTCATTCAAAATCATCGAAATCAACTTTGAATTTCTTGGAACACAAATCCGATCTCTAAATCTCAAACAATTATCACTACCTACTCGAAATTCTGATTTAGCATTTGATTCACACAGAATTCGTTTAGCCATTATTTCAGCATCCCTTTTCTGGGCATCACAAATCTGCTGTACGAACATCGGCTTAACTTTCAACTCAGCTATAACTACACTATCATCACACAGATCTATTTGAGTACTCATAGCTCGCAAAGCATATAACGATTTCTGACTCAAGGCATCAGCTACAACATTAGCTTTACCCGGGTGATAATCTATCACAAGTTCATAGTCTTTCAACAATTCTAACTATCTTTTCTGTCGCAAATTCAAATCTTTTTGAGTCATCAAATACTTTAAGCTCTTATGATCAGTATAGATGTGACATTTTTCCCCAAACAGATAGTGACGCCAAATCTTCAATGCGAACACGATTGCAGCCAATTCAAGGTCATGCGTTGGGTAGTTCTTTTCATGCGGCTTTAGCTGCCTCGAAGCATAAGCAATAACTTTACCTTCTTGCATCAGCACACAGCCCAAACCATTCAACGATGCATCACTGTAGACTATGAATTCTTTTCCCGATTCCGGTTGAACTAACACTGGTGCTTCCGTCAACAACACTTTCAACTGCTCAAAACTCTGATGACACTTTTCTGACCATTCAAATTTAACATCTTTTTGTAGCAACTTCGTCAACGGAGTCGCAATCATCGAGAAGCCTTTCACAAACCGTCTATAATATCCCGCTAGTCCTAGAAAACTACGGACTTCAGACACATTTCTCGGAGGCTTCCATTCTAATATAGCAGAGATTTTACTAGGATCAACTCGTATCCCGACAGCTGACACAATATGCCCCAGAAAACCAACTTCACGCAACCAAAATTCACATTTACTAAACTTAGCATACAACTGTTTCTCACGCAGAGTTTGTAGCACAGTTCTCAATTGTTCGGCATGCTGCGTCTCATCACACGAATAGATCAAAATATCATCAATGAACACCACTACAAAGCGATCCAAATACGGTTTGAATATCCGATTCATCAGATCCATAAACACTGTAGGAGCATTTGTTAGTCCGAAAGGCATCACTAAGAATTCGTAATGTCCGTACCTCGTTCAAAGCGATTTTAGACATCGATTCTTTAACTCTTAACTGATAGTAACCTAATCTCAAATCTATCTTTGAAAACACTGTAGCTCCTCTCAGCTGATCAAACAAATCATCAATACGAGGCAGCGAATATTTGTTCTTTATCGTTACTTTGTTCAACTGTTGATAATCAATACACATTCTCATAGTTCCATCTTTCTTTTTCACAAATAACACAGGAGCTCCCCAGGGTGAGAAACTCGGTCGTGCAAATCCTCTGTCAGTCAACTCCTGCAACTGAGACTTTAACTCTTTCAATTATGTTGGTGCCATTCTATACGGAGCTATAGAAATGGGAGTGGTCCCCGGCACTAACTCAATACCAAATTTGACTTCCCGAATTGGAGGTAATCCCGGTAACTCTTCAAGAAACACATCTGGAAACTCACATACCACAGGCATAGATTCAACTTTCTTTTCCGACACTTTTGTATCAATCACGTACGCCAAATAAGCTTCACAACCCTTTCTCACATAGTTCATAGCTTTCATCGCAGATACAACAGCTGGTAATCCTTTCATATCATTGGATTCTATTCGAACTAGCTCACCATTCTGACTTTTCAACTCAATACTCTTCCTTTTACAATTCACGATGGCATTATGCAGAGTAAGCCAATCCATACCCAGAATTATGTCAAACTCATCAAATGGTAGTAACATCAAATTAACCGGAAAACAAACATCCCGAAACATCAATGGACAATTCTTGCACACCTTATCCACCAAAACACACTTGCCTAAGGGATTTGACACTCTAATCACGAATTCAGTAGACTCAACAGGTAGAGTCTTACTTGATACTAGATTCACACACACATATGAATGAGTAGATCCTGGATCCATCAATGCAATGACATCAATATCAAATAAAGTGAAAGTATCGGTGATGACGTCTGGAGATGATGCTTCCTCTCGTGCATGTATAGCATAAGCTCGGGCAGGTGCTCTCGCTTCTGACCTCAAAGCTGTGTCAGTTGTTCCCCTCTGACTTTCACTCACATTTCTGATATTTCTGGGCGGTCTACCTCTAGCCGTCACATTACTCGGTCTTTCATTCTGAACATTTTCCTCTTCGACCATCTTTGGGCAATCTTGAATAAAATGATCTCGGGATCCACATTTATAACAAACTCTATTATTGTACTTGCTCCAGCACTCTCCCACATGTCGTCTTCCACACTGTCTGCACTCAGGTCTGTTACTCTTAACGCTACCAACACTTGATTCATTCGGAGCTTGAGTTCGTGGACCAGCACTCTGTCTCGAACGATCTCTACTTGGATGTCCAAACGAAGCATTTGAACGATTGCTTGCATCTCTATATCTCTTCGTTGAAGGTTGAGAGAACTTATTCATCGATCTCTTTCTTTCATCACGAGCCTCAGAATCGGCTTTCTTCTTTTCTTTACTGAGCTCATCAGCTTTGCATGCTCTTTCGACTAACACAATAAATTCATTTATATCAAGTATCCCAACTAAAAATTTAATGTCTTCATTCAATCCCTCTATGAAACGTTTGCACATAGTAGCTTCAGTCGAAACACATTCCCTCGCGTATTGACTCAGTCTTACGAATTCCCGTTCGTACTCAATAACAGATAAACGACCCTGTTTAAATTCTAAAAACTCTTTACGTTTCTGATCAATGAAGCGTTGACTGATATACTTCTTTCTGAACTCAACTTGAAAGAAGTCCCAAGTGATTCTCTCTCTCAGAACCACAGATATCAATGTTTTCCACCAGTTATAAGCCGTGTCTCTCAACAAGGAAACTGCACACTTAATGCACTCATCAGGGTTTAATGACATCTCGTCAAATACTCGGATTGTATTCTCAAGCCAAAACTCGGCTCGCTCAGCATCGTCATCAGATGTGGCCCTAAACTTCTCGGCCCCATATTTCTGAATCTTGTTTACAGGTGGTTTATTCAATCTGATCGGATCTACAACTTGTGGCACAACAGGTACTTGTGGGGGTGGAGGTTGTGGAGCAGCCGGATTCGTTCGAACGAACTTCGTAAACCACTCACTCATCATTCGAAAGATGGCTTGCTTAGCCTCTCCTCCCTCACCACTATCATTCGGCCTAGATGTGGCTGGCGCTGTCCCTTGAGCGGGAGCGGGCGCATTGCTTTCTACATCGTCAGCAACTACTCGATCGGGATCCATTACTATATGAAAACACATTTTCAGCTGTCAGAATTCATCACACTATCGCAATTTCATATATGGCATGTATAGCTAGACTCACACTCGCTACTTTAGTCCGAGAATCGACTAAACCGTAGCTCTAATACCAATAAAATGTAACACCCCTAACCCGAAACCGTCGCCGGAATAGGGTTAAGAGGCATTACCAGACAATAGAATCATTTCACAACCCATTTACGACACAAAGTCAATCATCATCATAATACATCAAACATAAACAATTAGTCCCTTTTTAAAGCGTATAAGACCTTAAACACATGCTAGGGAGGGGTCGGGACTAAACTGAAACACATACAGAAACTTTTCAAAATTTAAAAACTTTTCTAGGTTTCAGGGGATACACGCCCGTGTGGGCAAATCGTGTGCCTCCCACGGTAGCTGGACACCCCCGTGTGTCCTCCCCGTGGTCGAATCTGACCTTACATCCACGGCCACCAAGCATGCCCGTGTGCCTTGGCCGTGGTCGAATCTGACTTCCCATCCACAGCCACCAAGCACGCCCGTGTGCCTTGGCCGTGGTCAAATCTGACTTTACATCCACGGCCACCCAGTACCCCGTGTGCTAAGGCCGTGTACTCTTAGGCCATATTCTGACTTTCTCACACGGCGACTAGGCACGCCCGTGTCTTGGCCGTGTGCTATTAGGCTAGCTACTGACTTAGTCCCACGGTCACTAGGCACGCCCGTGTGCCACAACCGTATGGCTCAATTAGGCCATTTGTAAGGCCAAAATGCCACCCACATGGGTCAATTCTACAAGCACATTTGAGCATATTTATACACACAATTTGGCAACCAATTTCATGTCCAACAATCATCATAACATCACATAAAATCTCCTTTCTAAGCATGTCATTTTATAGAACCAATTTACATGTAAATATAGGTATAAATCATCCATAACCTCTCTAAATCATTAAGGCATTAATTCATCATTGAATTCACCATTCATATGCTAATTCATTACCATCATGCCATATCAAAATATGCACCAAATACCATATTCACTCATGCACATTACCAACACTTAGTTAGCCACATCACATGGCTATTTACACATCTCAAGTATGATTCAAAACAACTAGCCTATACATGCCATATTTTAACTATGTACATCTTTTCAAAAGTACCCAAAATAGATTGTCGATAGTGTGATTGAGATGCTGACGATCCCCAGATCCGAGCTAGCTTTACTGACACTGCAAGGCAGAGAAACAAATCACACAGTAAGCTTTCCAAAGCTTAGTAAGTTCGCAACATAACACATTTAAATCAAACAAACCACCACATAGATTATTTCACATATACATATATGTGTATATATATCATGCCATCCAAAACCAAAATGCTCATTTAACATTTCATAATCTTATTCATAGATTCATCAACCACATAGGTTCCGAGCATACCTGTAACACCCCAAACCCGGCCCAGAAGTTAGGCCCGAATCTGGCGTGTCACACAAAAAAAACTCGTTTGAAAATTTCAGCCTCTTTGTTAAAACCCAAAACACTTAAGCAATTTATTAACTACTTGAAAACGTAATTATCTTTAAAAACCTTTTTGGTGGCAAAAGCATATTTGAGATAAACAATTTACAAAAATGTGATGTTAGAAATAGAGTTGCGTATATTCAAATCGTTTAAACGTAGATAAAATACAAATATTTTTGAGAGATTGATTGATGAGTCAACAATCAAGGTAGTGAACTTAAACCGTGACTTTTGAAAATATTGTTTGATAGTTCGAGAAAATAACTTCCGTGTTAAAATATTTATAAAGTTTATTATGAAATACATTTGTTAATCGATTTTGAAAAACCTTTATTTAATTTTTAGAAAAATTCTCGTTTTAAACAATTTAAGCAAAATAATAAGTATATCAACCATAAAGCGATAATAAAATACTCCAGAGGCCTTATTACAACTTAAACAAAAATAGCAAAATAATAAAATAAACGGAAATAGAAATTTAAAATTCAATAACACCATTTCTGAAGTATGGCCTCCACCGAGTCATCCATGGGCCCAAGTCCTCAAATCGGGCATTACCTACAAGGGTTAAGAAAAAAGGGGGAGTTACAAGAACTCGGTGTGAAATCCCCTTACTGTCATCCACCGGTCCGAACCCATATAGCAATCATCTTGGGCCTAAGCCCTTTTGCATGACAATCTTAAAATGAAGCAAATGTATGAATGTATGCAACCCAACCCAACCTAGATATCCATCCGCTACACACTACCCGTACCATCCATCACACCTGTGGGGATCTTTTGTCAACCCACCCCACCAACACACCAATCATAGGCATTTAGCCATTTATATCAAATTCGAATTGTGGACAAGCCACCGAATAACAGAATATACATGGCTTAGCCACTGTAAAAATGTGACAGAGTCACTGATTATGTGGCGAGCCACCAAATTTCACTTCCCCGATCATCAATATCCCAATCCCATGCAACTTATGTAAATGCAACATACATAGTAAATCATGATATTTACAATATAACCATGATAATTACTAACTCAGAGATTTATTACAAACAATTTGGCCCATTAACACTTTGCAAAATCAGCCCATTATGGCATTATATCAAATCGGCCCATTAAGCCATATATCAGATCGGCCCATTTAGCAATATATCAAATCGGCCCATTAAGCAGTATATCAATTCGGCCTGTTAAGGCAATATATCAAACCGGCCCGTTAAGGCAATATAACAAATCAGCCCATTAAGGCAATATAACAAATCGGCCCGTTAAGGCAATATAACAAATCGGCCCGTTAAGGCAGTATAACAAATCGGTCTGTTAAGGCAGTATAACAAATCGGCCCGTTAAGGCAGTATAACAAATCGGCCTGTTAAGGCAGTATAACCAATCGGCCCGTTAGGGGCATTTTCGTAATTCGGCCCATAAGGGCATTTCGATAAATCGATCCATAAGGATATTTCGGTAATTCGGTAATCTTACCCACTAAGGGTAATTTGGTAATCTCGCAACCCAGGGATTTTTCGGTAATTTACCCTCTAAGGGTATTATGGTAATTCTGCAACCTAGACTTAACTACTAATGTGGGGCATAAAAATCGAAACTGTCCATCTGTGTCGTACTGACTAAATTGACTATAACTCGAGTTAGGAATCTAAAAATCTAAATCCGTAAATTTTACTTGAAACTAGACTCATATATCTTCTTACTACTATTTTTTCAAAATTTTTGGCTTAACCATTTAGTACATTTTATTTCTTAAAGTTTCCCTTGTTTCACTGTCCAACGATTCTGACCTCTCTTAACTTAATTTCAAATATCTTACTGTACGGTTTTCATATGCTGGTCCCACTTGTTTCTATTAAAAATAGGTTCAATAAGGAATCCATACATATTAATTATAACTCATAATTCCCTTTGTAAAATTTTAAAATATTTTTCCAAGACAGAACAGAGAACCGCGAAGTCGATCAGAACCAGTCTCACTAAAATTAACATATCACTGAATATAAAATTTTTCTTCCTACTCTGTTTCTTTCATATGAAAATAGACACAGTAAGATTTTATTCGATATCTTATTCACTTTTTAATTCCATTTCTCCTATTTTTCATGATTTTTCGAAATCACATCACTGTTGTTGACCAAAACTGTTTCATTGCAAAAATATGGTTACCACTATGAACCTACGCACGCCCGAGTGATCACGGAAGCCGGTTTCCAGTTTTCTTTGGTATTACGACCAAATCACAGAACATTTCATGCAAAAAATCAGAGAGATGTGAGAACACACACCATTTCAAACATGTATTCGGAAGGGTACGAGATTACACACCTTATTTTGATTTCCTAAAGAACCACTCTCCGTTGATCCTAGAACAATACCAACCAAAAGTTAGCCTCGGATTTCCAAAAGATTCATACTTAGCGCATTGCTTACACTTGAATCACTTACCACTATATCCGAAGAATTTGCAAATAGAATATATCGAGTGATTTCGTCCCTAAAACATAATCGATTAGTCGAAACTTCAATCCGATTTGCAACATAGCCAAATAGAGATATAACGAAAAATCCAAAAATGAACCCCTTACCTTAATGATGATAGATCCGACTTCAATCGTTTGACTCAAGACTAGAGAGGGATCAACAAGAATGTCCTTTACGACTACACACTAGAACACTACGAAAGGAAAGATGATCACGCTTAGAGAGAATAGAAGAAATGATGTTTTCGGTTAAGAAAACCATCCAAAGACAAGGGCACAAAATTCGGCATGGAGAAAAGAAAAATACAATGATAGAATAGAGTCTCTTACCGATCTGATTAAGAAGATTTTTTTCCCACACGATGGTGAACGAAATGATGAAGGAATAGGATGATAATGGGTTCGGCTATCAAAGGGAAAAGAAGCAAAGATGCCTTGAGGGTTTCGGTCAAAACAAAAGAAAAAGATGCTCTATTTTTCGCTTTGGAGTTTCGGCAAAGAGGGAAAAATTGGAGAAAGCAAAAGACACCAAAATTCTGAGGAGAAAACAACCTCTTCAAGCACCAAAAAATTGCAAATTTCTATAGAAAATTCGGCTATCACAAACCCCCCTCCAAAACCATTATCATCTTTTCCAAAAGATGAACATTAACCAATTAAAATCTTTCCAAAACACCTTCCACACTATATGCCAACATGTTCCCTTATCCTTCCTTTTCTTTCATTTCTTTCCCCTCTTTTTCCCTTATCTTCCTCCTTACCATATTCCTTAGCCTCCCTTCCAAAATTAAAAAGTCTTCCATACCATATTAAAGCCTTGGTCGACACTTACCTTATTAGTACAAAAATTTAATCCAAAATATTTGCACTTGGTGGGATTTGAACCTCTTCCCTTAAAGTCCTTCATGTGGCATCATATCCTCTTTACCAATTGCTCATTTATGCAAGCAAATTACTCTCTTATTTCCATAAGCCTTGATGCCACTTACTATCTCTCCTTAAAGTGCTTAAACACAAAATTTTTCCTATAACTTAACTTGAACCCTAACTTCCTAGAAACCTCGTAACTCTCCAAAATCACCTTCCTAATAAGTCCAACTTGAAATAATGTCGTTCTCAAATTCCCATGAATTTTAAAACGCTTCTACGCTCAAGGTCCAATGGGCCCAATAGGTCCAATTCTACTAGGCCCAATTTTGGGATGTTACAATTCTACCCCCTTAAAGAAATTTCGTCCTCGAAATTTCCAACCAACTACTAAACGCATCGCTCAAATCACACCACTATGCTTTCGCTGTGCACTCTGATCTTAATAACACCAATGTACTTTTAACATAATCTTGAATCCTCTTTCACGCAACCAAACATCTAACCACAGAAGCAAACAGTTATCTACCACTTATACCTAAAATTTTCTACATTCAATCATCACGTCCAACCATAACATACCTGACTTGATGGTGATGAAACAATCCCGAGCCTTATGCTCCTTAGACGCCGCATCTCAAGCATGCTCCCGACCTCCTCCAAAGATTCTCCGGATGACGCCTTACGCAATAATCGCAAGCGGAAAGTTTGGACGTGTCTTAACACGCTTCACGTAACGAGACTGCGACCCTGAGAAGTATGATCTAATTTCTTCTTACCCACGTGCCCAACTCGAAGTGTTCGACCAATTTCTCTAACCTCCTCCACAAGCTCCCTAACTAGTTGAGTCACTCATCAATTCCACTTCGGTCATAAGACTCCGCCTCGCCATCGGCGATGCCAACGCCTCCCTTTAGGATACATGCCCCGATCTTTGAAAATCTAGCCCTAGCACTCGGCCTCTACCACGTCCACATCTACCGCGCGCCCACGCCCTCTAGCACTCATGTTCACTAATGTCGATTTAATCTTATTAAAAGTCTTATGAATCAGTCTATAGTTCTTAAAATTAAGAGAGATCTTAGAATTTGGGAGATGAGAAAATCACAAGAGTTAGGTTTAATTAGAGAGAAAATAAGTGGATTTGAGGTTTAAGGGAAAAAAAATTGAATGACAGCAAAGGGGAGGGGAAGACGTGAATGGTTGAAATTTTCAAAGCCAAATTACAAAAATTGGGCTTTTTGCGCTTTTGGTCCCTCCTAACTTTTCTCTTTTCTAAATAGGTCCTAAATCAATTAAAACTCATTTTCTTCAAACAAGACCTCAAAATTGAATTTTGTTTTGAGCTAAACAGTAAAATAAAAATTTGATTATGACACTCACATACTTAAATTACTCATTTACGACCCTATTTTTCGATATTTGACTCAACCTCCGATTAAAGAAAAATGCGATTCTACTAACCGAAAACTACTAGGTCGGGTTTTGGGATGTGATAGTGAATGAAAAAAATAGCGTCTCGTGAATTTTATTTCATATTATTGGTTTAATCGATGGCAAAATTTAGAATCCTATTATTTAGTTTATTGATCATAAATGTTTATCTTATCGGTCATGTTATGAGTTCGACTCGTGATGTGTTAATAATAATAAATTACTTCTACGATGAGTGTTTGAGCTTTAAAAAAAATCAAAGTGAAAGCTAAAAGATAATTTTAGGAGAACTAAAATTGAACTATACATTTTTAAGGGTTAAAACTGAAATTTCATTATTATAAAACTTATACTTTTATATTTTTTTAAAAATTTTAAATGAATTAATGTTTACCCTTTGATTTGCCCACGAGTCTGATCTGATTCACTTTATATTAAGGGCATGTTCTTCTGTGCTTAAAAAAAGCACTTCTGGCTCCAAAAGCACTTTTGGAAGAAAAGCTGTGCAGAACAAGCTGCTTTTGGCTGGAATTTTTGACTTTTCAGAAGTGCTTTTAAAAAGTACTTCTGAACTAAAATTTTTAGCTTTTCTTCTCCAAAAAGTATTTTTAGTGCTTAATTACTTTTTCACCCCTCCAATAAATAGTACTCTCTTTTTTTTTCTTAGTGCTTAATTACAAATGTGTTAAAATCATTAATTAAAAATAAAAAAATTTAAAATACTAATTACAAATATTTAATGGTTATATTTAAATATTTAAAATGTAGTTTATATATTCTAATTAAATTTTATAAGTAATTAGTATTTATTATAAAAATATTTAAAATTTATATTTCATATATTAAAATATTAATAAGTTATAGTAATTTTTTTTATATTCTTACTAAAACATAATAATATTAACTAATTTAAATTTTATTTAAATGCATATTTGTTACTTGATAATAACATGTCTAAAATGGACATTTTATTTCTCAAAAGTACTTTTTGACAGCAATGCTAAACACTCAAATTTTAAACCAAACTTTTCAAAAGCACTTTTCCACAACACTTTTCAAAAGCACTTTTCAAAAGCATTGCCAAACTAGCCCTAAATTTATAATTATTGAAAATTTTTATTTATGTCAGGTTTTTCTATCTAATTGACCAAAATAATTAATTGTTTACGAAAATGACTTAAGTTAAAACTTATATAAGTAAATGACTCATTTTTTACTATGATTGTTGGTGCCACCTGACACATCGACAGCACCGCCCTCTCATAATTAGCCAATCATCGACTTTTTAAAAAAAAAATTCGATGCCACCACTATGTCAGGCGGCACCAGTATATATTTTTCAAAATACCCATTAAAAATACGAATATTCAGGGAGGAAAAAAATTAAAAAAAAAAATTTAATGGGTGTCGCCGATCTGTCAGGCGGCACCCGTTAAATTTTTTAAAAAATATATATATTTAGGTGTCCTCGTCATGTTAGGCGACACCAGTGATATTTAAAAAAAAAAACTATTGTAGAAAAAGTAGTTCGAAGCTTTGGTCATTGTTTTAGAATATTTGGAATCGGCTTCTGGGAGATCTGAACCATAAAAGTCAATGAGAAGTAG
The DNA here is from genome assembly GCA_025698515.1 of Gossypium sturtianum. Taxonomy (NCBI): domain Eukaryota; kingdom Viridiplantae; phylum Streptophyta; class Magnoliopsida; order Malvales; family Malvaceae; genus Gossypium; species Gossypium sturtianum. The sequence goes on along the minus strand of CM046948.1, from coordinate 101,676,948 downwards.
AAAATCTCTTCTTTGGTGTCGAAATCGGTATAAAATGCCACTATAAACGACAGCATCGATGGCTATTGAGTATGGCGACTAGGGTTTTCAATTGAGAAAAAGAAGAGAAATTTAAATGGGAAAAGAAAAGAGAATAACAAATATTGAAAATAGAGAATCAAATATGGGAAAGGAAATAGAATAGCATATATGGAAAATAGATATATGAAAGCGAATTTAATATTTTATGGAAAATACATATTTCCATATCTGTTATTCTTTTTTTTTTCCATATTTGATTCTCTATTTTTCATATATGTTATTCTCTTTCCTTTCCTATATTTGATTCTCTATTTTCCATAAAATATTCAATTCCCTTTCATATTTATATTTTACATGTTTGTTATTCTCTTTCCTTTCCCATATTTGATTTTCCCTCTCTCATCCATCTTTCATACATTGAATGATTGACACATGCCATTTTTTTTTTTGTTGATTTTTTACTACAGTTTATGGACCTCCTTATAATTAGCCCAAAACCTTTTCTCCTTAAACTTTATAGAAAAGTTCCTAAACCTTAATTAAAAGTCAAACAAAAAATGCCACATGTCAGTCACTCAATAGACTATTATGTCACGTCAGTAATTCGTTAAAAGAAAATGAAAATTTTAACAGCGGTGACTAGTTCGCACAATTATCTTATTTAGAGTGACTATTAAAAAAAAATTAAAAGTAATCAAAATAGGACAAACTCTATTTTAAAGTGACCATGAGTTTAGGTTACCATTAATAATATAATCTACTTAATATGTATATATTTAACAAAAGAGACACAAAAGCAAATATGAATATAAAAGTATTTATAATATATACACATGTATGATGTATCTATACTATCACTTAAATTTAAATTTAAAACTTTAATTGAGTTGTTAGGATAAATCAACAACTCAGCTTAAAAGTTATTAAAATTTTTAAAATATATTAAAAAATTATATAAATAATATAATTTATTTAAAAAATAAAATGAATTTAAGTGCACAATCGAAATTTAATTAACACAATTATTTAAATTTTTATTAATATTATTACTTACTAGTATTTTAGAATTTAGATACACTTGAGGAGAATTAAAAAGAAAAAAAAAAAGAAAATAAATATCCTGTTAAATAGGGAATGGGTTTGCTAATTTTGGTTTAGGGGTTTCGAGAGAAATAGAGTAATTAAAATTTTCGAGAAGGCTGTGTAGAAGCATGTCGGCGGAATAACGTTGGATCTGAATTTGTTCCTGCAATTCATTTTCACGCTCTTCATTTTCGCATTTGTGGCTCTTCGCTTGCTGAAGAACACGGCGTCGAAATACTTCGAGGTCGACGCCAATTTCGATCGGGACCAACCAATGCCTTCCATCCCCATGGACGTCGATCACTTCCCTTGCGCTGTATGCTCTAATCCCGCCTCCAATAAGTGCTCTCGTTGCAAATCCGTTCGTTATTAGTACGTACGCTTTTTTTTTCTCCAGAAGAATTCTTTGTCTTTGTATGATCGTACTCCTTGATTGCTTCTTTTTTTTTTGGCTGTTAATTACTGTTGTTAATATTGTTTGAGCTGTTTCTTTAACGTTTCGGGATTATCGAAAAGTAAAAAAAAAAAGAAAGATAAAAAAGGTTATTTATTTATTTTTCTATGTTTTTAATACTCGTAAGCATCTTAGTGATTAACTGCTTTTTGAAGTTTCTCTAACTGTTATTTACTGGTGGCGTTTCTCGATTCTGCATTGACAGTGGTTTAAGTGCTTATTGTTGACATTCGTGGGTTTTCTTTATCTATTTTAGTTTTCTTAATTTACTTTGTTTTTTATTAGTTTGGCATGTTGTTAATTATGGGTTAGAAAGAAGTGTTTTTGTTGTCGATGTTAGAACGTTTTCCAGGAATTTTGCTTCTTCTTCTTTTAATAAAGCATTTGGCTTGAATATTTTTCTTTACAAACGTACTGTTGTGCTTAACCTAGGTTGAGCCCGCACTTATTGACACTGATTATGTCAATAAACTGAATGTCCAGCTAGTTCAGTGTTGAAATTTTGATCAATCTATCAGTCAATTATATAAAAAGATGCCTTGATTGTAGTTATATTTGCATAAGTTAACAAAAAGCCCCTTTCTCGCAGTACTGCCTTGACTTTAAAAGTTCTGCATTTGCTTTCTGGTATTAGAAATTGAGACGTGTCAGTTTACAGGCTAGTGGACTATGATTTGCGAACCTATAAGTTCGTCAACTTCGGGTTACATAAATTCTTCGATCAAGTGGATGGTTTAATCTTTATGTTTGCTTCATTTTTCAGCTCCTCAGCCTGCCAAATTGTGGACTGGAGGGATGGGCATAAGACAAAGTGCAAAGAAATTTCTAACACAAACTACAACCACCAAACCGTTTTCAGTAGTTGCTTCGGTTCCTGTCAATGGAACCTCTAAGATTATCAAGAAATCGAGAAAGGTTAAACTTTTAATCCTTTGTAAAACCAATATAAGTAAATATGAAACTTATATTCAAAATTTTTAGGTTCTTTTCCCATACGATGAGTTTGTAAAGATAATAATATTTATGGACTCGATAATTGGAGAACGGAATTTTAAAACCACAGTTTTCGACACTACTGGAGATCAGGTCATTACATAAATGGAATTAGAATTGGGTTCGGGTTGTATTGAATTATAAAGTGTTAGGTTAAAAGGTCAAGAAGTATTTGTAATTGGACCTAATATGAGAAAGGCCCAAAAGCCTCTCATGTTTAAGAAGGGGACGACAAACCCTAGTTTGTTTAATCAGGGTTGTCACCCAACTTACTCCTAAAAGTACGTTTTTCTATTGAAATAATCTTCTACAATTCAATAAGGGTTTTACCTATTCTTTTTATAAATAAATGGTATTGGTAGGGCTAAATATATAACTTGAAGATATTATTACTTTGGTCGAAAATAGTGTGAGTTTATTCTCTAAGTATTAAATATATTTTCTGGAATAAAAATTCTATCGATTTTTATTGAGAAGAGATTTTGCTTTCACATTGAAGTAAATAAAATTATTTTTAGTTCTGTATTTGATTCGAATCGTTCAAGCCCACACTTGAAGCAGTTCATGGTATGAGAATTGATAGGTGGGTAAGTTTAAAGAATCGATTTTTTATTAAAACCCTTGTTTGACTAAAGATTTTTTTTTTTTTTTTGGTGTAGAGCAAAAACTTATGGTTCTTTCTGTCTAACTTGGTTGGATGTAATAGATGCTGGCTGTAAGCTCAAAAACTCATGGTGGGTTGAGGGTTGTTCATTGTTCTTGTGGAATAAGAGCACCGATTTGTACTTCAAATACCCCTTGGAGCAAAGGGAAGAAATTCTATGGTTGTTCAAAGTATAAAGAGGTATTTTAATTTGTTTTGTTTTTTGTTTTTGCTTCACACCATATTTGGCATAAATAAATGTTGGGTAATTGTATAGATCTATGATTTTTTATGTTGAAGACTTAATTTGACAGAAATTTAGTTTTGTTCTGAATTTGAGATGTATTAAAAATTTACTAAGGAATGTTTACTGTTAATATTATAGGGTTGATATTTTAAATGATTTTTGTTTGAAATGAAGTTTAGTTCGATGATTTTATTTAGTTAAAATGAGAGATTTCATTTTTGAATTAAATTGATTTGTATATTCGAATGGTGTAGGGTGGCTGTGATTTCTTTGAATGGGTTGAAAAGCAAGATGGCAATGGAAATCTTAATGAATTGAAAGGGCATATTCAAATGCTATTGATTGAGAATAGAGAAATTAGGATTGAGAACACCGAATTCAAGAAAATGGTGAAGGTGGATGAAATAGAGAAGTTAGTGAGGAAGGTTGCAAAGCAAAAGGAGAAATTAAGAGGGTATAAATTGTTGGTGACAAAGACTGAGAATGACGTGTACTTCTATAAGGTTGCTTTCATTACATCATGGATAGTTTTTGTTGTTCTTAAATTTGTGGTCTAGAGAGTAGAATAATTATTTGTAATACTTTTGCATGGTTTATTAACTTTGGAATGGAAGTTATTGGACTTATAAAATGTAATGAGATGATTTAGCTTTTGAAAATATGTTTATGAAGTATGTTTTTGAGTAGAATTATGTCGAATTACATAAATTTGGCATCCTTTTTTACTAGAAAACAACACAAACAAGACTTTAGAACTGCACTTACAATTATTAACAATTGATGTAAAACATCTTTGAAAGACACAAGTTTCTTGCAGATTTCGGATTACATGCAAGTAATGATCAAGTATGGTTGATGTAATTGCCAAAATACTTAGCAGTAGCCCTCTTGCAGATGTGATGACAAGAAACAACCAAAATCCCACAAGAAATGAGAAGCAGGTTCAACATATTGCCCTGATAAAGGCATAGACTTCCAACTACGTATGTAATTATTTTACAAACAGAAACATACCCCATAAAAAAGCACCATATTAAAAAATATAACAATTGATTAATAAATTTTAATGTTTTGTCCAACGTATACAAAAAAAAAATATATATATAAGACAATGGACCAAAGCATAAAGTTCAATCCCTGCTACAAGTTCCCAATGTCTCTCATTGAAAGTTCAACAGTCCATCTTTTTTATTTAAAATTTTTTATAATAAAATAAAATTAAGTATAATAGTAAAAAAAGAATTATATACTACTTTCTATTAGCACAAATACCCCAAGAAGTAATTAGCTAGAAGATGGATTATAATAAAATAAAATCATGGCAACAGAAGCATTAGAATCTATAAATAACATTACATACAAAGAGAATATAATACTAAAATCTCAACATTTGACATGTTGACATTGATGTTTTCCAATAATACAAAAAGAACATAACACCAAAAATCTCAAATTTTGAGCAATTCACAACTACAATCTTGATGAGGCTAATGGCTTGATGAGGATGGTTGTGCAAATCTTGATGAGGCTACAAGTTGAGATGGTTCAGGTATTAAAGAAGTAGCAGAGGATGTAGGTGTTGAGGAGGCAACAAATTGGAGGGACGCTAGAGCGATTGATGAGGTGACTGCAGGCCTAGATTGAGGCTTTTTTATCATCATTTGACCTCGTCTCCCAGGCTGCCAAAAATGGATTATTTTTTTTCTAAGAAACATTTATAAATCAAACAAACCAATATCAAAGTGGTAACAGTTAAGTTTTGAGGGTTTAAGGATTACATTAAGAATTGCATTACTGTTGTAGTGTTGGTGTAGATGTCTATGCCTTGCATTCTTGTTTTCCCTCTTGCACCAAAGGATTTACTCTTCGTTCATTTAGTTTCAAGATGTGAGTGAGAAGTAGTTGACGTATTCATCCTTACGGCACGAACTTTCTTTCTACTTGTTCATTGAGGTACCTATGCAAACAAATCAGCAAAAGAGTTGAATAAAAGTGAAATTTTAACAATTGCGGAGTTTATATCATTCAGTACCATTTCATCTATCGATGACTGTGTTGGGGGATACTGTTGTGAGTTAGTTCCTTCATTTTGGCCCATTTGCTACAAAAAAAGTAAAAGTGATTGAAGTCATTTCTAACAAGATTAGAGAACCACGTGTATAAAGGAAAATAAGAAGTCTGAAAAAGGCTTACTGATGTATTTTGAGCTGGACAGGTTCTAGAGTTATTGCCAACCATCCCGCATCTTTGATAGTCATTTTGATTCCTCTTTTGGATAGCTTTCTTCTATTTGATATCTCACCCTCTTCTCTTCTCCTTTTCTGTTTGGGTATTCTATGAAGCTTACTTTTTCAAAGAAGGATCGATCAGCCCCATTCTAGTGTCTTTCTAGAAATTCTCACTTGGGATAGTGTAAAGTGTACAATTGTACAACATTTTGTACGTATCCCTTTCGTAATAATCACTTACATATTCTTCAACTATTTGTTCTCAAAACAAAATTTTAGATACAACCCCTAACATCTACATGCCTGTTAGATCCCAAGATCTACATGTACATTTCCAACCCCTAACATCTACAACATAAGTATCCCTATTATAGTCAACCTCATAACCATCTTGCCCATTCCAACACACATGACAGTAAAAACTTAAATCTTTATGTTCTTCAAGTTTTTTACTTATTTTTTAGAGTAAATCAGTGGACCAATCTTCACACTTTTTCTTATTTTGCATTACCCTATTCATGACGTAGTGTCTAATATCCTCAAGCAAAGAAATGATAGATTTAAACCTAGTTGTCACAAGTGCGGAGTTGAAGGCCTCACAGAAGTTGTTATTAATTGCATCACACTTTGAATGAGTGTTGAAAAAAGCTTTTGACCAATTTTTTGGTTCCTTCCTCATCAAACTTTCCAAAGCAACTTTCTTTAACTGACCAATTCTTGCAGTATATTTTTGAAAGAGACCCTCAGTTGTTGACTTACAGCAAGCCCAAAACAGTTTCTATAAATCTCCACCCACTGTGCTCTTTCCTCCATTTTGCATACATGTGTCTTGCATAGAATCTATGCTCAACATGTGGTAATATCAAGAGCATTTCTTCTACCAAACCCTTCAAAAGAAGTAAAATTAATTATTATTATAATATTATTACAAATATAACAGTAGTCAAATAAAGAAAAAAATATATAGAAATTTCTAACCTTTTGCATATCACTTATTACAATGAAGCCTTTCCATCTCCCATCTCTAAGTTTGATTGAAGATGTTTCAAGAATCAAGCCTAGGATTCCCTGTTCTCCACCTCTACAATTGCCCAAGCTGTAAGGAAATTTTGGTTGTTACCATCCCTACCCACAGTAGCTAAGAGTTCTCCCTTAAATGACCATTTAAGGTAGCAACCATCTAAAGATAAAACTGGTCTACAAAAGTTTTTAAATCCACCCTTTAAAGCACTAAAACAAATATATAACCTCCTAAACTTAGGTTCTCAGTAGGAATTGGTCTCACAACTAATAAGTCAAAGTTACCATTTGGATCTACACTTCTCAAAGCAAAAACATTATGAAATAAGTGGTTAACCTCATTCTCTAAGCTACCCCTTATATGTTATATAGCCCAAGACCTAGCTTTTGACAGACATTCTTGTTTAGTTCTACTTTCAACTCTTCCTTAGCTAGTCTTTGCATCTCAAATAGCTTTAACCTAGGGATAATCTTGACCTTGCTAAGAAAGTGTTTCCCTATGAACTTATAATTTGCTCTTCTGTTCTTGAAGATTATGGAACAAGTATGTCCACTATCAAATGTCTTGAACTTAAAGCATTGAGCTTTGCACTTAGCTCTTGCCCTAAATTTTTCATTTCTAGCTAACTTAAAATCAAATCTATTGTGGACAACATAAGCTGAAAGGGCTTCCTTAAATTAATTGGGGCTCTCAAAGATCATTCCTATCTCAAACCTAGGCTCAACACTACCCTCATTAAAGAAAATTTTCCTACAAAATAACTCACCATTAGAATCTATATCATAGCTACCACATCATCAGATCCTATAGAATCTGTCCCATCACCAATACCCTCACCATTAACCTCCTTTGTTCTATCCCTCTGAAGGCCACTTAGGTTAACAACAAGCTCCAAATCTTCAGCTCCCACTAACCTATTTTTCTTTTTCTCTATAAAACCCTATACTTATTTCTAATATTCTTTATCTCGTATCATCATCATTACTAACCCATCCTTCCGTACCTACCTCTTCTAGTTCACTGCTTTGAAAGTCACCACCATTATCATCATCCTCATTTGCATCTTCACTTATATCACTGCTTACCCTCTTAGTATTTACTCCTTCTACCCCACTAGCAACAATAGTTTCCTTATTTAATTCTATAGGAACACTAATCCTCTCTCCCTCTAACTCAGTTTCAAGTCTAACACCTTCACCATTTAACTCAAGTTCAATTGAACCTCTATCAACACTAACCCAAGACTTTTTCCCTATAGCTTGAGTCTAAAAAAATAAATTAAAAAACGTAAGATACCACTAATTTACCAACAGTCAACAAATATCTCAAACAGTCAACCTAAACTATACTAAATAAAATTAATTAGTAAAAAATATGAATTAGATTATACAACAAATATGGAACCTTTTTTGGCATTTTGTCTCTTAAAAGGCGTGTTCCACTTTCTTAGTATAAAATTTCAAGAACCCATTACCTACCAAAAAATTACATAAATTATATTATACAATAAACTAAACATGGGAGCTCATTGATATGTTACTTGTTTTGCATGTTTAGTGGCATCATATTGGGAGAATTGAGCAACCACTATTTGAAGAGATCCATTCCATTGTGGGACGAAATCAGAGTAGGTGAACTATTATTTACATTAATCAAATAATTTAAAGAAATAAACTCCATTGTTAAGTAATCTGGTATATATATTGGTTCAGTCAAGATGAGGAAAAATGATAATAACAAAAATAGATTAATGGTTTAACAATAAATAATTAAAATGAATGAATTTTCTTTTTTGCACCCAAAACAACTTTTTAATTGAAAATTTCAAGAACTCACTATCTGCCAAAAAATTACAAAAATTAGATTATACAAATTAACTATAAAAACACTTAACAAATAACTTAGCTTAAGACTAAACCATACATTTCTACAACTCATTCAGTTTGCCCAAATCAGTTAGGATTTTATGGTTTGCCTAAAATAAAAATCAAATAATTATGAAATTAGAAAGGTTTCAACAATAAAAATGGAAAACAAGGGTTCCAAGAAGAAAAAAGTTCTTCAGTCAAACAAGGTTTCAGTAAAAAAAAAAATTGGTTCTTCAAACTTACCTCCTATCAATTCTACAAAGGGATTGTAGGTTCTCAGAAGATGATTGAAAGGGTTGGTGAATTTTTTGAAGCAAAGAGAGTTGCTGAAATTTTTTTGATTGAAAGAGAGTTGCTGAAATTTTTTTTGAATGAAATAGGGTTCGTCAAATTTTTTGAACGAAATAGAGTTAATGAAAATTTTAAAGGATATTTTGAAGGAGTAAAATTTTACTTACCATTTAAATTTAAGTTAATATGTTTTAATTTTTTTTTTAACTATTTTTAAATGCATTTATGAATTTTACTAATATTTTGAAGAAGAAAAAATAGGCGTCTACGTGGCAAGTTGTGATTGGCTAAAATATTTTTTCTAACAAGACTAGCAACTAGGGTAAAATTGGTAATGATTTAATAGTTTAGGTACTAGTTTTGGCAAAAAAAAAGTTTAGGTACCAATGTGGGAAAACTAGTACTATTTTGTTGTTTAAGTCTTAATTCTTAAACATAAAAGGCACTTAAAAAGGTTTTCCAAGCAAATTAATTAGGTTTATGTGTTTGCAATTATTAAACACACAGTTATAACTTAGAAGGCATGTAGCAGCCTAATTTTCAGTGGTATCATAAAAGACGGTTTTAAAATTCATTTTCGTAAATCGAGTTTGTAAATTCAAATATAAATATGTACAAATTTTTATAATAGAATATTAAAGTTTACTCCTTCAATTTTGTTTATTAATAGTTTAATTGAGGTACATGGACTAAATTGTAAAAGTCTTATCGCTATAGAGTTTTAATTGGCCAAAGACTTAGGGACTTAAATAGCAATTATTTAGAGGACTAAAGTGAAAAATAAACCATTATAAAACTTGTGCATAGTGGATGATGAGGTGGGTGTCATTATAATTAATTAATTAAAGATTAAGCTAATAAACTAATGTTTACTTAATCTAAACTAAGTTAATTGAATATTAATGTTAGTATATAAGTTAAGTTGGTGGGAAAAGATGAGACTTATCATCTTTTCCACCGTCCATTAAAGAGAAACATGAAGAAACTCTATGGTTGAGAGCTTGAATAATTCCACCATACTTTAGGTAAAGTAGTTAAAGTTTTTTTTTTCTTGTAATTTTTATGTTTTTAGGTCATGGGAGCTTAATTTAGCTAGCCCATGTACCAATTTGTAAAATTGTTAAAGTTTTTGAAAGTTTTCATTGATGATTTATTAAAGAATTTGGTGTTAATTTGATAGATTTTAAGCTTAGATGTGAAAAAAGACTAGATGGTAAAATTTAATTGTTAGTTGTGTACTTAAGGACTTAAGTGAATAAATTTAAAAATTGAGGTAAAATTTAAATAATAATAGATATTAAGGGGTATATAAGGTATGTAATTTAAATCGATTTTAAATCAAGGCTCAAAATTGAAATATATGGTTATTTCGGTTTCAGAGACTAAATTGAATAAAACGTAAAATTTTAGGGGTATCAAAAAATAAAATTTATAAGTTCATACATGTCAAGGTATAATGTATAAATGTTTAACATTGATGAAGTGAATGGAATAACTATATAGCTCGAGAATTGGATCAAACCGAAGATAATTAGGGAAAAGCAAAAATTGTAGATTAGTCTATGAAGTTTCAGGTTGTTTTTTATTTTTGCCAAGTAAGTTCATATGGAACTTACAATCTTATCTATGCTATGTTGAATTGTGTTTTATTTCATGAATGTGTTTAGTTTGAAGTAAATTTAGTGCATTTGGAACATTTAGCTAAACATGGATTGAATTGAAAATTATGAGATTATTGGCTATTACAAAAAGGTACGGAGTATCAATATAAATGTTGAATGTTTCCAGGACTTGGAATGAAATATGTAAATTGGTACAGGGTTTGTTAATGATATGTATCCAACAACGATGCCCGTGTGAACTTGGTAAAGGATTAGGATACATATGACATGTCATTAGAGTTATACATGTAATTAATCAAGGATTATATGATGTTATGAGATCTAGCATTTTTTGTAGATTCTCAGGTTATACGTACTGTTGGTGTAGCCTAAACTAGTAACCTTGATATAATGTGAACTTCTGTGCGTAATTCCATTAAAATGTCAGCTTGTGTGAGCAACCCTGATCTATGTCAGCTTGTGTGAGCAAAACTGTAATGATCCGATAGTCACGGGTGTCGGAAAGTGCATTTTTGATACTCTGTTTTTGTAAATTAGACTCGTAAATATTTATTAGAAATATTTACGAAGTTAATTGTGTGGTTAATTAGGTTTTGGTTAGGTGAATTTGCATGAATTAAGAGTAATTAGGTAAAAGGACTAAATTGTATAAAGGGTAAAAGTTGACTTATAGATTAAAGAAAAACTAAAAGGACTAAAGAAGTAATTATGCCATTTCTCATAAATGAGGCGGCATAAGTGTATATTATTATAAAACTTTTAAGTTAAAAAATATATATATTATAATATTTACTTAAGTATTAAGTATATATATATATTATATTATATTATAATAAAAAAATAAAGAAAGAAAGAAATAGAAATAGAAAGAACAAACGAAAAAGAAAGAAACAGAAAAGAAAGAAAAGAAAAAGGGAAGTAGAGAAAGAAAGAGACAAAGGCCTTACGGGTTTCAATTGTTCAAAGTTTAATTGGTTAGTCAATTTAATCCTTTTTTCTTGTAATTTTTATGTTTTTGGAATCCTGGTATTAAATATTACCCGACCCATGTCAAAGTTTTAGAAATTAATTGAGTTTTTAGATGTTGTTAATGTTGAATAATTTTAGTATTAGGGACTAAATTGATAGATTTTTAAGTTAAAAATGAAAAACGATTAAATTGTAGAACAAATAGTAAATTTTGTAATAGGGACTAAATTGTGAAAAATTTTAAATTTAAGAATTTATGTGAAAATAGGGAGTTGAATTTAGTCTAAAGTGGAATTTTCATGAAAATAAAGAATTAAATGTGAAGAATAAAAGTTAATCTCGGTTTAGGGACTAAATTGGAAATTAGGCAATATTTGAGTAAAAATTGAAATATTCAATATGAAATTGAATTGTGTTGCATTGATGATTTTTAATTGTTTTAATTTCGTAGCTAACGTTGTACCGGAACCCTCGACTAAAAAGGGAAAAGATAAAGTTGACGAGGAATAGCTCGGAATTTCTGGTTTGTATTTCTAGAATCCGAATTTTGTTATAATTCAAATTAATGTATATGGTAAGTGTTGAGGTGAGAATTATTGTGTTTTGCAATGGAATTGAATTGATTTAGCATGTGATGAATTTATTGAATTTATATTGATTAAATTGATATATATATATTGATTATTTGAATTGAATTGAATATTGGTTGTATTTGAAAAGTGAATTGAAACCCTATTAACTGTATCGGGCTGAGTTGGATATAGATGGCATCCCATAGGATTGGAAGAGTTCAAGGATTTCTTCGACTTCGAGTCGATGAGACACTGGGTGTCAATTTACTACTTCGGATTAATTCGATGAGGCACTGGGTGCCAATTTACTTCGGTTTAGTCGATGAGACACTAGGTGTCAAATTATTACTTCGAATTATCCGATGAGGCACTAGGTGCCAAACTGGTGTGTTTGGTTGGATCCGTGTATCCGTCCGAGTTCGAGTCGTGTTAATAGGGGTAATTAATTGAAATTGCATTATGATCGATGTTAGATGATATTTATGTGAAATGAAAATGGGATAGTGAATTGAAATATGGATTGAGACACATGAATTGTGTATTCATGAATTGGATATGGAATGAACAAAATTATTGTTTAAATGATATGTGTATTATATTGTGAAAAGCTATTTATTTAGAAAATATGATAATTGGTGTATTGTGAAAAAAATGACATGTGATATGGTTGTTGTAATATTTAGATTGTATATTTGTGATTTCATATCTTTTGATATTCGGATTATAGAAATACTATTGAGTTTTACTCAGCGTACGGTTTTGTTTTTCGTGCGCAGGTTAGGTACTTAATTTTGATCGCTGATTCGGCATCCAACAACGATCCCGATCTCAAACGTGGTGATGTTTATCCTTTTGTGTTGGCATGTACCTAGGGTGTCTAACTATTAATCATTTTGTGGATTGATTGTGAATAAGATTATAAGTTAATTTTGATTGGTTATATACATATAAATATGTATTTATGTTTGAGGTTATATTATGACATGTTTAAGTTAATGTTTAAATGAACATGAAATAGGCAAAATAGATTGAATTTGGCATGTTTACAAATTAAACTTGAATGATACTTTGATGATATGATTTGATGATATAATTGTGGTACCAATGAGGGTACATTGGTTAGACACCTAGGATGTATGTTTTGATATGAAATGTTTTGAAATTATGTCTGTTTGATCGGTAATGCTCTGAAACCTTATTCTGGCGACGGATGTGGGTTAGGGATGTTACATTTAGTGGTATCAGAGCTTTGTAAGTTTAGCCGATTCTCGGACTAAATCGAGTTCAAAATTGAGTCTAGAGGTACATGCCATAATTAAGTCAAATTGAGTCGGGATTTGGATGCTGATATATATTTGTTTTTTTTTTATAGTTGAAAATGTCGGATGATTATAATGATGATGTTGATCAAGAGATGTATATCAGAGATGATGTCTCCAATGAGTTAGATGAAACCGAATCGGCAACACCGAGTGTTAATCCAGTTAGTACTCAACAACCTAATGTTGAACGAGGTAATATTGGGGAAAGAGATGATTCACAGTTATTTAGAGCTATTGATGATGCTCTTCAGCGAGTGGCGGGAACTACATCCACTACGACATCTACCCCTACTGTTCGTCGAGCACAGATAAAAGAATTACGTAAATATGGTGCAACAGAATTTTTGGGTTGAAAGGAGTTGATCCTTCTGCAGCTGAAATTTGGATTGAATCTACTAAACGTATATTGCAACAACTTGAATGCAACCCACGTGAAAGTTTAATATGTGTTGTTTCTCTACTGCAAGGAGAAGCATATACCTGGTGACAGTCAGTGACGCGTCATGTACCCGCAGATCAGGTAAATTGGGAATTTTTCCAAAAGGAATTTCAAAAGAGATATGTGGGTGAATTGTATATTGAAGACAGAAAACAAGAGTTCTTGTAACACCCTTAACCCAAATCCGTCGCCGGAATAGGGTTAAGAGGCATTATCGGACAATAGAATCACTTCACAACAAATATATGACACAAAGTCAACCATCATCATAATACATCAAACATAAACAATTAGTCTCTTTTTAAGGCGTATAAGACCTTAAACACATGCTAGGGAGGGGTCGGGACTAAACCGAAACACATACAGAAACTTCTTTAAATTTAAAACTTCTCTAGGTTTCAGGGGATACACGCCCGTGGGGATAGGCCGTGTGCCTCCCACGGCTGCTAGACACACCCGTGTGTCCTCCCGTGGTCGAAATCGACTTCACATCCACGGCCACCAAGCACGCCTGCAGTGCCTTGGCGTGGTGGTCAATCGACTTATTCTCCACGACCATCACACGCCCGTGCATCCTGGCTGTGGTCGATTCTGCCAAATACCACACGGCTACCAGGCACGTCCGTGTGCCATGGCCGTGTGCTCTTAGGCTATATACTGACTTCTTTACCACGGCCACCAAGCACGCCCGTGTCGAGGCCGTGTGTTACAAGATTGGATCCTGTTAATCACCCACGGTCACAAGGCACGCCAGTGTGCCTGGCCGTGTGACATTATAGGCCATTTACAAGGCCAAAATGCCAACCACATAGTTCAATCACTACAAGCACACTTAAACATGTTTATACACACAATTTTGGCAACCATTTCCTATCATATAATCCATCTATTAACTCATACTATCTCCATTTCAAACATATCAACTTATAAGCTAACAAATACAACATTGAACACATTCAAACTAAACATCATTCTTTCCCAATATCACTAATTCATACTAGCATTTTACCAACACAAAGTTACCATTCATAAGTCAATTTCTCAATTCACAATCCATACCAAAAGATGCATCATATATACCAAAGTCATTCATGCTAAAACTAGCACATATCTAGCCACATCTCATGGCTACTACAAATCTCAAACATGATTCAAATGACCAGCCTATACATGCCATATTTTAACTATGTACATTTTTTTCCAAAATACCCCAAAATAGATTGCCGATAGTGTGACTGAGATGCTGACGATTCCCAGATCTGAGCTAGCTTTACTGACATTGCAAAGCAGAGAAACAAATCACACAGTAAGCTTACTAAAGCTTAGTAAGTTCGTATCATAAAACATTATACTAAATCAACAATCACATAGATTATTTCATGAACATATATATATATACACCATACCATACAAGCTAATATGTTCAAATTACATTCCATGATCTCAACCATAATTTCATCAACCACATAGGTTCCGAACGTACCTTAGCCAACACTTAGTTATTAAACTTCCAAGCTTTTCAATGCTCGATATTACATGTCGATCATCCTTTGATATTTGTTCAACTTAATCGCACACTCAGTGCTATTTACATGCCAAAAGCATACTCTTTATCGCACACTTAGTGCCAAATCTTTCAACTGACTTATCTCGGTATCGCACACACAGTGCCAAATCAAACAAATGAAAGCTTTCACAATATCGCATACATAGTGCTATTCATTTCTATTTCAATTTCAATTTCAATTTCGCACACTTAGTGCCATTAACTAAATCTTGCACATAGCATC
Source organism: Gossypium sturtianum (assembly GCA_025698515.1). Classification (NCBI taxonomy): domain Eukaryota; kingdom Viridiplantae; phylum Streptophyta; class Magnoliopsida; order Malvales; family Malvaceae; genus Gossypium; species Gossypium sturtianum. The sequence goes on along the minus strand of CM046948.1, from coordinate 101,661,385 downwards.
TCAATTTCATATACATATACATATTCATTTCAAAACGCTAAAACATATCTTAATAACATGTATTATATCCGAACTTACCTCGGACGTCGAACTATCGAAAAGGTCGATTAATCGAGCACTTTATCTTTGCCTCGATCTCGATCCGGACCTCTCCTTTCTTGGTCTATACACATTCAAATTCAATCCATTCAATCACCAAATCATTCATTTTAGTCCAACCACACATAATTTGGGCATTTCACAAAATAGCCCTCACATTTTCACATTTCGACACTTTAGTCCTTAATTCATAAAATCATCAAATACACATAATTAGCTTGCACCCATGCTTAGTCGAATACTCACTATACTCGTACAAGCTCATACATTTCATTTGTTTCACATTTTAATCCTCCAATTTCTTATTTTCTCAATTAAGCCCAAAATACTCAATTTCACTAAAAATCCCAATACAAACTATTTTAATCCAACACCAAGTTTCCATATTTCACTATCAACTAACACATAGCTCAAATGTTCATCATTGACTCATCACAAAAACATCATCAATTCACAAAATTACAACATGGGTTAGCTAGAGCACGAAGCAATGATTACAAAAACATAGAAATTATCAAAAACCGAGCTAAAACCACATACCAATTCATGCCTAAACTTGCCAAAACCTCAAAGCTTCCTAGCCCTTCTTTCTTTTCTATTTTCGGTGAGTAAAAAGATGAATACTCATCTCATTTCATGCTTTTGTTTTTATTATTCTAATATTATTAATTCAATTACAAAAATGACCTTTCATGAAACATATAAGACAAAAATATAATAAGGCTAATATGTCATTTGATTTGCCACTAACTTATAAATGGTTTATTAACCACAATAGACCTTCACCTTAAAAAGCCATCAACATTTAAGTACTCACAAATCAGCACACAGCATTTTACACTCTATGCAATTAAGTCCTTTATCTTAATTCGACACACAAACAATCAAATTATCACACAAAATTTTCACACAGGCTAAGTCACATAATATTCACACAGAAAATATCATTAAAATATTTTTACGATGTCAGATTTGTGGTCTCGAACCACTGTCCCGACTAGGGTCTAAACCGAGATGTTACAACTCTCCCCCCTTAGGGATTTTCGTCCCCGAAAATCTTACCAGTGAATAGTTGTGGATGTTGCTCTCTCATAACGTTCTCAAGCTCCCACGTAGCCTCTTCAATTCCGTGTTTGTGCCATAATACTTTCACTAAAGAAATTTTCTTATTTCTCAACTCTTTAGTCTCTCGTGCAAAAATTCGGATCGGTTCTTCACTATACGACAAGTCTGACTGAATCTCAACTTCAGTAGGAGCAATCACATGAGACGGATCTGATCTGTACCGTCGAAGCATTGACACATGAAACATGTTATGAATCTTTTCTAACTCAGATGGCAATTTCAATCTATAAGCAATCGGCCTAACTCGATCAATAATCTCGTACGGTCCGATGAACCTCAGACTCAGCTTGCCCTTTCGGCCAAATCGGAGTATTTTCTTCCACGGAGACACTTTCAAAAACACTTTATTACCGACCTCAAATTCGATATCTTTTCGTTTCAGATCTGCATAAGACTTCTGACGATCTGAGGCTGCTTTCAAACTATCACGAATTACTTTCACTTTTTGCTCAGTCTCTTTTATCAGATCAACCCCGTGAATCTTATTCTCACTCAGCTCGGTCCAATATAATGGAGTTCGACACTTCCGACCATAAAGAGCCTCATATGGTGCCATTTTAATGCTAGATTGAAAACTGTTGTTATACGCAAACTCAATCAATGATAAATGTTTTTCCCACGTACTTTCAAATTCAAGTATGCAACATCTCAGCATGTCTTCGAGAATCCGAATGATTTGCTCAGATTGACCATCCGTTTGCGGATGAAAAGTAGTACTGAAATGTAATTTCGTGCCTAAAGCATCTTACAATTTCTTCCAAAATCGCGAGGTAAATCTCTGGATCTCTATCGCACACAATTGATAGCGGTACTCAGTGCAATCTCACAACCTCATCAATATACAATTCACTTAACTTTTCTAAAGAATAATCGCCTCTTACCGAATGAAATGAGTGATTTCGTCAATCATCCACTATTACCCGATTGCATCTTTCTTACTCGAAGATAAGGGCAAACCCGACACAAAGTCCATCGTAATTCTCTCTCATTTCCACTCAGGAATCATAATTGGTTGTAACAAACCAGATGGAACTTGATGTTCAGCTTTGACTTGCTAACAAACTAAACATTTTGACACAAAGTCGAAATGTCTCTTTTCAAGCCCATGCCACCAATAGAACTGTTTCAAATCATTATACATTTTAGTACCCTGGATGTACAAATAAATGACTATTGTGAGCTTCATTCAAAATCGTTTGAATCAACTCTGAATTTCTTGGAACACAAATCCGATCTCTGAATCTCAAATAATCATCACTATCAACTCGAAATTCCGATACAGCATTCGAATCACACTGAACTCTTTTTGCTATCAACTCATTATCAATCTTCTGAGCATCACATATTTGTTGTAAAAAAACTGATTTTACTTTCAATTCAGCTACAACCGCATCATCATCACACAGATCTATCTGATTACTCATAGCTCTCAAAGCGTATAACAATTTACGACTCAAAGCATCAGCTACAACGTTAGCTTTACCCGGGTGGTAATCTATCGCAAATTCGTAGTCTTTCAACAATTCTAACCATATTCTCTGTCGCAAGTTCAAATCTTTCTGAGTCATCAAATACTTTAAACTCTTATGATCAGTATAAATATGACATTTCTCACCGAATAAGTAATGACGCCAAATCTTCAATGCGAACACAATCGCAGCCAATTCAAGATCATGCGTTGGGTAATTCTTTTCATACGGTTTTAACTGTCTCGAAGCATAAGCAATGGCTTTCCCTTCTTGCATCAGTACACAGCCCAAACCATTTTGTAACACCCCAAACCCGGTCAAAACGTTACGACCGAATTTGGTATGCTACTGGGAAGATAATTTTGGAAAACTAACTAAAAACCACAAGTTGGAAAAACTTTGCGTATCGTTAATGTACCTTTAGGGAAAATTTAAAGGAGTTGTTTAATTTGGACTGAATTACGAAGTCGTTTTATTTGCTTAAAATCGAATTTAAGAACAATTTCAAGTAAATTTGTCAATTAAAAATGAGGTTGCAGATTTTAAGTGAAAACTCCGAATTAATTTTGCTACTCGTTATCCATCTTTCACTAGCTAATTGAAAATCAACTTTTATAGTTTATTAAGTATGCTAAATCAACTTTATAGAAAAACCCAAATTAAAGTTAAAGTGGCCTTATTACAATACCGAAAACCAACTTAATAGGGAAGTTTAAAATATAGTATCGAAATTACTAAAAACACTGCAGGGCCACCTCGAGTCTGCCTCGGCTTCAAATCCGCAATCTAAGGATTACCTGCAAAATTAAGCAGAGGGGTGAGTCACCGACACTCAGTGTGTAATCCCCAATAATGGTATTTGGGCTCTGAGCCCACAGATGCCAGTTGGGCCTTAGCCCGCACAATCCAACACATCAAGCATGTATGCAATGCAGCCCAGCCCCACCTATTTTTCCAACCTCTATATCACCGAATCAGCCAAACGCCCGTGGCACCAAGCCACTATGGTTCTAGACCATCGTGATACTAGATCACTGTGACAAAGTCACTAATAATATGTGTGGGGCCAACCCACCATGGTACCAAACCACTGTGACAATCCCGAATATATATATGTGGGGCCAACCCACTGTGGTACCAAACCACTGGGACGAGTCACTGAATCATATATGTACGTGGTGTTAAACCACCGTGGCACCAAGCCACTGAGACATAGTCACTGAATCATATATGTAGGGCCAACCCACTGTGGTACCAAACCACTGTGACAGTCCCTAAATAGCACTTCCCCTTTCGCATCATATCCCAAGTCCATGCACATGTTAACATACTGAGATGAATGATCATGCTTCGAATGCACACAATCAAGTAAATCATACATACACATATTTCGAACATAAAATTGTAGTGGAACTTACCCGGTGTTTCCAACATTACCCCAAGGTTATCTCGACTGTCAATTCAGTCGTTTCGGCTTTCAGCCAACACAGTTAATAACATAATTTAATATGCAGAGTGTGTGTGAGAATTACACACCTGATAACGCGTAAGACTATACTCTCTAAGTCGACGCTTTCACTAGTCGGAACGACAGCATTTGCCTATCCCAGGCAGTCGTCGGCTCTCTACCACAGCCCGGCAGAAAGTCCCGAACCGCCGACACAGCACGCCTCTTGAACTTAGAAGCGGAGACTAAGGGTCCACTCCCTTCCTTAGATTGGCTAGCACTCGCATCCATGGTGAATCTTTGATCAGTACAATACTATAATGGAAACAATGGTTATCTAACAATGTTATCAAACTAAAGCGGCGAATAAACGATGAATGACCAAACGAATAGAATCAGAGGGTAACTCCCTACCTTTGTTACTAACGCGAATAAGCAAGATTTCCTGGCAAAGAACTTTCGACCACTTAAGAAGTCTTAGCACTTCTCTTCCTGATATTCGGCTACTAACCATGAGATATGAGAGAACACGTCACGGAAGAATGGGTAGTCGGTTTGTTAAATAATAAATAAATGAGATGAAGAGAACCAAAGAGAATACTTTACCTTAATCAACGGAAACCGAACTCTTAGAAGGTTGGCTTGTGAAACCAAATGAGTCCCAATAACCTTCCAAGCGCTGGCTAGATGAAGAAAAGAATACGAGAATGAGCCTCCCTACAATCGGCCAATGCCCCAAGGAATCGAGTCAGCACCTTCGATTTAACAACCAACAAGTAAAAAGAACGAACAGAAAAAGAAGAAGAAGAAGAATCTCTTACCAAAATAACAAGGAAATACCGATTGAGAAGGCTTGAAGGATAAGTGACGGCTATCTAGCAGAGAAAAGAGAAGAGTTAGGGAGTAGGAGAGAAATCGGTTTGCAAAAAGAAAGTGATTAGAGAAGAGAAAAGAAGAAGTCAGAATGGAAACAAGGTTCAGCTATTACCCAAAGAAATAAGAAGGAGAAAAGAGAAGCAAAGGGTGCTACGGTTTTGGTAAAGAAGAAATGTGTCAAGGTTACTAAAATGCAAAAGAAAGGGAGAATGATTTCGGCTTTGGAGAAAAGTGGAAAACCAATGAAAAGAAGAAAGAAAAAGATTAAAAGAGAGCTCAAGAAGACTTGCCAAAAGTCGGCACTCAACACCCCCTCTTAATGACCGAATATGCTCCAAAAAAAAAGAGAAAAGCCTAAGACCCAAAGAATTTTCGGCACACTCACCTCTCCTAGCACCAAAACCGAATTCTCCCCCACATCAAGCTCCCCACAATCGGCCACCACTCCACCAACATCCAAATCCCATACTTTTCTCCTACTTTCACTCCCCTCCAACAATTTGAATTGGTTTGACCCATTCAAACCCCACTATCACCTCATGGCCACTCATTCAAAATCTTTGACTCATTCTACCAACAACCTTGAGAGCCCCTGCCGAATCCACTACCTTAGCTCCCTAGGCGCAAAAATAAAGCTTCCGAATGTTGTCGACGCGACTCGAACCCCTTCCTCCTGCTACTCTCTTGTGACGCCACTTCCCTGCAACTTAAGTGGCTTCTCCTTGCCATCTTACCACACCTTTTCTTGTGTCAACAAACACAAGTAATTACCCTTAAGGCCTGCCTCAGCTAGCTCTCCCCTGAAGTGCCCAAAAACAAAATTTTCACTAAAGCTCAAGCTTAACCTCGAGCCTCCCCGGAACCCCCAAACACACCAAATTAACAGACAAATCATGCCAAACACACAAAACACATAAAATGCAGAACCCTTAATTCCAGGATGTTACAGTTCTACCCCTTTAAAGAAATTTCGGCCTCGAAATTTACCTGATCAAAAGAGATGAGGGTATTGCTGTCGTATCACATCCTCTGGCTCCCACGTGGCCTCCTCTGAACCGTGGTTCTTCCACAACACTTTAACCAACGGAACCGTTTTTCTCCGCAATACTTTAACATCTCGATCTAGGATCTGAACTGGTTCTTCTTCGAAAGATAAATTAGGTCTCACTTCGATTTCTTCCACTAGAACTACGTGAGATGGATCCGATCGGTAGCGCCTCAACATCGAGACATGGAATACATCATGTATCTGCCTCAATTCCGGAGGTAACTCGAGCTGATACGCCATTGGTCCCACACGTTTCAACACTCGATAAGGCCCGATGAACCTGGGGCTCAACTTGCCCTTCCATCCAAACCTCACAACTTTCTTCCAAGGCGAAACTTTCAGAAAAACCTGATCACCCACTGCAAATTCTACATCCTTACGCTTCAGATCAGCATAAGATTTCTGCCTGTCGAAAGCTTCCTTCAACCGAGTTCGAATCAACTTAACTTTTTCCCACGTCTCCGAAACCAAATCCGGACCCAATATCTGACGCTCACCCAACTCTGTCCAGCAAGTAAGAGTACGACATTTCTGACCATACAATGCTTCGTAGGGCGCCATCTGAATACTAGATTGGTAGCTATTATTGTATGCAAATTCTGCCAACGGTAGAAAATCCTCCCAACTACCCCCGAAATCGATAACACAGCCTCTCAACATGTCTTCCAAGATCTAAATTACTCTCTCGCATCGACCATCGACTGCAGGGATGAAACGTTTGGCTTGAAGTCTAGTCTTGTCCCCAACGCTTGATGCAACGCTTTCCAAAACCGTGATGTAAACCTTGGGTCTCTGTCTGATATAATTGACACTGGTACCCCATGCAACCTTACAATCTCCGCCACATACAGCTTGGCTAACTTCTGTAGTGAATAATCAACCCGAACCGGTATGAAGTGCGCGGACTTCGTCAACCGATCTACAATTACCCACACTGAATCTTTCTTCGTAGGCGTAAGGGGCAGCCTACTCACAAAGTCCATCGTTATTCTCTCCCACTTCCAGAGTGGAATTTTTACCGGATGCAACAACCCTGAAGGTAACTGATGTTCCGCCTTCACCTGCTGACACGTCAAACACTTACCCACAAATTTGGTAACCTCTTACTTCAGACCCGGCCACCAAAACTGTTCACACAGATTCCGATACATCTTATTTTCGCCAGGATGCATAGCATATGGGCTACTATGCACTTCCTGAAGAATCTTCTGCCTCAACTCTAATCCCTCGGCATACGTGCCTTTCCCGAAAGCACAAAACCCCATCATTGCTTCATACTAAAATCTGTTATCTCACCACCTGCCACTAGCTGAAACTTAGCACTTAGCGATTCATCAGACAACTGCTTCTCTTTTATCTGACTGACCCAAGAAGGCTTCACTTGAAGTTCAGCTAACAACCTTCCATCATCATACAAGCTGAGATGAGCAAACATTGCTATCAAGTCCGATATTACCTTACGGCTCAACGCGTCTGCCACTACGTTAGCCTTACCCGGATGGTACTCGATCGAACAATCGTAGTCCTTTAACAACTCGATCCACCTCCGCTGCCTTAAATTTAACTCCTTCTGGGTAAGGAGGTACTTCAGGCTCTTGTGGTCTGTGTAGATAATGGACTTCTCCCCATACAGATAGTGTCTCTAAATCTTCAGAGCAAACACTACCGCAGCTAACTCCAGATCATGCGTGGGATAAGTCACTTCATGCAGTCTCAACTGCCGAGATGCATATGCTACCACCTTCCCCTCTTACATCAACACACATCCTAACCCCGTGTGCGATGCATCACAGTAGACGACAAACTCTTTCCCTGCCTCAGGCTGAATTAACACTGGTGCCTCTGTCAAAACCCTCTTCAACTTCTCAAAACTTCCCTACTGCTTATCTGTCCAGACAAAAGGTACTCATTTCCGTAATAACTTGGTTAACGGTGCAGCTAATAACGAGAACCCCTCAACAAACCTTCTATAATATCCAGCCAAACCAAGAAAACTCCTAATTTTCGCTACAGACTTAGGCGGTTTCCAGTCCAACACGGCTTCAATTTTCCAAGGACCAACCCTAATCCCTTCCGCAGACACAACATGTCCCAAAAAGGTAACTTCCTTCAACCAAAATTCACACTTACTGAATTTGGCATACAGCTGCTTCTCCCTCAAAATCTGCAGAACCACCCGAAGATGGGAATCGTGCTCCTCTTCCTTCTTGGAATACACCAAGATATCGTCTATGAACACTACGACAAACTGGTCTATGTAGGGTTGGAATACCCGATTCATCATGTTCATAAACGCCGCTGGTGCATTCGTCAACCCGAACAGCATTACTAAGAACTTGTAGTGACCATAACGAGTTCGAAAAGCTGTCTTATGAATATCCGCCTCCTTGACCTTAAGCTGATGATACCCTGACCTTAAGTCTATCTTTGAAAAGACCGAAGTGCCTCGCAACTGATCGAACAGATTATCTATCCTAGGCAACGATTACTTATTCTTAATCGTCAACTTGTTCAATTGCTTGTAGTCAATGCACATCCGCATCGATCCATCCTTCTTCTTTACGAATAACACCGGCGCTCCCATGGTGACACACTGGGTCGGATAAAACCCTAGTCCAACAATTCCTAAATTTGGGCTTTCAGTTCTACCAACTCCTTCGGCGCCATTCTATATGGGGCAATAGACACTGGCGCTGTTCCTAGGAGGAGATCAATACCGAATTCCACCTCGTGATCCGGAGGTAACTCTGGAAGCTCTTCTGGAAAAACATCTGAGAATTCCTTCACTGTTCTGACATCCTTTACAGTCAATTCCTTAGCCTCTAGAGCACTGACAAAAATTAAGAAAGCCTCGCATCCATTTCTCACCATTCTTTCAGCCTTTAAAGTAGACACTACATTGGACAAATAGTTCTTTCTTTCGCCTATCACTGGACCACATTATCCTCGGAGGTCTTCAACACCATGCGCTTAGCAACACAATCTAGATTCGCTCGATACTCACTAACCAATCCATGCCTAAGATCAAATCGAACTCACTGAACGGTAGTTCCATCAAATCAGCCAAAAAAACTACCCCTTGAACTTTTAAAGGCACATTCCTAAAGAGTTTATTCACCACTACAGATTGTCCTAGAGGGCTAATCACAGTCATCTCCTAGAAGCAATCTCGATTCTATGTTCAAAGTTCCAGAGAGCGATTACTAGCAACATAAGAATGTGTTGACCCAATATCAATCAGTGCAGTAAAGGGTAAACCAAAAATAAGGAACGTACCGGTTATGACGTCTGGTGCATCGCCCTCCTCTCGGCGTCTAGCTGCATAAACCAACTCAGGCTGTCTCGCATCTGTATTCCCAGCACCTCTGCTCGATGCTCCACGCCCCCGATTAAAACCATTTCCTCCTCTGCCGGGACCACGGCCTCTCGTGAATTCTTGCCCCACCTCTACCAGTGAACATAACTCGACCCTCCATCGTCCCGCTCTATTGGGCTCTTGCGGCGATCCCTTTACCCGATGATCCATAGATCCACATCTGAAACATCCTCTACCACCCAACCAACACTCTCCTGAATGAAATTTCTGACATAGAGTACACAGTTGGGATCGACCAACAGCAGCAGACCTCGCAGCTCGTCCCGGTCCATCTAACCTAGGCCTCTTCTGAAAATTTCTTGTAGATCCTGACGACCCAAAATTCCTCTTATTCCTTCCCTTGTCCCTATCTTGATTTTGCCTCTCTAACCTCTTTACCTCTTCGGCTATCTTAGCCTTCTCAACCAGAACGGCAAACTCCCTTTCTCGTTACGGAGCTATCAGTACTCGCAACTCGTCCCTCAGGCCATCTTCAAATCGGACACAACGCTCATGATCTGTTGCAACAATACCCCGGGCATAACGACTCAGACGTAAAAATTCCACTTCATACTCGGCCACTGACTTACTTCTCTGAACCAAATTAAGGAATGCCTTTCGCTGAGCGTCCACATAGCTCGACCCAATATATTTCCCTTGGAACGCAGACTTAAAGAAGTCCCAGGTAATGCGGTCCGCTGCTGTACCATCTCTAACCATGAGCCACCACTGGTAAGCCTCATCTCGGAGAAGAGACACAACTCCTTTCAGTTTCTCTTCCTCAGTGCAGTCAAGATCATCCATGATGCACTCAACCGCTTCCAACCAATACTCAGCTATGTTAGGAGCCACACCAGAAACGCCCCTAAACATTTCAGCCCCATTAGCTCGAAGTCACTCCGACCGCAGTTTTCGAGCTCATCGATCCGTGCTCGCTCCAAAGAACTCTCTAAAACACGTAATATCGCTCGAGACACGATTGTCTCCACCAGTTTGATCTCAAAATTCCGCTCATGAATCGGCGGTCTTTGGCACTTCACCTTCCGGCCCATGTCCTAATTCCGAAGGTTCAGACCCAACACCCCGGCCTCTACCACGGCCTCGCATGCCACGACCACGTCCTCTAGCACTCATGACTACTGACGTGACTTAGTCTGATTAAAAGTTTTATGAATTAGTATTTCCTTCCACTATTTATTACCAAGAAGTCTTATGAAAATAGCATTTATGAGTAATTTTCGCCAATTCATATAACCCTAAAGTTTCAGTCTCTAAAGTTGAGTTTCTAGCATTCATAACACAATGCAATTACTTCACGTAAAACAACCAAAGGTCAGAAGACTTACCGTGCGGATTTGATGCCGGAGACTCGGGTGCCATGCTTCTAGAAAACATGTACTTTATCTAAACCATTTTCTAAGCCATCTTTTAAAACATTTTTGAACCTCATACCCACATCCGAGCTTTTGAACCAGGCTCTGATACCACAATTGTAACACCCCAAACCCGGTCAAAACGCTACGACTAAATTTGGTATGCTACAGGGAAGATAATTTTGGAAAACTAACTAAAAACCACAAGTTGGAAAAACTTTGCGTATCGTTAATGTACCTTTAGGGAAAATTTAAAGGAGTTGTTTAATTTGGACTAAATTACGAAGTCAGGTTTATTTGCCGAAAATCAAATTTAAGAAAAATTTCGTTAAATTAGTCAATTAAAAATGAGGTTGCAGATTTTAAGTGAAAACTCCGAATTAATTTTGTTACTCGTTATCCATCTTTCACTAGCTAATTGAAAATCAACTTTTATAGTTTATTAAGCATGCTAAATCAACTTTATAGAAAAACCCAAATTAAAGTTAAAGTGGCCTTATTACAATACCGAAAACCAACTTAATAGGGAAGTTTAAAATATAGTATCGAAATTACTAAAAACACTGCAGGGCCACCTCGAGTCCGCCTCGGCTTCAAATTTGCGATCTAAGGATTACCTGCAAAATTAAGCAGAGGGGTGAGTCACCGAGACTCAGTGTGTAATCCCCAATAACGATATTTGGGCTCTGAGCCCACAGATGCCAGTTGGGCCTTAGCCCGCACAATCCAACACATTAAGCATGTATGCAATACAGCCCAGCCCCACCTACTTTTCCAACCTCTATATCACCGAATCAGCCAAACGCCCGTGGCACCAAGCCACTGTGGTTCTGACCACCGTGATACGGATCAACGTGACAAAGTCACTAATAATATGTGTGGGGCCAACCCACCGTGGTACCAAACCACCGTGACAATCCGAAATATATATATGTGGGCCAACCCATCGTGTGGTACCAAACCAACGGGACGAGTCATCGAATCATATATGTGCGTGGTGTTAAACCACCGTGGCACCAAGCCACCGAGACATAGTCACTGAATCATATATGTGGGGCCAACCCATTGTGGTACCAAACCACCGTGATGTGATCCTAAATAGTACTTCCTTTTTACGCATCATATCCCAAGTCCATGCACATGTTAACATACCGAGATGAATGATCATGCTTGAATGCACACATCAAGTAAATCATACATACACATATTTCGAACATAAAATCGTAGTGGAACTTACAGGTGTTTCCAACATTACCCCAAGGGTATCTCGATTTATCAATTCGATCGTTTGCTTCGACCAACACGATTAATAACATAATTTAATATGCGATGTGTGTGTGAGAATTACACACACGATAACGCGTAAGACTATACTCTCTACGTCGACGCTTTCACTAGCCGGAACGACAACTATTTGCCTATCCTAGGCGATCGTCGACTCTACTACCAACCCGTGAGAAGTCCCGAACTGCCGACATAGCACGCCTCTTGAACTTAGGAGCGGAGAGTAAGGGTCCACTCCCTTCCTTAGATTGGCTAGCACTCGCATCCATGGAGAATCTTTGATCAGTACAATACTATAATGGAAACAATGGTTATCTAACAACGTTATCAAACTAAAGCGGCGAATAAATGATGAATGACCAAACGAATAGAATCAGAGGGTAACTCCCTACCTTTTTTACTAATGCGAATAGCAAGATTTCCTGGAAAAGAACTTTCGACCACTTAAGAAGTCTTAGCACTTCTCTTCCTGATATTCAGCTACTAACCATGAGATATGAGAGAACACGTCACGGAAGAATGGGTAGTTGGTTTGTTGAATAATAAATAAAGGAGATGAAGAGAACCAAAGAGAATACTTTACCTTAATCAACGGAAACCGAACTCTTAGAAGGTTGGCTTGTGAAACCGAATGAGTCCCAATGACCTTCCAAATGCTGGCTAGATGGCGAAAAGAATACAAGAATGAGCCCCCTACAATCGGCCAATGCCCCAAGGAATCGAGTCAGCACCTTCGATTTAACAACCAACAAGTGAAAAGAACGAACATAAAAAGAAGAATAAGAAGAATCTCTTACCAAAATAACAAGGAAATGCCGATTGAGAAGGCTTGAAGGATATGTGGCGGCTATCTAGCAGAGAAAAGAGAAGAGTTAGGGAGTAGAAGAGAAATCAGTTTGCAAAAAAAAGTGATTAGAGAAGAGAAAAGAAGAAGTCAGAATGGAAACAAGGTTCGGCTATTACCCAAAGAAACAAGAAGGAGAGAAGAGAAGCAAAGGGTGTTACGGTTTTGGTAAAGAAGAAATGTGTCAAGGTTACTAAAATGCAAAAGAAATGGAGAATGATTTCGGCTTTGGAGAAAAATGGAAAACCAATGAAAAGAAGAAAGAAAAAGATTAAAAGAGAGCTCAAGAAGACTTGCCAAAAGTCGGCACTCAACACCCCCCCTTAATGACCGAATATGCTCCAAAAAAAAAGAGAAAAGCCTAAGACCCAAAGAATTTTCGGCACACTCACCTCTCCTAGCACCAAAACCAAATTCTCCCCCCACATCAAGCTCCCCACAATCGGCCACCACTCTACCAACATCCAAATCCCATACTTTTCTCCTACTTTCACTCCCCTCCAACAATTTGAATTGGTTTGACCCATTCAAACCCCACTATCACCTCATGGCCACTCATTCAAAATCTTTGACTCATTCCACCAACAACCTTGGAGAGCCCATGCCGAATCCACCACCTTAGCTCCCTAGGCGCAAAAATAAAGCTTCTGAATGCTGTCGACGCGACTCGAACCCCTTCCTCCTGCTACTCTCTTGTTACGCCACTTCCCTGCAACTTAAGTGGCGTCTCTTTGCCATCTTACCACACCTTTTCTTGTGTCAACAAACACAAGTAATTACCCTTAAGGCCTGCCTCAGCTAGCTCTCCCCTGAAGTGCCCAAAAACAAAATTTTCACCAAAGCTCAACCTTAACCTCGAGCCTTTCCGGAACCCCCAAACACACCAAATTAACAGACAAATCATGCCAAACACACAAAACACATAAAATACAGAACCCCTAATTCCAGGATGTTACACATTCAATGATGCATCATTGTAAACTATAAACTCTTTGCCCGACTCGGGTTGAATCAAAACTGGTGTTTCCGTTAACAACACTTTCAACTGTTCAAAAATTTGCTGGCACTTTTCTGACCACTCAAATCTAACATCCTTCTGTAATAGCTTTGTTAACGGAGTCGCAATTGTCGAAAAGCCTTTCACAAACTGTCTATAATATCCTGCTAGTCCTAGAAAACTACGGACTTCAGACACATTTCTCGGAGGCTTCCATTCTAAAATAGCAGAGATTTTACTCGGGTCAACTCGTATCCCAGCAGTTGATACAATATGCCCCAGAAAACTGACCTCATGCAACCAAAATTCACATTTGCTAAACTTTGCATACAACTGTTTCTCACGCAGAGTTTGTAGTATGATTCTTAAATGCTCAGCATGATGCGTCTCATCACACGAATAGATCAAAATATCATTAATAAACACCACAACAACGCGATCCAAATACGGTCTGAATATCCGATTCATCAGATCCATAAACACTGCAGGACCATTGGTTAGTCCGAAAGGCATCATTAAGAATTCATAATGTCCATACCTCGTTTTGAAAGCAGTTTTCGACACATCAGATTCTTTAACTCTCAACTGATAATAACCAGATCTCAAGTCTATCTTTGAAAACACTGTAGCTCATTTCAACTGATCAAACAAATCGTCAATACGAGGCAACGGATATTTTTTCTTTATCGTCACTTTGTTCAACTGTCGATAATCAATGCACATTCTCATAGTTCCATCTTTCTTTTTTTACAAATAACACAGGAGCTCCCCAGGGTGAGAAACTTGGTCGTGTAAATCCTCTGTCAGTCAATTCTTGCAACTGAGATTTCAACTCTTTCAATTCGGTTAGGGCCATTCTATATGGAGCTATCGAAATAGGAGCAGTTCCCGGCACTAGCTCAATACCAAATTCCACTTCTTGAATTGGAGGTAATCCCAGTAACTCTTCAGGAAATACATCTGGAAACTCACAAACCATAGGCACAGACTCAACTTTCTTTTCCGACACCTTTGTATCAATCACGTACGCCAAATAAGCTTCACAACCTTTTCTCACATAGTTCATAGCTTTCATCGCAGATACAATAGCTGGTAATCCTTTCATATCACTGGACTCAATTCGAACTATCTCACCATTCTGACTCTTCAATTCAATACTCTTCCTCTTAAAGTTCACGATGGCATTATGCAAAGTAAGCCAATCCATACCCAAAGTTATGTCAAATTCATCAAATGGTAGCAACATCAAGTTGACCGGAAAACATAAATCACGAAACATCAATGGGCAATTCTTGCACACCTTATCCACCAAAACACGCTTGCCTAAGGGGTTCGACACTCTAATCATAAATTCAGTAGACTCAATAGGTAGAGTCTTATTCAATACTAAATTCATACATACATAGAAATGAGTTGATCCTGGATCTATCAATGCAATGACATCAGTATCAAATAAAGTGAAAGTACCGGTGATAACGTCTGGAGATGATGCTTCCTCTAGTGCACGTATAGCATAGGCTTGGGCAGGAGCTCTCGCCTCTGACCTCACAGCTGTATCAGTTGTCCCTCTCAGACTATCGCTCACATTTCTGGTGTTTCTAGGTGGTCTACCTTTAGCCGTCACATTACTCGGTCTTTCATTCTGAACATTTTCCTCTTCCACTATCTTCGGGCAATCTCGAATAAAATGGTTTCGGGATCTACATTTATAACAAACTCTATTGTTATACTTGCCCCAACACTCTCCCACATGTCGTCTCCCATATTGTCTACACTCGGGCTTATTACTCTTAACACTACCAACACTTGCTTCATTCGGAGCTTGAATTCGTAAACCAGTACTTTGTCTCGAACGATCTCTACTTGGATGTCCAAATGAAACATTTGAACGATTTCTTTTAGCTCTATATCTCTTTGCTGAAGGTTGAGAGAACTTACTCATCGATCTCTTTCTTTCATCACGAGCTTCTGAATCAGCTTTCTTCTTTTCTTTACTGAGTTCCTCGGCTTTGGATGCTATTTCAACTAGTACAACAAATTCGTTTATATCAAGTATTCCAACCAACAACTTAATGTCTTCATTCAATCCTTCTATGAAACGTTTGCATATAGTAGCTTCGGTCGAAACACATTCTCTCACGTATTGACTCAATCTTACGAATTCCCGCTCGTACTCAGTAACAGTCAAACGGCCCTGTTTCAATTCTAAAAACTCTTTACGTTTCTGATCAATGAAACGCTGACTGATATACTTCTTTCTGAACTCAACTTGAAAGAAGTCCCAGGTGATTCTCTCTCTCGGAACCACAGATATCAATGTTTTCCACCAGGTATAAGCCGTGTCTCTCAACAAGTAAACTGCACACTTAATGCACTCATCAGGATTCAACGACATCTCATTAAATACTCTATTGTATTCTCGAGCCAAAACTCGGCTCACTCAGCATCGTCATCAGATGTGGCCCTAAACTCTTCGGCCCCGTATTTTCGAATCTTATCTACAGGTGGTTTATTCAATCTGATCGGATCTACAACTTGTGGCACAATAGGTACTTGTGGGGGTGGAGGTTGTGGAGCAGTCGGATTTGTTCGAACGAACTCCGTAAACCATTCACTTATCATACAGAAGAAGGCTTCCTTAGCCTCTCCTCTCTCACTACTTTCATTCGGCCTAGATGTGGCCGGCGCTGTCCCTTGAGCGGAAGTAGGCGCATTACTCTCTACGTCGTCAGTAACTGCTCGATCGGGATCCATTACTATAAGAAAACACATTTTCAACTGTCAGCATTCATCAAACTATCACAATTTCATATATGGCATGTATAGCTAAACTCACACGCGCTACGTTAGTCCGAGAATCGACTAAACCGTAGCTCTGATACCAACCAAATGTAACACCCCTAACTCGAATTCGTCGCCGAAATAGGGTTAAGAGGCATTACCAGACAATAGAATCACTTCACAACAAATATACGACACAAAGTCAACCATCATCATAATACATCAAACATAAACAATTAGTCTCTTTTTAAGGCGTATAAGACCTTAAACACATGCTAGGGAGGGGACAGGACTAAACCGAAACACATACAGAACTTCTTGAAATTTAAAACTTTTCTAGGTTTCAGGGGATACACGCCCGTGAGGATAGGCCGTGTGCCTCCCACGGCTGCTAGACACACCCGTGTGTCCTCCCCGTGGTCGAAACTGACTTCACATCCACGGCCACCAAGCACGCCCGTGTGCCTTGGCCGTGGTCAAATCTGACTTATGCTCCATGACCATCACACGCCCGTACATCCTGGCTTTGGTCGATTCTGCCAAATACCACACGGCTACCAGGCACGTCCGTGTGCCATGGCCGTGTGCTTTTAGGCTATATACTGACTTTTTTACCACGGCCACCAAGCACGCCCGTGTCGAGGCCGTGTGTTACAAGATTGGATCCTCGTTAATCACCCACGGTCACAAGGCACGCCTGTGCCTGGCAACCGTGACATTATAGGCCATTTACAAGGCCAAAATGCCAACCACATAGTTCAATCACTACAAGCACACTTAAACATGTTTATACACACAATTTTGGCAACCATTTCCTATCATATAATCCATCTATTAACTCATACTATCTCCATTTCAAACATATCAACTTATAAGCTAACAAATACAACATTGAACACATTCATACTAAACATCATTCTTTCCCAATATCACTAATTCATACTAGCATTTTACCAACACAAAGTTACCATTCATAAGTCAATTTATCAATTCACAATCCATACCAAAAGATGCATCATATATACCAAAGTCATTCATGCTAAAACTAGCACATATCTAGCCACATCTCATGGCTACTACAAATCTCAAACATGATTCAAATGACCAGCCTATACATGCCATATTTTAACTATGTACATTTTTTTTCCAAAATACCCCAAAATAGATTGCCGAAAAGCAGTGTGGTGAGATCTTGACGATTCCCGGATCCGAGCTAGCTTTACGACACCTGCCATGCAGCGCAGAGAGAAACAAATCACACAGTAAGCTTACTAAAGCTTAGTATGTTCGTATCATAAAACATTATACTAAATCAACAATCACATAGATTATTTCATGAACATATATATATACCATACCATACAAGCTAATGTGTTCAAATTACATTCCATGATCTCAACCATAATTTCATCAACCACATAGGTTCCGAACGTACCTTATCCAACACTTAGTTATTAAACTTCCAAGCTTTTCAATGCTCGATATTACATGTCGATCATCCTTTGATATTTGTTCAACTTAATCGCACACTCAGTGCTATTTACATGCCAAAAGCATACTCTTTATCGCACACTTAGTGCCAAATCTTTCAACCGACTTATCTCGGTATCGCACACACAGTGCCAAATCAAACAACCGAAGCTTTCATAATATCGCACACATAGTGTTATTCATTTCTATTTCAATTTCAATTTCAATTTCGCACACTTAGTGCCATTAACTAAATCTTGCACATAGCATCTCAATTTCATATACATATACATATTCATTTCAAAACGCTAAAACATATCTTAATAACATGTATTATATCCGAACTTACCTCGGACGTCGAACTATCGAAACGGTCGATTAATCGAGCACTTTATCTTTGCCTCGATCTCGATCCGGACCTCTCCTTTCTTGGTCTATACACATTCAAATTCAATCCCAAATCATTCATTTTAGTCCAACCACACATATTTTGGGCATTTCACAAAATAGCCCTCACATTTTCACATTTCGACACTTTAGTCCTTAATTCATAAAATCATCAAATACACATAATTAGCTTGCACCCATGCTTAGCCGAATACTCGCTATACTCGTACAAGCCAATACATTTCATTTGTTTCACATTTTAATCCTCCAATTTCTTATTTTCTCAATTAAGCCCAAAATACTCAATTTTACTAAAAATCCCAATACAAACTATTTTAATCCAACACCAAGTTTCCATATTTCACTATCAACTAACACATAGCTCAAATGCTCATCATTGACTCATCACAAAAACATCATCAATTCACAAAATTACAACATGGGTTAGCTAGAGCACAAAGCAACGATTACAAAAACATAGAAATTATCAAAAAACCGACCTAAAACCACATACCAATTCATGCCTAAACTTGCCGAAACCTCAAAGCTTCTAGCCCTTCTTTCTTTTCTATTTTCGGTGAGTAAAAAGATGAATACTCATCTCATTTCATGCTTTTGTTTTTATTATTCTAATATTATTAATTCAATTACAAAAATGACCTTTTATGAAACATATAAGACAAAAATATAATAAGGCTAATATGTCATTTGATTTGCCACTAACTTATAAATGGTTTATTAACCATAATAGACCTTCACCTTAAAAAGCCATCAACATTTAAGTACTCACAAATCAGCACACAGCATTTTACACTCTATGCAATTAAGTCCTTTCTCTTAATTCGAGAAACAAACAATCAAATTATCACACAAAATTTTCACACAGGCTAAGTCACATAATATTCACACAGAAAATATCATTAAAATATTTTTACGATGTCGAATTTGTGGTCTCGAACCACTGTTCCGACTAGGGTCTAAACCGGGATGTTACAGTTTTTTATATTGAAACAAGGTGAAATGTCTGTGGTTGATTATGAACGAGAATTTTCGCGACTTAGTAGGTATGCTGTTGAATTTGTGCCAATTGAAATTGACAGTTGAAGCGATTTTTGCCTGGTCTACGCCATGAGTTGTGAGTACAGTTAGTATCCCACAAAATTACTGAGTTTGCAGATTTGGTGGAACGGGCAAGAATGGTGGAATAAGTTCTGGGTTTTGATAAAAAGACTGAGAATATTCTTACTATTGGAAAGCGCCCTGGAGCTGCTAGTTCAAACCCACCATCGAAGAGATCAAAAGAATTCTGTGGTAGCTGGAGATCAAATTTTAAATCATATAGAACTGATAGAAATCGTGATAGACAACCGACTGTGTCTATGTGTAGTGTGCGAGGTCCATCTCGGGATACTAAAATTCCGAATTATGAACATTGCGAGAAAAAGCACCATGGTAAATGTTCAAAATTAACTCGAAGTTGTTTTCTCTGTGGATCTACAGAATATTTTGTCAGAGATCTATGCCTGCTTCTAGAGGTCGCGGGTCGAGTCGAAGTGGTTCGTTTTTTAGAGGTGGTGCTAGAAAGGAAAATGATGTTGTTACTCAATAGTCGGAGGCCATAACACCAGCTCGAGCTTATGTTGTGCAGACTCGTGAAGATGGTGATGCTAATGATGTGGTGATAGGTATATTTTTATTACATTCAAAACTTGTTTATGCTTTGATAGATCCGGGATCTTCACATTCATATGTTAATACTAAAGTTTAAAATCTGAGATGTCTAGAGTATCAATAGTGGTGTCTAGCCCATTGGGACAATCTGTGCTAGTGAATCAGGTGTGTAGGAGATGTCCGTTAATGATACAGAATATAACTTTCCTTGTTGATTTGTTGATAATGTCGTTTGGTGATTTTGATATGATTTTTGGTATGGATTGGCTTACGAAGCATGGGGTGATTCTGGATTGCTGTAAAAAGAAATTTGTTGTTCAGAGTGAAAACAGTGATAAGATTGAGGTAAATGGTATTCGAACAAGTGGTTCAACTCATATCATTTCAGCAATTCGAGCTAATAAACTTCTTTAACAAGGTTGTGAAGCTTTTCTATCCTATGTTATAAATTCAAATTCTGTTGATAGTCAGTGCAATAAAACTCGAACTATTTGTGAATTTCTTGATGTGTTTCCTGAGGAATTACCGGGTGGAACGGTGAAAATGTGCAAGTGTACACAATCGCAACAAGTAATAAAGTGACAAGTAAATGTCGAGTTATCGTACCCACAGGATCGTGTAAAGACTTATTTATGAAAATGATTTTTTAAACACTTTGGTGAGGGAAAAATATTTGGTTTTGAGAAATGATTAAAAACTAGAAAACAAAGTAAAATAAAACAAAATAAAATAGAGTTCTAATGCACGATTTCAAAAGATGATTTTAATCAAGATGATATAATTGTGTTGGATTAATTACATTTCTTAACTTAGAATCATTAAATTCATGCTTATACTTGTTACGAATAAATCACGGCAACTCGGTAATTTGCTAACTTATAAACATATTTACAAATCAAAAATCCATTTATCTCTTGTACATATCCCTATGTCAATTCGACCGATTAAACAGATTTATAAAAGTAAACATGTTATTGCACATACATACTTATTAAATTAAACAATCTCTCGCATATTCCTATGTCGATTCAACCGATTAATTCAACCTAATAAGCATATAAAAGACTATGTGAGGTAACAAAGTATCCTTACCTTGAAACAGTTTAATCACAATAATCCTGGCAAGTTATGCAAGGCATATGTATCGCCAAATACAATGCTAATTTAATCTTCACTACCTTAGAAGAATTAAACATGCACAGATTAAGTATTGTGTCCATTAATTACAATTTCAATGCGTTTAAATAATTAATTCTTTAGTTATCTAAACAATTAAAATGCCAGAATAACTTAAGCATGATTTTACTTAATCAAACATTTTACCGAGGCCTATAACAGTATAAACACAAGTTTAATAATTTAAGAGGACGAAATGCAATCAACCCAACACGAATTAAATTCAAGCTAAGCTGATTAAATTAACCATTCCAATAGCATAAATATTCATAAACATGTTTATCAAAACAACAACAAAATTTAAAGAGATAGGGAACAAGAAGCAAATCCGGTGTTTCTCCGTGGCTTGACTGATTGCTCCGTTCTTCGTTCTCCGTTGTCCTCGGCTATCAAGATGGCTTATGAACACTCCAATTGCTGCTCCAAATGGCTGAGAAAACACCTCTTTTCCAAGAGGAGAAGTCGGCACAAGAACAAAGGGAAAATGGAAGATGAAAAGTTGAGAGAAAGTGAGAGAGGAGAAGATAGAATGAGATGTGAATGAGAATTGAGGGGTGCTTTGAATGATCAGCCAAGGGGTGTATTTATAGCTGAATGTGGCAGCTGAAATTTGCTAAAAATAGCAGCCAAAGAGCCACACCTTGGCCGGCCACCTATGTGGCAAAGTTGATGGCTTCAACTTTGCTAAATATGGCTTGGGGCAAGTCTACAAAGCCACTAATTGTGGAGGGGGTTGAATGCAACTTTGACAAGTCTTCAAGGGCTTCTTTGAAAGCTTAATTAATCAGCTAATAGGATAATTTGGGTCAGCATATGGACGGTTTGGGCTGCCCAATTGGTGGCTGGTTCGGTTCACTGAATTTGGTTCAACCAGTGCGGTTCAACTGGGCCCTTTTTCTATAAACAATTAAGATTAATTTATTTAGCCCAAATTAAGTTGGGAATAAATTAAAATTAATTATATTATGATTTAATATTCATAACCGGACCGTCTTGGGCTAGAAATAAATGTGCCTCGATACTTCAAATTGCTTCTCGGTTTTATTCTTCTAGCGGTGTCTGCCGAGCCAATTTTAAGCCCTTTGTGCGAATCATTAAAATAGTCAAAATTAATCAAAATTTACTATAAAATTAATTAAAATTCATCATGTTCATATTTTTAGCACAATTTAATTATTTTATAATATTTAATTATTTTTCGACAAGAATTTAATCGAAACTGCATAAATTTGAGTTAAAAAGGGCATGAAAAAGTGTATAAATTTTCGTGTTTCCACACCCCCAAACTTAATTCATTGCTCGTCCCAAGTAATGCACAAAATTGAAAAGAATTTTCTCAGAAACACTTTTGAAAAACTCCTTCAGAACAACATTCTTCCCAAAATCATGAAATTAATATACTTATGCTCAAAAACAAGAAATTCGATAATTATGCTACTCAAGTATATATATCATTCAAATTACATCCAACAACTATTATAATAGCAAAATTAGACTAAATTTTTCTTAATAAAGACATGTTAATCCCTACCATTTTGATTTTAATCCCTTATTCAAAATTAAGCTGCAATCATTAAGCTTAACTGATGTCTTCATATGTTGAACAGAGCAATTTCTCTCCACTAATGTAGGTAACATTGGAACTTTGAATCAATAGGTCTTTAACAGGGTTGTAATGTGGCTAGTCTTAGGGGTAAGTAAAAGATAGATAATTTTAGGTTTTACCCTAGACTCAGAGTAAAATCGAACCTTCGAAATTTTTACCATTGATACACCAACTTTCACATGCTCTTTCGTACATCTATTTTATTTCGAGTGCTCTTTTTTTTTTTCAAATCAAATTCGAGCACTTGCTTCATGTACTACAACTTTTGAGCAATTGATATTTCTTTTCAACTCCCCCAAACTTATTTTCAAACGATATTCTGAATAGTACTGAGTCTAGTGTTTGGGACAATTTTAAAGATAATGAAAAGAAAAGTGATGGCTAAATATTGCAAAGGTCCAAATAAAACTAGGCCATATAGTCTCAAAGTTGGGTTTCAAAGGATAATTTTATCAGGGTTGGCTTGAAAGGCTCAAACGGTCCAAACAATAGTTGCCTAAATCATTTTCAATATTCCATGCTTCCTAGGATTTCGCCTCAAGAAATTACTAAGTCAATTCTAAAGACTTAAACTTTCATGCATGCCTAACTTTCCTAAAGAACTAAAAATTTTATGGTATGAATTGCATGCTTTATTAGAAATACATTTCATGTCATTATTAAGCTAACATAACAATTTATTGAAATAATCAAACTTTATTCATACTTAAATTTAGCATACTTAACAAAATTCAAAATTATTGAACAAAAATATATCATATTCATAATTAAAAGAAAAAAAAATTATTCTGAGTGGAAATAATTTCAATTTTCGGTCCCCCCAACTTAAAATGAACAATGTCCTCATTGGTTAAAGTGAATAGATACTATACACCAGGTAAGAGTCTAGAAAAGAGGAGGTGAGTCAATTTGACTGCTTAAGTACCAAGCTCTCTCTAAATCCAATCCTAGACATGTATATATCCATTGTTACACTTTATACTTTGCGACTTGTTCATTTTTATTTATGATTTCCACCTCTTTTTTTATTATGCGAAAAATAAAAATCATAATAGAACCTAATCCTAAAACATTAAATAACCTAGGAAAGAAAATGAAATAAAGTAAAGATCCCCCCTTTTTATTTATTTGAAGATCCATCTGACTCATCTTTTTCCTTCCTCGACATTAGAGTCCATGGTTCAAGTATAAAGTCTGGAAATTCATGTACAAAAATAAACGAGTTATGAAATATATATTTTAAATGCATCTCTGATTGAGTCATCCCTTATTTTTGAGTATCTCCAGTAATCTTGTTACTGCAACTACATGTGTTGCAGCATAGCCATTATACCAAACTGTTCACTTCGTGGAATGGTGCTAGATAAAGGGACTCTCAGCGTCAAACTTAGGAAATTTGTTAAGGGTGGTTTCAGTTTTGGGCAAGTGGGTGAGTAGCTGAGGGTAAGGTTTAGAGTTGAAGAGGGTGGTGGTTTTAAGGATAGTTTGGGTGCGGTAGTTGGTGACTTCGAATGAAAGTGTTTGGGGTGGTGATTCAGGGAGTTAAGGGCTGCAACATTAAGGGATTAAGTGAGATGCACAATTGGGCTACTTGGGAGTGGTGGTGGAGCAAGGCAAGGGCTATAGGTTTGTGCGGGAAAGGGTTGAATATTTCCCTTCTTAGTAGTGTCTTAAGCCCAATGGCAACTCCTTTTTGGATCCTAAGCTCCTATACTGAAAAAAAAAACTCAAAGAAATTAGTGCTTGGGTTAAAAATTGACCCTTTATTTAACAAAACAAATACTTAAATTCTTTGGGCTACTTAGAAAAATATTCTTTTGAAAAATTACATTAAATTAAACTCCCAGGAAAGACTGGAGGGGTCACAGATGGTCCCGCTTAAGTCCCAATCTCCTAGACAGAGTTTTAATTAATGTAATGAAGCAAAGAAAATTTTATCTAAGTCTACCATTTTATTCAAATAAGAAAAAAACTAAAAATATAAAATAACGATAGAGAAAGTGAATAGAACTCCCTCCATTTTATTCAGAATCGTCATTGGCTATGGTGGTGTCAAATGGCCATTTGTCATACCAACCATAACCATCTAGGAAGTAATCATATTCTTTCCCATCAAATCATCCAACATCTTATTAGGAAAAGAAAATCCGTAATGATCTTTTACTCGTGGCCTTATTTAACTTCTTGTAATTCCTACAAATCCTCGAAGCCGTGACTCGAATATCTGCAATAATCCATCCGACACCCTTCTTGTGCTTTTCCAAAACAACAAATGACTCTTCTTCTTGATTCTTGGTGAACTCAACTGAAATCATGATAGGTAAAAATGGAGATAAACCCAAACAATCATATTTCAAATGAGGAGGCAAAGTCTTCAGTTCCAATTTGACTGGCTCTTCAATCAACATTTTTGGTTGTGTGTACTCCTGAGATAATAACTCTAATGATTCCAGTGGAACTTCTTGAGTGAATTCCTTCGTTTTAGCTTCTAACAAAGCCAAACATTCCTCGTCTTCATCATCACTTGGCGAATCTGCTAGCAGAATACATTCTAACGGATCATTTATAGAATTGAGCTCCAGCTCTGTAGAAGCCAGTGATTCCATCTTGGAAATAGCAGAACAGTCTTCAACTACATCCGGGGATTTAGTAGTATCGAAGTCATTAAAAGTCACCTTGTCATCAAAATTTTTTTCAATTGAGTATCCCGTTGCTGCTTCTGGAATCGTTGAGGATATGGCAATGGTGGAATCTTAGCTTTAACCAGACAACTCTTCTGTGGAAATTTTTCTGCATCTGACAAGGGTGCTAGATAATCAGAACTAACTGGTTTAGAGTTTACCTCATCAAGAATCACTGAATCTGACTTCTGTGATACAGGAGTTTCAACACTTGGTTGAACTTCCTCTTTGTCTTGAGCTACAACAGGCTTATCTTCAACCTTGACAGTTTTGGGTTCCCATGTCTTCCCACTTTGTAAAGTGACGATTTTGCAATGCTCTTTTCCCATGCTTCTCAGATTTTCTGTATCACTCGGCCAAATACCTTGGGGTCTGCTTTTGAGCTCATTGGCTAGCTGTCCCATTTGGTTTCCTAAATTCTTCAATGTTGCTGCTTGGCTTTGGATTAGTTCATCATTCTTTGCTATGTACGCCTTCAGCAAATTCTCAAGATTACTTGAAGATTCAGTTGGTGTGGGTTGTTGCACTTGTTGAGAATATTCTGATGGATAATTTGGTCGAAATGGCATAACAGAGTCGCTATGGTCCACCCATTGATTACTCCATGGAGAAATTGGATGATTCTTCCATAAAGAGTTGTAAAAATTTGATTGCGGACCATTCCAATTCTGATTTCCTATGTAATAATTTGACTCTTGATTCGATGGGCAATTTTCAAAGAAATGGCCATCTCCACAGTATTCACAAGAAATATTCTCGAACTAGTTCGGTTCTTGACTGACAGTTACCATTGAAACCATTAACAATTATGTTCTTAAGCATAGAAGACATAGAGGATACAGGGTGCCAAAGAAGTAAGTGTGTATATACTTTATGTACTCTGCTTTTGCTCGTCTTTACGAGGTTTGCTTTCGGTTGGTTGGCCACTAATATTTATTGCTGGAAATTCTTTTAATAATCTCGTAAGCATCGTTATAAGACTTAGAAAGAAGGGCTCCATTTGCCAAAGCATCCACCATCATTCTAGTATGAATATTGAGACCAATATAGAAAGTCTCCATTTGAACGCAGATGAAGGAATGCCGTGATGAGGGCACTTTCGTAATAACTCCTTAAACCGCTCCCATGCCTCATATAAAGATTCTTCATCAAGTTGCTTGAAATGAAGTGATTTCATTTCGGATCTTGGCGATTAAAGATGGAGGGAAATATTTCATTAAGAAACGTTCAACCAACTCTTGCCATGTAGTTATGGAACCGGGCGGTAGGGAGTTCAACCATGCTCGTGCTCTATCTCTTAAGGAGTATAGAAATAATCTCAGTCTCAAGGCGTCTTCAGTCACTCCGACTAGTTTAAATGAGTCACTCACTTCCATGAATAGCCGAAGATGAAGATGTGGATCTTCATTAGGAATCCCACTAAATTGACCCATATTTTGCAACATTTGGAACATGACCAAACTTCACTCGAATTGTTGTGCCTCAATTTCGAGTCTCTTAATACTCGGATTGAGCTCGTTGAATAGAGGAATGGCATATTGTTGAATAGCACAGTTTCTATCATCGGCAATAATGATCGAATTGTGAGTATTATAAGCGAATGTTCCTCCTGGATTTTGGTTTGGATTTTCGAAATTCATATCTTCGGTCCTTCTTTGGTTCGCTTGTCTTCTCCTTTGTCAGAAAGTCCTTTCAATTTCAGGGTTTACGGGAAGTAAGTCAATAATTTGATCAATACTCATAAACACCTGAAACAAACACAAAAAAAATGGAATTAAATTTTAACAGAAAAAAAAAACCAAAATGCAATATTAACAATTTCACAAATAATGTCTTTTAAAACAGTCCCCGGCAACGGCGCCAAAAACTTGGAACGGTGAAAATGTGCAAGTGTACACAATCGCAACAAGTAATAAAGTGACAAGTAAATGCTGAGTTATCGTACCCACAGGGACTGTAAAAGACTTATTTATGAAAATGATTTTTTAAACACTTTGGTGAGGGAAAAATATTTGGTTTTGAGAAATGATTAAAAACTAGAAAACAAAGTAAAATAAAACAAAATAAAATAGAGTTCTAATGTACGATTTCAAAAGATGATTTTAATCAAGATGATATAATTGTGTTGGATTAATTACATTTCTTAACTTAGAATCATTAAATTCATGCTTATACTTGTTACGAATAAATCACGGCAACTCGGTAATTTGCTAACTTATGAACATATTTACAAATCAAAAATCCATTTATCTCTTGTACATATCCCTATGTCAATTCGACCGATTAAACAGATTTATAAAAGTAAACATGTTATTGCACATACATACTTATTAAATTAAACAATCTCTCGCATATTCCTATGTCGATTCAACCGATTAATTCAACCTAATAAGCATATAAAAGACTATGTGAGGTAACAAAGTATCCTTACCTTGAAACAGTTTAATCACAATAATCCTGCAAGTTATGCAAGGCATATGTATCGCCAAATACAATGCTAATTTAATCTTCAGCTACCTTAGAAGAATTAAACATGCACAGATTAAGTATTGTGTCCATTAATTACAATTTCAATGCGTTTAAATAATTAATTCTTTAGTTATCTAAACAATTAAAATGCCAGAATAACTTAAGTATGATTTTACTTAATCAAACATTTTACCGAGGCCTATAACAGTATAAACACAAGTTTAATAATTTAAGAGGACGAAATGCAATCAACCCAACACGAATTAAATTCAAGCTAAGCTGATTAAATTAACCATTCCAATAGCATAAATATTCATAAACATGTTTGTCAAAACAACAACGAAATTTAAAGAAATAGGGAACAAAAAGCAAATCCGGTGTTTCTCCGTGGCTTGACTGATTGCTCCATTCTTCGTTCTCCGTTGTCCTCGGCTATCAAGGTGGCTTATGAACACTCCAATTGCTGCTCCAAATGGCTGAGAAAACACCTCTTTTCCAAGAGGAGAAATCGGCACAAGAACAAAGGGAAAATGGAAAACGAAAAGTTGAGAGAAAGTGAGAGAGGAGAAGATAGAATGAGATGCGAATGAGAATTGAGGGGTGCTTTGAATGATCAGCCAAGGGGTGTATTTATAGCTGAATGTGGCAGCTGAAATTTGCTAAAAATAGCAGCCAAAGAGCCACACCTTGGCCGGCCACCTATGTGGAAAAGTTGATGGCTTCAACTTTGCTAAATATGGCTTGGGGCAAGTCTACAAAGCCACTAATTGTGGAGGGGGTTGAATGCAACTTTGACAAGTCTTCAAGGGATTCTTTGCAAGCTTAAATAATCAGCTAATAGGTTGATTTGGGTCAGCATATGGACGGTTTGGGCTGCCCAATTGGTGGCTGGTTCGGTTCACTGAATTTGGTTCAACCAGTGCGGTTCAACCAGTGCGGTTCAACTGGGCCCTTTTTCTATAATTAATTAAGATTAATTTATTTAGCCCAAATTAAGTTGGGAATAAATTAAAATTAATTATATTATGATTTAATATTCATAATCGAACCGTCTTGGGCTGGAAATAAATGTGCCTCGATACTTCAAATTGCTTCTCGATTTTATTCTTCTAGCGGTGTCTGCCGAGCCAATTTTCGCCCTTTGTGCGAATCTGTCGAAAATAGTCAAAATTAATCAAAATTTACTATAAAATTAATTAAAATTCATCATGTTCATATTTTTAGCACAATTTAATTATTTTATAATATTTAATTATTTTCCGACAAGAATTTAATCTAAACTGCATAAATTTGAGTTAAAAGGGGCATGAAAAAGTGTATAAATTTTTGTGTTTCCACCGGGATTACCACCAGATCGAGAGGTTGAGTTTGCAATTGAAGTGTTTCTTGGTACGGCTCCGGTTTCAATGCCCCCATCGTATGTCACCTACGGAGTTGAAAGAATTAAAAGTACAATTGCAAGACTTATTGGATCGTGGTTTTATACGCCCTAGTGTATCGCCTTGGGGAGCTCCAGTGTTTTTTGTCAAAAAGAAAGATGGTTTGATGCGGCTTTGTATTGATTATCGGCAATTGAATAAGTTGACGATTAAGAATCGATATCCTCTACCCCGTATTGATGACTTATTTGATCAACTAAAAGGAGCTTCTGTCTTTTCAAAGATTGATTTGAGATCGGGTTACTATCAGTTGAAGATGATGTACCGAAAACAGCATTTCGAACACGGTATGGTCATTATGAATTTTTAGTGATGCCTTTTGGATTGACGAATGCTCCTACAGCATTTATGGATCTTATGAATCGTATTTTTCAACCAGATTTGGATCAATTTGTGGTAGTATTTATTGATGATATTCTGGTCTATTCGAAATCCGAATCCGAGCATGAACAACACCTCATAATTGTTTTGCAAGTGTTACAAGAGAAACAGTTATATGGGAAGCTTAGTAAGTGTGAATTTTGGTTATCAGAGGTTCGTAGTTTTCTTGGACTAGCTGGTTATTACCGAATATTTGTAAATGGATTTTTGAAGATAGCCTTGCCGATGACAAAGTTGTTGCATAAGAATGTTCAGTTCGTCTGGGATGATCAGTGTCAAGAAAGTTTTGAGAAATTAAAGCAGATGTTGACTGAAGCACCGGTTTTGACTTTACCATAATTGGGAAAGGATTTTGTTGTTTATAGTGATGCTTCCTTGAGCGGTCTTGGTTGTGTTTTGATGCAAGACGAGAAAGTGATTGCTTATGTGTCTCGTCATTTGAAAGCGAATGAATGTAACTATCCGACGCACGATTTAGAGCTAGCTTCTGTGATTTTTGCTCTAATGATCTGGAGACACTATTTGTATGGCGAAAAGTGTTATATTTATACTGATCATAAGAGTCTCAAATACCTTCTATCTCAAAAGGAGCTGAATTTGAGACAGCGTTATTGGATAGAGCTTCTGAAAGATTTTGATTGTGTTACTGATTATCACCCTAGTAAAGCTAATGTTGTAGCTGATGTGTTGAGTATAAAAGCAGCAATAGAATTGCGATCAATGTTTTCTCAGCTCAGTATCAATGACAATGGAAGCTTATTGGCTGAATTAAAAATCAAACCGGTGATGTTTGATCAGATCAAGTCAGCGTAGTTAGAAGATGACAAGTTGGCAAAGAAAAGAAAAATGGTTCAGAATGGTATGTTAGAAAATTTCAGCATTGATGATTGTGGTTGCCTAAGATTTCATAATCGAATCTGTGTTCCAGATGTTTCTGAATTGAAAGAGTTGATACTTCGCGAATCTCACAATAGTCCTTTTACTTTACATACTGGAGGAACAAAAATGTATCGTGATTTGCGAGAATCTTATTGGTGGCCAGGAATGAAAAAAGATGTGGTTGAATATGTGGCTAAATGTTTAACTTGTCAGTGAGTTAAGGCAGAACATCAAGTTCCTACCGGATAACTTCAACCTATTACTATTCCTGAATGGAAATGGGATTGTATCACGATGGATTTTGTAACGGGATTACCATTATCGGCATGTAAGAAAAATGCTATTTGGGTGATTGTTGATTGACTTACGAAATCAGGTCATTTCATTGCAGTTAGGACTGGTTGGTCACTTCAAAAGCTTACTGAAGTTTATATTCAAGAAATTGTGAGATTGCACGGTGTTCCTATGTCGGTAATTTCTGATTGGGATCCGTGGTTTACTTCGATATTTTGGAAACAGTTGCATGAATCTCTTGGTACGCGACTTAATTTTAGTACAACTTTTCACCCACAGACTGATGGACAATCTAAGCAAGTTATTCAGATTTTGGAAGATATGCTTCGTGCTTGTGTTATTAATTTTGAATCAGGTTGGGAGCGTTACTTACCTTTGGCTGAATTTGTATATAATAATAGTTTTCAATCAAGTATTCAAATGGCTCTGTATGAAGCTTTATACGGTCAAAAGTGTCAATCACCTGTTTGTTGGATGGAATTGAGTGAAAGAAAAATGATCGGGCCGAAATTAATTCGAGAAACAGAAGACATTGTTAAGAAAATTCGAGATAGATTGAAGGCAGCTTTTGACAGACAAAAATCATATGCAGATTTGAAACGTCGAGATATTGAATATTCTATTGGCGATAAAGTATTTATTAAAGTTTCACCTTAGAAGAAAATTTTGAGATTTGGTCGAAAAGGGAAACTGAGTCCTCGTTTTATTGGACCATGTGAGATCACGGAAAAAGTGGGACCAGTTGCATATCGTTTAGCTTTGCCTGCGGAATTATAGAAAATACATGATGTTTTTCACATTTCAATGCTTAGAAGATATCGATCGGACCCATCTCATGTTATTTCGACAGAGGACATTGAAATTCAACCTGATTTGTCGTACGAAGAAGAACCAGTTGAAATTTTGGCACGAGAAGTGAAAGAACTGCATAATAAGTGAGTTCCGTTAGTGAAAGTATTATAGCGTAGTCGTAGTGTTGAGGAAGCAACTTGGGAACCGGAAGAGACAATGAGATCTCAGTACCCCCACCTCTTTTCAGGTAAATTTCGGGGACGAAATTTATTTAGGGGGGAGAATTCTAACGACCTGATAGTCACGAGTGTCGAAAAGTGCATTTTCGAGACTCCGTTTTCGTAAATTAGACTCGTAAGTTAGTTGTGTGGTTAATTAGGTTTTGGTTAGGTGAATTTGCATGAATTAAGAGTAATTAGGTAAAAGCTCTAAATTGTATAAAAGGTGAAAGTTGAATTATAGATTAAAGAAAAACTAAAAAGACTAAAGAAACAATTATGCCATTGCTCATAAATGAGGCGGCATAAGTGTATATTATTCTAAAACTTTAAGTTAAAATATATATTATAATATTTACTTAAGTATTAAGTATATATATTATATTATATTATAATAAAACAAATAAATAAATAAAGAAAAAGAAATAGAAAGAACAAACGAAAAAGAAAGAAACAGAAAGGAAAGAAAAGAAAAAGGGAAGGAGAGAAAGAAAGAGACGAAGGCCTTAGGGGTTTCAATTGTTCAAAGTTCAATTGGTTAATCAATTTAATCCATTTTCTTGTAATTTTTATGTTTTTGGAATCCCGGTATTAAAAACTACCTGACACATGTCAAAGTTTTAAAAATTATTGAGTTTTTAGATGTTGTTAATGTTGAATAATTTTAGTATTAGGGACTAAATTGATAGATTTTTAAGTTAAAAATGAAAAAGGATTAAATTGTAAAACAAATAGTAAATTTTGTAATAGGGACTAAATTGTGAAAAATTTGAAATTTAGGAATTTATGTGAAAATAGGGAGTTAAATTTAGTCTAAAGTGGAATTTGCATGAAAATAAAGAATTAAATGTGAAGAATAAAAGTTAATCTCGGTTTAGGGACTAAATTGGAAATTAGGCAATATTTGAGTAAAAATTGAAATATTCAATATGAAATTGAATTGTGTTGTATTGATGATTTTTAATTGTTTTAATTTCGTAGCTAACGTTGTACCGGAACCCTCGACTAAAAAGGGAAAAGATAAAGTCAACGAGGAATAGCTCAAAATTTCTGGTTTGTATTTCTATAATCCAAATTTTGTTATAATTCAAATTAATGTATATGGTAAGTGTTGAGGTGAGAACTATTGTGTTTTGCAATGGAATTGGATTGATTTAGTATGTGATGAATTTATTGAATTTATATTGATTGAATTGATATATATATTGATTATATATTGATTATTTGAATTGAATTGAATATTGGTTGTATTTGAAAAGTGAATTGAAACCCTATTAACTGTATCGGGCTGAGTCGGATATAGATGGCGTGTCATAGGATTGGAAAAGTTCAGGGATTTCTTCGACTTCGAGTCGATGAGACACTGGGTGTCAATTTACTACTTCGGATTAATTCGATGAGGCACTGGGTGCCAATTTACTTCGGTTTAGCCGATGAGACACTGGGTGTCAAATTATTACTTCGAATTATCCGATGAGGCACTAGGTGCCAAACTGGTGTGTTTGGTTTGATCCGTGTATCCGTCTGAGTCTGAGTCGTGTTAATAGGGGTAATTAATTGAAATTGCATTATGATCGATGTTAGATGATATTGTATGTGAAATGAAAATGGGACAGTGAATTGAAATATGGATTGAGACACAAGAATTGTGTATTCATGAATTGGATATGGAATGAACAAAATTATTGTTTAAATGATATGTGTATTATATTGTGAAAAGCTATTTATATAGCAAATATGAGAATTGAGATATTGTGAAACAAATAACATGTGATATGATTGTTGTAATATTTAGATTGTATATTTGTGATTTCATATCTTTTGATATTCGGATTATAGAAATACCATTGAGTTTTACTCAGTGTACGGTTTTGTTTTCCGTTTGCAGGTTAGGTACTTAATTTTGATCGCTGATTCAGCATCCAACAACGATCCCGATCTCAAACGTGGTGATGTTTGTCCTTTTGTGTTGGCATGTACCTAGGGTGTCTAACTATTAATCATTTTGTGGATTGATTGTGAATAAGATTATAAGTTAATTTTGATTGGTTATATACATATAAATATGTATTTATGTTTGAGGTTATATTATGGCATGTTTAAGTTAATGTTTAAATGAACATGAAATAGGCAAAATAGATTGAATTTGGCATGTTTACAAATTAAAATGATACTTTGATGATATGATTTGATGATATAATTGTGGTACCAATGAGGGTACATTGGTTAGACACCTAGGATGTATGTTTTGATATGAAATGTTTTGAAATTATGTCTGTTTGATCGGTAATGCTCTAAAACCTTATTTGAGCGACGGATGTGCGTTAGGGGTGTTACAAAAACATTCACGTGTAGTCGAGTTAGTTTTACTATAGTTCCCTCGGGAAAAATTTCAATCTAATGAAAGAGGAAACTTGAAATGATTTGGAAATGGATTGCATATGCATTCAAATTGAGATATGCTATATGATTTCTTGCTTAATGTTTTTGATATGCAATTTGACTAACCTACTTGGTTGTATATGATTATATGCATTAGTTGAATCAATGTATATCAAGGGAAGCCATATTGAATGTTAATGTGAATAATAGTGTAGCTTGTTGAATTGATTAAGGTAAGTTTTAGTTTTCATATGAACTTACTAAGCATTTTATATGCTTACCCAGTTGTTTTCCCTTTTCCTTGTAAAATCGTTACCTTGTGGAATGCCTCAAGCCGGATCATTTCGAAGCTCACACTATCCTATTATTGAATTGGTAGCTTTTGATCATTTAGAGTTAAAGATTGTGGCATGTATATAAGGTGTCTTATGGTACAACTTAGCATGTAAATATGCTTCGTATGACAAGTTTACTTTAGCCTTTACTTATCATGTTGAATTAGTGACTTAAATCATACTTGTTGTTGAGTATATAGATGTGATGACTTATAATTATAGATATGTCATATGGAATGGCAACAAATAGGTTAAAAATGGTAGTTGGCAATGGTTGAAGCTTATTTAAAATGGCACATGCTGATGTCTTGTTTGAACTTGTGTTTTGGCATGTATTTGACTTAGATCACTTAAGGGTCAATAGCCATTGATATGTGGAATGTGTATAAATGCATGAACTTAAAAAGGAATGATATGTATTAAGATGTTATGGCATAAGTAGGGGATAGTACATAAATGGTTAAATGTTGATATGAAATGTCCTTTGAATTGTTAAGTTTAGTTGGTAATTATGTATTGAATGATTGTTTAAATATTGAATTGAATGTTTGAGTTGCTTGGCATGATTTTGGCAAGTTTGAAATCAGGTGAAAGTGAATTTTTGTTGATCATAATGACAGGAATGTATAGAAGCTTTGGAACAGGTACCAAATGGTTCATTTTTACCAAAAATAAGGTCACGTTCCGATGAGCAACCTACTTCCTCGCAACATCGGCCGACAGTGAGTCACATCGCGACGTCGAGTGGCCTAAGATCATGACGTGACATACATACTTTTTTGGTGACATCATGACGTCGGCCCTAAACTTTTAAAACTTTACAGTTTGGTCTTATTTTGTGCTTAGGTTGATAAAAGATCTTTCGTAAGCTCGATTAAGACTCGATTCTGATTGTTTATCTACAAATGAATGTGTTTGGTATTGAATTACATGTGTGTAATAATATTTTACTGTAAATTGATTGTAGTTGCTCCAGCAACAAATATAACATCCTGTAAATTGGATCCGTTGATCAGGTCGAGCAAAGGGTGTTACAAGGCAATTAAGTGGGCAACTTTTAACTGAATACAAAACTTGATCAACAGACATGAGCAAAAATTAATGTAAGTAGGTGACTTGTGTACCTCTCTATTAAGTTGAGTAGTAAAAAATGCGATAATTTTTTGATGACGTCACGAACTAACTAAAATACAACAAAGGCAAGCGCACCTATCGAACAGTAGTATAGCTATGGTAAGTCGGGAATATCGTATCCACGAGGACTAAAAGTACTAGTAATAACTATCTTTCTATTATTTAGCCGAATAAATTAAAGGATTTTGTTTAACCTAATCTTAACTAACCTAATTACCAAGACGAAACAGAGAGTGAATTGGGAAAATTACTTTAAGAAAACCAATGAGAGAGACAATACTCAGGAAAGAATCCACCTAGATTTCACTTATTATTTTGATTCTGAATTAAACGATTTATTCACTTGTCTTGATCTGTAGAAATCCCTAAATTATGTTAATATCTCTTTCAAGACTAATAACAATTGACTCTAGGTTGATTAATTAAAATTTCTTTCTAATTAAAACCCCTATTGTTGCATTAACTCGATCTATGGATTCCCTTATTAGATTTGACTCTAATCTGGCAAATTTATGTCGTCCTATTTCTAGGATTGCAATAAACTCGGCTCAATTATGCTAGATCTACTCTTAAGCAGGGACTTTTGCTCCACTGATTAAGTACATCAAACTTGGATTAATATCCTGAAAATATTAAGGCAAGGATTAAGAACACATAATTAAGAACAAGAACAAGTATTTATCATGTAATTCAGATAATTAAATAATAAGATCCATCATAGGTTTCATCCTCCCTAGGTATTTAGGAAGTTTAGTTCATAATGTAAAAGAAAAACATCTCAAAATTGGGAAAACAATAAGACATAAAGAACCCAAAAACTTCTAAGGAAATTGGATGGAGATCTTCAATCTTGAAGGAGATCCTGCTTCTGAATTGATTCCAACGGCTTCCTTTGAGTAATTTCTTTGTTCTCCTCTGTATGTCTCCTTAGGTCTTCTTCTCGTGTGTTTTTATAGACTTTGGAATGCCCAAAATACCTAAAAATTGGCTTTTTCTGCGTGAAAACAAAACAGGGTTCGACAGGGACACGGGCGTGTGATCAGCCCGTGTAAGAATGCCCAGGCTGCAAATAATGACATGTATCGAAATCGACACGGGCTGGCACATGGGTGTGTGGCCAGCCCGTGTGGTTCACATGGGCATGTGCTTAGCCCGTTTGGGATTGGCTTGGCCGTGTGGATCCTTAAGACAACCTGTTTTGTCCGATTTTGGCTCGTTTTCTGCTCTTTTTACTCCCCTATGCTTACCTAAGTATAGAAACATGAAATTAAAGGATTAGGAGCATCAAATTCACTAAATTATATAATAAATCATCCAAAAATATGCTAAGCATGGGATTAAAATATGTTACTTTTATGGTTTATCATTTTTATTTAAAGTTTCGAGTTCTAGTTTTGTGAATGAAAAATAATAATGCTAAAAGAGTTTTATATCACTTAAAGAGTTTGGTCCAACTTAACTTCGGATTTATTCAAGACCTAATGTAGCTATCAAACGCCTGAATGTCATCTAACAAACCCAAAAAAAGGTAAGTAGGAACCTCCAGTTGATCAAATTTTAGCTAGTCTTCAACAAGGATGTTAATATGGTAAATTTATAATTTTGGTTCTTTTATTATGTTTAAATTTGTAATTTAGTATTTGTATTTTAATTTGACATAATTCAATATAATATATAATTTTTTAATCCAAATAAATAACCGTACTAACTATTTCAGTTATTATACATAGGGGAGAGCATAAATCATTTCGATTTAAACGGTTTTAATGGTTGAATTAGTTGTAGGATCAGTTTATTTGATTATGTCAATTGGTTATTTGTTATTGAATTTTACAGCCGAATCGACTAACTTAATATTTAATATTTATGGTTATTTAAATATATTCATATTTTATTATAATATATAAATTGATTAAGTCGGTTAAATATATTTATATTTTCATTATATTTTATGATATGTTTATTCTAAATGTATTTTATAATATATTTAAAATAAGTTGGTTAACAAATTTAACTAACTGGTGTAAGTTAGTTCGGTTAGACTAATTTATAACATATAAGTCATTTTATTAGGTTATTGTATATGAAGGTCGATTTAATTGAAAAAAAGACCTGACTCAATTAACCATTTGCTCATCCCTAAAAATACTAACTTCAACTTTTTTTTTTCTAAATAGTTGTCCTTGTAACTAGACCTGTCTATGGACCGGGTCAGGCCGAGTACCGACCGGGCCTTGTTTGAAAAATGGGCCTAATTTTTTGTCCAAGCTCAACCCAAATAAAAATGTTAAAACTGAGGCTCGACCGTATTAAATTTTATATATTTTTTAAAAATATAATACATAAAAAAATACTAAAAACATTAAAATAAATGTTTCCCAACAAATTGAAAATAAATTTAAAAAATATTTATAGTTAATAACACTAAGATAAGTGCAACTTAACAAGCAAATATCTCTAAAATAGTAGCAAAATTAATAATAAAATAAGAGTTACACAATATCAAAAATAATAATAATAACATAATAGTGAAATGACGGCAAAATAGCGAGAAAATAGCAGGAAAACAACAAGAAAAAAATATTTTTTTCTTTTTGCAAATTTGGGCCAAGCTCGAGGCCAAAAAAGCCTTACTCGAGACCTGACCTATTTTTTAAATGGACTTTATTTTTTTGTCCAAGCCATTTTTCAGACCTATATTTTTGCTCAAACCTTCCCACTTTTCAGGCTGAGCCAAGTGACTTTCCTATGGACAGGTCTACTTGTAACTTAACATGCCAACATTTTAACCGAGATTGTTACTAGTATTGACTATTTGAATTAACTAGTCACATTATAAAAGTAAAGGGATGAAGTTATATCGAATTAAAGTAAATGATTAAATCTCAAATTGGAGTGTAGTAGAAGAACCCAAACTCGAATTTGACCTATTAATATTAGGCTTAAATATACATTTGGGCCCAAATTTATCACATTCTCCCAATTTAGTACATATGATTTTTTTTGTCCCCATTTGATATTTAAACTATCATTTCGTCAA
Source organism: Gossypium sturtianum (assembly GCA_025698515.1). Taxonomy (NCBI): domain Eukaryota; kingdom Viridiplantae; phylum Streptophyta; class Magnoliopsida; order Malvales; family Malvaceae; genus Gossypium; species Gossypium sturtianum. The sequence goes on along the minus strand of CM046948.1, from coordinate 101,622,333 downwards.
AGCTTTTGGTGTTTTTTTTTTTTTTTTTGTAACAGTATTAAATTTGTTACACGTGCAATGATGATGTCATTATGATGTCATAATTTAATTTTTTAATTATAAAAATTAAAAGTATATATAAAAAATTTAAATCATAAAAATTGTATAAATAAAATATAAAAATATATTAATAATTTTTAAAAATTACAAAAAAAAGTAATTAAAATATTATTTAATTTTTAATTCAATTCTTTTTAAATAATATATATTATTATAAAGTATATATATTCCATACGACTAAATTCTGTTCAGGCAATTGATGGAACAACTTTCAAGCCACATCAACAAGTCCCATATGAAAGGTAAAGGCTAATCAATGAGCTCCCAATAAACAACTTCAATCCAACCCCAAGTGAAATCACCCTGCAATGAACTTGAATACCTTCTTTATAAAACCCCTCATTTACACAAACAGTAATCACAGACGAAAATGTAGGACCAGTTTCTTTGATTCCCTGTGAAACCATTTCCTTATAAATATAGTGCTTGCTTTAGATTCCCATATGGACCGTGCCCAGTAATTAGCAAGTTATATGTAATGCTATCTCTTCACGAGCATCCTCGATATCTAACTCGTTTAATTACTAATATAATAACATGAGAAAAAAAACTTATTTATTACAATTGTTAGACTTAAAATTAAGGATAATTTGTACAATTTTAAACTTGAAATTAAAAGATAAGTAAAAACTCTTATAAAAAATAAGTGAAATTTTTTTTTCTTTTTGTTAAAAATAAGTCATGAAAGTGGTTAAATATTACCAATTGAATTAATTTATTATTGCTAACTTATATACTAAAATGTCGAAAGAATTTATTCTTATGGAATATATATAGTTTTCATATAAAAAAATAAAAATGTATATTAAAATTTTTAAAAAATAAATTGAATTAAAAATTAAACATCATTGTTTTTTTGTTTTTTAACTTTTAATATATTTTTATTTTGATTTATAAAATTGTTATGATTTTAAATTTTCTTAATATACTTTTGAATTTTTTAAAATTTTAAAAACTGAATTATGACATCACAATGGCATCATTATTGCCATATGTCACTGTCTAACAGTATACGGAATGAAAATTCAAGGGATCAAAAAATAATTAAGTACTAATTTGAGAGAGTGTCAAGTTCAGGGGTTAAATCATAAGTACTATTTGAAATGTGGCAGCCATGTAAGTACTTGGGCCATTTTCCCGTTTTATTTGCCTTACTCATTGTACTAAGCCCATGTTTTTGGAGGCAGAGAAGGATGTTAAGCCCAAATGGTTTTTTTTCTTTTTTGGGGGAGGGGTGAGTGGGGTCGATATGTCGTGCATTGGAGTCTTATAGTTGCTATTTGCTGATTGGCTATGAACCTAAAGCCATGCAGAAAAAAGGATAGGTATTTTGCTTAGCTCCATTCAATGCCAAGAATATTCTCACTTCTCCACAGTTCTAGACATCTTTTCAGATCTTATATTTTTTTTTTTTTTTGTCCAGCAATTAGAAATTTTAAACCGGGTGGTGAACTTAAGATGTTAAAATATAATTTTATTATTTTTAAAATGATTAAAATAAATTTGTTTTCATTTTTAGGTTATTAAATTCACGAATATTGTGAATGAAAAAAAATAGTGTCTCGAGAATTTTATTTCATATTATGGATTTAATCAAGGGTAAAATTTAGAATCCTATTGTTTAGTTTAGTGATCATAAATGTTCATTTTATCACTTATGTTATGAGTTTAAATTCTGATGTGTTAATAACAAATTGCTTCTAGGATGAGTATTTGAGTTTTAGAAAAAATCAAAACAAAAGCTGAAAGATAATTTTTGGAGAACTAAAATTTAACTATACATTTTTAAGGGTCAAAAATAAAATTTTATTATTATAATAACTTATAATTTTATATTTTTTTTAAAAATTAAATGCATTAATGTTTACCCTTTGATTTTTCCCACGAATTCACTTTATATTAAAATTGTGATTATTGTAATAATTTATTTATGTCAGGTTTTTTTTATTTAACTGACAAAAATAATTAATTATTTATGAAAATGACTTAAGTTAAAACTTACGTAGGTAAATGATTTGCTTTTTATCGTGATTGTTGGTGCCACTTGACACATAGGCGGCACCGCCCCCTCATAATTAATCAATCATCGTTTTTTTTTAAACATAATTATTTTGGGTGCCACCATTGTGTCAAACAACATCAATATGTATTTTTTAAAATACCTGTTAAAAATATGGGTATTCAGGGAAGAAAAAAAAAGAAAAAATATTTTTTTAATGAGTGTCGTCGGTCTGTTAGGCGGCACCCGTTAAATTTTTTTAAATATATATATCTTTTTAGGTGTCCTCGTCATGTCAGGTGGCACTAGTGATATTTAAAAAAATATTGTAGAAAAAGTAGTTCAAAGCTTTAGTCATTGTTTTAAAACATTTGGAGCTAGGCTACTCGGAGATCTAGACCATAAAAGTCATTGAGAAGAAGGAAATCTCTTTTTTGGTCTCGAAATCGATACGAAAGGCCACCGTAAACGGTAAAATTAGTGGCTATTGAGTACGGCGACTAAAGTTTTCAATTGAGAAAAAGAAGAGAAATTTCAATAGAAAAAGGAAAAAGAATAACAGATATTAAAAATAGATAATCAAATATGGGAAAGGAAATAGAATAACATATATGGAAAATAAAGATATGAAAGGGTATTTAATATTTTATGGAAAATAAATATTTCCGTATTTGTTATTCTCTTTTTTTTTTTTTTTTTCATATCTGATTCTTTATTTTCTATATATGTTATTCTCTTTCCTCTTCTATATTTGATTCTCTATTTTTATAAAATATTCGATTCCCTTTCATATTTTTATTCTATATATTTGTTATTCTCTTTCCTTTTTCATATTTAACTTTTCTTCTCTCATCCCTTTTATCTTTCTCCCATATCTATTTCTCTCTCATCCCTCTATATTTTCCCCATATCTCTTTCTTTTCCACTCTCATTTTTTTCCTTCATGAATATCCGTATTTGTAATGGGTATTTGAAAAATTACATATTGGTACCACCTAACACAGTGGCAGTACCCAAATTTTTTTTAAAAAGTCGTTGATTGGCTAATGATAAGGGGACAATGTCACCAATATGTCAAGTAGCACTGACGGTCAATGTAGAGAACAGATCATTTTTGTACATAAATTTGACTAGAATTATTTTCGTAAATAATTATTTCTTTTAGGTTAATTGCATAAAAAAACCATTCATGTCACCTGTTAAAAGAAGGGTTATATATAGTATCACTTGATTTGTAGACTACTTTATATTAACTTATTACAAAAACTACATCCATAGGATTTGTCTTATTTTGGTCATTTTATTTTTTAATTTAAGTATTTTTTAATCATAGCCATTAAAAATTTTATTTTATTTTAACAAATTATTGACGTGGCACATCAACACATTAAATGACTGACACATGACATTTTTTTGTTGATTTTTTACTAAAGTTTAGTGACCACCCTATAATTAGTCCAAAACATTTTCTCCTTAAATTTTATAGAGAGGTCTCTAAACTTTAATCAAAGTCAAATAAAAAAATACCACATGTCAGTCACTCAATGTGCTATTGTGTCACGTCAGTATTCCGTTAAAAGAAAACAAAAAATTTAACAACAGTGACTAGTTCACACAATTATCTTATTTAAAGTAATTATTAAGAAAAAAGTTTAAAGTACCCTATTTTTAAAGTGGCCATAAGTTTAGGTTAGCCTTAATAGTATAATCTACTTAAATATGTATGTATTTAATAAAAGAGATACAAAAGCAAATATGAACATAAAAGTATTTATAATATATACACATGTATCTATACTATCATCTTTAATTGAGTTGTTAGGATAAATCAATTGGATATCAACTCACCTTAAATATTATTAAAATATATTAAAAAAAGTTATATAAATAATGTAATTTATTTAAAAAATAAAATGAATTTGAGTGCACAATCGAAATTTAATTAACACAATTATTTATAAATTTCATTATAATATCAATAATTATTATTACTTACTAGTATTTTAGAAATTAGATACACTTGTGGAGAATTAGAAAGAAAAAAAGAAAATAAATATCCTGTTAAATAGGGAATGGGTTTGCTAATCTTGGTTTAGGGGTTTCGAGAGAAATAGAGTAATTAAATTTAAAAAAAATAAAAATAAAAGAAAAGATAAAATTGGTAAAGGGGGAACTCTGATAGACTGGTACAGAAAGGAAAATAAAAAATAAAAAAGAAATCGATGAAGAAAAACCCTAGAACCGGGATCAAGAAGGCTGTGTAGATGCATGTCGGCGGAATAACGTTGGATCTGAATTGGTTCCTGCAATTCATTTTCACGCTCTTCATTTTCGCATTTGTGGCTCTTCGCTTGCTGAAGAACACGGCGTCGAAATACTTCGAGGTCGACGCCAATTTCGATCGGGACCAACCAATGCCTTCCATCCCCATGGACGCCGATCACTTCCCTTGCGCCGTATGCTCTAATCCCGCCTTCAAGAAGTGCTCTCGTTGCAAATCCGTTCGTTATTGGTACGCACGCTTTTTTTTTTCTCCAGAAGAATTCGTTGTCCTTGTATGATCGTACTCCTTGATTGCTTTTCTTTTTTGGCTGTTAATTACTGTTGTTAATATTGTTTGAGCTGTTTCTTTAACGTTTCGGGATTATCGAAAAGTAAAAAAAAAAAAGAAGAAGATAAAAAAGGTTATTTATTTATTTTTCTATGTTTTTAATACTCGTAAGCATCTTAGTGATTAACTGCTTTTTGAAGTTTCTCTAACTGTTATTTACTGGTGGCGTTTCTCGATTCTGCATTGACAGTGGTTTAAGTGCTTATTGTTGACATTCGTGGGTTTTCTTTATCTATTTTAGTTTTCTTAATTTACTTTGCTTTTTATTAGTTTGGCATGTTGTTAATTATGGGTTAGAAAGAAGTGTTTTTGTTGTCGATGTTAGAACATTTTCCAGGAATTTAGCTTCTTCTTTTAATAAAGCATTTGGCTTGAAATTTTTCCTTTATAAACGTACTGTTATGCTTAATCTAGGTTGAGCCTACTTATTGACACTGATTATGTCAATAAACTGAATGCCCAGCTAGTTCAGTGTTGAAATTTTGATCAGTCTATCAGTCAATTATACAAAAAGATTCCTTGATTGTAGTTATATTTGCTTAAGTTAACAAAAAGCCCCTTTCTCCCAGTGCCGCCTTGACTTTAAAAGTTCTGCATTTGCTTTCTGGTATTAGAAAATGAGACGTGTCAGTTTACAGGCCAGTGGGCTATGATTTGCAAACCTATAAGTTCGTCAACTTATGGTTACATAAATTCTTCTATCAAGTGGATGGTTTAATCTTTATGTTTGCTTCATTTTTCAGCTCCTCAGCCTGCCAACAGGTGGACTGGAAGGATGGGCATAAGACAAAGTGCAAAGTAAATTCAACACAAACTACAACCACCAAACCGTTTTCAGGAGTTGCTCTGGTTCCTGTCAGTGGAACCTCTATGATTATCAAGAAACCGAGAAAGATTAATCTTTTGACCCTTTGTAAAACCAATATAAGTAAATATGAAACTCATATTCAAAATTTTCAGGTTCTTTTCCCATACGATGAGTTTGTAAAGCTTTTCAACTGGGAGAAACCAGGATTCCCTCCATGTGGACTCTTAAATTGTGGAAACAGGTTCATGTTTACCATGCTTATTAATTCTTCTAGTTGAAGCCTTCTTTACATATGATTAGACAAGATCAGTTTGTGTTCCATCTCTATTTGGTTTATCTTTTCCTGTTTGTTTCTGCAGTTGCTTCGCTAATGTTGTTCTGCAATGCCTTGTATCCACTCGACCACTTGTTGCTTACTTGTTGGAGAAAGGCCATCGGAAAGAATGTAAGTTGAGAAACTAGAGCTAATAGGTTTCCATCTCTAGGTTCTTGAACAGCATGTGACCTTTATATTTTTTATTTCCATTCTCTAGGCAGACGCAATGATTGGTGCTTTATGTGCGAATTTCAAACTCATGTTGAACGATCAAGACAAAGTTTGCATCCATTTTCACCAATCAATATTCTGTCACGGTTGCCTAATATTGGAGGTAATCTCGGTTATGGAAGACAAGAGGATGCTCATGAATTCATGAGGTTGGTATTACTTTGTATGTGATTGCATTCTCTTTTAACATCTACTGAAATTAACTTGAGGAAATTATGGATTACTGGATCTTTTTTTTTCTTTTTATTCTTTCAGGTTTGCTATTGACACGATGCAATCAGTTTGCCTTGATGAATTCGGTGGAGAAAAAGCTGTTGACCGCAGCTCTCAAGAGACAACTCTTATTCAGCATATATTTGGTGGTCATCTGCAGTCTCAGGTGATGCATCTCATTAGCTTAGAATAATTGACTTTTCTTTCTCCTTTTCCATTTTAACTTAGGCCATTGATAAGGATACAGTGTCAGTGGATCATATTAGTGAAGAATATTCTGAAACAATTTTTGTTTTTCAGTTTGCTTCTTAATTTAGTTTTTGGGTTAGTTTAGCATTGCTTTTGAGAAGTGCTTTTAAAAAGTGCTGTGGAAAAGTGATTTAGAGAAGTACTTTTGAAAAGTTTGGTTTAAGTTATCCCCCAAAACATTATACCTATGTTTTAGCAAATAAGAGTATTACTCCTCAACCTAGTGAGTTTGGAAGTAAAATATCCAATCAATTAAAGGTGATTTCAGATGATTAGGGTCTAATGTCTTTTATAATCACCTTGCTTAGTGTTTTAAAATTCAAGTTTGCACTCTAATATCTAATACTTATCATTGTGTTGAAACCTGTAGGTGATTTGTACTAATTGCAATAAGATTTCAAATCAGTATGAAAATATGATGGATTTGACTGTTGAAATTCATGGAGATGCTTCATCATTGGAGGAATGCCTTGACCAGTTCACCGTTAAAGAGTGGCTTCATGGAGATAATATGTACAAATGTGATGGGTATGATTGCTCTCCATTTGATCTCAAGATGTTTATAGTTTAGTTTGCATGATTTTAAGTTATACAGCCAGAATCTTTACCCATATTTTATATATTTTTATTGTACTTTGATTTCTAACTACATTGTTATTCACGTTTTTGGATCTGGTGTTAAACTATGATATTTCGTTTCTCGTTTCAGCTGCAATGACTATGTTAAGGCATGGAAGCGCCTTACCATACGATGGGCTCCTAACATTCTTACAATTGCCTTGAAAAGATTTCAGGTCTTATCCTACATCCGAAATGCATGTTTAATTTGTTTGACATGGCAGTGAATGCTTGATGTCTTTTCCTTTTGCTGGTAAGGCAGATGATTGAAGCTTTGCTTTATGATACTAAAATTCATATTGAAACTTTTTTCAGAGCGGCCGATTTGGAAAACTCAACAAAAGAGTCAGCTTTCCTGAGACGTTAGATCTTAGCCCTTACATGAGTGAGAGTGAAGATGGGGATGATTCGAATATTTACAAACTTTATGCGGTTGTTGTCCACGTGGATATGTTGAATGCATCCTTTTTTGGTCATTACATCTGCTATACCAAAGATTTCTCTGGAAACTGGTACAGAATTGATGACTGTAAGGTATTCTCTCTTTCTCTGTCATTGTCATTTCTCTTCTATTGTGTGTCATGCCTATTACAATAACCTCTCCGTGGAGTTCTCTTTATGCCAAGGCCTCTGTGTCATCCCCAGACCCCATTCAATCATCATTAGAGCATGGGGTAGACGCATAATTTTGCATGCCATGTCTATTGTACTTGATTTTTTTATTATTATCTTAACCTGTTTTGCCTCTTTTTCCAGGTTGCGAGGGCTGAATTGGAAGAGGTACTTTCTCAGGGAGCATATATGCTTTTATATAGCAGGTACCTTTTTCCTCCCCCACCAGTATTGGCACTTGAAAGCCAGCTCTCCTGTTTAAAACTTTTATTACTTTTCTGCCATTCAAATTATAAAAGAATTACCAGAGTTTGCCATTAACTAAAAAAAATGTTTAGGTTCTGCCTTATAAATGTCCAAGGTTTGATGTGAAATAACTTGTTGAGATAAACTTGCAGTTATGGTTAGATTTAACATCTGTATATCCTTTTCATCACTCATTAACTGTAACTGTAGATATATGTGTACTGACCCTTTGTTTCGTCATGTATACGTCATAGTACGGTAAAATGGTAAAAAAGAGCCATACATGGTTTATGTTTTTTTCACAGATGCCTATGTTTTGGTTGCTAAAATATGCATTCCGTGTGTGTGCTCTTATGGGACCAAGTAAAAGATACATATGAATATCATTGTCCTGTGCATTGGCTTCTAAGTGTTTGATTATATTGGTGACCTGAGAGGCATCCTGTTTTCCTATTTTTGTTCAGGGTCTCTGCACGCCCATCATGTCTTAGAACCTCTGGAATCAACTCTGAAGCAGATCATTGCTCAAAGGAACAGATTGAATATGTACCTGGAAAAGAGTCCATTAGCTCTCCCAGTTGCCGTATGTCCCTGTCAATGAATGGTAGTTTGCATTCAGAAGTCCCTAGACATGAAATTGGGTCATCTATTGGAATGAATGCGGATGTTGTTCCTGGACATGAGAACGGTGATGTGGCTAACTCAACACCATCTCTTTTTAGGGAAGTTTTGTCCAAAGAGAATGGATCGTGTTTCCAGATTGATTTGGGAGCTATCAGAACAAACGGTGAAGATAGGGATAGTGTTAATTCTATAGCTGTGAGAGAAAATGTGGAGAACATGGACTGGACAAGTAGCCAGCCATGTTCTTCTAATACAAAGGAGGTTCCCAGCTGCGATAAAGATCTGAGTTCTGAAGCTGAAAGAGAGGCAGAAAATACAAGGATGGTTGAAGTGAAGCCGCAATATTTACCGGTTTCAAAAGAAATAAAAAGCTGCGAGCAAGATCCTTGGGTAGCGATCAATTATGTAAAGGGAGATTCAGAAGACATAAATATGGCGAATTCTGATTCAAATTCTTCTATAGCAGGGGATAACAGCCTGAAACATGAAGTGTTGATACAGGGTTCAGAAACTTTTGGAAGGGAATGGGGTAAAGAGAGCTGAAATTGCAGATGGCAGTTTGCAATAATTGGCTGCAATTTCTAGTTAAATCATATTTTTTTTTTATCTTTATTTTTAAAAATTTAATCATCATCCCATGATCAAAAGGAAATGGATGAATGTGGTGGGTGGGTTCTTTATCTGGGGTTTCATTATTTACAGAAATCTTAGATGCTATTGTACCAATTTTTAGATGGTTCATATAACCAATTTAGGTTGACAATTACATAATGTAAGAATGTGGTTGCGATTATTAGCTATTTATTTGCTAATAAATTTAGATCAGCCCTTTAATTAATACATTTTTTATCGCAATATATTTTAGACACTATTAGTCAACATGTCTAACTTTCACAATTGGTAGCTGCCTATGTGTTTCTCGTTAATATTCAATTGTGATTTTAATGTTGCAACATGGCTAGTTTCTTGAAATTTAATCTTTCTTATTAGTAAGTTCAGCTTTGGGTTGTGGATTTGGTGTTAGTTTTCCTCAAGATTGTACCAAAAAATCTATTTAATCATATTAATTAGTAGTAATTTAAGAAAATTACATTTTTACCTAACTAATAATATTATAAAATAAATTAGATTAAGATTTAAATTTTAGCAAAAATAAAAACATTGTTATTGTGAATGCGCAAATATATTGAAGAAGGGTGACCTTACAGCATATATATATATATATATATTATATTCTTATTAATGACTTCACCAGACAAGTTATTTTTCATTTATTTCCTTCATGTGTTTGGGAGTATGACAGCTATATTTGAGTTTTCACATAAATATTTGTGAAAAAGTGAAAAACCATAATTTTTTACTTGAATGGAGAGATAAGGTTAACATTCCTTTTCAGTAGATAAAGATACCAATAACCCCATTAGATCATTTTAATCTTAATTTTGCGCAATTTTATCCATTAAAGATTTGTTGAAAACTAATAAGGAGTGTAAGTTAGCTTTCGGTGATGAAGTGAAGGCCAACTAAAGTAGTGTATTTAATGAACGCTTCTTTCGTTTAACTGGTTTACCAGATTCTGTTCTGCTGTATAAAGCTAATGTGTGTATATATATATATATATATATATTGTAAAAATGGAGTGCCTGAGAGCTTGTCTGGTTATTAAACCATAAAAAAGGAAAATGGGTTCTTACCATAAAAAAGGAAAATGGGTTCTTACTTCCAGCTGCAGATACGTTTCCTCATAACATTGTTTTTCAATGTTGTGTATCCCTTTTGCTACTACAAAATGCAAACATTCTTTTAGTTTTGTTTCTTACTTAAGATCTGAGTTTCCAACCATTGCTGTAAAGCATTTTTTATTTTGTTTTTGTCAAAGTAGAAAGACCACCAAGATCCAGCATTTACAATTAGAATGGCTCCAAAAGGCACGCCGGTGGTAGTTAAAATGGACAACCCAAGCTACTCGGTCGTGGAAATCGACGACCCAGATGCTGCATTCAAGCCTATGGAAAAAACCAGAGGGAAAAACCCAAAGCAAGTGACTTGGGTTTTACTTCTCAAGGCTCACCGTGCTGTCGGTCGTGTTGCTTGGATTGCTACACTCTTCTGGGATTTGCTTGGAACCATTAAAAGAAGGTTGATCTTCAGGCAAGACGTTGCAATGGCTACTGAAAAGTTGGGGAAAGGGAAACTGCTCTTTGCAGCCATTAAAGCCTTCCTCCTAACTTCATTGGCGATTCTCTCTTTTGAGGTAGTTGCTTATTTCAAGGGCTGGCATTGTTTTCAAAATCCCAGTTTGCACATTCCTAGTGATGATGATATTCAGGGGTTGCTCCACTTGGTTTATGTTACTTGGTTGCCGTTTAGAGCCGATTACATTGCACCATTAATTCAAGCATTGTTTAAGTTTTGTGTAGTTCTGTTCCTTGTCCAATCTGCAGATCGTTTCATGCTTAGCTTAGGCTGCTTTTGGATTAAATACAAGAATATTAAGCCGAAAATCGAGGGGGATCCATTCGAGTCGGGTGATGTTGAAGGGTGTAGCTATGAGTACCCCATGGTTCTTGTTCAAATCCCAATGTGTAATGAGAGGGAGGTAATAAACTGATCAATGCCTTGTCTGGTTTCTTTATTAAAGCTTCATCTTTTTCTTGGTATGCATTATATATAGACATGGTAAGTGTCATTGAAAGTAAAAAATGCATGAGGAAAAGGAAATCTGATTCCTTGTAGAACTTCATCTTTAACATATTGGATCATATCAAATAATGATTGTTAAATGTTTAATAATTATGGACATGAGTTCATGTATGTGAAGTAAATACTTTTGTTGTTTCATATGAGAATAATTGACTGCCAAATCATGTTGCAATTCTCATTACTATTGTTTTGGGCTAGCCGACTAATGGAGTAGTAAATAAGTCCCTATGGTAGACATCGAAGCGTGGAATCTAATAAATATTAAGCATATTCTATTTCTGTTGATTACGACTTCTTTACCAACCTCATACAGGTATACGAGCAGTCTATCTCTGCTGTCTGCCAACTCGATTGGCCAAAGGACCGGTTATTGATTCAGGTTCTTGATGATTCCAATGATGAGAGCATCCGATATTTAATTAAGGCAGAGGTTGCTACATGGAGCCAAAGGGGTATCAACATAATTTATCGCCATCGCTTGGAAAGAACTGGTTACAAGGCTGGGAATCTTAAGTCTGCAATGAGCTGCGAGTATGTAAAGGCTTACGAGTTTGTAGCGATATTTGATGCTGATTTCCAACCTAGTCCGAAATTTCTAAAGCAGACGGTGCCACATTTCAAGGTGAGGAGAAACAAACCTGAATTGTTTTTGGTTTTAAGTTACTTGCCTACAATCAGCTTATCGGGCTTTATACTTTGTGTCTCTCCTTTGTCTTGCAGGACAATCCCGAGTTAGGTTTAGTTCAGGCTAGATGGGCTTTTGTGAACAAGGATGAGAATTTGTTGACACGACTACAGAACATTAATTTGTGTTTCCACTTTGAAGTTGAGCAGCAAGTTAATGGTGTGTTTTTAAATTTCTTTGGATTTAATGGAACGGCTGGTGTTTGGAGAATTAAAGCTCTTGAGGAATCTGGAGGCTGGCTTGAAAGGACAACCGTTGAGGATATGGACATAGCCATTCGTGCACATCTCAATGGTTGGAAATTCATCTTCCTTAATGATGTAAAGGTACCCTCATTCACATTTCCATTTCCTTTTGCTTGAATAGACTTTCATTTTCGTTTTCACCTATTTGGCCGAACTGGTTACTGACTCGATGTAGAACTACTCGAGCAAGATAAGTGCGTCATTTAAACAATACATAGCCTGTAATTAATCTGAGTGGTCTGTTTATCAGTAAAAGTTTTGAGTGTAAGAACCATAGCTACAAATTATCAAAGTTAAACTGATTACAACAGGGAGTTACTGTGGAAATTTTTTTAGGTCCTTTGTGAAGTTCCAGAATCATATGAAGCATACAGGAAGCAGCAACACCGATGGCATTCGGGACCTATGCAACTCTTCCGCTTATGCCTTCCAGCAATTTTAACTTCCAAGGTACACTCGTAGGCAACCCCGAATCTTTCACGGTCATGCTATGTTTACGGTATATTAAATTACCTTTCAATGCTGTAATTCTGCAGATAGCAATATGGAAGAAAGCAAACTTAATACTACTATTCTTTTTATTGAGGAAACTTATCCTTCCCTTCTACTCCTTCACATTGTTTTGCATAATTCTTCCTCTAACCATGTTTGTTCCCGAGGTTGAGCTTCCTGTTTGGGTGATTTGTTACGTACCTGTTTTTATGTCATTCCTCAACATTCTTCCGTCCCCCAAATCGTTCCCTTTCATTGTTCCTTACCTTCTATTTGAGAACACCATGTCTGTGACCAAATTCAATGCAATGGTATCTGGATTGTTCCAGTTGGGTAGTTCCTATGAGTGGGTTGTAACCAAGAAGGCTGGCAGGTCATCAGAATCTGACTTAGTGGCTGCTACCGAGAGGGAATCAAAGATAACAAACCAGCAGCATATCACGAGGGGAGCTTCACAAAGTGAGTTCACTGAATATAGTGAATTAAAGGAACAGAAAGAAGCCGCCCCTATACGGATTAAGAAGGTCAATAAGATATACAGGAAAGAGCTCACTCTAGCATTCCTCCTCCTCGCAGCTTCTGTTAGGAGCCTGTTTTCAACCCAAGGAGTACATTTCTATTTCCTCCTCTTCCAAGGGGTGACCTTTCTCCTAGTGGGTCTTGATTTAATAGGAGAGCAGATGAGCTAATATTGCTCTGCATGGAAGCTAGAGAGAGCGAGCGTAAGGTGCTAAAACTCTGTCAATATTCATCGACAAAAGCTGGATTTCGGGTTTGGAGAAATGATTAAGGGTTCCATTCAGTTGAATAACCAAAGTTTCATTTTCCATACTAGCTTTGAGATGCCAAATATAAGGGTTATTTATTTATTTATTTATTTATTTATTAATCAGTAACTCTACTTTTCTGTAGTCACAGATTTTATTTCATATTTTATATGTTTATAATTTTTCACAATGGTATCTTCATTAGACATTTCAACCATCTTCGTTGTTATATATAGTTAAGGATTCATATTCTACCTTTCGATTACTTCTCGAGTGTGGTTAGGCACTAAAGATTCAAGCCATATTTGTATTTGAAAGCCGGAAAGCTAGAATGAGGCATAAGAATGAGCTTAGTCCTTTAGTGATGTTGGATGCATTTAGTCTGCATTTTGTTAATGCTTAGTGGGTTGTGATTCAATAATGTTAAAAAGTGTCGGCAAGCAAATGTGACAGTGGCTGCTGGTTTCGGTTGGTCTGTCATCATATTCACCTTCTCATTTAAAAGGTTGACATGGCTGGGGCCAAGAGATCTTTGGTGGCCACATTTGCTGCTTTCGGCTCTTTGCAAATGCTGTTCTTTAGTGGCCATATATACTTTCCCTGTTTGAAATTGCTATCATGACATTGAAATTAGTATGTATATGCATAGCTTTGAATTGTAGTACTTAGAACAGGCATAGTCAAATGGAATTTCCCTTCAACCACCATTGCTGCTGACATAGGAGAACTACTCATCATCTGGCTCGGCTGAGAAGTCTGGCTCGTCGGGCTTTTGCAACTTAGGCATTTCAACATCCTTCACCTTCTGAGCTCCACGCCGGGTATTTGCTGCAAACCTCGAAGCTAGTATTGTGACACCTAAGTTCTGTTTTACTTGGGAAGAATTCGAAGATGCAAGATTGTGTTCTTTCTTTTGTTCTGTTTCATTGGCAGCTTGTTCATCAGGAGGATACGAGAAAGACTCCGTCGTGCTGAGACTCCTCATCACCGTCCTCTTCTTGTGTCGACGCCAAGCTGCTTGAATGAAGCAGGCACCCCATGTCCTCCAATGGTAAGAATGATAGCGGAAGGTATGCTGAAGCTTCTTGCTATGAAGACGTCGAAACTGATTGGCCACGAATTTGAGATCTTCTGCTCTTAATGCAAATGCCTCTACTTCAACCAGGGCTCTTACTGTTCTGGTGGATGAAGGTAAGTTCAGAGAGGATTTTGGAAGCAATGCCCATGAAAGTAGCTCCTCACCGCAGAAGTCACCTGGTCTCAGATTAATTGAATTGAAGAAACCTGTCCGGCCTCCATTTGTGGTAGAACTCTCTAGCCTCCCTCTGATAATAAAAAGCATCTCGGTGACGGGGTCACCTTCCCGAACAATGTAGGTTCCTTGAGTACTTAAGGAGGATACTAAGCGCTCACATATGGCATCTAGTAGCTGATCATCCATCTCTGAGAAAAAGGGGACCTATATGCATATGGGGAAAAATCATGTGGGCATTCAGACCTATAGGACTAAATCTGAATGAAAGTAGCATGAAGAACTTACACGCCGAACAAGGTCCAAGCATAGATGGCGTTGGATGTCTCGGCGGAGATCTGGAGGTAAAGCATGTAAGATTGATTCTTCATCCACACCTCGAGTTGCAAGCCACTTGTACTGAACAAAACGCTGAACGCGCTCTCGCAGATCTTGCGGGAGTTGGCGATGTCTCATCCACTCCTCGGTGTCCCGCCGTTTAAGCCTCCACTCCTCCAGTCTCACGGTGATGGATTGTAAGTAGGTCTGCATGACATGATAAACAACGTTATTGAATATATGATCAAAGCCTATGCATGTTATAAGAAATAAGAATTATATGTTAGGGCTTAGACAAATACCTGCATGTTTCCAATTAAATGGGCAAACAAAACCAAACCCAAGATAGCAATCAGTATGGCAAACAGGGTTTCCCCCATAAATGTGCTTGTATCTAAATTCTGTCCATAAGAGCTGAAAATTCAGAAACCAGAGTTGTTTCATCAAAAAGTTCCACAATATATCTAAATTATGTTGTATGAATGTTCATGATGCATGCATACCTCAAATTCTGCAAACCCCACCACAGACAATAGAAATACTTCCGGTGGAAGCCCGAGGAGAATACTTTCTTCGTCAACGCATTCTCGAAAATCCCATAGTCAAAACTAATATCATTATTGGGATCACATTTACCAAACACGACAGTACTGTTTTCCCATTTATGGCGACCGGCATCATTCAATGTGCCGCAATCGAGGTAACGAGGATCACATAGCAGAGGGCTAGTCTCATTTCTGCATTCAGTTTTCAAACAGGATGCATGTCGCTCGAATGACAGTAAATACCACGACGCCCCTAATACCTGCAAGAAGCGAAGCCGAACAATCAATCAAAATGGGAACAATGATAGCCACAGACAAGATTGGGGTATGAAATTTTACATACATGGCTAGCTAACATGTAAAGTAAGAGATTGTATGCAGCACCAGCCCAGGCAGTCTTTGTGACAACACCAGTGGCTTTGATAATCTGAGAGCTTAAAGGGAAAATTAAATACAATCTGGGAACATATTGGAGCAGCACAATCAGCACAAGTGCATTATTAGTATAATCAGCATGGGAGCTTCTAATTGCTGGTATAATGAACCATATCACAATCTGCGAACAAAAGTAAAAGAGAAAAAAAAAAAAAAAACCCAATATGTTAATCAGTTTTAGCTTGAGCAAAATATCTTTCCTTAAACCAAAGAAAAAACTTGTACCACTTTTTCATCATTTATCAAAAACCCATTTAATAAACTACCAAAATAATTACTTTTGTTTTCCTTACAACATTTTAGTCACTGAGTCGTTAATTGTTGTTAACGGGTAATGGTAAGCTGATGTGGCACGTTAAATCACCATTACAAACAAAAATTTTAAGTTAAATTATACAATTGATCCCCATATTTTTTCGTTTTGAGCAATTTATTTTTTTCTTTTAACTTTCCTTTTTCTTCATTCTCTTCTGCCTCTATTTTCTTCCCTTCTCCATCTCTTTTAACGTAAAAGAAAAAAATTAAATTGCTCAAAACGAAAAAAATATAAGGACCAATTGTATAATTTAATCTAAAATTTTTGTTTGAAATGATGATTTAACGTGTTGCGTCTGCTTACCATTACATCGTTAACGACAATTAACGCTCAATGACTAAAATGTTATAATACGATAACGTAAGTGACTAAAATGTAATATTTCAAATATAAGTGATTAAAATATAACCCGATAGAAACAAAAGTGACTATTTCAGCAATTTATCCTTACTAAATATTGAACCTTATGAAAGAAAATTATTTGAGAGGAGATCAACTTGGGAGAAGTTTTTAAAGTGTTGTGTATTGAGAATTGACAGTTCTTTTAGTGGATTGATATTGTTTCTGATGAAAGGTTTTGTCCCCTAACTCTATGAGAGACTGAGTGCCTAAAAAAGCTACCCGAAACAAATTGTGGGTTCAATAAAGCGGAAATGACTCGTTGGATGCTTGTGACATGGTCACCACCATAGAAATCTCAAATTTTGCATTTGGAAGGGTTAAAGGTTGGAAGGGTTAAGGTTATGCCCTATAAGGCATTGTTGGATAACAACACAACCACTTGACCTACTTGCACACATACATGGTCTACCTTCTTAGCCACCTGACGAAAATCTCTCGCTCTGTTTGAACTCGCCGTCTTTAGGCACTTAGGTTCTCAGAGTTGAGAGATAAAATCCCCCGACGTAAATAATACTGGCCAATTGAAGGATGTTTCGACTTACAAGACATGACAGTTAAAAGACCTCCCCGAAAGAAATCAGCATTCTCTCAACAACAGCATAAAAACATATCTAGATTCCAGTGGTTGCTTGCAGCATTTACATCAATCTCAGCTACCAAAAACGCCATCAACATCACTTGCAAATTAAACAATTCAAAAAAGGCCCTTCATTTGATTAAATAGGGACATTTACAGAATGAAGTACCTGAGGAAGAGGTAGAGCAGCCACAAGATCTATGAAGAAATCCGATCTCAAATACCTTTTAGCAATCAAATCTGGGTGAGTAACAAGTTCACCCCTACCAAATACCCTTGAGGTAGGCGACACATAAGCCGTTCGGAACTTGATGAATATATGCAACACGTAAAATGCATCGGCAAGTGTACGGAAACAAGTTACAACGATTCCCAGATTCAAATCAGTTTCCAAACAAGAGGTGGTGTCTTTTTTTATCAATGAAGGCAGGTAGAAAAACAATGGGTCAACGAAGAGAGCCACTAAGCACCAAAAGAGAAAAATCCTGTTCCACTGCAAGTAAATTTCAGTACCAGGATCTAGAATCCTTTCCCTCCATGGCTCGTGATCCTCTGGAAAAAGTACCTTTGACTTTCCATATTTGGAAACTCCTTCGGTTTTCAATAAAGGGACGGTTGCTTTGAATACGGGCAGTGGCGGCTTCTCCGTACGTGCTGTGCCATTGTTGTTGAACCTGAGAATTCCAAAAAGGATCCATCAATGGAAATTTGAAGAAAAATGAGGAGAGGTGGGTTGCTAAGATTACCTCACTAGCTTCTCTGTTTTGAACTCCATCCTTTTTTGTGAAATTGGTCATAAAAGTAAAGTGAGCAGAGAAATGGGTGCAGCTTTACTGCAACAAAAATTATATTGAAAACCCATCATAAAGGAAGTGGAAGTGCTTAGAAAAGAAGAAGCAAACAATATAGATCTTTCATTGCCTCCTCGTATCGACCAACATAGTGAAAATACCAACAAAAAGGTCGTTTTCTTTTTTCAAATGAAAAGAAGAGAGGAAGAAGGATATTGACGTAATCGGATGCAAGATTTTTGGAGGACTGAACGAGAAGAAAGAGAGGAAAAAAGAAAAGCAAATCCCAAAACTAGGAATTTCAATAAAGAAATACTAGTAAAAGCAAAATGAAGGAAGAACAGCTCAGAGTGCTTTTTTTTTTTTTTTAACTAGTTTGTGTCGTTGGAAGAAATTAAAAAGGGGATTCAATGTGAAAAAACGCACGAAATACCATTGACTTTGGAGATTGGAGGCAATCAAACAATATTTATATATTCATTGATTCCCTTTTATTGTTTATACAATAATTTAATTTATTATTATACCCAACATTTAATAAAACTATTTTTTATATTAATGATAATTGGAAGATAATTGAAAATTTAATAACAATTTTGATGACAGGGTTGTTGCCGGCTCTCTGTTTTGTGTTTGTAATAAAAACGGGCAGGATCCCTATTCGTTATTGGAAGTTTAGATCCCACAGTTGAGTGTTCCTTGCCACATCGGCAGTGATGGAGCCGTAGAGGCCTACCACTATTTTAGATTCCTTTCTAATTTAATGTTCATACTTTGACCTCACCTAATTCAAATCTAAATGCTATTTTAATTTTAATTTTAAAACCTTAAAATTTATCTAAAAGTTCATTTAAAAGATAATTCATTATTTTTTATTTACTTTTGAAATATTATTTTTTTTAATATCTAAAAAAAATCAAACAGAACTCATGTCTCCAAAATGAATTAAAAAATAGAAAAGGAAAACTTAAAAAACTCAGATAATTCAGTCGGTTTTAGTGGTAAGTCTCACCAATTAAAAGTTTGAGATTAAAAAAAAAAAAAAATCATAATGTTATTAACCAGTTTAAATGACATCGGATTAAAAGGACTACAATTGATAATTAGCGAAAAAAAAGTTCTACAGCTATCTCGTCTCCAAGCACAGGCATTTCTAATTGAGAAAGAACATTTTTTTCTTTCAAATAGCTGGCTATGCAGCAATAAGTTAAATTTTTTTTTATTAGGGAGGGCTTACTTCTAATATCAACAACCATTCAATTTCTTTTTTTTTTTAAAACGAAAAACCCTTCAAATTTAATTTCTTTCAATACCTTTTCAGGCTTCACAAACCACCGTAACTAAAATTTAATAATGTTAGAGATATCGCCATGAAAAATAAGTCAAAAATCTTGGACAGCTGGTATACCCTAATCTCATCTGACATCAAAAGGATACTTTGAAACCAAATCATTACCCTTTTTTTTAAATCACTTTTCAAATTATCAATTAAGCCACTTGTCAAATGTAAAATAAAAAACCGTAATCACCAGTGTACCAATATACATATAAATATCATAGATGGACCAAGTTCAGTATCCATAGTGGCGGCTGACACACATACAAACACACTACGTTCATATTTCTTCCAACAAACCAAAAATTCAAGCAAATCACACAATAGAGAATATGTTCTATGGAGATTTTAAATTATAAATTGGTTCACCATGAACATAGCAGCAGTCATAATTCCCACCATGCATAGAAAAAACTTAATCACCGGGAACAAAATGGAAGTGCATCCATCTGACTTGCATTGCAACATTGCATACAATAATTTCAGAAATTAAATTAAACTCATGAACAATGAAACAATGAATTTGTTGGACTTTTTATCATTCCAACTGTTTATAAAACAAAACAACACCCAATCTAACATGACCTCACTCTTAAATATCTGACATGAAAACTTTGTCCCAAGTCTTGTTTCAGAGTTAACCAGAGGGCCAAAAACATGATTGGGACATTTGAGCAACATTAGCATCTCGTATACAGCAAAAAAAATTCATGACGCCAAATGATGATTAGTCTTCCTATTCAAAGACGGTAAACAGGTAGACAAGAAACCAACCTATTTTGGTAGGTTAAATATCATCCAGTCACACCAAAGATAACAGGCCAGTCACTTCACCTATGCTTGTTTTGCAGCCTACCAAGGACCCAAAGATATATAGCAAGGTCAGCGAATCATGATTAACTTGTGAGGATATTGTGACTTTGTCAGAGATCATCAAGTTCTGCAACTAAGAGTCAACCATCCCAGAACACTCCCGAATTTATGTACCGCCAAAGACACTCACGCAAAAAAACTCAAAATATTCGAAAGAAAAATATCAAGCACAGACTTTTTGTCAAGCATAATCATCTGGAACTAGATGCAGACACTAGGAAGAAAAGTGAGTACAGCTTCCCAACTTTCCAACCCAACAGAAGTAGAAGACTCCAAATTTATTCTTGCTTGTCAGCTGAATGACCACAAACATGTTGAAGAAAAACAGTAAGCAAAATATCCTTGCATCTTTCAAAATATTTTACCGTCATTTTTTTAAAAAAGTTTACACAAAAAATAAGGTCTGTAAATTACCAATCCCACTCTTGTAAGGACCCTAAAACATCAACTTCTGTAGAACAGATATAGTACCTGCCAGAAGCAGCGTTTGAGGCAGCTCCCTCAATCCTTTTAAGATAAAGTAAGTAAAGCCACTAGAGTTTGACGAAGGTGCATCACAGCAGGAGAGATTCATTCAAACAGTAGCAACTACAGATGATGACAAATGGGACCCACAATGATCAAATATTGAAGATCCCATAGACGGGCAGCAAAGAAGCAAATCCCAGACGTGTAGAAGCAGAAAAGTAACGAGGCAGACCCAGAAGACACCTCAACACAAAAGAAAAGCATGAACTTTTTAGCAGAATTTCTTTAATGATTTCTCAATAAAATTATAGAGGTCATTTTCAGTTTTTCCCCCTACGCATAAAAAAGTACTTAGCATAGATAAAGCAAATAAAACCATCATAGAAATAAGGAAAAACAGAAAGTAACTTAACCAAATCCAAGATGCTGCGGGCGTTGCCCAATTAAAACAGTAGCACTGAAGTCAACAAACTAAACACACTTAATCAGTCCCTTCACATAAGAGTTACATCCTTGCAGCACTTAACTCCTGCTCCGTCGGCGTTCCCTTGCACCATTTCTGCACCAAATTCAGTAGCAATCTTTCATGCACATATCATAATCCAAACAGCACAACAAAAAATTAAACTAGGATGAACAAAGCTGTAAGCGTGATCAAATCAGATGGATAACCAAAATTTAACTAGTTTGATGCACTTGATCTTTATTGATGAAAAAGACAACATTAAAAAAAGCCTTTCCAGCTACTAGCATAAAGTTCAAGGAAGTTCACCCATTAGCATATGGCAATTCCTCACGACCACGGTATGGTGGAGACCTGCTGTAGCTACGCCCACGAGGAGAGGGACTGCGACGCCTAGGGGATCGTCCACGAGGACTGTAACTTCTGTTTGGAATTAAAAAGTGTCATTCGATTGTAAAACTTCAATCAATCATGAATAGAAGGCAATGTTTTGCTTAGGAGGCCTTACCTGCGCCCATAGCTTGGGCTCCTACGATATCTAGGGCTGCGGCTGCGACGTCTTCCGGAACCACCACGTGTACGACATTCTCGAGCAAAATGACCAGCCTCACCACACTCGTAGCACTTCAAATCAGAACCACCAGACCGTCCCCGACCACCTCCACCTCCGCCTCCACGTCCACCTCTGCCTCTAGAATTATGAGAAAGCTCAACTCTCCAGCCATTCTTGCCTAAATCCAAATATGTGACTTATAAAGCTAGTATAGGATGTGAATCTCAAATGATAACCGTATGCTTGTTAAAAGATGCCATTAAGAAAACGAAAATCAGAAACTAGCAACTGAATGGATGAATGAGATAAAACCATGTCCTACCAACAAGTTTTACAGAATTTTGAATTAATATATAAAACTAAACTGGAGAAATGTCAAACATAACACAACCACATGGGCAGCTTAATTCTGGTCTAACAGCTCACACAAACTTCCTCCACAAATAGACATGAAGGTTAAACGCTGTTAAAGGCACATTCTTCATAAAAAAATCCAAATCTAAAGAATTATGAGACTACCAAATTATGACTTTTCATCACTAATCTTTATTATTCATAAAGGAGCAGATCAATAACAACGAATTAGCTCCTAACCAAGGAGGAATACTTAGAAAAATAAAAACTAGGTTGGCATAATTTGTTTCCAATACAAAAAAATAAAAAAATAAAACCCCACAACTAACAAGACGGAAAATTTAGGATGCAATTAGTGTCATAATCAGAAATGAGGGAATCTGGTTGGAATACCATCTAATTCACGAATTGCATCCTCGGCGTCTCTGTGATCATCAAAGTCAATGAAAGCGTAACCTGGTGGCCTTCTAGCAACCCACACACTGCAATATATATATCAAATCAGAAAGACGAAATTGGATGGAATTATGACAGAAAAATCGTGCTGGAAAGGTGCATATTACAAACAATTGTTGTTCAAAATGTAGCAGTAAAAAAGAAGACAAAAGTAAAAGAGAGGTACAACAAAATTATTCTACCTTCGAATAACTCCAAAGACACGAAACTCGTCTTCAAGATCTCGCTCCGAAACTCGTGGGTCAAGGTTACCCACGTAAACTCGAGACATTTCCTTTTTTCTCCAAAGAAACCTATCAAAACAAATTTCACGTTATTTCAAGTCTCACTTCAATACCAAAATCCCGAAAAAACAATTTAAAAACTAACAATGAAATAAATCAAGATAGATGTAAAAATAAACTGCCAAAATTGAACGTAAAAGAGAGATCTAAAAGTTAAACCTGGTGAGTTGCGAGAGAGAAGAGAAAGAAACCCTAGCAGTAGCAGCGGGGGAAATTAGGGATTTTGATTTTTTAGAAAAAGAAAAAAGAGTTATGAACGTCGAAATTAAAAAAGAAAAAAGAGTTCTTAATAGAGTTTAGAGCGCATACGATGTTTCCAAGGTTACCCTTGCTTGACAGTCTTTATTTCAGATTCAGTTCAAAACTAAAATATCGATTTTGCCCCTGTAGTATTATTATTGAGCCATAAAGGCCATCAAGAGACAAGAAATAGAATGCCCAATTTGCTCAACTATCCAACCCCGTATGCTCGATGGACAGCAATCGGTTGACTCTGTTAAATGTTGGAAAATCGATTTAATCCATCAATCCTATGCTTTAACCCATCGAATTAGGTCCCAACTAATACTATATATATATATATATATATATATACTACTGGCTTGTTACCCAGTGATGCATGGGTTAGTTTATTTATTTAATATATATTTTTTAGTTAATTAAAATATTTTTAAATAAAATTTAAAAAATATTATCTTATAATTTAATATTATTAATAAATTTTAATATAACAAAAATATATTATGAATATTATTAAATCTTAATTTAAGTATAACAAATATTATTAAATTATATGTCATAGAGAAGTTTTTTTTCTCTATGTGTTGTAAAAATATAAAAAGTGTAGAAAAATAAATTATTAAAAATCATTAAATATATATTTATATTAATAAAATTTAGTTGTTATAAAGTAAAACTCCAATTCCATATTTATACTTTTAAATTTTTACACTATTTAAGCGTAATTAAAAATGTATAAATAATTAAATTTTAAAATCAATAAATGAAAATCAATATCTTTGTAAAATTTTAAAATTATATAATATGTTTATTATTTTAATAACTAACTTTTATATAATATCTTATTATCATAGCAAATTTTATATTTAGAAATTAAATAGTATTAAAAATTTTAAAGTAATTGATAAATTTAAATAGATAATTTTGTTAATTTTTTATATTTCATTTAAAATATTAAATATTTTAATAATAATATAAATTTTATATTTATTTTCACCTTTTATATTATTTTTCATGGTTTTTAATTTATACTGATCTATCAATTAATTATTACCGTTTTTATTAATTTTAAAATACATTATCAAATTTTAACATTTAGAAAACCAAATATTATAATTTTTAAATGATTTTTAACAATTTTTTTTACATTTTTTACATCTTGATTATATATTATCAAACATTTAAAAATAATTAAATGGATAAAATAATTAATAAATATAATAAATTACAAAATATTTACTTATATTAATTATCTTAATATATTTGTCCTTCCATTTAAATTTCAAATTTAAGATAATTAAATTTATCAAATTACTAAAATTTGATTTTTACAACTATATTTTTTTAAAAGTGACATTTTTGGTAAAATTTGTCTTTTATGTGTTCCTTATACGTTGTCAATCCTCATAAATAGATGGAACGATTTTTTTTTTTTAAATGACTATGTTTGAATTTATGTGAAAAATAAAAAAAAAATATTTAAGAAGTAATTTAAAAAATTAAATTTAAATTTCAATAGGAAAATTTATATATCAATCAAGATAACGATAAAGATAAAGATATTTTAAAATTAAATATTTTGAAAGGATAGTTTGGTTAGAAATATATAAAATAATTTTATTGAACTAACTTTATTTGATAAATTATTTTGATATAACAAACATTTCTTTAAATATAAATTTGTTTTTTTTAACAAAGAATCAAAGCATAAATAATATTTCAAAACTTCTAAACATCTTAGAAAATACTTTAAACACTTCAAAATATTTTTGAAAAAATTCTGAAAATAAATTTAAACTCTTGAACTTAATCAAAACCATTTCTAATCAATTAAAAAACTATTCCCTACAAGAAATATCGATGTTTTCCAAAATATATCGATACTTGTAAAATTATATCGATACTTCATCTTTTTATCGATACCAAATCTGCTTTATGTTTTGAATAAAAAATTGAACACAAACAATAAGTATCGATACCTTGAAAATTATATCGATACTTATTAAATTTTAACGATACCAAAAATTTATATCGATGCCAATTTTGCATTCTATTGTTCATAATCTATTAAAAAAATGTCAAAAAGTATGGATACCCATAAAATTATATTGATACCTTTTACCAGGTATCGATAAAACATCTTTGATATCATTGGAAACTAATTTTAACAACCACTGAATCATGCATTAAATGTCTCTAGTATTGATACTCGTACAAAAAGTATCGATACTTTTTTGTTGCAGGTGAATTTAATAGTCTGGTATTTCCATCCTAATAGCTTTATTTATTCTCCCAAAAACCACAGCGATTAGAAATGAATTAGAATGTATAAATATCAACTTCTGATGGTCCTACAATAACAAGAGACATAATCAAGCCTAAAGATCAATCAATTCAACCTTAGTGCTCAATTCTTTCATACTTTTCTTGTACACACTTGTGAGCTTTTATTGTTATTCTTTAGCTCAAGTGTAATCTTGTTTATTTGTGCTTTATTGGCAAACATTCTGATCTTGTGAGGATTATTTCTTAGTTTGCTTCTTTGTAATTATTTGAGAAGGCTTGTCTTAAGATTTGGGTAGAAATCTTAAGAGAGATGTAAGGTTAAACCTTATCTTCAAAGGTTGAACAAATTAGTGAATATGGGAAAATCTTTAGTAGTGGAAAGCTAAGGTAGTGGAGTAGGCAATTGGGGCCGAACCATTCTAAATCTCTACGTTCACTGTTTCATAATCTTTCTTTGCTTCCACCAAATTTTTTAAAGGCCAATTCACCTCCCTCTTGGCAATTTTGGTTTGATCGATCGAGTTAAAAATTGGTATCAAAGCTAGTCTCTAAAAGACGATATAATAACTGTAACACCCCAAACCCGGCCTAGAAGTTAGGCCCGAATCTGGTGTGTCACATGGAAGTAAAAACCATCTTTGCGATTATTAAAAACTTGCTTGAGAAATACAGCCTCTTTGTTAAAACCAAAATCACTTAAGCAATTGTTAACAACTTGAAAATGTAATAATCTTTAAAAACCCTTTTAGTAGCGAAAGCATATTTGAAATGAACAATTTACAAAAAAATGTGATGTTTAGAAATAGAGTTGCAGAAGCATTTTGAAATCGTTGTGGAAACGTAGATAAAATACAAGTATTTTTGAAAGATTGATTGATGAGTCAACAATCAAGGTAGTGAACTTTAAAACCGTGTCTTTTGAAAATATCGTTTGAAAGTTCGAGTGAAAACTTTCGTGTTAAAATATTTATAAAAGTTTATTATGAAATCCATTTGTTAATCGATTTTGGAAAACCTTTACTTAAGTTTTTAGAAAATTCTCATTTTAAACAATTTAAGCAAAATAGTAAGTATAACAACCATAAAGCAAATAATAAAACACTCCAGAGGCCTTATTACAACTTAAACCAAAATAGCAAAATAATAAAATAAACGGGAATAGAAATTTAAAATTCAATAACACCATTTCTGAAGTATAGCCTCCACCGAGTCATCCATGGGCCCAAGTCCTCGTCATCGAGCATTACCTACAAGGGTTAAGAAAAGGGGGGTGAGTTACAAGAACTCGAGTGTGAAATCCCCTTCTGGTCATCCATTGGGCCCGAACCCATATAGCAATCATCTTGGGCTTAAGCCCATTTAACATGTACTTGGACCAAGCCCATTTACAAAATGAATATATTTATATATGTGCAATGTATGAATGTATGCAAACCCAAACCAACCTAATAATCCATCCGCTACACACCACCCGTACCAACAACCAACACACACGTGGGGATCTTTTGTCAACCCACCCTCCAACACACCAATCGCAGCATTTAGCCATTTATATCAAATTCGAATTGTGGACAAGCCACGAATAACGAGAATATACGTGGCTTAGCCACGGACAAAACGTGATGAGTCACTAGAATATCATATCTGATAATATAACCGCAGCACACGACCTTGGTAAAAATGATCGACACGCAGTCGTTAATTCATATGTTAGGCACATAGCCCTGTGTAAATACGTTTAGCACAAAGCCATAATCACGATGGCACAAAGCCATATTTAGGTTGGCACATAGCCATTATCGAAATTTGTGCCAAAGCCACGAGAATCGGAATGTATCATTGCGATCAAGCGCTTTTCATAATATTTGTGGCGGTGCCACCAAAATTTCTTCTCTTCAACATTTTCCCAACCCATGCAAATTCATGTAGATGCATCATACATAGCAAATCATGATACTTACAAATATAACAACAATAATTAAATCGGACAAAAAAGTTCACCCATTAACACTTTACAAAATCGGCCCATTAGGGCATTATATCAAATTGGCTCATTAAGCCATATGTCAAATTGGCCCATTAAACAATATATCAGATCGGCCCACAAAAAAAAATATATATCAAATCGGCCCATTAAGCAATTTATCAAATCGGCCCATTAAGCAATTTATCAAATCGGCCCATTATGGCTATATAACAAATCAGCCCATTAAGGCAATATAACAAATCGGCCCTTTAGGGGCATTTCCGTAATTTGACCCATAGGGGCATTTTCGTAATTCGGTAATCTTACCCACTAAGGGTAATTTGGTAATCTCGCAACTAAGGGGTATTTCAGTAATTTACCCTCTAAGGGTATTTTGGTAATTCTGCAACCTAAACTTAACTACTAATGTGGGGCATAAAATTTGAAACCGTCCATCCGCGTCATACTGACTAAACTGACTATAACTCGAGTTAGGAACCTCGAAATTTAGATCCGTAAATTTTCCTTGAAACTAGACTCATATATCTTCTTACGATAATTTTTTCGAAATTTTTGACTTAACCATTTAGTACAGTTTATTCCTTAAAGTTTCCCTTGTTTCACTATCCAACGATTCTGACCTCTCTTATCTTAATTTCAAATATCTTACTGTACGGTTTTCAAATGCTGCTCCCACTTGTTTCTATTAAAAAAATAGGTTCAATAAGGAATCCATACATATTAATTATAACTCTTAATTCTCTTTGTACAATTTTAAACGATTTTTCCAAGATAGAACAGAGAACCGCGAAGTCGGTCAGAACCAGTCTCACTAAAATTAAGATATCTCAGAATATAAAATTCCTTTTCCTTCTTTGTTTCTTCCATATCAAAATAGACACAGTAAGCTTTAATTCGATATCTTATTCACTTATTAATCCCTTTTCTCCTATTTTTTGTGATTTTTCAAAATCACGTCACTGTTGCTGACCAAAACTGTTTCATTGCAAAAATATGGTTACCACTACGAATATACGCACGCCCGAGTGGTCACGGATGCCGGTTTTCGGTTTTCCTTCGGTATTTCGACCGAATCATAGAACATATCATACAAAAATTCAGAGAGGTATGAGATTACACACCATTTCAAACATGTATTCGGAAGGGTACGGGATTACACACCTTATTTGGATTTCCTTAAGAACCACTCTTCTTTGACCCTAGAACAATACCAACCAAAAGTTAGCCTCGGGTTTCCAAAAGATTTCGTATCACTTACACTTGAATCACTTACCACTATGTCCGAAGGTAGAATATATCGAGTGATTTGTCCCTAAAACATATAGTCGATTATTTCAAATTATTACTCCGTTGTCAACCAATCGAATATTGAATAATATTAATAATCCATAAGAACTCCTTACCTTATTAATATTGGATCCGATTTCTCCGTTCGACTTAAGGCTAGAATGATGTTCGGCCTCCCACTAGAATACTACAAAAGGGAGAGTGATCTCGTTTGAGAGAGTAGAATAAAATGATGGTCTCGGTCAATATGACCCTCCCAAACCAAGGCATAATTCGGCATTAAGAGAAAGAAAATAAAATGTTGAAGAGAACCACTTACCGATTTATCAAGGAATGAGTGTTAATACGGATGAGAAGAAAAGATAGAGAAGAGATGAAAGTTCGGTTATAGAGGAAAATGTATATTAATATTCAGCTATGGGGATAATCAAACAAGAAGATGTGCTCTTTTGGTGGTGTCGATTTAGAGAAGAGGAAAGATTGAAGGAATGTTTAAAAGAAAGGAATGGAAGGTTGAATGGATGCTAGGTGATTCGGCTATCAAAGGGAGATGAACAAGAGGTGAATATTTTGACCAAACAAAAGAGAAGAAAAATGCACAATTGTGCTAGGAGGATTCAGCAAAGAGGATAGCAAATTGAGAGAAGATGACACTAAAGTTGCAAATGAGATTTTTGACCCAAAACAATACCAAAACCCTACCAAAAGCCAAAGTAAAATTTCAGCCACCTATCTACCCCCAAAACCGTCCACATGCATTGCCATAAGGGTCAAAATTTTGCCAACCATACTTTCTATAGCATTCTCCTTGAAATAAGCCACATGTTCCCCTTACTTGCCTTATTCTTTTGATTCCTTTCCCCAACCTCAACCTTTCCTTATTTCTTAGCCACCTTACCAAAAATAAAGAAGTCCAACTTGCCATATATACTTCTTGGCCGACACTTAAGGAAAGTATACAAAAAAAATAGTCAAAATTTTTTGTACCAAGTGGGATTCGAACCTCTTCCCTCAATGCCTTCACTTGATGCCATAACCTCTTTACTAATTTCTCATTTATGCAAGCAAATTACCCACCTATTTCCATAAGCCTTGATGCCCATTACTATCTCTCTTTAATAGGCTTAAACACAAAATTTATACTAAGGCCCAACTTGAACCCGGAACTTCCTAGAAACCTCGTAACTTTCCAAAATCACCTTCCTAATTAATCCAATCTTGAAATAATGCCATTCTCTTTTTTCTCAAAATTTTAAACACTCCTAAGCCCAAGGCCCAATGGGCCCAATTCTTCTAGGCCCAATTTCGGGATGTTACAATTCTACCCTCCTTAAAGAAATTTTGTGCTCGAAATTTCCATCCTACTACTAAACGCATCGCTCAAATCACACCACTATGCTTTCGCTGCGTACTCTGATCTTAATAACCACAATGTACTTTTAACATAATCTTGAATCCTTTTTCACACAACCAAACATCTAACCACAGAAGCAAACATTTATCTACCATTTATACATAGAATTTCTACATTCAATCATCACGTCCAACCAAAACATTCCTGACTTGATGGTGATGAAACAATCCCGAGCCTTATGCTCCTTAGACTCGCATCTCAAGCATGCTCCTGACCTCCTCCAGTATTCTCCCGGATGACGCCTTCTGCAATAATCGCAAGTCGAAAAGGTTGGACGTGCCTTAACACGTTTCACAGAACGAGACTGCGACCCTAGAGAAGTATGATCTAATTTCTTCTTACGATCCACGTGCCCAACTCGAAGTGTTCGACCAATTTCTCTAACCTCCTCCACAAGCTCCTAAATAGCCGAGTCGGCTCATCAATTCCAAATTTCGGTCATAAGACTCGCCTCGCCATCGGGCGATGCCAAATCCTCCCTTTAGGATACATGCCCCGATCTTTGAAATCTAGCCCTAGCACCTCGGCCTCTACCACGTCCACGTCTCACAAATGCGTCCCACGTCCTCTAGCGCTCATGTTCACTAATGTCGATTTAATCTTATTAAAAGTCTTATGAATCAGTCTATAGTTCTAATATTTATTAAACAATGTCTTATGGAGTATAGGAAGTAAAGTTGTTTTCGTAGTACGTATCTAAGGTCTCAATCTCTATGGTTTTAGCTCCTAAAGCTAAGAGTTCTAGAGTATTTCTACAGTCATACCACAATAATCAAAAGTTGAAAACATAAACTTACTTGACTTGGTGCCGGATACCCGTGGTGCCATACTTCCTTTAGAACATACATGTATAATTTAAAATTTTAAACGGCTTTGAAAACGTGTTTGAACCCAAACCACAGCCGAGTTTTGCAAACTGGCTCTGATACCATAAAATGTAACACCCCAAACCCGGCCTAGAAGTTAGGCCCGAATCTGGTGTGTCACATGGAAGTAAAAACCATCTTTGCGATTATTAAAAACTTGCTTGAGAAATACAGCCTCTTTGTTAAAACCAAAATCACTTAAGCAATTGTTAACTACTTGAAAACGTAATAATCTTTAAAAACCCTTTTAGTAGCGAAAGCATATTTGAAATGAACAATTTACAAAAAAATGTGATGTTTAGAAATAGAGTTGCAGAAGCATTTTGAAATTGTTGTGGAAACATAGATAAAATACAAGTATTTTTTAAAGATTGATTGATGAGTCAACAATCAAGGTAGTGAACTTTAAAACCGTGTCTTTTGAAAATATCGTTTGAAAGTTCGAGTGAAAACTTCCGTGTTAATAATTTATAAAAATTTATTATGAAATCCATTTGTTAATCGATTTTGGAAAACCTTCACTTAAGTTTTTAGAAAATTATCATTTTAAACAATTTAAGCAAAATAGTAAGTATAACAACCATAAAGCAAATAATAAAACACTCCAGAGGCCTTATTACAACTTAAACCAAAATAGCAAAATAATAAAATAAACGGGAATAGAAATTTAAAATTCAATAACACCATTTCTGAAGTATGGCCTCCACCGAGTCATCCATGGGCCCAAGTCCTCGTCACTGAGCATTGCCTACAAGGGTTAAGAAAAGGGGGTGAGTTACAAGAACTCGATGTGAAATCCCTTACTGAGTCATCCACTGGGCCTGAACCCATATAGCAATCATCTTGGGCTTAAGCCCATTTAACATGCACTTGGACCGAAGCCCATTTACAAAACAGAATATATTTATATATGTGCAATGTATGAATGTATGCAAACCCAAACCAACCTAATAATCCATCCGCTACACACCACCCATACCAACCAACACACCTGTGGGGATCTTTTGTCAACCCACCCCGCCAACACACCAATCGCAGGCATTTAGCCATTTATATCAAATTAGAATTGTGGACAAGCCACCGAATAACGAGATATACGTGGCTTAGCCACTGGACAAAATGTGACAGAGTCACCAGAATATCATATATGGTACTATAACCGGTACACAGCCTTGGTAAAAATGATCGACACAGAGTCGTTAATTCATATGTTAGGCACATAGCCCCAGGTAAATACATTTAGCACAAAGCCATAATCACGATGGCACAAAGCCATATTTAGCTTGGCACATAGCCATTATCGAAATTTGTGGCGAGCCACCGAAATCGAGAATGTATCATTCAGCCAAACTGCTTAATATTTGTGGCGGTGCCACTGCGAATTTCTTCTCTTCAACATTTTCCCAACCCATGCAAATTCATGTAGATGCATCATACATAGCAAATCATGATATTTACAAATATAAAAACAATAATTAAATCAGACAAAAGTTCAGCCCATTAACACTTTACAAAATCGGCCCATTAGGGCATTATATCAAATTGGCTCATTAAGCCATATGTCAAATTGGCCCATTAAACAATATATCATATCAGCCCACAAAACAATATATATATCAAATCGGCCCATTAAGCAATTTATCAAATCAGCCCATTAAGCAATTTATCAAATCGGCCCATTATGGCTATATAACAAATCATCCCATTAAGGCAATATAACAAATCGACCCTTTAGGGGCATTTCCGTAATTCGGCCCATAGGGGCATTTTCGTAATTCGGTAATCTTACCCACTAAGGGTAATTTGGTAATCTCGCAACCTAGGGGTATTTCGATAATTTACCCTCTAAGGGTATTTTGGTAATTCCGCAACCTAAACTTAACAACTAATGTGGGGCATAAAATTTGAAACCGTCTATCTGCGTCATACTGACTAAACTGACTATAACTCGAGTTAGGAACCTCGAAATTTAGATCCGTAAATTTTCCTTGAAACTAGACTCATATATCTTCTTACGATAATTTTTTCAGAATTTTTGACTTAATCATTTAGTACAGTTTATTCCTTAAAGTTTCCCTTGTTTCACTGTCCAACGATTCTGACCTCTCTTATCTTAATTTCAAATATCTTACTGTACGGTTTTCATATGCTGCTCCCACTTGTTTCTATTAAAAAAATAGGTTCAATAAGGAATCCATACATATTAATTATAACTCTTAATTCTCTTTGTACAATTTTAAACGATTTTTCCAAGATAGAACAGAGAACCGCGAAGTCGGTCAGAACCAGTCTCACTAAAATTAAGATATCTCAGAATATAAAATTCTTTTTCCTTCTTCGTTTCTTCCATATCAAAATAGACACAGTAAGCTTTAATTCGATATATTATTCACTTATTAATCCCTTTTCTCCTATTTTCTGTGATTTTTCAAAATCACGTCACTGTTGCTGACCAAAACTGTTTCATTGCAAAAATATGGTTACCACTACGAATATACGCACGCCCGAGTGGTCACGGATGCCGGTTTCCAGTTTGCCTTCGATATTTCGACCGAATCACAGAACATATCATACAAACATTCAGATAGGTATGAGATTACACACCATTTCAAACATGTATTCGGAAGGGTACGGGATTACACACCTTATTTGGATTTCCTTAAGAACCACTCTTCTTTGACCCTAGAACAATACCAACCAAAAGTTAGCCTCGGGTTTCCAAAAGATTTCGTATCACTTACACTTGAATCACTTACCACTATGTCCGAAGGTAGAATATATTGAGTGATTTGTCCCTAAAACATATAGTCAATTATTTCAAATTATTACTCCGTTATCAACCAATCGAATATTGAATAATATCAATAATCCATAAGAACTCCTTACCTTATTAATATTGGATCCGATTTCTCCGTTCGACTTAAGGCTAGAATGATGTTCGGCCTCCCACTAGAATACTACAAAAGGGAGAGTGATCTCGTTTGAGAGAGTAGAATAAAATGATGGTCTCGGTCAATATGACCCTCCCAAACCAAGGCATAATTCGGCATTAAGAGAAAGAAAATAAAATGTTGAAGAGAACCACTTACCGATTTATCAAGGAATGAGTGTTAATACGGATGAGAAGAAAATATAGAGAAGAGATGAAAGTTCGGTTATAGAGGAAAATGTTTATTAATATTCGGCTATGGGGATAATCAAACAAGAAGATATGCTCTTTTGGTGGTGTCGATTTAGAGAAGAGGAAAGATTGAAGGAATGTTTAAAAGAAAGGAATGCAAGGTTGAATGGATGCTAGGTGATTCGGCTATCAAAGGGAGATGAACAAGAGGTGAATATTTTGACCAAATAAAAGAGAAGAAAAATGCACAATTGTGCTAGGAGGATTTGACAAAGAGGATAGCAAATTGAGAGAAGATAACACTAAAGCTGCAAATGAGATTTTTGACCCAAAACAATACCAAAACCCTACCAAAAGCCAAAGTAAAATTTCAGCCACCTATCTACCCCCAAAACCGTCCACATGCATTGCCATAAGGGTCAAAATTTTGCTAACCATACTTTCCATAGCATTCTCCATGAAATAAGCCACATGTTCCCCTTACTTGCCTTATTCTTTTGATTCCTTTCCCCAACCTCAACCTTTCCTTATTTCTTAGCCACCTTACCAAAAATAAAGAAGTCCAACTTGCCATATATACTTCTTGGCCGACACTTAAGGAAAGTATACAAAAAAAATAGTCAAAATTTTTTGTACCAAGTGGGATTCGAACCTCTTCCCTCAATGCCTTCACTTGATGCCATAACCTCTTTACTAATTTCTCATTTATGCAAGCAAATTACCCACCTATTTCCATAAGCCTTGATGCCCCTTACTATCTCTCTTTAATAGGCTTAAACACAAAATTTATACTAAGGTCCAACTTGAACCCGGAACTTCCTAGAAACCTCGTAACTTTTCAAAATCACCTTCCTAATTAAACCAATCTTGAAATAATGCTATTCTCTTTTTTCTCAAAATTTTAAACACTCCTAAGCCCAAGGCCCAATGGGCCCAATTCTTTTAGGCCCAATTTCGGGATGTTACAATAACCAAGAGAAGGTCCTCGAGGTAGCTTAACTTTTATCTATTCAAACCATACAAGATGACATCTACTTCCGGCTCCATTATTGTTGGTGAGTCTTAATTCCTTAATAAACCTCTTTACTTTAATGGTGCCAATTATTCCTATTGGAAAACTAGAATAATGTTGTTTATACAAGCCAATGATCTTGCCGTATGGGACATCATCATGGATGGTCCATCCATACCTCAAAAGCAAGAATGAGAGCTCTTAGTTCCAAAGAGCAAGAAGGAATGGAACGAAGAAGATAGGAGAAGCATACAACTCAATGCCAAGGCCATGTACACTCTCTTTTGTGCACTTTGCTCGGAAGAATATAGTAGGGTATCATAATGTGCCAATGCCAAGGAAATTTGGGACAAATTGGAGGTCACTCATAAGGGTACCAATCAAGTCAAGAAATCAAAGGTCGGAATTCTCACCCTCAATTATGAGACGTTCATGATAAAGCCCGATGAGGACATCAAAGCTATGTCCGATAGATTTACCATTATCATCAATGAACTCAAGTCCTATGGGAAGACCTATCCAATAAAGAAGTAGTGCTGAATATGCTTAGAAGTCTGCCAATGTCTTAGGATGCCAAAGTTACAGTCATAGAGGAAGCAAAAAATTTGGAGACTTTTTCATTAGATGAGCTGATTAGTTCTTTGCT
Organism: Gossypium sturtianum; assembly: GCA_025698515.1. Taxonomy (NCBI): domain Eukaryota; kingdom Viridiplantae; phylum Streptophyta; class Magnoliopsida; order Malvales; family Malvaceae; genus Gossypium; species Gossypium sturtianum. Next base: position 101,586,533 of record CM046948.1, on the reverse strand, counting down.
CACTCATGAAATGAGGCTCAAAGGAGTGAATAAAGAAGAAGAAAAAGTTGAAAAGAAGAAGGTTGTTATTGCCCTCAAGTCCACAATAGAAAAAGGTAATTCTAGTGATGATGTGGATGAGGATCAAGAGATGACAATGTTTGTTAGACGATTCAAAAGATTTATGAGATTCAATAGAGATAAAATGTCTCAAAAGAAAGAATGACTCAAACTTGAATCTTCAAAGGAGAATGAACCAATAATATGCTACGAATGCAAGAAATCGGGACACATCAAGTTTGATTGTCCCTAATGGAAGAAAATAGGTCAAGCAAACAAAAACTCAAGGCTCATGTTGCTACTTGGAATGATAAGGATTCATCCAATATTGATGATGACAAATGACTTAAACTTGAATCTTTAAAGGAGAAGGAACCAATAATATGCTACGAATGCAAGAACTTAGGACACATCAAGTTTGGTTGTCCCCAATGGAAGAAAAAGAGGTCAAGCAAACAAAAACTCAAGGCTCATATTGCTACTTGGAGTGGTGAGGATTCATCCGATAATGATGATGAAGAAGTAGCCGATTTTTGTTTTATGGCCATCGATGAACCAAAGGTAAATTCTAACTCATCTATTTCAAATTCTTAATTTTTTTATGAGTTACAAGATGCTTATGATGAAATAGGTTTGGAGTTTGAGTTAATGGTTTCAAAATATAGAGAAATAATTTCAAAACTAAAAGAGGAAAATAATTCACTCTCCAAAGTCAAGCTTGAACTTGAAAGTAAAATAAATGATATGCAAGCTAGTGTAAATGATTTTGAGAAAAAGAATTTTGACTTGCATAATTTTATTTCTAAATTTCATGATGATCATTAAAAACAACTTGAGTTGGTTAAGAGTGAAAAAGCTTACTCTAACAAAGTTTTACCAAAAAGATCTTTTAGAGGAGACAGCTCAAAACAAAACTTTGTCAAAACTAGCTTTAATTTCTATAAATATAGAAGTCCTTTAAGGTTTTAAAAAAGAAAGATTATTAAAAGTGTATGGGTCCCTAAAGAACTCATAAATACTCAAGATAAAGACATCTTTTCAAAATGGATACTTAAAGGGAATAAAATTATAGGAACTAATACTTATGGATCCAAAAGAATTTGGATACCAAAAATCAAAGCTTAATTCTATATTTGTAGGAAGAAGAGCATTGTTTCAAGGTGGAGGATTCATTCAAAACTTATGGTACCTTGATAGTGGATGCTCAAAGCACATGATTGGTGATAATAGCCACTTCATCAATTTGAAGCAAAAAAATGGAGGAGTAGTTACATTTGATGACAAATCTAAAAGACACGAAGGAATCGACTCTATTGATACAAGCTCTTCAATTCTTATTGAAAATGTTCTCTATGTCAACGGTCTTAAGCATAATCTATTTAGTATTGGCCAATTGTGTGATAGTGGTCTCAATGTCATTTTTTAGTCTAATGGATGTAAAATAGTTGACATTGTGTCTAATAAGATTATACTTATAGGACTTAGGATAAGAAAAATATATATGGTACATTTAGATGATTTGCATGATTTACTCATATGCCTTGTTGTTAAAAATGAAAATAATTTTTTATTATGACATAGAAAACTAGGACATGCTAGCATGATCATATTGCATAAACTACTTAAAAATGATTTAGTAAGAGGATTGCCTAATATTATTTTTGAATTAGATAAAGCTTGTGATGCATGTGTTAAGGGTAAACATAAAAGAGTTTCCTTTAAACCTATTAATGATGTATCAACTAGCAGAATTTTCCAACTAATTCACATAAATTTATTTGGTCCTATTAGGACAACTAACTTGGGTGGAAAACAATACGCTTTTGTGCTTGTTGATGACTATTCTAAATTCACTTGGGTTCTTTTCTTAAGTACTAAAGATAAAGCTTTAGAAAAATAATCACATTTTCAAAAATGAATCAAAATGAAAAAGGTTACTCTATCACTAGTGTTAGAAGTGACCATGAAACCAAATTTCAAAATTTTGATTTTGAAAATTTTTGCAACTCAAATGGAATTAGTCATAATTTTTTTGGACCTAGAACCCCTTAACAAAATGGAGTTGTTAAGAGGGAAAATATAACTTTAGAATAAATGGCTAGAACCATGCTCTGTGAAAATAATTTACCAAAACATTTTTGGGCGAAAGCTACAAACATACTTGTTACATTGTTAATAGAGTGATGATTAGGCCTATTTTAAAGAAAACTCCATATGAACTTTTCAAAAATAAAAAAGCCTAACATTATCTACTTTTATCCTTTTTGATGCAAGTGTTTTGTTTTAAATAATAAAAAAGACAATTTTGGTAAATTTGATGCAAAAAGTGATGAATGAATTTTTTTTTGTTACTTTTTAAATTCTAAAGCCTTTCGAGTGTTTAACAAAAGAACTTTAGTTGTAGAAGAGTTTATACATGTTATCTTTTATGACTCTAACCTTCCTCCTATAAAGGATTCTTATATTGATGATGATGATGATGATGCAATTTTTTTTTAATAATAATGGTAAAGTGGATCAATCATCAAGTGAGAATATTCAAGAACAAACACAAAATGTTCTAGAGGAGCTTACAATAGAGGAAAGGGAAGTCGCTCATCCAAGAGAGTTCAACTATGTGAAGGATGGTAAGATATTGAGAGATCCATCCAAAGGGGTAACTACTAGATCTTCTCTTAGAAATACTTGTAATTATGTTGCATTTATCTCATGTATTGAGCCTAAAATATCAAAGAAGAATTAAATGATGAATATTGGATATTGGCTATGCAAGAAGAGTTAATCAATTTGAGAGAAGTATGAACCCTAGTTGAAAGATCTTTTAATAAATCTACTATAGGTATTAAATGGGTTTTTAGGAACAAGCTAGATGAGAGTGGTAATGTAGTGAGGAACAAGGTTAGACTTGTTGCTTAAGGTTACACTCAAGAGGAAGGAATAGATTATGATGAAAGTTATACTTCCAGTAGCTGTGATGGAAGCCATTAGAATGTTTTTAGCTTTAGCATGTTTTAATGAGTTTAAACTATATCAAATAGATGTTAAAAGTGCTTTTCTAAATGGTTTAATAAATGAAAAAGTGTATTTTGAACAACTACCTGGTTTTGAAGACTCAAAATTTCCAAATCATGTTTTCAAACTTTCAAAAGCCTTATATAGTTTAAAACAAGCTCTTAGAGCTTGGTATGAAATATTATCAAATTTCCTCACTGAAAAAGGTTTTTGTAAAGGGAAGGTTGACACAACATTTTTATCAAAAGAAAAGACAGATTTATTAGTAGTTCAAATTTATGTTGATGATATCATTTTTAGTTCTATTAATGATCTTCTTTGTTAAGAATTCTCTAAGCTAATGCAAGTTGAATTTGAGATGAGTATGATGAGAGAACTAAATTTATTTTTGGGACTCCAAATCAAGCAAAAAAAGGATGACATCTTCATCAATCAAGCTAAATACACAAAGGAAATGCTCAAGAAGTTTGGGATGAACATTCTCAAACCACAAGCTACTTGTATGAGCTCTTCTACAAAACTTGTCAAAGATGAGGAAGACAAATGTGTTGATTTAAAGTTATATAGGTCTATGATTGACTTTTTGCTTTATCTGACCACAAGTAGACCTGATATCATGTTTAGTGTTTGCTTGTGTGCTAGATTTCAATCATATCCTAAAGAATCACATTTACAAGCCTTTAAGAGAATATTTAGATACCTTAGAGACACTACTAATTTAGGCATTTGGTATCGTAGCAACTCATCCTTTAGCTTGCATGCATTCTCAGATGCAAATTTTAGAGGATACAAACTAGATAGGAAGAGCACCTCCGATACTTTTCAATTCCTAGGCAACATACTTGTATCATAGTTTTTAAAGAAACAAAATAGTGTTGCATTGTCCACCACCGAAGCAGAATATATTTCTATCGGTAGTTGCTGTGCTCAAGTTTTATGGATGAAACAACAACTTAAGGATTGGAATTGATATAGATACCATTCCTATCAAGTGTGACAATACTAGTGCTATTTGTCTCACTAAAAATTCCATCCAAAATTCTAGAAATAAACATATTGAGATTAGACATAATTTCATTAGAGATCATGTCCAAAAAGGAGAGATTGTTCTAGAGTATGTTGACACCTTAAATCAATTAGCTGATATTTTTACAAAACCTTTAGACAAAGAAAGATTTTGGACACTTAAGAGAAAATTAGGTATTACTACATTACCTTAATTTTGTGTTTAAATGATTTTTTTCACTTTATTGTTTTCAAAGTGTTTTAGGACTGAAAATTGATTGCAAAAGTATCTATGCATGATTTTTATGACTTCTATATGCAATTAGTTAAGGGGAGTTAGTTGTTGCATGATTAATCTATTTTAATCAATATTGTCTAGCATAAAATTTTGAATACCTTCGAATGTGCTCAATTAGACTTTGTTTGATGAGAATGTTCAGTTTTTGCATACCTCACAATACTCTATGTTTCATATGCATCATACTCAATTTTGGCATATGCAAGCATATGAACTCATTAGAAATTGTTATTAACTCATCCTAAGTTAGTATAGAACTAGTTAGAACTTAAAATTCATGTTGGGAATTTTTTTTGCACTTTGAAGAATAGTTTCAACATTTGGTATCGATACCAATACAATTGTTGATACTTTTTAAAAATTATCGATACTTGTTTAAAAAGTATCGATACTTGGGGGATTTTTAAAGTACATGCAATGTGTTTTGAACTGATTTAGAAAAACCCTAAAGTTTTTATTTTTTTTCAAAACCCTCTCAACCCATTCTTTAAAATCTTCAATTTTTTCATCTTCTCTTTAAAATCTTGGCTCAAATCAACCTACATTATCATCTTCTGCAAGGATTTTTCAAGTTTTCTCTCATTTTTCACAATTTCAAAGATATTTCGAGGTAAAACTCTTATTTTTCTACTACGAAATCTGTGGAATTCTTTTTAAATTGTTCATTAGAAATTGTATTTTTGGGTTGATTTGGAACATATATATGTGTTTTCATGCAGGTGGTTGCCTATTTTTAAACAAACTCTTAAAATTTTTCTTCAAACTTATTGCCCACAAAGTGTTCGATAAAATTCCCCAACTAGATTTTAAGTGCTAATATGGTCACTCTTGTCTAGTTAGTTAGAATGTCGGTTAGGAAATGCCTTCGTTCCAGTTATTCATCTTCTTCTAGTGGACAACCCAATTCTGTTGATGATTGTTTTAGATATAACCATGACTCTTGTCGTTTTAATCAATATTTTCTAAAACGAAACGTTAATGTTTCTCGCACTCTTGATATTGATTTTTTGGCCAAAATCAATTTTCCATTTCTTCAAACTTTAACCGAATGACAGTGGATCAATTTTTTTTTTTCAAAATTCATTCAACAACTCATTCTAATCTTTTTTCAAACATTTTATTCAAATGCTAGACTTGAACATGATGAGTCCGGTGAGACGGTTGTTGCTATATATTCTTTTCTTATAAATACTCCTATTCATCTCACTTTGGAAAATTTCGATGAATTTTTGAAACTTTCTCTATGGGGTGAGTCGAATGAGAAAGGCCTTTATAATTCGGCCTTGAACGTTCGACGCTCGTTTACATCCGAGCTAGATGTCCATGATCGCATTTTTCATTTTATAATTACATGGATATTACGTCTTATTTCAAAACATGCCGTTCTTTGATATACCGACTATTGGTGGATTGATTCATTTCATAGAAATAGGCATCCGAATTTGGCTTTAATTTTATTCAATGACATTACCAAACGTCTTGGTCAAAAGCTTGAGAGTAAGCTCTCTCTACCATTTGGTACATTCTTATCATATATTTTCAAATGTCTTAACATCCCTACAAATGTCGATCCTCCTTTGGCCATTAAAAACAAACCTATTATTTTTCTACCCTTCATAGAGCTGGTTTTAAACTGGATTGTAACACCTCAAACCCGGCCTAGACGTTATGGCCGAATCTGGCGATGCCACATGATAGTGCTTTAGAAAACATAGTTACGAAGAAACCATTCTTCGTTATCCTATGCTACCTTCCAAATACGTCTCGTTTGTTTCAATCATTATCCATTTTCAAAACGTTGTCCATTTTTTTCCAAATTATTATAGTTCGCGGAAGCATTTAAATCAGTTTGCGTAATCGTGGTGTTTTGGTAAAACATTTGTTTATTTTGAAAACTAGCGTCTTATCCTACTGCTAGCAGTTATAAATCAAAATAAAAATCCCAAATTAAAATAAAAACCCTTAAAGGCCATTTACAGTAAAACTTTTCCCGGATAAAATCAAAAACCATAAATAAAAATAAGAAAACCATAAAAGTCCAGAACCATGGTCACCGCCGAGTCTTCCGCTACACCGACCCGTCTACTGCTAGGGATTACCTGAACAGATTAAACAGAATAGGGTGAGTTTTCGCAAACTCAGTGTGTAATCCCCACAGGAAACATACATATAGTAGAATATCGTAAAACAAACATAAATTCACAGTTCGGTGCAGGCCCATTACAGAATCGGTGTGGACCTTAGCCCACTCAGATACAGAATCAGATATATTCTAGGGTCTTAGCCCATTTCAGACATAATATGCAGATCAGATAGAATAGCAGAACCCTACCCACCAGCCTCTACACACCAACTCCATCCAACCCCACACACCATGTGGGATAAAATCAACCCACCCATCCCTACACACCATGCTGTACCGAATGCGGCACATAGTCGAGAAAGTTGAAGTGAAGTTTGCGGATAACAGGCTTAAAAGCCTTTCAGATACTTCCTCTAGTAAATCATCAACCCACCCCGATGCAATGCAACATACGTAGAATGTCATGCTATAATGCAGATAACAGTCCATACATTCAAATCAGTATACATGCTAAGTGTAACATGTTCAGTACAGATTTCACATAATCAAATCACATAACTACGGGTCTAAGTACTGCTTACCGACCCTTTCTTAGGTTCACAGTCGACTTGGGCGACCTGTGCAACCTTTCAGAACATTTCATAAAAATGGGCTCACACGCCCATGTGGCCTGCCCGTGTGGGCCCACACGGCCCAAATTGGCCTTGGCCGTGTGGATCATACGGCCTGGCCCAAAATGCCACACACCCGTGCATGTGGGCCCACACGGCCCAATTGGTCGAGCCTGTGTCTCGCACACGGCCTCGCTCGGCCATCACACGGCCGTGTCACCTGCACACGGCTTGGCTCGTCGATCACACAGCCGTGTGGTGACTTACAGCCTCGCACACGGCCTACTACACGGGCGACCACACGCCTGTGTGGCGTCGACAGTGAGGTTTTCAGCTTTTGCAGAAACCTCGTTTTCTGCGTTTCCGGGTACACACCTATATCGTTTTCGACGCGAAAGCTTCCCTAAGCCTCCAGAACCTAAAAATCAACCAACGTAACACTCATTTAACCACTTGTTTTGTCATTCAATCAAAAGTCTATCGAAATCTATCATCGGTAATCTAACTAACCCTTACCGTTAACAACCAAAATCGTAACTCTTAATTCTCTGCAGCAACACCGATCAATTATTGTCTTTCACCTAATCAAAAAGAGCACAACAGACCCCTCATCAGACGCCTAACCCAAAGCAAAAAGATTAAGCGAAGTAGGACTTACCGTAAGAGTACACCACCGTTGAACAAGGAGGAAACAAATCGAAAAACCAAAGAAGAGGGGAAAATAAAGAAATTTTGGCAGGGAATAGGCAACAACACGTCAAAAAAGAAAAGGAGAAAATTTTTGGGGAAACAGGGTGATAGTCGAAAATTCAAAAGGAAATCTGCTAATCCCTTAATCTCTCCCCTTAATTCTCTCCACTAACCCACTACTCAGTTTTTGAAACCAACTCAAACTCTTCGCCACCAAACAGAGCAAAAATAATCTCCCTTGCCTATGCAGAGATTCGAACTCACAACCTCCAACCCATCAACAGTCCACCTAGCCACCAGACCAGCAGGCCCATTCTGTTAATTACTTACACACTTTTACTTATAAGCCAACTAACCAGAGTTTGGGCTTTATTCATAAAAATACCAAAATTTTCCAAAGCTTAGTCTTGAACTCCGAACCTCCCATACACACCTGAACACATAACCACTTTGAACTCGATACATAGTTGTGTCACAAATACACTGAAACAGTTATACAAATATTGGGGCATTACAACTCTACCCCCTAAAAGAAAATTTCGTCCTCAAAATTTTACCTGATTAAAAAAGGTGAGGATACTGCTGGTGCATCGACTCCTCCGGCTCCCAAGTGGCCTCTTCAGAGCTATGATTCTACCAGAGCACTTTCACTAAGGGGATAGACTTCATTCGCAGAACTTTAGTGTCGTGATCCAGGATTTGGACCGGCTCCTCCTCAAACGTCAGATCTGGTCTAAACTCAACGTCCTCAATGGGAACAACATGTATGGGATCAGAGCGGTAGTGTCTCAACATTGAGACGTGGAACACATCATGAATGCGATCCAACTCCGGAGGAAGCTTCAACTGATATGCGACTGGCCCTACTCGCTTCAGAACACGGTACGACCCAATAAACCGAAGGCTCAGCTTACCCTTGCGGCCGAACCTCAAGACCTTCTTCCATGGCGAGACCTTGAGAAAAAACTGAGTCCCCCACAGAATACTCGATATCCTTCCTCTTAAGATCAGCATAGGACTTTTGCCTATCAGACGCCGCTTTCAGACGATCCCGAATTAATCAGACCTTATCTTCTGTTTCGGAAACCAATTCCGGACCCAGAACACGTCGCTCACCCAACTCAGTCCAGCACAAGGCAGTGCGACACCTACGACCGTACAAGGCTTCATAAGGCGTCATCTGAATGCTAGACTGATAGCTATTGTTATAGGCGAACTCTGCCAATGGCAAGTACTCCTCCCAACTGCCTCGAAAATCTATAACACAACTCCTCAGCATATCCTCCAGTACTTGAATCACCCTCTCCGACTAACCATCTGTCTGAGGATGGAAAGCAGTACTGAAGTCCAACCTTGAACCTAGAGCTTCGTGCAATTTCTTCCAGAACCGAGACGTGAAGCGAGGATCCCTATTGGAGATGATCGAGACAGGAACCCCATGCAGTCTCATTATTTCCGCTATATATAGCTTGGCCAATTTTTGGAGAGAAAAGTCAATTCTGACCGGAATGAAGTGAGCAGATTGGTCAATCGATCCACGATGACCCAGACAGAATCCTTCTTAGTGGGTGTTAAAGGCAACCCACCAACGAAATCCATCGTTACTCGCTCCCATTTCCACATCGGTATCTTTACCGGCACGAAGCAACCCGATGGCAATCGATGCTCGGCCTTAACCTCATCATCAAGTCGATAGCGAGCAACGAAGTCTGTGACCTCGCGCTTCAACCCTGGCCACCAGTACAACTCTTGGAGGTCTCGGTACATTTTATTCTCGCCGGGATGCATAGCGTAAGGGCTACTATGCACTTCCCTCAAAATCGACTGCCGTAACTCCTCATCACTCAGTACACAAATTCGACCGCGAAAACAAAGTACCCCGTCACTGTTAATCCCAAAATCAGTAGTATCACCGTTCTCAACCTGACGGAACCACACCTCAAGTGACTTATCCTCCATCTGTTTACCTCTAATCTGACCAATCCACGTGGGCTTAACCTGAAGTTCTGCTAACAGACTCCCATCGTCGAATAAGCTGAGTCGAGCAAACATCGCTCTCAGATCGATCATAGCCCTACGGCTCAAAACATCTGCCACCACATTAGCCTTACCAGGGTGGTACACGATGGTGCAGTCATAATCCTTAAGCAGTTTAACCCATCTACGCTGCCTAAGGTTTAACTCCTTCTGAGTGAGCAGATATCTGAGGCTTTTGTGATCAGTGTAGATAGTGCACTTCTCACCTTACAGGTAATGCCTCCAAACCTTTAAAGCGAATACCACAGCCGCCAGTTCCAAATCATGCGTTGGGTAGTTAGCCTCATGCGTCTTGAGTTGACGAGACGCATAAGCTACCACTTTACCATCCTGCATCAGAATGCAACCTAGACCCACATGCGATGCATCACTGTATACCATGAAGTCTCTACCAGGCTCTGGCTGTATCAGAACAAGAGCCTGTGTCAAAACAGATTTGAGCTTCTCGAAGCTCTCTTGTTGCTTATCAGTCCAGACAAAGGGAACTCCCTTGCGCAGAAGCTTGGTCAACGGTGCTGCGATCAAGGAGAACCCTTCTACGAAGTGTCGATTGTAACATCCCAATTTAGGGCCTAGCCAGAATAGTGGTGCGAGACCATAAATTTGAGGCATAAGTATGAGTTTTTGAGGTCTATTCCATGTTTGCATGCTAGTGTGAAAGTTTCATGAAGTAATTTTGTTAAATTGCGGTTGAACTGTCCAAAAGGACTAAATTGCAAAAGTTGCAAAATGTGAGATTCTAGAAGCTATTTGTGTGAAATTGCTTTAGAATATCAATTAGAAGTCCTTAATGAGTAATTTTCACAATTTCTAATTTTTGGACAAATTTGGGCATGGATGAGTTAAATTAGGAAGTTTGTCAAAAAAGGTATTTTGGTCATTTGACAATTAAATGATTAAAATAGGAGAAAAGATGACAAAATTCATTCATCTTCTTCTCCAAGGTCACTAAAAATTTGAGAGAAGCCATTGTTAGGGCTCTTCAACTTTTCAAGCTATCTAGTAAGTGTATTCTAGCCCATTTTTTGATATTCTTCGTATTTTTGAAATCCTAGTAGCATGAGTAAGCTATTTTTAGCTATACGATGAGCTAAAATGGATGTTAAAAAATGTACCCATGTATGACATGCATGTATTTTGATGTTTTATGGAATAATATGAAAGCTTGATGTTGTAGAAACATCTTTTACTAAGTGAATTCCATGAAAAATGCATGTAGGGACTAGTTTGTGAAAGTCTTGAGTTTGGTCATACATGTAAGAATTAGTGAGAATTGATGATAGCTTTAGTTGAGTAAGTGATTCGGCTAAGCATGAAAGGCTAGAAATTTGAATAAAAATCACTTTACGCCCTTGAGGCAAAAGTGTAAATATGAGAAAGATTAGGGGCAAAATGGGGATTTTGCTAAAGTATGAGATAAAGGTCAATTTAGTCAATGTGTGTATTGAATGTGTTGATTTGTCATTATAGATCAAGAAAGACGAAACCCGGATCGAAACTGAGGCAAGGGCAAGGTCGTGGACTAAATTGCACATCTTTATACTTTTTGAGTACCGAGGTAAGTTTACGTATAAACAATGCATTATGCGTATACTTTGTAAATGCTAGCTAGAGTATAGCATGGTTGAGAACCTATATGGTTCATGTGGAATGGATGAGTTAGTTATAGTGAACGAATGAATGAATGAACTACAAAGTAGATATATGATGTGTTGTATATTGTGTAAATGCGATATTGAATGCAGGGGTGCATGTCAATGGTTATGAGTATGTGACTCATGATGTGTTGGAAATGTGGTAAGGGATAGAAAGAGTAAGCATAGTTGTGAATTACTTATGTTAGTATAATGCTAATTGTTGTTTAGCTTATATTATGATACTTAATTGTTTATGTGTAAACTCACTAAGCTCAAAGCTTACTCCCTTTCTTTTCCCTTGTCTTATAGAGTAATATAGTTGAACCGAGATACGTGGATCAATTGGAAGATCGCCCACACTATCAGCACACTCTGGTACATTGGATTAAATATTTTGTATATGGCATGTATAGGGGCTAGACAAGTTAGTGATTTTGGTTGTAAATGGCTAAGTTATGTTAGCCTTTAGATGGATAATCTATTTTTTATAATGCCATAGTTGTTGGCTATTTTATTATATGAAAAGATGTAGTTATCCATGTAAGATTGTGTTTCAAATTGAGTTGATTATGGATGTGTTGATGAGTACATGTTGTGTATGCTAGGGGGTGAGAAGGGGCATGACAAATAGCTTTGTTCTTGTCCATGTGGGTAGACACACTGCAGGCGTGTGTCTAGACCATGTGTGACACACTCGCCACCCCATGGCGTGTGACTTGGCCGTGTGTCCCCTGCATGTTAGTATTTTAAGTCAGATTAGACCACGGACTAGTCACACGGGCGTGTGCCTAGGACGTGTGAGTTTTTCAGTGTTGGCCATGGGCTAGCCACACGGACGTATGTCTAGATTTTAAGGCCGTGTGAAGTAGTCAATGTGCACCACGGGTGGTGAACACGGGCGTGTGACCTAGCTGTGGGACTTTGGCAGAATGGTTGAGTTTGGTGCACGGGTTGTGGACATGGGCGTGTGTGACTACACACGAGCGTGTATCATCTAGCACGGCCGTGTTGTCCCTGTCTAGATGGAGAAAATTTTTAAGATAGTAAGAGTTTCCGATATGGTCTCGAGAGCCCTCGTGTGTTTGAGTAAGGCCTCGTAACTGGAAAATGAGGTTGTCGTGGTGACTTAAGGAGAGTAGTCACGTTGAGCCTAAGTGGCGACCAAGTAGTTTTAATCTGATAACGCCTCGGACCCGATTTCGGCGGGGATTACGGGTAAAGGGTGTTACATTTATTGGTATCAGAGCTATGGTTTAGTCGGTTCTAGGACTACCGTAGTGGGTGTAAGAGTCTAGCTATACATGCCATAAGTGTACAATGATAGTGTGGTGGTTTTTGATGATTTTAAACCTTGTTTTATATAGTATATGGATCCTGATCAATCGACTGCTGATGAAGCAGCTAGTAATGTGCCGGCTCCTGTGCAAGGAACCGCGCTTGTATAGAGTGGACCCGAGGTTAGGGGTCAAGGGGAAGAGGCTCGGGAAGCCTTTCTCCAGATAATGAGTAATTGGTACTCGGATTATGTTCGAGCGAACCCTAATGCTCAACCTCCTCCACCTCCTCCTATGCCTCAGCCAAATCCAGTGGCTTCTCAAGGTAATGATGTAGTGAGGATATCGAAACCCCCGATGGATAAGATTAGGAAACACGGGGCTGAGGAGTTTAGAGCTAAGGTAGATGATGACCCTGAAAGGGCGGAGTTCTGGCTAGAGAACTCAATAGGAGTGTTTGATAAACTCTCATGTACACCTGAAGAGAGCTTGAAATGTGCTGTGTCTTTGATGTGGGACTCGGCATACCATTGGTGGAAGACGTTGACGTCAGTAGTCCCGAGAGAGCGAGTGACGTGGAACTTGTTTCTGGAAGAGTTGTGGAAGAAGTACATAAGCCAACGATTTATTGATCAGAAAAGGAAGGAATTCCTTGAGTTGAAGCAATGAAGAATGTCAGTAGCAGAATATGAGCGTGAGTTTGTTAGGCTTAGCAAATACGCCCAAGAATGTGTGTCGACGGAGACCATTCTGTGTAAGAGATTCGAAGATGGACTAAATGAGGATATCAAACTCCTAGTTGGTATCTTGGAGTTGAAAGAGTTTGTTGTGTTGGTCGAGAGGGCAAGTAAGGTCGAAGAGTTGGGTAAAGAAAAGAGAAGGGCTATGAGTGAAGCCCGAGATGCGAGAAAGAGGCCAATGGGCAAGTCGTACCAAGCCCAGTCGAAAAGATCCAGGGAAGTGAATCCTCGGACGACAGCTTCAGTGGGATATTCACATCGAGATTTGGACCACACTCGTCCGGGTTCGAGAGTCCAAGCTACCTCGATGGAAAGTGTGGGCAATACGAAAAACAAACCGGAGTGTGCAAATTGTGGTAGATATCACACCGGAGAGTGTTAGGGAAACAACCTAAAATGTTATAAGTGTGGTTCCCCTGACCACTTTATCCGAAATTGCCCTGAGAGGGATGATAAGGAAGAGAAACAAGAGATGAGACCTAGTGATGTGTCTGCAAGGGGTAGACCACGAAGGAACCCGAGAGGTGGGAATAGTGGTAGAGGTGCGTCCAGAGACTCTGCTGTGAGACCGGAGGGTTGGGCACCTGCGAGGACTTATGCTATTCGCGCCCGCGAAAAGGCATCATCCCCAGATGTGATAACGAGTACTTTTTCTCTCTATGAAACCTTTGTTATTGCTTTAATTGATCTAGGGTCTACTCACTCTTATATTTGCATGAGATTAGCATCTAGTTTGAGTATGACCGTTGAGTCTACGGACATTGTAGTTAAGGTGTCAAACCCGTTAGGAAAATACGTGTTAGTGGACAAGGTGTGTAAGAATTGTCCTTTGTTGATTAAGAGTCATTGCTTTCTGGCAAACCTTATGTTGTTTCCGTTTGATGAGTTTGACTTAATCCTTGGCATGGATTGGTTGACTACCCATAGTGTCTTAGTGAACTGTGGTAGTAAGTTTATCGAATTGAAATGTGAGAGTGGAGATGATGTTCGAGTTGAATCAGGTGGATCGGATAGTCTACCAGTGATGATTTCTTCCTTAGTGGCTGAGAAATGTTTGAGAAAAGGGTGTGAGTCCTATCTCGCCTTTATTTTGAATACTCAAGAGGTTGGAGTAAAGTTTGATACAGTGCCGGTGGTATATGAGTATTCGGATGTATTTCCGAAAGAGTTACCTGGATTACCTCTAGAGAGAGAGGTCGAGTTTGGGATTGAGTTAGTTCCGGGAACGGTACCTATTTTAATTGCTCCGTATAGAATGGCACCTTTAGAGTTGAAAGAATTGACGGTTCAGTTGCAAGAGTTGACAGATAAGGGTTTTACAAGACCGAGCTACTCACCGTGGGGTGCTCCGGTACTATTTGTGAAAAGAAAAGATGGGTCTATGAGGTTGTGTATAGACTATAGGAAACTTAACAAAGTGACGGTGAAGAATAAGTATCCTTTACCAAGAATTGATGATCTTTTTGATCAACTGAAAGAAGCTACAGTGTTCTCCAAGTTCGACCTGAGGTCTGGTTATTACCAGTTGAGAGTGAAAGAGCAAGAGGTGTTGAAAACTGCATTTCGAACAAGGTATGGCCATTATGAGTTTTTGGTCATGCCGTTTGGTTTAACGAATGCACCTGCGATTTTTATGGATTTGATGAACCGTGTCTTTCAACCGTATGTGGATAAGTTTGTGGTTGTCTTCATTGATGACATATTGATCTATTCTCGGGATGAGAACGATCATGAGGAACATTTAAGAATTGTCTTGCAAACTTTAAGAGATGAGCAGTTGTATGCTAAGTTTAGTAAGAGTGAGTTTTGGCTCCGAGAGGTTGGATTTTTAGGACACGTTGTGTCGGGTGATGGTATTCGAGTCGACCCGAGTAAGATTTCGGCTATTGTGGATTGGAAACAGTCGAGGAATGTGTCGGAAGTTAGAAGTTTCTTGGGACTAGCGGGATATTGCAGACGTTTTATAAAGGGGTTCTCAGTGATTGCTACCCCGATGACGAAATTGTTGCATAAGGATGTCAAGTATGATTGGACGGAGGCATGTCAATAGAGTTTTGAGAGATTGAAAACATTGTTTGTAACACCCCTAACCCGTGTCCGACGCCGGACTAGGGTTAAGAGCGTTACCGGACATATCGGAAACTTTAACAGACAATTCATCAAGTAACTCATCAATTACATTCATATCGTCCCTTAAGTAAGTCATCGAGACTTAAAGCATGCTCATAAATAGGGTCGGGACTAAACCGGAACACATACGAAATTTCACAAAAATTTAAAACTTTTCTAAGTTTCAGGGGTTACACACCCGTGTAGGCAAGCCGTGTGCCTCCCACGGTTCTTTGGACACCCGCGTGTCCCCGCCTGCGTGGTCGAAACTGACCTCACATCCACGGCCACCAAGCACGCCCATGTGCCTTGGCCGTGGTCGAATCTGACTTCACATCCACGACCACCTAGCACGCCCGTGTGCCTTGGCCGTGGTCGAATCTGTCTTTACACCCATGGCCACCCAGTACCCCGTGTGCTAAGGCCGTGTACTCATAGGCCAATACTGACTTTCTCACACGGCTACTAGACACGCCCGTGTGTCATGGCCGTGTGCTATTAGGCTAGCTACTAACTTAGCCCCACGGTCACTAGGCACGCCCGTGTGCCACAACCGTGTAACATTATAGGCCATTTGCAAGGCCAAAATGTCACCCACCTAGGTCATACCTACAAGAAATGTTTACCAACTCATTTCATACTCAAATGACACACAAAACATACCAAATTAACCATTCAATACCAATTCCAAACATACTAAAATACAAGGTTAAAACTCATCTCATCACAAACATATTTCATTCATTCACTTAATCAAAACTTGACCATATTATGCCTCAACTAACCATACCAAAACATACTTCATATATCACATTCATTCAAGCAAATTCCCAACATCATAACTAGCCAAATCACATGGCTAAATTCATATAACAAACTTATACCAAAAGCTAGCCTATACATGCCATATCTAGCTTTATACATTTCCAAAATGTACCAAAATAGGTTTAGTAGTGTGACAACGATCCTTGATCCAGAGCCTTGAGAGCTTTGACGACCTATAAAACAGAGAAAATACACACACAGAGTAAGCTTTTCAAAACCTTAGTAAGTCATATACAAATAATCTTAATATGTAAAGCATATAAGCATATAACTACATTGGCACAATTCATATACATAGCAAATTTCTCACATATATATACTTTGATCCATATCCTTTGCCATATTTGCCACATTCATCAATTTAAGAATCATAGTAAGATCACATAGGTACTTACCTTATATACACACTTAGTGTATAAATCAACGTACCTGAAACGGATATACAATTCACTTAGCCATTCGTATCACAGACTTGCCCGTTGAACCGTAAGGTATCTAGTAGGATACTCAGAAAGCTCGAAATGGTCGTAAAATGCCAACGTCCCAGACGAGGTCTTACATGTAATCAACTATCGATGCCACTGTCCCAGACAGGGTCTTACACGAATCAATACGATGCCGATGTCCCAGACATGGTCTTACACGTAAAGATCATATCGATGCCAACGTCCCAGATGTGGTCTTACACGTAACGCTCATGTCGATGCCTACGTCACAGACGAGGTCTTACACGAAATTTCAAATCAATGCCAATGTCTCAGACGTGGTCTTACATGATAAAACAGAACAGATACCTATGTCATGACATAGCTAATCCTATATATTCATAGGTTCGTACGGGACTTCTCGGACTTAACACTATATCATCCATATCTCGGAATTCATATTCAAAGTATCTCATAAGCATTCATTTTCACAAATAATCATATGAATAAACTCAATTCAATATAACAACATTTATTTGCAATATGACTTACCTCGGATTCGGTTTAACAGAAACGGAAACGGCTATTCGGTTACTTTCGCCTCCCCTTGGTCTAAGTCTGTTTTCCTCGGTTCTTGATCTAAACATATTCAGAATTAATCCTTTTATTCACTAATTCATCCAATTCAATCCAATGACACACATTTAGGGCTATTTGCAAATTAACCCTCACATTTGCACAATTTATCAATTTAGTCCATATTTCTCAAAACATTAAATTCACAAAATCATCTTTTAACCATGCTTAGCCGAATGTTCATACATCTCATACAAGCCCATATTTTCCATCAAATTTGCAATTTAGTCCTCAAAAATAATATTTTCTCAATTTAGCCCTAATTAGCTAAATTCATCAAAACTTCAAGAATAAAGTATGTTCATCTAGCTCAAATCTTTCATTTAACACCATAGATCAACACAAAGCTCAACAAAACATCAATGGCATATTTCACAAATATCATCAATACACAAAATTGATACATGGGTTTTGTAACTCTCAAAACAACGATTACAAAAACATAGAAATTATCAAAAACGGATCAAAAACTAACCTTGAATTAAACTCTCAAATGGCCGAATATAACAAAGGCTTTCTTCCCTATTTTGTTTGTGTTTTCGGTGGAAAGATGATAACCATAGCAAATTTTATGCTTTTGGTTTTATTATAATATGACTTAATAATTCATTTCCAATTTCAACCTTATAACATAAAAAAATTTAAAACATATTATACAAGGTCATTATTGACCATTTTCATTCCACTATCTCAAGTATTGGCATAATTGCCACATAAGGCTTCCTTATTTAAAAAGCCACAACACAAAGGTACTTTAACAAATAGCATGCTAGTTTTACATTTAATGCAATTCAATCCTTTTCATCAAATTAAACACACAAACGAGCAATTTAACTTACGAAAATTTAGCACATGCTTAATTACTTATCAACGGTATAGAAAATAATATTAAAATATTATACGGACTCGAATTTGTTGTCCCGAAACCACTGTTCTGACTAGGGTATAAACCAGACTGTTATAATTCTCCCCCTTAGGGATTTTCGTCCCCGAAAATCTTACCGTTAAACAAGGTCGGATATTGCTGTCTGAATGAATCTTCGGGCTCCCACGTAGCCTCTTCTATTCCATGTCGACTCCACAATACTTTCACTAACGAAATTCTCTTGTTTCTTAACTCTTTTACTTCACGAGCTAAGATACGGATCGATTCCTCTTCGTATAACATATCAGATTGGATTTCAATTTCAGATGGAGTAATCACATGTGACGGATCGGATCGATATCTACGGAGCATCGAGACATGAAACACATTGTGGATCTTTTCTAATTCAGAGGGCAACCTTAATCTATATGCAACAGGCCCGACACGTTCAATAATCTCATACGGTCCGATGAACCTCGGACTCAACTTGCCTTTACGTCCGAATCGGAGTACCTTTTTCCATGGAGACACTTTCAAAAATAATTTGTCGCCGATCTCAAATTCTATATCTTTTCGTTTTTAGTCCGCATAAGACTTCTGACGATCAGATGCTGCTTTCAAACAATCTCGGATCAGTTTCACTTTCTGTTCTGAATCTTTTATCAAATCAACTCCATGTATCTTATTTTCACTGAGCTCGGTCCAATACAGAGGTGTACGACATTTACGTCTGTACAGAGCTTCATATGGTGCCATTCTGATGCTCGACTGAAAACTATTATTGTATGCAAATTCAATCAATGGCAAATCGCTTCCCACGAACCATTAAACTCAAGTATACAAAGATCTTAACATATCTTCAAGAATCTGAATAATCCGCTTTCGGATTAACCATCCGCTTGCGCGATGAAAAGTCATCTTTGAAATGCGCTTTACGTGCCTAAGGCTTCTTGCGCTTTCTTCCGAAATCTCGATGTAAACCTTGGATCTCTATCTCGACACAATGGATAGTGGCACCCGTGCAATCTCACAATCTCGAAATATAAAGTTTGGCTAATCTATCAAGTGAATAGTCAGATCTTACCGAAATAAAATTGGCAGTTTTCCTCAATCGATCAACTACGACCCAAATCGCATCTTTCTTTCTCGAGTCGAGGCAATCCGAAACAAAGTCCATCGTTACTCTATCCCATTTCCACTCAAGAATCGAGAATCGGTTGCGGCAAACCTGGCACGAACTTGATGTTCAACTTTCACTTGTCGATGAGTTAAACATTTCAAAACAAAGTCAGAAATGTCCCGTTTCATACTAGACCACCAATAGTGTTGCTTGGATCATGGTACATCTTAGTACTCCCGGATGAACAGATAGACAATCATTATGAGCTTCACTCAAAATCAATCAATCAATTCCATTTCTTGGAACACAGATAGGATCTCGAAATCTCAAACAATCATCAACAACTCAAAATTCAGATTCAGAATTCAAACCACACTGAGCTCGTTTTGCTAATAACTCATTATCAGATTTCTGAGCATCACATATCTCTTTGTATAAACAATGGTTTCGCTTTTAATTCACCATCACGTAACTATCATCGATAAATCTAATCGAGCATTCAAAGCACGTAGTGCAAACAATGATTTTCTACTCAATGCATCGGCAATAACGCTTGCTTTACCCGATGATAATCTATCACAAGTTCATAATCCTTTAACACTCTAGCTATCTTCTCATCGCATATTCAAATCTTTCGAGTCATCGATATTTCCTGACTTTTATGATCCGAAACACGCGACATTTCTCACCATACGTATAATGGCGCGGATCTTAAGTGCAAACATAATCGCAGCTAACTCGAGGTCATGTGTCGGATAGTTCTTTTCATGAGGCTTCAATTGTCTCAAGCATAAGCTACAACTTTGCCTTCCCCGCATCAAAACACATCCTGGACCATTTAATGAAGCATCACCAGTAAATCACAAATTCTTTGCTCGATTACGGTTTGTACTAACACCGAGCTTCATAATATGAGTTTTTAATCGATCAAAACTTTTCTCGACATTTATCCGACCATTCAAATCTAACATCTTTCTGAAGTAGTTTTGTCAACGGAGTAGCTATCGTCAAAAAACCTTTTACAAATCTGCGGTAATAACCAGCTAAGCCCAGAAAGCTACAGACTTCAGATACATTTCTCGAAGGTTTCCAATCCAGAATAGCAGAAATCTTGCTCGGATCAACTCGAATCCCAGAAGCTGACACAATATGCCCCAGAAAACTAACCTTATGTAACCAGAATTCACATTTGCTGAATTTTGCATACAATTACTTTTCTCATAGAGTTTGTAACACAATCCTCAGATGTTCAGCATGCTCCGTTTCATCCCGTGAATAGATCAAAATATCGTCTATGAACACCACAACAAATCGATCTAAGTACAGTCTAAAAATTCTGTTCATCAGATCCATAAAAATAACATGAGCATTGGTTAATCCGAATGGCATAACTAGAGTTGGAGTTGGCTGCGATTGTTTTCGCATTAAAGATTTGGCGACGTTACTTATATGGTGAGAAGTGCCGAATCTTTACGGATCACAAGAGTTTGAAGTATTTGATGCATCAAAAGGATTTAAATTTGCGACAGAGGCGGTGGCTCGAGTTATTGAAAGACTATGAGTTAGTTATTGATTACCATCCCAAAAAAGCAAATGTGGTTGCAGATGCCCTGAGTAGGAAATCCTTGTATGCTCTAAGAGTTATGAGCACGAGTTTAGCATTGTCTGATGATGGTGCTATATTGGCGAGTTGAGAGCTAAGCCACCGCTTGTTCAATGATATGTGAGGCTCAAGAAATGATAGTGAGATGCAAACTAAGAGAGCTAAGTGTGGATCAGAAAGTGACTCTGATTTTTGAGTGGGTTCGAATGGTTGTTTGTTATACCATGACAAAATTTATGTACCTAGAGATGAAGAATTGATCCGAAAGGTTTTGCATGAGGCACATAGTGGTTATTTATCAAGACACCCGGCAATGCATTTAAAATGTATAATGACTTGAGGAAATTTTATTGGTGGTCGGGTATGAAAAGAGATATCTCTAAGTTCGTGACAAAGTGTCCGATTTGTCAACAAGTGAAAGTTTGAACATCAAGGCCCTTGGGATTGCTTGACCGGTGATGGTTCCCGAGTGGAAATGGGATCGGATCACCATGGATTTTGTGACGGGTTGCCTATGACTCAAAAAGAAAGATCTTTGTGTGGGTTGTTGTGGATAGATTGACAAAGTCGGCTCATTTTATTCCAGTACGTGTGGATTATTCACTGGACAAGTTAGCCGAATTGTATGTTGCAGAGATAGTGAGGTTACATGGTGTGCTTATGTCTATAATATCAGATAGAGATCTGAGGTTTACTTCGAGGTTTTGGAAGAAGTTGCAAGAGGACATGGGTACGAGGTTAAATTTTAGTACTGCGTTCCATCCACAACTTGATGGTCAATCTGAAAGAGTGATTCAAGTTCTTGAAGATATGCTTCGATGCTGTGTGTTAGAATTTGAAGGTAGTTGGGAAAGATATCTACCTTTGGTCGAATTTGCTTACAACAACAGTTATCAGTCAAGTATACGGATGGCTCCGTATGAGGCCTTGTATGGTCGTAAGTGTCGGGCTCCATTGTATTGGACCGAGCTTAGTGAAAAGCGGATCCATGGGGTCGATCTAGTGAAAGAAACCGAAGAGAAAGTGAAAGTAATCCGTAATAGTCTGAAAGCTGCTTTGGACTGACAGAAGTCGTACGCGGATTTGAAAAGAAAAGAGATTGAGTTTGAAGTGGGTGACAAAGTGTTTTTAAAAGTGTCCCCATGGAAGAAAATCATGAGATTTGGATGAAAAGGGAAATTGAGTCCAAGGTTCATAGGGCCATATGAGTTTACAGATAGAGTTGGGCCAGTAGCATACCGGTTGGCCTTGCCGGTAGAATTGGAAAAGATTCATAATGTGTTCCATGTGTCGATGTTGCGACGGTATCGCTCCGATCCTTCACATGTGATTTCTTCGACGAAAATTGAGATAAGACTGGATATGTCTTATGAAGAGGAGCCGATTAAGATCTTGGCTCGAGAAGTGAAACAGTTGAGGAATAAGAGCATAGCACTAGTGAAAGTGTTATGGCAGAAACATGGTGTGGAAGAAGCTACGTGGGAAACAGAAGAGGCTATGAGAGAGCAACATCCAAACCTCTTTAATGGTAAGATTTTTCGGGGGCGAAAATCTCTAAAAGGGGGGGAGAGTTGTAACATCCCAATTTAGGGCCTAGTCAGAATAGTGGTGCGAGACCACAAATCCGAGGCATAAGTATGAGTCTTTGAGGTCTATGCCATGTTTGCATGCTAGTGTGAAAGTTTCATGAAGCAAATTTGTTAAATTGCGGTTGAACTGTCCAAAAGGACTAAATTGCAAAAGTTGCAAAATGTGAGATTCTAGAAGCTATTTGTGTGAAATTGATTTAGGATATCAATTAGAAGTCCTTAATGAGTAATTTTCACAATTTCTAATTTTTGGACAAATTTGGGCATGGATGAGTTAAATTAGGAAGTTTGTCAAAAAGGGTATTTTGGTCATTTGACAATTAAATGATTAAAATAGGAGAAAAGATGACAAAATTTATTCATCTTCTTCTCCAAGGCTACCAAAAATTTAAGAGAAGCCATTGTTAGGGCTCTTCAACTTTTCAAGCTATCTATTAAGTGTATTCTAGCCCGTTTTTTAATATTCTTCGTATTTTTGAAGTCCTAGTAGCATGAGTAAGCTATTTTTAGCTATATGATGAGCTAAAATGGATGTTCAAAAATGTACCCATGTATGGCATGCATGTATTTTGATGTTTTATTGAATAATATGAAAGCTTGATGTTGTAGAAACATCTTTTACTAAGTGAATTCCATGAAAAATGCATGTAGGGACTAGTTTGCGAAAGTCTTGAGTTTGGTCATACAGGAAAGAATTAGTGAGAATTAATGATAGCTTTAGTTGAGTAAGTGATTCGGCTAAACATGAAAGGCTAGAAATTTGAATAAAAATCACTTTACGGGCCTTGAGGCAAAAGTGTAAATATGAGAAAGATTAGGGGCAAAATGGGGATTTTGCTAAAGTATGAGATAAAGGTCAATTTAGTCAATGTGTGTATTGAATGTGTTGATTTGTCATTATAGATCAAGAAAGACGAAGCCCGGATCGAAACCGAGGCAAGGGCAAGGTCGTGGACTAAATTGCACATCTCCATACTTTTTGAGTACCGAGGTAAGTTTACGTATAAACGATGCATTATGCGTATACTTTGTAAATGCTAGCTAGAGTATAGCATGGTTGAGAACCTATATGGTTCATGTGGAATGGATGAGTTAGTTATAGTGAACGAATGAATGAATGAACTACAAAGTAGATATATGATGTGTTGTATATTGTGTAAATGCGATATTGAATGCAAGGGTGCATGTCAATGGTTATGAGTATGTGACTCATGATGTGTTGGAAATATGGTAAGGGATAGAAAGAGTAAGCATAGTTGTGAATTACTTATGTTAGTATAATGCTAATTGTTGTTTAGCTTATATTATGATGCTTAATTGTTTATGTGCAAACTCACTAAGCTCAAAGCTTACTCCCTTTCTTTTCCCTTGTCTTATAGAGTAATAGAGTTGAATCGAGATACGTGGATCAATTGGAAGATCGCCCACACTATCAGCACACTTTGGTACATTGGGTTAAACGTTTTGTATATGGCATGTATAGGGGCTAGACAAGTTAGTGATTTTTGGTTGTAAATGGCTAAGTTATGTTGGCCTTTAGATGGATAATCTATTTTGTATAATGCCATAGTTGTTGGCTATTTTATTATATGAAAAGATGTAGTTATCCATGTAAGATTGTGTTTCAAATTGAGTTGATTATGGATATGTTGAATGAGTACATGTTGTGTATGCTAGAGGGTGAGAAGGGGCATGACAAATAGCTTTGTTCTTGTCCATGTGGGTAGACACACGGGCGTGTGTCTAGACCATGTGTGACACACGGTCAGCCCATGGGCGTGTGACTTGGCCGTGTGTCCCCTTCATGTTAGTATTTTAAGTCAGATTAGACCATGGACTAGTCACACGAGCGTGTGCCTAGGACGTGTGAGTTTTTAAGTGTTGGCCACGGGCTAGCCACACGGACGTATGTCTAGATTTTAAGGCCGTGTGAAGTACTCAGTGTGCACAACGGGTGGTGAACACGGGCGTGTGACCTAGCCGTGGGACTTTGGCAGAATGGTTAAGTTTGGTGCACGGGTTGTGGACATGGGCGTGTGTGACTACACACGGGCGTGTATCATCTAGCACGGGCGTGTTCTCCCTGTCTAGATGGAGAAGATTTTTAAGATAGTAAGAGTTTCCGATATGGTCTCGAGAGCCCTCGTGTGTTTGAGTAAGGCCTCGTAACTCGAAAATGAGGTTGTCGTGGTGACTTAAGGAGAGTAGTCACGTTGAGCCTAAGTGGCGACCAAGTAGTTTTAATCCGGTAATGCTTCGGACCCGGTTCCGGCGGGGATTACGGGTAAGGGGTGTTACATTGATAATAACCCGCCAGCCCCAGAAAGCTACAAATTTCGGACACATTCTTCGGCTGTTTCCACTCCAACACAGCCTTAATCTTACGAGGATCAACACGAATCCCCTCCGCAGAAACTACATGCCCCAGAAAGGTTACTTCTCGGAGCCAGAATTCGCACTTACTGAACTTCGCATACAACTATTTCTCGCGAAGCGTCTGTAATACTTCCCGAAGATGCTCATCGTTCTCGTCCTAAGTCTTGGAGTACACTAAGATGTCATCGATGAACACAACTACAAACTGGTCCAGATAAGGCTGGAACACACGGTTCATCAAATCCATGAATGCCGCTGGTGCATTGGTCAACCCAAAAGGCATAACCAGGAACTCGTAATGTCCATACCGAGTCCTAAATGCCATCTTATGCACATCGAGCTCCTTAACCTTCAGTTGATGTTATCCATATCGCAGATCGATCTTGGAGAACACAGAAGCCCCTCTGAACTGGTCAAATAGATCATCTATTCTCGGCAATGGGTACTTGTTCTTGATTGTTAGCTTATTCAGCTGCCGGTAGTCGATACACATCCTCATTGTCCCATCTTTCTTTTTCACAAAACACACCAGTGCTCCCCATGGAAACATACTGGGACGAATGAATCCATGATCTAACAATTCTTAAATTTGAGCCTTAAACTCTGTAAGCTCCTTCGGTGCCATTCGGTAGGGCGCGATAGACACCGGAGCTGTACCCGGGATGAGCTCAATCCCAAATTCTACTTTTCGACTCGGAGGCAGACCCGGTAATTCCTCAAGAAAAACATTCAGGAAATCCCTCACGGTTCTGATGTCCTTAACTGCAGAGTCCCTAGAATTAGAAACACTAATGTAGGCCAAGAATGCCTCACATCCCTTCCGTACCAACTTCTCTGCCACCAACGTAGAAATCACATTGGTCAGGTAGTCTCGATGTTCCCCAATCACCACTACCTCGTTGTCCTCCTCGGTTCTCAAAACCACCCTTTTTGTCGTATAGTCCAGACTTACCCGGTGCTTGACCAGCATGTCCATTCCCAAAATCAAATCGAACTCCCCGAATGGAAGCTCCATCAGATCAGCCAGAAACATTATCCCTTGAACCCCTAACGGGACGTCTCTATATAGTTTACTAACTCGGAGAGATTGCCCCAATTGTAACACCCCTTACCCGTGTTCAACGCCAGAACCAGATACGAGGCATTACCGAACTTGTCATGCTTAAACTTTCAACTTTGGGCTATAAAATTTCGTCCTAACTTAAAACTTTTTCATTTACAATCGTAACTTCCCTATTATGGGTCTACGAGACCCTATACGTATACTCGTGATGTTTCAAAACCAGACTGAAAACTCTCAAACACTTAGAAAATTGGGACACGAAACAGGGTCACACGCCCGTATGAAGAATGAGACACTCCCGTGTAGCATTTCACATGCCCGTGTGCCAAAACCTTGGCATTATGTTTGTGACATCATCACCTCACTAAGGTCACACGGCCAAGGCACACGCCCGTGTCCTTAGACCGTGTGTCGAATTATATTCCTAATTTTTAGGTGCAGACTTTACACGGCCTGGGCACACGCCCATGGGGCTGACCGTGTGTCACACATGGCGTAGACACACACCCGTGTGGACATTAAAAAGGCTATATTCCAAGCCAAATGCCACCCTACATAGCAACAATACTTATACCAACTCAAATCAATCATCCACACAAGCATAAACTTCATGAAATCCATCATCATTGAATATATGAACATATCAAGTATAGGCCAACTTCCCATGACCTCTTACAAAATAAAAAGAACAACTATAGTAGCCAACACATTTGGCTTACAAATATGCCATTACAAAACACCCAAGTCCTATACATGCCATACTCAAAATAAATCTAATTTGACTATACCAAAAAGTGGTCGATAGTGTGATCTCCAAACTTCGACGTCCGCGAATTCTCGAGCTAACTTGGCAATACTACAAGGAAAAGGTAAATGAGAGGGGTAAGCATAAATCTTAGTAAGTTTGCATGGAAATAAATGGCAACAATAAGCTCATAACAATATCCATCCATGGCATTAAATAACCACACACAAAGTTATAGGCTTCTTGCTA
The DNA here is from genome assembly GCA_025698515.1 of Gossypium sturtianum. Classification (NCBI taxonomy): domain Eukaryota; kingdom Viridiplantae; phylum Streptophyta; class Magnoliopsida; order Malvales; family Malvaceae; genus Gossypium; species Gossypium sturtianum. The sequence goes on along the minus strand of CM046948.1, from coordinate 101,559,502 downwards.
TACTTACTCATACTTGCCCTTATCTAGCACATACCATGCCACATATCGTAAATGTTCTTCGTGAATTACTCACGGGTACCTGTGTTAACTCAATCACATAGCTTTAATAAAATTCTCATTTCTATTTCTAAGCTGATCGATTTATCCCAATAGATCACTAGGGATACTCTAAGATACATATCCATTATCATTAGCATAAACACGAAGCCAGTGCCACGTCCCAGATGTGGTCTCACATGGATCACCTCTGAATACCGATGCCATATCCCGGATATGGTCTCATACGGAACCTCACAGTAATATCGATGCCATATCCCGGATATGGTCTTATATGATTTTTCATATTCAATGCTGAAGCCATATCCCAGATATGGTCTTATACGGGATCTCAAATCGGTGCCAAGGCCATGTCCCCGACATGGTCTTACACGGGATTTTATTTATTTCATACCTCAATGATGGTATTTTCATATTTATTATATTCCAACCGGGACTTCAACAACGTACATTTTTCAACTTTCTCATTCAACAGCAATACTTAATTTCATAGAATATAATGTGTCATGATAACATCAAACATTCTCAAACATACTAGCATAAATGTTGAATTTATCACATACAAACTTACCTCGATTTCAAAATAGGCTAGATTGTCGATCTAGTCAAATATTTTGTTCTTTCCCCGATCGAGGTTGATTATTGGTTCTTCTTGCTCTATAATAGCAAATTTGCTCATTTTAATATCACCTTTATAAATGCCTTTCAATAATCATGCTTTGGCAAAATTACTATTTTACCCTTAGACTTTGGCAAAATGACCATATTACCCCTAGGCTCGGAAATCAATTCTAATAAAATTTCTACCTTTAACAAGCCTAGGTGAACATTTATTTCTCTTATGGCTATCATCAAAACCCAAAATTTCTCACATTTACAACAAATTTTACAACCTTTACAAATGGTCCATTTAGGTGTTTTCATGGTAACACCTTTCTCAAAAGTTGTTCATCTAACAAATAAGACTCATTTTCTTCCATAAAAATGCAGCAAATCACATAAAAGCTCTCATGGCAAAACCCTAAACTTTTCACCATTTTGCAAAATAGTCCCCTCATTAGAAAGCCTAAGCTTTAGGGGTTCCAAATGTACAATTTTTATCAAGAAAGGATCACTAGAACACTTACTTGTAAAGAGAGAAGTTTGCTGAAATTTTTGAGTTCTAAAACCCCTTGTTTGCTGAAAATTTTGGTGGAGGAAGATGAGTAAAAAGATGAATATCATCTTTTCTTTATTTTAATATAAAATAATCAATTTAGTCACCAACTTTACCAACTTTGACCAATTTTGACAATTTTTGTCTCCTATGGCCGGCCACCCTATCTTTAGGGGTCTAATTGCACTTTAAAGACCTCCAATTAATATTCTTTAGCTATTAAACACCTTTAGCCTATAAAATGGAACTTTCGCACTTTATGTGATTTAGTCTTTTTTCGCGATTAAGCATGAAATCACTAAAATTAAAGCACCAAAATTTTCATACACATATAATCATGATCTAACTTATAGAATAACATAAAAATAATTTTCTCTAATCTCGGATTAGTGGTTCCGAACCACTATTCTGACTAGCCCCTAAATCGGGCTGTTACAATTCTACCCCTTAAGGATTTTCGTTCTCGAAAATTTTACCGGTAAAAAGGTTGGGATAATGGTTTCTCATGGTCTCTTTAGGCTCCCAAGTAGCCTCTTTTATTCCATGTCTCTGCCATAGCACTTTGACAAGGGCTATACTTTTGTTTCTCAGCTGTTTGAGCTCTCGTGCCAAAATCTTAACCGGCTCTTCACCATAAGTCTAGTCCGGTTGAATTTCTACCTCTGTTGGTACTATCACATGAGAAGGGTCCGAACGGTATCGGCGTAACATAGACACGTGAAAGACATCATGAATATTTTCCAGCTCAGGTGGCAAGGCCAAACGATAAGCTACCGGTCCTATCCTCTTGGTAACTTCATAAGGTCCGATAAAACGTGGACTCAATTTACCTTTTCGGCCAAATCTGAACACTTTTCTCCATGGTGATACTTTCAGAAACACTTTATCACCTACTTGAAACTCAATCTCTTTCCGTTTCAAATCTGAATAGGACTTTTGTCTATCTGAGGCAGCTTTTAGACACTCACGTATCACTTTTACTTTCTCTTGATTTCACGACGGATCAACCCCATGAAACTGATTCTCTCTAAGTTCTGTCCAATACAAGGGCGTTCGGCACTTACGCCTGTACAATGCTTCATAAGGTGCCATCTTCAAACTTGACTGAAAACTATTATTGTCGGCAAATTCCACCAACGGTAAGTATTTTTCCCAATTACCTTGGAATTCCAAAACACAACATCGAAGCATGTCTTCAAGTATCTGAATTACTCTTTCCGACTGCCTGTCGGTTTGTGGATGGAAAGCTGTACTGAAGCTCAATTTTGTGCCTAAAGCCTTTTGTAACTTTTTCCAAAACCATGACGTAAACCTCAGATCTCTATCCGAAATAATCGATAAAGGTACTCTATGAAGTCTTACTATCTCTGACACGTATAATTCAACCAACTTATCAAGCGAGTAATCGACTCGTACTGGTATGAAATGGGCCGACTTCGTGAGCCTATCGACTACAACCCATACAGCATCTTTCTTTTTCTGCGTCAACGGTAAACCCGTCACAAAATCCATTGTAACACGGTCCCACTTCCACTCGGGAACCATAATGGGATGAAGTAGACCCAAAGGCACTTGGTGTTCAGCCTTCACTTGTTGACAAATCAGGCATCTCGATACAAACTCGGAAATGTCCTTCTTCATACTAGGCCACCAATACCACTTCCTCAAGTCATTGTACATCTTCGTGCTACCTGGGTGCATAGATAAACATTCGTTATGTGCCTCATGCAAAATCTTACGAATAAGTTCATCATTTCTGGGTACACAGACCCTATCCCGAAATGTCAAGTATCCATCAGGACTTACCCGAAAGTCTGACTCAACATTTGACTCACATAAAACTCTTTTGGCTTGTAAACTACCGTCCTCTTTCTGAGCTTCAAAAATCTCTTGGAGAAATAATGGTCTAGCTCACAGCTCGGCTAGAATAGAACCATCATCTAACAAAGCCATCCATGTATTCATGGCTCTCAGCGCAAATAATTATTTTCTACTTAAAGCATCGGCGACCGCGTTCGCCTTTCTCAGATGGTAGTCAATAACTAAGTCATAATCCTTGATCAGCTCTAACCATCTTCGTTGCCTCAAATTTAATTCCTTTTGAGTCATCAAATATTTTAGGCTTTTGTGGTCGGTGAATATCCGACACCTTTCACCATATAAATGGTGTCTCCATATCTTTAATGCAAACACAATGACAACCAACCCTTAATCATGGGTCGGGTAATTCTTCTCGTGTGGCTTTAATTGTCTAGAAGCATATGCAATCACCTTGCCCTCTTGCATAAGTACGCAACCCAATCCATTCATGGATGCATCACTGTATACCACAAATTCTCTTCCGGGCTCAGGTTGCACCAAAACAGGAGCCTCAGTCAACAACGCCTTTAGTTTCTCAAAACTCTGTTGGCACCTCTCTGTCCATTCAAACTTCACGTCTTTTTGCAATAGTCTTGTCATCGGAGTAGCTATCATGGAAAATCCCTTAACAAAACGTCTATAGTAACTAACTAGGCCCAAAAAACTCCTAACATCGGTTACATTCCTTGGTGGCTTCCATTCTACAATCGCTAAAATCTTACTCGGGTTAACTCTAATTCCATCTCCCGAGATGACGTGCCCCAAAAATCCAACTTCCTAAAGCCAAAATTCACTTTTACTAAACTTGGCATATAATTGTTTATCTCTCAAAATTTGCAGAACCTTTCTCAAATGCTCGGCATGTTCGTTCTCATCTCGAGAGTAGATCAGTATATCATCGATGAAGACCACGACAAATTTATCCAAATATGGCCAAAAAATACGATTCATCAGGTCCATGAAAACGCCAGGGGCATTTGTTAGACCAAAAGGTATGACCAAAAATTCATAGTGGCCATACCTCGTCCGAAATGCAGTTTTCGGCACATCCGAGTCCTTGACTCTCAACTGATAGTACCCCAACCTTAAGTCTATTTTGGAAAACACCGTGGCTCCCTTCAATTGATCAAACAAATCATCAATTCTTGGCAACGGGTACTTGTTCTTCACAGTTACCTTATTAAGTTACCGATAATCTATGCATAACCTCATAGAACCATCTTTCTTCTTCATAAATAATACATGAGCACCCCATGGAGAAAAACTCGGTCTTGCGAAGCCTTTATCCGTTAATTCTTACAACTGTGCTTTCAATTCTTTTAGCTCGGTTGGAGCCATTCTATATGGAGAAATAGAAATGGGGGCAATATCCGGAGCTAACTCAATCCCAAATTCAGTCTCCCTAATCAGAGGTAACCCTGGCAATTCCTCGGGAAAAACATCTGGATACTCACATACTATGGGTACCGACTCAATTTTCAATTTAGTCTCTTTAGTATTCATTACAATGGCAAGGTATGCTTCGTACCCCTTTCTTAAATACTTCTGAGTCAACAAGGATGATATCACTACTGGTGATCTGTCTAGCTTTTCTGATTTAACACGAATAAGATCCCCACTTTCACATTTCAACTCAATAAACTTCTTTCCACAATTCACAATTACATTATGAGTAACTAACCAATCCATCCCAAGGATGACATCAAACTCATCAAACGACAATAACATAAGATCAACTGGAAAGCAATGACCCCTAATCATCAAAGGCCAACCTTTGCATACTCTATCAACCAACACATACTTGCCTAGGGGATTAGACACTCTTATTACAAATTCTGTAGAATCTATAGGCATGCTCATGCTAGAGACTAATTTCATGCATATGTATGAGTGGGTAGATCCCGGATTAATTAAAGCTATAACAGGAGTATCATAGGGAGAAAATATATCCGTGATTACATCAGGGGAGGACGCCTCCTCGCGAGCACGAATGGCATATGTTCTCGCTGGTGCTCTACCCTCAGCTGTCGCAGTCTGCTCTCTAGATGTATTCTTGCTGCTCATCTCATTTCCTAGGTTTCTCTGTGGTCTTCCTCTAGCAGAATATCCTGGTCTTGCATTCTGAGGTTTCTCTTTCTCACCCGCCTCAGGGCAATCTCTGATAAAGTTGTCTAGAGACCCACACTTGAAACAAGCCTTGTCATTTGCTCAGCACTCACCAGAATGACGTCTGCCACACTGCGGGCATTTCGGTCTACTCGGTCGGGCATTGCCAACACTAGCAACTGACGTGGTCTGCGCTTTAGACCCCGAAAACTGTTTGCTCTTACTTCGGTTTGAAAACCCGGCCGAAGTGGCTGATCGAGTAGCAAAATCCATTGATTTCTTAGATGAGGATTGGTAGGACCTACTAAGTTGTCTCTTTCTCGAGTCACGAGACTCAATCTCAGCTCTTATTTTCTCTTTAGCCAACTCTTCAGCCTTACAGGCTCTATCTACCAACACTACAAATTCTTTTAGTTCGAGAACTCCAACGTATAGACGGATGTCTTCATTTAACCAATCCTCGAATCTCTTACACATGATAGCCTCGGTAGACACACACTCCCGAGCATACTTACTAAGCCTTATGAACTCACGTTTGTATTCGGTCACCGTCATTCGACCTTGCTTCAGCTCCAAGAACTCTTTTCTCTTCTGGTCAATGAATCTTTGGTTGATATACTTCTTCCACAATTCCTCTTGGAAGAATTCCCAGCTAACTCTCTCCCTTGGTACTACCAACACAAGGGTGTTCCACCACTGATAGGCCAAATCTCTCAAGAGAGATACCACACATTTCACGCACTCTTCAAGCGTGCATGACAACTCATCGAATACTCTGATGGTATTCTCGAGCCAGAATTTCGCTCTCTCCGGGTCATCATCCTTACTAGCCCGAAATTTCTTGGCTCCTTGTTTCCAGATCTTATCGATCGGAGGTCTTTCTCTCCTTACTACCTCTACCATCTGAGGAACTACAGGAGCGGGTTGAGGAATAGGTGGGGGTGGAGGGGGTTGAGCATTAGGATTTGCTCAAATGTACTCAGTGTACCAGTTGCTTATTATATAGAGAAAAGCTTCTCGAGCCTCTTCTCCCTGACCCATGGTCTCGGGTCTACTCCCCTCTTGGCGCGGTCTCTCTGCGCGGAGCAGTAGCATTACTTGCGATCATCATCATTGCAGGTTCGGTCGGGATCAGAATCCATTTACTATATAATAACACAATTTAAAATGTCAGGAGCCATCACACTATCATTACACAACTACTCTTTCGTATGGCATGTATAGCTAGACTCATACTAACGCTACGTTAGTCCTAGAATCGACTAAACCGTAGCTCTGATACCACTAAATGTAACACCCCTTACCCGTGTTCAACGCCGGAACCAGATATGAGGCATTACCAAACTTGTCATGCTTAAACTTACAACTTTGGGCTATAAAATTTCATCCTAACTGAAATTTTTTTCATTTACAATCGTAACTTCCCTATTATGGGTCTACGAGACCCTATACGTATACTCGTGATGTTTCAGAACCAAACCGGAAACTCTCAAACACTTCAAAAATTGTGACATGAAACAGGGTCACACGCCCGTGTGGAGAATGGGACACGCCCGTATGGCATTTCACATGCCCGTGTGCCAAAACCTTGGCATTCTGTTTGTGACGTCATCACCTCACTAAGGTCACACGGCCAAGGCACATGCCCGTGTCCTTAGACCCTGTGTCGAATTATATTCATAATTTTTAGGTGCAGACTTCACATGGCCTGGACACACGCCCATGTCCATGGCCGTGCCTCCCACACGGCTAAGACACACGACCGTGTCTTTGCCCGTGTGTTTACTACTGAGCATATTGACTCGTAACTCTAGCATGCAAGGGGACACACGACTGATCAACACGCCCATGGGGCTGATCGTGTGTCATACACGGCCTAGACATACACCCGTGTGTCTACCCGTGTGGACATTAAAAAGGCTATATTCCAAGCCAAATGCCTCCCTACATAGCAACCATACTTATACCAACTCAAATCAATCATCCACACAAGCATAAACTTCATGAAATCCATCATCATTGAATAGATGAACATATCAAGTATAGCCCAACTTCCCATGACCTCTTACAAAATAAAAAGAACAACTATAGTAGCCAACACATTTGGCTTACAAATATGCCATTACAAAACACCCAAGTCCTATACATGCCATACTCAAAATAAATCTAATTTGACTATACCAAAAGTGGTCGATAGTGTGATCTCCAAACTCGACGTCATGAATTCTCGAGCTAACTTGGCAATACTACAAGGAAAAGGTAAATGAGAGGGGTAAGCATAAAGCTTAGTAAGTTTGCATGGAAATAAATGGCAACAATAAGCTCATAACAATATCCATCCATGGCATTAAATAACCATACACAAAGTCATAGGCTTTTTGCTATACTTACTCATACTTGCCCTTATCTAGCACATACCATGCCACATATCGTAAATGTTCTTCGTGAATTACTCACGGATACCTGTGTTAACTCAATCACATAGCTTTAATAAAATTCTCATTTCTATTTCTAAGCTGATCGATTTATCCCAATAGATCACTAGGGATACTCTAAGATACATATCCATTATCATTAGCATAAACACAAAGCCAATGCCACATCCCGGATGTGGTCTCACATGGATCACCTCTGAATATCGATGCCATATCCCGGATATGGTCTTATACGGAACCTCACATTAATATCGATGCCATATCCCGGATATGGTCTTATACGATTTTTCATATTCAATGCCAAAGCCATATCCTAGATATGGTCTTATACGGGATATCAATTCGGTGTCGAGGCCATGTCCCCGACATGGTCTTACACGGGATCTTATTTATTTCATACCTCAATGATGGTATTTTTATATTTATTATAGTCCAACCGAGACTTCAGCAACGTACATTTTTCAAGTTTCTCATTCAACAGCAATACTTAATTTCATAGAATATAATGTGTCATGATAACATCAAACATTCTCAAACATACTAGCATAAATGTTGAATTTATCACATACAAACTTACCTCGATTTCAAAATAGGCTAGATTGTCGATCTAGTCTGATATTTTGTTCTTTCCTCGATCGAGGTTGATTCTTGGTTCTTCTTGCTCTATAATAGCAAATTAGCTCATTTTAATATCACCTTTATAAATGCATTTCAATAATCATGCTTTGGCAAAATTACTATTTTACCCTTAGACTTTGGCAAAATGACCATATTACCCCTAGGCTCGAAAATCAATTCTAATCAAATTTCTACCTTTAACAAGCCTAGGTGAACATTTATTTCTCTTATGGCTATCATCAAAACCCAAAATTTCTCACATTTACAACAAATTTTACAACCTTTACAAAAGGTCCATTTAGGTGTTTTCATGGTAACACCTTTCTCAAAAGTTGTTCATCTAAAAACTAAGACTCATTTTCTTCCATAAAAATGCAGCAAATCACATAAACGCTCTCATGGCAAAACCCTAAACTTTTCACCATTTTGCAAAATAGTCCCCTCATTAGAAAGCCTAAGCTTTAGGGGTTCCAAATGTACAATTTTTATCAAGAAAGGATCACTAGAACACTTACTTGTAAAGAGAGAAGTTTGCTGAAATTTTTGAGTTCTAAAACCCTTGTTTGCTGAAAATTTCGGTGGAGGAAGATGAGTAAAAATATGAATATCATCTTTTCTTTATTTTAATATAAAACAATCAATTTAGTCACCAACTTTACCAACTTTGACAATTTTTGTCTCCTATGGCCGGCCACCCTATCTTTAGGGGTCTAATTGAACTTTAAAGACCTCCAATTAATATTCTTTAGCTATTAAACACCTTTAGCCTATAAAATGGAACTTTCGCACTTTATGCGATTTAGTCCTTTTTTCGCGATTAAGCATGAAATCGCTAAAATTAAAGCACCAAAATATATATAATCATGCTCTAACTTATAGAATAACATAAAAATAGTTTTCTCTAACCTCGAATTAGTGGTTCCGAACCACTGTTCTGACTAGCCCTTAAATCGGGCTGTTACACCAATGGGCTCACAACAGTTAGCTCGCTCGAAGTATTCTCAACCGGAATCCCCAAGGTTTCAGACACCGCACTAGCTACATATGAGTGTGTATAGCCTATGTCTATCAATGCCAAATAAGGTACATTATAAATGCAAAACATACCCGTGATGAAGTTCAGAGCATCTCGGTCCTCACGGCGACAGAGCACGGCATAAACCGGTCACAGTCGCCTCGCCTTAGTCTGGCCCAAAGACTCTCGCGGTGCTCTCTCGTCCTCGACCCATACCGTTACCACCCCTGGCCTAACCTTGGCCCCTAGGTGGCTGCTGAACTACTCTCGACAGCTATGTAGTACCGGTACTCGTAGCTTGCATCTGATCGGTTCTCAGCGGACACTCCTTGACACGATGCCCAGTCGACCCACATCTCAAACATGCCCAGTTGTCCTCCAACACTCGCCCGAATGGCGTCTACCATAGTGCCCACAAAGTTCCACCCCAGTAGGTGTAACAGGAGGCCCAACTCTCAGTGGCCCATCAGTCCTGACCTTCTTCTTAGGCCTCATCACAGAATTCGAGGGCTCCGAGTCCCTCTTATTCTTTCCTTTCTCACGATTTTGGCGCTCAGTGCGCTTAACTTCTTCCGCGATCTTTGCCTTCTCAACCAGTGTAGCAAACTCACGCTCCCTCTGCAGAGCTATCAGAACTCACAAACTGTCCCTTAGTCCATCCTCAAAACGGACACATCGCTCATATTCGGTCGCCACCATGCCCCGGGCATACCCGCTCAATCTCAGGAACTCGGCCTCATACTCGGCCACCGAACGGTCTCCCTGGGTGAGATTAAGGAACTCACGTCTCCTAGCATCAATGTATCTGGCTCCCACATACTTACTCTGGAACACCATCTTAAAATAGTCCCAAGTCAAACGGTCGGGCTGAGTGCCCTCCTTGACCGTCAGCCACCACTGGTAAGCTTCATCGCGAAGCAGAGAGACAGCCCCCTTAAGCTTCTGCTCCGCGATAAAATCCATATCATCCATAATTCTTTCCGTGGCCTCCATCTAGTATTTGGCCACATTAGGGGCGACTCTAGTGACACCCCTGAATAATTCAGCCCCATTGGACCGGAGTTGTTCCGTAACCGACCCTCAGCCCTCAGATCCGGTGTTAGGCCCAGCGACCCTCTCTAAAATCCGTAGCATGGCTCGGGATAGTGCGTCATCCCCTGCCTCACGATCATGAGACCCAATCCCTGTAGCAGGTGAGATTGGCGTCTCGCTCGTATCCAGATTAGGCATGTAACACCCCTTACCCGTGCCCGAAGCCGGGACCAGGTTTGAGGCATTACCTAACTAATCTCACTTGACATCTCAAAACGAGCTATAAAATTTTGTTTAAACCCATCACTTGCACATACTCGGCCTAAGGGGCCCTAAACATACCTCCGAGAGGTATCGAAACTATTTCGGGAACTTTTACAAACTCGAGAAACTTTTCAACAAAATAGGGGCCACACGCCCGTATTGGTCTGGGGACACGCCCGTGTGCCCCTAAGACATGCCCGTGTCTTCCACCCGTGGTCGATTCTGACTAACTTCACACGGCCTAGACACGCCCGTGTCTTCCACCCATAGAGCATACTGACTTGCAAATCCAGCATGCAAGGGGTCATACGGTCGATTCACACGCCTATAGGGCTGACCGTGTGTCACACACGGCATAGACACACACCCGTGTGTCTAATCGTGTGGACAATTAGATGGCTATCTACCAAGCCCTTTGCCACCCTACATTGCACACATACAAACACCAATCCAATTCAACATAATTCATAACCCAAAGACATATCTAAGTACTCAATTCAACAACCATACACAAGGGCATACACTTCAAGAAAATCACTTTCATTAAGCATAAGAGTTTGCCAAGTATCGGCCTAACTTAATAGACCATTACAAAAAGAAGACTTTAATGCCTTACAAAGCCAACACTTTGGCCAACAATTACGACCTAACAAAACACTCGAGTCCTATACATGCCATACTCAAAATAAGTCTAAATTGTTATACCAAAATGGTGTCGATAGTGTGATTTCCGAACTCCTACGTCCTCATTCCTCGAGTTATCTTGGCAATACTACAAGGAGAAAGAGCAATGAAAGGGGTAAGCATAAAGCTTAGTAAGTTTGCATGGATGTAAATAGCAACAATAAGCTCATACAATAATCCATTCATGACATTAACTAACCATACACAAGTCATAGGCTTCTTGCCCTACTTACTCACAATTGCCCTTATTTAGCACATACCGTGCCACATATCGTAACCGTTTCTTCGTGACTCATTCACGAGTACTTGTATTCGCTCATTCAAATGACTTTAGTACCAATCTCATTTCTACTTCTAAACTCATCTACTTATCCCTTTAATCACTAGGGATAGTCACAAACGCATTTTCGACATCATTCATGTAGGGACGAAGCCAATGCCACATTCCTCGAGGTGGTCTTACATGGAGTTACTTCTAAATGCCAAGGCCATATCCCGGATATGGTCTTATATGGACTTTCACATCAAGTATCAATGCCATATCCCAGATATGGTCTTATACAATTTTCATATTCATTACTAAAGCCATATCCCGGATATGGTCTTATACGGGATCTCAACTCGGTGCCGAGGCCATGTCCTGGAAATGGTCTTATACGGGACCTTATCTATTTCATATCTCGATGATAGCATTTTCATATTCACATGGTCCACTAGGACTTCAACATCTCATTCAACATCATTTTAATGGAGTGTCATGCATCAATATGATACCAAGCATTCTCAATTATGTTAACATAAATGTTGCATTAATCACATACAAACTTACCTCGATTTCAAAATGAGCTAGCTCGACGATTTAGTCCGAGATTTTGTTCTTTCCCCGATCGAGGCGAATTCTCGGTTCTTCTTGCTCTATAATAGCAGTTTAGCTCATTTTAATCATCTCATTAATAAAAGCATTTCAATTATCATGCTTAGGCAAAATTACTATTTTGCCCCTAGACTTTGGCAAAATGACCATTTTGTCCCTAGGCTCGGAAATAAATTCTAATCACATTTCTACCTTCAACAAGCCTAGGTGAACATTTAATACTCTTATAGCTATCATAAAAACTCAACATTTCACAAAATTACTACAATTTTGTAACCTTTTCATCAAGGTCCAATTAGGTGTTTTCATGGCAACACCTTTCACAAGAGTTGTTCATCTAACAACCAAGACTCATTTTCTTCCATAAAAATGCAGCAAATAACTATGATAGCTCTCATGGAAAAACTCTAAACTTTTCACCATATTGCACAATAGTCCTTTCATTTGAAAGCTTAAGCTTTAGGGGTCCGAAAAGTACAACTATTTTCAAGAAAAGATCACTAGAACACTTACTTGTGAAGAGATGAGTGTGCTGAAATTTTTGAAGCTTTCTTCCCTCTATTTGCTGCTAATTTTTGGTGGAAGAGTGAAAGAGAAAAAAGATGATAGCTTTTCTTTCCTTATTTTATTAATACTAGTCAAATTAGTCCACCTACTATCACCAACTTTGACCATCATTGACAAATTTGTCTCCTATGCTAGTCTATGGCCGGCCAAGCAAATATTGGGGGACTAATTGCCTTTTAAAGACCTCCAATTATCAATCTATGGCTATTTGGTACCTTTAGCTTATAGAATGGAACTTTCGCACTTTATGCGATTTAGTCCTTTTTCGCGATTACACGTGAAATCGCCAAAATTAAAGCACCAAAATTCTCATGCACATATACTATCATTCTCTGACTCATAATATAACATGAAAATGAATTTCTCAATCTCGAATTAGTGATCCCGAGATCACTGTTCCGACTAGCCCCTAAATCGGGCTATTACAAGGCAGGTTTTCAGATGCTGATGACCCAGCTCGAGTCCCCCTACAACCTCTACCCCGGCCTCTACTACCCCGTCCGCGGATACCTCGTGCGCTCATCGTAAATTTAGAGTTTATCTGGATTAACAATTTTATACGTTAGTTACAGTTCCAATATTTATTAACAGATATTTTATGCAGAACAGTATCATAAGTTCAGAGATCGTTATCGTGAATCGTAGTATCACTATGATTTTCAGTTTCGCTACAGTTTTCAGTTTACACTACCTAGAGTGTTTTAGTACAGTATACTACCTATTGGCTGTTTTAAGCATGCAAGTAGTATTTTCAGACAAATTTAAACAGAATTCAGAAAACTTACAGAATCATTTAAATCACTTAAAATCATTTCTTAAAAACCAATTTTTAAAACCCAAATCCACAGCCGAGTTTTGCAACCTGGCTCTGATACTACTAAATGTAACACCCCAAACCCGGCCTAGACATTATGACCGAATCTGGCGATGTCACATGAAAGTGCTTTAGAAAACATAGTTACAAAGAAACCATTTTTCGTTATCCTATGCTACCTTCCAAATACGTTTCGTTTGTTTCAATCATTATCCATTTTCAAAACGTTGTCCATTTTTTTCCAAATTATTATAGTTCGCGGAAGCATTTAAATCAGTTTGCGTAATCGTGGTGTTTTGGTAAAACATTTGTTTATTTTAAAAACTAGCGTCTTATCCTACTGCTAGCAGTTATAAATCAAAATAAAAATCCCAAATAAAATAAAAACCCTTAAAGGCCATTTACAGTAAAACTTTTCCCGGATAAAATCAAAAACCATAAATAAAAATAAGAAAACCATAAAAGTCCGTAACCGTGGTCACCGCCAGTCCTCCATCGCAGACCGACTGCGTCATCTTTGGGATTACCAGAATGTATTAAATGAATAGTGTTTTATAAACTCAATGTGTAATCCCCACAGGAAACATACACATAGTAGAATATCAGAAAAAAAACATAAATTCACAGTTCGGGTCTGAGCCCATTATAGAATCGGTGTGGACCTTAGCCCACTCAGATACAGAATCAGATATATTCTAGGGCCTTAGCCCATTTGAGACATAATATGCAGATCAGACAGAATAGAAGAATCCTACCCACCAGCCTCTACACACCAACTCCGTCCAACCCCACACACCTTGTGGGGATAAAATCAACCCACCCATCCCTACACACCATGCTGTACAGAATGCGACACATAGTCAGAAATTTGCAGCTGAACTGCTAGATAATAGGCTTAAGAGCCTTTCAGATACTTCCTCTAGTAAATCATCAACCCACCCCGATGCAATGCAACATACGCAGAATGTCATACTTTAATGCAGATAACAGTCCATACATTCAAATCAGTATACATGCTAAGTGTAACATGTTCAGTACAGATTTCACATAATCAAATCACATAACTACGGGTCTAAGTACTGCTTACCGACCTTTCCTTAGGTTCACAGTCGACTTGGGCGACCCGTGCAACCTTTTAGAACATTTCATAAAAATGGGCTCACACGCCCATGTGGCCTGCCAGTGTGGGCCCACAAGGCCCAAATTGGCCTTGGCCGTGTGGATCATACGGCCTGGCCCAAAATTCCACACACCCGTATGGTTCACCCGTGTGGGCCCACACGCCCGTGTGGCCCACATGACCCAATTGGTCGAGCCTGTGTCTCGCACACGGCCTCGCTCGGCCATCACACGGCCGTGTCACCTACACACGGCCTGGCTCGTCGATCACACGACCGTGTGGTGACTTAAAGTCTCGCACACGGCCTACCACACGGGTGACCACACGCCCGTGTGGCGTAACCAGTGAGGTTTTTGACTTTTGCCGAAACCTCGTTTTCTTTGTTTTCGGGTACACACCTATATCGTTTTCGACGTGTAAGCTCCCCTAAGCCTCCAGAACCTAAAAATCAACCAACGTAACACTCATTTAACCACTTGTTTCTTCATTCAATCAAAAGTCTATCGAAATCTATCATCGGTAAACGAACCCTTACCGTTAATAAATGAAATCGCAACTGTTAATTCTCTGCAGCAACACCAATCAATTATTGCCTTTCACCTAATCAAAAAGAGCACAACAGACCCCTCATCAGACGCCTAACCCAAAGAAAAAATATTAAGCGAAGTAGGACTTATCGTAAGAGCACACCACCGTTGAACAAGGAGGAAACAAATCGAAACACCGAAGAAGAAGGGAAAACAAAGAAATTTCGGCAGGGAATAGGCAGCAACACGTCAAAAAATAAAAATGAGAAAATTTTGGGGGAAACAGAGTGATAGCCGAAAATTCAAAAGGAAATTTGCTAATCCCCTAATCTCTCCCCTTAATTCTTTCCACTAACCCACTACTCAGTTTTTGAAACCAACTCAAACTCTTCGCCACCAAACCGAGCAAAAATAATCTCCCTTGCCTATGCAGAGATTCGAACTCACAACCTCCAACCCATCAACAGTCCACCTAGCCACCAGACCAGCAGGCCTATTCTGTTAATTACTTACACACTTTTACTTAATAGCCTACTAACCAGAGTTTGGACTTTATTCATAAAAATACCAAAATTTACCAAAGCTTAGACTTGAACTGTAACACCCCTTACCCGTCTTCAAGCCGGGACAGGGTTCGAGGCATTACCTAACTAATCTTGCTTAAACATCTCAAATAGGGTTACAAAGTCTCGTTTAAACCCATCACTTACTTATACTTGGCCTAAGAGGCCCTAAACATACTTCCGAGAGGTATCGGGACTATTCTGGGGACATTTAAACGTTTGAGAAACTTTTCAACAAAACAGGGGTCACACGCCCGTGTGAGTCTAGGGACACGCCCGTGTGCCCCTAAGACATGCCCGTGTCTACCACCCGTGGTTGAAACTGACTAATTTCACACGGCCTTGACACGCCCGTGGCCTTGGCCCATGTGTCAAACCTTGGCATTCTGACTAATCCCCACGGCCTACACACACGCCCGTGTGTTTCAACCGTGTGGTGATTTAAATTCCAAGTGCACGATGCAGACTTCACACGGCCGGGGCACACGCCCATGTGCTAGCCGTGCCGCTCACACGGTCTAGACACACGCCCATGTGTCTACCCATGTGGAAAATTAGAAGGCTATCTACCAAGCCCTTTGCCACCCTACATTGCAAACATACATAATCCAATTCCATTCAACGTAATTCATGACCCAAAGACACGTCTAAATACTCAATTCAACATTCATACACAAGGGCATACACTTCAAGAAAATCACTTTCATTAAGCAAAAGAATTTGCCAAGTATTTGCCTAACTTAAGGCCATTTACAAAATGACTTTAGTAACATACATACCCAACACTTTGGCTAACAATTACAACTTATGAAAATACTCGAGACCTGTACATGCCATACTCAAAATAAGTCTAAATTGTTATACCAAAGTGATGTCGATAGTGTGATTTCTGAACTCCTACGTCCACGATCCTCGAGTTATCTTGGCAATACTACAAGGAAGAAGGGCAATGAAAGGGGTAAGCATAAAGCTTAGTAAGTTTGCATGAATATAAATAGCAACAATAAGCTCATAAAATAATCCATCCATGATATTAACTAACCATACACAAGTCATAGGCATCTTGCCATACTTACTCACAATTTCCCTTATTTAGCACATACCATGCCACATGTCGTAAACGTTTCTTCGTGACTCATTCACGAGTACCTGTATTCACTCATTCATATGACTTTAGTGCAAATCTCATTTCTACTTCTAAACTCATCTACTTATCCCTTTAATCACTAGGGATAGTCAAAGACGTATATTCGACGTCGTTCATGTAGAGACGAAGCCAATGCCACATCCCCGAGCTGGTCTTACATGGAGTTACTTCTAAATGCCAATGCCATATCCCGGATATGGTCTTATATGGACTTTCACATCAATTATCGATGCCACATCCAGGATATGGTCTTAACGAGGTTCTTATTCTTTTTTGAAGCCATATCCCGGATATGGTCTTATACGGGATCTTAACTCCGTGTCGAGGCCATGTCCCGGACATGGTATTATACGAGACTTTATCTAATTCACATCTCGATGATAGCAATCCCATATTCATTATAGTCCACTAGGACTTCAACATCATACTTAACATCAATTTCTCATTTCAATGAAGTATCATACATCAATGTGATACCAAGCATTTTCAATTATGCTAACATAAACATTTCATTAATCACATACAAACTTACCTCGATTTCAAAATGAGCTAGCTCGACGATTTAGTCCGAGACTTTGTTCTTTCCCCGATCAAGGCGTATCCTCGGTTCTTCTTGCTCTATAACAACAATTTAGCTCATTTTAATCATCTCATTAATAAAGCATTTCAATAATCATGCTTAGGAAAAATTACTATTTTGCCCCTAGACTTTGGCAAATTAACCATTTTGCCCCTAGGCTCGGAAATAAATTCTAATCACATTTCTACCTTCAACAAGCCTAGGTGAACATTTAATACTCTTATAGCTATCATCAAAACTCAACATTTCACATATTTACTACAATTTTGTAACCTTTTCATCAAGGTCCAAATTAGGTGTTTTCAAGACAACACCTTTCACAAAAGTTGTTCATCCAACAACTAAGACTCATTTTCTTCCATAAAAATGCAGCAAATAGCAATGAAAGCTCTCATGGTAAAACTCTAAACTTTGCATCATATTGCACAATAGTCCTCTCATTTGAAAGCTTAAGTTCTAGGGGTCTTAAAAGTACAATTATCATAAAGAAAAATTATCAAAATCACTTACTAGAATGGAGGAGAGCTTGCTGAAAATTGTGAGCTTTCAAACCCCTATTTTTCTTGCAAATTTCGGTGGAGAAAGATGGAGAGAAAGATGATATTTTCTCTTTCTTTATTCTAATATTAAACTAGTCAGACAAGTCACCAACTATCAACTACTTTGACCAATTTTTTGTCCATCTTTGTCTCCTATGCTAGTCCATGGCCGCCCAGCATATATTGGGGTCTAATTGCCTTTTAAATACCTCCAATTTACATTCTAAGGCTATTTGGTACCTTTATCTTATAGAATGGAACTTTCGCACTTTATGCGATTTAGTCTTTTTTCGCGATTAAACGTGAAATCGCTAAAATTAAAGCACCAAAATTCTCATGCACATATACTATCATGCTCCGACTCATAATATAACATGAAAATAAATTTCTCAAGTCTCAGATTAGTGACCCCGAGATCACTATTTCGACTAGCCCCTAAATCGGGCTGTTACATGAACTTGGAACCTCTCATACACACCCAGAACACATAACCAATGAACCAGATACATAGTTGTGTCACAAATACACGAAAATAGTTATACAAATATTGGGGCGTTACATGGATCCTGCTACCAACACTTGGGTTAAAGATGTTTACCATGTTCCTCAGGACGATCATAATGAAGAACTTTAAGAAGACTAAGAACTTGAAGAAAACCAAGACCCTTCACTGGCATCTTCCTCCACTCAATCGTCTGCTCAGCCTCTCTCCGATGAAATGTCTGTCGTCATCCTTGGTGCAATTACCTCATTGATTGATGAGTTTAGGGGCTTCAACACTCAGGTAGATGATGCCTTTAAGAGTGTTAATGATAATGTTCATGGTTTAGACTCTAGAATGTTTAGGATGGAGGAAAATATTGCATTTATAATGTATCTATTCCCTTCTCCTCCTCCACCTCAAGGAGACTAGGATGCATGTATTTCATTTTCTCATGCATCTCACTCATCTTCATTGCACATTTTCTCATCTCTATGTTAGAACTTAATGTTTATTTTGATATCTTATTTGTATATACTTTTTGGTTTATTTTGATACATCTATGTTAGTTCTTTGATTTTTTAATTATTTACTCTTTTATTGGACTAACAAAGTCTTTCTCTTAATCTTTATTTGTTAAGTTTTTAGAAAATTGTCATTTTAAACAATTTAAGCAAAATAGTAAGTATAACAACCATAAAGCAAATAATAAAACACTCCAGAGGCCTTATTACAACTTAAACCAAAATAGCAAAATAATAAAATAAACGGGAATAGAAATTTAAAATTCAATAACACCATTTCAAGTATGGCCTCCACCGAGTCATCCATGGGCCCAAGTCCTCAAATCGAGCATTACCTACAAGGGTTAAGAAAAGGGGGTGAGTTACAAGAACTCAGTGTGAAATCCCCTTACCGTCATCCACTGGGCCTGAACCCATATAGCAATCATCTTGGGCTTAAGCCCATTTAACATGCACTTGGACCGAAGCCCATTTACAAAATAGAATATATTTATATATGTGCAATGTATGAATGTATGCAAACCCAAACCAACCTAATAATCCATCCGCTACACACCACCCGTACCAACCAACACACACAGTGGGATCTTTTGTCAACCCACCCCGCCAACACACCAATCGCAGGCATTTAGCCATTTATATCAAATTAGAATTGTGGACAAGCCACCAGAATAACAGAATATACGTGGCTTAGCCACCAAACAAAATGTGACAGAGTCACCAGAATATCATATACGGTAATATAACCTAAGCACACGACCTTGGTAAAATGATCGACACGTAGTCGTTAATTCATATGTTAGGCACATAGCCCCGGGTAAATACGTTTAGCACAAAGCCATAATCACGATGGCACAAAGCCATATTTAGGTTGGCACATAGCCATTATCAGAATTTGTGGTAGAGCCACCAGAATCAGAATGTATCGCTGCAGTCAAACTGCTTTTCATAATATTTGTGGCAGTGCCACCAGAATTTCTTCTCTTCAACATTTTCCCAACCCATGCAAATTAATGTAGATGCATCATACATAGCAAATCATGATATTTACAAATATAAAAACAATAATTAAATCAGACAAAAGTTCAGCCCATTAACACTTTACAAAATCGGCCCATTAGGGCATTATATCAAATTGGCTCATTAAGCCATATGTCAAATTGGCCCATTAAACAATATATCATATCGGCCCACAAAACAATATATATATCAAATCGGCCCATTAAGCAATTTATCAAATTAGCCCATTAAGCAATTTATCAAATCGGCCCATTATGGCTATATAACAAATCAGCCCATTAAGGCAATATAACAAATCGACCCTTTAGGGGCATTTCCGTAATTCGACCCATAGGGGCATTTTCGTAATTCGGTAATCTTACCCACTAAGGGTAATTTGGTAATCTCGCAACCTAGGGTATTTCGATAATTTACCCTCTAAGGGTATTTTGGTAATTCCGCAACCTAAACTTAACTACTAATGTGGGGCATAAAATTTGAAACCGTCTATCTGCGTCATACTGACTAAACTGACTATAACTCGAGTTAGGAACCTCGAAATTTAGATCCGTAAATTTTCCTTGAAACTAGACTCATATATCTTCTTACGATAATTTTTTCAGAATTTTTGACTTAACCATTTAGTACAGTTTATTCCTTAAAGTTTCCCTTGTTTCACTGTCCAACGATTCTGACCTCTCTTATCTTAATTTCAAATATCTTACTGTACGGTTTTCATATGCTGCTCCCACTTGTTTCTATTAAAAAAATAGGTTCAATAAGGAATCCATACATATTAATTATAACTCTTAATTCTCTTTGTACAATTTTAAACGATTTTTCCAAGACAGAACAGAGAACCGCGAAGTCGGTCAGAACCAGTCTCACTAAAATTAAGATATCTCAGAATATAAAATTCCTTTTCCTTCTTCGTTTCTTCCATATCAAAATAGACACAGTAAGCTTTAATTCAATATTTTATTCACTTATTAATCCTTTTTCTCCTATTTTCTGTGATTTTTCAAAATCACGTCACTGTTGCTGACCAAAACTGTTTCATTGCAAAAAATATGGTTACCACTACGAATATACGCACGCCCGAGTGGTCACGGATGCCGGTTTCCAGTTTTCCTTCGGTATTTCGACCGAATCACAGAACATATCATACAAACATTCAGAGAGGTATGAGATTACACACCATTTCAAACATGTATTCGGAAGGGTACGAGATTACACACCTTATTTGGATTTCCTTAAGAACCACTCTTCTTTGACCCTAGAACAATACCAACCAAAAGTTAGCCTCGGGTTTCCAAAAGATTTCGTATCACTTACACTTGAATCACTTACCACTATGTCCGAAGGTAGAATATATTGAGTGATTTGTCCCTAAAACATATAGTCGATTATTTCAAATTATTACTCCGTTATCAACCAATCGAATATTGAATAATATCAATAATCCAGAAGAACTCCTAACCTTATTAATATTGGATCCGATTTCTCCGTTCAACTTAAGGCTAGAATGATGTTCGGCCTCCCACTAGAATACTACAAAAGGGAGAGTGATCTCATTTGAGAGAGTAGAATAAAATGATGGTCTCGGTCAATATGACCCTCCCAAACCAAGGCATAATTCAGCATTAAGAGAAAGAAAATAAAATGTTGAAGAGAACCACTTACCGATTTATCAAGGAATGAGTGTTAATACGGATGAGAAGAAAAGATAGAGAAGAGATGAAAGTTCGGTTATAGAGGAAAATGTATATTAATATTCGGCTATGGGGATAATCAAACAAGAAGATGTGCTCTTTTGGTGGTGTCGATTTAGAGAAGAGGAAAGATTGAAGGAATGTTTAAAAGAAAGGAATGCAAGGTTGAATGGATGCTAGGTGATTCGGCTATCAAAGGGAGATGAACAAGAGGTGAATATTTTGACCAAATAAAAGAGAAGAAAAATGCACAATTGTGCTAGGAGGATTCGAGAAAGAGGATAGCAAATTGAGAGAAGATAACACTAAAGTTGCAAATGAGATTTTTGACCCAAAACAATACCAAAACCCTACCAAAAGCCAAACTAAAATTTCAGCCACCTATCTACCCCCAAAACCGTCCACATGCATTGCCATAAGGGTCAAAATTTTGCCAACCATACTTTCCATAGCATTCTCCATGAAATAATCCACATGTTCCCTTTACTTGCCTTATTCTTTTGATTCCTTTCCCCAACCTCAACCTTTCCTTATTTCTTAGCCACCTTACCAAAAATAAAGAAGTCCAAATTGCCATATATACTTCTTGGCCGACATTTAAGGAAAGTATACAAAAAAAATAGTCAAAATTTTTTGTACCAAGTGGGATTCGAACCTCTTCCCTCAATGCCTTCACTTGATGCCATAACCTCTTTACTAATTGCTCATTTATGCAAGCAAATTACCCACCTATTTCCATAAGCCTTGATGCCCCTTACTATCTCTCTTTAATAGGCTTAAACACAAAATTTATACTAAGGCCCAACTTGAACCCGGAACCTCCTAGAAACCTCGTAACTTTCCAAAATCACCTTCCTAATTAAACCAATCTTGAAATAATGCCATTCTCTTTTTTCTCAAAATTTTAAACACTCCTAAGCCCAAGGCCCAATGGGCCCAATTCTTCTAGGCCCAATTTCGGGATGTTACAATAACCAAGAGAAGGTCCTCGAGGTAGCTTAACTTTCATCTATTCAAACCATACAAGATGACATCTACTTCCGGCTCCATTATTGTTGGTGAGTCTTAATTCCTTAATAAACCTCTTTACTTTAATGGTGCCAATTATTCCTATTGGAAAACTAGAATAATGTTGTTTATACAAGCCAATGATCTTGCCGTATGGGACATCATCATGGATGGTCCCTCCATACCTCAAAAGCAAGAATGAGAGCTCTTAGTTCCAAAGAGCAAGAAGGAATGGAACAAAGAAGATAGGAGAAGCATACAACTCAACGCCAAGGCCATGTACACTCTCTTTTGTGCACTTTGCTCGGAAGAATATAGTAGGGTATCATAATGTGCCAATGCCAAGGAAATTTGGGACAAATTGGAGGTCACTCATAAGGGTACCAATCAAGTCAAGAAATCAAAGGTCGGAATTCTCACCCTCAATTATGAGACGTTCATGATGAAGCCCGAGGAGGACATCAAAGCTATGTCTGATAGATTTACCATTATCATCAATGAACTCAAGTCCTATGGGAAGACCTATCCAATAAAGAAGTAGTGCTGAATATGCTTAGAAGTCTGCCAATGTCTTAGGATGCCAAAGTTACAGTTATAGAGGAAGCAAAAAATTTGGAGACTTTTTCATTAGATGAGCTGATTAGTTCTTTGCTCACTCATGAAATGAGGCTCAAAGGAGTGAATAAAGAAGAAGAAAAAGTTGAAAAGAAGAAGGTTGTTATTGCCCTCAAGTCCACAATAGAAAAAGGTAATTCTAGTGATGATGTGGATGAGGATCAAGAGATGACAATGTTTGTTAGACGATTCAAAAGATTTATGAGATTCAATAGAGATAAAATGTCTCAAAAGAAAGAATGACTCAAACTTGAATCTTCAAAGGAGAATGAACCAATAATATGCTACGAATGCAAGAAATCGGGACACATCAAGTTTGATTGTCCCTAATGGAAGAAAATAGGTCAAGCAAACAAAAACTCAAGGCTCATGTTGCTACTTGGAATGATAAGGATTCATCCAATATTGATGATGACAAATGACTCAAACTTGAATCTTTAAAGGAGAAGGAACCAATAATATGCTACGAATGCAAGAACTTAGGACACATCAAGTTTGATTGTCCCCAATGGAAGAAAAAGAGGTCAAGCAAACAAAAACTCAAGGCTCATATTGCTACTTGGAGTGGTGAGGATTCATCCGATAATGATGATGAAGAAGTAGCCAATTTTTGCTTTATGGCCATCGATGAACCAAAGGTAAATTCTAACTCATCTATTTCAAATTCTTAATTTTTTTATGAGTTACAAGATGCTTATGATGAATTAGGTTTGGAGTTTGAGTTAATGGTTTCAAAATATAGAGAAATAATTTCAAAACTAAAAGAGGAAAATAATTCACTCTCCAAAGTCAAGCTTGAACTTGAAAGTAAAATAAATGATATGCAAGCTAGTGTAAATGATTTTGAGAAAAAGAATTTTGACTTGCATAATTTTATTTCTAAAGTTCATGATGATCATTAAAAACAACTTGAGTTGGTTAAGAGTGAAAAAGCTTACTCTAACAAAGTTTTACCAAAAAGATCTTTTAGAGGAGACAGCTCAAAACAAAACTTTGTCAAAACTAGCTTTAATTTCTATAAATATAGAGGTCCTTTAAGGTTTTAAAAAAGAAAGATTATTAAAAGTGTATGGGTCCCTAAAGAACTCATAAATACTCAAGATAAAGACATCTTTTCAAAATGGATACTTAAAGGGAATAAAATTATAGGAACTAATACTTATGGATCCAAAAGAATTTGGATACCAAAAATCAAAGCTTAATTCTATATTTGTAGGAAGAAGAGCATTGTTTCAAGGTGGAGGATTCATTCAAAAACTTATGGTACCTTGATAGTGGATGCTCAAAGCACATGATTGGTGATAATAGCCACTTCATCAATTTGAAGCAAAAAAATGGCGGAGTAGTTACATTTGATGACAAATCTAAAAGACACGAAGGAATCGACTCTATTGATACAAGCTCTTCAATTCTTATTGAAAATGTTCTCTATGTCAACGGTCTTAAGCATAATCTATTTAGTATTGGCCAATTGTGTGATAGTGGTCTCAATGTCATTTTTTAGTCTAATGGATGTAAAATAGTTGACATTGTGTCTAATAAGATTATACTTATAGGACTTAGGATAAGAAAAATATATATGGTACATTTAGATGATTTGCATGATTTACTCATATGCGTTGTTGTTAAAAATGAAAATAATTTTTTATTATGACATAGAAAACTAGGACATGCTAGCATGATCATATTGCATAAACTACTTAAAAATGATTTAGTAAGAGGATTGCCTAATATTATTTTTGAATTAGATAAAGCTTGTGATGCATGTGTTAAGGGTAAACATAAAAGAGTTTCCTTTAAACCTATTAATGATGTATCAACTAGCAGAATTTTCCAACTAATTCACATAAATTTATTTGGTCCTATTAGGACAACTAACTTGGGTGGAAAACAATACGCTTTTGTGCTTGTTGATGACTATTCTAAATTCACTTGGGTTCTTTTCTTAAGTACTAAAGATAAAGCTTTAGAAAAAATAATCACATTTTCAAAAATGAATCAAAATGAAAAAGGTTACTCTATCACTAGTGTTAGAAGTGACCATGAAACCAAATTTCAAAATCTTGATTTTGAAAATTTTTGCAACTCAAATGGAATTAGTCATAATTTTTTTGGACCTAGAACCCCTTAACAAAATGGAGTTGTTAAGAGGGAAAATATAACTTTAGAATAAATGGCTAGAACCATGCTCTGTGAAAATAATTTACCAAAACATTTTTGGGCGAAAGCTACAAACATACTTGTTACATTTTTAATAGAGTGATGATTAGGCCTATTTTAAAGAAAACTCCATATGAACTTTTCAAAAATAAAAAAGCCTAACATTATCTACTTTTATCCTTTTTGATGCAAGTGTTTTGTTTTAAATAATGAAAAAGGCAATTTTGGTAAATTTGATGCAAAAAGTGATGAATGAATTTTTTTTGTTACTTTTTAAATTCTAAAGCCTTTCGAGTGTTTAACAAAATAACTTTAGTAGTAGAAGAGTTTATACATGTTATCTTTTATGACTCTAATCTTCCTCCTATAAAGGATTCTTATATTGATGATGATGATGATGATGATGCAATTTTTTTTAATAATAATGGTAAAGTGGATCAATCATCAAGTGAGAATATTCAAGAACAAACACAAAATGTTCTAGAGGAGCTTACAATAGAGGAAAGGGAAGTCGCTCATCCAAGAGAGTTCAACTATGTGAAGGATGGTAAGATATTGAGAGATCCATCCAAAGGGGTAACTACTAGATCTTCTCTTAGAAATACTTGTAATTATGTTGCATTTATCTCATGTATTGAGCCTAAAATATCAAAGAAGAATTAAATGATGAATATTGGATATTGGCTATGCAAGAAAAGTTAATCAATTTGAGAGAAGTATGAACCCTAGTTGAAAGATCTTTTAATAAATCTACTATAGGTATTAAATTGGTTTTTAGGAACAAGCTAGATGAGAGTGGTAATGTAGTGAGGAACAAGGTTAGACTTGTTGCTTAAGTTTACACTCAAGAGGAAGGAATAGATTATGATGAAAGTTATACTTCCGTAGCTAGGATGGAAGCCATTAGAATGTTTTTAGCTTTAGCATGTTTTAATGAGTTTAAACTATATCAAATAGATGTTAAAAGTGCTTTTCTAAATGGTTTAATAAATGAAGAAGTGTATGTTGAACAACTACCTGGTTTTGAAGACTCAAAATTTCCAAATCATGTTTTCAAACTTTCAAAAGCCTTATATAGTTTAAAACAAGCTCTTAGAGCTTGGTATGAAATATTATCAAATTTCCTCACTGAAAAAGGTTTTTGTAAAGGGAAGGTTGACACAACATTTTTATCAAAAGAAAAGACAGATTTATTAGTAGTTCAAATTTATGTTGATGATATCATTTTTTGTTCTATTAATGATCTTCTTTGTTAAGAATTCTCTAAGCTAATGCAAGTTGAATTTGAGATGAGTATGATGAGAGAACTAAATTTCTTTTTGGGACTCCAAATCAAGCAAAAAAAGGATGACATCTTCATCAATCAAGCTAAATACACAAAGGAAATGCTCAAGAAGTTTGGGATGAACATTCTCAAACCACAAGCTACTTGTATGAGCTCTTCTACAAAACTTGTCAAAGATGAGGAAGACAAATGTGTTGATTTAAAGTTATATATGTCTATGATTGACTTTTTGCTTTATCTGACCACAAGTAGACCCGATATCATGTTTAGTGTTTGTTTGTGTGCTAGATTTCAATCATATCCTAAAGAATCACATTTACAAGCCTTTAAGAGAATATTTAGATACCTTAGAGACACTACTAATTTAGGCATTTGGTATCGTAGCAACTCATCCTTTAGCTTGCATGCATTCTCAGATGCAAATTTTAGAGGATACAAACTAGATAGGAAGAGCACCTCCGATACTTTTCAATTCCTAGGCAACATACTTGTATCATAGTTTTTAAAGAAACAAAATAGTGTTGCATTGTCCACCACCGAAGCAGAATATATTTCTATCGGTAGTTACTGTGCTCAAGTTTTATGGATGAAACAACAACTTAAGGACTGGAATTGATATAGATACCATTCCTATCAAGTGTGACAATACTAGTGCTATTTGTCTCACTAAAAATTCCATCCAAAATTCTAGAAATAAACATATTGAGATTAGACATAATTTCATTAGAGATCATGTCCAAAAAGGAGAGATTGTTCTAGAGTATGTTGACACCTTAAATCAATTAGCTGATATTTTTACAAAACCTTTAGACAAAGAAAGATTTTGGACACTTAAGAGAAAATTAGGTATTACTACATTACCTTAATTTTGTGTTCAAATAATTTTTTTTCACTTTGTTGTTTTCAAAGTGTTTTAGGACTGAAAATTGATTGCAAAAGTATCTATGCATGATTTTTATGACTTCTATATGCAATTAGTTAAGGGGAGTTAGTTGTTGCATGATTAATCTATTTTAATCAATATTGTCTAGCATAAAATTTTGAATACCTTCGAATGTGCTCAATTAGACTTTGTTTGATGAGAATGTTCAATTTTTGCATACCTCACAATACTCTATGTTTCATATGCATCATACTCAATTTTGGCATATGCAAGCATATGAACTCATTAGAAATTGTTATTAACTCATCCTAAGTTAGTATAGAACTAGTTAGAACTTAAAATTCATGTTGGGAATTTTTTTTGCACTTTGAAGAATAGTTTCAACATTTGGTATCGATAACAATACAATTTGTTGATACTTTTTAAAAATTATCGATACTTGTTTAAAAAGTATCGATACTTTGGGGATTTTTAAAGTTCATGCAATGTGTTTTGAACTGATTTAGAAAAACCCTAAAGTTTTTATTTTTTTTCAAAACCCTCTCAACCCATTCTTTAAAATCTTCAATTTTTTCATCTTCTCTTTAAAATCTTGGCTCAAATCAACCTACATTATCATCTTCTGCAAGGATTTTTCAAGTTTTCTCTCATTTTTCACAATTCCAAAGATATTTCGAGGTAAAACTCTTATTTTTCTACTACGAAATCTGTGGAATTCTTTTTAAATTGTTGATTAGAAATTGTATTTTTGGGTTGATTTGGAACATATATATGTGTTTTCATGCAGGTGGTTGCCTATTTTTAAACAAACTCTTAAAATTTTTCTTCAAACTTATTGCCCACAAAGTGTTCGATAAAATTCCCCAACTAGATTTTAAGTGCTAATATGGTCACTCTTGTCTAGTTAGTTAGAATGTCGGTTAGGAAATGCCTTCGTTCCAGCTTATTCATCTTCTTCTAGTGGACAACCCAATTACGTTGATGATTGTTTTAGATATAACCATGACTCTTGTCGTTTTAATCAATATTTTCTAAAACGAAACGTTAATGTTTCTCGCACCCTTGATATTGATTTTTTGGCCAAAATCAATTTTCCATTTCTTCAAACTTTAACCGAATGACAGTGGATCAATTTTTTTTCAAAATTCATTCAACAACTCATTCTAATCTTTTTTCAAACATTTTATTCAAATGCTAGACTTGAACATGATGAGTCCGGTGAGACGGTTGTTGCTATATATTCTTTTCTTATAAATACTCCTATTCATCTCACTTTGGAAAATTTCGATGAATTTTTGAAACTTTCTCTATGGGGTGAGTCGAATGAGAAAGGCCTTTATAATTCGGCCTTGAACGTTCGACGCTCGTTTACATCCGAGCTAGATGTCCATGATTGCATTTTTCATTTTATAATTACATGGATATTACGTCTTATTTCAAAACATGCCGTTCTTTGATATACCGACTATTGGTGGATTGATTCATTTCATAGCAATAGGCATCCGAATTTGGCTTTAATTTTATTCAATGACATTACCAAACGTCTTGGTCAAAAGCTTGAGAGTAAGCTCTCTCTACCATTTGGTACATTCTTATCATATATTTTCAAATGTTTTAACATCCCCACAAATGTCGATCCTCCTTTGGCCATTAAAAACAAACCTATTATTTTTCTACCCTTCATAGAGCTGGTTTTAAACTGGATTGTAACACCTCAAACCCGGCCTAGACGTTATGGTCGAATCTGGCGATGCCACATGATAGTGCTTTAGAAAACATAGTTACGAAGAAACCATTCTTCGTTATCCTATGCTACCTTCCAAATACGTCTCGTTTGTTTCAATCATTATCCATTTTCAAAATGTTGTCCATTTTTTTCCAAATTATTATAGTTCGCGGAAGCATTTAAATCGATTTAACGTGTCGTGGTGTTTTGGTAAAACATTTGTTTATTTTGAAAACTAGCGTCTTATCCTCTCGCTAGCGCTTATAAATCAAAATAAAAATCCCAAATTAAAATAAAAACCCTTAAAGGCCATTTACAGAAACTTTTCCTTGATAAAATCAAAACCATAAATAAAAATAAGAAAACCATAAAAGTCCAGAACCATGGTCACCGCCGAGTCTTTCGCTGCACCGACCCGTCTACTGTTAGGGATTACCTGAACAGATTAAACAGAATAGGGTGAGTTTTCGCAAACTCAGTGTGTAATCCCCACAGGAAACATACATATAGTAGAATATCAGAAAACAAACATAAATTCACAGTTCGGGTCTGAGCCCATTATAGAATCGGTGTGGACCTTAGCCCACTCAGATACAGAATCAGATATATTCTAGGGTCTTAGCCCATTTCAGACATAATATGCAGAGCAGATAGAATAGCAGAACCCTACCCACCAGCCTCTACACACCAACTCCATCCAACCCTACATACCATGTGGGGATAAAATCAACCTACCCATCCCTACACACTATGCTGTACCGAATGCGGCACATAGTCAGAAAGTTGAAGCTGAGCTGCCAGATAACAGGCTTAAAAGCCTTTCAGATACTTCCTCTAGTAAATCATCAACCCACCCCGATGCAATGCAACATACGCAGAATGTCATGCTATAATGCAGATAACAGTCCATACATTCAAATCAGTATACATGCTAAGTGTAACATGTTCAAGATGCATTTCACATAATCAAATCACATAACTACGGGTCTAAGTATCGCTTCATCGATTTTCCTTAGGTTCACAGTCGACTTGGGTGACCTGTGCAACCTTTCAGAACATTTCATAAAAATGGGCTCACACGCCCATGTGGCCTGCCCGTGTGGGCCCACACAGCCCAAATTGGCCTTGGCCGTGTGGATCATACGGCCTGGCCCAAAATTCCACACACCCGTGCGTGTGGGCCCACACGACCCAATTGGTCGAGCTTGTGTCTCGCACACAGCCTCGCTCGGCCATCACACGGCTGTGTCACCTGCACACGGCTTGGCTCGTCGATCACACAACCGTGTGGTGACTTACAGCCTCGCACACGGCCTACCACACGGGCGACCACACGTCTGTGTGGCGTCGACAGTGAGGTTTTTAGCTTTTGTTGAAACCTCATTTTCTGCGTTTTCGGGTACACACCTATATCGTTTTCGACGCGAAAGCTCCCCTAAGCCTCCAGAACCTAAAAATCAACCAACGTAACACTCATTTAACCACTTGTTTCGTCATTCAATCAAAAGTCTATCGAAATCTATCATCTGTAATCTAACTAACCCTTACCGTTAACAACCAAAATCGCAACTCTTAATTCTCTGCAGCAACACCGATCAATTATTGTCTTTCACCTAATCAAAAAGAGCACAACAGACCCCTCATCGGACGCCTAACCCAAAGCAAAAAGATTAAGCGAAGTAGGACTTACCGTAAGAGTACACCACCGTTGAACAATGAGGAAACAAATCGAAAAACCAAAGAAGAGGGGAAAATAAAGAAATTTTGGCAGGGAATAGGCAACAGCACGTCAAAAAAGAAAAGGAGAAAATTTTGGGGGAAATAGGGTGATAGTCGAAAATTCAAAAGGAAATCTGCTAATCCCTTAGTCTCTCCCCTTAATTCTCTCCACTAACCCACTACTCAGTTTTTGAAACCAACTCAAACTCTTCGCCACCAAACAGAGCAAAAATAATCTCCCTTGCCTATGCAGAGATTCGAACTCACAACCTCCAACCCATCAACAGTCCACCTAGCCACCAGACCAGCAGGCCCATTCTGTTAATTACTTACACACTTTTACTTATAAGCTAACTAACCAGAGTTTGGGCTTTATTCATAAAAATACCAAAATTTTCCAAAGCTTAGACTTGAACTTGGAACCTCCCATACACACCCAGAACACATAACCACTGAACCTGATACATAGTTGTGTCACAAATACACAGAAATAGTTATACAAATATTGGGGCATTACAACTCTACCCCCTAAAAGAAAATTTCGTCCTCGAAATTTTACCTGATCAAAAAAGGTAAGGATACTGCTGGCGCATCGACTCCTCCGGCTCCCAAGTGGCCTCTTCAGAGCTATGATTCCGCCACAGCACTTTCACTAAGGGGATAGACTTCATTCGTAGAACTTTAGTGTCGTGATCCAGGATTTGGACCGGCTCCTCCTCAAACGTCAGATCTGGTCTAAACTCAACGTCCTCAATGGGAACAACATGTGTGGGATCAGAGCGGTAGCGTCTCAACATTGAGACGTGGAACACATCATGAATGCGATCCAACTCTGGAGAAAGCTTCAACTGATATGCGACTGGCCCCACTCGCTTCAGAACATGGTACGACCCAATAAACCGAGGGATCAGCTTACCCTTGCGACCAAACCTCAAGACCTTCTTCCATGGCGAGACCTTGAGAAAAAACTGAGTCCCCCACAGAATACTCGATATCCTTCCTCTTAAGATCAGCATAGGACTTCTGCCTATCAGACGCCGCTTTCAGATGATCCTGAATTAATCAGACCTTATCTTCTGTTTCGGAAACTAATTCCGGACCCAGAACACGTCGCTCACCCAACTCAGTCCAGCATAAGGCAGTGCGACACCTACGACCGTACAAGGCTTCGTAAGGCGTCATCTGAATGCTAGACTGATAGCTATTGTTATAGGCGAACTCTGCCAACGGCAAGTACTCCTCCCAACTGCCTCGAAAATCTATAACACAACTCCTCAGCATATCCTCCAGTACTTGAATCACCCTCTCCGATCACCATCCGCGAGGATGGAAAGCGTGATCAAGTCCAACCTTAAACCCAGAGCTTCGTGCAATTTCTTCCAGAACCGAGACGTGAAGCGAGGATCCCTATCGGAGATGATCGAGACATGAACCCCATGCAGTCTCATTATTTTCGCTATATATAGCTTGGCCAATTTTTGGAGAGAAAAGTCTATTCTGACCGGAATGAAGTGAGCAGATTGGTCAATCGATCCACGATGACCCAGACAGGATCCTTCTTAGTGGGTGTTAAAGGCAACCCACCAATGAAATCCATCGTTACTCGCTCCCATTTCCACATCGGTATCTTTACCGGCTGCAGCAACCCCGATGGCAACTGATGCTCAGCCTTAACCTACTGTCAAGTCAGATAGCGAGCAACGAAGTCCGTGACCTCGCGCTTCAACCCTGGCCACCAGTACAACTCTTAGAGGTCTCGGTACATTTTATTCTCGCCGGGATGCATAGCGTAAGGGCTACTATGCGCTTCCCTCAGAATCGACTGCCGTAACTCCTCATCACTCAGTGCAAAATTTGACCGCGAAAATAAAGTACCCCGTCACTGTTAATCCCAAAATCAGTAGTATCCCCATTCTCAACCTGACGGAACCACACCTCAAGTGACTTATCCTCCATCTGTTTACCTCTAATCTGACCAATCCACGTGGGCTTAACCTGAAGTTCTGCTAACAGACTCCCATCGTCGAATAAGCTGAGTCGAGCAAACATCGCTCTCAGATCGGTCATAGCCCTACGGCTCAAAACATCTGCCACCACATTAGCCTTACGGTGGTGGTACACGATGGTGCGCCGTCATAATCCTTAAGCAGTTCAACCCATCTACGCTGCCTAAGGTTTAACTCCTTCTGAGTGAGAAGATATCTGAGGCTTTTGTGATCAGTGTAGATAGTGCACTTCTCATCATACAGGTAATGCCTCCAAACCTTTAGAGCGAAGACCACAGCCGCCAGTTCTAAATCATGCTTCGGGTAGTTAGCCTCATGCGTCTTGAGTTGACGAGACGGATAAGCTACCACTTTACCATCCTGCATCAGAATGCAACCTAGACCCACATGCGATGCATCACTGTATACCATGAAGTCTCTACCAGGCTCTGGCTGTACCAGAACAGGAGCCTGTGTCAGAACAGATTTGAGCTTCTCGAAACTCTCTTATTGCTTATCAGTCCAGACAAAGGGAACTCCCTTGCGCAGAAGCTTGGTCAACGGTGCTGCGATCAAGGAGAACCATTCTACGAAGTGTCGATTGTAACATCCCAATTTAGGGCCTGGCCGGAATAGTGGTACGAGACCACAAATTTGAGGCATAAGTATGAGTTTTTGAGGTCTATTCCATGTTTGCATGCTAGTGTGAAAGTTTCATGAAGTAATTTTGTTAAATTGCGGTTGAACTGTCCAAAAGGACTAAATTGCAAAAGTTGCAAAATGTGAAATTCTAGAAGCTATTTGTGTGAAATTGCTTTAGGATATCAATTAGAAGTCCTTAATGAGTAATTTTCACAATTTCTAATTTTTGGACAAATTTGGGCATGGATGAGTTAAATTAGGAAGTTTGTCAAAAAAGGTATTTTGGTCATTTGACAATTAAATGACTAAAATAGGAGAAAAGATGACAAAATTCATTCATCTTCTTCTCCAAGGCTGCCAAAAATTTGAGAGAAGCCATTGTTAGGGCTCTTCAAATTTTCAAGCTATCTAGTAAGTGTATTCTAGCCCATTTTTTGATATTCTTCGTATTTTTGAAGTCCTAGTAGCATGAGTAAGCTATTTTTAGCTATACGATGAGCTAAAATGGATGTTCAAAAATGTACCCATGTATGACATGCATGTATTTTGATGTTTTATGGAAGAATATGAAAGCTTGATGTTGTAGAAACATCTTTTACTAAGTGAATTCCATGAAAAATGCATGTAGGGACTAGTTTGTGAAAGTCTTGAGTTTGGTCATACATGTAAGAATTAGTGAGAATTGATGATAGCTTTAGTTGAGTAAGTGATTCGGCTAAGCATGAAAGGCTAGAAATTTGAATAAAAATCACTTTACGGGCCTTGAGGCAAAAGTGTAAATATGAGAAAGATTAGGGGCAAAATGGGGATTTTGCTAAAGTATGAGATAAAGGTCAATTTAGTCAATGTGTGTATTGAATGTGTTGATTTTTCATTATAGATCAAGAAAGACGAAGCCCGGATCGAAACTGAGGCAAGGGCAAGGTCGTGGACTAAATTGCACATCTTTATACTTTTTGAGTACCGAGGTAAGTTTACGTATAAACAATGCATTATGCGTATACTTTGTAAATGCTAGCTAGAGTATAGCATGGTTGAGAACCTATATGGTTCATGTGGAATGAATGAGTTAGTTATAGTGAACGAATGAATGAATGAACTACAAAGTAGATATATGATGTGTTGCATATTGTGTAAATGCGATATTGAATGCAGGGGTGCATGTCAATGGTTATGAGTATGTGACTCATGATGTGTTGGAAATGTGGTAAGGGATAGAAAGAGTAAGCATAGTTGTGAATTACTTGTGTTAGTATAATGCTAATTGTTGTTTAGCTTATATTATGATGCTTAATTGTTTATGTGTAAACTCACTAAGCTCAAAGCTTACTCCCTTTCTTTTCCCTTGTCTTATAGAGTAATATAGTTGAACCGAGATACGTGGATCAATTGGAAGATCGCCCACACTATCAGCACACTCTGGTACATTGGATTAAATATTTTGTATATGGCATGTATAGGGGCTAGACAAGTTAGTGATTTTTGGTTGTAAATGGCTAAGTTATGTTAGCCTTTAGATGGATAATCTATTTTTTATAATGCCATAGTTGTTGGCTATTTTATTATATGAAAAGATGTAGTTATCCATGTAAGATTGTGTTTCAAATTGAGTTGATTATGGATGTGTTGATGAGTACATGTTGTGTATGCTAGGGGGTGAGAAGGGGCATGACAAATAGCTTTGTTCTTGTCCATGTGGGTAGACACACGGGCGTGTGTCTAGACCATGTGTGACACACGGTCAGCCCATGGGCGTGTGACTTGGCCGTGTGTCCCCTGCATGTTAGTATTTTAAGTCAGATTAGACCACGGACTAGTCACACGGGCGTGTCCCTAGGACGTGTGAGTTTTTCAGTGTTGGGCATGGGCTAGCCACACGGACGTATGTCTAGATTTTAAGGCCGTGTGAAGTAGTTAGTGTGCACCACGGGTGGTGAACACGGGCGTGTGACCTAGCTATGGGACTTTGGCAGAATGGTTGAGTTTGGTGCACGGGTTGTGGACATGGGTGTGTGTGACTACACACGAGCGTGTATCATCTAGCACGGGCGTGTTGTCCCTGTCTAGATGGAGAAAATTTTTAAGATAGTAAGAGTTTCCGATATGGTCTCGAGAGCCCTCGTGTGTTTGAGTAAGGCCTCGTA
This sequence comes from Gossypium sturtianum, assembly GCA_025698515.1. Lineage (NCBI taxonomy): Eukaryota > Viridiplantae > Streptophyta > Magnoliopsida > Malvales > Malvaceae > Gossypium > Gossypium sturtianum. The sequence continues at coordinate 101,523,661 of CM046948.1, read as the reverse complement.
ACTGGAAAATGAGGTTGTCGTGGTGACTTAAGGAGAGTAGTCACGTTGAGCCTAAGTGGCGACCAAGTAGTTTTAATCTGATAACGCCTCGGACTCGATTTCAGCGGGGATTACGGGTAAAGGGTGTTACATTTATTGGTATCAGAGCTATGGTTTAGTCGGTTCTAGGACTACCGTAGCGGGTGTAAGAGTCTAGCTATACATGCCATAAGTGTACAATGATAGTGTGGTGGTTTTTGATGATTTTAAACCTTGTTTTATATAGTATATGGATCCTGATCAATCGACTGCTGATGAAGCAGCTAGTAATGCGTCGGCTCCTGTGCAAGGAACCGCGCTTGTATAGAGTGGACCCGAGGTTAGGGGTCAAGGGGAAGAGGCTCGGGAAGCCTTTCTCCAGATAATGAGTAATTGATACTCGGATTATGTTCGAGCGAACCCTAATGCTCAACCTCCTCCACCTCCTCCTATGCCTCAGCCAAATCCAGTGGCTCCTCAAGGTAATGATGTAGTGAGGATATCGAAACCCCCGATGGATAAGATTAGGAAACACGGGGTTGAGGAGTTTAGAGCTAAGGTAGATGATGACCCTGAAAGGGCGGAGTTCTGGCTAGAGAACTCAATAGGAGTGTTTGATGAACTCTCATGTACACCTGAAGAGAGCTTGAAATGTGCTGTGTCTTTGATGAGGGACTCGACATACCATTGGTGGAAGACGTTGACGTCAGTAGTCCCGAGAGAGCGAGTGACGTGGGACTTGTTTCTGGAAGAGTTGTGGAAGAAGTACATAAGCCAACGATTTATTGATCAAAAAAGGAAGGAATTCCTTGAGTTGAAGCAATGAAGAATGTCAGTAGCAGAATATGAGCGTGAGTTTGTTAGGCTTAGCAAATACGCCCAAGAATGTGTGTCGACGGAGACCATTCTGTGTAAGAGATTCGAAGATGGACTGAATGAAGATATCAAACTCCTAGTTGGTATCTTGGAGTTGAAAGAGTTTGTTGTGTTGGTCGAGAGGGCAAGTAAGGCCGAAGAGTTGGGTAAAGAAAAGAGAAGGGCTATGAGTGAAGCCCGAGATGCGAGAAAGAGGCCAATGGGCAAGTCGTACCAAGCCCAGTCGAAAAGATCCAGGGAAGTGAATCCTCGGACGACAGCTTCAGTGGGATATTCACATCGAGATTTAGACCACACTCGTCCGGGTTCGAGAGTCCAAGCTACCTCGATGGAAAGTGTGGGTAATACGAAAAACAAACCGGAGTGTCCAAATTGTGGTAGATATCACACCAGAGAGTGTTGAGGAAACAACCAAAAATGTTATAAGTGTGGTTCCCCTGACCACTTTATCCGAAATTTCCCTGAGAGGGATGATAAGGAAGAGAAACAAGAGATGAGACCTAGTGATGTGTCTGCAAGGGGTAGACCACCAAGGAACTCGAGAGGTGGGAATAGTGGTAGAGGTGCGTCCAGAGACTCTGCTGTGAGACCGGAGGGTCGGGCACCTGCGAGGACTTATGCCATTTGCGCCCGCGAAGAGGCATCATCCCCAGATGTGATAACGAGTACTTTTTCTCTCTATGACACCTTTGTTATTGCTTTAATTGATCTAGGGTCTACTCACTCTTATATTTGCATGAGATTAGCATCTAGTTTGAGTATGACCGTTGAGTCTACGGACATTGTAGTTAAGGTGTCAAACCCGTTAGGAAAATACGTGTTAGTGGACAAGGTGTGTAAGAATTGTCCTTTGTTGATTAAGAGTCATTGCTTTCTGGCAAACCTTATGTTGTTGCCGTTTGATGAGTTTGACTTAATCCTTGGCATGGATTGGTTGACTACCCATAGTGTCTTAGTGAACTGTGGTAGTAAGTTTATCGAATTGAAATGTGAGAGTGGAGATGTTGTTCGAGTTGAATCAGGTGGATCGGATAGTCTACCAGTGATGATTTCTTCCCTAGTGGCTGAGAAATGTTTGAGAAAAGGGTGTAAGTCCTATCTCGCCTTTATTTTGAATACTCAAGAGGTTGGAGTAAAGTTTGATATAGTGCCGGTGGTATATGAGTATTCGGATGTATTTCCGGAAGAGTTACCTGGATTACCTCCAGAGAGAGAGGTCGAGTTTGGGATTGAGTTAGTTCCGGGAACGGTACCTATTTTAATTGCTTCGTATAGAATGGCACCTTTAGAGTTGAAAGAACTGAAGGTTCAGTTGCAAGAGTTGATAGATAAGGGTTTTACAAGACCGAGCTACTCACCGTGGGGTGCTCCGGTACTATTTGTGAAAAGAAAAGATGGGTCTATGAGGTTGTGTATAGACTATAGGAAACTTAACAAAGTGACGGTGAAGAATAAGTATCCTTTACCAAGAATTGATGATCTTTTTGATCAACTGAAAGAAGCTATAGTGTTCTCCAAGATCGACCTGAGGTCTGGTTATTACCAGTTGAGAGTGAAAGAGCAAGAGGTGTTGAAAACTGCATTTCGAACAAGGTATGGCCATTATGAGTTTTTGGTCATGCCGTTTGGTTTAACGAATGCACCTGCGATTTTTATGGATTTGATGAACCGTGTCTTTCAACCGTATGTGGATAAGTTTGTGGTTGTCTTCATTGATGACATATTGATCTATTCTCGGGATGAGAACAATCATGAGGAACATTTAAGAATTGTCTTGCAAACTTTAAGAGATGAGCAGTTGTATGCTAAGTTTAGTAAGAGTGAGTTTTGGCTCCGAGAGGTTGGATTTTTAGGACACGTTGTGTCGGGTGATGGTATTCGAGTCGACCCGAGTAAGATTTCAGCTATTGTGGATTGGAAACAATCGAGGAATGTGTCGGAAGTTAGAAGTTTCTTGGGACTAGCGGGATATTGCAGACGTTTTATAAATGGGTTCTCAGTGATTGCTACCCCGATGACGAAATTGTTGCATAAGGATGTCAAGTATGATTGGACGGAGGCATGTCAATAGAGTTTTGAGAGATTGAAAACATTGTTTGTAACACCCCTAACCCGTGTCCGACGCCGGACTAGGGTTAAGAGCGTTACCGGACATATCGAAAACTTTAACAGACAATTCATCAAGTAACTCATCAATTACATTCATATCGTCCCTTAAGTAAGTCATCGAGACTTAAAGCATGCTCATAAATAGGGTTCGGGACTAAACCGAACACATACAAAATTTCACGTAAATTTAAAACTTTTCTAAGTTTCGTGGGTTACACACCCGTGTAGGCAAGCCGTGTGCTCTCCCACGGCTACTTTGGACACCCCGTGTGTCCCCGCCTGTGGTCAAAATCGACCTCACATCCACGGCCACCAAGCACGCCCGTGCCCTGGGCCGTGGTCGAATCGACTTCACATCCACGACCACCCAAAGACGCCCGTGTGCCTTGGCCGTGGTCGAATCTGTCTTTACACCCACGGCCACCCAGTACCCCGTGTGCTAAGGCCGTGTACTCATAGGCCAATACTGAGTTTCTCACACGGCTACTAGACACGCCCGTGTGTCATGGCCGTGTGCTATTAGGCTAGCTACTGACTTAGCCCCACGGTCACTAGGCACGCCCGTGTGCCACAACCGTGTAACATTATAGGCCATTTGCAAGGCCAAAATGTCACCCACCTAGGTCATATCTACAAGCAATGTTTACCAACTCATTTCATACTCAAATGACACACAAAACATACCAAATTAACCATTCAATACCAATTCCAAACATACTAAAATACAAGGTTAAAACTCATCTCATCACAAACATATTTCATTCATTCACTTAATCAAAACTTGACCATATTATGCCTCAACTACCATACCAAAACATACTTCATATATCACATTCATTCAAGCAAATTCCCAACATCATAACTAGCCAAATCACATGGCTAAATTCATATAACAAACTTATACCAAAAGCTAGCCTATACATGCCATATCTAGCTTTATACATTTCCAAAATGTACCAAAATAGGTTTAGTAGTGTGACGACGATCCTTGAAAGTCCCGAGCCTTCAGTAGCTTTGACGACCTATAAAACAGAGAAAATACACACACAGAGTAAGCTTTTCAAAACCTTAGTAAGTCATATACAAATAATCTTAATATGTAAAGCATATAATCATATAACTACATTGGCACAATTCATATACATAGCAAATTTCTCACATATATATACTTTGATCCATATCCTTTGCCATATTTGCCACATTCATCAATTTAAGAATCATAGTAAGATCACATAGGTACTTACCTTATATACACACTTAGTGTATAAATCAACGCGTACTGAAACGGATATACAATTCACTTAGCCATTCGTATCACGGCACTTGCCCGTTGAACCGTAAGGAATCTAGTAGGATACTCGTAAAGCTCGAAATGGTCGTAAAATGCCAACGTCCCGCATTTGGGTCTTACATGTAATCAACTATCGATACCATCGTCCCGCATGGTCTTACACGAATCAATACGATGCCGATGTCCCGCACATGGTCTTACACGTAAAGATCATATCGATGCCAACGCCCCGGATGTGGTCTTACACGTAACGCCATGTCGATGCCTACATCCCGCACGAGGTCTTACACGAAATTTCAAATCAATGCCAACGTCTCAGACGTGGTCTTACATGATAAAATAGAACAGATACCTATGTCATGACATAGCTAATCCTATATATTCCTAGGTTCGTACGGGACTTCTCGGACTTAACACTATATCATCCATATCTCGGAATTCATATTCAAAGTATCTCATAAGCATTCATTTTCTCAAATAATCATATGAATAAACTCAATTCAATATACCAACATTTATTTGCAACATGACTTACCTCGGATTCGGTTTAACAGAAACGGAAACGGCTATTCGGTTACTTTTGCCTTCCCTTGGTCTAAGTCTGTTTTCCTCGGTTCTTGATCTAAACATATTCAGAATTAATCCTTTTATTCACTAATTCATCCAATTCAATCCAATGACACACATTTAGGGCTATTTGCAAATTAACCCTCACATTTGCACAATTTATCAATTTAGTCCATATTCCTCAGAACATCAAATTCACAAAATCATCTTTTAACCATGCTTAGCCGAATGTTCATACATCTCATACAAGCCCATATTTTCCATCAAATTTGCAATTTAGTCCTCAAAAATAATATTTTCTCAATTTAGCCCTAATTAGCTAAATTCATCAAAACTTCAAGAACAAAGTATGTTCATCTAGCTCAAATCTTTCATTTAACACCATAGATCAACACAAAGCTCAACAAAACATCAATGGCATATTTCACAAATATCATCAATACACAAAATTGATACACGGGTTTTGTAGCTCTCAAAACAACGATTACAAAAACATAGAAATTATCAAAAACGGATCAAAAACTAACCTTGAATTAAACTCTCAAATGGCCGAATATAACAAAGGCTTTCTTCCCTATTTTGTTTGTGTTTTCGGTGGAAAGATGATAACCATAGCAAATTTTATGCTTTTGGTTTTATTATAATATGACTTAATAATTCATTTCCAATTTCAACCTTATAACATAAAAAAATTTAAAAAATATTATACAAGGTCATTATTGACCATTTTCATTCCACTATCTCAAGTATTGGCATAATTGCCACAGAAGGCTTCCTTATTTAAAAAGCCACAACACAAAGGTACTTTAACAAATAGCATGCTAGTTTTACATTTAATGCAATTCAATCCTTTTCATCAAATTAAACACACAAACGAGCAATTTAACTTACAAAAATTTAGCACATGCTTAATTACTTATCAACGGCATAGAAAATAATATTAAAATATTATACGGACTCGAATTTGTGGTCCCGAAACCACTGTTCCGACTAGGGTATAAACCGGACTGTTATAATTCTCCCCCCTTAGAGATTTTCGTCCCCGAAAATTTTACCGTTAAACAAGGTCGGATATTGCTGTCTGAATGAATCTTCGGGCTCCCACGTAGCCTCTTCTATTCCATGTCGACTCCACAATACTTTCACTAACAAAATTCTCTTGTTTCTTAACTTTTTTACTTCACGAGCTAAGATACGGATCGATTCCTCTTCGTATGTCATATCAGATTGGATTTCAATTTCAGATGGAGTAATCACATGTGACGGATCGGATCGATATCTACGGAGCATTGAGACATGAAACACATTATGGATCTTTTCTAATTCAGAGGGCAACCTTAATCTATATGCAACAGGCCCGACACGTTCAATAATCTCATACGGTCCGATGAACCTCGGACTCAACTTGCCTTTACGTCTGAATCGGAGTACCTTTTTCCACGGAGACACTTTCAGAAATACTTTGTCGCCGATCTCAAATTCTATATCTTTTCGTTTTAAGTCCGCATAAGACTTCCGACGATCGATGTCGCTTTCAAACAATCTCGGATCGATTACACTTTCGCTCGAATCTTTTATCAAATCAACTCCATGTAGCTTATTTTCACCGAGCTCGGTCCAATACGAGAGGTGTACGACATTTATGTCCGTGCAGAGCTTCATATGGTGCCATTCGATGCTCGATCGAAAACTATTATTGTATGCAAATTCAATCAATGGCAAATCTCGTTCCCACGAACCATTAAACTCAAGTATACAAAGATCTTAACATATCTTCAAGAATCAATAATCGCTCGGATTAACCATCCGTTTGCGGATGAAAAGTCAGATCTTGAAATGCGCTTTCGTGCCTAAGGCTTCTTGTAGTTTCTTCCAGAATCTCGATGTAAACCTTGGATCTCTATCTGACACAATGGATAGTGGCACCCCGTGCAATCTCACAATCTCAGAAATATAAAGTTCGGCTAATCTATCAAGTGAATAGTCGATCTTACGTAATAAAATTGGCGCTTTTCAATCGATCAACTACTCGACCCAAATCGCATCTTTCTTTCTGAGTCGAGGCAATCCGAAACAAAGTCCATCGTTACTCTATCCATTTCCACTCAGAATCGAGAATCGGTTGCGAAAGAACCTGCATTTAAACTTGATGTTCAACTTTCACTTGTCGACAGATTAAACATTTCAAACAAAGTCGAAATGTCCCGTTTCATACCGCACCACCAATAGTGTTGCTTCAGATCATGGTACATCTTAGTACTCCCGGATGAACAGATAGACAACTGTTATGAGCTTCACTCAAAATCAACTAAATCAATTCCAGATTTCTTGGAACACAGATAGGATCTCGAAATCTCAAACAATCATCAACAACTCAAAATTCAGATTCAGAATTCAAACCACACTGAGCTCGTTTTGCTAATAACTCATTATCGATTTTCGAGCATCACATATCTGCTTGGTATAAACAATGGTTTCGCTTTTAATTCACCATCACAGAACTATCATTAGATAAATCTAACTGACCATTCAAAGCACGTAGTGCAAACAATGATTTTCTACTCAATGCATCAGCAACAACGCTTGCTTTACCCGGATGATAATCTATCACAAGTTCATAATCCTTTAACAGCTCTAGCCATCTTCTCTGTCGCATATTCAAATCTTTCTGAGTCATCAGATATTTCAGACTTTTATGATCTGAAAACACGTGACATTTCTCACCATACAGATAATGGCGCCAGATCTTAAGTGCAAACATAATCGCAGCTAACTCGAGGTCGTGTGTCGGATAGTTCTTTTCATGAGGCTTCAATTGTCTTGAAGCATATGCTACAACTTTGCCTTTCTGCATCAAAACACATCCCAGACCATTTAATGAAGCATCACCAGAAATCACAAATTCTTTGCCCGATTCTCGTTTGTACTAACACCGAGCTTCATTATGAGTTTTTAACTGATCAAAACTTTTCTAACATTTATCCGACCATTCAAATCTAACATCTTTCTAAAGTAGTTTTGTCAACGGAGTAGCTATCATCGAAAAACCTTTTACAAATCTGCGGTAATAACCAGCTAAGCCCAGAAAGCTACAGACTTCAGATACATTTCTCGAAGGTTTCCAATCCAAAATAGCAGAAATCTTGCTCGGATCAACTCGAATCCCGTGACACACAAATATGCCCCGTAAAAACTAACCTCATGTAACCAGAATTTACATTTGCTGAATTTCACATACAATTTCTTTTCTCGTAGAGTTTGTAACACAATCCTCAGATGTTCAGCATGCTCCGTTTCATCCCGTGAATAGATCAAAATATCGTCTATGAACACCACAACAAATCGATCTAAGTACAGTCTAAAAATTCTATTCATCAGATCCATAAAAACAACATGAGCATTGGTTAATCCGAATGGCATAACTAGAGTTGGAGTTGGCTGCGATTATTTTCGCGTTAAAGATTTGGCGACATTACTTATATGGTGAGAAGTGCCGAATCTTTACAGATCACAAGAGTTTGAAGTATTTGATGCATCAAAAGGATTTAAATTTGCGACAGAGGCGGTGGCTCGAGTTATTGAAAGACTATGAGTTAGTTATTGATTACCATCCTAAAAAAGCAAATGTGGTTGCAGATGCCCTGAGTAGGAAATCCTTGTATGCTCTAAGAGTTATGAGCACGAGTTTAGCATTGTCTGATGATGGTGCTATATTGGCGAGTTGAGAGCTAAGCCACTTTGTTTGTTCAATGTGATATATGAGGCTCAAGAAAATGATAGTGAGATGCAAACTAAGAGAGCTAAGTGTGGATCAGAAAGTGACTCTGATTTTTGAGTGGGTTCTGATGGTTGTTTGTTATACCATGACAGAATTTATGTACCTAGAGATGAAGAATTGATCCGAAAGGTTTTGCATGAGGCACATAGTGGTTATTTATCAGTACACCCGGGCAGTACGAAAATGTATAATGACTTGAGGAAATTTTATTGGTGGCCGGGTATGAAAAGAGATATCTCTAAGTTCGTGACAAAGTGTCTGATTTGTCAACAAGTGAAAGCTGAACATCAAGTGCCTTGGGATTGCTTTCACCAGTGATGGTTCCCGAGTGGAAATGGGATCGGATCACCATGGATTTTGTGATGGGGTTGCCTATGACTCCAAAAAGAAAGATGTCAGGTGGGTTGTTGTGGATAGATTGACAAAGTCGGCTCATTTTATTCCATGCGACGTGGATTATTCATTTGGACAAGTTAGCCGAATTGTATGTTGCGAGAGATAGTGAGGTTACATGGTGTGCCTATGTCTATAATATCGATAGAGATCCGAGGTTTACTTCGAGGTTTTGGAAGAAGTTGCAAGAGGCCATGGGTACGAGGTTAAATTTTAGTACTGCGTTCCATCCACAAATTGATGGTCAATCTGAAAGAGTGATTCAAGTTCTTGAAGATATGCTTCGATGCTGTGTGTTAGAATTTGAAGGTAGTTGGGAAAGATATCTACCTTTGGTCGAATTTGCTTACAACAACAGTTATCAGTCAAGTATACGGATGGCTCCGTATGAGGCCTTGTATGGTCGTAAGTGTCGGACTCCATTGTATTGGACCGAGCTTAGTGAAAAGCGGATTCATGGGGTCGATCTAGTGAAAGAAATCGAAGAGAAAGTGAAAGTAATCTGTAATAGTCTCGAAGCTGCTTCGGACCGACAGAAGTCGTACGCAGATTTGAAAAGAAAAGAGATTGAGTTTGAAGTGGGTGACAAAGTGTTTTTAAAAGTGTCCCCATGGAAGAAAATCATGAGATTTGGACGAAAAGGGAAATTGAGTCCAAGGTTCATAGGGCCATATGAGATTACAGATAGAGTTGGGCCAGTAGCATACCGGTTAGCCTTACCGGTAGAATTGGAAAAGATTCATAATGTGTTCCATGTGTCGATGTTGCGACGGTATCGCTCCGCCTTCACATGTGATTCCTTCGACGGAAATTGAGATAAGACCGGATATGTCTTATGAAGAGGAGCCGATTAAGATCTTGGCTCGAGAAGTGAAACAGTTGAGGAATAAGAGCATAGCACTAGTGAAAGTGTTATGGCAGAAACACGGTGTGGAAGAAGCTACGTGGGAAACAGAAGAGGCTATGAGAGAGCAACATCCAAACCTCTTTAATGGTAAGATTTTTCGGGGGCGAAAATCTCTAAAAGGGGAGAGAGTTGTAACATCCCGATTTAGGGCCTAGTCGGAATAATGGTGCGAGACCACAAATCCGAGGCATAAGTATGAGTCTTTGAGGTCTATGCCATGTTTGCATGCTAGTGTGAAAGTTTCATGAAGCAAATTTGTTAAATTGCGGTTGAACTGTCCAAAAGGACTAAATTACAAAAGTTGCAAAATGTGAGATTCTAGAAGCTATTTGTGTGAAATTGATTTAGGATATCAATTAGAAGTCCTTAATGAGTAATTTTCACAATTTCTAATTTTTGGACAAATTTGGGCATGGATGAGTTAAATTAGGAAGTTTGTCAAAAAGGGTATTTTGGTCATTTGACAATTAAATGATTAAAATAGGAGAAAAGATGACAAAATTCATTCATCTTCTTCTCCAAGGCTACTGAAAATTTGAGAGAAGCCATTGTTAGGGCTCTTCAACTTTTCAAGCTATCTAGTAAGTGTATTCTAGCTCGTTTTTTGATATTCTTTGTATTTTTGAAGTCCTAGTAGCATGAGTAAGCTATTTTTAGCTAGATGATGAGCTAAAATGGATGTTCAAAAATGTACCCATGTATGACATGCATGTATTTTGATGTTTTATTGAATAATATGAAAGCTTGATGTTGTAGAAACATCTTTTACTAAGTGAATTCCATGAAAAATGCATGTAGGGACTAGTTTGTGAAAGTCTTGAGTTTGGTCATACAGGTAAGAATTAGTGAGAATTAATGATAGCTTTAGTTGAGTAAGTGATTCGACTAAGCATGAAAGGCTAGAAATTTGAATAAAAATCACTTTACGGGCATTGGGGTAAAAGTGTAAATATGAGAAAGATTAAGGGCGAAATGGGGATTTTGCTAAAGTATGAGATAAAGGTCAATTTAGTCAATGTGTGTATTGAATGTGTTGATTTGTGATTATAGATCAAGAAAGACGAAGCCCGGATCGAAACCAAGGCAAGGGCAAGGTCGTGGACTAAATTGCACATCTCCATACTTTTTGAGTACCGAGGTAAGTTTACGTATAAACAATGCATTATGCGTATACTTTGTAAATGCTAGCTAGAGTATAGCATGGTTGAGAACCTATATGGTTCATGTGGAATGAATGAGTTAGTTATAGTGAACGAATGAATGAATGAACTACAAAGTAGATATATGATGTGTTGTATATTGTGTAAATGCGATATTGAATGCAAGGGTGCATGTCAATGGTTATGAGTATGTGACTCATGATGTGTTGGAAATGTGGTAAGGGATAGAAAGAGTAAGCATAGTTGTGAATTACTTATGTTAGTATAATGCTAATTGTTGTTTAGCTTATATTATGATGCTTAATTGTTTATGTGCAAACTCACTAAGCTCAAAGCTTACTCCCTTTCTTTTCCCTTGTCTTATAGAGTAATAGAGTTGAATCGAGATACGTGGATCAATTGGAAGATCGCCCACACTATCAGCACACTTTGGTACATTGGATTAAACGTTTTGTATATGGCATGTATAGGGGCTAGACAAGTTAGTGATTTTTGGTTGTAAATGGCTAAGTTATGTTGGCCTTTAGATGGATAATCTATTTTGTATAATGCCATAGTTGTTGGCTATTTTATTATATGAAAAGATGTAGTTATCCATGTAAGATTGTGTTTCAAATTTAGTTGATTATGGATGTGTTGAATGAGTACATGTTGTGTATGCTAGGGGGTGAGAAGGGGCATGACAAATAGCTTTGTTCTTGTCCATGTGGGTAGACACACGGGCGTGTGTCTAGACCATGTGTGACAGACGGTCAGCCCATGGGCGTGTGACTTGGCCGTGTGTCCCCTGCATGTTAGTATTTTAAGTCAGATTAGACCACGGACTAGTCACACGAGCGTGTGCCTAGGACGTGTGAGTTTTTAAGTGTTGGCCACGGGCTAGCCACACGGACGTATGTCTAGATTTTAAGGCCGTGTGAAGTAGTCAGTGTGCACAACGGGTGGTGAACACGGGCGTGTGACCTAGCTGTGGGACTTTGGCAGAATGGTTAAGTTTGGTGCACGGGTTGTGGACATGGGCGTGTGTGACTACACACGGGCGTGTATCATCTAGCACGGGTGTGTTGTCCCTGTCTAGATGGAGAAAATTTTTAAGATAGTAAGAGTTTCCGATATGGTCTCGAGAGCCCTCGTGTGTTTGAGTAAGGCCTCGTAACTCGAGAATGAGGTTGTCGTGGTGACTTAAGGAGAGTAGTCACGTTGAGCCTAAGTGGCGACCAAGTAGTTTTAATCCGGTAACGCCTCGGACCTGGTTCCGGCGGGGATTACGGGTAAGGGGTGTTACATTGATAATAACCCGCCAGCCCCAGAAAGCTACAAATTTCGGACACATTCTTCGGCTGTTTCCACTCCAACATAGCCTCAATCTTACGAGGATCAACACGAATCCCCTCCGCAGAAACTATATGCCCCGCAAGGTTACTTCTCGAGCGAGTCGCACTTACGAACTTCGCGATACAATCAAGCTCGCGGCGCTCTGTAATACCACCCGAAGATGCTCATCGTGCTCGTCCTAAGTCTTGGAGTACACTAAGATGTCATCGATGAACACCACTACAAACTGGTCCAGATAAGACTGGAACACACGGTTCATCAAATCCATGAATGCCGCTGGTGCATTGGTCAACCCAAAAGGCATAACCAGGAACTCGTAATGTCCATACCGAGTCCTAAATGCCATCTTATGCACATCGGGCTCCTTAACCATCAGTTGATGTTATCCATATCGCAGATCAATCTTGGAGAACACAGAAGCCCCTCTGAACTGGTCAAATAGATCATCTATTCTCGGCAATGGGTACTTGTTCTTGATTGTTAGCTTATTCAGCTGCCGGTAGTCGATACACATCCTCATTGTCCCATCTTTCTTTTTCACAAACAACACCGGTGCTCCCCATGGAAACATACTGGGACGAATGAATCCATGATCTAACAATTCTTAAATTTGAGCCTTAAACTCTGTAAGCTCCTTCGGTGCCATTCGGTAGGGCGCGATAGACACTGGAGCTGTACCCGGGATGAGCTCAATTCCAAATTCTACTTTTCGACTCGAAGGCAGACCCTGTAATTCCTCAGGAAAAACATTCGGGAAATCCCTCACGGTTCTGATGTCCTTAACCGTAGAGTCCCTAGAATTAGAAACACTGATGTAGGCCAAGAATGCCTCACATCCCTTCCGTACCAACTTCTCTGCCACCAACGTAGAAATCACATTGGTCAGGTAGTCTCGATGTTCCCCAATCACCACTACCTCGTTGTCCTCCTCGGTTCTCAAAACCACCCTTTTTGTCGTATAGTCCAGACTTACCCCGTGCTTGACCAGCATGTCCATTCCCAAAATCAAATCGAACTCCCCGAATGGAAGCTCCATCGATCATCAGCGAAACATTGTCCCTTGAACCCCTAACGGGACGTCTCTATATAGTTTACTAACTCGGATAGATTGCCCCAATTGTAACACCCCTTACTCGTGTTCAACGCCAGAACCAGATACGAGGCATTATCGAACTTGTCATGCTTAAACTTACAACTTTGGGCTATAAAATTTCGTCCTAACTTAAAACTTTTTCATTTACAATCATAACTTCCCTATTATGGGTCTACGAGACCCTATACGTATACTCGTGATGTTTCGAAACCAGACTGAAAACTCTCAAACACTTAGAAAATTGTGACATGAAACAGGGTCACACACCCGTATGAAGAATGAGACACTCCCGTGTAGCATTTCACATGCCCGTGTGCCAAAACCTTGGCATTATGTTTGTGACATCATCACCTCACTAAGGTCACACGGCCAAGGCACACGCCCGTGTCCTTAGACCGTGTGTCGAATTATATTCCTAATTTTTAGGTGCAGACTTTACACGGCCTGGGCACACGCCCATGGGGCTGACCGTGTGTCACACACGGCCTAGACACACACCCGTGTGTCTACCCGTGTGGACATAAAAAAGGCTATATTCCAAGCCAAATGCCACCCTACATAGCAACCATACTTATACCAACTCAAATCAATCATCCACACAAGCATAAACTTCATGAAATCCATCATCATTGAATATATGAACATATCAAGTATAGGCCAACTTCCCATGACCTCCTACAAAATAAAAAGAACAACTATAGTAGCCAACACATTTAGCTTACAAATATGCCATTACAAAACACCCAAGTCCTATACATGCCATACTCAAAATAAATCTAATTTGACTATACCAAAAAGTGGTCGATAGTGTGATCTCCAAACTTCGACGTCCACGAATTCTCGAGCTAACTTGGCAATACTACAAGGAAAAGGTAAATGAGAGGGGTAAGCATAAATCTTAGTAAGTTTGCATGGAAATAAATGGCAACAATAAGCTCATAACAATATCCATCCATGGCATTAAATAACCACACACAAAGTTATAGGCTTCTTGCTATACTTACTCATACTTGCCCTTATCTAGCACATACCATGCCACATATCGTAAATGTTCTTCGTGAATTACTCACGGTGCACATGTTAACTCAATCACATAGCTTTAATAAAATTCTCATTTCTATTTCTAAGCTGATCGATTTATCCCAATAGATCACTAGGGATACTCTAAGATACATATCCATTATCATTAGCATAAACACGAAGCGATGCCACGTCCCGGATGTGGTCTCACATGGATCACCTCTGAATCCGATGCCATATCCCGGATATGGTCTTATACTGAACCTCACAAGTAATATCAATGCCATATCCGGATATGGTCTTATCACGATTTTTCATATTCAATGCTGAAGCCATATCCCGATATGGTCTTATACGGGATCTCAAATCGGTCTGAGGCCATGTCCTCGACATGGTCTTACACGGATCTTATTTATTTCATACCTCAATGATGGTATTTTCATATTTATTATATTCCAACCGGACTTCAACAACGTACATTTTCAACTTTCTCATTCAACAAATAATACTTAATTTCATAGAATATAATGTGTCATGATAACATCAAACATTCTCAAACATACTAGCATAAATGTTGAATTTATCACATACAAACTTACCTCGATTTCAAAATAGGCTAGATTGTCGATCTAGTCAAATATTTTGTTCTTTCCCCGATCGAGGTTGATTCTTGGTTCTTCTTGCTCTATAATAGCAAATTAGCTCATTTTAATATCACCTTTATAAATACATTTCAATAATCATGCTTTGGCAAAATTACTATTTTACCCTTAGACTTTGGCAAAATGACCATATTACCCTTAGGCTCGGAAATCAATTCTAATCAAATTTCTACCTTTAACAAGCCTAGGTGAACATTTATTTCTCTTATGGCTATCATCAAAACCCAAAATTTCTCACATTTACAACAAATTTTACAACCTTTACAAAAGGTCCATTTAGGTGTTTTCATGGTAACACCTTTCTCAAAAGTTGTTCATCTAACAACTAAGACTCATTTTCTTCCATAAAAATGCAGCAAATCACATAAAAGCTCTCATGGCAAAACCCTAAACTTTTCACCATTTTGCAAAATAGTCCCCTCATTAGAAAGCCTAAGCTTTAGGGGTTCCAAATGTACAATTTTTATCAAGAAAGGATCACTAGAACACTTACTTGTAAAGAGAGAAGTTTGCTAAAATTTTTGAGTTCTAAAACCCCTTGTTTGCTGAAAATTTTGGTGGAGGAAGATGAGTAAAAAGATGATTATCATCTTTTCTTTATTTTAATATAAAACAATCAATTTAGTCACCAACTTTACCAACTTTGACCAATTTTGACAATTTTTGTCTCCTATGGCCGGCCACCCTATCTTTAGGGGTCTAATTGCACTTTAAAGACCTCCAATTAATATTCTTTAGCTATTAAACACCATTAGCCTATAAAATGGAACTTTCGCACTTTATGCGATTTAGTCTTTTTTCGCGATTAAGCATGAAATCGCTAAAATTAAAGCACCAAAATTTTCATACACATATAATCATGCTCTAACTTATAGAATAACATAAAAATAATTTTCTCTAATCTCGGATTAGTGGTTCCGAACCACTATTCTGACTAGCCCCTAAATCGGGCTGTTACAATTCTCCCCCTTAAGGATTTTCGTTCTCGAAAATCTTACCGGTAAAAAGGTTGGGATAATGGTTTCTCATGGTCTCTTTAGGCTCCCAAGTAGCCTCTTTTATTCCATGTCTCTGCCATAGCACTTTGACAAGGGCTATACTTTTGTTTCTCAGCTATTTGAGCTCTCATGCCAAAATCTTAAACGGCTCTTCACCATAAGTCAAGTCCGGTTGAATTTCTACCTCTGTTGGTACTATCACATGAGAAGGGTCTGAACGGTATCGGCGTAACATAGACACGTGGAAGACATCATGAATATTTTCCAGCTCAGGTGGCAAGGCCAAACGATAAGCTACCGGTCCTATCCTCTTGGTAACTTCATAAGGTCCGATAAAACGCGGACTCAATTTACCTTTCCGGCCAAATCTGAACACTTTTATCCATGGTGATACTTTCAGAAACACTTTATCACCTACTTGAAACTCAATCTCTTTCCGTTTCAAATCTGAATAGGACTTTTGTTTATCTGAGGCAGCTTTTAGACACTCACGTATCACTTTTACTTTCTCTTCAGTTTCCCTGACCAGATCAACCCCATGAATCTGATTCTCTCTAAGTTCTGTCCAATACAAGGGCGTTCGGCACTTACGCCTGTACAATGCTTCATAAGGTGCCATCTTCAAACTTGACTGAAAACTGTTGTTGTCGGCAAATTCCACCAACAGTAAGTATTTTTCCCAATTACCTTGGAATTCCAAAACACAACATCAAAGCATGTCTTCAAGTATCTGAATTACTCTTTCCGACTGCCTGTCGGTTTGTGGATGGAAAGCTGTACTGAAGCTCAATTTTGTGCCTAAAGCCTTTTGTAACTTTTTCCAAAAGCATGACGTAAACCTCAGATCTCTATCCGAAATAATCGAAAAAGGTACTCCATGAAGTCTTACTATCTCTGACACGTATAATTCAGCCAACTTATCAAGCGAGTAATCGACTCGTACTGGTATGAAATGGGCCGACTTCGTGAGCCTATCGACTACAACCCATACAGCATCTTTCTTTTTCTGCGTCAACAGTAAACCCGTCACAAAATCCATTGTAACACGGTCCCACTTCCACTCGGGAACCATAATGGGATGAAGTAGACCCAAAGGCACTTGGTGTTCAGCCTTCACTTGTTGACAAATCAGGCATCTCGATACAAACTCAGAAATGTCCTTCTTCATACTAGGCCACCAATACCACTTCCTCAAGTCATTGTACATCTTCGTGCTACCTGGGTGCATAGATAAACATTCGTTATGTGCCTCATGCAAAATCTTACGAATAAGTTCATCATTTCTGGGTACACAAACCCTATCCCGAAATGTCAAGTATCCATCAGGACTTACCCGAAGGTCTGACTCAACATTTGACTCACATAAAACTCTTTTGGCTTGTAAACTACCGTCCTCTTTCTGAGCTTCACAAATCTCTTGGAGAAATAATGGTCTAGCTCACAGCTCGGCTAGAATAGAACCATCATCTAACAAAGCCATCCATGTATTCATGGCTCTCAGTGCAAATAATTATTTTCTACTTAAAGCATCGGCGACCGCGTTCGCCTTTCTCGGATGGTAGTCAATAACTAAGTCATAATCCTTGATCAGCTCTAACCATCTTCGTTGCCTCAACTTTAATTCCTTTTGAGTCATCAAATATTTTAGGCTTTTGTGGTCGGTGAATATCCGACACCTTTCACCATATAAATGGTGTCTCCATATCTTTAATGCAACCACAATGACAGCCAACCCTTAATCATGGGTCGGGTAATTCTTCTCGTGTGGCTTTAATTGTCTAGAAGCATATGCAATCACCTTGCCCTCTTGCATAAGTACGCAACCCAATCCATTCATGGATGCATCACCAGATACCACAAATTCTCTTAGGGCTCAAAGTTGCACCAAAACAGAGCCTCGATCAACAACGCCTTTAGTTTCTCAAAACTCTGTTGGCACCTCTCTGTCCATTCAAACTTCACGTCTTTTTGCAATAGTCTTGTCATCGGAGTAGCTATCATGGAAAATCCCTTAACAAAACGTCTATAGTAACTAACTAGGCCCAAAAAACTCCTAACATCGGTTACATTCCTTGGTGGCTTCCATTCTACAATCACTGAAATCTTACTCGGGTTAACTTTAATTCCATCTCCCGAGATGACGTGCCCCAAAAATCCAACTTCCTAAAGCCAAAATTCACTTTTACTAAACTTGGCATATAATTGTTTATCTCTCAAAATTTGCAGAACCTTTCTCAAATGCTCGGCATGTTCGTTCTCATCTCGAGAGTAGATCAGTATATCATCGATGAAGACCACGACAAATTTATCCAAATATGGCCAAAAAATACGATTCATCAGGTCCATGAAAACGCCAGGGGCATTTGTTAGACCAAAAGGTATGACCAAAAATTCATAGTGGCCATACCTCGTCCGAAATGCAGTTTTCGGCACATCCGAGTCCTTGACTCTCAACTGATAGTACCCCGACCTTAAGTCTATTTTGGAAAACACCGTAGCTCCCTTCAATTGATCGAATAAATCATCAATTCTTGGCAACGGGTACTTGTTCTTCACAGTTACCTTATTAAGTTACCGATAATCTATGCATAACCTCATAGAACCATCTTTCTTCTTTACAAATAATACAGGAGCACCCCATGGAGAAAAACTCGGTCTTGCGAAGCCTTTATCCGTTAATTCTTACAACTGTGCTTTCAATTCTTTTAGCTCGGTTGGAGCCATTCTATATGGAGAAATAGAAATGGGGGCAATACCCGAAGCTAACTCAATCCCAAATTCATTCTCCCTAATCGGAGGTAACCCTGGCAATTCTTCGAGAAAAACATCTGGATACTCACATACTATGGGTACCGACTCAATTTCCAATTAAGTCTCTTTAGTATTCATTACAATGGCAATGTATGCTTCGTACCCCTTTCTTAAATACTTCTGAGTCAACAAGGATGATATCACTACTGGTGATCTGTCTAGCTTATCTGATTCAACACGAATAAGATCCCCACTTTCACATTTCAACCCAATAAACTTCTTTCCAAAATTCACAATTACATTATGAGTAACTAACCAATCCATCCCAAGGATGACATCAAACTCATTAAACGGAAATAACATAAGATCAACTGGAAAGCAATGACCCCTAATCATCAAAGGCCAACCTTTGCATACTCTATCAACCAACACATACATGCCTAGGGGATTAGACACTCTTATTACAAATTCTGTAGAATCTATAGGCATGCTCATGCTAGAGACTAATTTCATGCATATGTATGAGTGGGTAGATCCCGGATCAATTAAAGCTATAACACGAGTATCATAGAGAGAAAATATATCCGTGATTACATCAGGGGAGGACGCCTCCTCGCGAGCACGAATGGCATATGTTCTCGCTGGTGCTCTACCCTCAGCTGTCGCAGTCTGCTTTCTAGATGTATTCTTGCCGCTCATCTCATTTCCCAGGTTTCTCTGTGGTCTTCCTGTAGCAGAATATCCTGGTCTTGCATTCTGAGGTTTCTCTTTCTCACCCGCCTCAGGGCAATCTCTGATAAAGTGGTCTAGAGACCCACACTTGAAACAAGCCTTGCCATTTGCTCAGCACTCACCAGAATGACGTCTGCCACACTGCGGGCATTTCGGTCTACTCGGTCGGGCATTACCAACATTAGCAACTGACGTGGTCTGCGCTTTAGACCCCAAAAACTGTTTGCTCATACTTCGGTTTGAAAACCCAGCCGAAGTGGCTGATCGAGTAGCAAAATCCCTTGATTTCTTAGATGAGGATTGGTAGGACCTACTAAGTTGTCTCTTTCTCGAGTCACGAGACTCAATCTCAGCTCTTCTTTTCTCTTTAGCCAACTCTTCAGCCTTACAGGCTCTATCTACCAACACTACAAATTCTTTTAGTTCGAGAACTCCAACGTATAGACGGATGTCTTCATTTAACCAATCCTCGAATCTCTTACACATGATAGCCTCGGTAGACACACACTCCTGAGCATACTTACTAAGCCTTATGAACTCACGTTCGTATTCGGTCACCGTCATTCGGCCTTGCTTCAGCTCCAAGAACTCTTTTCTCTTCTGGTCAATGAATCTTTGGTTGATATACTTCTTCCACAATTCCTCTTGGAAGAATCCCCAGCTAACTCTCTCCCTTGGTACTACCGACACAAGGGTGTTCCACCACTGATAGGCCGAATCTCTCAAGAGAGATACCACACATTTCACGCACTCTTCAAGCGTGCATGACAACTCATCGAATACTCTGATGGTATTCTCGACCCAGAATTCCGCTCTCTCCGGGTCATCATCCTTACTAGCCCGAAATTCCTTGGCTCCTTGTTTCTAGATCTTATCGACCGGAGGTCTTTCTCTCCTTACTACCTCTACCATCTGAGGAACTACAGGAGCGGGTTGAGGAATAGGTGGGGGTGGAGGGGGTTGAGCATTAGGATTTGCTCAAATGTACTCAGTGTACCAGTTGCTTATTATATAGAGAAAAGCTTCTCGAGCCTCTTCTCCCTGACCCATGGTCTCGGGTCTACTCCTTACTGGCGCGGTCCCTTGCGCGGGAGCCAGCGCATTACTTGCAGCAGCATCGGCTGCAGTTTGGTCGGGATCAGAATCCATTTACTATATAAAAACACAATTTAAAATGTCAGGAGCCATCACACTATCATTACACAACTACTCTTACGTATGGCATGTATAGCTAGACTCATACTAACGCTACGTTAGTCCTAGAATCGACTAAATCGTAGCTCTGATACCACTAAATGTAACACCCCTTGCCCGTGTTCAACGCCGGAACCAGATATGAGGCATTACCAAACTTATCATGCTTAAACTTACAACTTTGGGCTATAAAATTTCGTCCTAACTTAAAATTTTTTCATTTACAATCGTAACTTCCCTATTATGGGTCTACGAGACCCTATACGTATACTCGTGATGTTTCGGAACCAAACCGGAAACTCTCAAACACTTCAAAAATTGTGACATGAAACAGGGTCACACGCCCGTGTGAAGAATGGGACACGCCCGTATGGCATTTCACATGCCCGTGTGCCAAAACCTTGGCATTTTGTTTGTGACGTCATCACCTCACTAAGGTCACACGGCCAAGGCACACGCCCGTGTCCTTAGACCGTGTGTCAAATTATATTCATAATTTTTAGGTGCAGACTTCACATGGCCTGGACACACGCCCATGTCCATGGCCGTGCCTCCCACACGGCTAAGACACACGACCGTGTCTCTGCCCGTGTGTTTACTACTGAGCATATTGACTCGTAACTCTAGCATGCAAGGGGACACACGACTGATCAACACGCCCATGGGGCTGACCGTGTATCATACACGGCCTAGACACACACCCGTGTGTCTACCCGTGTGGACATTAAAAAGGCTATATTCCAAGCCAAATGCCACCCTACATAGCAACCATACTTATACCAACTCAAATCAATCATCCACACAAGCATAAACTTCATGAAATCCATCATCATTGAATATATGAACATATCAAGTATAGACCAACTTCCCATGACCTCTTACAAAATAAAAAGAACAACTATAGTAGCCAACACATTTGGCTTACAAATATGCCATTACAAAACACCCAAGTCCTATACATGCCATACTCAAAATAAATCTAATTTGACTATACCAAAAAGTGGTCGATAGTGTGATCTCCAAACTCTGACGTCCGCGAATTCTTGAGCTAACTTGGCAATACTACAAGGAAAAGGTAAATGAGAGGGGTAAGCATAAAGCTTAGTAAGTTTGCATGGAAATAAATGGCAACAATAAGCTCATAACAATATCCATCCATGGCATTAAATAACCATACACAAAGTCATAGGCTTTTTGCTATACTTACTTATACTTGCCCTTATCTAGCACATACCATGCCACATATCGTAAATGTTCTTCGTGAATTACTCACGGGTACCTGTGTTAACTCAATCACATAGCTTTAATAAAATTCTCATTTCTATTTCTAAGCTGATCGATTTATCCCAATAGATCACTAGGGATACTCTAAGATACATATCCATTATCATTAGCATAAACACGAAGCCAATGCCACATCCCGGATGTGGTCTCACATGGATCACCTCTGAATACCGATGCCATATCCCGGATATGGTCTTATACGGAACCTCACATTAATATCGATGCCATATCCCGGATATGGTCTTATACGATTTTTCATATTCAATGCCAAAGCCATATCCTAGATATGGTCTTATACGGGATCTCAATTCGGTGTCGAGGCCATGTCCTCGACATGGTCTTACACGAGATCTTATTTATTTCATACCTCAATGATGGTATTTTTATATTTATTATAGTCCAACCGAGACTTCAACAATGTACATTTTTCAACTTTCTCATTCAACAGCAATACTTAATTTCATAGAATATAATGTGTCATGATAACATCAAACATTCTCAAACATACTAGCATATCACATACAAACTTACCTCGATTTCAAAATAGGCTAGATTGTCGATCTAGTCCGATGTTTTGTTCTTTCCTCGATCGAGGTTGATTCTTGGTTCTTCTTGCTCTATAATAGCAAATTAGCTCATTTTAATATCACCTTTATAAATGCATTTCAATAATCATGCTTTGGCAAAATTACTATTTTACCCTTAGACTTTGGCAAAATGACCATATTACCCCTAGGCTCGAAAATTAATTCTAATCAAATTTCTACCTTTAACAAGCCTAGGTGAACATTTATTTCTCTTATGGATATCATCAAAACCCAAAATTTCTCACATTTACAACAAATTTTACAACCTTTACAAAAGGTCCATTTAGGTGTTTTCATGGTAACACCTTTCTCAAAAGTTGTTCATCTAACAACTAAGACTCATTTTATTCCATAAAAATACAGCAAATCACATAAAAGCTCTCATGACAAAACCCTAAACTTTTCACCATTTTGCAAAATAGTCCCCTAATTAGAAAGCCTAAGCTTTAGGGGTTCCAAATGTACAAATTTTATCAAGAAATGATCACTAGAACACTTACTTGTAAAGAGAGAAGTTTGCTGAAATTTTTGAGTTCTAAAACCCTTGTTTGCTGAAAATTTCGGTGGAGGAAGATGAGTAAAAATATGAATATCATCTTTTCTTTATTTTAATATAAAACAATCAATTTAGTCACCAACTTTACCAACTTTGACCAATTTTGACAATTTTTGTCTCCTATGGCCGGCCACCCTATCTTTAAGGGTCTAATTGCACTTTAAAGACCTCCAATTAATATTCTTTAGCTATTAAACACCTTTAGCCTATAAAATGGAACTTTCGCACTTTATGCGATTTAGTCCTTTTTCGCGATTAAGCATGAAATCGCTAAAATTAAAGCACCAAAATTTTTATACACATATATAATCATGCTCTAACTTATAGAATAACATAAAAATAGTTTTCTCTAACCTCGGATTAGTGGTTCCGAACCACTATTCTGACTAGCCCTTAAATCGGGCTATTACACCAATGGGCTCACAACAGTTAGCTCGCTCGAAGTATTCTCAACCGGAATCCCCAAGGTTTCAGACAACGCACTAGCTACATATGAGTGTGTACAGCCTATGTCTATCAATGCCAAATAAGGTACATTATAAATGCAAAACGTACCCGTGATGAAGTTCAGAGCATCTCGGTCCTCACGGCGACAGACAGCATAAACCAGTGCAGGCTGCCTCGCCTTAGTCGGTCCATCACCTCTGCCCGGTGCTCTCTGTCCTCGACCCATACCGTTACCACCCCTGGCCTAACCTTGGCCCCTAGGTGGCTGCTGAACTACTCTCGACAGCTATGCAGTATCGGTACCCGTAGCTTGCATCTGATCGGTTCTCAGCGGACACTCCTTGACACGATGCCCAGTCGACCCACATCTCAAACATGCCCAGTTGTCCTCCAACACTCGCCCGGATGGCGTCTACCATAGTGCCCACAAAGTTCCACCCCAGTAGGTGTAACAGGAGGCCCAACTCTCAGTGGCCCATCAGTCTTGACCTTCTTCTTAGGCCTCATCACAGAATTCGAGGGCTCCGAGTCCCTCTTATTCTTTCCTTTCTCACGATTTTGGCGCTCAGTGCGCTTAACTTCTTCGGCGATCTTCGCCTTCTCAACCTATGTAGCAATCTCACGCTCCCTCTGCAGAGCTATCAGAACTCGCAAACTGTTCCTTAGTCCATCCTTAAAATGGACACATTGCTCATATTCGGTCGCCACCATGCCCCGGGCATACCCGCTCAATCTCAGGAACCCGGCCTCATACTCGGCCACCGAACGGTCTCCCTGGGTGAGATTAAGGAACTCACGTCTCCTAGCATCAATGTATCTGGCTCCCACATACTTACTCTGGAACACCGTCTTAAAATAGTCCCAAGTCAAACGGTCGGGCTGAGTGCCCTCCTTGACCGTCAGCCACCACTGGTAAGCTTCATCGTGAAGCAGAGAGATAGCTCCCTTAAGCTTCTGCTCCACGGTAAAATCCATATCGTCCATAATTCTTTCCGTGGCCTCCATCTAGTATTTGGCCACATTAGGGGCGACTCTAGTGACACCCCTGAATAATTCAGCCCCATTGGACCGGAGTCGTTCCGTAACCGACCCTCAGCCCTCAGATCCGGTGTTAGGCCCAACGAACCTCTCTAAAATCCGTAGCATGGCTCGGGATAGTGCATCATCCCCTGCCTCACGATCATGAGACCCAATCCCTGTAGCAGGTGAGATTGGCGTCTCGCTCGTATCCAGATTAGGCATGTAACACCCCTTACCCGTGCCCGAAGCCGGGACCGGGTTTGAGGCATTACCTAACTAATCTCACTTGACATCTCAAAACGAGCTATAAAATTTCGTTTAAACCCACCACTTGCACAAACTCGGCCTAAGGGGCCCTAAACATACCTCCGAGAGGTATCGAAACTATTTCGGGAACTTTTACAAACTCGAGAAACTTTTCAACAAAACAGGGGCCACACGCCCGTATTGGTCTAGGGACACGCCCATGTGCCCCTAAGACATGCCCGTGTCTTCCACCCGTGGTCGATTCTGACTAACTTCACACGGCCTAGACACGCCCGTGTCTTCCACCCATGGAGCATACTGACTTGCAAACCCAGCATGCAAGGGGTCACACGGTCGATTCACACGCCCATAGGACTGACCGTGTGTCACACACGGCATAGACACACACCCGTGTGTCTAATCGTGTGGACAATTAGATGGCTATCTACCAAGCCCTTTGCCACCCTACATTGCACACATACAAACACCAATCCAATTCAACATAATTCATAACCCAAAGACATATCTAAGTACTCAATTCAACAACCATACACAAGGGCATACACTTCAAGAAAATCACTTTCATTAAGCATAAGAGTTTGCCAAGTATCGGCCTAACTTAATAGACCATTACAAAAAGAAGACTTTAATGCCTTACAAAGCCAACACTTTGGCCAACAATTACGACCTAACAAAACACTCGAGTCCTATACATGCCATACTCAAAATAAGTCTAAATTGTTATACCAAAATGGTGTCGATAGTGTGATTTTTGAACTCCTACGTCCTCATTCCTCGAGTTATCTTGGCAATACTACAAGGAGAAAGAGCAATGAAAGGGGTAAGCATAAAGCTTAGTAAGTTTGCATGGATGTAAATAGCAACAATAAGCTCAAACAATAATCCATTCATGACATTAACTAACCATACACAAGTCATAGGCTTCTTGCCCTACTTACTCACAATTTCCCTTATTTAGCATATACCGTGCCACATATCGTAACCGTTTCTTCGTGACTCATTCACGAGTACCTGTATTCGCTCATTCATATGACTTTAGTACCAATCTCATTTCTACATCTAAACTCATCTACTTATCCCTTTAATCACTAGGGATAGTCACAAATACATTTTCGACGTCATTCATGTAGGGACGAAGCCAATGCCACATTCCTCGAGGTGGTCTTACATGGAGTTACTTCTAAATGCCAAGGCCATATCCCGGATATGGTCTTATATGGACTTTCACATCAAGTATCGATGCCATATCCCGGATATGGTCTTATACGATTTTCATATTCATTATCAAGCCATATCCCTGGATATGGTCTTATACGGATCTCAACTCTGCGTCGAGGCCATGTCCTGGAAATGGTCTTATACGGGACCTTATCTATTTCATATCTCGATGATAGCATTTTCATATTCACATGGTCCACTAGGACTTCAACATCTCATTCAACATCATTTTAATGGAGTGTCATGCATCAATATGATACCAAGCATTCTCAATTATGTTAACATAAATGTTGCATTAATCACATACAAACTTACCTCGATTTCAAAATGAGCTAGCTCGACGATTTAGTTCGAGACTTTGTTCTTTCCCCGATCGAGGCGAATTCTCGGTTCTTCTTGCTCTATAATAGCAGTTTAGCTCATTTTAATCATCTCATTAATAAAAGCATTTCAATTATCATGCTTAGGCAAAATTACTATTTTGCCCCTAGACTTTGGCAAAATGACCAATTTGTCCCTAGGCTCGGAAATAAATTCTAATCACATTTCTACCTTCTACAAGCCTAGGTGAACATTTAATACTCTTATAGCTATCATAAAAACTCAACATTTCACAAATTTACTACAATTTTGTAACCTTTTCATCAAGGTCCAATTAGGTGTTTTCATGGCAACACCTTTCACAAGAGTTGTTCATTTAACAACCAAGACTCATTTTCTTCCATAAAAATGCAGCAAATAACTATGATAGATCTCATGGAAAAACTCTAACCTTTTCACCATATTGCACAATAGTCCCCTCATTTGAAAGCTTAAGCTTTAGGGGTCCGAAAAGTACAACTATTTTCAAGAAAAGATCACTAGAACACTTACTTGTGAAGAGATGAGTGTGCTAAAATTTTTGAAGCTTTCTTCCCTCTATTTGCTGCTATATTTTGGTGGAAGAGTGAAAGAGAAAAAAGATGATAGCTTTTCTTTCCTTATTTTATTAATACTAGTCAAATTAGTCCACCTACTATCACCAACTTTGACCATCATTGACAAATTTGTCTCCTATGCTAGTCTATGGCCGGCCAAGCAAATATTGGGGGGACTAATTGCCTTTTAAAGACCTCCAATTATCAATCTATGGCTATTTGGTACCTTTAGCTTATAGAATGGAACTTTCGCACTTTATGCGATTTAGTCCTTTTTCGCGATTACACGTGGAATCGCTAAAATTAAAGCACCAAAATTCTCATGCACATATACTATCATTCTCTGACTCATAATATAACATGAAAATGAATTTCTCAATCTCGGATTAGTGATCCCAAGATCACTGTTCCGGCTAGCTCCTAAATTGGGCTGTTACAAGGCAGGTTTTCAGATGCTGATGACCCAGCTCGAGTCCCCCTACAACCTCTACCCCGGCCTCTACTACCCCGTCTGCGGATACCTCATGCGCTCATCGTAAATTTAGAATTTATCTGGATTAACAGTTTTATACGTTAGTTACAGTTCCGATATTTATTAACAGATATTTTATGCAGAACAGTATCATAAGTTCAGAGTTCGTTATCGCGAATCGTAGTCTCACTATGATTTTCAGTTTTGCTACAGTTTTCAGTTTACACTACCTAGAGTGTTTTAGTATAGTATACTACCTATTGGCTGTTTTAAGCATGCAAGTAGTATTTTCAGACAAATTTAAACAGAATTTAGAAAACTTATAGAATCATTTAAATCACTTAAAATCATATCTTAAAAACCAATTTTTAAAACCCAAATCCACAGCCGAGTTTTACAACCTGGCTCTGATACTACTAAATGTAACACCCTAAACCCGGCCTAGACGTTATGACCGAATCTGGTGATGTCACATGAAATTGCTTTAGAAAACATAGTTACAAAGAAACCATTTTTCGTTATCCTATGCTACCTTCCAAATACGTCTCGTTTGTTTCAATCATTATCCATTTACAAAACGTTGTCCATTTTTTTCCAAATTATTATAGTTTGCAGAAGCATTTAAATCAGTTTGTGTAATCGTGGTGTTTTGGTAAAACATTTGTTTATTTTGAAAACTCGCATCTTATCCTACTGCTAGCAGTTATAAATCAAAATAAAAATCCCAAATAAAATTAAAACCCTTAAAGGCCATTTACAGTAAAACTTTTCCCGGATAAAATCAAAAACCATAAATAAAAATAAGAAAACCATAAAAGTCCAGAACCGTGGTCACCGCCGAGTCCTCCACTGCACCGACTCGTCTACTGCTGGGGATTACCAGAACAGATTAAACAGAATAGTGTTTTCGCAAACTCAATGTGTAATCCCCACAGGAAACATACACATAGTAGAATATCAGAAAATAAACATAAATTCACAGTTCGGGTCTGAGCCCATTACAGAATCGGTGTGGACTTTAGCCCACTCAGATACAGAATCAGATATATTCTAGGGCCTTAGCCCATTTTAGATATAATATGCAGATCAGACAGAATAGAAGAATCCTACCCACCAGCCTCTACACACCAACTCCGTCCAACCCTACACACCTTGTGGGGATAAAATCAACCCACCCATCCCTACACACCATGTCATGCAGCAATCGACACATAGTCGTAAATTTGCGGTGATCGCGGATAACGAGCTTAAGAGCCTTTCGGATACTTCCTCTAGTAAATCATCAACCCACCCCGATGCAATGCAACATACGCAGAATGTCATGCTTTAATGCGAATAATACCATACATTCAAATCAAGATACATGCTAAGTGTAACATGTTCAAAGATGATTTCACATAATCAAATCACATAACTACGGGTCTAAGTAATCGCTTATCGACCTTTCCTTAGGTTCACAAATGACTTGGGCGACCGTGCAACCTTTTAGAACATTTTATAAAAATGGGCTCACACGCCCATGTGGCCTGCCAGTGTGGGCCCACAAGGCCCAAATTGGCCTTGGCCGTGTGGATCACACGTCCTGGCCCAAAATTCCACACACCCGTGTGGTTCACCCGTGTGGGCCCACACGCCCGTGTGGCCCACATGACCCAATTGGTCGAGCCTGTGTCTCGCACACGGCCTCGCCGGCCATCATCACACTACGTGTCACCTACACACGGCCTGGCTCGTCGATCACACGACCATGTGGTGACTTACAGTCTCGCACACGGCCTACCACACGGGTGACCACACGCCCATATGGCGTAACCAGTGAGGTTTTTGACTTTTGCCGAAACCTCATTTTCTTCGTTTTCAGGTACACACCTGTATCGTTTTCGATGTGTAATCTCCCCTAAGCCTCCAGAACCTAAAAATCAACCAACGTAACACTCATTTAACCACTTGTTTCTTCATTCAATCAAAAGTCTATCAAAATCTATCATCGGTAAACGAACCCTTACCATTAATAAATGAAATCGCAACTGTTAATTCTCTGCAGCAACACCAATCAATTATTGCCTTTCACCTAATCAAAAAGAGCACAACAGACCCCTCATCAGATGCCTAACCCAAAGAAAAAAGATTAAGCGAAGTAGGACTTATCGTAAGAGCACACCACCGTTGAACAAGGAGGAAACAAATTGAAAAACCAAAGAAGAAGGGAAAACAAAGAAATTTCGGCAGGGAATAGGCAGCAACACGTCAAAAAAGAAAAATGAGAAAATTTTGGGGGAAACAGAGTGATAGCCGAAAATTCAAAAGGAAATTTGCTAATCCCCTAATCTCTCCCCTTAATTCTTTCCACTAACCCACTACTCAGTTTTTGAAACCAACTCAAACTCTTCGCCACCAAATCGAGCAAAAATAATCTCCCTTGCCTATGCAGAGATTCGAACTCACAACCTCCAACCCATCAACACTCCACCTAGCCACCAGACCAGCAGGCCTATTCTGTTAATTACTTACACACTTTTACTTAAAAGCCTACCAACCAGAGTTTGGGCTTTATTCATAAAAATACCAAAATTTGCCAAAGCTTAGACTTGAACTGTAACACCCCTTACCCGTCTTCAAGCCGGGACAGGGTTCGAGGCATTACCTAACTAATCTTGCTTAAACATCTCAAATAGGGTTACAAAGTCTCGTTTAAACCCATCACTTACTTATACTTGGCCTAAGAGGCCCTAAACATACTTCCGAGAGGTATCAAGACTATTCCGGGGACATTTAAACGTTTGAGAAACTTTTCAACAAAATAGGGGTCACACACCCGTGTGAGTCTAGGGACACGCCCGTGTGCCCCTAAGACATGCCCGTGTCTACCACCCATGGTTGAAACTGACTAATTTCACACGGCCTTGACACGCCCGTGGCCTTGGCCCGTGTGTCAAACCTTGGCATTCTGACTAATCTCCACGGCCTACACACACGCCCGTGTGTTTCAACCGTGTGGCGATTTAAATTCCAAGTGCACGGTGCAGACTTCACACGGCCGGGGCACACACATATGTGCTAGCCGTGCCGCTCACACGGTCTAGACACACGCCCGTGTGTCTACCCATGTGGAAAATTAGAAGGCTATCTACCAAGCCCTTTGCCACCCTACATTGCAAACATACATAATCCAATTCCATTCAACGTAATTCATGACCCAAAGACACGTCTAAATACTCAATTCAACATTCATACACAAGGGCATACACTTCAAGAAAATCACTTTCATTAAGCAAAAGAATTTGCCAAGTATTTGCCTAACTTAAGGCCATTTACAAAATGACTTTAGTAACATACATACCCAACACTTTGGCTAACAATTACAACTTATGAAAATACTCGAGTCCTGTACATGCCATACTCAAAATAAGTA
The DNA here is from genome assembly GCA_025698515.1 of Gossypium sturtianum. Taxonomy (NCBI): domain Eukaryota; kingdom Viridiplantae; phylum Streptophyta; class Magnoliopsida; order Malvales; family Malvaceae; genus Gossypium; species Gossypium sturtianum. The sequence goes on along the minus strand of CM046948.1, from coordinate 101,492,597 downwards.
TAAATTGTTATACCAAAGTGATGTCGATAGTGTGATTTCTGAACTCCTACGTCCACGATCCTCGAGTTATCTTGGCAATACTACAAGGAAGAAGGGCAATGAAAGGGGTAAGCATAAAGCTTAGTAAGTTTGCATGAATATAAATAGCAACAATAAGCTCATAAAATAATCCATCCATGATATTAACTAACCATACACAAGTCATAGGCATCTTGCCATACTTACTCACAATTGCCCTTATTTAGCACATACCATGCCACATGTCGTAAACGTTTCTTCGTGACTCATTCACGAGTACCTGTATTCACTCATTCATATGAATTTAGTGCAAATCTCATTTCTACTTCTAAACTCATCTACTTATCCCTTTAATCACTAGGGATAGTCAAAGACGTATATTCGACATCGTTCATGTAGAGACGAAGCCAATGCCACATCCCCGAGCTGGTCTTACATGGAGTTACTTCTAAATGCCAATGCCATATCCCGGATATGGTCTTATATGGACTTTCACATCAATTATCGATGCCACATCCAGGACGTGGTCTTAACGAGGTTCTTATTCTTTTCCGAAGCCATATCCTGGATATGGTCTTATACGGGATCTTAACTCGGTGTCGAGGCCATGTCCCGGACATGGTCTTATACGAGACTTTATCTAATTCACATATCGATGATAGCAATCCCATATTCATTATAGTCCACTAGGACTTCCACGTCATACTTAACATCAATTTCTCATTTCAATGAAGTATCATACATCAATGTGATACCAAGCATTTTCAATTATGCTAACATAAACATTTCATTAATCACATACAAACTTACCTTGATTTCAAAATGAGCTAGCTCGACGATTTAGTCCGAGACTTTGTTCTTTCCCCGATCGAGGCGTATCCTCAGTTCTTCTTGCTCTATAACAACAATTTAGCTCATTTTAATCATCTCATTAATAAAGCATTTCAATAATCATGCTTAGGCAAAATTACTATTTTGCCCCTAGACTTTGGCAAATTGACCATTTTTCCCCTAGGCTCGGAAATAAATTCTAATCACATTTCTACCTTCAACAAGCCTAGGTGAACATTTAATACTCTTATAGCTATCATCAAAACTCAACATTTCACATATTTACTACAATTTTGTAACCTTTTCATCAAGGTCCAAATTAGGTGTTTTCAAGACAACACCTTTCACAAAAGTTGTTCATCCAACAACTAAGACTCATTTTCTTCCATAAAAATGCAGCAAATAGCAATGAAAGCTCTCATGGTAAAACTCTAAACTTTGCATCATATTGCACAATAGTCCTCTCATTTGAAAGCTTAAGTTCTAGGGGTCTTAAAAGTACAATTATCATAAAGAAAAATTATCAAAATCACTTACTAGAATGGAGGAGAGCTTGCTGAAAATTGTGAGCTTTCAAACCCCTATTTTTCTTGCAAATTTCGGTGGAGAAAGATGGAGAGAAAGATGATATTTTCTCTTTCTTTATTCTAATATTAAACTAGTCAGACAAGTCACCAACTATCAACTACTTTGACCAATTTTTTGTCCATCTTTGTCTCCTATGCTAGTCCATGGCCGGCCAAGCATATATTGGGGGTCTAATTGCCTTTTAAATACCTCCAATTTACATTCTAAGGCTATTTGGTACCTTTATCTTATAGAATGGAACTTTCGCACTTTATGCGATTTAGTCTTTTTTCGCGATTAAACGTGAAATCGCTAAAATTAAAGCACCAAAATTCTCATGCACATATACTATCATGCTTCGACTCATAATATAACATGAAAATAAATTTCTCAAGTCTCAGATTAGTGACCCCAAGATCACTATTTTGACTAGCCCCTAAATCGGGCTGTTACATGAACTTGGAACCTCTCATACACACCCAGAACACATAACCAATGAACCAGATACATAGTTGTGTCACAAATACACGAAAATAGTTATACAAATATTGGGGCATTACATGGATCCTGCTACCAACACTTGGGTTAAAGATGTTTACCATGTTCCTCAGGACGATCATAATGAAGAACTTTAAGAAGACTAAGAACTTGAAGAAAACCAAGACCCTTCACTGGCATCTTCCTCCACTCAATCGTCTTCTCAGCCTCTCTCCGATGAAATGTCTGTCGTCATCCTTGGCGCAATTACCTCATTGATTGATGAGTTTAGGGGCTTCAACACTCAGGTAGATGATGCCTTTAAGAGTGTTAATGATAATGTTCATGGTTTAGACTCTAGAATGTTTAGGATGGAGGAAAATATTGCATTTATAATGTATCTATTCCCTTCTCCTCCTCCACCTCAAGGAGACTAGGATGCATGTATTTCATTTTCTCATGCATCTCACTCATCTTCATTGCACATTTTCTCATCTCTATGTTAGAACTTAATGTTTATTTTGATATCTTATTTGTATATACTTGTTGGTTTATTTTGATACATCTATTTTAGTTCTTTGATTTTTTAATTATTTATTCTTTTATTGGACTAACAAAGTCTTTCTCTTAATCTTTATTTGTTAATTTTTGATATAACAAAAAGGGAGAGAAGAGAAGAGAAAGGTAAATCATTGGTATTTGGTTGATGTTATGACTAATCTTTTAATGCCAACATCAATTGACTATTTTTTAATGTCAAATCCTTGTTTCCAAAATTTCACAAAAAATCAAGTCATTGATTCAAATTGAACTTTAAAAAGGGGAGTAACAAAGTCAAAAACGAATTTACCAAAATATTTTGTTATATCAAAAAGGGTGAGATTGTTGAACTAGCTTTATTTGTTAAATTATTTTGATATAACAAACATATCTTTAAAATATAAATTTGTTTTTTGAATAAATAATTCAAAACATGAATAATATTTCAAAACTTCTAAACATCTTAGAAAATTCTTTAAACACTTAGAATATTTTTGAAAAAATTCTGAAAATAAATTTCAACTCTTAAACTTAATCAAAACCATTTCAAATCAATTGAAAAACTGCTCCCTACAAGAAGTATCGATGTTTTCCAAAATGTATCGATACTTGTAAAATTTTATCGATACTTCATCTTTTTATCAATACCAAATCTACTTTCTATTTTGAATAAAAAATTGAACACAAACAATAAGTATTGATACCTTGAAAATTATATCGATACTTATTAAATTTTAACGATACCAAAAATTTATATTGATACTAATTTTGCATTCTGTTTTTCATGATCTATTAAAAAATGTCAAAAAGTATCAATACCCATAAAATTATATCGATACCTTTTACCAAGTATCGATAAATATCTATGGTATCGTTGGAAACTAATTTTAACGGTCATTAAATTAGGCATTAAATGTCTTTAGTATTGATACTCGTACAAAAAACATCGATACTTTTTGTTGTAGGTGAATTTAATGGTCTGGTGTTTCCATCCCAACGGCTTTATTTATTCTCCCAACAACCACAATGATTGGAAATGAATTAGAAGGTATAAATACCAGCTTCTGATGGTCCTACAATAACAAGAGACATAATCAAGCCTAAAGATCAATCAATTTAACCTTAGTGCTAAATTATTTCATACTTTTCTTGTTCTTGATTGAGGTATGATTCGAGCTTGGTTTTTGATAATTTTTACGTTTTTGTGATCGTTGCTTTGTGTTCTATCAAGCCCATGTCTCAATTTCTAAATTTGATGAAGATTATGAGTGATGCCATTGTTGAATATATGAGCTTTGTGTTGATAGTTGGTGAATTATGAAAGCTTGATGGATGATAAACATATTTTGTATTTGGAATTTTTGATGAAATTGGTTATTAAGGGCTAATTTGTGAAAATGAAATTTTGAGGGGTTAAAATGTGAAATAAATGAAAGATATGAGATGCTAGGGACTAGTGTGGAATTCGGCCAAGCTTGGGTGTGAATAAATTATGTGTATTTTGTGTAATTGTGAAATAGGGACTAAAATGTCAAAATGTGGAATTATGATGGCTAAAGTGTAAAATATTTTAACTATGTGTTGTGGATTTTTTTGGATGAAAATGTGATTTAATGAGTTGAATTTGATATTATATAGATCAAGAAAAGAGAGATTTGAATCGAGATCGAGGCAAGAACAAAGTGCTCGATTGATCGACTAGTGTTGTTGTTTTTGCATCCGAGGTAAGTTCGTGTATAATACGTATTGTTTAAATAATGTTCAAATGATATGAAATGAATGGAAATGTGATTGTTGAGTCAGTAATGCGAAATGTGAGTTCGAAGATATGAGGTACTAAGTGTGCGTGAATAGAATAGTTACTGCGATGAAGTACACTAAGTGTGCGAGATAAAGAAATGCATTGGCTATATTAGATGGCACTGTGTGTGCGATGCCGAGACATCTTCGGTTTATTGTGATGGCACTAAGTGTGCGATATTATTATAGCTTCGGCTAATTAATTGGCACTAAGTGTGCGAGTTTATTGAATGTTTAAAGAGGATCGAACAAATTATGGCATTGAGCATTGAGTGGTAATGTGATTGATAAATACGTGATGTTACAGGTATGTACAGAACCTATGTGGTTGATGATATTGTGTATGAGATAATTGGATGATTGTGTGAATGAATGATGAAAAAGAGATGGTTCGAATAGCATTAAAATGCTTGTACTTGAACCTATAGATGTGGTATGAATGTGGGTATTAGCTATGGGTGAGATTGAGTATTAATGTGAACTAAACCATGTGATAATTAACTTTGTATATTGAATTTGAATTGTTGAATTAAAAGTGTTATATTACGAACTTACTAAGCTTTAAATCTTACTGTATGAAGTTCTTTTCTGTTTTACAGTGTCATTTAAGGTAGCTCTGATTCGGGGATCGTCAGCGACTCAATCACACTATCGGCCATCTATTTTGGTACCTTTTCAGAAGTTGTATATATGGTATATGGCATGTATAGGCTAGTAAGGTTGAGGGATGATTTTGGTACATGTTTTACTATGTGAAAATGGTGTAAGTAATAGGTAAATATGGTTTGGTGTGAATGGCCATTAGAGTATGTTTTAGTGATATTGAAATGGTATGTTATACTTGATTTGGTAGTTGAGAATGGTGAATGAAATGTATGTTAATTGATGTTGGAATTGAGCATGTAGGGATGACCCAAATTGGGTGGAAATTTGGCCTTGTATATGGCCTATAATTGTTCACACGGGTGAGCACACGGGCGTGTGTCTTGCCTTTTTCCATCAATGCCCTTATTCGATGCAAGTCAAGCTTGCACATGGGCCAGACACACGGGCATGTGACAGGCCGTGTGACTCAAGTCAGCATTGCACATGGGCCAGGCACACGGGCATGTGACAGGCCGTGTGACTATAGTCTAAGTTACACACGGGGTAAGACATGGTCTGAGACATGGCCGTGTGAGGCACACGGGCGTGTGCCCTGCTTAAGATGAAAAATTTTATAAGTTTTGTAAAGTTTTCGAATGAGATCAGTTTAGTCCCGAACTTTCTTTAAAGCATGTTTAAGGTCTCGTAGACCTACTAAAGGGACTTGATGCTATTGATTACTATGATCTATTGATGTGTGAGCCACGATGGTATAAATTTTATAATTTGATCGGTAATACCTCGTAACCCTATTCCGACAATGGATACGGGTTATGGGTGTTACATTTTATTGGTATCAGAGCTACGATTTAATCGATTCTAGGACTAACGTAGCATGCGAGAGTCTAGCTATACATGCCATATATATACCTGCGATAGTGTGATGATTCATGACAGTTAAAAATGTGTTTTCATATAGCAAATAGATCCCGTTCGAGCTATTTCTGATGATGTTGAGAGTAATGCGCCTGCTCCCGCTCAAGGGACCGCGCCGACTGAATCTAGGCCGATTGCTAATAGTCATGAGGGAGAGGCAAAGCAAGCCTTCTTCCAAATGATGAGTGAGTGGTTTGCGGAGTTCGTTCGAACAAATCCGGCTGCTCAACAACCTCCACCCCCGCAAGTTCCTGTAGCGCCACAAGTATTAGACCCGATTCGATTGAGTAAACCTCTAGTTGCTAAAATTCGAAAGTACGGGGCCGAAGAGTTCAGGGCCACAGTTGATGATGATGCTGAGCGAGTTGAATTCTGGCTTGAGAATACCATTAGAGTGTTTGATGAATTATCATGTACTCCTGATGAATGTCTTAAGTGTGCGGTTTTATTGTTGAGAGATACGACGTATCATTGGTGGAAAACATTGGTATCTGTGGTTTTGAGAGAACGAATCACCTGAAATTTCTTCCAAACTGAATTCCAGAAGAAATATATCAGTCAACGGTTTATGGATCAAAAATGCAAAGAGTTCCTTGAGTTGAAACAGGGTCGTATGTCTGTTACGTAATACGAGCGGGGATTTGTGAAATTGAGCCAGTATGCACGAGAATATGTTTCGACAGAAACTACTATGTGTAAACAATTCATTGAAGGGTTGAATGAAGATATTAAACTTCTAGTCGGAATTCTTGACTTGAATGAATTTGTGGTATTGGTTGAAAAAGCTTGTAAAGCCGAGGAGCTTAGTAAAGAAAAGAAGAAAGCAGATCCAGAAGCTAGAGACGAGAGAAAAAGGTCGATGAATAAGTCGTATCACTCATCGTCAAAGAGATTCAGAGATGCAACCAATCGCTCAAATGCTTCATTTGGACATTCGAGTAGAGATCATGTGAAATAATATATGAGATCTAAAGCTCAAAATCCAATGGCAGTGTCAGAAGCAATAAGCCTGAGTGTAAACAATGTGGGAGACGTCATATTGGTGAATGCTGGGGCAAGTATAATAATAGAGTTTGTTATAAATGTGGATCACGAGATCACTTCATTCGAGATTGCCCGGAGTTGGCTGAGAAAGATAATGCTCGAAGTGCGAGGTCGAGTAACACGGTAGCTAGGGGTAGACCACTTAGAAACACAGGAAATGTGAGTAGTAGTCAGAGAGGAACAACAGATACAACAATGAGATCAGAGGCGAGAGCACCTGCCAGAGCCTACGCTATTCGCGCTCGCGAAGAAGCGTCATCTCCAAACGTCATTACTGGTACTTTCACTCTTTTTGATACTGATGTGATTGCATTGATAGATCCAGGATCTACTCATTCATATGTGTGTGTAAACTTAGTATCTAGTAAGACTCTGCCTGTTGAGTCTACTGAGTTTGTAATTAGGGTATCGAACCCCTTAGGCAAGTGTGTTCTAGTTGACAAAGTGTGCAAGAATTGTCCGTTGATGTTTCGAGATATCTATTTTTCGGCTAATCTGATGTTACTACCCTTTGATGAATTTGATATAATTTTGGGTATGGATTGGCTAACTTTGCATAATGCTATTGTGAATTGCAAACGGAAGAGTATTAATTTAAGAAGTCAGAATGGTGAGATGGTTCGAATTGAATCCAGTGATTTGAATGGGCTACTGGCTGTAATATCTTCGATGAAAGCTTTGAATTGTGTGAAAAAGGGGTGTGAAGCTTATCTTGCATATGTGATAGATACAAAAGTGACAGAAAAGAAAGTTGAATCTGTGCCTGTGGTTTGTGAGTTCCCTGATGTGTTTCCTGAAGAATTACCGGAGTTACCTCCAGTACTAGAAGTTGAGTTTGGCATTGAGTTAGTGCTGGGAATGACTCCAATATCAATAGCACCGTATAGAATGGCTCTGACGGAATTGAAAGAATTGAAGTCTTAGTTGCAAGAGTTAGTAGACAGAGGTTTTGCACGACCAAGTTTCTCGCCTTGGGGTGTTCCTATGCTGTTTGTGAAAAAGAAAGATGGTACTATGAGGATGTGCATTGACTACCGACAGCTGAACAAAGTGACGATAAAGAATAAGTACCCTCTACCACGAATAGATGATTTGTTTGATCAGTTAAAAGGGGCTATAGTGTTTTCAAAGATAGACTTGAGATCAGGTTATTATCAGTTGAGAGTCAAAGAATCAGATGTGCTGAAAACTGCTTTCAGAACGAGGTATAGACATTATGAATTTTTAGTTATGCCTTCCGGATTAACAAATGCTCCTGCAGTATTTATGGATTTGATGAATCGGATATTCAAATCGTATTTGGATCGATTTGTCGTTATGTTTATTGATGATATTTTGATTTATTCTTGTGATGAGATGCAACATGCCGAGCATTTGAGAATTGTGTTACAAACTCTGCGTGAGAAGCAATTGTATGCAAAATTTAGTAAATGTGAGTTCTGGTTACGCGAGGTTGGTTTTCTGGGACATAGTGTCAGCTGCGGGGATACGAGTTGACCCAAGTTAGATTTCAGCAATTTTAGATTGGAAACCTCCGAGAAATGTGTCTGAAGTCCACAGTTTTCTGGGACTAGCGGGATATTATAGACGATTTGTGAAAGACTTCTCGATGATTGCAACTCTGTTAACGAAATTGCTATAGAAAGATGTTAAATTTGAGTGGTTGAAAAAGTGTCAGCAGAGTTTTGAACAGTTGAAAGCATTGTTGACAGAAGCACCAGTGTTAGTTCAACCTGAATCGGGTAAGGAATTCATAGTTTACAGTGATGCATCGTTGAATGGTTTAGGCTATGTGTTGATGCAAGAAGGCAAAGTTATAGCCTACGCTTCGAGATAATTGAAACCGCATGAAAAGAATTATCCGACGCACGATCTTGAGCTAGTTGTGATTGTGTTCGCTTTGAAGATTTGGCGTCATTATTTATTTGGTGAGAAATGTCATATTTATACTAATCACAAGAGCTTGAAATATCTGATGACTCAGAAAGATTTGAATTTGGGACAGCGGAGATGGTTAGAATTGCTAAAAGACTATGAATTAGTAATTGACTATCATCCGGGAAAAGCTAATATTGTTGCTGATGCTTTGAGCCGAAAGTCTTTATTCGTTTTACGAGCAATGAGTACTCATATAGATCTGTGTGGTAATGGTTTGGTTTTAGCCGAAATGAAAGCGAGACCATTGTTTTTACAGCAGATTTGTGAAGCTAAAAAAGTTGACAATGAGATGCTAGCAAAACAAGCTCAGTGTGGTATGAATTCTGATTCAGAATTTTGAATTGATGATGATGGTTGTCTAAGATTCTGAGATAAGATTTTTTTTCCGAGAAAGTCAGAGTTGATTCAGTTGATTTTGAATGAGGCTCATAGTAGTCGTTTGCCTGTTCATCCGGGAAGTACGAAAATGTACAATGATCTGAAACAGTTTTATTAGTGGCATGGTATGAAACGGGATATCTCAGAGTTTGTTTCGAGATGTTTAGTTTCTCAGCAAGTCAAAGCTGAACATCAGGTGCCATCCGATTTGTTACAACCGATCATGATTCCTGAGTGGAAATGGGAAAGAATCACGATGGACTTTGTGTTGGGATCGCCCCTGTCTCTGAGAAAGAAAGATGCAATCTGGGTGAGTTGACAAATTAATGAAATCAGCTCATTTTATTCCTGTGAGAACAGATTATTCGCTTGATAAGTTAGCCGAATTATATATTTCTGAGATTGTGCGATTACACGGAGTACAGTTATCTATTGTGTCTTACAGAGATTCGAGGTTTACTTCGCAGTTTTAGAAGAAACTGCAAGAGGCTTTAGGTTCAAAGTTGCATTTCAGTACTGCTTTTCATCCGCAAACGAATGGTCAATCCGAGCGGATCATTCAGATTCTCGAGGATATGTTGAGATGTTGTATTCTTGAGTTCGAAAGTACGTGGGAAAAGTACTTGTCGTTGATTGAATTTGTGTATAATAATAGCTTTCAATCAAGTATTAAAATGGCACCATATGAGGCTCTTTACGGTTGTAAATGCAAAACTCCGTTGTATTGGACAGAGCTTAGTGGGAATAAGATTCAAGGGGTTGATTTGATAAAAGAGACTGAGCAGAAAGTGAAAGTAATCCGTGATAGTTTGAAAGCAGCATCTAACCGACAGAAATCATACGCAGACTTGAAACAAAAAGATATTGAGTTTGAGATCGGTGATAAAGTGTTTTTGAAAGTGTCTCCGTGGAAAAAAATACTTCGATTCGGTAAAAAGGGCAAATTGAGTATGAGGTTCATCGGGCCGTATGAGATTATCAATCGTATAGGGCCGGTTGCTTTTAGATTGATGTTGCCACCTGAGCTAGAGAAGATTCATAATATGTTTCATGTATCTATGCTTCGACGATACAGATCTGACCCATCGCACGTGATTGCCCCTACTGAAGTTGAGATTCAGTCTGATCTATCGTATAGTGAAGAACCAATTAAAATTCTGGCTCGAGAGATCAAAGAGTTGAGAAATAAGAAAATTCATTTAGTGAAAGTGTTGTGGCACAAACACGGAGTTGAAGAGGCTAAGTGGAAGCCTGAGGATGCTATGAGAGAGCAATATCTGAATCTATTCACTGGTAAGATTTTCGGGGACGAAGATCCCTAAGGGGGAGAGTTGTAACAGTCTGGTTTAGACCCTAGTCGGAACAATGGTTTTGAGACCACAAATCCGAGGTCAGAAAAATATTTTAATATTATTTTCCATGTTTACAGAATATGATAAAGTATGTGTGAAAGTTCTGCGTGAAAATTTTATCGTTTGTGAGACGATTTGCGGAAAAAGGACTTAACCGCGTAAAATGCAAAAGCTGTGTGCTAGTTGTTAAAAGTGCTTAATTGCCATGGCTTATTAAATGAGAGGTCCTTATGTTGTTATTAAACTATTTGATAGTTGATGGATGATAATGGCATGGAATTTGGTGTTATTATTAATATTCATTAAGGTTAAAATTGTAAAATGGTTATTAATGTTTATTAATTAAAAACAAAACATGAGTTAGTGGCATTTGGTGTTCATCCTTGCCGAAAATTAGAAAAGAAAGAAAGAAAAAGATCTAGTTAGGTTTCGGCTCTTGTTGTTCTTGATTGAGGTATGATTCGAGCTTGGTTTTTGATGATTTTTACGTTTTTGTGATCGTTGCTTTGTGTTCTATCAAGCCCATGTCTCAATTTCTAAATTTGATGAAGATTATGAGTGATGCCATTGTTGAATATGTGAGCTTTGTGTTGATAGTTGGTGAATTATGAAAGCTTGATGGATGATAAACATATTTGTATTTGGAATTTTTGATGAAATTGGTTATTAAGGGCTAATTTGTGAAAAATGAAATTTTGAGGGGTTAAAATGTGAAATAAATGAAAGATATGAGATGCTAGGGACTAGTGTGAAATTCGGCCAAGCTTGGGTGTAAATAAATTATGTTTATTTTGTGTAATTGTGAAATAAGGACTAAAATGTCAAAATGTGTAATTATGATGGCTAAAGTGTAAAATATTTTAACTATGTGTTGTGGATTGTTTTGGATGAAAATGTGATTGAATAAGTTGAATTTGATATTATATAGATCAAGAAAAGAGAGATTCGGATCGAGATCGAGGCAAGAACAAAGTGCTCGATTGATCGACTAGTGTTGTTTTTGCATCTGAGGTAAGTTCGTATATAATACGTATTGTTTAAATAATGTTCATATGTTATGAAATGAATGGAAATGTGATTGTTGAGTTAGTAATGCGAAATGTGAGTTCGAAGATATGAGGTACTAAGTGTGCGTGAATAGAATAGTTACTGTGATGAAGTGCACTAAGTGTGCGAGATAAAGAAATGCATTGGCTATATTAGATGGCACTATGTGTGCGATGCCGAGACATCTTCGATTTATTGTGATGGCACTAAGTGTGCGATATTATTATAGCTTCGGCTAATTAATTGGCACTAAGTGTGCGAGTTTATTGAACGTTTAAAGAGGATCGAACGAATTATGGCATTGAGCATTGAGTGGTAATGTGATTGATAAATACGTGATGTTACAGGTATGTACAGAACCTATGTGGTTGATGATATTGTGTATGAGATAATTGAATGATTGTGTGAATGAATGATGAAAAAGAGATGGTTTGAATAGCATTAAAATGCTTGTACTTGAATCTATAGATGTGGTATGAATGTGGGTATTAGCTATGGGTGAGATTGAGTATTAATGTGAACTAAACCATGTGATAGTTAACTTTGTATATTGAATTTGAATTGTTGAATTAAAAGTGTTATATTACGAACTTACTAAGCTTTAAAGCTTACTGTGTGAAGTTCTTTTCTGTTTTACAGTGTCATTTAAGCTAGCTCGTATTCGAGGATCGTCAGCGTGTAACACCCCAAACCCGACCTAGACGTTATGGCCGAATCTGGCGTGTCACATTGAAGTGTTTTTCCAAAACCATGTTTTCATTGAAAACCCTTCTTAAAGAAATTTAAAACTTCTTGCCATTTAAAACTTGTACAAAACCTCAGTTTGCGTTTGTTTATTTTCAATCGTGGTTTATTAAAAAGTTATTCCCTTTTAAAATGTTATTACCTTTAAAACCTTATTTGTTGCGAAAGCTTAATTTAAAACAAATGATTTACGAAAACGTGATATTTAAAAATTGAGTTGCGAAAACGTAGCGTTTGAAAATAGTTATTGTTTTGGAAAACCGTGTTCTACTTCTAGCAGATATAAATCACAATCAATAAAATCCCAAATTTAAAATCCAGAAATCATAGAGGCCTTATTACAACCCGAATCAAAATCAAAGTGATTAAGTAGATGAGAAAAACAGAATAAAACTTGTGCAGTTGTGTGGCCCTCTCCGAGTCCCTCGCAGCTCCGAACCGTCTAACGCTGTGGATTACCTGAAAGGTTAAAAACAGGGTGAGTTTACGAAAAACTCAGTGTGTAATCCCCTTATTAAAGAAACGATCGATTATCTGTAGAAAGCGAGAATTAGTCCAGGCACGAGCCCTTTACGATGATGATGCAGTTCGATTCGGAGTATATGTGGGCCAAAGCCCAAAACAATATCATTTGGGTCACAGCCCATAACAGAATCTATTGGGCCTAGCCCATCACAGTAACGGTCTCAGTATGAATGATGCATGATGCATGCAAGCCCATCCAACCCTGCACTCTGCCTCTGTCCAACCCTGCACTCCTGTGGGGATTAAATCGACCCACCCATCCTTACAGTTAGCACCAGTTGCAGCACTAACCGAAATCACAACAAAGCTGCTAGTATATATGCGGCTTTAAGCCTTCAGTAACGGTCTCATAATTGGCACATAGCCATCGGTAACTATAATAAGATCGGCACATAACCATCAGCTACGGTAATATAACCGGCACACAACCATGGGTAAGTATGATCGACACAAAGTCATCAATAATTATGATCGGCACACAGCCATGGATAAATATGATCGACACAAAGTCATAATCAAGGCGGCACAGAGCCATAATTAGGTTGGCACAGAGCCATAATCAGATTAACTGGCTTAAAGCCATTGGTAGGTCCACAGTCGTCTCGTGCGACCCGTGCGACCTTAACAGATTATTACTGGGTCCACAGTCATCTCGTGCGACCCGTGCAACCCTATCAGAACATTACTTCCTCCATAACTAATATCCCAACCCCATGCAGTATGTCATGTATGCAGAATGTCTGGCCCACAAATCATCACATCATTCACAGTTAAGTCAATCAAATCATAGTCATACAATCACATTCAAAGCAGTCAAATCATAGCACAAGTCAGTCATTTACCCTCGAGGGGCATTACGGCCATTTTATCCTACAGGGGCATTACTATCATTTTACTCTACAGGGGCATTACGGTCATTTTACCCTACAGGGGCATTACGATCATTTTACCCTACAGGGGCATTACGGTCATTTTACTTACCTTGGAGTCTCGGTGCAGATAATGACCTCTTTGAAGGTCTACAGTCGCCTCGAGCGACACAGATAACCTAGATGGTCATAACGGTGTAAATGGGCCCAAGGCCCATTATTCGGCCCAAGTGGGCCCACACGCTCGTGTGGCCTATTTAGCCCAAAATTCAGTCACGACTATGCGAACTACATAGCCCAGTCTAGTATTTGCCACATAACGTGGATTTTTATCCGCGTGGGACCCACAAGCCCATTGAGCCCACAAGACCCATTTCAGCCAAAAGAGGCCCAAGATCACGAGAACGCTCGTACTGGCCTCTACAATCTATCGTCCATGATTTGTGGGCTCGATTTATCACACGAGCGATCGCACTCTTGTGAGGCCTCGAATGCCGAAGTTTTAGCTTTTTGGCTTTTTGGCTTTTGCCGATTCACAGCAGAGATAGTGCGATTACACACCTGTTTGCGAAAATGTGCTAAGATCCACGAGAACTCCAAACCTAATCAACCACGATACACCATCAGTCTCTTAATCAATAGGATTTAGATAATCCCTTTCAATACCACTATCCAAAATGATTTAACACTTGCCTTGATCGACAGATGTGGCTTAGCTAACTTAGATCGCTGGTTAGGATTGATCACCCGTTGCTTGCCGAATATCTGCGTTATAAGTGCAATCCTATTAGACACGATTGCCTAAACCCAAAGGTTGATCATACTCACAAAACCCCTAGGTAAATGAAATTAATATTCGTCCACAACAAAATATACAACCAACACACTCTAGATTGAGCACAATAATAGCAACAGGGTTACCTTCAGACGAATGACGATAGGAACGTTTCAAACTGCTTCAGTATTTCTTGAGTATTCCTTCACTCCTCGCAGAATTCTAGACCCGAAGATCACAATCGACAGCAAGAGAATCAAGAGGAGAAAGAAGTATTCAGCTTTCAACAGTGTAGAGAGAGATGGCTTGAAAAAAATACAAGAGTCAAGAATACTCACCAGTTGCCATAGAATAGATGTCAAATCAAAAACCAAAATGAAGAAGTAAAGGCTGAAGAAGGAAAGAATCGGTCATGTACCAAGGCCAAAGCCGAAAGAAATGCAAAAGAGGAGGAGAGGAGAAGAATTGCCAAAACTAATCGACACTTGAAATCTCTCACAAACTTCGGTACAAAGGAAAAAGAAATCGGTTACCAAAGAATAAACAAAAAGGGTCCCAAAATGCAAAAACCCGAACGCACCTTTACCACAATCGGCCTTCCAGCAGACAAAACCGAAACCAAATAGGTAAAAATGAAAAGAAGAGGCAATCATAGCCGAATTCATGAGCCTCCAATTACCCATTCAGCACAATTCTACTCCCCTTCAAACTCCTCTTTTTCCTCCCTTAATCTCTCACAGCATCCCTCCACAAATCTCTCCACAAATCACTCAACCATCCAATTTGAACTTCATTCAAATTCCTCCATCATCCTCTCCACAAACTTCTCATTGACCAATTCAAATTCCAACTTTGCAGAGTTCTAGTCGACTTCTGCTTCTCACATGGCGAGAGAGTAAAATAAATACTCTTTTTACCTTGCCATGACCTGAACCTTAGACCTCAAGAGAACTCCACACGCCACCTTGTCACTACACCACAGGCTCTTTTTGTGTCATAATTACAACACAATTTTTTTTAAAGCCTACATGCTGACACCAAGGTTCACTTAAGAGAAAACCAAAATTTTGCAAAAGCCAGGGCTGGAACCCAAGACTTCGCCTACACTCTCAGTACACTTAGCCACTCAAGCATTCATTTACTTATGTCCTTTCCTTGCACATCCAAATACCTACGTACAGTCTCCTAGCTATTCCCATACTCAAGGCCCATTTCTTCCAGGCCCAAATTCAGGGCGTTATATAGCGACTCAATCACACTATTGGCCATCAATTTTGGTACCTTTTTGGAAGTTGTATATATGGTATATGGCATGTATAGGCTAGTAAGGTTGAGGGATGATTTTGGTACATGTTTTACTATGTGAAAATGGTGTAAGTAATATGTAAATATGGTTTGGTGTGAATGGCCATTAGAGTATGTTTTAGTGATATTGAAATGGAATTTCATACTTGATTTGGTAGTTGAGAATGGTGAATGAAATGTATGTTAATTGATGTTGGAATTGAGCATGTAGGGATGACCCAAATTGGGTGGCAATTTGGCTTTGTATATGGCCTATAATTGTTCACACGGGTGAGCACACGGGCGTGTGTCTTGCCTGTGTCCATCACTGCCCTTATTCGATGCAGGTCAGGCTTGCACATGGGCCAGACATACGGGCGTGTGACAGGCCGTGTGACTCAAGTCAGCATTGCACATGGGCCAGACACACGGGCGTGTGATAGGCCGTGTGACTATAGTCAGAGTTGCACACGGGGTAAGACATGGTCTGAGACATGGCCGTGTGAGGCACACGGGCGTGTGCCCTGCTTAAGATGAAAATTTTTCTAAGTTTTGTAAAGTTTCTGAATGAGATCGGTTTAGTCCCGAACTTTCTTTAAAGCATGTTTAAGGTCTCGTGGGCCTACTAAAGGGACTTGATGCTGTTGATTACTGTGATCTATTGATGTCTGAGCCACGATGGTATAAATTTTATGATTTGACCGGTAATACCTCGTAACCCTATTCCAACAATGGATATGGGTTATGGGTGTTACATTTAGAGAAAAATTTTATAAGTGTTGAAAAATTTCTCGAGTTATCGGTTTAGTCCCGAACCACTCTCAATGCATCTTTAAGGCCTCGTAGGCTCGTTTAAGGGACACTAAGATTGATTGTGATTGATTTGTATTTGAATTTATAAGTTGTATATGAAATGTATGTTTAAAAATGTTGTACTTTAGGTAATGCTTTGTAACCCTATTCTGACAGTGACTACGGGTAAGGGGTGTTACGATTGAGCATTTGTTGAGATGATGATTGTTTCCATATGTGTTGGATTAATGTATTCATAATGAAATAAATATGAATTGAGATGTCAGATGATAATGTAATATGAAATGAATACCCTATTAACTATTCTGGCAAAGTCAGATATAGTTGGCATGCCATAGGATAGGAAGAGTTCAGGGTTATTTGACTACGAGTCGATGAGGCACTGGGTGCAAATTTGCTTCAGTTTAACCAATAAGACACTGGGTGTCAACTTATTTTAGCACTAGGTGCAATTATTTGCTTCGAATTTATCTGATGAGGTACTGGGTGTCAAACTGGTGTGTTGTTTGGATCTGTGTATCCGTCAGAGTCCGAGTCGTGTTAATAGTGAAATTGAATGGTAAAAATCGATATATTCGATATTAAAATGACAAATGATAAGAAATGGAATTGAAATGTGAAAGGGATTATGAAATGGTGAATTGAATTGTGAATATTGAATGATTAGGATCAATGAATCCAAGAAATTGGAAATTGAGAAGAAATGTGCTATTATATGAGTTGTGTTATCAAATAATTTATAGAATGAGATTCTCATGCCTTAATTTTGGTATACTGATCTTGTATATTGCTTATGATCTCTATTTTAATTTATGCATTCTTATGAATCACAATATGTTTTAATGTTCAGATTATAGAAATACCATTGAGTTATACTCAACATACGGTTTTGTTTTTCCCGTGCGCAGGTTAGGTACTTATTGATTCGATCATCGACTTAGCATCCAACAGTAATCCTGAACTCAAGTTTTGGTGAATTGTTCATTTTTGTCTTAGCATGTACCTAGGATGGTTAATGCTTATAATGGTCATTTTGCATCTTGTTGGCCTTTTTAAGATTATATAAATATGTATAAGTGTGATGGCAATGGTCATGTGGTTGATGACTTGATAGGTTGCTTTGATTATAGTCTTAATGTCTTCATGGTTGAGAAAATATCATGCTAGGCATTGTGTTTTGGTTGATGCTTGGTCTTGGTTTGATGGATGATATGCTTAGGTTATGTTTTGGTAAGTTTGATACTTAAACATGTGATAGTTGAATGGTTGAATGTATACATGTATTGCTTGACCATTTGAGATACCATTGAAGGTATATTGGCATGATTGAATGTAGCCATTTGACTATTTTTGAATTGTTGATTGAGGTACCAATTGTGGCATATTGGTTAGGCACTTCGGATGGTTGTTTTAAATTATGATATTGACTTGAATTGGATGCTTTTGAATAGGTTGAAATGTGGCTTAAATGGTAGCTTGTGGCATAAGTTTTTCATGGTTGAATAGCTTGTTTTGGAAGGCATTTTCTAGGTATACACGGCTTGAGACACGACCTAGAACACAACCGTGTGCCATACACGAGCTCACGGCACGGTCGTGTGGTATGAAAAAATTTAGGTGACTTTGGTACAAACAGTTACAATTAGTTGCACGATCTAGGGACACGACCGTGTGACCTATCTCACACGGGCTGAGCTCTCGCACACGGTTAGTGACACGACCGTGTGATTCATTACACATGGGTTTAGCTTTCACACACAGCTAAGGGACACGACCATGTGACCCCTGTATGTATATCTTTCCTTCCTTTTTAAATTTGTTTCAAATTAATCCCTAACAATTGCCTACTTAGTTTAGCCTTCCGCAAGCTCGATATTAAACCGAAATTGATTGAAACACATATTAATTTTATTTTTATGAATTGTATGTTAATTAATTGAGATTTAAGTTATAATTTGTTTGTAAAGGATGTTACAAATTAACAACCAAGAAGCGAAATAATGCCTAGGAAAGAATTCGCCTAGATTTTATATATCACTACCAATCTAAATTACACAATTTCTTTACTTAGCACCATGATCCGTAGAAATCCCTAAATTATGTTAATATCTCTTTCGAGCATAAGAACAACTGATTCTAGGTTGATTAATTGAAATTTCTTTCTAATTAAACTCCTTATTATCGCATTAACTCGTGCTATGGATTCCCCTATTAGATTTAACTCTAATCCGGTAGATTTGTGTCATCCTATTTCTAGGATTGCATGCTACTCCACTCAATCACGGAAGACCTACTCTTAAACAGGGTTTATTCAACCACTGATTTAAGCACATCAAACATGGATTAATAATCTAGAAATATAAAACCAAGAATTAAGCACATATAATTGAGAACAAGAAACTAAATATTTATCGTATAAAATAAAAATCAAAAGAAAGAATCCATCATAGGGTTCATCTCCTCTAGGTATTTAGAAAATTAGTTCGTTCTCGAAAATAAAAACATCCAAGACACAGTATAACAGAAAGAAATAAAGAAACTCATGATAACTTCCTAAGAAATCAAATGGAAATCTTTAATCTTGACGGAAATCTGCTTCAAAGTCGGCTTCTATCGTGTTTTTGAGTTGTTTTCTTTTATATTCTAAGGCGGATCACTCCTATATTCTTATTTTTGTCATATATACGTCTTATAATGCTTGAAAAACCTAAAATCATGATTTTCTAAAGTTCGGTGTAAAATCCCGTGAAATTGACATGGCCTATCACACGCCTGTGTGGTCACACGGCTCTGTGGCCAGGCCATGTGGAATGGTCCAGCCCTTGTGGCTCCTGTAGATTGCTTTGGTGCTTCGATTTTCACTTGTTTTTCACTCATTTTGCTCCTAAGTGCTCTATTGAGCATCAAAACATGAATTTAATGGATTAGGAGAATAAAATTCACAATTAACATCGAATAATCACCCAAAAATGCATCAAGAAAATGTTAAAACATGCTACTTTTAGCACTTATCAAATATCCTCACACTTAAGCGTTTGCTTGTTCTCAAGCAAAATTCTTAACCCACATTCAAGTTAACCTCCCCCAATTTATCGTTTTCATCGAAAATGTATTAGGATAATCTACATATAATCATTCATTGGAAATTCACACTAAGATGACACTAAATAGTACAAGCAATCCAAGAAGAGATTTTTAAGGCTTAAAAACATTAGGCATCTCCCCTAACTCAATAATTACCTGAAATTCAAACTCAACAAGAATTAACATCCTCACTAAGGATTCACTCAAAACACTCAAAGTGTTTACGATTAAAGTAATGTGCACTCAACAATCAAACAATAAATGTTATTTCCATAGGCTTACTTGAAAATCAAATCTCCACCACTATAGATTGAGATGACACAACAATCAATAGGTCTTGACAAGGTTGTAATGGGGCTTAGGTTAAGGGTACGAAAAAGGTCAAAAGAGTTTATTACAATTGAGAGTCGAGTTGATAAATCACCAAACTAAAAAAAATCAGTTGCTGAATAAAAAATAATTTACACCAACAAGAAAGAATGAGAGGAAATGAGCTTTTACACAGAATATGAGATTAATGATTCAAGCTCAATCAATTTTTTTTCCATTTTACACATATAAAATCCAACCAATACTTAAGATGTACATTGCCCTCAATGTACAAACAAATATAATCATAGTAAGCAAAAAATCATAAGGACGGAGAGAACTGAAACTACCCTGAATTTGGATGATTTCACCGGAATAGTGAAATTCAGAATCGTAGGAGATTCTAAATGAAGTACATGTTTTCGAGCACACTAATAAGAAGATAGACAAAAATAGATAAGATAAAGAGATAACAAAATAGAAAAACAACCGATAAAATAATAATAATGTGCATAATAAACTAAAATAAAAATGTAATTCTCAAAAATAAAATAAAATAACTAAAAATAAAAATAAAGTACAATTGAAAATAAAAATAAAAATAAATAAAACACAAAACTAAATAAAGTCAGTGATCGGTGTCATGTGGGAAGTCAGGATCACAAGGTGCAACAGGGGGATCAGGTGAAGAAATATGGAAATGTTGGCACATCTGCTCTAGGTATACCTCGAGGTGATCCTACTGGCATTGAAGCTGGCCGATGTGCTCCAAATGTAGTTGCTCAAGGTGATCGATTTGTTCTGTCTACCGCTGCTCAATGCGATAGATTCGATCAAAATGTTGCTGCTGTGTGTAATAAATGTCGTCTAGTGTGACTGAATATGCTATAGTAGAGCAACTCAAAGGAGGAGAGGATCGAGCCAAGTTCACATGTCGAGGTGGATCATCATCCGGGAGCTCCTCGTGCTCCTTTGTAGGATTTGGATGAAATTGTGTATATCAGTGTGGACCCGCTCCATGCTGGCATTGTATCATCCTCATGCGGCTCATAATAGATAATACTTATGAGATCATATGTCTAACCAAGGTGAAGGGCGATGAAACACCCCAAACCTGGCCCACGAGCCTTGACCAGATTTGGTATGTTCCTTAAGAAAAACCGGTTCAAATTCGTGTGCACTTTGAAAAAAAACTTTAAGTGATTATGGGAGAAAGTTTGAATTGGGTTGGGCTTGAGTTGAAAACAAGTTTATCTTATATGGAAAACCCATTTATTTTAGGTGACAAATTTTTTAAAAGTTTATTTCAAATTAAATTCGCTTAGTCTTTAATAAACAAAAAGTTCGTAACATGGTAAATAAACGAAACAGAAATAATAGAGTTCACTATGGCCTTATTACATCAATAAACCCAAATAATTTAAAATACTCAAATAAGAGTAAAATGTCCAAATAAAATTCCTTGCTGAGCATGGCCACCTTTAAGCTCCTCCCGACCCGGTCCATCACTGTTCATCACCTGAAACATGTTCCCACAACGGGGTGAGTCAACAGACTCAATGTGTACTACAACACTAAATCTTAACAACTTAGGCATACATAATCATATCACATATCAATTCTTATAACAGATCAAAATAATGATGCAATCCCAAACCCAAACCTATATGCCATCCGCTACACATCCCCGTACCAACCTGCACACCGTGGGGACTACTAAGTCGACCCTCCATCCGCTACACACCATCGAAGGCAGTCGTTGCAGTCGACGTGCTCATCGCCCTTATAAATATTTGTGGTCTTAGGTCACCACATTCAGACATCGTGGTCTTAGGTCACCACATTCAGATATCGTGGTCTTAGGTCACCACATTCAAATATCGTGGTCTTAGGTCACCACATTCACTTCCCCTTTTCAATAGCCCATATGCCCCATATCATACATATTATGCATTAACATGCCAAATTTCACATTCTTATCACTTATCACATGTTAAACATAACATATTTCATAATCCTAGTAGGAGTAGGAAACGTACCTGAGTACTTTGTACCATAACATGGTACCTTAGCCATATTCTTGCACATTCTTATAATCACATATAGATTAATTATTGCCATAAATATATTAAGAAATAGTGTGAGGTACACACCTGTTATACTTAGCGAGTTTATAGAAATCCCGAAC
Source organism: Gossypium sturtianum (assembly GCA_025698515.1). Lineage (NCBI taxonomy): Eukaryota > Viridiplantae > Streptophyta > Magnoliopsida > Malvales > Malvaceae > Gossypium > Gossypium sturtianum. The sequence goes on along the minus strand of CM046948.1, from coordinate 101,470,493 downwards.
CACCCGATCTAGCGCTTTAGATCTTTAATTCCTACATTCGGCCAATATTAAAGATTTAATGAAAACCCATTCGGCCACAATCCAAATCCCAATAGGATTAGTGTAACCCAAAATTTACCTTGGTGCCGATTTCTCTATTAATCAATTCCCGAAAACTTTGCTATGTTCCTTCTTGTATTCGGCCAAGCACTAGATCTCTTCATAGGTTAGTTTTCGGTTTTTGAGATAATAAGAAACAAGTCTAAATACTAAAATAGGCCCTTGGCCGAATATCCAATATGACTTACCTTGATCACTTCAATCCCGAAAGACTCCTTTGTTGCTCCTTAACGCTAGCTACACACAAAACACTTATTATGGCACTATGCACATTCGGCCATGCCTAAAATCAAGGCCTACTCACAAGATCTCGGCACACTTATGAAGAAGAGATCAAATCGATTACTAGCATAGGAAACTCTTACCCTTACACGTTGCCTTGAAGAGTCTAAAGTAAGTAGTCGACACACCCTCCTTTAAAGATTCGGCTATGGAGACTAGATAGTGACCAAAAAGGTTTCACTTTTGAGGTTGATGGACAATCGGCTAGGGGTTATCTTTGAGGTTTCGGCTTTTGATGGATTGGAAAGAAAAGAAATCGGCTATGGTGGTATCTTGAATTTTCTGGCTTTGGCTAACAAAAAGAAGAAGAACAAGGCTCTAGGAATTTCTGCAGAGAGGAGAATTTGCTTAGGAAATTCGGCAAAGGAAGAATGAATGAATGAATGGCCTCTTTTCCTCTAGTAGCCGAAATTACTAGCTAGAGTCTCTTACTTGGCCACCACTCTCCCTTATTTTGATAGCTTTATCTCTTTAATTTTTAAAAATTAAAAAATAAATCCTCATTTATCTCTCTTAAAAATAATCTAAAATAAATCCATTATTTATCCACCCTTAGCCGAAATTTAAAGAGAATAAAACTCCTCTTTGAAAAGCCTTGTTGCCGTCCAACTCCCTTGCTCCTTGCAGCAAAATAAAACTCTTTTATTTTGCTTCCCCTGCAGCTCGAACCTTGGCCCAATACTCCTGTATGTGACGCCATTTCCAGGGGCCCTAAGTGGCATCTTCAGACCACTTTTCCAAGCCCATTTGTGTGTCATATTTCACATACATTTTCTCTTAAGGCCACCTTGCCTTAGTTTCCTCTTTTAGACTTTAAAACTCAACATTTTCTAAGTCATTTCCTTACATTTCCAAGTTTCCAAAAACGTTCGTTTCCCTCCTTTAACCTAACATTTCCTTACATTTCCAAATTTCCAAAAATGTTCGCTTTCCTCTTTTGAATCATTTCTAAATCATTTCCTTACATTTCCCAGTTTCCAAAAATGTCCACTTTAAACTTAACATTTCTATACATTTCCAGGTTTCAAAAATTCATTCATAACACATAAGACATGTCATTTCGTACAATTAAACCGAAAATGCATAGGACCTTTTAAGGATGTTACAGGCGAAGTCTGCTCTGGGGTGTCAAGCAGCCCAAAGTACCTTGTCATTCAAGTCACATAGGGACCCATAAAAATAGGGCCCTTCCTATTTCGATCAGACTAGTGGCGACAACAGAGAGCTACGAAATAAGTGACATACTCCATAGAAAATAACCATCTGAAGTATCAATGACACCGTGCTCTCCCTCTGACTAGTCAATGTGTGGGCATAAATGGCATGAATATAGTGTAAAGCTGGAGGTAAACATGTCACCTTTGACTAACTCGGGTTATATTGCGCCTCAATTTTGGCAATGTTAGACCAACAGAGTGGAGCCGGTCGATGGATATGCCTGGACAACGTCGGGAACTCAAGGGTACTCATAAAATCCTCGGAATAAAGTCTAATGGTAGCTCCGAAACCCGGGATGCTCAAGTAACGCGTCATACCTTCAAGTATGAAAGAAATCATACAAGGCTCATCCCAACGTGAAATCGTTGGTTGTAAGAAGAAAATTGAATAGAACTCCAGTATGAGTTTTGTATATGTATTCTCCACAGTGGTGAAAAATCGATCCCACCGTGCCGAGTCAATTAGTACCCGAACCCTGGCAGCTAAACGGACCACTAGAACGATGGAAATGTGCAAGTGTACACAATCTCAACAAGTAATAAAGTGACAAGTAAATGTCGAGTTATCGTACCCACAGAGACTGTGAAAAGAATTATTTATGAAATTAATTTAAAACACTTTGGTGAAGGAAAATATTTTGATTTGAGGAGGTGATTAAAAACTAGGATTTTAGCTAAGTAAAATAAATATAAATAAAATAAAAGTTCCAATGCACGATTTCAAAAGATGATTTTAATCAAAATGACATAATTGTGCTAGATTAATTGCATTTCTTAACTTAGAATTATTAAGCTCATGTTCATGTTGTTACGAATAAATTCACGGCAACTCGGTAATTTGCTAAGTTATGAACATACTTACCTACCAAAATCCATATATCTCTTGACGATATCTCTATGTCAATTCAACCGATTAAACAAATTCTAATAAGCAAATGTGTTAATGCACATACATACTTATGAAATTAAAATAATCTCTTGTACATATCTCTATGCCAATTCAAACAATTAATTCAATCTCATAAGCACATAAAAGATTACGTGAGGTAACAATGTATTTCTACCTTTAAACAGTTTAATCACAATAATCTTGCAAGTTATGCAAGGCTAATGTATCGCTAGATACCGTTGCTAATTTAACCCTCAGCTACCTTAGATGATTAAACATGCACTGATTAAGTATTGTGTCAATTAATTACAATTTCAATCTATTTAAATAATTAATTCATTAGTTACCTTACAATTGTAATGCAAGAATAACTTAGTCATGGTTCTACTTAATTAAACATCTTACCGAGGCCTATAACAACACAAACACAATTTTAATAAATTAAGTAGATGAAATGCAATCAACCTAACACGAATTAAATTTAAGCCATATTAATTAAATTAAACTTATAAACATCACAAATATTCATAGACATGTTCATCATAACAACAACAAAAATAAAAGGATAGGGAACAAGAATCAAATCCGGTGTTTTCTCATTGGCTTGACTAGTTTGCTCCACTCCTCCTTCTCTGCTTGTTCTTGTTGAACTGAGGCTTCTACGAACACTTGAATGCTACTCCAAATGGTGGTTGATTAACTCTTTCTCAAGAGGTGAAATCGGTAAGGGAATAGGGGAAGAAAATGAAGAACAATGGAAGGGAATGAAGAGAGAAAAATGAGAGAGAAGTGAAGAGATGAGAACGGTTGAGATGTGTTTGAAGTGAGTAGCCAAGGGGGGAATTTATAGGTTTATAAGGCTTCTAAAAATAGCCAAAATCAGCAGCCAAAGACTCCCCCCATGGCCGGCCACACATGTGACATGTTTGAAGATTTCAAACATGCTATTTTAAGGTAGGGGCAAATCTAGAAAGGCATAAATAGTGGAGGGATTTGAATGCAATTTGAAGGAGTCCCCAAGGGCCATTTTGCAAGCCAAATAATCAGCCAAGCAAGCTGATTGGGTCAGCATGTGGGATGGTTTTGGGCTGCCCAGTGCTCGGTTGGATCGGTTTTCTCAGTTCAACTCAACTGGGCCTTTTTTCATAATTAATTAACAATAATTTATTTAACCCAAATTAAATTGGATTAAAATTAAAATTAATTATATTATGAATTAATAAAAATAATTTGGATCTTCTTAGGCTGAAAAATTAAGTCTCCTTGATGCTTCAAAAATGCTTCTCGGTTTTGCGCTTCTAGCAGTGTCTGCCGAGCCATTTTTTGCCCTTTGCGCAAATCTGTCAAAAATAATCAAAATTAATCAAATTTGATATAAAATTAATTAAAATTCAACTTGTTCATAATTTGAGTATAATTTAATTATTTTATAATAATTATATATTTTTCAACAAAAAATTTATCGAAACTGCATGAATTTGAGTTAAAAAGGGCATGAAAAAGTGTGTATATTTTCGTGTTTCCACACCCCCAAACTTAATTCATTACTCGCCCCGAGTAATGCACAAAATTGAAATTAATTTCTCAGAAAACACCTTTGAAAAATTTCTTCAGAACAACATTCTTCCCAAAATTATGATTTTAGTATACTTATGCTCAAAAACAAGAAATTTGATAATTATGCTACTTAAGTATACATATCATTCAAATTAATCTCAACAACTATTATAATAGCAAAAATAGACTAAATGCTTTCTCAATAAAAACATGTAAATCCCTACCACTTTGATTTTATTCCCTTATTTAAGATTAAGCTGCAATCATTAAGTTTAATTTATGCCTTTATATGTTGAACATAGCAATTTCTCTCCACTGATGTAGGTATCACAGAAACTTGAATCAATAGGTCTTTTAAATAGGTTGTAACGTGGCTAGGCTAGGGGTAGGTAAAAGATAGATAAATTTAGGCTAAAAACTCTAGACTCAGCTTGAATCGGAGCTTCGAAATAATTACCTTCAATACACCAACTTATTTCGCTTTCACATGCTCTTTTATACATCTATTTCTTTCGAGTACATATGCTCTCTTTTTTTTCTTTTTTTCCTCTTTTTTTTTTAAATTTTACGAGCATTTTGCTGTATGTATTACAATTTTTTGAGCATTTGATACTTCTTTTCAACTCCCCCAAACTTGTTTCAAATAATATTCTAAATAGTACTGAGTCTAGTGTTTGGGACAATTTAATGATAATTGAGAGTAAAGTGATGGTTAAATATTGCAAAGGTTCAAATAAAACTTAGGCCATATAGACTCAAAGTTGGGTTTCAAAGGATAAAAATTCATCAAGGTAGGCTTGAAAGGCGCAAAAGGTCCAAACAAAAGTTGCCTAAATCATTTTCAACATTCCATGCTTCCAAGGATTTCGCCTCAAGAAACTACTAAGTCAATTCTAGAGACTTAAACTTTCATGCATGCCTATCTTTCCTAAGGAACTAAAAATTTTATGGTATGATTTGCATTCTTTATTAAAAATACATTTATGTCATATTTTAGTTAACATAAAAATTATTTAAATAATCGAACTTTATTCATACAAAAGTTTAGCGTACTTAACAAAATTTCAAATTTTTGAACAAAATATAACCTAATCATAACTGAAAGAAAAAACTAATCTGAGTGGAAATAATTTCAATTTTCCGGTCCCCCTACTTAAGATGAACAATGTTCTCATTGTTAAAAGTGAATAGATACTATACACCAGGTAGGATTCTAGAAAAGAAGAGGTGAGTCAATTTGATTGCTTAAGTACCAAGCTCTCTCTAGATTCAATCCTAGACAAGTATATATCTATTGCCACACTTTGTACTTTGCAACTTGTTCATTTTTATTTATGATTTCCACCTCTTGTTTTATTATGCAAAAATAAAAATTCCTAATAAAACCTAATCCTATTAAATAACCTAAGAATGGAAATAAAATAAAGTCAAGATCCTCCATTTTTTATTTATTTGCAGATCCCTCCGAATTCGACTCATCTTTTGCTCCATCTTCTTTGTTTTTGCATGAATCGCTTCGCTTCCTCTTCGATAGTGGACTCCATGGTTCAAATATGAAATCTGGAAACTCGGGCACAAAAATAAATGGGTCATTGTATATTTTCATAAGAGCATTTCTCATTAAGTCATCCCGTATTTTTAAATATCTCCAGTAAGCTTGTTGCTGCCACTGCATATGTTGCATAATGTCCAACAATTTTGACAGCTCATCTCAAAGATCTGGGCGAGACGATTGAGTCCTGAACATTGAAGTTGCGATGTCAGGTTCGGTTACTGATTCCATTGGTTCTGCCTTATCAGGGATTTCAGCTAACTGCCTTAGCTCGATCTCTGTGAGATCTTCTTCTTCTTTTTCAGGATCCTTGCTTTCTTCAACTCATTGCTGTAGAACATAGTCTCCATTTATTTGGTAGAGGTCCCAATCTGTGATTGTCCCTGAATATAACCTGTCTTCTTTACGTTTGCAAGAATTTTAGCTTTCAAGCACAAAATTGTTATCGTAAAGGGAAAGTAAGCTGGGCCAAAACGTATAGCGGCACAATTCTTCATTTCTCTGAGGATGATTTTTCCCACATCAATGGTCTTTCCAGTTAAAATCGAGTATAATAAGACCATTCACTCTAATGAAATTGTAGTCCCATGTGAAATAGGCATAAGGCTGAATCGAATGAAATAGAACCATACATTCGCTAGTGGTGTCAAATATTCTCTACGACAAGTGTGAATTCCTTGCTTTGACACAGTCCACTTAGAACCTGGAACTGTAAGTTCCTTGAGAATTTCTTGCAGATTTTTAGACTCAATATTGTTCATCAAGGAAGAATATTTGTCGTCTTTGAAATCAGTTAATTCAAAGAATTCATTAATAGCGTTTGAGGTTATTGGTACCTTAATTTCGTGAACAGAAACTTCCGTCAATTTGCTTGAGGTCAAATTCGCGTAAAATTCACAAACTAACTCCTCATCTGCACTAGGTCTTTTCTCACAAAATAACTCCTAATTGAGAGCTTCAACAATTTGTTGAATGTGCACTATGAAATCAATATAGTTGCTTTCTTTCAGCGTAAAGCCTTTTTCTTGGTGCATCTATTGATTCTTGAAAACGCTTTCGTATCTCGCTTTGGCTTCTTCAAAGTGGAATTTATTTTGTGATTCGTCAATTTGGGCAGAGGCACAAGTTCTCTTGCGAGGCATGATTAACCTGAACATAAGATGGAGACAAATATTTTCTCAAAAAATTAATTAGTATAAAATATTAGTAATTCAATAAATTGGAAAATTAAATAATTAAATAAAATAAAAATTTAGGAGAAAAATTTGTCTTACCACCTTTTTATAAAAATTAAGAACTCAAAGCAAATAAATATAAAACAAAAGGGGTTGGTTTAGGGATGGTTGTAGGGTGTCTTGATGGTGTGGTGCGATAAGCAAGGGTGTTGGTGCAAGTAGATGCGTGGGCAGCAGGCGGCACTGTCGGGCGGGTCCTTGCGCGAGCAGCAGGGCATGCATGTGCCGCGCAGATCCGGGGAAGTGGGCAGCAAACAGGTGAATCGAGCAGGCCTGACCAGCTTCTGGTGCTGGACGTGTGGCAGGTGCGGCGACAAGGAGCAGGCTGCAAGTGCACACAGTGTGCGTGGGGGCTGCTGGGTGCGTGCGTGAGCTGCTGGCCGAATGGGGTTACTGCTAGGCGTAAGGGTGATGTGCAGAGCTGGGCGATGTTGTGGCTAGAGAGTTTGGCACTAGGTGATTTGGTACTTGGTGGGTTTTGGATACTAGGATTGATGGAGGGATGAGTGAAAAAAATGGCAAAGGTGGGTGAAATTTATAGTGAAAGGAGTAGGAGTTTAATTAGAATTCTTAGAACAAATTAATAATTAAGATATTCCAAGTTCTAATTCTACATAGAGTTAACAACAACAATAATTAATATAATGCATATTAAATTATTATTTTCTATTACTATACTAAAAATAAATACTTATAAAATAAAATATGATCAAATTTAAACTAATCCTAATTCTATGCAAAGTTGATAATAATTAATATATATTATAATAGATATAATTATATATTAACGATTATCATCTTATTTATTAAATTAAAAACATTTATTCTAGATGCCTTTTGAAAATATTTACAAAAAGAGGCATCTAATTTTTATTATTTACAAAAAGAGCAAACAAAATTTGAAAATAGTTCAATTAAGCACCTAGACTTAAAGAAAATTTGAAATTGAGTTGCAATTTAAAACTTGGATCAAAATTGACCCTTTTATTTGAAAACTTAAAAACTTATTTTGCCATTTAGGGAATAAATTCTCGGAAGATTATGTTAAAATCAATCCCCAAGAAAAATTGGAGGGGTCAAAAGCGGTCCCGCTTAAGTTCCAATCTTCTAGACAGAAATTATTTAAACATGCTAATCCCGAAAATATACCCTAAATCATTTATTTAGAAAACGGAAAAGAAAAACAAGAAAAATTAAACATCTGATAAAATGAACGAGATTTGATCCCGTTCAATTTTATCTCCCCAGTAATATTTTAAGTGTTGAGCATTGACTCGAAAATTACCTCCCTTACTTTGAAGTTCGACAACTCCATATGGATAAACTTGGTGAATCGTAAATGGACAGGACCAATGTGATTTTAACTTACCTGGAAAGAACCTTAATCTGGAATTGAATAACAAGACTTGCTGACCTACTTCAAATTCTCGAACCCGGATGTGTTTGTCATGCCATCTCTTAAGTCTTTCCTTGAGTAATTTGGCATTCTCGTATGAGAAAATTCGGAACTCTTCTAACTCATTGAGTTGGAGAATCTGTTTATCTTTAGCAAGCTTAAGATCCAAGTTGAGTTGTTGGAGAGCTCAGTAAGATGACAGGCTTTCCCAAAGACCAACCTATAGGGTGACATTCCTAAAGGTGTCTTGCATGCTATCCTGCAAGCCCATAAAGCATTGTCCAATCTTTGGACCAATCTCGTCGGTTCGGGCAAACTACCTTCTCAAGTATGCCTTTGATCTCTTTGTTTGCCAGTTCAACTTGCCCATTTGTCTGTGGGTGGTAAGCTGTGGCAACCTTGTGCTTCACTCCATGCTTGTCGAGTAACCATTTCAACCACTTGTTCACAAAATGGGACCCTTCATCACTGATGATGGATCTTGGGATTCCAAACCTTGTGAAAACATACTTCTGCAAAAATTTCATCACAACCTTAGCATCGTTCGTCGGATATGCCTCTGCCTCAACCCACTTAGACATATAGTCTACTGCTACCAATATGTACTTGTGACCAAAAGACGGAGGGAAAGGACCGAAAAAGTCAATACCCCAAACATCGAATAATTCTACCTCAATGATGTTTGTTCAAGGCATCTCATTTCTGTTTGTGATGCTTCCAACCCTTTGACATCGATCACAGCTCCTTACGTAAGCATACGCGTCTTTAAATAGTGTTGGCCAAAAGAATCTGGCTTGTAATACTTTGGCCGCAGTACGTGTACCTCCGAAGTGTCCCCCACTTGAAGCTGAGTGGAAATGATATAGAATCTTATGTACTCCATCTTCTACATGCATCTCCTGATCATTTGATCTGCACACTTTTTAAACAAGTATGGTTCTTCCCAGAAATAGTACTTCACATCATGAAAAAACTTTTTCTTTTGATGATACGTCTTATCAATCGGCATCAAACCACAAGCTAAATAGTTAGCAATATCAGCAAACCAAGGGGTATTATGGACATTATTTACCTTCAGTATGTGTTCATCTGGAAATGTCTCCTGAATGGGTATAAGTGGAGAATTCCCTTCTTGCGGCTCTAATCTAGACAAGAGGTCTGCTACTTGGTTTTCTACTCCCTTTCGATCTTGAATTTCTAGATCGAACTCTTGAAGTAGAAGTACCCATCGAATCAATCTCGACTTAGCGTCTTTCTTGGAAAGTAAATACTTAATTGTTGAGTGGTCCGTTTAAGCAGACACTTTGGTACCTACAAGATAAGATCAAAACTTGTCAAAAGCAAACACAATAACAAGTAACTCTTTCTCTATTATCATATAATTCAGTTGAGCTCCTGTTAGAGTCCGACTTGCGTAGTAGATGGGATGAAAAATTTTGTTCCTTCGCTAGCCCATGATAGCTCCTATCACTTGTGTCACACATCAATTCAAATGGCAAATCCCAATCTGGTGTGACGATTTTGGGTACCGAAACTAACCGACTCTTCAAATCTTTGAAAGCTCTTAAGCACTCCTCATCAAATTTGAACGTCGTGTCCTTCTCTAATAATTTGCATAAGGGTTTAGCAATTTTGAAGAAGTCCTTGATAAATATTCGATAGAAACCAGCGTGGCCCAAAAAGCTCCTAACACTCTTTACAGATGTTGGAGGTGGGAGTTTCTCAATAACGTTTACCTTTGCTTTATCTACCTCGATTACATGTCTCGTTATCCGATGGCCTAGAACAATACTTTCTCGTACCATGAAATGACACTTTTCCTAGTTGAGTACGAGGTTTCTTTCTTCGCATCGCCTTAGTACCTTGGCTAGATTGGCTAGACAATCATCATATGTATCTCCAAATACTAAAAAATTATCCATAAAGACTTTCAAGTATTTCTCAACCATGTTAGTAAAAATAGACATCATACATCTTTGAAATGTAGCAGGTGCATTACATAAACCAAATGGCATGCGTCTAAATGAAAATGTACTGTACGGGCAGGTGAATGTTGTCTTGTATTGATCTTCCGGTGCTACTATATTCTGATTATACCCCGAGTATCCATCCAGAAAATAGTAATAGTCTCGCCCCGCGAGTCTATCCAGCATCTGGTCCAAAAACGACAAAGGAAAGTGATCTTTCCTAGTCGCCTTGTTCAGCTTCCGATAATCGATGTAAATTCTCAATCCCGTAACTGTTCTAGTCGGTATCAACTCATTATTCTCGTTCACAATGACCGTAATACCTATTTTCTTTGGCACGCACTGGACTGGACTTGCTCATGAACTGTCTGAGATGGGGTAAATTATACCCGCATCTAACCACTTGATGATTTCTTTCTTTACCACGTCCTTCATGATGAGGTTCAGTCTTCGTTGTCCATCAATCATCCCTTTCTCGTAATCTTCCAAGATGATCTTGTGCATGCATAAAAATGGACTAATGTCACGAATATAGTCTATGGTCCATCTGATAGCCTTTGAAACACCCCAAACCCGGCCCACGAGCCTTGACCAGATCTGGTATGTTCCTTGAAGAAAACCAGTTCACATTTCCTTTATTACCTTTGAAAAACTGTGGGTTTTGAAGAAAGTTTGTTTGTGGGTTGGGCTTGAGTTGAAAGCAAGTTTGTTTTATGTTAAAAACTCATTTACCTCGAGTGACAAAATATTTAAAGTTTATTCTTAAACTAAATTGACTTAAGCTCTAATAAAATTTCATCACATAGAAAATAGAACAGAAATTAACACAGTTCACTATGGCCTTATTACATCAAACAAAACCCAAAATAAAATTTATAAAGTGCTTAAATAAATTAAAATGTCCAAATTAAATAAAACTTCAAGCTGAGCATGGCCACCACAAGTTCTGCCGTCTCGGTCCATCACTGTTCATCACCTGAAACATGTTCCCACAACGGGGTGAGTCAACAGACTCAATGTGTACTACAACACTAAATATTAACAACTTAGGCATACGTAATCACATCACATATCAATTCACATAATAGATCAAAATAATGATGCAATCCCAACCCAAACCTATATGCCATCCGCTACACATCCCCGTACCAACCTGCACACCGTGGGGACTACTGAGTCGACCCTCCATCCGCTACACACCATCGAAGGCGATCAGCTGCGGTCGACGTGCTCATCGCCTTATGAGTATTCGTGGTCTTAGGTCACCACACTCGGATATCGTGGTCTTAGGTCACCACATTAAGATTATCGTGGTCTTAGGTCACCACATTCGATTTCGTGGTCTTAGGTCACCACATTCACTTCCCTTTTCAATAACCCATGTGCCCCATAACATATATTATGCATTAACATGCCAACTTTCACATTCTTATCACATATTAAATATAACATGTTTCATAATCCTAGTAGGAGTAGGATACGTGCACAGGTACTTTGTACCATTCACGGTACCTTAGCCATATTCTTGCACATTCTTATAGTCACATACAAATTAAATAATGCCATAAATAAATTAAGAAGTAGTGTGAGGTACACACCTGATTAACTTAGTGTATTCCTTGAAATCCCGAAAAAAAAGAAAAACCGATCTATCGCTTTAGATCCTTAATCCCTACATTTGGTCAATCCCTTACTATTTAGTAAAAGCCTATTCGGCCATAAGACTGAATCCCGAAGGATTATTGTAACCAAAACTTACCTTGTGCCGATCAAATCCCGAAAACTTGCTGAGTTCCTTCTTGAAATCGGCTAGCTATTAAATCACTTAGCTATGTCGGTTTAGGCTTTTTGAATAAATAAGAAACAGTTCTAAATACCAAAAATAGGCCTTGGCCGAATACCTTATATGCTTACCTTGTGGATTCTAAAGTCCCGAAAAGATTCACTTGCTTAGGGAGTTGTCGAAATACCTATGGACTCATGTTAGATCCGATTTCATCCTTAAACATAATTAATGGCCTTTGGCCGAATATTCACATGTCTTACCTTGAAGCTTTAAATCCTAAAAATCCTCCTTTTAGTCGCCTACTGGAGATAATCCTGAAAGATCCTTCCATATTTCGGCCAAAATCAATAATAGGGATTAGTCCCTAAATTTCGATAAGTCTACAATATAAAAGAATGGAAACCAAACTTGGATCTTACCCTTATTTGAAGAAATCGATTGCACCTTCACTTCAACCTTCAGGGATTCGGCTATGGCTAGATGATGATCTCACAACCTTCGACTTTTGGAAGGTTGAGAGAAAAAGAAAAAGGAAGAGAAGAAAGGTGAAGAAATCGGCTTGCTTTGCTAGAGATTTCGGTTTTGACAAGATAGCAGAGAAGAGAGGATTTTGCTAGGAAAATTCGGCAGAGGAAGAGAGAATGAATGAATGGCCTTAGTTCTCCTCCTTGTGCCGAAATTACTAGGCCAAGACTCCCTTACTTGGCCACCACTCTTCTATTTTGACACTTTATCCTTTAATTTAAAATTAAAAGAAATAATCCTTTTAATTATACCAATAATTATCCTCATTTATCCACTTATTTAACTCAAACTTAAAGAGGATAAAACTCCTCTTTTAGAGCCTTCATGCCGTCCAACTCCCTTGCTCCTTGTAGCAAAATAAAAATCTTTTATTTTGCTTCCTATGTTACTCGAACCTTGGCCCCTTTCTCTTTGGACATGGCGTCACTTGCTAGGCCCTAAGTGGTGCCTTGTAGCCATTTTACCAAGACTATTTGTATGTCATATTTCACATACATTTTCTCTTAAGACCACCTTGCCTTAGTTTCCCCTTTTGAACTTTAAAACTTAACATTTCTATGACATTTCCTTACATTTCCAAGTTTCCAAAATTTTCGTTTTCCTCTTTAAACTTGACATTTCCTTTCATTTCCAAGTTTCCAGAATGTTCGCTTTCCTCTTTTGAATCATTTCTAAATCATTTCCTTACATTTACTAGTTTCCAAAAATATTCGAATACATTCATAACACATAAGACATGTCATTTCAAGACAATTAAACTGAAAATGCATAGGCCCTTTTCGTGATGTTACGCTTCTACCCTCTTAAAATAATTTCGTCCTCGAAATTTCCTAGCTAAAATAATTGAGGGTATTGCCATCGCATTGCCTCTTCCGGCTCCCACGAAGCTTCCTCCGATCCATGGTTGTGCCATAACACTTTGACTAGAGGAACCGACTTCCTCCGTAACACTTTCACGCCTCGCCTGAATCGACCTCGGCTCCTCTTCGTAGGATAAGTCCGCCTTAGCTCCACCTCTTCAACCGGTACTCGTGAGATGGATCCGATCGATATCGCCGTAGCATGGAAACATGGAATGCGTCGTGCATCTGCTTCAATTCGATGGCAACTCTAATCGATATGCCATCGGTCCAACTTCGCTTCAACACTCGGTAGGGCCCTATAAACCTTGGGCTTAACTTCCTTTGCGACCAAACCTCATCACCTTCTTCCAAGGCGAGACTTTCGAAACACTTGATCTCCCACTTCAAACTCTATTTCCTTCCGTTTAAGGTCTGCGTCGACTTACGCCTATCGGAGGCTTCTTTTAACCGTGCCACGATTATCTCAACCTTCTCTTCGCCGCCACTAACTCGGGCCCAAAACTCGATGTTCTCCTAACTCACCCAACAAGTAGGTGTTCGACATTTCGACCATACAACGCTTCATATGGTGCCATCCGAATGCTAGCCTCGATAGTTTGTTGTTGTAGGCGAACTCAAATAAAAGGAAAATAGTCTTCCCAACTTCCTCGGAAATCCATCACACAGCCTCTCAACATATCCTCCAACACTTGTATAACCCGTTCAGACTGCCCGTCTGATTGTGGATGAAAAGCCGTAGTGAAGTCTAACTTAGTGCCTAAAGCTTGATGAAGTGCCCTCCAAAACCGAGACATAAACCTTGGGTCCCTATCGGAGATGATCGATACCGGTACTCCGTGCAACCTCACAATTTCCGCTACATATAATTTGGCCAACTTCTGAAGAGAATAATCCATTCTTCTTCGAATGAAATGCGCGGACTTGGTCAAACAAATTCACTATTACCCATACCGAGTCCTTCTTAGTAGGCGTAAGGGGAAGCCCACTAACGAAGTCCATGGTGATTCTTGCCCACTTCCATTGTGGAATCTCGATTGGCTGAAGTAATCTCGATGGAACTTGGTGTTCAGCCTTAACTTGCTGACACGTCGGACATTTCCCCACGAATTCAGAACTTCCGCTTAAGATCGAAAGCCACCGTAATCGCTCCTTTAAATCCTCAGATAACTTAGTGCCTCCGGATGCATAGCATATAGGCTACTATGCGCCTCCCAAGAATCCTTTGTCTTAACTCCTCTTCTTTTGGCATACGCACCTTTCCTTGAAGCACAATACTCCCTCATTGTTAACACCATAATCTTCTAACTCTCCGTTCAGATTTGCTGCGTAGCTTAGCACTTAAGTCCTCATCCAACAATTGACTTTCCTTTACTTCATTCAACCACGTGGGTTTGACTTGCAGTGCGCCAGTGAGACTTCCATCATCATACAAACTTAAGTGTGCGAACATCGCCCCTTAGATCCGACACCACTTTCCGACTTAAGGCATCTACTACCACATTCGCCTTGCACCGGTGATACTCGATCGAACAATCATAATCCTTTAATAGCTCCACCCACCTTCGCTGTCTTAGGTTCAACTCCTTCGAGTCGCAGATACTTTAGACTTTTGTGGTCCAGTAGATCACCGACTTTTCTCCATAAAGGTAATGCCTCCACACCTTAAGAGCGAAGACCATCTGCCGCCAATTCCAAGTCATGAGTTGGGTAGTTAACCTCATGAGGCCTTAATCGTCGAGACGCATAAGCGACCACTTTTCCATCTTGCATTAGAACACACCCTAATCCCGTATGCGGCGTCACAAGATACCACAAACTCCTTTCCCGCCCTCCGGTTGAATTAACACTGAGCTTCAGTCAAGACCTTCTTGAGCTTCTCAAAGCTCTGCTGTTGCTTATCCGTCCATACAAAGGGTACTTCCTTCCTCAATAACTTTGTCAAAGGCGCGGCTATTGACGAGAGCCCTTCTACAAACCTCCTGTAATAGCCTGCCAAACCTAAGAAACTTCGAATTTTAGCCACGGACCTAGGTGGTTTCCAATCCAACACTGCCTCGATCTTCCTAGGATCCACCCTTATTCCCTCTGCGGATACCACATGTCCTAAGAATGCCACCTCCTTAAGCCAAAATTCACACTTGCTGAATTTGGCATAGAGCTTTTTTTCCCTTAATACTTGTAGCACTATCCGTAGGTGTTCATCATGCTCATCCTCTGACTTCGAGTATACTAAGATGTCGTCGATGAACACGACGACGAACCTATCCAAGTAGGGTTGGAAGACCCGGTTCATCATATCCATGAACGCGGCTGGAGCGTTCGTCAACCCAAACGGCATTACTACAAACTCATAATGGCCGTATCTTGTCCTAAAGGCGGTCTTATGGATATCTGCCTCCTTCACCTTCAACTGATGATATCCAGACCTTAGATCGATCTTTGAAAATACGGCGGCCCCCTTAAGCTGATCGAACAAGTCGTCTATCCTTGGCAAAGGGTACTTGTTCTTGATGGTCAGCTTATTCAACTGACGATAGTCTATGCACATTCGCATAGTCCCATCTTTCTTCTTCACAAACAAGACCGGTGCTCCCCATGGAGACACACTGGGTCGAATGAACCCACGATCCAACAATTCTTGAATCTGAGCCTTGAGCTCAACTAACTCCTTTGCCGCCATTCGGTATGGGGCGATTGACACAGGAGTCTGCTTTTACGGTAGCAAGTCTATTCCAAATTCCACCTCCCTATCCGGGGGTATTCACAGTAATTCCTCTGAAACACATCCACGAAGTCCCTTACCGTTCTAACTCCATTGACTCCTTCCTCCTTTCTATCTAACGCACTTACGAAGGCTAAAAATGCCTTGCACCCTTTCCGAACCATCCTTTCACCTTTAGTGCAAAACTACATTAGACAAGTAGTTTCTTCTTTCTCCTATCATGATAATCACCTCACCCTCCGAGGTTCTTAGTTCTATTCGTTTAGCCGCACAATCCAACACACTCGATGCTCTACTAGCCACCCATCCCAAGTATGAGGTCAAATTCTCCAAGGGTAACTCCATTAAGTCACCCAGAAGTTCACTCCCTGAATTTCTAGGGGTACACTCAAAAAGATCTTATCCACCACTACAGCTTTGGCCTAATGGGCTTACTACGATCATCCGCCTATCGAGAGTTTAGAGTCTAGGCCTAGTGTTTCCACTACACTACATGCAACATAGGAATGGGTCGAGCCCACATCAATCGAGCATAATAAGGTTTCCCAAATATAAGGAACGTGCTCGGTTATGACGTCCGCGCGTCTCCATCCTCCCCTCCGGCGAACCGCGCATAAACCAAACCCGGTTGTCTTGCCTCGATGATAGCGCAGCACCTCTGCCGGGGGTTCCTCGTCCTCTTCCAAAGCACCATTACCTCTATTATTCAGACCACGACCACGTTGGGGCTGCTGTCCACCTCTACCAGCCTGATGAACATTCTGAGCTGCTGGCCGACTCTCCTCCGGCTTCTTTGGACAATCCTTAATCATGTGGTCCTTAGACCCACACCAAACATCCTCCGTCTTTTCCAACACTCTTCTAAGTGTTTCTTCCCACACCGGTCACAAGGACGATCGCCTCTCTGTAGCGACTTGCGACCTCGCGACCTATCAACTCTAGGCCTTTTATTCCCGAGATGATCCTGACAGAACCAATGCCTCTTTTACGCTGTTCTAGTCGAAGTTCCACTTTGTAGAATCCTTAATCCCCTCGGCTACCTTAGCTTTCTCTACTAAAGCGTAAAACTCTCGTTCTCGATGCGGAGCTATCAACGACCTTAAATCATCCTCAAACCGCCCTCAAATCGGACACACCGCTCATGCTCCGTAGCCACCACTCCTCGAGCATAACGGCTCACCTCGAACTCACTTCATACTCGCCACGCACTTGTTCCTTGAACCAGCCCCCATAAACGCCTTCCTTTGCTCATCGATATCGGCACCGACATACTTCTTCCGATAAGCCGTCTTAACATAGTCCCACGTCGATCTCACCGTGGCACCATCACGAATCGTGAGCCACCATTGGTACGCTTCATCACGTAGGAACGCCACCATTCCTTTCACCTTCTCTTCGGGGTTAGATCTAGTTCATCCATGATCCGCTCGCTTGATTCCAACCAATACTCGGGCATCGGGTGCCACTCGACACTCCACGGAACACCTCGGCTCAGCTGGCACGGTCGCCAGTACCACTTTCGGCCCCGAATTTCCTCCTACACCAGCCACCAACTCTAGAACTCGTAGCACAGCCTGCGACACAGCATCATCCCCTGTCCGTGCTTGCTGCTCAACACCAACAGCTGGGGGTGGTGGTGGCATCTCGTTGTCGGACTCGACCGATCTAACGGGTTCCGACACGCTCATTCTACCTCTACCGCGTCCTCGTACGTTACGACCACGTCTCTTAGAGCTCATTTCTACCGTCGCGATCTGATTAAAAAGTTTTATGAATTAGTGCTTGTTTCACTTATTACCCGCGAAGAAGTTTTATGAAAAGAGATTTTAGGAGTGGTTCTTTCGTATTCATACATGCACACAGTCTTTGCATTCATACATCCATCAATCAATTATGAACTTCCGTTCATTCAGAGAAA
Organism: Gossypium sturtianum; assembly: GCA_025698515.1. NCBI lineage: Eukaryota > Viridiplantae > Streptophyta > Magnoliopsida > Malvales > Malvaceae > Gossypium > Gossypium sturtianum. The sequence continues at coordinate 101,452,485 of CM046948.1, read as the reverse complement.
TGTTGTAGTTTCCATTGTTGTTGTTTTTCCACTACCTGTGGGTATTTTAAGTAATTTGTCCTACTGTGGGTATTTTCGTAGTTTTTCAAGATAAGGTTCCTTGTTGATTTTGTCAATAAGAATGTGTTGGTAATTTTGAATTCCCGGGGTACTTTGGAAAATTTTGAAATCCAGGGGTATTTTGGAAATTTTGAATCTCGAGGGTATTTTGGAAATTTTGAATCTCGGGTATTTTGGAAATTTCATAAACCAAGGGCATTTCTGTAATTTTACCACTAGGGGTATTTTAGTAATTTTGCAATTCGAAAATTTTTCGAAAATTTTTGTAAAAATAGTTCTCACGAATTAAAAAGGGTAATTTTAAGAGTTTTAGAACTAGGTCTTTTTTTATAAAAACACGCTAGTTCCTTTCGGTTTTAATTATTGTGTTTAGCCTATGACCGAGTCCTCTTGGTCGGGTGAACCAAAGCTACGCACTGTAGGATTCGAGTGGAGAGGAGGTGAGTCACGCGGACTCCTTAAGTACCAAGCTCCCACCGAAACCGGTCCTAGACATGCGCATAGAGGTTGCCACACCCACTCGAGTCTTCTTGGTTAGGGTGAACCGAAGCTACGCACTGCAGGATTCCAAATAAGAGGAGGTGAGTCACTAGGACCGCTTAAATACTGTGCTCTTCCGGATCCAATCCTAGACATGCGCATGCGGGGGTTACCACACCCTAACTTCGGCGACTTAGCCATAGGTTTGTTTAGGCATTTAAGTCTTATGCATTTGTGTTTCAAGAGACTAGACCTACGGTTCAAGTACCTATCATACTATTCCACGCTCCATTACATTTCTACCCTTCTCTACAGATCATATTAAAAATCACACAAGGGATAGGGGTACTCACCTGGTGGACCTCGGGTCGGAGACTTGGGTGCCACGCCAGAAAACCTGCTGATTTCATAAAATATTTTTATAAAACTTATTTGGGCTCGATTCGAAAACGTTTTGGGCCTTAAACCTCGTGCCGAGAGTTTGAACTGGCTCGATATTAAATCAAACACCCCAAACCCGCCCACGAGCCTTGGCCGGATCTCGTATGTTCCTTGAAGAAAACCAGTTCACATTTCCTTTATTACCTTTGAAAAACTGTGGGTTTTGAAGAAAGTTTGTTTGTGGGTTGGGCTTGAGTTGAAAGCAAGTTTGTTTTATGTTAAAAACCCATTTACCTCGAGTGACAAAATATTTAAAGTTTATTCTTAAACTAAATTGACTTAAGCTCTAATAAAATTTCACACATAGCAAAAGAACGTAAATTAACATAGTTCACTATGACCTTATTACATCAAACAACACCCAAAATAAAATTTATAAAGTGCTTAAATAAATTAAAATGTCCAAATTAAATAAAACTTCAAGCTGAGCATGGCCACCACAAGTTCTACCGTCTCGGCCTATCACTGTTCATCACCTGAAACATGTTCCCACAACGGGGTGAGTCAACAGACTCAATGTGTACTACAACACTAAATCTTAACAACTTAGGCATACGTAATCACATCACATATCAATTCACATAATAGATCAAAATAATGATGCAATCCCAACCCAAACCTATATGCCATCCGCTACACATCCCCGTACCAACCGCACATAATCGTCGGGACTACTAAGTCGACCCTCCATCCGCTACACACCATCGGCGCGCGTCGCTGCGGCAATCGACGTGCTCATCGCCTCTTATGAGTATTCGTGGTCTTAGGTCACCACACTCGGATATCGTGGTCTTAGGTCACCACATTCGATTATCGTGGTCTTAGGTCACCACATTCAGATTTCGTGGTCTTAGGTCACCACATTCACTTCCCCTTTTCAATAACCCATGTGCCCCATAAGATATATTATGCATTAACATGCCAACTTTCACATTCTTATCACATATTAAATATAACATGTTTCATAATCCTAGTAGGAGTAGGATACGTGCACTGGTACTTTGTACCATTCACTGTACCTTAGCCATATTCTTGCACATTCTTATAGTCACATACAAATTAAATAATGCCATAAATAAATTAAGAAGTAGTGTGAGGTACACACCTGATTAACTTAGCGTATTCCTTGAAATCCCGAAAAAAAAGAAAAACCGATCTATTGCTTTAGATCCTTAATCCCTACATTTGGTCAATCCCTTACTATTTAGTAAAAGCCTATTCGCCATAAGACCAAATCCCAAGGATTATTGTAACCAAAACTTACCTTGTGCCGATCAAATCCCGAAAACTTGCTGAGTTCTTTCTTGAAATTGGCTAGCCATTAAATCACTTAGCTATGTCAATTTCCGGCTTTTGAATAAATAAGAAATAGTTCTAAATACCAAAAATAGGCCTTGGCCGAATACCTTATATGCTTACCTTGTGGATTCTAAAGTCCCAAAAGATTCACTTGCTTAGGAGTTGTCGAAATACCCTACGGACTCATGTTAGATCCGATTTCATCCTTAAACATAATTAATGGCCTTTGGCCGAATATTCACATGTCTTACCTTGAAGCTTTAAATCCCGAAAAATCCTCCTTTTAGTCGCCTACTCACGATAATCCCGAAAGATCCTTCCATATTTCGGCCAAAATCAATAATAGGGATTAGTCCCTAAATTTCGATAAGTCTACAATATAAAAGAATGGAAACCAAACTTGGATCTTACCCTTATTTGAAGAAATCGATTGCACCTTCACTTCAACCTTCGGGATTCTGGCTATGGCTAGATGATGATCTCACAACCTTCGGCTTTTGGAAGGTTGAGAGAAAAAAAGGAAGAGAAGAAAGGTGAAGAAATCGGCTTGCTTTGCTAGAGATTTCAGTTTTGACAAGATAGCAGAGAAGAGAGGATTTTGCTAGGAAAATTCGGCAGATGGGAGAGAATGAATGAATGGCCTTAGTTCTCCTCCTTGTGCCGAAATTACTAGGCCAAGACTCCCTTACTTGGCCACCACTCTTCTATTTTGACACTTTATCCTTTAATTTAAAATTAAAAGAAATAATCCTTTTAATTATACCAATAATTATCCTCATTTATCCACCTATTTAACCAAATTTAAAGAGGATAAAACTCCTCTTTTAAGAGCCTTCATGCCGTCCAACTCCCTTGCTCCTTGTAGCAAAATAATAATCTTTATTTTGCTTCCTATGTGACTCGAACCTTGGCCCCTTTCTCTTTGGACATGGCGTCACTTGCTAGGCCCTAAGTGGTGCCTTGTAGCCATTTTACCAAGGCTATTTGTATGTCATATTTCACATACATTTTCTCTTAAGACCACCTTGCCTTAGTTTCCCCTTTTTGAACTTTAAAACTTAACATTTCTATGACATTTCCTTACATTTCCAAGTTTCCAAAAATTTTCGTTTTCCTCTTTAAACTTGACATTTCCTTTCATTTCCAAGTTTCCAGAAATGTTCGCTTTCCTCTTTTGAATCATTTCTAAATCATTTCCTTACATTTCCTAGTTTCCAAAAATATTCAGAATACATTCATAACACATAAGACATGTCATTTCGCACAATTAAACTGAAAATGCATAGGCCCTTTTCAAAATGTTACAGTCTTCTTGAATTGTTTCAATACTAAGATGAGTTTCTCTTCTTGCTCAACGGTTAATTTCACTGAAACAATCACAGGCAAAGTAGAAGCATTACCTAAATAGACATATTTTAAATCTGAAGGAAGTACCTTGAGTTCTAATTTAGGTGGCTCCTCGATTGACGTTTTTGGTTGGGCATAATCCCTATTCAAAATGGGATTGCGGATTAAATCCCCTTTGATTAGCTTCTAGCAAAGCTAAGTATTCATCTTCCTCTTCATCATTTGGAGGGTCTGATGTCAAAATTTGTTCCAATGGGTCCTCAACATAGCTGAGTTCCTTTTCCATGATTAATTCCTCTAAATCAGACACTACAGAACAATCATCAATTGTGTTAGGAAATCGCATAGACTTAAAAACATTAAATGTTACCTGATCGTCCTGAACACGCATAGTAAGCTCGCGCTTCTGAACATCAATAAGGGCCCTTCCGGTTGCTAGGAAAGGCCTTCCTAGGATGATTGACACTTCTTTGTTTGCTTCAAAGTCTAGAATAACAAAGTCAGCAGGAAAAATAAATTTGTCTACACGTACCAATACATTATCGATTTTTCCTTCTGGATGAGCTAAAGATCGATCTGCTAATTGAAGTGTAACTCTAGTAGGTCTAACTTCACCTATCCTAACTTTCTAAATATTGAGATGGGCATCAGGTTGATACTCGCACCCAGGTCACATAGTGCCTTACCACAATATGTTGCTTCACTGTTGCAAGGTATGGTAAAACATCTAGGATCCTTCAACTTTGGGGGTAGTTTGTCTTGAAGATATGCACTGCATTCCTTTGTCAGGGCTACCGTCTCAAATTCTCCAAGTCTTCATTTTTTTGAAAGGATATCCTTTATGAATTTGATGTAGTTCGGCATTTGTTCAAGTGCTTCAACCAACGGGATGTTGATATGAAGTTGCTTGAGTACATTTAAGAACTTCTTGAATTGAACTTCCAACTTTTGCTTCTGAAGTCTTTGAGGGTAGAGTGGTGGAGGCTTTTTTACTAGAACTGGTTGATTTGTCTTCTGTGGCAATTCTGGATCTAACGAAGTTGTAAGTTTACCAGGATTGATTGGTTCAGAAATTACCTTATCGAGTTTTGCAAATTTTGGTTCCGGTGAAACTGAAATTTCAACACTCAGTTGAACTTCCTCTGAGCCTTGAGCATCAACTGGCTCCTTTTCAACTTCGAATTTGTTGGGTTCCAATGTCTTTCCACTCCTCAATGTCAACGCTTTACAATGCTCTTTTCCTAGATTCCTTGGATTCTCCGTATCACTAGGTAAAGCACCTTGTGGTCGGTTTCTAAGTTCAGTTGCAAGCTGGCTCATTTGGTTTTCCATGTTTTTCAATGTAGCTACTTGGCTTTGGATTAAGGCATCATTCTTGGCTATGTATGCCTTCAACAAGTTTTCTATGCCATTGGATGGTTCAGCTTGAGGCTGTTTCTAAATTTGTTGGGTAAAAATAGGTGGTTGGGTCGGTCTAGGTTGGGCGTATGTGTTACTGGGTCCAGCCCCTTGGTTACTTCAGGAGAAATTAGGGTGGTTTCGCCATGAAGGTTTATAGGAATTGGATTGTAGTCCTTGACTTCCTCGATTTTGGTTCTAGTTACCCATGTAATACACGGATTCTGGGTTCGATGGACATTCTTCGAACATATGTCTTTCCCCGCAATAGACACGGGCTACATTTTCAAATTGATTCGATAGCTGTGATGCAAAACTATTAAACCCATTAGTAGTAAAATTTTTAAGCATAAAGGATATTGAGGATACTTGAGATGCGAGTGAAGTAAGAGAGTCTACTTCATATATTCCAGCGAATCATCTTCCTGACGCTGCTCGATTGGTTGGCCATTGATAACTGTTATTGGCAATCCTCTCGATGATTTCATGAGCCTCATTGTAAGACTTAGAAAGGAGAGCACCGTTAGCATAAGCGTCCACTACCATCCTCGTGTGAGCATTGAGACCATTATAAAGCATCTCAAGTTGGATGCAATGTAGGATTCTATGATGAGGGCACTTCCGTAATAATTCTTTGTACCTTTCCCACACCTCATACAATGACTCATCATCCATTTTTTGGAAAGCGGTGATCTTGTTCCTCAACTTAGCATTCTTGCTAGGCGGGAAATACTTCATGAGGAATCTTTCTACTAACTCTTGCCATGTAGAAATTGAATTTGGTGGCAATGAGTTCAACCAGGCTCGAGCTCTATCCTTTAGCGAATATGGGAACAACTTCAATTGTAGTGCATCTTCGGGTACTCCAGCTAACTTGAAAGAATCACTCACCTCCATGAACAATCTTAAGTGCAGGTGAGGATCTTCGGTAGGCATTCCACTGAATTGGCCCACTGTCTGAAGCATTTGGAACATGATTGGCTTCAGCTCAAACTATTGTGCCTCGATTTTGAGTCTCCTAATACCCGGATTAAGATCATGAAACACTGGTATGACATACTGTCTTAGAGCTCTATCCCTATCATCAGCAATAAGGATAGGATTTTGAGCAGGGTTTGCTCCGTTTCTTTGATTCGGATTTTCTAAGTTCATCTCTTCGGTCCTTCTCTGACTTGCTTATCTTATTCGCTGTTGAAAATTTCTTTCAATCTTAGGGTCTACAATGAGTAAATCGATAATTCGGTCAAAACTCATAAACACCTGAAATAAACACAGAAAAATTAATTAAGTTAAAATTGAACAGAAAAATAAACCAAAATGAAAAAATTAACAAATTCACAAATAATGACTTTTTAAAACAGTCCCTGGCAACGGCGCCAAAAACTTGAAACGACGGAAATGTGCAAGTGTACACAATAGCAACAAGTAATAAAGTGACAAGTAAATGTCGAGTTATCGTACCCACAGGGACTGTGAAAAGAATTATTTATGAAATTAATTTAAAACACTTTGGTGAAGGAAAATATTTTGATTTGAGGAGGTGATTAAAAACTAGGATTTTAGCTAAGTAAAATAAATAAAAATAAAATAAAAGTTCCAATACACGATTTCAAAAGATGATTTTAATCAAAATGACATAATTGTGCTAGATTAATCGCATTTCTTAACTTAGAATTATTAAACTCATGTTCATGTTGTTAAGAATAAATTCACGGCAACTCGATAATTTGCTAACTTATGAACATACTTACCTACCAAAATCCATTTATCTCTTGACTATATCTCTATGTCAATTCAACCGATTAAACAAATTCTAATAAGCAAATGTGTTAATGCACATACATACTTATGAAATTAAAATAATCTCTTGTACATATCTCTATGCCAATTCAAACAATTAATTCAATTTCATAAGCACATAAAACATTATGTGAGGTAACAATATATTTCTACCATTAAACAGTTTAATCACAATAATCTTGCAAGTTATGCAAGGCTAATGTATCGCTAGATACCGTTGCTAATTTAACCCTCAGCTACCTTAGATGATTAAACATGCACTGATTAAGTATTGTGTCACTTAATTACAATTTCAACCCGTTTAAATAATTAATTCATTATTTACCTTACAATTGTAATGCAAGAATAACTTAGTCATGGTTCTACTTAATCAAACATCTTACCGAGGCCTATAACAACACAAACACAATTTTAATAAATGAAGTAGATGAAATGCAATCAACCTAACACGAATTAAATTTAAGCCATATTAATTAAATTAAACATATCAACATCACAAATATTCATAGACATGTTCATCATAACAACAAAAAAATTAAAAGGATAGGGAACAAGAATCAAATCCGGTGTTTTATCCGTGGCTTGACTAATTTGCTCCACTCCTCCTTCTCCACTTTTTCTTGTCGAACCGAGGCTTCTATGAACACTTGAATGCTTCTCCAAATGGTGGTTGATTAACTCTTTTTCAAGAGGTGAAATTGGCAAGGGAATAGGGGAAGAAAATGAAGAACAATGGAATGGAATGAAGAGAGAAAAATGAGAGAGAAGTGAAGAGATGAGAAGGGTTCAGATGTGTTTGAAGTGAGCAGCCAAGGGGGTATTTATAGGTTGAGAAGGCTGCTAAAAATAGCCAAAATCAACAGCCAAAGACTCCCCCTATGGCCGGCCACACATGTGGCATGTTTGAAGATTTTAAACATGCTATTTTAAGGTAGGGCAAATCTAGAAAGGCATAAATAGTGGAGGGGTTTGAATGCAATTTGAAGGAGTCTTCAAGGGCCATTTTGCAAGCCAAATAATTAGCCAAGCAAGCTGATTGGGTCAGCATGTGGGACGGTTTTGGGCTTCCCAGTGCTCGGTTGGATCAGTTTTCTCAGTTCAGCTCAACTGGACCCCTTTTCATAATTAAGTAAAAATAATTTATTTAACCCAAATTAAATTGGATTAAAATTAAAATTATATTATGAATTAGTTCACACAATTTGGACCATCTTAGGCTAAAAAATTAAGTCGCTTTAATGATTCAAAATTCCTTCTCAATTTTGTTCTTCTAGTAGTGTCTGCCGAGCTATTTTTCGCCCTTTGCGCAAATCTATCGAAAATAATTAAAATTAATTAAAATTAAACGTTTTCATAATGTGAGTGTAATTTAATTATTTTATAATAATTATATATTTTTCGACAAAAAATTTATAAAAACTGCCTAAATTTTAGTTAAAAAGGGCATGAAAAAGTGTGTATATTTTCGTGTTTCCAACCGCCTATAAAGCCTCTCAATCAATGCAACTACCCAACCCCCAAGGTCGCTCCTTAAGATGATGATATTGGTCCTCATGTGGACTTGGACTAAATTGGAGACACAGATGTCTTGTGACTATGGTCGGGGCCGAGGACAAATTTGCACCCAGTGTTTTTCGCTTTTCCAAGGCGGGGACAACTACCTTGGTTTTACCTCTAGTATTTGTCATTATGTATGGTGGATGGAAGGGTTACGACCGGTGGTGATATGGTCGAGGAACAAAGATGATGGTTACAGTGGTCGGTAGCGACGGAAGGAGAGTGAGGGAAGGGAGAAGATGGGACGGTGAGCGAAGGCGGAGAGGAAGATTTGGGGGAAATGATAGTCGACAGAGACTATGTGATGGGGGATAGGCATGGACAGTGGTGCAAGGCTAAAAAAAGGGGGACAATGGGAGAAGGGAGAACAACAGTGAGCTTAAGGTTAGGGGAAGGGAGGATGGTTAGTTTAAGGAGAATGGAGGATCGGCAGCGATGGGGGTTGACGAGGGTGAAAAGAAAAGGGAGAATGAAGAAAAAAATTTAGGGTTTTAGGTTTAAAAAGGAAGTACGATTGTGTATTTGGCCTATGTTGGGCCACACAATCGTGTCTCGCAACCGTGTATGTCTATAAATCCCGTATGTCACATGAAAATTTTAAAAAATAAGCTCCAGTATTCATACGGCCCGGGACACGCCCATGTGTCCAGGCTGTGTATACTACACGGCCATGTCGCCAGGCCATGTTTCCTATCCCATACCGTGTGATATTTTCGTTCACTTCTTCCACAGCCGTGTACCGGGGTGTGTGGGGCACATAGCCGTGTTTCCAGGCCATGTGGCTTTACTCAAACCGTGTGTCTCACAATAAAATGAAAAAATTTAGGTCTAGTAGTCACACAGTCCATAACAGGCCCGTTTAGCTAGGTCATGTGTACCACACAGCCGTGTATATTCATTCAGGCCATGTGGTCTTATCGTTCACTTCTCCCACGATCATGCCATAGGGTGTGTGGGTCACACAGTCGTGTCTCTAGGCCGAGTAACTCTCTATAACCGTGTGGCTCCTAAAAGATTTTTTTATGCTCCATGTTCTCATTCTGTGTAGGCCTACCCTAGACCGTGTGAACCACTTTTTTAAATTTATTCTTTTAAATAAAAATAAACATACAAGCATGTGACAAAATTAAAATAAATAAATAAATAAATAAAACAGCACTCGTGTTGCCTCCCGAGAAGCACTTATTTAGAGTCTAAGCTCGACTTTTCCTTTAAAGCTCACGGTTAAGTCGAATCTTGGAGCCAAAGCTCCTCTCTCTCGTTATCAATATCACCACTAAAATAAAGTTTAAGACTATGACAATTTACCTTGAATGTGCTGACATCAGGGTGTGTTACGTCATTGGTTCTGTATAAGAATAAATTTCATACCAGAAATGGATTCGACTATCTCGATTTAAGCTCTTTAGAGAACATTCGTGGATCTAAATTATCGAGCAGCATTTTGTCTCTAACTTTGATTTGGTTCATCCTCTTTACATGCACACCATGGCGTTGCTTTGTTATTTCCTTGAACATTCTCAGGTTCTCATCAGCCTTCGTTTGCCACTCATCTAATTCATCGAGCTGCACCATTCTTTCTTCACTTGTCCCTTGTTTTTTATCACCTTGAATAGGATATGGTTCTAACATGTTTTCATGAGTGATTTCTTACAAATAACGTTGAGCTCAATGATTACTAACATCAACAGAATAACTAGTATCATCTCGCTCACTAGAAACTCTCACAGCATCACGTGCTTAAAAAGTAACCTCTTCATCACCTACCCCCAACACAAGTTCACCATTGCCCACATCAATAAAAGTTCTAGAAATGGATAAAAAGGGTTGACCTAAGATCATGGGTACCTCAATATCCTTATCCATGTCCAATATAACAAAATCAACAAGGAATATAAATTTATTGACTTTAACAAGTACATCTTAAATAATGCCCCTAGGATACTTGATTGATATGTTAGCTAATTTAATACTCATCCTAGTGGGTTTTGGTTCCCCGAGACCAAGTTGTTTGAACATTTTATAAGGCATAAGATTTATACAAGCACCCAAATCAGCCAAAGTTTTTTCTACATTTAAGCTACCAATAAAATAAGGAATAGTAAAACTCCCTAGATCTTTAAGTTTGGTAGGTAATTTGTTTTATAGAATGGTTAAACACGCCTCATTGAGCTCCACAGTGGACAATTTGTCTAGCTTCCTTTTATTTGTTAACAGCTCCTTTAAAAATTTTGTATACTTTGGCATCTCATGAAAGGGCTTCAATAAAAGGTAAGTTAATATGTATTTTTTAAAAAAAGTTCAAGAAATTTACCATAATGTTCATTGATATGGTCTTTCTTCATTTTTTCCAGATATGAAATTGGTGGTTTGTATTCTCTAACCACCGGCTTATACTCATTCTTGCATTCCACATCCCAATCATTTTTCTTATCAACGTCTAGATTCAATTTCTTTTCAGGCTCGACTAGTCCTTTCATGCTTCGTACAGTGATTGCGTGGACTTGCTCTTTTAGGTTGGTTTCAGTGTTAGTAGGTAAAATACCTTGTTTTCTCTCCAAAACCAATTTAGCAAGTTAGCTAATCTGATTCTCAAGGCCCTGAATAGATGTCTGTTGATTCCTCAAAGTCGTTTCAATGTTTCGGAATCTAGTTTTTGAAACTGAAATAAATTTAGTTAACATTTCTTCCAGATTCAGCTTTTTTTTGTTGATAAAGTTGCTGAAAACCTGAAGAGGTTGTGACCTTTGATTTCCTTTACCACCCCAAGAAAAATTTGGATAATTGCTCAATCTTGGATTATAATTATTGTTGTAGGGGTTATTCTAGGGTCTAAAATTATTACCCATAAAGTCGACTTGCTCATGCTTCATCTTAGACTTAAGGGCAAACATTCTAGATTGATCATCCCCATTCTAGTCGCATTGCATTGCATTATTGGTTTCACCTATTTATTGCAAATCAAACCATCAATCTTTTTACTCAATGCTTCCACCTGACTTGCGAAGACAGCAATTGCATCTATATTAAAAACACTGGCTGCCTTAGTAGGTTTGGTTCTCATAACTTGCCATTGATAGTTATTCAGTTTCATCTCCTTAGTAAATTCTTGGGCTGCCGCAGGAGTCTTATTAATCAGTGTTTCATCAGCTGCTGCATCAATTATATGTCTAGTCGAGGGATTCAAATAGTTGTAAAAGGTTTAAACTTGTAACCACAAAGGTAACACATGATGAATGCACTACCTCAAAAGATCCTTAAATCTCTCCCATTTATCATACAGTGTCTCAACCTCAAACTGAGTAAAAGTAGAGATGTCATTCCTCAACTTAGTTGTTTTGGCTGGTGGAAATATTTCAATAAAAACGTTTCAATCATCTGATCCCAAGTCATGATGGAACCCCGTGGAAGTGAACTCAACCACTATTTTGCCTTGCTCCTCAAAGAGAATTGGAACAACCATAAACGTATGGCATCATCAATGACACCATTGATCTTAAATGTGTTGCAGATCTTCAGAAAGTTAACTAAATGACCATTTGGATTTTCATCTTGCAACCCATCAAACTGAACATACTGTTGTACCATCAGAATTGTATTCGGCTTAATCTCAAAATTATTTGTAGCAATAGTCGGTCTGACAATACTCAATTCAACCCTAATCAGAGTGGGCTTAGCATAGTCATACATAGTCCGAGGAGTAGGAATTGCAGGAGGTTGTTGATTACCAAGATTATTATCCATCTCAACAGTAATGTCCTTTTTCTCTTGATCATCTATTAAAATTTGTTGACCTTACATTGCTTCTCTAACTTCTTTTTTATTTCTACAAGAAGTTTTTTTTATCTCACTTTAAAAAATTAATGGCTCCAACAGGTTGGCTCTAGTCATAAACCTAGGGAAGCTGTAGGAATCAAACAAAAGAAAAAAAAATGGATAAATTAATATAAATAAAGTTTTCTAATATTCTAGTCCCCGGCAATGGCGCCAAAAACTTGATGTCCATGGAGATAACTAAAAATTTGACTAAGGCAAGTGCACCTATCAATTAGTAATATAGTTACGGTGAGAAAAAAATATCATTCCCATGAAGACTAAAAGTACTAGTAATTACCATCTTTCTATTATTTAACTAAATAATTCGAGTGATCGATTTAAAAACTAAAATTAACTAAATTATTTATCTAACGAACACAACAAAAAATCATGAAAATAACCAATTAACAATCAAGAAGTGAAACAATACCCAGGAAAGAATCCGCCTAGATTTCATTTGTCACTACCGTTCTAAATTACGTAATTTCTTTACATAGCACCTTGATCCGTAGAAATGCCTAAATTATGCTAATATCTCTTTTGAGCATAAGAGCAACTGACTCTAGGTTGATTAATTGAAATTTCTTTCTAATTAAAACCCCTATTGTCGCATTAACTCATGCTATGGATTCCCCAATTAGATTTGACTCTAATCAAGTAGATTTATGTCATCCTATTTCTAGGATTGCATGCAACTCCACTCAATTACGCAAGATCTACTCTTAAACAGGGTTTATTCAACCACTGATTTAAGCACACCAAATATGGATTAATAATCTAGAAATATCGAACCAATAATTAAGCACACATAATTGAGAACAAGAAACTAAATATTTATTGTATAAAATAAAAATCAAATGACAGAATCCATCATAGGGTTCATCTCCCCTAAGTATTTAAAAAATTAGTTTGTTCTTGAAAATAAAAACATCCAAGACACAGTATAACCGAATGAAATAAAGAAACTCATGATAACTTCCTAAGAAATCAAATAGAAATCTTCAATCTTGATGGAAATCTGCTTCAAAGGTGTTTTTCGATTTGTTTCCTTCTATATTTTAGGCCAGATCGCTCATATCTTATTATTTTGTCATATATATGTATTAGAATGCTCGAAAAACCTAAAAATCACGATTTTTTAAAGTCTGATGTGAAATCCCATGAAACTGACACGACCTACCACACGCCTTTGAGGGTCACACAGCCATATGGTCAGGCCGTGTGGAATGGTCTAGCCCGTGTGGCGCCTGTAGCTTGCTCCGATTTTCACTCATTTTTTACTCTTTTTACTCCCAAGTGCTCTATTAAGCATCAAAACATGAATTTAAAGGATTAGGAGCATAAAATTTACAATTAACATCGAATAATCACCCAAAAATGCATTAAGAATGAGGTTAAAATATGTTACTTTTAGAACTTATGACTCATCCAAAGTCAATGTTTCTAAATTCTTTGCTTCTTCAATTGTAGTCACCTTGGCTTCCCATAGTTTAGGTAAGCTTCGAAGCATTTTCCTTACCACCTCTTCATTTGGATAAATATTTCTATAAGACTTCAATCCATTTATGATGATTGTGAACCGATCGGACATCTCCTAATATCCTTTTTGGCTTCATCTTGAAAGTTTAGTAGTTGAGTGGAAGGATTCCAACTTTACACTTCTTCACTTGGATAATGCCTTCATGGGTGACTTCAAGCTTGTCTCATATCTCCTTGGCGTTTCAACAAGACGAAACTCTATTATACTCATCTGGACCAGGTGCACAAAATAGAATGTGCATTACCTTGGCATTAAGTTGAATGCTTCTCCTATCTTCCTTATTTCATTCCTTCTTTCTTTTTTGACCTAAAAGCTCTCCTTATTGTTTGAATAGAATTGAAGGACCATTCATAATAATATCCCATACGAAAAGATTATTTTCTTGGATGGACAACATCTTTGTCTTCTAATAGGAATAGTTAGCACCATTGAAATAAGGAAGTTTGGAGATATATTGAGACTTACCAAAGAAAATTTACCTGAAAATAGATGTCATTTGTAATATCCTAGATTTAGGGGTTATGTATTTATGCATAATTCAAGTGATAGTGGGTTTAGTGTGTGTATGTATATGTTTTAAAGGTTTTTAGAATTTTAGAATGTAAGGGAATGCCTTAGAAAAATATTAGATTTTTATTCTTAGAAGGGGAGCTAAGCAAAATTGGCCTTAAGAAAATTAGTTTGAGGTTTTAATCACAATGAGTTAATTGGTAAAGTGGCAAGTGGTCAGTGGAAGTGTACTAATGGCCTTAGGTTCGAATCCCATGGATGACATTAAGGTGACTTTTAATTTTTGTATGGCATGTGTTGGTCAAATTTTACTTATGGTAAGGATGGACTTTGTTATTTATGGATAGTAGACTAAGGAATAAGGCAAGTACTTATTTATGGTATGGTATCAAGGAATTATGGTATAATGAGGGGACAAAAGGCATGGATTATGGAGTGTTGTTTTGAAACTCTTCTATAGCATTTTGTCCATGAACATGGATGGTTTCATGGACTAGGGGAGTTATCGAATTTTTGGAAGGAATAGGATTAGGAGGAAATAAAGAGGAAATTGTGGGATTTGTGATGAATATGTGAGTTGGATGGCCAAGGGGATTTCTTTGATGACCATTTCGATTTTGTGAGTAGAGGGGAGTAGCCGAATTTCTCTTAAGGAGTTTAGGTGTTTTCTTTTCGGGTTTATTCTTCTTTCTCTAGTGTGGTGCCGAAAACCTAATGCCATCTAAGTGCCGTTTTTGTGCATAAGCCATTTAGTTTCGGTTTCCCTTCTCTTTGTTTTGTGTTCGAAACTTCAAAGATCATTAAGGTCACTAGCATTTTCTTCTTCTCTCTATTTGCTAGTTTGGCCGAATCTATCTCCTTTCTCAAACTCCTTCTTTTCCTTTTGATAGCCGAGTTTGTCATCACCTTTGGTAAGGCTTGGCTGAACCCTATAGCCTCTTTCTCTCTTGTCTTTGCTTGAAATTTTAAGAAACACCATAGCCGAATCCTCTTAGCATTCAACTCCCCACTTTGGCATGATCTCTCTCTCTTCACCATTCAAGTGCCAAATCTTTCTCTTTGGGACTTGAAGTCGATTCTCCGAGAGGGTGATACCATCGATCTCTTGCTCTTAGTTTCGTTTTAAAGTGTGAAGTGCTCGCATAGAGGAGTCTTTTGGATTCGATTCTTCAAGGTAAGTAAGTGTAGCATTCGGCCAAGGGCCATTCTTATGGATTATTACTTAAAGTCGATTCTAACTTAGGTTGTGTAGGAAGGAGTTCAACAATCGTAGGAGTGCAAATCGTTAGACGTGGGTTTCGGGATTTGATTGATTGTGCCAAGCGGTGCGTGAGTTATCGACCGCTCTCTTGATTGTGTGTATGTGTTATATTTATGTATATGTGATATGATGTTAATGGTAGCCGAATTAAGGGCTAAGATTGTGAATACCCGTGGTGGGTGATCGAATACTCAGGTCAGTGAATTACGATATTAAATGATCATTGATGAATATATGAAATGTGATGGCATGTGATGCATTATTGTTCAAGTGATATGTTGCCATGATACACATATATATATGCATGGGACTTGGGATGTGACTATCGAAGGAAAGGGTGTACTTTATGTACGTGGTCCGATGTTAGCCTTGTGCTACATTGGCGCTTGATGTTAGCTATGTGCTTCATCAAGGGAGGTGTTGGCTAGGTGCCCATCTCGGCGGTTGATAGCCAGTGCATCACCGTGGATTAATTGATATGTGGGATCACTTATGTGATCGGTGGCTTAGCCACGACCTTGAGCAACAAGTCCGCCGAGGTAAGTTATGTGGGATCACTTAGGTGATCGGTGGATTAGCCACGGCCTTGGGCGCGGTGTGCCGAGGTTGGTGTAATGGATGGAACTAGGTTGGGTTGGGCTTCATTTTGCATAATTTTGCATGTGGAATGTGTGGATATGGGCCAAGCCCATATGTGGGGACATGTGTAATAACTATGCACCGAGTCCAGTGTGACTCACCCAATTTTTCTCAAACCTTACAGTGATGCATAAAGCTTGGACCGGGTTGGAGTGGATACGAGGTGGCCCATGCAGAAGTTATTTTCCTTATTTTATATTATATATATATTTTCAGAATTTGCGAATATTTGGTTATTGTAATAAGGGCCATTTAAAGGTTTTGAAGTTTATTATTATGTTTTAAAGTGGATTGACTATTTTTATTATTTGGATATGTTTTATTTTTAGCAACTCATATCTTAAAGATATATGTTAAAATTACAAATCAAGGATTTGTAACAACTTGATTTTATTTGGATTTATAAATATACAATGTTTTATTAAAGACAATAACTTTTTTTTTATGTTTTCACTCTAAGTCAAAATATTTTTCAAACGTTTTCCGCAGTGGCATTCTAAATTCGGCCGTGGCGTATGGGCCGGGTTTGGGGTGTTACAAATTGGTATCAGAGCCCGGTTCAAAACTCGGCTATGAGGGTTTTGGGCCCAAAACATTTTTTTAGATGGGCTTTTCAAAGATTTGGGCTTTCATAAATTTTTCAGTTTATTCGGCATGGCACCTATATCTCCAACCCAAGTCCACTGTAAGTACTCGACTATTGAAGTGATTTATATATGTGAATGTTATGGGCTTTTTGGGCTCGTAGATTAGAATATTAGTACTATTGGACCGTAGGGCTAGTGCACTCAAACACATGCATAAGACTTAAGAACAATCAAACAAACTCTGTGATTAAGTCGCGAGAGTTAAGGTGTGGCAACCGTTGTAATGCATGTCTAGGAGTGGATTCAATGAAGAGCTTGGTATTTAAGCAGTCCTAGCGACTCACCTCCTCTTTTTTCGAATCCTATCTGGTGCGTAGCTACGGTTCACCCTAACCAAGAGGACTTATTCACCGGCTAAACCGATAATTAAAACCCGAAAGGAACTAGCCTTACTATTTACAAAAACCTTAATTTTTTTTAAAATCTCCAAATTACCCTCTTTGATTTGAAAATACTAGATTATAATTTGAGAAACACAATTTTTCGAATTATCCCCGGTTGGCAAAATTACCTAAATACCCCTGGTTGTGAAATTACTAAAATGCCCCTGGTTTGAAATTTTTTTGAAATTTCCATACTACCATAACTTTTACTAAAATATTCCTACCTTGCAAAAATATTAAAAATCTCTATTTTATGAAATTTGATTTGGGAAGAATTTACTACTAAATTGCCCCTAACTTACAAAATTACCAAAATAACCCCGATTTCTGAAATTTCTGCAATACCCTTGATTTGGAAAAAACTTTTAAAATACCCTCGAGTTTTGAAAATTCTAGAATGCCTTTGATTTTTCAAGATTATTTTTAAGTTGACCCCGATTTATTACCAAAATACCCTATAGGAAAAATGACGAAATTAGCCTCTGGTTGGGAATGGACAAAGATGCCCATAATAGTGTGTTGAACGCTCAATGGATGTGATTCTCTCGAATTAGAATAGTGAACTTGAGATGAAAACTTTGATTGATCGAAAGAACCACTATTAAACTCCTTTTCATAAAATTGTTCGCGGATAAACGGTGGAACCAAAAGTACTAATGCATAAAACTTTCTAATCGATTACAAAAGCGCGATCGTAGATATGAGTTCTAGAAGACGTGGTAGAGGCGTAATGGTCGTGATGAAACCAGTTGGATCCGGTCGGAGAGATTCCAAGATTTAGTAGAAAGTATGTTAGTTTTATTAAGATCAGTGCTTGCAGAGAGCGTAGTGTGTGGTGAGTTAGGATGTACGATTGTTCGTTAGTAAGTAATTTCGAGGACGAAAATTATTTTTAAGGAGGGTAGAACTGTAATATCCTAGATTTAGGGGTTATGCGTTTATGCATAATTCAAGTGATAGTGGGTTTAGTGTGTGTATGTATATGTTTTAAAGGTTTTAGAATTTTAGAATGTAAGGGAATGCCTTAGAAAAATATTAGATTTTTATTCTTAGAAGGGAGCTAAGCAAAATTGGCCTTAAGAAAATTAGTTTGAGGTTTTAATCACAATGAGTTAATTGGTAAAGTGGCAAGTGGTCGTGGAAGTGTACTAATGGCCTTAGGTTCGAATCCCATGGATGACATTAAGGTGACTTTTAATTTTTGTATGGCATGTGTTGGTCAAATTTTACTTATGGTAAGGATGGACTTTGTTATTTATGGATAGTAGACTAAGGAATAAGGCAAGTACTTATTTATGGTATGGTATCAAGGAATTATGGTATAATGAGGGGACAAAAGGCATGGATTATGGAGTGTTGTTTTGGAAACTCTTCTATAGCATTTTGTCCATGAACATGGATGGTTTCATGGACTAGGGGGAGTTGGCCGAATTTTTGGAAGGAATAGGATTAGGAGGAAATAAAGAGGAAATTGTGGGATTTGTGATGAATATGTGAGTTGGATGGCCAAGGGGGATTTCTTTGATGACCATTTCGGTTTTGTGAGTAGAGGGAGTAGCCGAATTTCTCTTAAGGAGTTTAGGTGTTTTCTTTTGGGTTTATTCTTCTTTCTCTAGTGTGGTACCAAATCCTAATGCCATCTAAGTGCTTAGCTTTTGTGCATAAGCCATTTAGTTTCGGTTTCCCTTCTCTTTGTTTTGTGTTCGAAACTTCAAAGATCATTAAGGTCACTAGCATTTTCTTCTTCTCTCTATTTGCTAGTTTGGCCGAATCTATCTCCTTTCTCAAACTCCTTCTTTTCCTTTTGATAGCCGAGTTTGTCATCACCTTTGGTAAGGCTTGGCTGAACCCTATAGCCTCTTTCTCTCTTGTCTTTGCTTGAAATTTTAAGAAACACCATAGCCGAATCCTCTTAGCATTCAACTCCCTCCACTTTGGCATGATCTCTCTCTCTTCACCATTCAAGTGCCGAAATCTTTCTCTTTGGGACTTGAAGTCGATTCTCTGAGGGTGATACCATCGATCTCTTGCTCTTAGTTTCGTTTTAAAGTGTGAAGTGCTCGCATAGAGGAGTCTTTTGGATTCGATTCTTCAAGGTAAGTAAGTGTAGCATTCGCCAAGGGCCATTCTTATGGATTATTACTTAAAGTCGATTCTAACTTAGGTTGTGTAGGAAGGAGTTCAACAATCGTAGGAGTGCAAATCGTTAGACGTGGTTTCGGGATTTGATTGATTGTGCCAAAGCAAAGTGCGTAGTTATCGTGACCGTCTCTTGATTGTGTGTATGTGTTATATTTATGTATATGTGATATGATGTTAATGGTAGCCAATTAAGGGCTAAGATTGTGAATACCCGTGGTGGGTGATCGAATACTCAGTCGATGAATTACGATATTAAATGATCATTGATGAATATATGAAATGTGATGGCATGTGATGCATTATTGTTCAAGTGATATGTTGCCATGATACACATATATATATGCATGGGACTTGGGATGTGACTATCGAAGGAAAGGGTGTACTTTATGTACGTGGTCCGATGTTAGCCTTGTGCTACATTGGCGCTTGATGTTAGCTATGTGCTTCATCAAGGGAGGTGTTGGCTAGGTGCCCATCTCGGCGGTTGATAGTCGTGTGCATCACCGTGGATTAATTGATATGTGGGATCACTTATGTGATCGGTGGCTTAGCCACGGCCTTGAGCGACAAAAGTCCGCGAGGTAAGTTATGTGGGATCACTTAGGTGATCGGTGGATTAGCCACGGCCTTGGGCGGCAGGTGTGCCGAGGTTGGTGTAATGGATGGAACTAGGTTGGGTTGGGCTTCATTTTGCATAATTTTGCATGTGGATCAGTGGATATGGGCCAAGCCCATATGTGGGGACATGTGTAATAACTATGCACCGAGTCCAATGTGACTCACCCAATTTTCTCAAACCTTACAGTGATGCATAAAGCTTGGACCGGGTTGGAGTGGATACGAGGTGGCCCATGCGAAGTTATTTTCCTTATTTTATATTATATATATATTTTTTGAAATTTGCGAATATTTGGTTATTGTAATAAGGGCCATTTAAAGGTTTTGAAGTTTATTATTATGTTTTAAAGTGGATTAACTATTTTTATTATTTGGATATGTTTTATTTTTAGCAACTCATATCTTAAAGATATATGTTAAAATTACAAATCGAAGGATTTGTAACAACTTGATTTTATTTGGATTTATAAATATACAATGTTTTATTAAAGACAATAACTTTTTTTTTTATGTTTTCACTCTAAGTCAAAATATTTTTCAAACGTTTTCCGCAGTGGCATTCTAAATTCGGCCGTGGCGTATGGGCCGGGTTTGGGGTGTTACATCATTGTTGTAGAATAAGTTGATGATCATTTGAGCTCCTCTGAGGATCTTCTTTTGGTTGTTAAATCGTCTTTAGAGACTCGCTCTGATACTATTCTTAGCTCGATAATTCAACTCGAAATCGCCAAGAGAGAAGGATAATTGGCCTTTAAGAAAAATGGTGGAAGCAATAAAACAATATGAAACAATGAACACAAGAATTTAGAATGGTTCGGAACCAATTGCCTACTCAACTACCTTAGCTTTCCACAACTAAGAATTTTCTCAAATTCACTAATTTGATAACCTTTGAGAACAAGGTTTAACCTTACAATCTCCTTTAAAAATTTTACCCAAAATATTAATATTGCAACTCCCTTAAGGTTTCTACCCAAACCTGAAGATACAACCCTTTCAAAGAGATACAAAGAAACAACCAAATAAATAATCCTTTCAAGATCAGAATGTTTACCGATAAAGCTCAAATAAATAAGAAAACACTTGAGCTAAAGAATAACAGTGAAAACTCAAAAGTGTGTACAAGAAAAGTATGAAATATTAAGCACTAAGGTTGTTTTGATTGATCTTTAAGCTTAATGATCTCTCTTATTGTTGTAGGATATTTGGAAGTAGGTATTTATACTCCATAATTGATTTCCAACCGTTGTGATTGTTGAACATTTAAATAGATCCATTGGAGATGTGAAAACCAAAGACATTTAATTCACTGCATGTGACAAGTATCGATACCAACTGAAAAGGTATCGATACTGGATAGATACTTAGTTGAATTGGTTGAAAACAAAATGTCAATTTGGTATCAATTTTAGAATGGTTATCGATACTTTGAAAACTATCGATACTTGGCCAAAAAGTATCAATACTTTTTAAAACTATCGATATCGTTGGAGCAATACTGACTTGTTTTAAAATAGATTTAACTTGATTGAAAATGTTTAACTCAATTGAAACCATTTTAACTTGATTTTATCATTTTGTCAATTTTGTTCAACTTTAACTTTTATTAAAAAAAATTGTTATATGAAAACATATTATCAAATAAAGCTAGTTTAACACTATGTGATGATATTGCAAATTGATTACTCTATTAAATGAACAAGTCTATACTTTGGGTTAGTCAATGATACACTACGATGTCAGTTTGAGATGTAGATTGACTAATCCGAGCATCCATCTTGAAAGTCCAATTTATGTTATTAGGATTATATTAATGTGTTTTGTGATTTAATGCAAACTAATGTTGTAATAATACGATAGAGTATGTAAATAAAATGAAATCGAATCTTGGAGGCTAAAATGAATTCAAACGAGTTGGAAGACTCTAGAAACAAATGAATTATGTGATATTATAAGTGGTAAATTAGAAATAGGATTGATAATGGAATGTTTGGATATTGATATGTTTGAAATGTTGTTACTATAAGCATAATGAAGTGTCTATATAGATTGAACTGAAGTAAAATGATTTGGTGTTAGTTTTGTACACTTAACACATTTATACTAAATATGTAAAGCTCAATAACTCCAAGTTATAAGTTTATGGTAGATATGTGGTTTAGAAATGCATGATTTGGAATTGGTGATGCTTAGTTGAATTGATATATTTTAACATTTAAGTTTGAGATGTATGGTGTAAGAAATTACTTGTTTTAATGTGGATTGGCATAGGTGAAGTCGATACGAAATGTGGTAGGAAATGAGAGGTATGTGTGTATATCATGCTAAGTATGAAGAATGAATGGATATAGTTGTAACTAAATATAGCAATTGAATAGGGTCAAATGGACTATGAAACTGGTTGACTTGAAAACAAATCTAATGAGTTAGGATGTAAATTTATTATATACTTGCTTTAGAGAAGATGAATTTATGTTTCATAAAATGGTATGAGATTAAATTAGGAATGAAATAGTTGCATGTTGCATATGTTTATTTACTTTGTTGAATCATAAACTTACTAGTGAGTTTATTACTCATCGTACGATTTTGTTTTCTATGCGTAGGTTAGGGCAAATTCGAGATCCCGATCAACGAATTCAACATCCAAACAGAATCCCAGGCTCAACAAAGTAAGTGAAATTCATTTGTTAGTTAATTGACATATACCTAGTAGAGTCCTTTTTGTATTTTACTATGTTTGGAATGTTTGATTTGGAAGTTGTCAAATGTATATAGTTATGTATATGCAAATATTAGTATATGGAAGTATGGTATATTTTGTTGATGCATAATTAAAAATGAAATGTTTTGGAAATGGTTGGAATGCATATAAGGCATAAGAATTGGTATTCCAACATGTGAATTGGTATGGAACTATATATTAGTTGATTTTTGTATAACACGTGTTCTTGTTAAGGAATTGATTGATTAAATGAATGATTGAATGATGGAATGTTGAGACTATAGCAAGGATGCATATAGTTATTTGCATGCGTTTAGGATATACCCTTAATATGTAACATGTTAGTATGTTATTAGTGTTTGATTTGTAGTTCTTGGTAGGTGAAAATGACATGTTGGATGGGCAAATCAAGTTGTAAATGTTGGGAGGATGAATGGACCATTATGCGTGATTGAGTATGTTTTTGAGGTGTTTGTTGCAGGTAAAAATGTTTGACTTAGGCATGAATTGAGGAAATGAAAGGTTGGCTTGGCATTAGGTATCAAATGGTACATTTTTAGCCAAGTATGTCACGTTGCGATGTCAAGCGATGGTCGTTGTGACGAGCTCGATCTCCAGGCCTCAACGCGACAAGGAACCCCGTCGTCGCGACGAGGTCAAGTCAGTATGTCACGTCGTGACAAGGAACCCCCTCACATCACGACGTTGACCCTATATTTTGGATTCTTTTCAAAATAGTCCTTGTTCGATCTTGGGTTAATTTTAGAGCATACGCAGGCTCGTATAAGTCCCGAAAAAGGTTGTATATCATGATTATGAACTTAAATATGTTTGCTTGAATTATGTTATGATTTAAATGTTTTGTGTTCGTAGTTGCTCCGACAACAAATGAGATATATTGTTGCTCGGACCTGACAATCGGGTTGGATAAAAGGTGTTACATAATCTGATAAATATTATCTCAAATAATCTAATAAATATTTTTGTGTTCACTTTAAAAAATAAAAAAAAAATTAAATTTACACGATAAAATTAACCAAATCATAAAAAAGGGTTTACAATTTACGTGATAAGGTTAAACAAGAAATCAACTATAAATATTATATAATTTATTCACTTCTATTTTATTTATTTATGTAGGTCCAAATCTAAATATTTATGTTATAGGATTTTAATTATTAATGGTATTATATATATTTTATTTTTTATTTAGTTAAATTAATTAAGTTAACTTTGTATGTATATTTGTTTTGCTTAATTGTGATAAATTATATTTGCTTTGCTTATTTGGCTTAGTCAAATTAATATATTTTAAAGTATATTGAAGCATATTTTTTAATTTTTTATTAGAGTAAATTACTTAAAATACTAAAAAATAAAATAAAATAACTAAAATAGGTCATTTTTTGGAAAAATTTACGGGAATAAGTCAATTTTACGAAAACGTTTCTAGCTAGAAGCGTTTTCAATGTATTGATAGAAAAACGCTTCCAGCTAGAAGTGCTTTCTACCACATCAGTACTAAAAGTGGCAACACCAATATTTTTTTTTATTTTCTAATGTCATCTATTAATGTGGAAATAAAACTAGTAAAACATGTGTTTATATAGAACCAAAGTCTCATTTCCCTTCTTTTCTTAAGCGATATGGGATATGGGTTTATATAGACTCATAATCCATTTACAGTTTGTTCCTAGACAATGTGGGATTACTTAGTCTTTTACCAATATCTTTCCCCATGTTTGGTGCTGTGAATAAAGCGAGGGAGAATAATAAAGATGTGTGTGTGAGGGAGATATTATTAAATAATAATTTAATTTAATTTTTTAATATTATTAAAAATGTCATGTATCAACTCTTAATTAATTGAAAGAATTTTTCTAAAAAAATATAATAGTATAGGCCATAATTGTTATGAAATTATAGTTTAGATCATTTTTTGACAAAAATAAATAAATCTAAATATCTAGTCAAAAAAATATATAATTTGAAGGTTGTTTATTCCAACTTTTATTTTATACAACAATAGTATAAAAATATAATTCAAAAGATGATAATAATAATAATAATAGTTGCCACATCTCAAAACCAAAGTTAGATGAAATTGGGTTAGTCATACCAAGAGTGGTCATGTCTTGATTTTGAGTTATTATTGTGAAAATTTTGAAAAGCGGGTTAATTTGGTTCAATGGATATGTGTAATGTGTGTGGGTTAGAGGTCTTGTGTTCAAATCACTTTCCATGAATTTTTAGTAATTTTGTTTTAACCCTTTCCTTAACTATTTGGCATAAATAATATTTTCACTCAATTAATAACAAGAATGAGTTAGCTGGTTCAGTGGTAAAGAGTAAGATTACCTTTTGGTTTTGTGAAAGACATTTCAATACTTGTTTCTGCATTTATATTTGATTATAAAAATATATATATCTGATTCTATATTTGAGTTATGTTAAATCTGTAACTGATAATGTGTCTGTTATTTATGTACATCTGTTTGTTGACCGAATCACACACTGGGCTTCTAGCTCACTCATTTGTTTAATTCGTTTCAAATGTACTTCCGACTTAGGACTTGGCAGCAACTTCGAAGCTCGGTTCACACAATTTGGTATAAGTTGATTTGGTTTTTAATTTCGGACTTCATAGTCTTTCAGATTTTAATTTGTTTTGGTACGTTAACTTCTTGGTTTTAGTATTTGTTTTCGCGAAAGTTTTATTTAAAACTCGTAAAATCACCCAATACGGCATAACTAATGGATCTTACGATTTTAAGACATAAGAATTTTAAAAGTATTTTTCCGCTACAAGGTTTTTAAATTAACTACGACTTTTTACAACAATCGGTTAAGCATTTGGGATTGTTTTTATAAAATTAATAAAACAAGATTTTTGTCTAAGTGCTTACACACGTTCTTCTGAAAACTTGTATTTTCGATAAATTACTAACTTTATTACTTTGGAATTAAAACTAAGTTTTTGCGTAAATTAATCGAAAATATTTTTATGAGCGTTGTAACCTCCATAATCTGACCTTAGCTTCTAGGCCGGATTTGACGTGTTACATTTAGTGGTATCAGAACCAGGTTGTAAAACTCAGGCTGTGATATTTGGTTCCAACTTCTCTTTTATGAAATTTTTTTTGATTCGAGATTTGGAATTTTGATAAAATTTTGGTATCTGGTTATAAAATATGACTTTGAGTCTCCGACGCCGACCAAAGTAAGAAACTCTTTGCTTTAGCTACTCCAGTTATACTTACTTTAGAACTTTAGCTAATTGGTAAACTTTAGAAACTGTAGAAACTAAACAAAATATGCTTCAGGTTAGTTAATTCTGTTACACTTTAAACTTAGGATCTAAAGTCAATCTCGGCTACACTTTAGAATTTTGAATTGTCGTTAACCAAAATGAGTTTATGCGATATCTATGATCGCGGTGTACAAGGACGTAGTGGACGTTGTCAAGTGGCTCACGCCGAGTTCTCTTTTTGGGGCAACATGCCCAATCTGAAATTTGCGAGTTTGCTAAGACATCCGTATCTGAGGGCGGTAATCAGGAAGTTGAAGATGCTGATGTATCCTAGGTTATGTTTAAGGATTTACAGAAGGTCGTTGGGGTCTAATCTGTATCCGTGAGTTGAGGATCTATGATAAAGTGACTTCGATCAAACGAAATCGAGTTACCGGATGAGATTCATCGCTTAGAGAGCAAGGAAAAATAAGGAATAAGTGCGGAGTAAGAGCAATTCAGGTCCTGTTTACTTGAATCTGCGATCTAGGAAACAGGCCAAAGTAGTATGCCTCAGCGGGTTGAGGTAATTGTGAGCATATGCTAGGTTTTGATTTATGTTTTTTTGTGATAGGCATCATCCGGGTGAGTGTTGGAGGAATATGGGAGTGTGTTTTAGATCCGGATCTGAGGAGCATCATGTCAAGGATTGTTCACGACATTCTCTTATTCAGATGCAAGCTTCGACTCAGAGAGGTAATCGGAGACCACTTTGTGCATCTAGGCGTTGAGAGGATCAAGCCGCATCTGATAGCAATACGGGTACATTTTTTTATACATGTCAATTGTACTCTATGTAGATTAATTGTTTAATTTTAATTAGAGTTTCTAAGACATTGAGATTGTGGAATAGTTAGTGATATTTCTGTAGAATGTTTCTTTAGACATTCCGAGGTAATAAATGGAAAATTCGTTTGAAAAAAAATTAACTGTTTTGATAGTAAAATATTGTCTGGATTTGCATTGAAATCAGAGTTGAGCAGCGATAGCGTGGTGATCAGTATGAAGGAGAAAATTTTAGATTCTGTAGCAGAGCAAATGGTGTGACAACGGAAATTTCGAAGACAAAATTCTTTTAAGGAGGGAAGAGTTGTCACATCCCGAAAACCAAGTTAAATGAAATTGGGTTAGTGATACCAAGAGTGGTCACGTCTTGATTTTGAGTTATTATTGTGAAAATTTTGAAAAATGGGTTAATCTGGTTTAGTGGATTGGTGTAATGTGTGTCGGTGAGAGGTTTTGCATTCAAATCAATTTCTTTGAATTTTTAGTAATTTTGTTGTAACTCTTATCCTTGACCATCTGCCATAAATAATATTTTCACTCAATTAATAATAAGAATGAGTCTACTAGTTCAGTGGTAAGGAGTAAGCTTACCCTTTGGTCTTGTGTTCGAATCCTTATATGTGCAAAGTGGAAATTATGTTTTTGTTTTAAATTTTGAAGAAAAATCTCCTTAGATAAGGATTAGATAGTGGAGTTGTGGGTAATTTAAATTTGTTTTAATTTTTCATTTTAATTTATTCTCTTAAAACATAATATTAATATAATAAAAAATTAATTATTTTCCTTAAATTTTCTCCAGTGCACTCCCACATTCCCACTTTATTTTTCTTTATTCTTTTTGTTTTTTCTCTTTCTTTTTTTTTTGCCGTTTATATTTGTTTTTTATTTTCAAAATGTCTTTCGCAAATTTGTTTTCCTTCCCAAAGATGGCTATCGTGCAAAGCGTTTCTTTGTATTTCCTTCTCTTTAGATCCGAATGTTGTGTTTTTGAAGTGTAGGGTCTATGTGATTAGGTGCAATTAGGAGAATATCGTGAGACAATCGATCATCCGACGAATTAAATTCCATTTTTAAGTTGTTGCTTCGTATGAGGGTTACGGGGTTGTTCGTTCGTGAATCTTCATAAAAAACAACTCAAGTGTGTGTTTAACCCAAAAACATTAATTCAAACTTAGAAAATCAAAAAAAAAAATTAAAGTTGTTTTCGAATTGCAGTCTGCATCACAAGGATGTGTGCGCCACACGGGCGTGCGGTCGACCATGTGCCAAGTCGTGTGGAGCACACAGGCGTGTACGATTATACCGGCAACTTGGGTAGGCCGTGTGGGGTACACAGACTGGTTAGGTAGGTGATGTGGCCCACACGGGGCTGGCCAATTAGGTCGTGTGGCCCACACGGGCTGGCCAATTAGGCCGTGTGGGCCCATTTTTTTAAAAAATTTCACTTAGGCCTATTTGACGTAGAAATGCGTTATTAGATCTTTTGTGGGGTCCGTTTGACATTATAAGACCCGAGATGTGAAAATTATCAATATGTGTCAGTACGTGATATGGTTAAGGTACGTAAAAATTGTAAATACGATCTGTGTTTTTGTAACTCTGAAAACGTAATTATGTGTTTGATTACACATGACATCTTTATGTGGAATAACTGTTAGGATAAGAAATAAGATATGATACAAACTGTATAAGTTATGTGTTGTGTTATGCTCTGTAAAATATGTGTTTAGGTATGTAAGGCATACCACCTATGTCTTATGTATGTAAGTTGATATGATTTTGCATTTGCATTGGGGTGGGTTTTGATATGATGGAGAAAGTATTTTCTGGCAGTATTACTGCAATTTTGGCAGTTAAACCGCAATATCTGTTTGGCGGCTCAGCTGCATCATTATGAGTGGCATACTACCACAACCTAGTGTGATTGGATGGATGGACTCTTGTAGTCCTATTTAATGTGATTGGTTGGACAGTGTTGGTGTGTAGCAAATGGGAGTAAGATCTATTCTGTTCTGATATAACATTATGATCCGATGTATATATTTCTAAAAATTATTCTTTGTCCGAAACCACGATATATGTTTACGGATCTGTTATGACATTTTAATACGCTATTTGCATATGTGTACGTTATGAGTAAGAATATGTTTTGATACTGGTGTCTGCATTTGTATTTGATTATAAAAATATATATATTCGATTCTATATTTAAGTATATGTTAAATTTGTAACTGATAATGTGTCCGTTATTTATGTACATTTGTTTGTTGACCGAATGACACACTGGGCTTCTAGCTCACTCATTTGTTTAATTCGTTTCAAGTGTACTTCTGACTTAGGACTTGGCAGCGACTTTTAAGCTCGATTCACACAATTTGGTATATGTTGATTTGGTTTTAATTTGGACTTCTGACCTTTCGGATTTTAATTTGTTTTGATACGTTAACTTCTTGGTTTTGGTATTTATTTTTGCGGATGTTTTATTTAAAACTCATAAACTCACCCAATACTGGCATAACTAATGGATCTTATGGTTTTAAGAGATAAGAATTTTAAAAGTATTTTTTTAGCTACAAGGTTTTTAAATTAATTACGACTTTTTACAACTCAAGCGATTAAGCATTTGGGATTGTTTTTAAATTAATAAAACAAGATTTTTGTCTAAGTGCTTACACGCGTTCTTACGAAAACTTGTATTTTCGATAAATTAATAACTTTATTACTCTGGAATTAAAACTAAGTTTTTGCGTAAATTAATCGAAAATGTTTTTATGAGCGTTGTAACCTTCATAATCGACCTTAGCTTCTAGGCGGATTTGACGTGTTACATTTAATGGTATTAGAACCAAGTTGTAAAACTCGAAGCTGTGATTTTTGGTTCCAACTTCTCTTTATGAAAATTGTTTTGATTCGAGATTTGGAATTTTGATAAAATTTTGGTATCTGGTTATGAAATATGACTACGAGTCTCCGGCCTTGACCCAAGTAAGAAACTCTTTGCTTTAGTTACTTGATTATACTTACTTTAGAACTTTAGCTAATTGGTAAACTTTAGAAAGCTGTAGAAATTAAACAATATTTACTTGATTAGTTAATTACATTAAACTTTATGTCGAAACCATTTTTGTTTGGAAAAGCGAAGTGCGACTTTAAAAATGAAAATGGAGTCGCCACCAATCTTTTTTTTTTTAGGTATGATCGGGTCACCTTAAGATTGATCGTTAAAACATTTTGATTTATTAAAGCGATAGTTTTGGTCTCGTAATTTAGGAAAAGCGGGTTCGAGAGTCGGTTACGTACGAGGAAGGATTAGCACCCTCGAAACGCCCAAAATTGGTACCGATTTGATTAATTAATGTCCTAATGTCGAAAATTTGAAAAGATTTTAAAATATGATCTTCTTTGCTTTGAAAACTTAAATGAATTGAAGTAGATGCCAAGATCTGCTTATTTCGAAGGGATAAAATATCATACCCAATGAGTTAGGATACGACATTTCGAATCCTCGAAACTAAGCTTGTCTTTATTTTAAAATTCGCATATTTAAACTTAAGAAGGATATTCAGTTATTTGGGTTAAATGAGAAATCGAAACCCAGTAAGTTAGGGCATTATTTCTCAAAATTCCCGAATACGGAATATTGCCTTTGTTTTTCGAAATCCTTATCTCGAGATAACGAAATGTCACATCCAGTGAGTTAGGACACAATATTTTCGAATTCCCGAGAATAAGTTTTTTATTTAGCTTATACTTTAATTAAAAATAATTAGTTCTTTAGACTCGATGAGAAAAATCAAAACCCAGTAAGTTAGGGTACGATTCCTTTCGAACCTTAGAACTCGGAATGTTGGTTTATTTCAAAATGAAAATTCTAATGCCTTGAATAAAATGTGATATGGCCGTAATAGAATGGAAGATGAATTATAGTAGACATGCATAATAGAGTAGAAACGAAGGGAACAATATAAATTACAATAATAAAAGCAAAAATAAATGAAAATTAAAACAAATAATATGAAATAAAAAAATAGTAACAAAAATGAAATAATAATAATAATAATAAAATATATTAATAAACAAATAATAGTAAAAATAAAAATAATATTAGTAATAAAAATAATAATAAAAATAATAGAAGTTGCAATAATGTTGATAATAAAAAATAATAATATATATAAGATAATAGTGAGAAATAAAAATAATAGCAGAAAAAATAGAAATAATAATTATGGAAAATATTGAAAGTAATAATAATAATAATAATAATAATAAATATAAATATAATAATAATAAATATAGTTATAGTAACAATAATATATATATGAAAAATAATAGTGATAATTGATAAAAATAATAATAATAATACTAAGGAATATAGCAATAATAATAAAAATAATAGTAGTAATAATATTAAAATAATAATTATAATAGTAAAATAATAGTAGTAATACTAAATTAATAATAATAATAGTAATCATAATAATATTAATATTAATAATAATAATGTTAGTAATAAATAAATAAATAAATAAATAAATAAAATAGTGTATAAAGATAATTAGAAACATAAATAAATAAATAATGAACTAAAAGGTCGGGATTAAATATATTAAGGACTAAATCGAAATAAAAACAAAATTTAAAGACTAAATTGTAATAATAACACAAAAATAAGACCAAAATTAAACTCGCTCAAACTGCCGAGGGCCCATTCAGAAAATAACCCCAACCCTGGACACGTGTCTGCTTCTCGGAGCATCAGTGGGTTGGGGACTTGATTAAAAACCAAATAAAATTCCGTGGTGAAATTTAAAAATAAAAATAAAAATAAAAATAAAAGGGACTAAATTAAAAAAATAAAAGGCGGAAGGATTTGGGAAAATAAATCCCCATTAAACGCAACGCATACGGACCCCTAGGCGCGGGTCGGGTTGCTTGTGAGTAGCCCCATACGGCTTTGTTTTGGCGCCTGGGTGTTTAACCCAAAACGGCGTCGTTTTATGCTATTATAAAAGCCCAAATTTCTTCAAAAATTTCATTTTTTCCCCTTCTTTTAAAAAAAGCTGAAATTTCTCTCCTCTATCCCTCTCTCGGCCCGATCTAAGGCAAGGGCTCAGGCAGTGATTTTCGATCGATCGCGCATAGTGCCTCCTCTTTTTCCTTTTTTTCCTCCTCTTTTTTAATATATTTTAAACCATTGTATATGAAAAAAAACTAAAAAAAAAAAATAGATCCGGGAAAAGAAAAATAATTAAAAAAATAAAAAGAAACCTTCTTTTACTGATTTGCTTGTTATTTCTTTGTATTGATATCTATTCGTATAAAAAAAAGATCCGTATTGCTGTTCTCTGTCCAAAAAAAATCCCCTTTTTAGACTAGTTACATTTGGTTTTTATAACCGGGAAAAAAAGAAATAAATTTAATTTTTCTGCTATATTATCGTCTTTTGCAAGTATGAACGGCGTCGATAGGGGCGGGATTCACGCGCTGATGGCGGTGTGATGTCCGGCGGTGAAGGCGTACATGCTTGGAACGACGGCGCTAGTTAGCCCTAGGGTTAGTGTTTGCTGAAAACTGTTTATGTTTTGGGCCAAATGGGCTGTAAATTGGGCTGGGTAGTGTTTGGGTTTGGATTTTGGGCTGAAAGGGTTCAGTGTTTTGGGCCATTTTAATAATTTCGGGCCCGTTACTTTGTAAAAGGACTTTGGACACTTTATTTTGGTTTTTTTTTATTAAAAAAATTGGTTTGTTTTATTGACATGGGCCCGGGCTAAATTGGGTTCTTACACTTTAGACTTAGGATCTAAAGTCAATCTAAGCTACACTTTAGAATTATGAATTGTCGTTAACCAAAATGAGTTTATGCGATATCTATTATCGCGGTGTGCAAAGACGTAGTGGACGTTGTCAAGTGGCTCACGCCGAGTTCTCTTTTTGGGGCAACACGCCCAATCTGAAATTTAAGAGTTTGCTAAGACATTCGTATCTGAGGGCGGTAATTAGGAAGTTGAGGATGCTGATGTATCCCAGGTTATGTTTAAGGGCCATTGGGGTCTAATCCGTATCCGTGAGTTGAGGATCTGTGATAGAGTGACTTCGATCAAATGAGACCGAGTTAGCGGATGAGATTAATTGCTTAGAGAGCAAGGAAAATTAAGGAATAAGTGCAGAGTAAGAGCAATTCTGGTCCTGTTTACTTGAATCTGCGATCTAGGAAATAGGCCAAAGTAGTATGCCTCAGCGGGTCGAGGCAGTTGTGAGCATATGCTAGGTTTCGATTTATGTTTTTTGTGATAGGCATCATCCAGGTGAGTGTTGGAGGAATATGGGAGTGTGTTTTAGATTCGGATATGAGGAGCATCATGTCAAGGATTGTTCACAGCATTCTCTTATTCGGATGCAAGCTTCGACTCAGAGAGGTAATCGGAGACCACTTTGTGCATCTAGGCGTCGAGAGGATCAAGCCGCATCTGACAGCAATACGGGTACATTTTTTATACATGTTAATTGTACTCTGTGTAGATTAATTGTTTAATTTTCATTAGAGTTTCTAAGACATTGATATTGTGGAATAGTTAGTGATATTTCTATAGAATGTTTCTTTAGACATTCTGAGGTAATAAATGGAAAATTCGTTTGAAAAAAGTTGACTGTTTTGAGAGTAAAATATTGTCTGGATTTGCATTGAAATCAGAGTTGCGCAGCGATAGCATGGTGATCAGTATGAATGAGAAAATTTTAGATTTTGTGGCTGAGCAAATGGTGTGACAACGGAAATTTCGAAGAAAAATTTCTTTTAAGGAGAGAAGAGTTGTCACATCCCGAAAACCAAGTTAGATGAAATTAGGTTAGTGATACCAAGAGTGGTCACGTCTTGATTTTGAGTTATTATTGTGAAAATTTTGAAAAATGGGTTAATCTGGTTTAGTGGATAGGTGTTGTAACACCCCAAACCCGGTCAATACGTTACGACCAAATCTGGTTTTATTCTGGGAAAGGTAGTTTTGAAAGCGTTTAACGAACATCGTCTCTTGAAAAAACTTTTAGCTAGTGATTCCATTACGATTAATTTAAAATTCTGTTGGGAATATATTACCAATTTTTATTAAAAAATAGCTAGGAGTTAAAAAGGAATGGGTTTATTCATAAAAACCGAACTTAGGAAATTTCGGTAATGTGATATTTTGAAACCATAAATTGAAGGTTTAAGAAAAATTTCCAGTTTTAACTATCTAGTTGTTCGCCATCTTTTGTGGTTGTTTTGAAAACTTTTTGTTTATGTTTTTAATTTTAAAAAAAAACCCCATAGTTGTGATTTATCATATGTATACTATCGACATTAAATCCAAACCAAATTTAAGTTAAAGTGGCCTTATTACATAATGAAATCCCGAATTAAAATAAGTTCAAAATAAAGTAACGTAGTTTCTGAAAGAAATAGTAACGCATGGCCACCTCGAGTCCGCCCGGCTCCAAAACCCGCGATCTAGCGACTACCTACAAAATTTAGCGGAGGGTGAGTCATCGAGACTCGGTGTGTAAATCCCTTTATAACGCAATAGGGCCTTAAGCCCACAAATGCACATTGGGCCTCGACCATACGATTTAACATATGAACAATGTATGCAATGCAACCCCGCCCAACCTAAATTTTCCATCCTCTACACACGGTATCATCCAAACACCCGTGGCATTATGCCACTTTGTGGTTCTAAACCACCGTGATCTCGGATCACTCGTGACAAAGTCACTAAAATAATAAGCGTGGGGCCAACCCGCTGTGGTCTTAGACCACCGAGACAAGTCACTGACTCATGTTTACGTGGTTTCAACCACCGTGGTTCTTAAACCACTCGTGACAATAGCCACTCGTGACAATAGTCCACTCATTAACACCTTCCCCTTCAGTCAATCCCAAGCCCATGCTCATTATATCATACTAAAAATGAATGCACATACTATCAATGTGTAACAGGAAATTATTTCATATATGTATATCATCGAATATCGTCATAGCGGAACTTACCGATGTCTCCAACCTTACCCACTTGGGTATCTCGACTATCAAGCAGTCGTTTCGGCTTTTAGCCAACACAATTAAAGAAAACACAAGTAGTAAAGAAACGTGTAAGTATTACACACCTGATAACACTCAACACTAAACCCTCTACGTCGACACTCTCCCTATCAGGAACAACGGCTATTTGCCTATCCCAGGCAGACGTCGGCTCTCTACCACAGCCCGGCGAAAAATCCCGAACCGCCGACACAGCACGCCTCTTAAACTTAGGTGTGGGAATTATGGATACACTCCCCTCCTTGGTTTGACTTACACTTGCATCCATGGAGAGACTTGATCAGGAGATTGGGTTAAGGCAATGAACAACGAAGAGAGAAAGTAGTCGTATAGGACTAGAGAGAAACTTCTTACCTTGATCCACGGAATCCGAACACTAGAAGGCTTGGCCTATGGAACCGAATGAGTCCCTATATAGCATCAATGTTAGAATCGATTCCCCAAAACCAAACAAAGGAAATGGCCTTTCGGCCAAACAATTGAGAAAAACCCCTTACTACCCATCCAAACAACATCCATACTTACGGATACTTCCCCAACGCAGCTAAACGAAGAAGAAGAAGATGAGAGTGAATCTCTCTACATTCGGCCAAAATCCCAAAAACAACGAGTCAACACCTTTGGTTAATCGCAACAATAAGAGAGAAAAGAAAAGAAAGAAAGAAAATCGGAGAAGACGAATCCTTACGAAACAAGGAGATGCCAATAGGAAAGGCTATATTCTTGGCCGGCAAAACAATAGAAGAATGTCTTGATTGACACAACGAAGGTTAGGCTTCCACAAAATACGAATACTGAGAGAGAAGAGGAAGTAAAGATAGAGGATCAAGATTCAGCTAAAGCACTTACCCAAAAGGAACGATTCCAATCGGCAACTAGGAGGTGCGGCTGTGAAGGCGAAGAAATTAGCAAAGGTGGAAAAGAAAGGAAGAAAGCACGGATGACAACTCACGAGTTAGACTTTTACCAAAGTGACAAGAAGGAGAAGAAAAGAGGTCAAAGGGTTGCGGTTTAGGTAGAAAAAGAAAGAATCAATGCTTGAAAATGCCAAAAGAAAGAGAGTTTCTAGAATAGATTTAGCTAACACTACACTCAAAATGACCACTTCAAGAAAACGACACTCCCTCTTCTCTAATGATCGAAATTGCTCACCAATGCCTAAGCACCCAAAAGGAAATTCGGCCCTACCTAACCCAAACCAAAACCGCACATGCACTCCCCCCACACTTCCCTCATTCGGCCAACCTCTCTCCCTCTCTCCACATCCCACAAATTCCTCCACCTTTCACTCTCCACTCCCCATTTCAAATATGTTGACCGATTCTTACTCCTCCAACACCTCTCCTCCTTCCAATTCAAATATGTTGACCCATTCCACAACTACTATGTAGAGTCTTGGCCGAATCCACCTCTTCTCCATCGTTATCAAAATAAAAACCCCCAAAAATGCAAGCTGAGAGATTCCAACCTGCTCCCTTCTCCTCTACGCTCCCCTTGAGGCGTCATCCCCCCTTGCTTCCTAGGCGTCACTTACAACTCTTCCACACCCCTTTTTGTGTCATCAACCACACACAAATATACATAAGACCTACCCCTTCAAGTTTCCCCCTAAAGTGCCTTAAAACAAAAATTTAACCAAGACTCCGGCTCGAACCCGAGCCTTCCTAAAACCCCCAAACACATCCAAATAGCATGCAGAACCAGCCAAACACACAAAAACATGAAATCACGAGAACCCTTAACTTGGGAAGTTCTGATTCTACCCCCTTAAAGAAATTTCGGCCTCGAAATTTACATTCAAAAGAGGTGAGGGTATTCTGTGTCGCATCACATCTTCCGCTCCCCACGTGGCTTCCTCTGCACCATGATTTCGCCATAAGACTTTGACCAATGGAACTGATTTCCTCCTCAATATCTTAACGTTTGATCTAAGATCTCGCAGCGGTTCTTCCTCAAAAAGCAGTCTGGTCTTACCTCCATCTCCTCCACCGGCACTATGTGAGACGGAGTTGAGCGGTAGCGCCTCAACATCGAGACATGGAACACATCGTGTATTTGTTTCAATTTCGAAGGTAACTCAAGGTGATAAGCTCTTTGGTCCCAC
The DNA here is from genome assembly GCA_025698515.1 of Gossypium sturtianum. Classification (NCBI taxonomy): domain Eukaryota; kingdom Viridiplantae; phylum Streptophyta; class Magnoliopsida; order Malvales; family Malvaceae; genus Gossypium; species Gossypium sturtianum. The sequence continues at coordinate 101,415,566 of CM046948.1, read as the reverse complement.
ACATTTCAATGCCCGATAAGGCCCAATGAACACGAGGCTCAACTTTCCCTTTCGTCCAAACCTCGGAACCTTCTTCCAGGTGAGACCTTGGGAAGACTCGATCACCCACCAAAAATTCTATTTCCTTACGCTTGGATCGCATCGATTTACGTCTGCTCAAAGCTTCCTTCAAGCGAGCGAATCAATTTAACCTTCTCCTCCGTCTCGAGATCAATTCCGGACCCAACAATCGCCGCTCACCCAACTCTGTCCCAGCGGTGGGGTGCGACACTTCCGACCATACAACACTTCATAAGGTGCCATCTGAATGCTGGATTGGTAACTGTTGTTATATGCAAATTCTGCCAATGGTAGAAAATCCTCCCAACAACCCCTAAAATCGATAACGCAACCTCTCAACATGTCTTCCAAGATTTGAATTACCCTCTCGGGTGACCATCGATGCAGTGGATGAAATTGTCTGAAGTCCAATCTTGTACCCAACGCCTGATGCAACGCCTTCTAGAATCGCGATGTAAACCTAGGGTCTCTGTCTGATATGATAGACACTGGTACTCCATGTAATCTCACAATTTCCGCTACATACAGCTTAGCTAACCTCTGTAACGAGTAGTCAACACGAACCGGTATGAAGTGAGCAGACTTCGTCAACCGATCGACAATTACCCACATTGAATCTTTCTTTCTAGGCGTAAGAGGTAGCCCACTAACAAAGTCCATCGTTATCCTCTCCCATTTCCACAGTGGAATCTTTACCGGCTGTAGTAATCCAAGAAGCGGTGATGTTCGCTTTCACTGTGCGACACGTCAAGTACTTGCTCACAAACTTGGTAACTTTCCGCTTCAGACCTGGCCACCAAAACTATTCACGCAGATCCCGATACATCTTACTCCCACCAGGATGCATAGCATATGGACTACTATGCGCTTCCTGTAGAATCTTCTGCCTTAACTCAGAATCCCTTGGCATACAAGCCTTTCCACGAAAGAACAAAACCTCATCATTGTTCAAACTGAAATCTTCCGCCTCACCCCTTGCCACTAATTGGAACTTGGAACTTAACGATTCATCCGACAACCGCTTCTCTTTAATCTGACTGACCCAAGAGGGCTTCACTTGGAGTTCACTAGCAGACTTCCATCATCATACAAAGTGAGATGAGCAAACATTGCTCTTAAATCGATATCACCTTCCGACTTAACGCATCCGCCACCATGTTAGCTTTACGGGTGATACTCAATCAAGCGATCGTAATCTTTCAAGAGTTCAATCCACCTCCGCGCTTTAAATTCAACTCCTTCAGGTAAGGAGATATTTGAGCTCTTATGGTGGGTGTAGATAATGGACTTCTCCCCATACGGGTGTAGTGTCTCCAAATCTTGAGCGAACACCACCGCAGGCTAACTCCGGATCATGTGTGGGATAGTTCATATCATGCGGTCTCAATCGCTGAGACGCATATGCTACCACTTTCCCTTCCCGCATCAACACACATCCCAACCCGTGTGTGCGACGCGCTCGCGATGAGCGACAAACTCCTTTCCGACTTTTCAGTGAATCAACACTTGGTGCTTGATCGAATTCTCTTCAACTTCTCAAAACTTTCCTGCTTGTTTATCGACCATACAAGCGGTACCCCTTTCCGTAACAACTTGGTTAAAGGTGCGCAATCAAGGAAAATCCTCCACAAATCTTACGTAGTATCCTCGCCAACCCAAGAAAACTTGAATTTCCACCACGAGCTTTGGCGGCTTCCACTCCCGAAACGACTTTGATCTTTCGGGGATCAACCCTTATTCCTTCGGCAGAACCAACATGCCCTAAGAAGGTAACTTCCTTTAGCCAAAATTCACACTTGCTGAATTTGGCATACAGCTTCTTCTCTCTTAATACTTGCAGAACAACCCGAAGATGCGCATCATGCTCTTCTTCCGTTCTTGAGTAAATCAAGATATTATCTATGAACACCACAACAAACCGGTCTAGATAGGGTTGGAACACCCGGTTCATCATATCCATAAATGCAGCTGGTGTATTTGTCAACCCAAACGGCATCACCAAAAACTCGTAGTGACCATAACGAGTTCGAAAGGCTGTCTTATGGATATCTGCCTCCTTGACCTTAAGTTGATGATAACCTGACCTCAAATCTATCTTCGAGAAGACTGAAGCCCCTTTGAACTGATCGAACAAATCATCAATCCTCGGCATGTAACATCCCGAAATTGGGCCTAGTAGAATTGGGCCCAATGGGCCTTGAGCGTAGAAGCATTTTAAAATTTTGAGAACAAGAGAACGGCATTATTTCAAGTTGGACTTATTAAGAAGGTAATTTTGGAAAGTTACGAGGTTTCTATGAAGTTCCGGGTTCAAGTTGGGCCTTAGTAAAATTTTGTGCTTAAGCCTATTAAGGAGAGTTAGTAAGTGGCATCAAGGCTTATGGAAATAAAAGAGTAAATTGCTAGCATAAATGAGCAATTGGCAAAGGGTTATGGCGCCACATGTAGTACCTTGAGGGAAAGAGGTTCAAATCACTTTGTGTGCAAATTTTGACTTATATTTTTGCACCCTTTCCTTAAGTGTCGGCCAAGAGGCATTCATGGCAAGGTTGACTTCATTATTTTGGTAAGGTGGCTAAAAGAAAAAGGCAAGGTTGAAGTTGGGGAAAGGAATCAAGGGAAATAGGAAAGAAAGGGGGACATGAGGCTTATTTCGTGAGTGATGTTTTGGAAAGCTTGGGCGGCCAAACTCTTATCCTAGGGGGGATGCATGTGGATGGTTTTGGGGAGAATAGGTAGCTAAATTTTTAGTTGCCATTTAGTAAAGACTTAGTAGTGTTTTGGCAAAAATTCCCTTTGGTAACTTTGTGTCATTTCTCCCAATTTGCAACCCTCCTTGCCGAAACATATTAGCACAATAGTGCATTGTTTCTCTCTTTTGTTTGGTCACATACTCATTTTCTTTCCACCTTCCTTGATAGCCGAATTCTCATTTGCCTTTTGATTGAATTTTTGGTGCTTGTTAGGCCAAAACGTTTCTCTTTGCACTATTTGGTATTCTCCAAATTTCTTTCTACCTTGTGCCGAAATTACAAGCCACTAAAGAACATATTCTCTTCTTTTCTTTCTTCTTGTTGCCGAATGTACCCAAACCATTGAGAGCAAAATTTGTTCATTCATCTCTTCTTTATCATTTTCTCAAGTGGGTTGACGCTCTTTTCTTCGATTGAATCAGTAAGTGAATTCTTTTCTATGTTCATATTCTTTTCTTTCTAGCCGAATAGGTATTTATCACTATTCGGTTGTAAATCTTGATCTTAACTGAAATGGTGTTATCTTCCATTCCTTCATATTGTAATCACCCTCTTTTTCGTAGTGTTCTAAGTGGGTGGCCGTGTATCATTCTAGCCCTAAGTCAAACGGTGGAAATTGGATCCAATATCGATAAGGTAAGGAGTTCTTCATGGATTATTGGAAATCGTTCTTTATTCGTTTAAAGGATAATAGTGGTTGTGACTAATCGATTATGTTTTAGGGACGAAATCACTCGATATATTCTACCTTCGAACATAGTGGTAAGTGATTCAAGTGTAAGTGATACGAAATCTTTTGGAAATCCGAGGCTAACTTTTGGTTGGTATTGTTCTAGGTCATCGACGAGTGGTTCGTTAGGAAATCTAAATCAGGTGTGTAATCCCGTACCTTCCGAATACATGTTTGATATGGTGTGTAATCTCACATCTCTCTGAAAGTTTGTATGATATGTTCTGTGATTTGGTCAAAATACCAAAGAAAACCGAAAACCGGCATCCGTGATCACTCGGGCGTGCGTATGATCGTAGTGGTAATCGTATTTTGTAATAAAACAGTTTCGGTTAGAAGCAGTGACGTGTTTTTGGAAAATCACGAAAAATAGGATAAAGGGAATTAGAAAGTGAATAAGATATCAAATTAAAGCTTACTGTGTCTATTTTAATATGGAAGAAACAGAGAAGGAAAAGAATTTTTATATTCTGAGATATGTTAATTTGAGTGAGACTGGTTCTGAATGACTTCGTGGTTCCCTAATCTGTCTTGGAAAAATCGTATAAAATTGTACAAAGTGAATTATAAGTTATAGTTTAAATGTACAGATTACTTAGTAAGTCTATTTTCAATAGAAACAAGTGGGAGCAACATATGAAAATTGTACAGTGAGATATTTGAATTTTGGGTAAGAGAGGTCAGAATCGTTGGTCAGTGAAACAAGGGAAACTTCAAGGAATAAACTGTACTAAATGGTTAAGCCAAAAATTCTGGAAAATTTGTAGTAAGAAGATATACGAGTCTAGTTTCAAGGAAAATTTACGGATTTAGATTTCGAGATTTCTAACTCAAGTTATAGTCAATTTAGTCAGTACGACGCGGATGGACAGTTTTAAATTGTTATGCCCAAATTAGTAGTTAAGTGCGGATTGCGAAATTACGAATTACCCTCGGTGGGTAAATTATCGAATTATTGAAATTGCCCTTACGGGCGAATTATGGAAATGCCTAAAGGGCCGAAATCTGAAAATTGCTTATGGGCGCAGGACATATTGAGTAGTGGGTCAATCGATATTTTGCTAAATGGGCCAATCTAATATTTTGATAAATGGGCCAATCTGATATTTTGATAAATGGGCCAATCTGATATTTTGATGAATGGGCCAATCTGATATTTTGATAAATGGGCCGATCTAATATTTTGATAATTGGGCCAATCTGATATTTTGATAAATGGGCCGATCTAATATTTTGCTATATGGGCCAATCTGATATTTTGCTAAATGGGTCAAATCTGATATTTTGCTTAATGGGCCTTTTGATTAATTGTTGTAATGGGCCATAATTTTGTAATAAATATCTGAATAAATTGTTGTGAATGGCTATGCATTATATACATGATTTGCATGGGATGGGATAATGATGAAGAGAAGTTCTGGTAGCTCTGCTACATAAATCTGGTGACTCTGTCACAAATATGAAAAATGGCGATGCCATGTAAATTCTGTTAATCTGGTGGCTTGTCCACAAATTTGATATAATCGGCTTAATGCCTATGTTTGGTGTGTTGGCGGGGTGGGTGACTAAAGCTCCCCACAGGTGTCTTTGGTTGAGTGCGGGTGGTGTGTAGCGGATGGAAAACTAGGTTTGGTTTGGGAATTGCATATCATATGCATATTATATTTGATACATTATTATTGTTGTAAATGGGCTTAGGCCCAAAATATTGCTAATTGGGTTCCGGCCCAATGAATAACAGATAAGGGATTTCACACTGAGTTCTTGTAACTCACCCCCTTTCTCTTAACCCTTGTAGGTAATGCTTGATGATTTGGACTTGAGCTATGGATGACTCGAGGAGGCCATACTTGGAAATGGTTTATTTGGACTTTAGACTTCTTTCTCGTTTATTTTATTACTTTACTATTTTGGGTTAAATGTTGTAATAAGGCCTCTGGACTATTTTTATTTTTGCTTTTTGTTGGGATGTTTTTATTATTTTTCTTAAATTGTTTAAAAGGGAATTTTCTAAAAACTTAAACAATGGTTTCTCTAAAATCGATTAACAAATGGATTTCAAAATAAACTTTTACAAATATTTTTAACACGGATATTTTCTCTCGAACTATTAACGATATTTTCAAAAGACTTGGATTCTCTTTCGAATTTTCAACGTCGTTTTCAAAATTCACGGTTTTGTAAGATCATTAGTTCAAATTTATCGATTTATCAATCAAATCTTTGAGGTTAGTAGTATTTTATCAAATCAAACTTGTTTTCTTGATTTTTAACAAAGCAATATTTTAGTACGAACAAAAAGGGTTTAACATGTTTTGCTCGTGTGACATACCAAATCCGCTCATAACGCATGGGCCGGGTTTTGGGTGTTACACGGCAGCGGGTACTTATTCTTAATCGTCAACTTGTTCAATTGCCTGTAGTCAATGCACATCCGCATCGACCCATCCTTCTTCTTAACGAACAATACCGGCGCTCCCCACGGAGACACACTTGGTCGGATAACACCCCGATCCAACAGTTCCTGAATCTGGGCTTTAAGTTCCACCAGCTCTTTTGGTGCCATCCTATATGGAGCAATAGACACTGGTGCTGTTCCCGAAAAAAGGTCAATGTCGAACTCCACCTCGCGATCCGGAGGTAACCCTGGAAGCTCTTTTGGAAAAACATCATTGAATTCCTTCATCGTTCTAACATCATTTACAGTCAACTCCTTGACTTCCAGCGCACTAATGAAAGCTAAGAATGCTCCACACCCTTTTCTCACCATCCTCTCAGCCTTGAGAGCAGACACCACATTAGCCAAATAATTCCTTCTTTCGCCTATTACTAACACCTCATTATCCTCGATAGTCCTCAACACCATACGCTTAGTGGCACAATCCAAATTTGCTCGATACTTCACTAGTCAGTCCATGTCTAAGATCAAGTCGAACTCGCCGAACGGCAGTTCCATCAAATCAGCCGAAAAATTTACCCCTTGTACTTCTAAAGGCACATTCCTAAAGAGTTTGTTCACCACTACGGATTGTCCTAAAGGACTAAGCACGGTCATCTCTCTAGAAGCAGTCTCAGATTCTATGTTCAAATTTCCAGACACAGTACTAGCGACATAGGAATGCGTAGACCCAATATCACTCAATGCAGTAAAGGGTAAACCGAAAATAAGAAACGTACCGGTTATGACGTCAGGTGCATCGCCCTCCTCTCGGCGTCTAGCTGCATAAACTAGCCCAGGCTGTCTCGCATCTGTATTCCCAGCACCTCTACCCGGTGCCCCACGCCCTCGTCCAAAACCATTTCCACCCCTAGCAGGACCACGACCTCTCTGTGGTTGCTGACTACCTCTTCCAGGCTGAGCATAATTCTGACCCACTAACCGTGATTTGTTTGGCTCTTGCGGGCAGTCCCTTACCCGATGATCAACTGATCCACACCTGAAACATCCATTACTTCTTGCCCAGCACTCTCCCAAGTGAATATTCCCACACGTAGCACACTACTGAGGCCGTCCAACTACGACAGGCCTCGCAACTCGACTCGACCCATCCAACCTAGGCCTCTTTTGGAAATTCCCAGCAGACCCTAACAACCCAAAATTTCTTTTATTCCTACCCTTGTCCCTCTCCTGATTCTGCCTTCCAGATCGCTTCACCTCTTCGGCTATCTTAGCCTTCTCAACCAAAACATCAAACTCTCTTTCCCGTTACGGAGCTATCAGTACTCGCAACTTATCTCTCAGACCATCCTCAAATCGGACACAGCGCTCGTGATCTATTGCAACAATACCCCGGGCATACTGGCTTAGACGTAAGAACTCCGCCTCATACTCAGCAATCGATTTATTCCCCTGGACCAGGTTTAGAAACGCCTTTCTCTGAACATCCACATAGCTCGACCCAATATACTTTCCTTGAAATGCTGACTTGAAGAAGTCCCAGGTAATGCGGTTAGCTGCTGTACCTTCCCTTACCGTGAGCCACCACTGATATGCCTCATCTCGGAGAAGAGACACCACCCCTTTCAATTTCTCCTCAGCGGTACAGTCAAGATCATCCATAATGCACTCAATCGCTTCTAACCAGTACTCAGCTACGTTAGGAGCTACACCAGAAACGCCCCTAAACATTTTAGCCCCATTGGCTCGAAGTCGCTCCGACACAGATTTTCAAGCTACTGATCCCGAGCTCGCTCCAGCAACTCATTCCAAAACACGTAACATAGCTTGAGACACGGCATCGTCTCCACCAGTTTGATCCTAAAATTCTGCCTCCGCAACTGGTGATGCTGGCACTTCACCCTCCGGCCCATGCCCTGATTCCGAAGGTTCAGACCCAACACACCGGCCTCTACCACTGCTGCGCATACCACGTCCACGTCCTCTAGCGCTCATGACTACCGATTCGACTTAATCTGATTACAAGTTTTATGAATTAGCAATTTATTCCACTTGTTTTGTTAACAGATATTTTATGAGTTAGATCTAAGAGTGGTTCTCGCAATCGTATGTCTAAAGGTCTCAGTCTCTAAGATTTGATCTCTTAATACTAACAGTCACAGCATAATCTTTTTCATACAGATTAACCAATAGTCAAAAGACTTACCGTGCGGATCGGGGCCGGAGACTCAGGTGCCATGCTAAAAAACATTATTTTTTTTCAAAACTTTTTCTAAATCAACTTTTGAAAACATTTTGGAACCTCATACCCACGGTCGAGTTTTTGAAACCTGGCTCTGATACCACAATTGTAACACCCCAAACCCGGTCAATACGTTACGACCAAATCTGGTTTGTTACAGGAAAGGTAGTTTTGAAAACGTTTAACAGAACATCGTCTCTTAAAAAAAACCTTTCGCTAGTGATTCCATTACGGTTAATATAAAATTCTGTTGGGAATATATTACCAACTTTTATTAAAAAATATCTAGGAGTTAAAAAGGAATGGGTTTATTCATAAAAACCGGACTTAGGAAATTTCGGTAATGTGATATTTTGAAACCATAAATTGAAGGTTTAAGAAAAATTTCCAGTTTTAACTATCTAGTTGTTCGCCATCTTTTGTGGTTGTTTTGAAAACTTTTTGTTTATGTTTTTAATTTTATAAAAAACCCCATAGTTGACAGTTTATCATATCTATACTATCAGCATTAAATCCAAACCAAATTTAAGTTAAAGTGGCCTTATTACATAATGAAATCCCGAATTAAAATAAGTTCAAAATAAAGTAACATAGTATAAGAAAGAAATAGTAACGCATGGCCACCTCGAGTCTGCCTGTAGCACCCCATACCCGAGTCCGAGGCTTAGACCGGATACGAGATATTACTATGCTTGAACTTGCTTAATAATGTACTTACGGGCTATAAAATTTCGTTCTGAATTAAGAACTTCTCTTTCTTAATCAACTTGTACTTTTCATGGGCCTACGAGGCCTTAAACTCATGTCCGTAAACTTTCGGAACTCAATCAAAAACTTTTCATTGAAACAGGGGTCACACGCCCATGTGAGTTGGGACACGCCCGTGTAACCCTGAGACACGCCCATGTCTCCCAATCGTGCTTAAAACTCGAGCTTACTGCCAAATTTCACACGGCCATGGCATGCCCGTGGACTTAGACCGTGTACTACATCTTGATATACTGACTTATTTCACAGGACCGGGCACACGCCCATGTTCTAACCGTGTGTCATGCACGGCTTTAACACACGGCCGTGGGATTAATCTGTGGTCTATTCTTACTTATCGGACTAAGGTGCGGTTCATGCGGCCTGACACTGCCCGTGTGTCCAACCGTGTGGCACTTAGAGAGGCTATTTACCAAGCCAATTGCCACCTTGAAATTAAGATCCAATTCATACTCATTTCAACAACTCAATACTACATCATTCTTGAATAATACTACATGCTTCATTGATAATTATAAACATATACACTTGGCCAATCACTTAGCCATATACAAAAGAATAACAAACTTAATAGCCTATACATGCCCCTTTCTAAGACATATACTCAAAATGAAATGTTTCCTATACATGCCATACTTAATGTAAACAACTTGGCTATACCAAAATAGCGATTGATAGTGTGCTCCGAGCTCCGATGACAATGATCCACGAGATTAGCTTGGCGGAACTACATGGAAAGAAAGAATAAAAGACGTAAGCATTTAGCTTAGTAAGTTTGCATATAATGCACATAACAACATACTTGCTTAAATTAACCCATTTGACATAAACAATGGTATCATAATTTCAGCTATAAATCTTACTTGCTCATACTTGATTCTTACATATCTCATGATACTTACTAGTCTCATACTTGTGAGGTAAACAAGGTACCTGTATCACTTGATCACATTGATCAGCATACTTGAACATAATACTCATAATTTCTAATTCATCATTCATAACATGAATAATACTCATTTTCACTTGATAATAACTTTGCTTACTTACTTTTCTTGTTATCTCATTTGAGCTTAACTCGTTTGCCCGATGAATTTATATGAATAACCGAGGATACTAAATCTCATCTTAATTTTGAGGCCATGTCTTGACATGGACTTATACGAAGTCTTTCTCGTTCTCACCAATGCCATGCCTTGGCTTGGACTTATATGGGATCTCTTTCTCTTGATAACTTTTCAATGCCAAGCTTGCCTTGGTCTTACATGATAACTTGTTCAATGCCAAGCTTGCCTTGGACTTACATGATAACTTATTCAATGCCAAGCTTGCCTTGGACTTACATGATATCTTACTCAATGCCAAGCTTGCCTTGGACTTACATGATAACTTATTCAATGCCAAGCTTGCCTTGGACTTACATGATATCTTATTCAATGCCAAGCTTGCCTTGGACTTACATGATATCTTGCTTGCTTGCCGATGCCATGCCTCAGCTTGGTCTTATACGGACTTTCTTGTTTCATGTGGTAGATCGAGTATCCTAAGTTATTCAACTTCAATCGGGGCTTTCTCATGCTTAATATCATTATTTTCTTTGTTTAACATAACATTAAACATTTTCATAATAACATTGTATATTATACTAAGCAATTCAATGATATAAATCATAAAGCTTGGAAATCATACACAACTTACCTCAATATACAAAATGTAGCTAGGTATGCTTTTAGTCTCGACCAGAAAGTTCTTCTCTCTCTCTTTCTTTCTTCCCGATTCTTCATCATATGCTAGAATTCTTTTTCCATCGGTCCGAATAAATAAGTTTCTTGATGAAGAAGATCTTTGGGCCATGGTTATCATATCAATTCCGGCTTGGATTTGATAATTGGAAAAATTATTATAACACTTGTCAATGATTTTTGCCAAGTGTTGTTGGTCTTCTTCTACTCTTGAAAGGGCTTTTCCGAAAACATAGTACGAAGATTCCAAATTTGATATGGTGATAAAATTTTTCTTTCTCAGCAATGCCTATGAAACTACATATTTCTATATGAAAATAATAGACAAAATCATCTATATCAACAAAATTTGTTAATCTAGATTTTACTATAGCGGGAAAATCTTTTAATAAATGAAAAGAAAGATTTTGGTTTGTTATTTCTTTAACAAATCCCCATTCAATCTTTGGTTATATCAAATGGTTCATGATTAAGCCTAAATTTGATAGTAGGAAATTGTTCTCCTATATCATTAGTAAAAACATAAGCTTGTAAAAATATTTTGAAAAAGTTTCTATAAATTGAGCTTCTTTGGTTGCAAATAGCTCTCTCTATTTTTGAAAATAATTCTTGTGGTAGAATTTGTCTACATTTATTATATAGACATATTCTAAACATTTTATTAATAATAGAATTTGTTTGTTCCTTTATTAATAAAATATTGGAATATATCAAGAAGATTGTTTATCTCCTTAATATCTATATATTCGATTAGGATTTCATCCCAATCTCTGTATAAAAAGCAGTTTAAGTAATAAATCATGAGATTCATTTTCTTTAGTTGTTTTTCAACTAAAAATTGTGAAAAGCGTGTAAGAGTTTTTAAAAATTTGCTCTTTGATCGAAATATGGGTTTTCCATATTTTGTTTATAAAATTATAATATTCGAGAGGTAATCACGGATTATAAAAATCTTTGATTTGAGGAATTTGTTGTTGTTTCAACAAATCTTACATTTGTTTTATAATTTCAATATAAGCGGTTTGTGATGCGAAATTTGGATCTTGAGACCAATTAGAAAATCTCACAGGTTGGTGATTGTGTTCGAATGATTGGTTTACCATTGGATATGGTACATAATATCCTTGATTAGGATAAAATGGTACTTGAGCGGTATAGTAATAAATCCTTGTTTAGGACTTATTGTTTTCCCTTTGTTGGGTTTTTATGGGCGAGTTGTCCATTCTCCAACTTTTTCTAGAGGTTTTTACCTCTATCCATAAGGCTTTGCTAAGAATTTCAGCAATCATTAGTACAAATAAATTTAGGATTTTCTACTAATGGGATTTCTATAGAAGTTTTTCTATAGATAACATAACCGATTTTTATCAATAGAAAATGGTAAATATTGATTTATAAAATTATTTCCCAATAAAATATCACCATTCATATTAGGAAAACATAATATTTTTGGAATTTTAAATCTAACATTATTTATGTAGATTGGTATATTTTTGCTTTATAATAGATATTGGTTTTATTACCATCTACTCCATTAATTTTTATTGTCTTTTTTGGGTTTCCAATATTTTTACGGGAATAGCATTCTTTTTACAACTCTTTGGTTGTAGCTCTGTATCTAATAAAGCATGTAAAGAATATTTTTATATTCATTATGCAATGTAATTTGAATATATTTATTGTTAATAATATCTTCTACTTTGAAAATTGTATATCTTCTATTCTAGTGTTTCTAGAATTTCTACTAGGTGTAGTAGGAAAAATAGGAATATGAACTGTTTTCATACCTATTGGTGTCGAAGTACTTATATTATCCTCCTCTTCTTGGGTTGAGAATTAGAGGTAAAACTAAATTATCATCTGTATTAGTAATCAGATTATTTTTAAAATATAACTTGTCACGGATGACATATATTCTATAGTACTTCTTGGTTTAGAAGTACTTGCATTATTAACCCTTTCTATCATCCATCTTTTGGAATTGATAAATCTTTTAGATGTAATAATTTTGGTTGTATTTACGTAGTAAACTTATTAGGCTCAAAAAGCTCAATTATTTTATTATTGATTTCTTTTATTTCTACTTACTGCTTTGTATTAGTATATTCATTAATAGAAGTCCGACTTATTGCTAGATCTTGACTAAATCACTAATATCGAATTTTTTATCTGAATTCTAAGACATAGACACTCTTCTATTAGAGGGTGCATTATAGAATAAAGTAATTTGGTTTAACTTTAAATCCTATAACTCCTGTATGTAAATTAGATTGAATTCCTCCAATAAGTGCTTTTATTGGATTTTCAAATCTTTTATCTAATAATCTTTGCTATAATAGGAATATCATGACCTTTTCTAAATAAAGCTCTAATCGTTATCATAATTATTCCTAAATGTATGTATCTAACTTTGAGGATATTTTTCCTAATCCTTTTTATTTTATCCTTAGTAAATAAAGGGATTTACATTAATCCACCTTTAGTATCTTTAGCGATTGTGTTACACGCTAATTTTTCTATGTGTCTTTGTGACCATATTTTAAACTTAGATATTTTATAAATTTCTTCTTTAGAAATATGATTTTTAGTAATTTTATCTATTATTTCATCGAGAAAAGTCTGTTTTTTCTCGATTAAATTTCCTAATTTAATATCACATTTGTTCAGATTTGGAATTTCTTCTAATTGATGATTAGAACTAGTTCCTAACATAGAAATATATTCATCTTGAAATTAGTATCGAGAATGCATTTACGATATTAATTCATATACTATTTCAGTAGGATTGATTTCCTCACTTAAACATACTTCTAAATCTTGTTCTTCAAGATTTTTAATCATTTTCTAGCACTTTTTCCTTTGTTAGGACAATTTGTTGCTATATGACCTTCTTCATCACAAATGAAACATTTACAAATTTGTTTTTAGTATTAGAAGTTTTTCTCTAACAAATTTTTTCTTTTTATTATTATTATTATTATTATTACAGTATAATTTTTATTACTCGGTTTCCATCTAACTAATTTATATTTTTATGTTTTTATAGGTTTTAGGGCGTATAGGATTACATCCAAACTCCCATTCATTTTCTAACATCTTGGTACAATATTTATGACTCAGTTTATTTTTGACTTGTTTAGCCGCCTTACTTTGTAGACAATGTAAAATTATTCTTTCTTTAGCAAAATTAATTCTATTACCTATAGTGTCTATATTTGCTATTTCTATTCTGAATTTTGACTATGTTTATATATATAAGAAGTATATTTATTAATACATATCTCATCCCAAGGTGGTGGTAATTTATGAAAATATTGGTTTTTCAAAATTCTATACTATCATTTTTAACTTTTGATATTCATGAAGAAATTTTTAGAAAATTCTTCTAAATATCTTATGTCACATAATTTTAATTTTGATAAGATATAAGCTGGATTGGCTATCTGATCTTTTTATTAGTATAACCACAAAATTACTGTTTTTAGAATTGAAGTTAACCCTTTTAGTAAATCTTTAGGAGTACTTATTTGATTAATAAGTTGACCTTTTTGTTCTTTTCCTTTCTCAGATTCTTCCCATCGTCTGAGAAATTGTAGAACATCTCCTTGAAATGTTCCTACAAAGTAATTTAAAAACTTTTCTTTTGACCAAGTATTACTTTGTTGTTGTTTACAACAATAGTCATAGATTAATGCCCAATCATCTATGGTTTTTCATAGTCGATAAAGGAATATTAGTTAAATCTAAATATATTCCTCCTTGAGCAACACTTCTTTTATTTAAATCATCTACCCTATATGGTATAGGTATAGGATGACTAGATTCACTGTGTTTTGATTTTTATCTCATTAGTAGCTATATAATCTATTTGATTACCTATTATTCTAGTTGTATTTTCAAACTTTTCATAATTTTTATTAATAGATCTCAGATAATCATCTGTTTGAAGATCTGAATCTATCTTTCTTTTACCATAAGGATCTTGTTTATCAATTTCCCTAGGTTTGGTATTTCATAATCATATGGATCAGGTTGTTCGGTATCCATTGGTTCAGAAATTTCTATATTTTCATCCTCTTACATTGAAGTTTTTTCTTCATCGAATTATGACTAGTAACATTAATATCTACATTAGAATTATCGAACTACTACTACCTTACGTAGTATCATAATTTAACATATAGTGATAATTATATTTTGTAAATAGATCTTTATGTTTTTCATAAAGTTCTTCTATTAATTTTAAATATTCTACTTGTTCATTCTTATCTTTTGTTTTAGAAAATTGGTTTTCAATGTTCTATTAAAGTTTTATAAGATTCAAAATCATATTTTTCTTGTTTTTAACTTTTTCTCTTTTTGTTTTTTTTTTTAATATTATGATAGGTAGAAGATTCATCCAGAAGACTCATCTTCATCCGATAAAGCTAATATTACATTACTATTACCATAATATAAAGGTCCTAAATCTAAATCCGATTCTATATTATTATTATTAATAACTTGATCTAATTTATTATTAACATCGATAAAAGTTCTTTAGACTTGTTGTTCAAATCTAAATCGAGTTACTTCTCCCATATTATCTACTTTTTCTTCTATTTTACTAACCTTAGTATATAATTTATTAAAATATATAGATGTCATATCTATTAAACTATTGATACCTTTACTAAGAGCCGAAATATTATTTTCATTCTTAGAGTCTATATGCATAGTATGATTACAAGTTTTATCTTTGTATAAACAATCCATTTGTTCCATGTTTTTATCTCTGGTACCTAAAACCGTCTGTGTGTCTTAAACGTCTTCACTCCAACGCCTACAACGTCCCACTCGGACTAAGCGGCAACAAGAAGACAGAATCACGAGATATATGGGTTTTAAGATAAAACCACAATAAAACAAACAAATTGAAGATAAAAGATAGAAACTTACAATGATTACTACGATATTAGAACTCCAGAAATCGTTACTCAGGGCTCCTCGATGCAATTACGGGGGAGGGAGGGATCTATGCACAAACGGAAGGCTATTATAATATCGTAGATTTTATTTTACAAGAGAAGATAGTAGATAATTTAAAGGAAGGATTTCTCTTGATATCTTGAGAGAAAGAGTATACAAGAGAATCACTAATTCTAAAAAGCTATTTCTATTTTTCGATGCCTTGTTTAGGCTACAACAACTCCTATTTATAGTGTAAATTCTAAACTCTAATTTATTTACAATTGAAGTCCGCACATGATATCACGATAAGGATGACTTTATTATTGGCTCGATAGTTGCTTCTCGTAGCCTTACGATCGACAAAATTGATGTAGTTGTTTCTACAATTTTCTTGCAATAATTCTTTGTTTGCATCATTGCTTACATCATTGATGACTTCTTGATGACTTCTTACATCATTGCTTGCATCATCTTCTATGGATGGTGATGGATTGTCACATCCAATAATTAAATTTCTCCTTTTTTGGATTTGTCTTTATCCTTCTTGGATATTTCTCGATTCATCTCCTCGATTTCATCAAGGTGTAATGACTCGGTGAAGGAACTGGTGTATTCCAGCTTTCCCACGTGTCTTTGACTCTCGTTGCTAGCGGATAATCATCTATCTCCATATCTGCTATCTTTTTAATAGCTGAACGACTTCTCTATTTCTTTCTTCACAGGTTCTTCCGAGTGTCATATGCTAGAATTCTTTTTCCATCGGTCCGAATAAATAAGTTTCTTGATGAAGAAGATCTTTGGGCCATGGTTATCATATCAATTCGGCTTGGATTTGATAATTGGAAAAATTATTATAACACTTGTCAATGATTTTTGCCAAGTGTTGTTGGTCTTCTTCTACTCTTGAAAGGGCTTTTCCGAAAACATAGTGCGAAGATTCCAAATTTGATATGGTGATAAAATTTTTCTTTCTCAATAATACCTATGAAACTACATATTTCTATATGAAAATAATAGACAAAATCATCTATATCAACAAAATTTGTTAATCTAGATTTTACTATAGCGGGGAAAATCTTTTAATAAATGAAAAGAAAGATTTTGGATTTTATTATTTCTTTAACAAATCCCCATTCAATCTTTGGTTATATCAAATGGTTCATGATTAAGCCTAAATTTGATAGTAGGAAATTGTTCTCCTATATCATTAGTAAAAACATAAGCTTGTAAAAATATTTTGAAAAAGTTTCTATAAATTGAGCTTCTTTGGTTGCAAATAGCTCTCTCTATTTTTGAAAATAATTCTTGTGGTAGAATTTGTCTACATTTATTATATAGACATATTCTAAACATTTTATTAATAATAGAATTTGTTTGTTCCTTTATTAATAAAATATTGGAATATATCAAGAAGATTGTTTATCTCCTTAATATCTATATATTCGATTAGGATTTCATCCCAATCTCTGTATAAAAGCAGATTAAAGTAATAAATCATGAGATTCATTTTCTTTAGTTGTTTTTCAACTAAAAATTGTGAAAAGCTGTGTAAGAGTTTTTTAAAAATTGCTCTTTGATCAGAAATATGGGTTTTCCATATTTTGTTTATAAAATTATAATATTCGAGAGGTAATCTGGATTATAAAAATCTTTGATTTCGAGAATTTGTTGTTGTTTCAACAAATCTTACATTTGTTTTATAATTTCAGCATAAGCGGTTTGTGATGCGAATTTGGATCTTGAGACCAATTAGAAAATCTCACAGGTTTGGTGATTGTGTTCGAATGATTGGTTTACCATTGGATATGGTACATAATATCCTTGATTAGGATAAAATGGTACTTGAGCGGTATAGTAATAAATCCTTGTTTAGGACTTATTGTTTTCCCTTTGTTGGGTTTTTATGGATGAGTTGTCCATTCTCCAACTTTTTCTAGAGGTTTTTACCTCTATCCATAAGGCTTTGCTAAGAATTTCAGCAATCATTAGTACAAATAAATTTAGGATTTTCTACTAATGGGATTTCTATAGAAGTTTTTCTATAGATAACATAGCTGATTTTTATCAATAGAAAATGGTAAATATTGATTTATAAAATTATTTCCCAATAAAATATCACCATTCATATTAGGAAAACATAATATTTTTGGAATTTTAAATCTAACATTATTTATGTAGATTGGTATATTTTTGCTTTATAATAGATATTGGTTTTATTACCATCTACTCCATTAATTTTTATTGTCTTTTTACGGGTTTCCAATATTTTTACGGAATAGCATTCTTTTTACAACTCTTTGGTTTGTAGCTCCTGTATCTAATAAAGCATGTAAAGAATATTTTTATATTCATTATGCAATGTAATTTGAATATATTTATTGTTAATAATATCTTCTACTGAAAATTGTATATCTTCTATTCTAGTGTTTCTAGAATTTCTACTAGGTGTAGTAGGAAAAATAGGAATATGAACTGTTTTCATACCTATTGGTGTCGAAGTACTTATATTATCCTCCTCTTCTTGGGTTGAGAATTAGAGGTAAAACTAAATTATCATCTGTATTAGTAATCAGATTATTTTTAAAATATAACTTGTCACCGGATGACATATATTCTATAGTACTTCTTGGTTTAGAAGTACTTGCATTATTAACCCTTTCTATCATCCAATCTTTTGGAATTGATAAATCTTTTAGATGTAATAATTTTGGTTGTATTTACGTAGTAAACTTATTAGGCTCAAAAAGCTCAATTATTTTATTATTGATTTCTTTTATTTCTACTTCTGTTTGTATTAGTATATTCATTAATAGAAGTCCACTTATTGCTAGATCTTGACTAAATCACTAATATCAATTTTTTTATCTGAATTCTAAGACATAGACACTCTTCTATTAGAGGTCTGTTATAGAATAAAGTAATTTGGTTTAACTTTAAATCCTATAACTCCTGTATGTAAATTAGATTGAATTCCTCCAATAAGTGCTTTTATTGGATTTTCAAATCTTTTATCTAATAATCTTTGCTATAATAGGAATATCATGACCTTTTCTAAATAAAGCTCTAATCGTTATCATAATTATTCCTAAATGTATGTATCTAACTTTGAGGATATTTTTCCTAATCCTTTTTATTTTATCCTTAGTAAATAAAGGGATTTACATTAATCCACCTTTAGTATCTTTAGCGACTGTGTTACACAGCTAATTTTTCTATGTGTCTTTGTGACCATATTTTAAACTTAGATATTTTATAAATTTCTTCTTTAGAAATATGATTTTTAGTAATTTTATCTATTATTTCATCGAGAAAAGTCTGTTTCTTCTCCGATTAAATTTCCTAATTTAATATCTGTTGTTCAGATTTTGGAATTTCTTCTAATTGATGATTAGAACTAGTTCCTAACATAGAAATATATTCATCTTGAAATTAGTATCGAGAATCATTTACGATATTAATTCATATACTATTTCAGTAGGATTGATTTCCTCACTTAAACATACTTCTAAATCTTGTTCTTCAAGATTTTTAATCATTTTCTAGCACTTTTTCCTTTGTTAGGACAATTTGTTGCTATATGACCTTCTTCATCACAAATGAAACATTTACAAATTTGTTTTTAGTATTAGAAGTTTTTCTCCTAACAAATTTTTTCTTTTTATTATTATTATTATTATTATTACGAGTAGTATAATTTTTATTACTCGGTTTCCATCTAGCTAATTTATATTTTTATGTTTTTATAGGTTTTAGGGCGTATAGGATTACATCCAAACTCCCATTCATTTTCTAACATCTTGGTACAATATTTATGACTCAGTTTATTTTTGACTTGTTTAGCCGCCTTACTTTGTAGACAATGTAAAATTATTCTTTCTTTAGCAAAATTAATTCTATTACCTATAGTGTCTATATTTGCTATTTCTATTCTGAATTTTGACTATGTTTATATATATAAGAAGTATATTTATTAATACATATCTCATCCCAAGGTGGTGGTAATTTATGAAAATATTGGTTTTTCCAAAATTCTATACTATCATTTTTAACTTTTGATATTCATGAAGAAATTTTTTAGAAAATTCTTCTAAATATCTTATGTCACATAATTTTAATTTTGATAAGATATAAGCTGGATTGGCTATCTGATCTTTTTATTAGTATAACCACAAAATTACATTTTTAGAATTGAAGTTAACCCTTTTAGTAAATCTTTAGGAGTACTTATTTGATTAATAAGTTGACCTTTTTGTTCTTTTCCTTTCTCGATTCTTCCCATCGTCTGAGAAATTGTAGAACATCTCCTTGAAATGTTCCTACAAAGTAATTTAAAAACTTTTCTTTTGACCAAGTATTCTTTGTTGTTGTTTACAACAATAGTCATAGATTGTGCCCAATCATCTATGGTTTTTTCATAGTCGATAAAGGAATATTAGTTAAATCTAAATATATTCCTCCTTGAGCAACACTTCTTTTATTTAAATCATCTACCCTATATGGTATAGGTATAGGATGACTAGATTCACTGTGTTTTTTTGATTTTATCTCATTAGTAGCTATATAATCTATTTGATTACCTATTATTCTAGTTGTATTTTCAAACTTTTCATAATTTTTATTAATAGATCTCGGATAATCATCTGTTTGAAGATCTGAATCTATCTTTCTTTTACCATAAGGATCTTGTTTATCAATTTCCCTAGGTTTGGTATTTCATAATCATATGGATCAGTTTGTTCGGTATCCATTGGTTCAGAATTTCTATATTTTCATCCTCTTACATTTGAAGTTTTTTCTTCATCGAAATTATGACTAGTAACATTAATATCTACATTAGAATTATCGAACTACTACTACCTACCTACGTAGTATCATAATTTAACATATAGTGATAATTATATTTTGTAAATAGATCTTTATGTTTTTCATAAAGTTCTTCTATTAATTTTAAATATTCTACTTGTTCATTCTTATCTTTTGTTTTAGAAAATTGGTTTTCCAATGTTCTATTAAAGTTTTATAAGATTCAAAATCATATTTTTCTTGTTTTTAACTTTTTCTCTTTTTTTTTTCTTTTTAATATTATGATAGGTAGAAGATTCATCCAGAAGACTCATCTTCATCCGATAAAGCTAATAATATTACATTACTATTACCATAATATAAAGGTCCTAAATCTAAATCCGATTCTATATTATTATTATTAATAACTTGATCTAATTTATTATTAACATCGATAAAAGTTCTTTAGACTTGTTGTTCAAATCTAAATCGATTACTTCTCCCATATTATCTACTTTTTCTTCTATTTTACTAACCTTAGTATATAATTTATTAAAATATATAGATGTCATATCTATTAAACTATTGATACCTTTACTAAGAGCCAAAATATTATTTTCATTCTTAGAGTCTATATGCATAGTATGATTACAAGTTTTATCTTTGTATAAACAATCCATTTGTTCCATGTTTTTATCTCTGGTACCTAAAACCGTCATGTCTTAAACGTCTTCACTCCGCGCCTACAACGTCCCACTCGGACTAAGCGGCAACAAGAAGACGAGAATCACGATATATGGGTTTTAAGATAAAACAACAATAAAACAAACAAATTGAAGATAAAAGATAGAAACTTACAATGATTACTACGATATTAGAACTCCGAGAATCGTTACTCAGGGGCTCCTCGATACCAATTACGGGGAGGAGGGGATCTATGCACAAGCGGAAGGCTATTATAATATCGTAGATTTTATTTTACAAGAGAAGATAGTAGATAATTTACAAAGGAAGGATTTCTCTTGATATCTTGAGAGAAAGAGTATACAAGAGAATCACTAATTCTAAAAAGCTATTTCTATTTTTCGATGCCTTGTTTAGGCTACAACAACTCCTATTTATAGTGTAAATTCTAAACTCTAATTTATTTACAATTGAAGTCCATACGATATCACGATAAGGATGACTTTATTATTGGCTCGATAGTTTGCTTCTCGTAGCCTTACGAATCGACAAAATTGATGTAGTTGTTTCTACAATTTTCTTGCAATAATTCTTTGTTTGCATCATTGCTTACATCATTGATGACTTCTTGATGACTTCTTACATCATTGCTTGCATCATCTTCTATGGATGGTGATGGATTGTCACATCCAATAATTAAATTTCTCCTTTTTTGGATTTGTCTTTATCCTTCTTGGATATTTCTCGATTCATCTCCTCGATTTCATCAAGGTGTAATGACTCGGTGAAGGAACTGGTGTATTCCAGCTTTCCCACGTGTCTTTGATCTCCGTTGCTAGCGGATAATCATCTATCTCCATGTCTGCTATCTTTTTAATAGCTGAAACGACTTCTCTATTTCTTTCTTCACCCGGGTTCTTCCAGTGTCATATGCTAGAATTCTTTTTCCATCGGTCCGAAATAAATAAGTTTCTTGATGAAGAAGATCTTTGGGCCATGGTTATCATATCAATTCCGGCTTGGATTTGATAATTGGAAAAATTATTATAACACTTGTCAATGATTTTTGCCAAGTGTTGTTGGTCTTCTTCTACTCTGAAAGGGCTTTTCCAGAAAACATAGTACGAAGATTCCAAATTTGATATGGTGATAAAATTTTTCTTTCTCAAAGAATACCTATGAAACTACATATTTCTATATGAAAATAATAGACAAAATCATCTATATCAACAAAATTTGTTAATCTAGATTTTACTATAGCGGGAAAATCTTTTAATAAATGAAAAGAAAGATTTTGGACATTATTTCTTTAACAAATCCCCATTCAATCTTTGGTTATATCAAATGGTTCATGATTAAGCCTAAATTTGATAGTAGGAAATTGTTCTCCTATATCATTAGTAAAAACATAAGCTTGTAAAAATATTTTGAAAAAGTTTCTATAAATTGAGCTTCTTTGGTTGCAAATAGCTCTCTCTATTTTTGAAAATAATTCTTGTGGTAGAATTTGTCTACATTTATTATATAGACATATTCTAAACATTTTATTAATAATAGAATTTGTTTGTTCCTTTATTAATAAAATATTGGAATATATCAAGAAGATTGTTTATCTCCTTAATATCTATATATTCGATTAGGATTTCATCCCAATCTCTGTATAAAAAAACAGATTTAAGTAATAAATCATGAGATTCATTTTCTTTAGTTGTTTTTCAACTAAAAATTGTGAAAACTGTGTAAGAGTTTTTACGAAATTTGCTCTTTGATCGAAAATATGGGTTTTCCATATTTTGTTTATAAAATTATAATATTCGAGGTAATCTGGATTATAAAAATCTTTGATTTCGAGGAATTTGTTGTTGTTTCAACAAATCTTACATTTTGTTTTATAATTTCAACATAAGCGGTTTGTGATGCGAATTTGGATCTTGAGACCAATTAGAAAATCTCACAGGTTGGTGATTGTGTTCGAATGATTGGTTTACCATTGGATATGGTACATAATATCCTTGATTAGGATAAAATGGTACTTGAGCGGTATAGTAATAAATCCTTGTTTAGGACTTATTGTTTTCCCTTTGTTGGGTTTTTATGGACGAGTTGTCCATTCTCCAACTTTTTCTAGAGGTTTTTACCTCTATCCATAAGGCTGCTAAGAAAATCAGCAATCATATTATATTAGTTCCTTTAATATAAATAACTTCAAAATTAAATTGGCATAATTCATTATACCATCTGATTCTTCTAGATACAGATTTCTAAGCTTTTGTTAGTTAGAAATTGTTTAAGCTGCTGATTATCGATTTTATAATAAAATGTTCAGTGCTAAATATATTAAGAATTTTTTTATTCCTTTTTATTGCTAATAATTCTTTTTCATAGATAGCATAATTTATTTCATTTGGTTTAAATTTTCCCGAACTATATCCACAAATTAATTCTTCATTATTTGTTTTGCTTTTAAAACACATCCCCAATTTTTTTACGAGGCATCTGTTTCTAGAATTAATTTATCACTGGTTTAGGTAAATAAACTTTAGGAATATAATTTATTTCAGATTTTATATTTTTATAATATCTGAATCTCTTTTAGACCATTCAAAAGGTTTTTCCTTTTTAGTTTTTCATATAACTCATCTAATTTTTTAGATAAGTTAGGAAAGAAATTTCTTCCATAATTAACAATTCCTAAAAATTGTTGAAGTTTGTTTCTTATCAACAATATTTTCAGAAATTCTTTTATTTTTACTATAATGTGATCTTGGAGTTTAAGACCATCAATGAGATAATATTAATCCTAAGAATTCTATTTCAGTTTTTTCTAATTCAATTTTCTTAGGACTTAGTATAATTCCATGTTTTATGAATTCTCTAGATATAATATTTAGATGTTTTCTATGATTTTCTAATGTATCGAGAAAATATTAAAATATCATCTATATATACGACACGAAATTTTTATATTTTTAAATATAGAGTCCATCCATCTTTGAAAGACTTGTGGTGCATTACTGAGTCCAAATGGCATTACTCTCCATTGATAATGTCCATTAGGAGCACTAAAAAGCTGTTAATGGTTTAGATTCTTACATTAGCATAATTTGCGAGAATCTGATTTACTGATCAAATTTACTAAAATATTTTGCTTGTTTAGCTTGATTTATTAAAACTTCTTTTCTTGGAATAAAATAACCATCAAAAATAGTATTTTGATTTAATCTTTTATAATTAATAACCATTCTAGCTTTTCCTCTTTTTATTTACTGCATGGTTTCTTACCATAAAAGCGAGGACTAGAATGTGGACTATTAGTTTCTTCTATTAATCCTTTTTCTAATAATTCTTTTATTTGTATATCAAATTCATCTATATCTTGTTTAGTATAGATCATAGGTTTTACTCTAATAATTTTATTAGGATTTTCTAATTTAATAGTACAATATCTAGGACTATTTTTCCATAATTTTAATGGTTCTTCACTAAAATTATTTTCTAATATTTTAAACAACCAATGATTTGTTTCAAGTTGTTTAACATGTTCTTTCTTAGAAGGTGAAAAATCTTTATCACAAATAAATTTATGGTTTTCAACTAAGGGTATTTCTCTTGAAGTTTTTCAATAGTTAATATAACAAAATTTTTATCAATAGAAAATGGTAAATGTTGATATATAAAATTATTACCTAATAATATATCTCCATGCATTTCATGAAAACATAATATTTTAGGTATCACAAATCTTACATTGTTTATGTAGATTGGTATATTTTTTGCTTTAAAAGAATTAAAGTTTCATTACCATCTACTCCAACAGCTCTTATTGGATTTCTCATAAGTTCCCACTTTTACGATGGAATAGCATTTTCTCTCTGACTACTAGTTGTAGCTCCTGTATCTAATAGAGCATTTAAAGAATATGAATTATATTCTCTAAACTGAAACGAGATTTCAATATAAGTATAATATTTCTGGGTTGGAAATGTGAAAATGTAATAATATCTTTTTTCCCAAGTTTCATTTGTTGAATTATTGGTTTATCTTTTATTTTTTTATTATTAGATATTTTATCTAATTTATTAGTAAAATGAACTGGTTTTAGTTCAATAGGTAAATATTGGTTTTTCCAATATTGATTATCAAATATTCTAGTTGTGTTTTCAAACTTTTCATAATTTTTATTAATAGATCTCAGATAATCATCTGTTTGAAGATCTGAATCTATCTTTCTTTTACCATAAGGATCTTGTTTATCAATTTCCCTAGGTTTGGTATTTCATAATCATATGGATCTGGTTGTTCAAGATCCATTGGTTCAGAATTTCTATATTTTCATCCTCTTACATTGAAGTTTTTCTTCATCGAATTATGACTAGTGACATTAATATCTACATTAGAATTATCGAACTACTACTACCTTCCAGCAGTATCATAATTTAACATATAGTGATAATTATATTTTGTAAATAGATCTTTATGTTTTTCATAAAGTTCTTCTATTAATTTTAAATATTCTACTTGTTCATTCTTATCTTTTGTTTTAGAAAATTGGTTTTCCAATGTTCTATTAAAGTTTTATAAGATTCAAAATCATATTTTTCTTGTTTTTAACTTTTTCTCTTTTTGTTTTTCTTTTTAATATTATGATAGGTAGAAGATTCATCCGAAGACTCATCTTCATCGATAAAGCTAATATTACATTACTATTACCATAATATAAAGGTCCTAAATCTAAATCCGATTCTATATTATTATTATTAATAACTTGATCTAATTTATTATTAACATCGATAAAAGTTCTTTAGACTTGTTGTTCAAATCTAAATCGATTACTTCTCCCATATTATCTACTTTTTCTTCTATTTTACTAACCTTAGTATATAATTTATTAAAATATATAGATGTCATATCTATTAAACTATTGATACCTTTACTAAGAGCCGAAATATTATTTTCATTCTTAGAGTCTATATGCATAGTATGATTACAAGTTTTATCTTTGTATAAACAATCCATTTGTTCCATGTTTTTATCTCTGGTACCTAAAACCGTCATGTCTTAAACGTCTTCACTCCGCGCCTACAACGTCCCACTCGGACTAAACGGCAACAAGAAGACAGAATCACGGATATATGGGTTTTAAGATAAAACAACAATAAAACAAACAGAATTGAAGATAAAAGATAGAAACTTACAATGATTACTACGATATTAGAACTCCGAAAATCGTTACTCAGGGCTCCTCTGATACCAATTACGGGGGGGGGAGGATCTATGCACAAGCGGAAGGCTATTATAATATCGTAGATTTTATTTTACAAGAGAAGATAGTAGATAATTTACAAAGGAAGGATTTCTCTTGATATCTTGAGAGAAAGAGTATACAAGAGAATCACTAATTCTAAAAAGCTATTTCTATTTTTCGATGCCTTGTTTAGGCTACAACAACTCCTATTTATAGTGTAAATTCTAAACTCTAATTTATTTACAATTGAAGTCCGCACGATATCCTGATAAGGATGACTTTATTATTGGCTCGATAGTTGCTTCTCGTAGCCTTACGAATCGACAAAATTGATGTAGTTGTTTCTACAATTTTCTTGCAATAATTGCTGTTTGCATCATTGCTTACATCATTGATGACTTCTTGATGACTTCTTACATCATTGCTTGCATCATCTTCTATGGATGGTGATGGATTGTCACATCCAATAATTAAATTTCTCCTTTTTGGATTTGTCTTTATCCTTCTTGGATATTTCTCGATTCATCTCCTCGATTTCATCAAGGTGTAATGACTCGTGAAGGAACTGTGTATTCGGCTTTTTCCCGTGTGTCTTTGATCTCCGTTGCTAGCGGATAATCATCTATCTCCATGTCTGCTATCTTTTTAATAGCTGAACACGACTTCTCTATTTCTTTCTTCACGGGTTCTTCCAATGTCATATGCTAGAATTCTTTTTCCATCGGTCCGAATAAATAAGTTTCTTGATGAAGAAGATCTTTGGGCCATGGTTATCATATCAATTCCGGCTTGGATTTGATAATTGGAAAAATTATTATAACACTTGTCAATGATTTTTGCCAAGTGTTGTTGGTCTTCTTCTACTACTGAAAGGGCTTTTCCCAAAACATATAGTCGAAGATTCCAAATTTGATATGGTGATAAAATTTTTCTTTCTCAAAGAATACCTATGAAACTACATATTTCTATATGAAAATAATAGACAAAATCATCTATATCAACAAAATTTGTTAATCTAGATTTTACTATAGCGGGAAAATCTTTTTTAATAAATGAAAAGAAAGATTTTGGATTTGTTATTTCTTTAACAAATCCCCATTCAATACTTGGTTATATCAAATGGTTCATGATTAAGCCTAAATTTGATAGTAGGAAATTGTTCTCCTATATCATTAGTAAAAACATAAGCTTGTAAAAATATTTTGAAAAAGTTTCTATAAATTGAGCTTCTTTGGTTGCAAATAGCTCTCTCTATTTTTGAAAATAATTCTTGTGGTAG
Source organism: Gossypium sturtianum (assembly GCA_025698515.1). Lineage (NCBI taxonomy): Eukaryota > Viridiplantae > Streptophyta > Magnoliopsida > Malvales > Malvaceae > Gossypium > Gossypium sturtianum. Next base: position 101,387,933 of record CM046948.1, on the reverse strand, counting down.
AATTTGTCTACATTTATTATATAGACATATTCTAAACATTTTATTAATAATAGAATTTGTTTGTTCCTTTATTAATAAAATATTGGAATATATCAAGAAGATTGTTTATCTCCTTAATATCTATATATTCGATTAGGATTTCATCCCAATCTCTGTATAAAAACAGATTTAAGTAATAAATCATGAGATTCATTTTCTTTAGTTGTTTTTTCAACTAAAAATTGTGAAAACTGTGTAAGAGTTTTTACGAAATTTGCTCTTTGATCGAAATATGGGTTTTCCATATTTTGTTTATAAAATTATAATATTCGAGAGGTAATCACGGATTATAAAAATCTTTGATTTCAGGAATTTGTTGTTGTTTCAACAAATCTTACATTTGTTTTATAATTTCAACATAAGCTGGTTTGTGATGCGAAATTTGGATCTTGAGACCAATTAGAAAATCTCACACAGGGTTGGTGATTGTGTTCCGAATGATTGGTTTACCATTGGATATGGTACATAATATCCTTGATTAGGATAAAATGGTACTTGAGCGGTATAGTAATAAATCCTTGTTTAGGACTTATTGTTTTCCCTTTGTTGGGTTTTTATGGATGAGTTGTCCATTCTCCAACTTTTTCTAGAGGTTTTTACCTCTATCCATAAGGCTGCTAAGAAAATCAGCAATCATATTATTAGTTCCTTTAATATAAATAACTTCAAAATTAAATTGGCATAATTCATTATACCATCTGATTCTTCTAGATACAGATTTCTAAGCTTTTGTTAGTTAGAAATTGTTTAAGCTATGATTATCGAGTTTTATAATAAAATGTTCAGTGCTAAATATATTAAGAATTTTTTATTCCTTTTTTATTGCTAATAATTCTTTTTCATAGATAGCATAATTTATTTCATTTGGTTTAAATTTTCCCGAACTATATCCACAAATTAATTCTTCATTATTTGTTTTTGCTTTTAAAACACATCCCCAATTTTTTTAGAGGCATCTGTTTCTAGAATTAATTTATCACCGGTTTAGGTAAATAAACTTTAGGAATATAATTTATTTCAGATTTTATATTTTTATAATATCTGAATCTCTTTTAGACCATTCAAAAGGTTTTTCCTTTTTAGTTTTTCATATAACTCATCTAATTTTTAGATAAGTTAGGAAAGAAATTTCTTCCATAATTAACAATTCCTAAAAATTGTTGAAGCTTTCTTTCTTATCAACAATATTTTCAGGAAATTCTTTTATTTTTACTATAATGTGATCTTGGAGTTTAAGACCATCAATGAGATAATATTAATCCTAAGAATTCTATTTCAGTTTTTTCTAATTCAATTTTCTTAGGACTTAGTATAATTCCATGTTTTATGAATTCTCTAGATATAATATTTAGATGTTTTCTATGATTTTCTAATGTATCGAGAAAATATTAAAATATCATCTATATATCGACACACGAAATTTTTATATTTTTTAAATATAGAGTCCATCCATCTTTGAAAGACTTGTGGTGCATTACAGAGTCCAAATGGCATTACTCTCCATTGATAATGTCCATTAGGAGCACTAAAAGTCTGTTAATGGTTTAGATTCTTACATTAGCATAATTTGCGAAATCTGATTTCTGATCAAATTTACTAAAATATATTTTGCTTGTTTAGCTTGATTTATTAAAACTTCTTTTCTTGGAATAAAATAACCATCAAAAATAGTATTTTGATTTAATCTTTTATAATTAATAACCATTCTAGCTTTTCCTCTTTTTATTTCTGCATGGTTTCTTACCATAAAAGCGAGGACTAGAATGTGGACTATTAGTTTCTTCTATTAATCCTTTTTCTAATAATTCTTTTATTTGTATATCAAATTCATCTATATCTTGTTTAGTATAGATCATAGGTTTTACTCTAATAATTTTATTAGGATTTTCTAATTTAATAGTACAATATCTAGGACTATTTTTCCATAATTTTAATGGTTCTTCACTAAAATTATTTTCTAATATTTTAAACAACCAATGATTTGTTTCAAGTTGTTTAACATGTTCTTTCTTAGAAGGTGAAAAATCTTTATCACAAATAAATTTATGGTTTTCAACTAAGGGTATTTCTACTGAAGTTTTTCAATAGTTAATATAACAAAATTTTTATCAATAGAAAATGGTAAATGTTGATATATAAAATTATTACCTAATAATATATCTCCATGCATTTCATGAAAACATAATATTTTAGGTATCACAAATCTTACATTGTTTATGTAGATTGGTATATTTTTGCTTTAAAAAGAATTAAAGTTTCATTACCATCTACTCCAACAGACTCTTATTGGATTTCTCATAAGTTCCCACTTTTACGATGGAATAGCATTTTCTCTCTGACTACTAGTTGTAGCTCCTGTATCTAATAGAGCATTTAAAGAATATGAATTATATTCTCTAAAGCTGAAACGAGATTTCAATATAAGTATAATATTTCTGGGTTGGAAATGTGAAAATGTAATAATATCTTTTTTCCCAAGTTTCATTTGTTGAATTATTGGTTTATCTTTTATTTTTTTATTATTAGATATTTTATCTAATTTATTAGTAAAATGAACTGGTTTTAGTTCAATAGGTAAATATTGGTTTTTCCAATATTGATTATCAAATATTCTAGTTGTGTTTTCAAACTTTTCATAATTTTTATTAATAGATCTCGATAATCATCTGTTTGAAGATCTGAATCTATCTTTCTTTTACCATAAGGATCTTGTTTATCAATTTCCCTAGGTTTCGGTATTTCATAATCATATGGATCTGGTTGTTCAGTATCCATTGGTTCAGGAATTTCTATATTTTCATCCTCTTACATTGAAGTTTTTTCTTCATCGAATTATGACTAGTAACACATTAATATCTACATTAGAATTATCGAACTACTACTACCTTCGTAGTATCATAATTTAACATATAGTGATAATTATATTTAAGTAAATAGATCTTTATGTTTTTCATAAAGTTCTTCTATTAATTTTAAATATTCTACTTGTTCATTCTTATCTTTTGTTTTAGAAAATTGGTTTTCCAATGTTCTATTAAAGTTTTATAAGATTCAAAATCATATTTTTCTTGTTTTTAACTTTTTCTCTTTTTGTTTTTCTTTTTAATATTATGATAGGTAGAAGATTCATCCAAGACTCATCTTCATCCGATAAAGCTAATATTACATTACTATTACCATAATATAAAGGTCCTAAATCTAAATCCGATTCTATATTATTATTATTAATAACTTGATCTAATTTATTATTAACATCGATAAAAGTTCTTTAGACTTGTTGTTCAAATCTAAATCGAGTTACTTCTCCCATATTATCTACTTTTTCTTCTATTTTACTAACCTTAGTATATAATTTATTAAAATATATAGATGTCATATCTATTAAACTATTGATACCTTTACTAAGAGCCGAAATATTATTTTCATTCTTAGAGTCTATATGCATAGTATGATTACAAGTTTTATCTTTGTATAAACAATCCATTTGTTCCATGTTTTTATCTCTGGTACCTAAAACCGTCATGTCTTAAACGTCTTCACTCCACGCCTACAACGCGTCCCACTCGGACTAAACGGCAACAAGAAGACGAGAATCACGAGATATATGGGTTTTAAGATAAAACAACAATAAAACAAACAGAATTGAAGATAAAAGATAGAAACTTACAATGATTACTACGATATTAGAACTCCGAGAAATCGTTACTCAGGGGCTCCTCGATACCAATTACGGGGAGGGGGAGGATCTATGCACAAACGGAAGGCTATTATAATATCGTAGATTTTATTTTACAAGAGAAGATAGTAGATAATTTACAAAGGAAGGATTTCTCTTGATATCTTGAGAGAAAGAGTATACAAGAGAATCACTAATTCTAAAAAGCTATTTCTATTTTTTTCGATGCCTTGTTTAGGCTACAACAACTCCTATTTATAGTGTAAATTCTAAACTCTAATTTATTTACAATTGAAGTCCATACGATATCCTGATAAGGATGACTTTATTATTGGCTCGATAGTTGCTTCTCGTAGCCTTACGAATCGACAAAATTGATGTAGTTGTTTCTACAATTTTCTTGCAATAATTCTTTTTTTGCATCATTGCTTACATCATTGATTGACTTCTTGATGACTTCTTACATCATTGCTTGCATCATCTTCTATGGATGGTGATGGATTGTCACATCCAATAATTAAATTTCTCCTTTTTGGATTTGTCTTTATCCTTCTTGGATATTTCTCGATTCATCTCCTCGATTTCATCAAGGTGTAATGACTCTGGTGAAGGAACTGGTGTATTCGGCTTTCCCACGTGTCTTTGATCTCCGTTGCTAGCGGATAATCATCTATCTCCATATCTGCTATCTTTTTAATAGCTGAACGACTTCTCTATTTCTTTCTTCACAGGTTCTTCGATGTCATATGCTAGAATTCTTTTTCCATCGGTCCGAATAAATAAGTTTCTTGATGAAGAAGATCTTTGGGCCATGGTTATCATATCAATTCGGCTTGGATTTGATAATTGGAAAAATTATTATAACACTTGTCAATGATTTTTGCCAAGTGTTGTTGGTCTTCTTCTACTACTTTGAAAGGGCTTTTCCAGAAAACATAGTCTGAAGATTCCAAATTTGATATGGTGATAAAATTTTTCTTTCTCGGCCAATACCTATGAAACTACATATTTCTATATGAAAATAATAGACAAAATCATCTATATCAACAAAATTTGTTAATCTAGATTTTACTATAGCGGGAAAATCTTTTAATAAATGAAAAGAAAGATTTTGGATTTGTTATTTCTTTAACAAATCCCCATTCAATCTTTGGTTATATCAAATGGTTCATGATTAAGCCTAAATTTGATAGTAGGAAATTGTTCTCCTATATCATTAGTAAAAACATAAGCTTGTAAAAATATTTTGAAAAAGTTTCTATAAATTGAGCTTCTTTGGTTGCAAATAGCTCTCTCTATTTTTGAAAATAATTCTTGTGGTAGAATTTGTCTACATTTATTATATAGACATATTCTAAACATTTTATTAATAATAGAATTTGTTTGTTCCTTTATTAATAAAATATTGGAATATATCAAGAAGATTGTTTATCTCCTTAATATCTATATATTCGATTAGGATTTCATCCCAATCTCTGTATAAAAATGATTTAAGTAATAAATCATGAGATTCATTTTCTTTAGTTGTTTTTTCAACTAAAAATTGTGAAAAGCTGTGTAAGAGTTTTTACGAAATTTGCTCTTTGATCGAAAATATGGGTTTTCCATATTTTGTTTATAAAATTATAATATTCGAGAGGTAATCTGGATTATAAAAATCTTTGATTTCGAGAATTTGTTGTTGTTTCAACAAATCTTACATTTGTTTTATAATTTCAACATATAACGGTTTGTGATGCGAATTTGGATCTTGAGACCAATTAGAAAATCTCACAGGTTGGTGATTGTGTTCGAATGATTGGTTTACCATTGGATATGGTACATAATATCCTTGATTAGGATAAAATGGTACTTGAGCGGTATAGTAATAAATCCTTGTTTAGGACTTATTGTTTTCCCTTTGTTGGGTTTTTATGGACAGTTGTCCATTCTCCAACTTTTTCTAGAGGTTTTTACCTCTATCCATAAGGCTGCTAAGAAATTCAGCAATCATTAGTACAAATAAATTTAGGATTTTCTACTAATGGGATTTCTATAGAAGTTTTTCTATAGATAACATAGCTGATTTTTATCAATAGAAAATGGTAAATATTGATTTATAAAATTATTTCCCAATAAAATATCACCATTCATATTAGGAAAACATAATATTTTTGGAATTTTAAATCTAACATTATTTATGTAGATTGGTATATTTTTGCTTTATAATAGATATTGGTTTTATTACCATCTACTCCATTAATTTTTATTGTCTTTTTACGGGTTTCCAATATTTTTACGGAATAGCATTCTTTTTACAACTCTTTGGTTGTAGCTCCTGTATCTAATAAAGCATGTAAAGAATATTTTTATATTCATTATGCAATGTAATTTGAATATATTTATTGTTAATAATATCTTCTACTGAAAATTGTATATCTTCTATTCTAGTGTTTCTAGAATTTCTACTAGGTGTAGTAGGAAAAATAGGAATATGAACTGTTTTCATACCTATTGGTGTCAAAGTACTTATATTATCCTCCTCTTCTTCTTGGGTTGAGAATTAGAGGTAAAACTAAATTATCATCTGTATTAGTAATCAGTTATTTTTAAAATATAACTTGTCACGGATGACATATATTCTATAGTACTTCTTGGTTTAGAAGTACTTGCATTATTAACCCTTTCTATCATCCAATCTTTTGGAATTGATAAATCTTTTAGATGTAATAATTTTGGTTGTATTTACGTAGTAAACTTATTAGGCTCAAAAAGCTCAATTATTTTATTATTGATTTCTTTTATTTCTACTTCTGTTTGTATTAGTATATTCATTAATAGAAGTCCGACTTATTGCTAGATCTTGACTAAATCACTAATATCGAAATTTTTGTCTGAATTCTAAGACATAGACACTCTTCTATTAGAGGTCATTATAGAATAAAGTAATTTGGTTTAACTTTAAATCCTATAACTCCTGTATGTAAATTAGATTGAATTCCTCCAATAAGTGCTTTTATTGGATTTTCAAATCTTTTATCTAATAATCTTTGCTATAATAGGAATATCATGACCTTTTCTAAATAAAGCTCTAATCGTTATCATAATTATTCCTAAATGTATGTATCTAACTTTGAGGATATTTTTCCTAATCCTTTTTATTTTATCCTTAGTAAATAAAGGGATTTACTGTTAATCCACCTTTAGTATCTTTAGCGATTGTGTTACCGCTAATTTTTTCTATGTGTCTTTGTGACCATATTTTAAACTTAGATATTTTATAAATTTCTTCTTTAGAAATATGATTTTTAGTAATTTTATCTATTATTTCATCGAGAAAAGTCTGTTTCTTCTCCGATTAAATTTCCTAATTTAATATCACATTGTTCAGATTTTGGAATTTCTTCTAATTGATGATTAGAACTAGTTCCTAACATAGAAATATATTCATCTTGAAATTAGTATCGAAATCATTTTTACGATATTAATTCATATACTATTTCAGTAGGATTGATTTCCTCACTTAAACATACTTCTAAATCTTGTTCTTCAAGATTTTTAATCATTTTCTAGCACTTTTTCCTTTGTTAGGACAATTTGTTGCTATATGACCTTCTTCATCACAAATGAAACATTTACAAATTTGTTTTTAGTATTAGAAGTTTTTCTCCTAACAAATTTTTCTTTTTTATTATTATTATTATTATTATTACAGTATAATTTTTATTACTCGGTTTCCATCTAGCTAATTTATATTTTTATGTTTTTATAGGTTTTAGGGCGTATAGGATTACATCCAAACTCCCATTCATTTTCTAACATCTTGGTACAATATTTATGACTCAGATTTATTTTTGACTTGTTTAGCCTTTACTTTGTAGACAATGTAAAATTATTCTTTCTTTAGCAAAATTAATTCTATTACCTATAGTGTCTATATTTGCTATTTCTATTCTGAATTTTGACTATGTTTATATATATAAGAAGTATATTTATTAATACATATCTCATCCCAAGGTGGTGGTAATTTATGAAAATATTGGTTTTTCCAAAATTCTATACTATCATTTTTAACTTTTGATATTCATGAAGAAATTTTTTAGAAAATTCTTCTAAATATCTTATGTCACATAATTTTAATTTTGATAAGATATAAGCTGGATTGGCTATCTGATCTTTTTATTAGTATAACCACAAAATTCTGTTTTAGAATTGAAGTTAACCCTTTTAGTAAATCTTTAGGAGTACTTATTTGATTAATAAGTTGACCTTTTTGTTCTTTTCCTTTCTCAGATTCTTCCCATCGTGCGAGAAATTGTAGAACATCTCCTTGAAATGTTCCTACAAAGTAATTTAAAAACTTTTCTTTTGACCAAGTATTCTTTGTTGTTGTTTACAACAATAGTCATAGATTGTGCCCAATCATCTATGGTTTTTCATAGTCGATAAAGGAATATTAGTTAAATCTAAATATATTCCTCCTTGAGCAACACTTCTTTTATTTAAATCATCTACCCTATATGGTATAGGTATAGGATGACTAGATTCACTGTGTTTTGATTTTATCTCATTAGTAGCTATATAATCTATTTGATTACCTATTATTCTAGTTGTATTTTCAAACTTTTCATAATTTTTATTAATAGATCTCGGATAATCATCTGTTTGAAGATCTGAATCTATCTTTCTTTTACCATAAGGATCTTGTTTATCAATTTCCCTAGGTTTGGTATTTCATAATCATATGGATCTGGTTGTTCGGTATCCATTGGTTCAGAATTTCTATATTTTCATCCTCTTACATTGAAGTTTTTCTTCATCAAATTATGACTAGTAACATTAATATCTACATTAGAATTATCGAACTACTACTACCTTACGTAGTATCATAATTTAACATATAGTGATAATTATATTTAGTAAATAGATCTTTATGTTTTTCATAAAGTTCTTCTATTAATTTTAAATATTCTACTTGTTCATTCTTATCTTTTGTTTTAGAAAATTGGTTTTCCAATGTTCTATTAAAGTTTTATAAGATTCAAAATCATATTTTTCTTGTTTTTAACTTTTTCTCTTTTTGTTTTTCTTTTTAATATTATGATAGGTAGAAGATTCATCCAGAAGACTCATCTTCATCCGATAAAGCTAATATTACATTACTATTACCATAATATAAAGGTCCTAAATCTAAATCCGATTCTATATTATTATTATTAATAACTTGATCTAATTTATTATTAACATCGATAAAAGTTCTTTAGACTTGTTGTTCAAATCTAAATCGATTACTTCTCCCATATTATCTACTTTTTCTTCTATTTTACTAACCTTAGTATATAATTTATTAAAATATATAGATGTCATATCTATTAAACTATTGATACCTTTACTAAGAGCCGAAATATTATTTTCATTCTTAGAGTCTATATGCATAGTATGATTACAAGTTTTATCTTTGTATAAACAATCCATTTGTTCCATGTTTTTATCTCTGGTACCTAAAACCGTGCGTGTCTTAAACGTCTTCACTCCAGCGCCTACAACGTCCCACTCGGACTAAGCGGCAACAAGAAGACGAGAATCACGATATATGGGTTTTAAGATAAAACAACAATAAAACAAGCAGAATTGAAGATAAAAGATAGAAACTTACAATGATTACTACGATATTAGAACTCCGAAATCGTTACTCAGGGGCTCCTCGATACCAATTACGGGGGGAGGGATCTATGCACAAACGGAAGGCTATTATAATATCGTAGATTTTATTTTACAAGAGAAGATAGTAGATAATTTACAAAGGAAGGATTTCTCTTGATATCTTGAGAGAAAGAGTATACAAGAGAATCACTAATTCTAAAAAGCTATTTCTATTTTTCGATGCCTTGTTTAGGCTACAACAACTCCTATTTATAGTGTAAATTCTAAACTCTAATTTATTTACAATTGAAGTCCATACGAGTATCCTCGATAAGGATGACTTTATTATTGGCTCGATAGTTGCTTCTCGTAGCCTACGAATCGACAAAATTGATGTAGTTGTTTCTACAATTTTCTTGCAATAATTCTTTGTTTGCATCATTGCTTACATCATTGATGACTTCTTGATGACTTCTTACATCATTGCTTGCATCATCTTCTATGGATGGTGATGGATTGTCACATCCAATAATTAAATTTCTCCTTTTTGGATTTGTCTTTATCCTTCTTGGATATTTCTCGATTCATCTCCTCGATTTCATCAAGGTGTAATGACTCGGTGAAGGAACCGGTGTATTCCAGCTTTCCCACGTGTCTTTGATCTCCGTTGCTAGCGGATAATCATCTATCTCCATGTCTGCTATCTTTTTAATAATGAAACGACTTCTCTATTTCTTTCTTCACCGGTTCTTCCAATGTCATATGCTAGAATTCTTTTTCCATCGGTCCGAATAAATAAGTTTCTTGATGAAGAAGATCTTTGGGCCATGGTTATCATATCAATTCCGCTTGGATTTGATAATTGGAAAAATTATTATAACACTTGTCAATGATTTTTGCCAAGTGTTGTTGGTCTTCTTCTACTCTTTGAAAGGGCTTTTCCGAAAACATAGTACGAAGATTCCAAATTTGATATGGTGATAAAATTTTTCTTTCTCAAAGAATACCTATGAAACTACATATTTCTATATGAAAATAATAGACAAAATCATCTATATCAACAAAATTTGTTAATCTAGATTTTACTATAGCGGGAAAATCTTTTAATAAATGAAAAGAAAGATTTTGGTTTGTTATTTCTTTAACAAATCCCCATTCAATCTTTGGTTATATCAAATGGTTCATGATTAAGCCTAAATTTGATAGTAGGAAATTGTTCTCCTATATCATTAGTAAAAACATAAGCTTGTAAAAATATTTTGAAAAAGTTTCTATAAATTGAGCTTCTTTGGTTGCAAATAGCTCTCTCTATTTTTGAAAATAATTCTTGTGGTAGAATTTGTCTACATTTATTATATAGACATATTCTAAACATTTTATTAATAATAGAATTTGTTTGTTCCTTTATTAATAAAATATTGGAATATATCAAGAAGATTGTTTATCTCCTTAATATCTATATATTCGATTAGGATTTCATCCCAATCTCTGTATAAAAATGCAGATTTAAGTAATAAATCATGAGATTCATTTTCTTTAGTTGTTTTTCAACTAAAAATTGTGAAAAGCTGTGTAAGAGTTTTTACGAAATTTGCTCTTTGATCGAAATATGGGTTTTCCATATTTTGTTTATAAAATTATAATATTCGAGGTAATCTGGATTATAAAAATCTTTGATTTCGAGAATTTGTTGTTGTTTCAACAAATCTTACATTTGTTTTATAATTTCAGCATAAGCTGGTTTGTGATGCGAATTTGGATCTTGAGACCAATTAGAAAATCTCACAGGTTGGTGATTGTGTTCGAATGATTGGTTTACCATTGGATATGGTACATAATATCCTTGATTAGGATAAAATGGTACTTGAGCGGTATAGTAATAAATCCTTGTTTAGGACTTATTGTTTTCCCTTTGTTGGGTTTTTATGGATGATTGTCCATTCTCCAACTTTTTCTAGAGGTTTTTACCTCTATCCATAAGGCTTTGCTAAGAAATTCAGCAATCATTAGTACAAATAAATTTAGGATTTTCTACTAATGGGATTTCTATAGAAGTTTTTCTATAGATAACATAGCTGATTTTTATCAATAGAAAATGGTAAATATTGATTTATAAAATTATTTCCCAATAAAATATCACCATTCATATTAGGAAAACATAATATTTTTGGAATTTTAAATCTAACATTATTTATGTAGATTGGTATATTTTTGCTTTATAATAGATATTGGTTTTATTACCATCTACTCCATTAATTTTTATTGTCTTTTTACAGTTTTCAATATTTTTACGGAATAGCATTCTTTTTACAACTCTTTGGTTGTAGCTCACTATCTAATAAAGCATGTAAAGAATATTTTTATATTCATTATGCAATGTAATTTGAATATATTTATTGTTAATAATATCTTCTCTTTGAAAATTGTATATCTTCTATTCTAGTGTTTCTAGAATTTCTACTAGGTGTAGTAGGAAAAATAGGAATATGAACTGTTTTCATACCTATTGGTGTCGAAGTACTTATATTATCCTCCTCTTCTTGGGTTGAGAATTAGAGGTAAAACTAAATTATCATCTGTATTAGTAATCAGATTATTTTTAAAATATAACTTGTCACGGATGACATATATTCTATAGTACTTCTTGGTTTAGAAGTACTTGCATTATTAACCCTTTCTATCATCCAATCTTTTGGAATTGATAAATCTTTTAGATGTAATAATTTTGGTTGTATTTACGTAGTAAACTTATTAGGCTCAAAAGCTCAATTATTTTATTATTGATTTCTTTTATTTCTACTTCTGTTTGTATTAGTATATTCATTAATAGAAGTCCAACTTATTGCTAGATCTTGACTAAATCACTAATATCGAAATTTTTTGTCTCAAATTCTAAGACATAGACACTCTTCTATTAGAGGGTGCATTATAGAGATAAAGTAATTTGGTTTAACTTTAAATCCTATAACTCCTGTATGTAAATTAGATTGAATTCCTCCAATAAGTGCTTTTATTGGATTTTCAAATCTTTTATCTAATAATCTTTTGCTATAATAGGAATATCATGACCTTTTCTAAATAAAGCTCTAATCGTTATCATAATTATTCCTAAATGTATGTATCTAACTTTGAGGATATTTTTCCTAATCCTTTTTATTTTATCCTTAGTAAATAAAGGGATTTACATTAATCCACCTTTAGTATCTTTAGCGATTGTGTTACCGCTAATTTTTTCTATGTGTCTTTGTGACCATATTTTAAACTTAGATATTTTATAAATTTCTTCTTTAGAAATATGATTTTTAGTAATTTTATCTATTATTTCATCGAAAAAGTCTGTTTCTTCTCAGATTAAATTTCCTAATTTAATATCCTGTTGTTCATTTTTGGAATTTCTTCTAATTGATGATTAGAACTAGTTCCTAACATAGAAATATATTCATCTTCAGAATTAGTATCGAATCATTTTTACGATATTAATTCATATACTATTTCAGTAGGATTGATTTCCTCACTTAAACATACTTCTAAATCTTGTTCTTCAAGATTTTTAATCATTTTCTAGCACTTTTTCCTTTGTTAGGACAATTTGTTGCTATATGACCTTCTTCATCACAAATGAAACATTTACAAATTTGTTTTTAGTATTAGAAGTTTTTCTCCTAACAAATTTTTCTTTTTATTATTATTATTATTATTATTATTACTGAGTATAATTTTTATTACTCGGTTTCCATCTAGCTAATTTATATTTTTATGTTTTTATAGGTTTTAGGGCGTATAGGATTACATCCAAACTCCCATTCATTTTCTAACATCTTGGTACAATATTTATGACTCAGTTTATTTTTGACTTGTTTAGCCGCCTTACTTTGTAGACAATGTAAAATTATTCTTTCTTTAGCAAAATTAATTCTATTACCTATAGTGTCTATATTTGCTATTTCTATTCCTGAATTTTGACTATGTTTATATATATAAGAAGTATATTTATTAATACATATCTCATCCCAAGGTGGTGGTAATTTATGAAAATATTGGTTTTTCCAAAATTCTATACTATCATTTTTAACTTTTGATATTCATGAAGAAATTTTTTAGAAAATTCTTCTAAATATCTTATGTCACATAATTTTAATTTTGATAAGATATAAGCTGGATTGGCTATCTGATCTTTTTATTAGTATAACCACAAAATTCTGTTTTTAGAATTGAAGTTAACCCTTTTAGTAAATCTTTAGGAGTACTTATTTGATTAATAAGTTGACCTTTTTGTTCTTTTCCTTTCTCGATTCTTCCCATCGTCGAGAAATTGTAGAACATCTCCTTGAAATGTTCCTACAAAGTAATTTAAAAACTTTTCTTTTGACCAAGTATTCTTTGTTGTTGTTTACAACAATAGTCATAGATTGTGCCCAATCATCTATGGTTTTTCATAGTCGATAAAGGAATATTAGTTAAATCTAAATATATTCCTCCTTGAGCAACACTTCTTTTATTTAAATCATCTACCCTATATGGTATAGGTATAGGATGACTAGATTCACTGTGTTTTGATTTTTATCTCATTAGTAGCTATATAATCTATTTGATTACCTATTATTCTAGTTGTATTTTCAAACTTTTCATAATTTTTATTAATAGATCTCGGATAATCATCTGTTTGAAGATCTGAATCTATCTTTCTTTTACCATAAGGATCTTGTTTATCAATTTCCCTAGGTTTGGTATTTCATAATCATATGGATCTGGTTGTTCGGTATCCATTGGTTCAGAATTTCTATATTTTCATCCTCTTACATTGAAGTTTTTTCTTCATCGAATTATGACTAGTAACATTAATATCTACATTAGAATTATCGAACTACTACTACCTTACAGTAGTATCATAATTTAACATATAGTGATAATTATATTTTGTAAATAGATCTTTATGTTTTTCATAAAGTTCTTCTATTAATTTTAAATATTCTACTTGTTCATTCTTATCTTTTGTTTTAGAAAATTGGTTTTCCAATGTTCTATTAAAGTTTTATAAGATTCAAAATCATATTTTTCTTGTTTTTAACTTTTTCTCTTTTTGTTTTTCTTTTTAATATTATGATAGGTAGAAGATTCATCCAAGACTCATCTTCATCCGATAAAGCTAATATTACATTACTATTACCATAATATAAAGGTCCTAAATCTAAATCCGATTCTATATTATTATTATTAATAACTTGATCTAATTTATTATTAACATCGATAAAAGTTCTTTAGACTTGTTGTTCAAATCTAAATCGATTACTTCTCCCATATTATCTACTTTTTCTTCTATTTTACTAACCTTAGTATATAATTTATTAAAATATATAGATGTCATATCTATTAAACTATTGATACCTTTACTAAGAGCCGAAATATTATTTTCATTCTTAGAGTCTATATGCATAGTATGATTACAAGTTTTATCTTTGTATAAACAATCCATTTGTTCCATGTTTTTATCTCTGGTACCTAAAACCGTCTCATGTCTTAAACGTCTTCACTCAACGCCTACAACGTCCCACTCGGACTAAACGGCAACAAGAAGAGCGAATCACGAGATATATGGGTTTTAAGATAAAACCACAATAAAACAAACAAATTGAAGATAAAAGATAGAAACTTACAATGATTACTACGATATTAGAACTCCGAGAAATCGTTACTCAGGGGCTCCTCGATACCAATTACGGGGGGGAGGGGATCTATGCACAAACGGAAGGCTATTATAATATCGTAGATTTTATTTTACAAGAGAAGATAGTAGATAATTTACAAAGGAAGGATTTCTCTTGATATCTTGAGAGAAAGAGTATACAAGAGAATCACTAATTCTAAAAAGCTATTTCTATTTTTCGATGCCTTGTTTAGGCTACAACAACTCCTATTTATAGTGTAAATTCTAAACTCTAATTTATTTACAATTGAAGTCCGCACGATATCCTGATAAGGATGACTTTATTATTGGCTCGATAGTTGCTTCTCGTAGCCTTCTCGAATCGACAAAATTGATGTAGTTGTTTCTACAATTTTCTTGCAATAATTCTTTGTTTGCATCATTGCTTACATCATTGATGACTTCTTGATGACTTCTTACATCATTGCTTGCATCATCTTCTATGGATGGTGATGGATTGTCACATCCAATAATTAAATTTCTCCTTTTTGGATTTGTCTTTATCCTTCTTGGATATTTCTCGATTCATCTCCTCGATTTCATCAAGGTGTAATGACTCGTGAAGGAACCGGTGTATTCCAGCTTTCCCACGTGTCTTTGATCTCCGTTGCTAGCGGATAATCATCTATCTCCATGTCTGCTATCTTTTTAATAGGTGAAACGACTTCTCTATTTCTTTCTTCACAGGTTCTTCCAGTGTCATATGCTAGAATTCTTTTTCCATCGGTCCGAGAATAAATAAGTTTCTTGATGAAGAAGATCTTTGGGCCATGGTTATCATATCAATTCGGCTTGGATTTGATAATTGGAAAAATTATTATAACACTTGTCAATGATTTTTGCCAAGTGTTGTTGGTCTTCTTCTACTCTTGAAAGGGCTTTTCCCGAAAACATAGTATCTGAAGATTCCAAATTTGATATGGTGATAAAATTTTTCTTTCTCAAAGAATACCTATGAAACTACATATTTCTATATGAAAATAATAGACAAAATCATCTATATCAACAAAATTTGTTAATCTAGATTTTACTATAGCGGGAAAATCTTTTAATAAATGAAAAGAAAGATTTTGGATTTGTATTTCTTTAACAAATCCCCATTCAATACTGGTTATATCAAATGGTTCATGATTAAGCCTAAATTTGATAGTAGGAAATTGTTCTCCTATATCATTAGTAAAAACATAAGCTTGTAAAAATATTTTGAAAAAGTTTCTATAAATTGAGCTTCTTTGGTTGCAAATAGCTCTCTCTATTTTTGAAAATAATTCTTGTGGTAGAATTTGTCTACATTTATTATATAGACATATTCTAAACATTTTATTAATAATAGAATTGTTTGTTCCTTTATTAATAAAATATTGGAATATATCAAGAAGATTGTTTATCTCCTTAATATCTATATATTCGATTAGGATTTCATCCCAATCTCTGTATAAAAATGATTTAAGTAATAAATCATGAGATTCATTTTCTTTAGTTGTTTTTTCAACTAAAAATTGTGAAAACTGTGTAAGAGTTTTTCTGAAATTTGCTCTTTGATCAGAAATATGGGTTTTCCATATTTTGTTTATAAAATTATAATATTCCAGAGGTAATCCTGGATTATAAAAATCTTTGATTTCAGGAATTTGTTGTTGTTTCAACAAATCTTACATTTGTTTTATAATTTCAAAGATAAGCGGTTTGTGATGCGAATTTGGATCTTGAGACCAATTAGAAAATCTCACCTGGGTTGGTGATTGTGTTCCGAATGATTGGTTTACCATTGGATATGGTACATAATATCCTTGATTAGGATAAAATGGTACTTGAGCAGGTATAGTAATAAATCCTTGTTTAGGACTTATTGTTTTCCCTTTGTTGGGTTTTTTATGGACAGTTGTCCATTCTCCAACTTTTTCTAGAGGTTTTTTACCTCTATCCATAAGGCCTGCTAAGAAAATCAGCAATCATATTATTAGTTCCTTTAATATAAATAACTTCAAAATTAAATTGGCATAATTCATTATACCATCTGATTCTTCTAGGTACAGTTTCTAAGCTTTTGTTAGTTAGAAATTGTTTAAGCTGCTTGATTATCGCTTTTATAATAAAATGTTCAGTGCTAAATATATTAAGAATTTTTTATTCCTTTTTTATTGTAATAATTCTTTTTCATAGATAGCATAATTTATTTCATTTGGTTTAAATTTTCCCGAACTATATCCACAAATTAATTCTTCATTATTTGTTTTTGCTTTTAAAACACATCCCCAATTTTTTTCTGAGGCATCTGTTTCTAGAATTAATTTATCACCTGGTTTAGGTAAATAAACTTTAGGAATATAATTTATTTCAGATTTTATATTTTTTATAATATCTGAATCTCTTTTAGACCATTCAAAAGGTTTTTCCTTTTTAGTTTTTCATATAACTCATCTAATTTTTAGATAAGTTAGGAAAGAAATTTCTTCCATAATTAACAATTCCTAAAAATTGTTGAAGTTGTTTTCTTATCAACAATATTTTCAGAAATTCTTTTATTTTTACTATAATGTGATCTTGGAGTTTAAGACCATCAGCAGATAATATTAATCCTAAGAATTCTATTTCAGTTTTTCTAATTCAATTTTCTTAGGACTTAGTATAATTCCATGTTTTATGAATTCTC
The DNA here is from genome assembly GCA_025698515.1 of Gossypium sturtianum. NCBI lineage: Eukaryota > Viridiplantae > Streptophyta > Magnoliopsida > Malvales > Malvaceae > Gossypium > Gossypium sturtianum. The sequence goes on along the minus strand of CM046948.1, from coordinate 101,370,239 downwards.
TAGATATAATATTTAGATGTTTTCTATGATTTTCTAATGTATCGAGAAAATATTAAAATATCATCTATATATCGACACACGTAATTTTATATTTTTTTAAATATAGAGTCCATCCATCTTTGAAAGACTTGTGGTGCATTACAGAGTCCAAATGGCATTACTCTCCATTGATAATGTCCATTAGGAGCACTAAAAGTCATGTTAATGGTTTAGATTCTTCTCATTAGCATAATTTGCGAAATCCCGATTTACATCAAATTTACTAAAATATTTTGCTTGTTTAGCTTGATTTATTAAAACTTCTTTTCTTGGAATAAAATAACCATCAAAAATAGTATTTTGATTTAATCTTTTATAATTAATAACCATTCTAGCTTTTCCTCTTTTTATTTCTGCATGGTTTCTTACCATAAAAGCGGACTAGAATGTGGACTATTAGTTTCTTCTATTAATCCTTTTTCTAATAATTCTTTTATTTGTATATCAAATTCATCTATATCTTGTTTAGTGATGTCGAATTTGGATCTTGAGACCAATTAGAAAATCTCACCGGGTTGGTGATTTATTAGGATGATTTTTACCATTGGATATGTACATAATATCTTGATTAGGATAAAATGGTAATTTATAGTAATAAATCTTCACTAAAACTTATTTTTTAATATTTTAAACAACCAATGTCCATTCTCCAACTTTCTAGTTGTTTTTACATCTTCCATAAGGCCTCTTAGAAGGTGAAAAATCATTAGTACAAATAAATTTAGGATTTTCTACTAATGGGATTTCTATAGAAGTTTTTCAATAGATAATATAACAAAATTTTTATTAATAGAAAATGGTAAATATTGATTTATAAAATTATTTCCCAATAAAATATCACCATTCATATTAGGAAAACATAATATTTTTTGGAATTTTAAATCTAACATTATTTATGTAGATTGGTATATTTTTTGCTTTATAATAGATATTGGTTTTATTACCATCTACTCCATTAATTTTTATTGTCTTTTTACTGGTTTCCAATATTTTTCCGGAATAGCATTCTTTTTACAACTACTGGTTGTAGCTCTGTATCTAATAAAGCATGTAAAGAATATTTTTATATTCATTATGCAATGTAATTTGAATATATTTATTGTTAATAATATCTTCTACTGAAAATTGTATATCTTCTATTCTAGTGTTTCTAGAATTTCTACTAGGTGTAGTAGGAAAATTAGGAATATGAACTGCTTTCATACCTATTGGTGTCGAAGTACTTATATTATCCTCCTCTTCTTGGGTTGAGAATTAGAGGTAAAACTAAATTATCATCTGTATTAGTAATCAGATTATTTTTAAAATATAACTTGTTACCGGATGACATATATTCTATAGTACTTACTTGGTTTAGAAGTACTTGCATTATTAACCCTTTCTATCATCCAATCTTTTGGAATTGATAAATCTTTTAGATGTAATAATTTTGGTTGTATTTCTGTAGAGTAAACTTATTAGGCTCAAAAGCTCAATTATTTTATTATTGATTTCTTTTATTTCTACTTACTGCTGTATTAGTATATTCATTAATAGAAGTCCAACTTATTGCTAGATCTTCACTAAAATCACTAATATCGAATTTTTTGTCCGAATTCTAAGACATAGACACTCTTCTATTAGAGGGTCTGTTATAGAGATAAAGTAATTTGGTTTAACTTTAAATCCTATAACTCCTGTATGTAAATTAGATTGAATTCCTCCAATAAGTGCTTTTATTGGATTTTCAAATCTTTTATCTAATAATACCGCTATAATAGGAATATCATGACCTTTTCTAAATAAAGCTCTAATCGTTATCATAATTATTCCTAAATGTATGTATCTAACTTTGAGGATATTTTTCCTAATCCTTTTTATTTTATCCTTAGTGAATAAAGGGATTTCTGTTAATCCACCTTTAGTATCTTTAGCGATCGTGTTACCGCTAATTTTTCTATGTGTCTTTGTGACCATATTTTAAACTTAGATATTTTATAAATTTCTTCTTTAGAAATATGATTTTTAGTAATTTTATCTATTATTTCATCGAAAAAGTCTGTTTCTTCTCCGATTAAATTTCCTAATTTAATATCCTCGTTGTTCAGATTTTGGAATTTCTTCTAATTGATGATTAGAACTAGTTCCTAACATAGAAATATATTCATCTTCGAATTAGTATCGAATGCATTTCGATATTAATTCATATATTATTTCAAAGAGGATTGATTTCCTCACTTAAACATACTTCTAAATCTTGTTCTTCAAGATTTTTAATCATTTTTCTAGCACTTTTTCCTTTGTTAGGACAATTTGTTGCTATATGACCTTCTTCATTTCCTCTACTATAGCCATTATCAATTCTCATTATTTCTAATAGGTATGACTAATTTGAAAACTTTTACAAACTAGTCCCTATGCTCATTTTTCATGAAATTCTCTTAGAAAAAGATGTTTATCTAACATCAAACTCTCATAAACTTCCATAAAACATCCTTTAACAAGCATACCATTCATGGGTAGATTTTTGAACATGCATCTTAGCTCACTTTATAGCTAAAAATAGCTAATTCAATATACGAGAACTTCAAAAATACGAAGAATATTAAAAACGGGGCTAAGATGAACTTACTAGCAAGCTTGAAAAAAATGAAGAACCCTAGCTATGGAATCTTCAAATTTTCGGCAAGGGAAGGAAGAAGATGAATGAAATTTTATCATCTTTTTCCTATTTTAATCACTTATTAGACAAATGACCAAAATGCCCTTCTCTTTAAAAATTTCTATTTTACTAACTCATGTCCATTTTTGTCCAAAATTTATAATTTGGGAAAATTTCTATTTAAGGACTCATAATTAATATTCTAAAGCTATTTCATACAAAAAGCTTCTAGAAACTCATATTTTACAACTTTTGCAATTTGGTCCTTTTTTACCATTCAACTTCAATTTAGAAAAATTGCTTCATGAAACTTTCACACTAACATGCAAACATGGCATGAACCTTAAAAACTCATAAATTCACCTCAGATTCATGGTCTCGCACCACTATTCCGACTAGGCCCTAAATCGGGCTGTTACAATTCTCCCCCCTTAGGGATTTTCATCCTCGAAAATCTTACCAGTAAAAAGGTTTGGATACTGGTTTCTCATACTCTCTTATGGTTCCCATGTGGCTTCTTCTATTCCATGTCTTTGCCACAATACTTTCACTAGGGCAATACTTTTATTTCTTAGCTGCTTAATTTCCCGAGCTAATATCTTAACTTATTCTTCACCATAAGTCATGTCGGGATGAATCTCTATCTATGACTGGGGAATTACATCTGAAAGGTCTGATCGGTAGTGTCTTAACATTGACACGTGAAACACATCATGTATCTTTTCTAACTCTGATGGAAAAGCCAATCTGTAAGCTACAGGCCCAACTTTCTCGGTAATCTCATACGGTCCAATAAAACGTGGACTCAACTTGCCTTTTTGGCCAAATCTGAGAACTTTTCTCCAAGGTGACACTTTCAAGAAAACTTTATCTCCGACTTGATACTCGATCTCTTTTCTCTTTAAGTCCGAATAGGACTTACATGCTTGATGCGACTTTTAAACTTTCTCGTATCACTTTCACTTTCTCTTCACTTCTCTAACCAAATCAACCCCGTGAATTTGGTTTTCTTTAAGCTCAGTCCAATAAAGAGGCGTTCGGCACTTACGCCCGTATAAAGCCTCATAAGGCGCCATCTTTAAGCTCGACTCAAAACTATTATTGTAGGCAAACTCTACTAATCGAAGAAACTTTTCCCAACTACCTCGGAATTCAAGAATACAACATCTGAGCATATCCTCGAGCACTTGAATTAACCTCTCTGATTGACCGTCAGTTTGAGGATGAAAAGCGGTACTAAAGTTCAACTTTGTACCCAAGGCCTCTTGTAACTTCTTCCAAAACCTGGATGTGAATCTCGGGTCTCTATCCGATATGATTTACAAAGGAACTCCATGAAGTCTTACTATTTCTGAAACATACAAGTTTGTCAACTTGTCTAGTGAGTAATCAACTCGAACAGGTATAAAATGGGCTGATTTCGTGAGTCTATCAACTACAACCCATACGGCATCTTTCTTGCTCGGAGATAGTGGTAAACCCGTTACAAAATCCATAGTAATACGGTCCCACTTCCACTCCGAAACTAAAATGGGTTGAAGTAAACCCGAAGGTACTTGGTGTTCAGCCTTTACTTCCTGACAAATCAAGCATTTGGAAACAAATTCTGAAATACCTTTCTTCATTCTCGGCCACCACTACTGTTGCTTCAAGTCATTATACATCTTGGTACTACCCGAATGTACAGATAAACATCCATTGTGGGCCTCATACAAAATTCTCTGAATAAGCTCTTCTTTTCTCGGTACACAAACTCTGTCTTTGAACATCAAACTTCCATTGGGACTAATCCAGTGGAGTCGACTCAACATCCGCCTCTGATCTCTCTCTCTCGAACTTGCAATTCACTATCCTCTTTTTAGGCTTCAATGATCTCTTGGAGGAAAATTGGTCTAGCTCTCAACTTAGCTAGAATAGAACCATCGTCGGACAAAGTCATCCGTGAATTCATTGCCTTTAATGCAAATAAGGATTTTTTGCTCAAAGCGTCGGCGACTACATTCACCTTCCCGGGATGGTAGTCAATGACCATCTCATAATCTTTTATCAACTCTAACCATGTCCGTTGTCTTAAGTTCAACTCTTTCTGCGTCATCAAGTATTTCAAACTTTTGTGATCAGTGAAAATCCGACATTTCTCACCATATAGGTGATGTCTCCATATCTTCAATGCGAAGACTATGGCAGCCAATTCTAAATCGTGCGTCGGATAATTCTTCTCATGAGGCTTCAACTGTCTGGAGGCATAAGGAATAACTTTGCCTTCTTGCATAAGTACACAAACCTCTAATCCATTTAAGGATGCATCATTGTAAATCACAAATTCTTTCCCCTGTCTCAAAGTTGTACTAAAAACCGAGCTTCACAAGATAATGCTTTCAATTTTTTGAAACTTTGTTGGCATTGTTCTGTGCACTCGAAATTCACATTTTTCTGTAACAATTTAGTCATCGGGTTGCAATAACAGAAAACCCCTTGACAAATCGTCTATAATAGCTGGCTAAGCCTAGGAAACTTCTAACCTCAGAGATATTCCTCGGTGGTTTCCAGTCCATAATAGCCGAAATCTTACTGGGGTCTACTCAAACTCCTTTTTCTGAGACAATATGTCCCAAAAACCCTACTTCCTTAAGCCAAAATTCACTTTTACTGAACTTGGCATATAATTGATTTTCTCGTAAAATCTGTAAAACTGTCCGTAGGTGCTCGGCATGCTCATTCTCATCTCGAATAAATCGGATGTCGTCAATGAAAACGACTACAAACTTGTCAAGGTATGGTCTAAACATGCGGTTCATTAAGTCCATGAATATCGCTTAGAGCATTAGTCAAACCAAATGGCATGACTAAAAATTCATAATGCCCATACCTTGTTCGAAAGGTTGTCTTAGACACATCCGATTCTTTTACTCTCACCGGTAGTACCACGATCTCAAGTCTATTTTGGAGAACACCGTGGCTCATTTCAATTGATCGAAAAATCATCGATCCTAGGCAATGGGTACTTGTTCTTTCTCACACCTTATTAAGTCGACGGTAATCTATGCATAATCTCATAGTGCCATCTTTCTTTTCACAAATAAAACCGAGCACCCCATGGTGAACAACATGATCTTGCAAAGCCTTTGTCTGTCAACTCTTGCAATCGTGACTTCAGCTCCTTCAACTCCGTTGGAGCCATTCTGTAAGGAGTAATAGATATTGGTGCATGCACTGTGAGCTAGCTCAATGCTCAACTCAACCTCTCTAATCGGTGGTAGTCCTGCAATTCCTCGGAAACACATCCACGTACTCACATACTATTGGCACCGACTCAATCCTTAACTCTGCTTCTTTTTCATTCATCACAAAAGCCAAATATGCTTCATACCCCTTTCTCATGTATCTCTCTGTGCCGCCACGTGAGAAATCAATTCGACAATCTACTCTGTTCATCCGATTCTATGTGAAGGGTGTCTCCATCCTCACATCTCATTTCAATGTATTTCTTCCCACAATTAACTATTACATTATGGGCAGTCAACCAGTCCATACCGAGAATGAGGTCAAACTCGTTAAATGGTAGCAACATTAGGTTTGCTTTAAAACAATGACCTCTAATCATTAATGGGCAATCTTTACATACTTCATTCACTAACACACTCTTGCCTAAAGGATTAGACACTCTAATCACAACTTCTGTAAACTCTATAGGCATACTCAAATCGGATACCAATTTCATGCAAATGTAAGAGTGTGTGGATCCGGGATCTATTAAAGCAATAACTTTAACATCATGAAGAGAAAAGGTACCCGTGATAACATCATGGGAAGATGCCTCTTCGCGAGCGCGAATGGCATAAGTCAGTACAGGCGCCCTACCCTCGGGTCTCGCGGCTGCTCTCTCTAGGGTTACCTCTTCCACTTGCCCCACTTTCGGGGTTTCTCTCGCGCCTTCCTCTCGACCATACTCTCGGATCTTGGGTTCTGAGTTCTGTCCTCTTTCATCATCTCTGGACAATCTTTTATGTAGTGGTCCCGGGAACCACATCTCAAACATGCATTTTCATGCGCTGGGCATTCACCGAGATGACGTCGCCACATCGGGCATTCGGTCTGTCGGATCGAACATTCCCCACATCGCGATCAAGTAGTTCGCGCTTTGTTTCCCAGTTGCCTACTCTTGTCTTTCTTGGAAAATCCAATTGGAAGTAGCCGACCGGGTAGGGAAATCTCTTGACTTCTTGGATGAAGATTGGAATGGCTTATTCCACTGTCTCTTTCTCGAGTCACGAGACTCTATTTCAGACTTTCTCTTCTCTTTTACTAGCTCCTCGGCTTTACAAGCCCTCTCTACTAGTACCACAAATTCCTTTAGTTCTAGGACAGCAACAAACAGTTTGATGTCTCCATTTAGCCCATCTTCAAATCTCTTACTTATGATGGCCTCGGTGGATACGCATTCGCAAGCGTACTTACTGAGTCGTACAAACTCACGTTCATAGTCAGTCACTGACATCTTGCCTTGCTTCAGTTCTAGGAATTCCTTCCTTTTCTGGTCCATAAACCTTTGACTGATATACTTTTTCTTGAACTCTTCTTGGAAGAATTCCCATGTGATCTTTTCTCTTGAGGCTACTGATACCAAGGTGTTCCACCATTGATAGGCGAGAATCTCTTAAAAGAGAAACTACGCACTTCATGCACTCTTCAGTGTACATGATGACTCATTAAATACCCCGATGGTATTTTCTAACTGATCCACTCTTTTCCTGATCATCATCTTTTCTAGCCCTAATTCTTCCCGCCCCATGTTTCTGATTCTACTAACCTGGAGGCTTCTCTCCTCTTACCACCTCTACTACTTGAGGGGTTATTGGGATAGGTTGAGGAATAGGTGGGGTGGAGGGGTTGTGCATTCGGGTTCGCGTTTAACGAACTCCGTGTACCATGTGTTCATCATATGGAGGAAGGCTTCTCTAGCCTCTTCTCCTCCTCCTTGACTCACCGTAGTGGGTCTATTCTCGTTCTCATTCTAACCGTCCCTTCAAATGGGGAGTCAAAAGCGTTACTTTCTCTACGTCATCCGCCATATCTCTTTCAGGGATCCATTTACTATATATATAAACATAATTTAAGTCGTCGTGAATCGTCACACTATCATTATAAAAACATTCTTACGTATGGCATGTATAGCTAGACTGCGTGCTCATGCTACGTTAGTCCTAGAACCGACTAAACCGTAGCTCTAATACCACTAAATGTAGCACCCCATACCCGAGTCCGAGGCTTAGACCGGATACGATACATTACTATGCTTGAACTTGCTTAATCATGTACTTACGGGCTATAAAATTTCGTTACAATTAAGAACTTCTCTTTCTTAATCAACTTGTACTTTTCATGGGCCTCACGAGGCCTTAAACTCATGTCCGTAAACTTTCTAACTCAATCAAAAACTTTTCATTGAAACAGGGGTCACACGCCCATGTGAGTTGGGACACGCCCGTGTAACCCTGAGACACGCCCATGTCTCCCAACCGTGCTTAAAACTCGAGCTTACTGCCAAATTTCAAACGGCCATGGCATGCCCGTGGACTTAGACCGTGTACTACATCTTGATATACTGACTTATTTCACACGATCGCACACGCCCATGTTCTAACCGTGTTTCATGCACGCGCCTTAACACACGGCCGTGGATTAATCCGTGGTCTATTCTTACTTATCGGACTAAGGTGCGTTCACGCGCGCCTAGACACACGCCCGCGTGTGTCCAACCGTGTGGGCTTAGAGGCTATTTACCAAGCCAATTGCCACCACGAAATTAAGATCCAATTCATACTCATTTCAACAACTCAATACTACATCATTCTTGAATAATACTACATGCTTCATTGATAATTATAAACATATACACTTGGCCAATCACTTAGCCATATACAAAAGAATAACAAACATAATAGCCTATACTTGCCCCTTTCTAAGACATATACTCAAAATGAAATGTTTCCTATACATGCCATACTTAATGTAAACAACTTGGCTATACCAAAATAGCGATTGATAGTGTGCTCCGAGCTCCGATGACAATGATCCACGAGATTAGCTTGGCGGAACTACATGGAAAGAAAGAATAAAAGACGTAAGCATTTAGCTTAGTAAGTTTGCATATACTGCACATAACAACATACTTGCTTAAATTAACCCATTTGACATAAACAATGGTATCATAATTTCAGCTATAAAGCTTACTTGCTCATACTTGATTCTTACATATCTCATGATACTTACTAGTCTCATACTTGTGAGGTAAACAAGGTACCTGTATCACTTGATCACATTGATCAAATACTTGAACATAATACTCATAATTTCTAATTCATCATTCATAACATGAATAATACTCATTTTCACTTGATAATAACTTTGCTTACTTACTTTTCTTGTTATCTCATTTGAGCTTAACTCGTTTGCCCGATGAATTTATATGAATAACCGAGGATACTAAATCTCATCTTAATTTCGAGGCCATGTCTTGATATGGACTTATACGAAGTCTTTCTCGTTCTCACCAATGCCATGCCTTGGCTTGAACTTATATGGGATCTCTTTCTCTTGATAACTTTTCAATGCCAAGCTTGCCTTGGTCTTACATGATAACTTGTTCAATGCCAAGCTTGCCTTGGACTTACATGATAACTTATTCAATGCCAAGCTTGCCTTGGACTTACATGATATCTTACTCAATGCCAAGCTTGCCTTGGACTTACATGATAACTTATTTAATGCCAAGCTTGCCTTGGACTTACATGATATCTTATTCAATGCCAAGCTTGCCTTGGACTTACATGATATCTTGCTTGCTTGCTGATGCCATGCCTCGGCTTGGTCTTATACGGACTTTCTTGTTTCATGTGGTAGATCGAGTATCCTAAGTTATTCAACTTCAATCGTATTTTTCTCATGCTTGATCTCATTAATTTCTTTGTTTAACATAACATTAAACATTTTCATAATAATATTGTATATTATACTAAGCAATTCAATGATATAAATCATAAAGCTTAGAAATCATACAAACTTACCTCAATATACAAAATGTAGCTAGGTATGCAATTTAGTCCTCGACGTTGTTCTTGCCTAGGTTTCGATCCGGGCTTCGTTTTTCTTGATCTATAGTCATAAATAGATCATTTAATATTCACATTGACTAAATTGACCCTTTACTCATACTTGGAAAAAATTACTATTTTGCCCCTATACTTTCTCATATTTGCACTTTTGCCCCAAGGCTCGTAAAATAATTTTCATTCAACTTTCTTGGACTACATGCTTAGCTGATTCATTTCCTCTACTATAGCCATTATCAATTCTCATTATTTCTAATAGGTATGACTAATTTCAAAACTTTTACAAACTAGTCCATATGCTCATTTTTCATGAAATTCTCTTAGAAAAAGATGTTTATCTAACATCAAACTCTCATAAACTTCCATAAAACATCCTTTAACAAGCATACCATTCATGGGTAGATTTTTGAACATGCATCTTAGCTCACTTTATAGCTAAAAATAGCTAATTCAATATACGAGAACTTCAAAAATACGAAGAATATTAAAAACGGGGCTAAGATGAACTTACTAGCAAGCTTGAAAAAAATGAAGAACCCTAGCTATGGAGTCTTCAAATTTTCGGCAAGGGAAGGAAGAAGATGAATGAAATTTTATCATCTTTTTCCTATTTTAATCACTTATTAGACAAATGACCAAAATGCACTTCTCTTTAAAAAATTCTATTTTACTAACTCATGTCCATTTTTGTCCAAAATTTATAATTTGGGAAAATTGCTATTTAAGGACTCATAATTAATATTCTAAAGCTATTTCATACAAAAATCTTCTAGAAACTCATATTTTACAACTTTTGCAATTTGGTCCTTTTTGACCATTCAACTTCAATTTAGAAAAATTGCTTCATGAAACTTTCACACTAACATGCAAACATGGCATGAACCTTAAAAACTCATAAATTCACCTCGGATTCATGGTCTCGCACCACTATTCCGACTAGGCCCTAAATCGGGCTGTTACACCGCCCCAGCTCCAAAACCCGCGATCTAGCGACTACCTGCAAAATTTAGCGGAGTGGTGAGTCATCGAGACTCAGTGTGTAAATCCCCTTTACAACGCAATAGGGCCTTAAGCCCACAAATGCACATTGGGCCTCAGCCCGCACAGTTTAGCATATGAACAATGTATGCAATGTAACCCCGCCCAACCTAAATTTTCCATCCTCTACACACCAGTATCATCCAAACACCCATGGCATTATGCCACTGTGGTTCTAGACCACCGTGATCTTAGATCACTCGTGACAAAGTCACTAAAATAATAAACGTGGGGCCAACCCACTATGATCTTAGACCACCGTGATAATCTCTGATAAATTTATGTATACGTGGGCCAACCCACTGTGGTCTTAGACCACCGAGACAGGTCACTGATTCATGTTTACGTGGTTTCAACCACCGTGGTTCTTAAACCACTCGTGACAATAGCCACTCGTGACAATAGTCACTTCATTAACACTTTCCCTTTCAGTCAATTCCAAGCCCCTGCTCATTATATCATACTAAAAATGAATGCACATACTATCAATATGTAACAGGAAATTATTTCATATATGTATATCATCGAATATCGTCATAGCAGAACTTACCGGTGTCTCCAACCTTACCCACTTGGGTATCTCGACTATCAAGCAGTCGTTTCGGCTTTTAGCCAACACAATTAAAGAAAACACAAGTAGTAAAGAAACGTGTAAGTATTACACACCTGATAACGCTCAACACTAAACCCTCTACGTCGACACTCTCCCTATCAGGAACAACGGCTATTTGTCTATCCCAGTGCACGCGTCGGCTCTCTACCACAAAATTCCCGTGAAAAATCTCGAAACAGACACAAAGACGCCTCTTAAACTTAGGTGTGGGAATTATCGATACACTCCCTCCTTGGTTTGACTTACACTTGCATCCATGGAGAGACTTGATCGGAGATTGGGTTAAGGCAACGAACAACGAAGAGAGAAAGTAGTTGTATAGGACTAGAGAGAAACTTCTTACCTTGATCCACGGAATTCGAACACTAGAAGGCTTGGCCTATGGAACCGAATGAGTCCCTATATAGCATCAATGTTAGAATTGATTCCCCAAAACCAAACAAAGGAAACGGCCTTTCAGCCAAACAAACGAGAAAAACCCCTTACTACCCATCCAACCAACATCCATACTTACCAGATACTTCCCCAAACGCAGGCTAAACGAAGAAGAGAAGATGAGAGTGAGTCTCTCTACATTCGGCAAAAATCCCAAAAACAACGAGTCAATACCTTTGGTTAATCGCAACAATAAGAGAGAAAAAGAAAAGAAAGAAAGAAAATCGGAGAAGACGAATCCTTACCGAAACAAGGAGATGCCAATAGGAAAGGCTATATTCGGCTTCTGGCAAAATAATAGAAGAATGTCTTCAGTTGACACAACGAAAGGTTCGGCTTCCACAAAATACGAATACAGAAGAGAGAAGAGGAAGTAAAGATAGAGGATCAAGATTCGGCTAAAGCACTTACCCAAAAGGAACGATTCCAATCAGCAACTAGGGAGGTTCGGCTATGAAGACGAAGAAATTAGCAAAAAGTGGAAAAGAAAGGAAGAAAGCACAGATGACAACTCTGAGATTCGGCTTTTACCAAAGTGACAAGAAGGAGAAGAAAAGAGGTCAAAGGGGTTGCGGTTTAGGTAGAAAAAGAGAAGAATCAATGCTTGAAAATGCCAAAAGAAAAGAGAGAGTTTCTAGAATAGATTTAGCTAACACTACACTCAAAATGACCACTTCAAGAAAACGGCACTCCCCTCTTCTCTAATGACCGAAATTGCTCACCAATGCCTAAGCACCCAAAAGGAAATTCGGCCCTACCTAATCCAAACCAAAACCGCACATGCACTCCCCCCACACTTCCCTCATTCGGCCAACCTCTCTCCCTCTCTCCACATCCCACAAATTCCTCCACCTTTCACTCTCCACTCCCCATTTCAGATATGTTGACCGATTCTTACTCCTCCAACACCTCTCCTCCTTCCAATTTAAATATGTTGACCCATTCCACAACTACCATGTAGAGTCTTGGCCGAATCCACCTCTTCTCCATCCTTATCAAAATAAAAACCCCCCAAAAATGCAATCTGAGAGATTCGAACCTGCTCCCTTCTCCTCTAAGCTCCCCTTGAGGCGTCATCCCCCCTTGCTTCCTAGGCGTCACTTACAACTCTTCCACACCCCTTTTTGTGTCATCAACCACACACAAATATACATAAGACCTACCCCTTCAAGTTTCCCCCTAAAGTGCCTTAAAAAAAAATTTAACCAAGACTCCGGCTCGAACTCGAGCCTTCCTAAGACCCCCAAACACATCCAAATAGCAAGCAGAACTAGCCAAACACATAGAAACATGAAATGCAGAACCCCCTAACTTGGGATGTTACAGGTGTAATGTGTGTGGTTGAAAGGTTTTGCTTCAAATCAATTTCCTTGAATTTTTAGTAATTTTGTTGTAACTCTTATCCTTGACCATCTGCCATAAATAATATTTTCATTCAATTAATAATAAGAATGAGTCTGCTAGTTCAGTGGTAAAGAGTAAGCTTACCCTTTGGTCTTATGTTCGAATCCTCATACGTGTAAAGTGGAAATTATGTTTTTGTTTTAAATTTTGAAGAAAAATCTCCTTAGATAAGGATTAGATAGTGGAGTTGTGGGTAATTTAAATTTGTTTCAATTTTTCATTTTAATTTATTCTCTTAAAACATAATATTAATATAATAAAAAAATAATTATTTTCCTTAAATTTTCTCCAATTCTGTACCCACGTTCCCACTTTCTTTTTCTTTATTCTTTTTTTTCTCTTTCTTTCTTTTTTCCATTTATATTTGTTCTTTATTTTCAAAATGGCTTTTGAAAATTTGTTTTTCTTGCCAAAGATGGCTATCATGCAAAGTGTTTCTTTGTATTTCCTTCTCTTTAGATCCGAATGTGGTGTTTTTGAAGTGTAGGGTCTATGTGATTAGGTGCAATTATGAGAAAATCGTGAGACAATCGATCCTCGGATGAATTAAATTCCCTTCTTAAGTTATTGTTTCGTATGAGGGTTATGGGGTTGTTCGTTCGTGAATCTTCATTAAAACCAACTCAGGTGTGTGTTTAACCTAAAAACATTATTCAAACTTAGAAAATCTAAAAAAAAAAAATTAAAGTTGTTTTCGAACTACAGTCTGCATCACAAGGATGTGTGTGCCACACGGGCGTGCGGTCGGCCATGTGCCAAGTCGTGTGGAGCATATAGGCGTGTACGATTATACTGGCAACTTGGGTAGGCCGTGTGGGGCACACAGACTGGTTAGGTAGGTCATGTGGACCACACGGGCTAGCCAATTAGGCCGTGGGGGCCCATTTTTCAAAAAAATTCACTTAGGCCCATTTGACGTAGAAATGCGTGATTAAATCTTTTGTGGGGTCTGTTTGACATTATAAGACTCGAGATGTGACAATTGTCAATATGTGTCAGTACGTGATGTGGTTAAGGTACGTAAAAATTGTAAATACGATCTATATTTTGGTAACTCTGAAAACGTAATTATGTGTTTGATTACACATGACAACTTTATGTGGAATAACTGTTAGTATAAGAAATAAGATATGATACAATCTGTATAAGTTGTGTGTTGTGTTATGCTCTGTAAAATATTTGTTTAGGTATGTATGGCATACCACCTATGTCTTATGTATGTAAGTTAATATGATTTTGCATTTTCATTAGGGTGGGTTTTGATATGATAGAGGAAGTATTTTGTGACAAAGATATCGCAATTTTGGCGCTTAAACCGCAATATCTCGCTGCAAATACTCACCAACATCATTATGAGTGGCATACTACCACAACCTAGTGTGATTGGATGGATGGACTCTTGTAGTCCTATTTAATGTGATTGGTTGGACAGTGTTGGTTTGTAGCAAATGGGAGTAAGATTTGTTCTGTTCTGATATGACATTATGATCCAATATATATATTTCTAAAAATTATTACTGTCCGACACGATATATGTTTTTGGGTCTGTTATGACATTTTGATATGTTATTTGCATATGTGTTCGTTATAAGTAAGAATATGTTTCGATACTGGTGTCTGCATTTGTATTTGATTATAAATATATATATATATATTCGATTCTATATTTGAGTATATGTTAAATCTTTAACTGGTAATGTGCCCGTTATTTATGTACATCTGTTTGTGGACCGAATCACACACTGGGCTTCTAGCTCACTCATTTGTTTAATTCGTTTCAAGTGTACTTCCGACTTAGGACTTGGCAGAGACTTCAAAGCTCGGTTCACACAATTTGGTATAAGTTGATTTTGTTTTTAATTTCAGACTTTATGGTCTTTCGGGTTTTAATTTGTTTTGGTACATTAACTTCTTGGTTTTGGTATTTGTTTCCGCGGATGTTTTATTTAAAATTCGTAAACTCACCCAATACGACATAACTAATGGATCTTATGATTTTAAGAGATAAGAATTTTAAAAGTATTTTTTCGCTACAAGGTTTTTAAATTAATTACAACTTTTTACAACTCAATTGGTTAAGCATTTGGGATTGCTTTTATAAAATTAATAAAACAAGATTTTTGTCTAAGTGCTTACACGCGTTCTTCTGAAACTTATATTTTCGATAAATTAATAACTTTATTACTCTGGAATTAAAACTAAGTTTTTGCGTAAATTAATCGAAAATGTTTTTATGAGCGTTGTAACCTCCATAATCTGACCTTAGCTTCTAGGCCGGATTTGACGTGTTATATTTAATGGTATCAGAACCAGGTTGTAAAACTCAGGCTGTGATTTTTGGTTCCAACTTCTCTTTTATGAAAATTGTTTTGATTCGAGATTTGGAATTTTGATAAAATTTTGGTATCTGGTTATGAAATATGACTCCGAGTCCCCGACGCCAACCCAAGTAAGAAACTCTTTGCTTTAGTTACTTCAGTTATACTTACTTTAGAACTTTAGCTAATTGGTAAACTTTAGAAACTGTAGAAATTAAACAATATCTGCTTCAGATTAGTTAATTCTGTTAAACTTTAGACTTAGGATCTAAAGTCAATCTAAGCTACACTTTAGAATTCTGAATTGTCATTAACCAAAATGAGTTTATGCAATATCTATGATCGCGGTGTGCAAGGACGTAGTGGACGTTGCCAAGTGGCTCAGGCCGAGTTCTCTTTTTGGGGCAACATGCCCAATCTGAAATTTGCGAGTTTGCTAAGACATCCGTATCTGAGGGTGGTAATCAGGAATTTGAGGATGCTGATGTATCCCAGGTTAAGTTTAAGGATTTACAGAAGGCCATTGGGGTCTAATCTATATCCGTGAGTTGAGGATCTGTGATAGAGTGACTTCGATCAAATGAGACCGAGTTAGCGGATGAGATTAATCGCTTAGAGAGTAAGGAAAATTAAGGAATAAGTGCGGAGTAAGAGCAATTCTTGTCCTGTTTACTTGAATCTGCGATCTAGGAAACATGCCAAAGTAGTATGCCTCAGCAGGTTGAGGTAGTTGTGAGCATATGCTAGGTTTTGATTTATGTTTTTTGTGATAAGCATCATCCGGGTGAGTGTTGGAGGAATATGGGAGTGTGTTTTAGATCTGGATCTGAGGAGCATCATGTCAAGGATTTTTCATAACATTCTCTTATTCGGATGCAAGCTTCGACTCAGAGAGGTAATCGGAGACCACTTTGTGCATCTAGGCGTCGAGAGGATCAAGCCGCATCTGACAGCAATACTGGTACATTTTTTATATAAGTCAATTGTACTCTGTGTAGATTAATTGTTTAATTTTCATTAGAGTTTCTAAGACAATGAGATTGTGGAATAGTTAATGATATTTCTGTAGAATGTTTCTTTAGACATTCCGAGGTAATAAATGGAAAATTCGTTTGAAAAAAAAAATTGATCGTTTTGTGAGTAAAATATTGTTTGGATTTGCATTGAAATTAGAGTTGCACAGCGATAGCGTGGTGATCAGTATGAATGAGAAACTTTTAGATTTTGTGGTTGAGCAAATGGTGTGAAAACGGAAATTTCGAAGACAAAATTCTTTTAAGGAGGGAAGAGTTGTCACATCCCGAAAACCAAGTTAGATGAAATTGGGTTAGTGATACCAAGAGTGGTCACGTCTTGATTTTGAGTTATTATTGTGAAAATTTTGAAAAATGGGTTAATCTGGTTTAGTGGATAGGTGTAATGTGTGTGGGTGAAAGGTTTTGTGTTTAAATCACTTTCCTTGAATTTTTAGTAATTTTGTTGTAACTCTTATCCTTGACCATCTGCCATAAATAATATTTTCACTCAATTAATAATAAGATTGAGCTTGCTGGTTCAGTGGTAAGGAGTAAGCTTACCATTTGGTCTTGTGTTCAAATCCTCATATGTGCAAAGTGGAAATTATGCTTTTGTTTTAAATTTTGAAGAAAAATCTCCTTAGATAAGGATTAGATAGTGGAGTTGTGGGTAATTTAAATTTGTTTTAATTTTTCATTTTAATTTATTCTCTTAAAACGTAATATTAATATAATAAAAAATTAATTATTTTCCTTAAATTTTCTCCAATTTTGTAGCCACGTTCCCACTTTCTTTTTCTTTATTCTTTTTGTATTTTCTCTTTCTTTCTTTTTGCGATTTATATTTGTTTTTTATTTTCAAAATGTCTTTCGCAAATTTGTTTTTCTTCCCAAAGATGGCTATCGTGCAAACCGTTTCTTTGTATTTCCTTCTCTTTAGATCTGAATGCGGTGTTTTTGAAGTGTAGGGTCTATGTGATTAGGTGCAATTAGGAGAATATCGTGAGACAATCCATCCTCCGACGAATTAAATTCCCTTTTTAAGTTGTTGTTTCGTATGAGGGTTACGGGGTTGTTCGTTCGTGAATCTTCATCAAAACCAACTCAGGTGTGTGTTTAACCCAAAAACATTAATTCAAACTTAGGAAATCTAAAAAAAAAATTAAAGTTGTTTTCGAATTGCAGTCTGCATCACACGGATGTGTGCGCCACACAGGCGTGCGGTCGGCCATGTGCCAAATCGTGTGGAGCACACAGGCGTGTACGATTACACTGGCAACTTGGGTAGGCCGTGTGGGGCACACGGACTGGTTAGGTAGGTCATGTGGGCCACACGGGCTGGCCAATTAGGCCGTGTGGGCCCATTTTTCAAAAAAAATTCACTTAGGCCCATTTGACGTAGAAATGCGTGATTAGATCTTTTGTGGGGTTTGTTTGACATTATAAGACCCAAGATGTGACAATTGTCAATATGTGTCAGTACGTGATGTGGTTAAGGTACGTAAAAATTGTAAATACGATTTGTGTTCTGATAACTCTAAAAACGTAATTATGTGTTTGATTACACATTACATCTTTATGTGGAATATGTGGAATATCTGTTAGTATAAGGAATAAGATATGATACAATCTGTATAAGTTATGTGTTGTGTTATGCTCTGTAAAATATGTGTTTAGGTATGTATGGCATGCCACCTATGTGTTATGTATGTAAGCTAATATGATTTTGCATTTGCATTGGGGTGGGTTTTAATATGATGGAGGAAGTATTTTTTGGCAGTATTACTGCAATTTTGGCAGTTAAACCACAATATCTGTTTGGTATAAGTTAATTTGGTTTTTAATTTCGGACTTTACAGTCTTTCAAATTTTTATTTGTTTTAGAACGCTAACTTCTTGGTTTTGGTATTTGTTTCGCAGATGTTTTATTTAAAACTCGTAAATTCACCCAAGAAGACATAACTAATGGATCTTATGATTTTAAGGGATAAGTATTTTGAAAGTATTTTTCTACTTCAAGGTTTTTAAATTAATTACAACTTTTTACAACTCAATCGATTAAACATTTGGGATTATTTTTATAAAATTAATAAAACAAGATTTTCATCTAAGTGCTTATACACGTTCTTCTGAAAACTTGTATTTTCGATAAATTAATAATTTTATTACTCTGGAATTAAAACTAAGTTTTTGCGTAAATTAATCGACAATGTTTTTATGAGCATTGTAACCTCCATAATCTGACCTTAGCTTCTAGGCCAAATTTGGAGTGTTACAGTAATAATAATAATAATAATAATAATAATAGAAACCAATAAAACATGGCTATTAGTGATAATTACAGGATCATATGATACCTTTTAATTAGTGTTTACACAAATACTAAAACTCCAAAGTTGGTTGTGAATTAAGTGAAATGAACTCAACAAAAATAAATAAAATTTCAATATAAAAACAAAGAAACAATACTCTACATTTGTATCTTTTTATTTTCAATTTAATATATATTTTAGAATACTCTCTATATTTCTATAGAGAAAATATATTTGTGTAGCCTTTAATCTTATGTTGTTATTTGTAAAAAAAGATAAAAAAAAAATTGAAAGTGTAAATAATATTTTTAAATATAAATTAATACATGATTATAAAATGAAAAAAAAACAAACAAATACGGTACAAATGTATAAAATTTTGATGATAAAAAAATAAAAGAAAATAAAAAAAGTTATAAAATTAAGGTGAGATTACATTTTATTATTTATACATTTCAATATATATTAAATTTAAGTATTTTTTTTAAGTTGGTTGTATCTTTTAAATAGTGTTTCATTAACAATTTTAATTAATAAATTTATATTTAAATAATAATAATTTTACAAAACAAACCAACAACTCATCCACCACATGGAATAGAAAACTGGTATATATATAATATAGTAAGGTTTTAGAGAAATTATGTAAACTTTCAATTTTTGGTGACTTATATGCTTGCTAAGTGGCGAAATCTAATATATATTATATTATAAGATTTTTAAGTTTTCAACATGGTCACGTTATAAAAATTTTACATGTGGCAAATGTAAATAGTTTTAGTTTATTATTATAATTAAAAATAAGTTCTTAAGAGTTGTTAAATTTTTTAATATATATTATATTATAAGGTAAATTTTAAATTTTAAATTATCGTTGTAACTTATTTGTAAGTAAATAAGAAATAATAATGTTTTTACAAATTAAATAATTTTAAAAAAAATAAAATAATTTATTAATATGATCTTAAAACTTATATAATTTTCATTAAGTAATTAAAATAAATTAAACAAAATATTATTTAAACTAATTCAACATAATTATTAGATTTAAATGTAAGTATTTATTTAATTATTATGATAAAAATTATCTATGTAAAATTCATATATTAATTATTATGATTCAAATCTAAGCTATTCTTGAGTACCATAAACACCAGATTAATAAGTCAACTTGGAATTCATATATAAAATTTATATAATTTTGTATATTAAAATATTAAAACAACATTAAATGTAAAATTTAAAGATTATATCAGTATATAAACGTAAACTATGGTTCTTATAATTCTACAAATAATTAAGAAAAATATTATTTTATCTAATAATATTGTTTCCACTATTACATTTGTCCTGATTTTACACTAAATATTTTTTTGGTACTAATTTTCTTTTTAATAATTCTCACTAATCTTTAAAATAATTTACCTTTTTCTTACTTTTAACTATAAATTACAAGTAATTAACATAATAAAGTATAGATTAATTACATATTTTTTAATTATTCAATACAATGTATTCCTCACCCTATTTTCAATTGGGCTTATAAAATAAAGTTGTTTATTAATAAAAAAATTAAGAGTACACATTTATTAAATTTTGTGCATATATATGAATCAAGAAAATATTTTTTTTAAAATAACATAAATTAATTCATCACATATAACAAAATTTACAATTATTCTAATTATGACACACTCTTGTTTCCAATAACCACGTTTTAATATATATTTAAAAGAAAACAGAACAATTTATTTTAAATTAAAAAAAAATATGTTTTTCTTAATAGGATTGACAAAAAATTTATCCGTGCATACAAATAAATTTATGTATAGCATGGGATAAAAAAATTAGTATATCATATTATATATATACTCTCGCGTGCGCACACGTATATATGATATATTATATATTATAAGATCTAAGATCAAAGTTGATATAGGTATACTATTTGGAGGGCACATAGATAACTTTATATTAATTTGAATTCTTAATTTTTTTGTGATGAATTATAAAAATAAATTAATTTTAACATTTTAAATTAAATAAAATTGAAATCATATATATATATATTATAAGGTCTTAGGTCTTAAGTGACATGGAGGCTTAATTTATTGACACGTGACATACTTATTATGATGACACGTGACAATTGTGTTATTTATCTCCATTTTTATTTAAAATAGAATATAATATTAAAATTACAATACATTATTTGAATAATATCAATAATTTATAAATTTAAATATTTAAAATATTTAAATTACATAGTTTGTTAGGAACGAGATTTATAAAATTGATGAAATTTTAAGAATTAAAAATAAGATCCTATTAATGGATCGAATTTTTAATTTTATAAAACAATTAAATATTTGAAAATTTTAAATAATATTATTTCAAAGATATATATTATTTATAAATTAAAAAAATTAATTTTATTATTAAAATTATGTAGGTGAAGTTATCAATAAGAAAAATGATTATTTAAGTATAAAATTAAAACCAAAATTTAAATAATAATTAAAATAAAATCTTAATTTTAATAAATAAATTATGTAGGGTTCATTTCAAATAATAATAGTATTTTAATGAAGATATTTGTTGATATAATTGTTTATTTGTATTCTTTCTAATTTAGTCCTACATTTTATTTACAACGGTAAACTTCTATAAAATATTTAGGACTATCTTTGATTTTAGTCCATTATAACTATTTCCTAATTATTTTCATTTAGTAGTTTATATTTTTATTACTACTATGTTTTGTTTTATTTTATTTTATTAAATTAATTATATTTTATAATTTAATATATTTTAAATGATTGTTTCCTTCTTATATTATAAAGTATTGAAAGTCAACAATTAACCTGCTTGCTAATTTTAATTGACTTAGCTATTAGCCAAACACTACTCAGGTCTCAAAAATCAAAATACAGTAATGCTAATGAGTATACAAAATACAGAGGATTAATTACTGAGCTTATTCTGATAGATACCTTGAAAAATAAAAATAAAAATGAAGGTGGATGTCAATTTTAGTCCTCATCATTTATATTTTTATCAATTTGGCTCTTATTTTTTTAACTAAATTTAGTCATTAAGTTTTCAAAAAGAGTCAAATTGTTTTTTAATGGAAGTATTAACTAAAACATTATTTTTTTAACCATGTTGGTGTCATAACTTACATGATAGTTTAAATGTGTTTCATGTTAATATGACATTATTTGTCTTATATGTCATGTCAACAAATAATTTAAAAATAATGAAATATTCAAAAAAATAAAAAATTGAGATTAAAAAAGTTCATAAAAATTTAAAATAATTAGCATGAAATACAAATAGATTGCTATGCAAGTTATTATGTTTAAAATTTTAACTTTTAGTAAGTATTTTTGTTAAAAAAATTCAACTCCTTTTGTAAGGTTGATGAACAAATTCAATTTTTTTGTTAAGTTGAGGTCAAATTTAAATGAAAAAAAGAGGGGATAAATTTGGCATTATGCCTTAAATTAAACCTGCAGTCTATTCCGAAGTAGTTAACATTAGAAATATTAAATGAAAACGTAGCTTCGGTGTTTATGGCGGAGGCCCTTGCATTCATTCAGGGTATTCAATTGGGTCTGGATCTGGGGTTTACGGCAATCGAAGTTGAAGGCGATGCCCTTTTTGTTGTCAAAATACTACAAAAAGGATGGGATGATAAATCAGAAATTTGTGGTTATATTAGAGATGGGCAAGGGCTGATCTTGCTTTCGATACTCTTCTTCAATACGAAGATGATTTGCCAAAGCTTCAAGAGATATTTCCTCTTTCTTATGTTTTAGACTTCTTTTAAAGTCTTTCCAAGATGGAGGAAGTTTGTCTATTATGGAGAATACAACAATCATTTCATCCATTTTCATATCATATTGCTTGAATTGATTCAGCATCTTTTCAATATCACGGAATTGTTCCATAACAGAACGACCATCAACCATTTGATAATTATTGAAACGACTGACAAGAAATTTCTTACTTGTAACATCTTTGGTCATGTATTTTGTCTCCAATTTGTCCCATAATTCTTTAGCGGTGACCTCGTTTTGGTAGGTGCCGAACAAACCATCAGATAAACCATTCAATATGTGGCCCATGCACATGTAATCAACATTGTCCCATTTTTGTCTTTCTCGGTTTGCGACAATGCATTCGTTTTCGGGCCTCGTCAGTCTTGGAGTATCCAAAACATAAGCAATCTTCAAAGTTGATAATAAGAAGTGCATCTTTTTCTGCCATCGTCGAAAATTGCCACCATCAAACCGATCAAGTTTGACAAAATTGGAAGTCAACTCCCTTAGTGTTTCACTTTCGTGAGTTGTGATAGTCATAATGTAATATAACCTTAAAATTGTTAGTACAAATCTCCGGTGAGGAATATCTCGAACACACGAACGAAAACCCGAATAGAAGAAGAAATAGGACAAGGCTCCAAGGCGTGTATCAAACCACTATCTTTAAGGTTATATTCGCCCCCACCTATCTTTGGTGTGCAAACGAGTTCCAAGCAAATTAACCTCGAGAATACAATGAAGCCAATGACTATTTGCGTTTTGCACTGACGAGAATAGCCCACTACACACTGAGCAATGTATGACAAGAAACTCAAATTCTATAAAAGGTTTTTGCAGTAGTACTTTATAGAATAATCTAATAATATTAGAAAATGAAGGAAGGAAAGAAAGAATATTAGAATTTGTTGGTATGTCTCCAAATGAAATCTGATTCCTATTTATAGGAATTTTCATATCTCTTCATAAAGACATCTTTCATCAATAGGTGTCTTTTTGAATAATAATGTTTTTAAAATAAAAACATAATTATTCATTTAATTATAACTATTCAAATAATATTATTTAAATAATTATAATTCTTTTTCAAAAAATTAAAAAATATAATCTTTTGATTAATTACACCCATTCATTTATAGTTATTGGAACATTATAAATATTTGAAAATGTTCCAACACAACCTACATGATAGTTTAAATGTGTTTCATGTTAATATGACATTATTTATCTTATATGTCATGTCAACAAATAATTTAAAAATAATGAAATATTCAAAAAATAAAAAATCAAGATTAAAAAAGTTCATAAAAATTTAAAATAATTAGCATGAAATACAAATAGATTGCTATGCAAGTTATTATGTTTAAAATTTTAACGTTTTAGTAAGTATTTTTGTTAAAAAAATTCAACTCCTTTTGTAAGGTTGAAGAACAAATTCAATTTTTTTTTTTAGGTTGAGGCCAAATTTAACTGAAAAAAAAGAAGGGATAAATTTGGCATTATGCCTTAAATTAAACCTGCAGTCTATTCCGAAGTAGTTAACATTAGAAATATTAAATGAAAACGTAGCTTCAGTGTTTATGGCGGAGGCCCTTACATTTATTCAGGGTATTCAATTGGGTCTGGATATGAGGTTTACGGCAATCGAAGATGAAGGTGATGCCCTTTTTGTTGTCAAAATACTACAAATCAGAAATTTGTGGTTATATTAGAGATGGGCAAGGGCTGAGTAAAAGATTTCAAACCTGTCAGTTCAAACATGGCCACTGATTGATGGATGCTGTTGCTCATTTGCTGGCTACAGAAGGTTTGACGAAAGGGGATCAAAGCTTGATGAGAAATGGGATTTCTGAATATGCTAAAGAAAAGGTGGAAAGTGATCGTAAAGGGATAATGCTGATGGACTAAGTTCTTCGCTTAGATTTGGCAACCTGGGGGAGAAAGAGCATCTAGAGAGGAGAGTAGCAATGGAAGATGGAAGGTTTTCAAGAATTTGGAAAAAGAAAAGATTAATCAATGAGGGGTTTCTATCTAGTTGTTGGTCCTCAGTAGAGGTGTACATGGGCCGGGCGGCCTGGCCCGAAGGCCCGTCCGAAATGTGGGAGAGTTGGGCAAAAATATAGGCCCGAAAAATGGACTTGGACAAAAAAATAAGGCCCGTTTAAAAAATAGACCGGGCTCGGATAAGGCATTTTTGGCCCGGGCCCGGCCCAAATTCACTAAAGGAAAAAAAAACTTTTTTTAATATTATTTTCTTATTATTTTTCTCCTTATTTTGCTACCATTTTACTATTATGTTTCTATTATTTTGTTGTTATTATTTAGATATTATATAAAACTTATTTTATTGTTAATTTTGTTATTATTTTAAAGACATTTGTTAATTTTGTTATTATTTTAGAGGCATTTTCTTGTTAAGTTACATCTATTTTAGTGTTATTTAAGTCTACATATTTTTTAAAATTTATTTTCAATTTGTTGAAAAATATTTATTTTGATTTTTGATGTATTATATATATTTAAAAATTATATAAAATAATATAAAAAATTAATATAGGCGGGCCGGGCCGGGCCTGAATTTTAGCATTTTTATATGGGCTGAGTTTGGGCAAAATTTTAAGCCCGTTTTCTTTTGAGCCCAATAAACGAGTTTAAATTTTTAATTAGGCCTGGCCCAAACCCAACCCAGTCTGACCCATGTACACCTCTAGTCCTCAGGAGTTGCGTCCAATTAATTGTTTTGGCTGGTGGCTTGGATGCTTATAGAGCACGCTACTTCCCTTGCTAGATTATTGGGTTGGCTCAATTTTAATTGATTAGCTGGTTTGTTGTCTGCGCTTTATTTTTGAATAAATGAATAAAATGTGATTTGATATTTAAAAAAAAAAGGAATATAACTTGTAAATATTGTAGATATATTTCTCTAAAATCACCAAACTTATCAATTATACTAGATGCGCATTTGTTACAAATGTAGATACTGCTATGGCAAATCATATCATATATATCCTATAGTTATTTTATGTAAAATTATATAATCATATATTAATTACTACATATTGTTATCGTTACACAATTATTTTCTTAAATTAATAGTTATGTATAAATTATTTATTTTAATCACAAGCATTTATTCACTTATTTAAATGAATAAACTTATTGTTAACTTTTCCTTTTCAAATTAAAATAATAATTCTCAAAATAAATAAACAGGAAAAAAAATTCGTGATTATTTTGAAAAGTAATCAAAATAAATTATTTTTTGAATGATTTAAAATATAAAAGATAAGTATTCATGATTTTCCATATGAAACTTGAACTATATGATGCTAAAAATAAAGAAGAAATATGATTTTTTTTTTAGCATAAAAGTTACTAGTAAAATAAAGAAGAAAAGAGAAATTAAAATAATATATATATATATATATATATATATATATAAAAGAAAATGAACAAAAGGGTGAAAGTTTGGCTTTTGTAGTTGGAGTTAATGGAGAATTGCAAAATAAGTCCCTCTGTGTTTTCCTTTTTTTTCGTAACGCTTTCTGCCCGTTTTAATTACAACCTAAGTCCTTATTTTATATTTATTTGAAATTTTGAAATTCCAGCATAATTAATTGCAGCATTTGACCCTACATGTTTTTGAGGATAATTTTCAAGGGTTTTTGTTTCTAAATTTATAAGTTTAGTGTCCAAGGTTATAAATGCTTTAGAATTTTGAAATCATGGCCTGATTATTTGGCTAATAAGTCCCTTTGTCTCCACATTTATTATAAAATTTGAAAGTTATCTCTCTCTTTTTTTTCAATATTCATTATTTTCAAACATTTTTGAAATTTTTCTAGAATTTTACATGGATGTTTACTTACTTTTAAAACTCACTTATAGTTGAGCCAAACAATATACCTCTTTTTATAAGATAAATGCTTCCAGTAGGTAAGCTCAGATCTCAGTTCCATCCATGTTCGGGAATTGGATCTAATTAAACTTTGATGGTGCAGTAAAAGATAATTCTGGGTTTGCTACGATTGGGGGAGTCTTGCGTGACAGGTACGGTAGATGGATTACTGGGTTTAACCGGTTTGTGGTAATTTTTTCTATTCTAAATGTTAAATTGTGGGGTATTCGGGAGGGTTTGGCGATTGCACTTGATAGAGATTTCGACAAATTGATTATCTTCTATTACAATCAAGAGGTGGTACAAGTTTTACAGTGCAGTTCTACAAATGTAACACCTCAAACCTGGCCTAGACGTTATGGTCGAATCTGGAGTTGTGACAAAAAAGGGTTTTGAAAACAGAGTTATTTCGATAAAGCTTTGTAACACATATTCGTTAAAAACTATAACTGAAAGCGTTATTTAAATAATTCATTGTCAAAACATAATTTATAGCCGAAGTCTTAGAAATCATTATACTTAATAATCCCGTTCGTATTTTCAAAAAACCATTATTTTAGTAAAAACCATGTTTTTAGTCAACCGTCGCAAATAAAAAGTCAAATCAAAAATCCAAATTCAAAATAAAACCAAATAGTCCGGAGAGTCCATAAATTACAAAAATCCCAGAAAATAATCCTTAATTAAATAAAAATCATAATCTTAATTAGTTTACGAACTCGTTGTCACAATGAGGCTCCGTCACACCGATCTGCCTAAGTCTGTGGATTACCTGAACAGATCAGACAAACAGAGGTGAGTTTTCGTAAACTCAGTGTGTAACCCAGCAGAAATAAACATGCAATATAGATAGAAATCTCATATATAGTCAGATACAGATTCGGACTTATGCCTATTTTAGATACAAATAATAGAATCAGATATTCAGAACAGATATACAGAATCTTACCCCCATCCTCTACACACTAACTCCGACCATCCCATCACACCATGTGGGGTTAAAAACACCCACCCATCCCTACACACAATATCGTGTCATTACGACACTTATCAGATAATATGCAGTCAAGCTGCCAGAATATAGGCGAAGGTCGCTATACAGAACACTTTCTCCACATATACAATTCCCACCCCAATCATATATACAGAATACAGATACAGAAATATCATGCTTACATGCTTGTATACAGATAACATGTATATATTTAACAGAATAGTCAGGCATGCATAATAGTGTCCTACCCAAAGCAGAATATCAGATCACAAAATTTTAGGGTTTGGTTATCCCTTACCGACCCTACAGTAGGCCCACAGTCGATCGGAACGACCCGTGCAACACTAGGAAAAATTTTAGAATTATGAGCCCACATGCCCAGATTGGCCTTGCTTGTGTGGGCCCACACGCCTAGATTGGCCTAGCCCGTGTGGCCCACACGGCCACACTCACACCAACACACGGCCGTGTCTTGCGTACGGCTGCAACTTTGTCAGACACATGGTCGTGTCTCGCACATGGCCAACCACACGCCTAGGCACACGCCCGTGTGATGTCAACAAAATGCATTTTCAGCTTTCGTCGAAACCCAATTTTCTGCGTTTTGGAGACACACTTGGTACGGTTTCGATGCGAAAACACTCTCGAGCCACACAGCACCTAAAATCAATACAACAATCTCCCAGAATCAGTCTAAATTCACAGTTAAACTGAACTAACGAAACCGACAAAGGCGAAATACAAGTGGTCATCACTTACCCACTTTCCACGAACGATTCCAACTACAATTCCGCAAGAGAAGAACCATGTTCCTCGCGATTCACTGCTGCCAAATCCAAAAATCAAACTAACGAAAAGCAAAATAGATTAAAATAACTTTAACCAATGCCCCCAATCTAAGAAAAAACTCACCACTTTCACTTACCTAAATGCGCAACGCAATCAGAGGTTCGTATTATCAAAATTTTGAAAGGGAAATTTTAATAGAAAAAAGGGAAAAGAAAAAAAAAGTTTTTGGTAGGGAAAGAATAGTATAACGTCAGAAATATCTGGGAAAATGAGAGGGAAAAAGAATCCCAACTCCCCACAATAATCACAACCCATAAAATCCTCCCCACTAACCATATCCAACTACTTCAGACTCCCAACTCCACCGAACCTCTAACAGACAACCGGAGCAAAAATTATCACCCACACTCATGCAGGAATTATAATTTTATATAAGCCCACTCAACAAGGGTAGGGCTTGGATCTAAAATAACAAAGTTTTGCCAAAAGGGAGACTTGAACCCAAGACCTCATACACACACCCAGAACACTTAACCACTGAAGCAAATACACATTTGTGACAAAATTTATAGAAACATGAATAAATTAATCAGGGCGTTACAACAAAAGTATCAAATTTCGCTTTGGTTAGAAGAATCAAAATATTATTGGATAAAATGGTGCATTGGTCGATTCATAACATACCCCGAGAGAATAATAAAGAGGTTGATAGTCTAACTAAAATTACTATTGGTAATAGTGGTGGTATCCAGATATTCGAAACACCTCCAAGAGGCTTGGGTTTTAATTTTTAGTAATTTATTGTAATGTTTTTTATTCACCTAAAAAAAACTCGCATGCAAACATATAATATTTTTTTTAAAATCTAAAATGCTTAAAAAAATTTAAAACAGAAATATCACTTTACCAACAATATTAAAATTAATTTTTTAAAAAACATTTAAAATAAAATTTTTGTATACATTTTTTAAAACTTTTTAAAAAATTTAAAATTGATTTAAATTTTTTTTCTAAACTGCTTTATATTTTACGCTCAAAAAATATTTTTTTAATACAATCAAAAAATAATTTATCAAAGTCTTATACATTTTAAAAGAATCTTATTGAAATTTAAATATATTACATAAGCTTAAAGCAATATTTTAGGGTTAGAAATGATCACTAAACTATTGTCGTGTTCTATTTTAGCCATTGAAGATTTTATTTTTTTTTAATTTAGTCACTAAACTATTTGAAATAAAAATTTTTGATCACCGAATGTCAATAGACATTTTAAATTAGATGAAAGTGTTGGTGTGGGATTTTTTTATTGGTCTAATAAAAAATTTAGCCCTCTAATGTGTACACATTCTATCAATTTTATCTTAAATATAAAAAATTCAAAAAAAAAATTACCCTTATATTTACAAAACTTGTCATTCTAGGCAAAATTCTAAAAAAATTCAGTTAATTTAGCCATCAATATTTATAAAATGAAAATTTCTAATTTTTAATAATTTCGTAATTTTTTTTAAAAAGCCCAACACCCAAACTTCTATTTCTCCACCGTTCTCACCTCCATCAACTTACACTCCTAACAATATGCCATCAGTAAAAAG
This sequence comes from Gossypium sturtianum, assembly GCA_025698515.1. Classification (NCBI taxonomy): domain Eukaryota; kingdom Viridiplantae; phylum Streptophyta; class Magnoliopsida; order Malvales; family Malvaceae; genus Gossypium; species Gossypium sturtianum. Next base: position 101,340,208 of record CM046948.1, on the reverse strand, counting down.
GTTATATGTCATCAAGTCTGGCGAAACTCCAACGACTCTCATCAAATCCACCATTAGCCATGCCTCCTCGACCTTCTTCTTCGTCAACACGTTTACGATCGGATGAAAAGGTGGTGACATTCAATCCACAATTTTCCCTCATAGTAAAAAAAACCTATCCTTTTGATCTTGTAGAGACGTGTGATGAGCAAACCGAATGAGTGCTTGCGCGCGAGGCCTTTGTCTAAATGAGATAAGGTTTGGACCAAAGGGTCGAGGATCGAGAGAGAGGATTCCGTGTTAGTGATGAAGTTGAAGGTTTTGATGGTGTTGAATGTAAACTCTAATTTATATAGGTTTTTTTTAGTAGTTTATAACACCTTTTTACTTAAAATTAATATTAATCTCGAACATTTTATTATTAATTGAGTGAATTTTGTTCATATTTCAATAATGGGCATGATTTAAGGAAGAATGTAATTTTATGTTATTTTGTATTAAATTATTGCATAATTTAATTGTTTTGCTACATATTAATTTTTTTTACTTTATTTAATGCAGCTGGACCAAGGAAATTATGCATGATTTACTTACAGAATAAAGTTACATGGACATGCCAAAATTAACTCAACATGGACGACAAACACATGTAAATGGGTCATGAAGAAGTTGCTTTTGATCCAATTGAACATGGATCAATTGATGGACAAGTCTAGTAAACAACTGGGTCACCAAACCGTCCAACAAGAGAAAAACAAGTCCAATTTGGCATGACACTTGTGAGCAGCCCAAAAACCAGTTTTTGGGAAATTTATTGGAGGTCCCTACAGTTGCAAATGAATTAGAAATCAACCCACAAGATTTGGCTTTGAAAACGTCCAACCCTTGCTTGATTTCCCTTCCACAATATGTGGCTGGCCAAGCAAATGAGTAAATAAGGGGATTTTTCACACTATTTTTAGTAAACTCATCCACCAACCTTCACTATAGATACCCACCTCCATTGTAACACCCATTACCCGTATCTGTCGCCGTAATAGGGTACGAGGCATTACCGGACTTAATCACCTATAATCGATCATTTCCGAGTCATAAATTTCCATCCAAATTTAAAACTTTTCATATTCAATCATAGAGTCTGTAACACCCCAAACCCGGTCAAAACGTTACGACCAGATCCGGCATGTCACATAAAAGGGTTGTTTAAAAATTGCGCGTTTGTTAAAAATTTCGAGTTTAATTATGTATTCGCTTGTTATCCTTTTGTTAACATTTTGGAAAACGGTTATTAAGGGTTTAGGAAAATCCCGTATTAAACATTTGAGAATAATAGGCAGTATCATATTAAAAGCTAAACCAAATAAAATACCAAATTTAAAGTTAAAGCGCCTTATTACAAAATATTAACCTGCTTAAAAATAAGTAAAATACTAAAGTCCAAAATCGCTCAGAGTGTGGCCACCTCCGAGTCCTCCAAAGACGTCGAACCGCCTCCGAGGATTACCTAAGAAAAATTAAAAAGAGGGGGTGAGTTTACGAAAAACTCGAGTGTGTAATTCCCTTATGACCAAAATCTGTAAGAACATGCATCAAAACAATTCGGGCCCAAGCCCATTAAAGTAACGGTGGCAATTGGGCATTAGCCCAAAATAGCCTCGCTTGGGTCTTAACCCAAGTCAAATGTCACATGTCATACATATAAATTGGGGCCTAAGCCCATCTCAGTAATATAATCCAGATATGCAATGCGTTAATGCCCATACCAACCCTGGCACTCCGTCTCCTCTCAACCCTACACTCCTGTGGGGATTTAATCGACCCACCCATCCCTACACTCCTTATGTAGCACCGTTGCGCACTAACATTATCGGTGCAAAGATGGTTGCTCGGTGGCTAAAAAGCCTTCATGGCGGTATTACAATTGGCACAAAGCCATCGGTGGATCAGATTATATTTGGCATATAGCCATCGATGGTAATATAATCGACACACAGCCTTGGGTAAATATGATCGACACAGAGTCATCAATATATAAGTTAGGCACATAGCCATGGTAAATACGATTGGCACAAAGCCATAATATCAACGCAAAGCCTTCGGTATTGGCACAAAGCCCATAATTACGGCACAAAGCCCATATTAATGGCACACAGCCCTCGGTAACATTATCGGTGCAGTATGGCTGCTCGGTGGCTAAAAAGCCTACGGTGGCTATAAAGCCTTCCGGTGGATCCACACCGCCAGCGACCCATGCGATCCTATTAGCACTTCCTTCGTATTAATAATCCCAACCCCATGCAATATGTCGTATATGTCATGCTCAATCATTACACGTGTATGCAAAATGGCCATGCTCAAGAACAATTATTTAAACATGTAATAAAAGCATATCACCATACAACCATAGTCAAATTAGTCCACTCATTGCACAAGTCGATCATTTACCTACAAGGGCAAATCAGTCAGTTTACCCTATAAGGGTATTTCGGTAATTCTACCTTACAGGGGTAGTTCGGTAATTCTACTCATAACCAATCCATGTATGCAACGCATGTCAAACACAATCAATCATACAATTAACACATACAACGCTAGCACTACCACGAGGGTACAACGGTCATTTTGTCGTTTAGGGGTAAAACGATAATTTCACAAACCGAGGGTATTTCGATAATTTTACAAACCGGGGGTATTTCAGTAATTTTAGAAACCAGGGGTATTTTGGTAATTTTGCAAACCGGGGTAATTTTGTAAACCGGGGGTATTTCAGTAATTTTGTAAACTGGGGGTATTTTCGTAAATTTGTAAACCAAGGGTATTTTTGTAATTTTGTAAACCAAGGGTATTTCAGTAATTTTGTAAACCAAGGGTATTTCAGTAATTTTGTAAACCAAGGGTATTTCAGTAATTTTGTAAACCAAAGGTATTTCAGTAATTTTGCACCTGCAATGGCCTTTCCAAAGGCCTAATGTCGCCTCGAGCGACTCAACTACCATTTTCTGGTCAGACGACTATTGGGCCTAAAACCCGATTTCGGCCCATTCGGGCCCACACGCTCGTGTGGCCCACCTAACACAAATCTAGCCACGTATATGAGATTCACCTAGTCTAGTTCACTATATACTACACCATCATACATTTTATTCAATTGGGCCCACGAGCCCATTGGGCCCACTTCGGCCCATCGTGGCCCAAGCAGCCTCAACTATCGCGTCGAAGCCCCACACGTGCGTTCGCACGCTCGTGTGGCTACTATTTCCGTGACCGGCACTTCGGCATTTGCCACTCTACAACTAGAGTAGAGAGAGTTACACACCTGATAGGAATCTGGTGCTAATCCGCGCTCCGACCACTCCTGGTGCCCAAACGCCTCCAAGGTATCCTTCCTCCTATCATAGAATGCTCTATATATAGCTAGCTTCTCACCTTCCTTCGTTGTATCTTTCCGATGTGGGATCCCTTCGTCAGTAGAGTTTAAATCCAACTCAAACTCTTGCCGTCCAATTCACAAAATAAATACTCCCTTGCTTTTTATGAGATTCGAACCCAGGCTCCCTTGTAGCATAACCCACACCGCTAACCACTTGGCCACAAACTCCTCTTGTGTCTTAAACCATGCGCAACTAAATATAAATCTATAGCCAAATTTTAAAGTCTATCTAAAAAGAAAACCAAAATGCAAGAGCCAAGACTTGAACCTTGGACCTCCTTCCTTCCCTGTGGCGTCACCCCCTTGTCTCTTATGTGGCGTCACTTTGCCACTACACCACACACTCCACTTGTGTCATTTTTCTCCACATTTTATTCTTAAAGCCTACCTACCAACTCCCAGGGTTTTTTTCACCTAAAACCAAAATTTTCCTAAAGCTCCAGTTTAATCCCAGGACTTCATAGAAGCCCCCTAACCTTCCAAAATCACTCACCTAATAGGTCCAACAAGCCGTTCTCTTATTCTCAAAAAATTTAAACGCTACTACGCCTAAGGCCCATTGGGCCCAATCCTACTAGGCCCAACTTCGGGATGCTACAAATCTACCCCCCTTAAAGAAATTTCATCCCCGAAATTTCTAGCTAACAGGGTAGTCGTGTAACAACTACCCCACTACGCTACCGCTGCGTACTCTGATTCTAATATCCCTATCACATTTTAACTAGAATTTGGAACTCCCTACACATACTCAAAATACCTAACCATTAAAGCAGACAAATATCTTATACGCAACAAATTTCTATATCCAAACATCACATCCAAACAAAACACATACAAAATAAATACCAAAAATACAATCATTACAGCACATAACAGAGTATAAGGTCAGGAAACTTACGGATTCGGCGTCGGAGACTCGGTGTACCACACTTTCAAAAATTGGTCAATACAATTTCAGAACTTTAAATATTTTCAAGCCTTTTTGAAACAATACTTTCAGAAATTCAATTTTGAAAACCCAATCCACAGCCGAGTTTTGCAACCTAGGCTCTGATACCATAATTGTAACAACCCAAACCCGGTCAAAACGTTACGACCAGATCCGGCATGTCACATAAAAGGGTTGTTTAAAAATTACGCGTTTGTTAAAAATTTCGAGTTTAATTATGTATTCGCTTGTTATCCTTTTGTTAACATTTTGGAAAACGGTTATTATGGGTTTAGGAAAATCCCGTATTAAACATTTGAGAATAATAGGCAGTATCATATTAAAAGCTAAACCAAATAAAATACCAAATTTAAAGTTAAAGCAGCCTTATTACAAAATATTAACCCAAGTTAAAAATAAGTAAAATACTAAAGTCCAAAACTGCTCGTAGTGTGGCCACCTCCGAGTCCTCCAGTACGTCGATCCGCCTACTGAGGATTACCTAAGAAAAATTAAAAAAGAGGGGGTGAGTTTACGAAAACTCAGTGTTTAATTCCCCTTACGACCAAAATCTGTAAGAACATGCATCAAAACAATTCGGGCCCAAGCCCATTAAAGTAACGGTGGCAATTGGGCATTAGCCCAAAATAGCCTCAGTTGGGCCTTAACCCAAGTCAAATGTCACATGTCATACATATAAATTGGGGCCTAAGCCCATCTCAGTAATATAATCCAGATATGCAATGCGTTAATGCCCATACCAACCCTGCACTCCGTCTCCTCTCCAACCCTACACTCCTGTGGGGATTTAATCGACCCACCCATCCCTACACTCCTTATGTAGCACCGGTTGCGGCACTAACATTATCGGTGCAAAGATGGTCTGCTCGGTGGCTAAAAAGCCTTCAAATGAGCGATATTACAATTGGCACAAAGCTATCATTGATCAGTATTATATTTGGCACATAGCCATCGAATGACGGTAATATAATCGGCACACACACCTTGGGTAAATATGATCGACACAGAGTCAACAATATATAAGTTAGACACATAGCCACGGTAAATACGATTGGCACAAAGCCATAATATCGGCACAAAGCCTTCGGTATTGGCACAAAGCCCATAATTACGCGACACGAAGCCCATATTAATGGCACACGACCCTCGGTAACATTATCGGTGCGGCATGGTCGCTTTCGGTGGCTAAAAAGCCTACGGTGGCTATAAAGCCTTGGTGGATCCACGATCGTCAGCGACCATGCGATCCTATTAGCACTTCCTTCGTATTAATAATCCCAACCCCATGCAATATGTCGTATATGTCATACTCAATCATTACACGTGTATGCAAAATGGCCATGCTCAGTAACAATTATTTAAACATGTAATAAAAGCATATCAGTCATACAACCACAGTCAAATTAGTCCACTCATTGCATAAGTCGATCATTTACCTACAAGGGCAAATTAGTCATTTTACCCTATAAGGGTATTTCGGTAATTCTACCTTACAGGGGTAGTTCGGTAATTCTACTCATAACCAATCCATGTATGCAACGCATGTCAAACACAATCAATCATACAATTAACACATACAACGCTAGTACTACCACGAGGGTACAAAGGTCATTTTGTCGTTTAGGGGTAAAACGATAATTTCACAAACCGAGGGTATTTCGATAATTTTACAAATCGGGGGTATTTCAGTAATTTCACAAACCTGGGGTATTTCGGTAATTTTGCAAATCGGGGTAATTTTGTAAACCGGGGGTATTTCAGTAATTTTGTAAACCGGAGGTATTTCCGTAAATTTGCAAACCAAGGGTATTTTTGTAATTTTGCAAACCAAGGGTATTTCAGTAATTTTGTAAACCAAGGGTATTTCAGTAATTTTGTAAACCAAAGGTATTTCAGTAATTTCGCACCTGCAATGGCCTTTCCAAAGGCCTAATGTCGCCTCGAGCGACTCAACTACCATTTCCAGTCGTACCGAACTATTGGGCCTAAAACCCGATTTCGGCCCATTCGGGCCCACACGCTCGTGTGGCCCACCTAACACAAATCTAGCCACGTATATGAGATTCACCTAGTCTAGTTCACTATATACTACACCATCATACATTTTATTCAATTGGGCCCACGGGCCCATTGGGCCCACTTCGGCCCATCGTGGCCCAAGCAGCCTCAACCCACAAGAATACTACTGATGGCCTCAACTATCGCGTCGAAGCCCCACACGTGCATTCGCACGCTCGTGTGGCTACTATTGCCGTGATCGGTACTTCGGCATTTGTCGCTCTACAACTAGAGTAGAGAGAGTTACACACCGATAGGAATCGGTGCTAATCCGCGCTCAGACCACTCCTGTGCCCAAACGCCTCCAAGGTATCCTTCCTCCTATCATAGAATGCTCTATATATAGCTAGCTTCTCACCTTCCTTCTTTGTATCTTTCCGATGTGGGATCCTTCACGAGAGTTTAAATCCAACTCAAACTCTTGCCGTCAATTCGCAAAATAAATACTCTCTTGCTTTTTATGAGATTCGAGCCTGTGCTCCCTTGTAGCATAACCCACACCGCTAACCACTTGGCCACAAACTCCTCTTGTGTCTTAAACCATGCGCAACTAAATATAAATCTATAGCCAAATTCTAAAGTCCATCTAAAAAGAAAACCAAAATGCAAGAGCCAAGACTTGAACCTTGGACCTCCTTCCTTCCCCGTGTGGCGTCACCCTTGTCTCTTATGTGGTGTCACTTTGCCACTACACCACACACTCCACTTGTGTCATTTTTCTCCACATTTTATTCTTAAAGCCTACCTACCAACTCCCGGTTTTTTCACCTAAAACCAAAATTTTTCTAAAGCTCAGCTTTAATCCCGTGGACTTCATAAAAGCCCCTAACCTTCCAAAATCACTCACCTAATAGGTCCAACAAGTCGTTCTCTTGTTCTCAAAAATTTTAAACGCTACTACGCCCAAGGCCCATTGGGCCCAATCCTACTAGGCCCAACTTCTGATGTTACAAATCTACCCCTTAAAGAAATTTCGTCCCCGAAATTTCCATTCTAACAGGTAGTCGTGTAACAACTACCCCACTACGCTACTGGCAGCTGCGTACTCTGATTCTAATATCCCTATCACATTTTAACTAGAATTTGGAACTCCCTACACATACTCAAAATACCTAACCATTAAAGCAGACAAATATCTTATACGCAACCAATTTCTATATCCAAACATCACATCCAAACAAAACACATACAAAATAAATACAAAAAATACAGTCATTACAGCACATAACAGAGTATAAGGTTAGGAAACTTACGGATTCGGCGCCAGAGACTCGGTGTACTACACTTTCAAAAATCGGTCAATACAATTTCAGAACTTTAAATATTTTCAAGCCTTTTTGAAACAATACTTTCAGAAATTCAATTTTGAAAACCCAATCCACAGCCGAGTTTTGCAACCTAGGCTCGGATACCATAATTGTAACACCCCAAACCCGGTCAAAATGTTACGACCAGATCCGGCATGTCACATAAAAAGGTTGTTTAAAAATTGCGCGTTTGTTAAAAATTTCGAGTTTAATTATGTATTCGCTTGTTATCCTTTTGTTAACATTTTGGAAAACGGTTATTAAGGGTTTAGGAAAATCCCGTATTAAACATTTTAGAATAATAGGCAGTATCATATTAAAAGCTAAACCAAATAAAATACCAAATTTAAAGTTAAACCGGCCTTATTACAAAATATTAACCCAAGTTAAAAATAAGTAAAATACTAAAGTCTAAAACTGCTCGTAGTGTGGCCACCTCCGAGTCCTCCAGTACGTCGAACCGCCTACTGAGGATTACGTAAGAAAAATTAAAAAAGAGGGGGTGAGTTTACGAAAACTCAGTGTGTAATTCCCCTTACGACCAAAATCTGTAAGAACATGCATCAAAACAATTCGGGCCCAAGCCCATTAAAGTAACGGTGGCAATTGGGCATTAGCCCAAAATAGCCTTGGTTGGGCCTTAACCCAAGTCAAATGTCACATGTCATACATATAAATCGGGGCCTAAGCCCATCTCAGTAATATAATCTAGATATGCAATGCGTTAATGCCCATACCAACCCTGCACTCCGTCTCCTCTCCAACCCTACACTCCTGTGGGGATTTAATCGACTCACCCATCCCTACACTCCTTATGTAGCACCGGTTGTGGCACTAACATTATCAGTGTAGCATGGCTGCTCGGTGGCTAAAAAGCCTTCAGTAGCGGTATTACAATTGGCACAAAGCCATCAGTGACTGTATTATACTTGGCACATATCCATCAGCGAGGGTAATATAATCGGCACACAGCCTTGGGTAAATATGATCGACACAGAGTCATCAATATATAAGTTAGGCACATAGCCACGGTAAATACGATTGGCACAAAGCCATAATATCGGCACAAAGCCCATAATTACGGCACGAAGCCCATATTAATGGCACACAGCCCTCGGTAACATTATCGGTGTAGCATGGCTGCTCGGTGGCTATAAAGCCTTCGGTGGATCCACAGTCGTCAAGCGACCATGCGATCCTATTAGCACTTCCTTCGTATTAATAATCCCAACGTCATGCAATATGTCGTATATGTCATGCTCAATCATTACACGTGTATGCAAAATGGCCATGCTTAGTAACAATTATTTAAACATGTAATAAAAGCATATCAGTCATACAACCACAGTCAAATTAGTCCACTCATTGCATAAGTCGATCATCTACCTACAAGGGCAAATCAGTCATTTTACCCTATAAGGGTATTTCGGTAATTCTACCCTACAAGGGTAGTTCGGTAATTCTACTCATAACCAATCCATGTATGCAACGCATCTCAAACACAATCAATCATACAATTAACACATACAACGCTAGTACTACCACGAGGGTACAATGGTCATTTTGTCGTTTAGGGGTAAAACGGTAATTTCACAAACTGAGGGTATTTCGATAATTTTACAAACCGGGGGTATTTTAGTAATTTCACAAACCAGGGGTATTTCGGTAATTTTGCAAACCGGGGTAATTTTGTAAACTGGGGGTATTTCAGTAATTTTGTAAACCGGGGGTATTTTCGTAAATTTGCAAACCAAGGGTATTTCTATAATTTTGCAAACCAAGGGTATTTCAGTAATTTTGTAAACCAAGGGTATTTCAGTAATTTTGTAAACCAAGGGTATTTCAGTAATTTTGTAAACCAAAGGTATTTCAATAATTTCGCACCTGCAATGGCCTTTCAAAAGGCCTAATGTCGCCTTGAGCGACTCAACTACCATTTCCGGTCATACCAGACTATTGGGCCTAAAACTCGATTTCAGCCCATTCGAGCCCACACGCTCGTGTGGCCCACCTAACACAAATCTAGCCACGTATATGAGATTCACCTAGTCTAGTTCACTATATACTACACCATCATACATTTTATTCAATTGGGCCCACGGGCCCATTGGGCCCACTTCGCCCATCGTGGCCCAAGCGACCTCAACCCACAAGAATACTCACGATGGCCTCAACTATCGCGTCGAAGCCCCCACACGTGCGTTCGCACGCTCGTGTGGCTACTATTACTTTGACCAAGACTTCCGGCATTTGCCGCTCTACAACTAGAGTAGAGAGAGTTACACACGATAGAATCGGTGCTAATCCGCGCTCCGACCACTCCTGTGCCCAAACGCCCTCCAAGGTATCCTTCCTCCTATCATAGAATGCTCTATATATAGCTAGCTTCTCACCTTCCTTCTTTGTATCTTTCCGATGTGGGATCCCTCGCCGTCGAGAGTTTAAATCCAACTCAATCTCTTGCCGTCCAATTCGCAAAATAAATACTCTCTTGCTTTTTATGAGATTCGAACCCAAGCTCCCTTGTAGCATAACCCACACCGCTAACCACTTGGCCACAAACTCCTCTTGTGTCTTAAACCATGCGCAACTAAATATAAATCTATAGCCAAATTCTAAAGTCCATCTAAAAAGAAAACCAAAATGCAAGAGCCAAGACTTGAACCTTGGACCTCTTTCCTTCCCTGTGGCGTCACCCCCTTGTCTCTTATGTGGCGTCACTTTGCCACTACACCACACACTACACTTGTGTCATTTTTCTCCACATTTTATTCTTAAAGCCTACCTACCAACTCCCAGGGTTTTTTTCACCTAAAACCAAAATTTTCCTAAAGCTCCAGTTTAATCCCAGGACTTCATAGAAGCCCCCTAACCTTCCAAAATCATTCACCTAATAGGTCCAACAAGCCGTTCTATTGTTCTCAAAAATTTTAAACGCTACTACGCCCAAGGCCCATTGGGCCCAATCCTACTAGGCCCAACTTCGGGATGTTACAGAGTCCCTAATATGGACCTACGAGGCCTAAAACATGCTTTGGAAGCGGTTCAGGACTAAACCGAGAACTTTGGAAAATTTCACAACACTTAGAAATTTTTTCTTCAAAACAGGGTCACACTCAATATGCATCCTCAACAACTCTTATACATGCATAATTATATCTAATTATCATACCATACCATTGAGCCAAACTTAGCCATTCGACATCAAGACTACTAGCACATTCAACCATTAGGTATTTAGGCCATAACCCACAACTCATCATGTATCATGCAAACACAAGTCACATCACAAGACATTGGCATATAAATAATATATATAGGCTTACAATCAATTAGCCAATATAAGCCAATTAGCATGGCTACATACTACAATAACCTTTAACCATTACAAGCCAATACATTTTGCCAAAACATAATAACACATACACAAAATAACTAAGTCCCTATACATGCCATAGACTTAAATTACTTGAAGGCATTGATACCAGTCAAAAGCTTGATAGTGTGATAGAATCTCCGACGATCTCCAACCCCAGCTAGCCTCTGTGACACTATAGGAAAAAAAGGAAAGAAAGGGGGTAAGCTATATAGCTTAGTAAGCCCGTATGAAAATAATAAGCAATTTATTAACATGTTTTCACCAATTCTCACAATATGTTCTCAAGGTAATACAATCATAATTGCACAAAATTTCACTATTTACTTATGTTCATCTCAAGCTGTCTACTCGAGTCACAGTCACTAAATTATTTATATCTTGAGATAAGGAACTCCAAATTAATATCCGTTAATTTTTCCTGAAACTAGACTCACATATATTATTACCATAAAATTTTCAGAATTTTTGGTATATCCAATAAGTACAGTTTATTCATTAAAGTCACCCCTGTTCTGCTGTCTGACAGTTCTGACCCCTCTTCACTAAAAATTAATTATCTCCTCGTACGGGATTCAGATGATGTTTACATTTGTTTCTTTTGAAAATAGACTCATTATTTATTTTAAGCATGTAAATTATAACCCATAATTATTTTTGTACAATTTTTAATGATTTTCCCAAGTCAGAATAGGGGATTCCGAAATCATTCTAACTCTGTCTCACAAAAATTCAAATATCTCAGAATATGAAATTCTTTTGCTTACAACGTTTCTTTTATGTGAAAAAAGACTCAATAATATTTTATTTCATATCTTATTCAACTTCTAATTCAGTTTCCACCATTTTTGGTGATTTTTCAAAGTCACACAACTGCTGCTGTCCAAAACTGTTTTATTTCTAAATTTCACTCTTTCATGTTTTCTTTATAGTAACTTTCATTGTAACACTTACTCCGTATCAATCTTACCAAAGTTCGATCACATATCGAGCACATTGCTCATAAGTTTACACACACATACATGCACTTATTCATCACATAGTCATATTCGTTTGCACTTAGTCATTTCCCGTTGAACGCATTGGAATAATAACGGATACACGGAAATTTGCACATAAGTGCAACACTTGTAGCTAAAAATACTTCATATCACACTTTTCACATAGGCTCGCTCTCGAGCTAATCACATTCACGGGTCTGCTCACACAAGCTGTCGGTCATACGTAACTACTCAGTGCTGCTCACACAAGCTGTCAGGTATCCGCAACACATGCCGGATTACCCAGCCACTGGTAGAACTTATAAGACCAGCACCCGTTTCACATAGTTACAATCTCGGGTCTGCTCACACAAGCTGTCGGTCATGACGAAACTACACGATGCTGCTTACACAAGCTGTCGAGTATCCGTAACACATGCCGGATAACTCAGCCACCGGTAGAACGTGCGGACCAGCAACCGGATCACTTATTTCACTTAGATTTCACATAGGTTTCTAGTGAACATGTCACTCGTATCCATTTTTATTCCTAAGGTCAACCGGGAAATTTCTCACTTGTCGATATTTTGTCAATTACATCAAATATCCAGCCACAATTCATACCATTTATCAAAATATGAAAACATAAGTAAAAGCGATGCGTTATTTACATACAAACTTACCTCGAAAGCAAAATCGGTGAAAAGGACTTATTCGTCAATTACTTGTTTTTCCCCGATCTAGATCTGAACCTTGTTTTTCTTGATCTAAAACATCACATTTTACTTATTTAATCATTATACTAATCAACTCAGCCCAAAAATCATATTTGTAAAATTACATTTTTGCCCCTAAACTTTGTCATATTTACACTTTTGCCCCTAGGCTCGTAAAATGATTTTCATTCAATTTCTTTGTACTTTAAGCCTAGCCGAGCCATTTTCATAACTATAACAGCCCACAATTTCCATTAAAACACACTTTTATGACACATTTTATAACTTTTACAAATTAGTCCTTTTAGGCATTTTCACCGAAAATCACTTAGTAAAAGTCATTTCTCTAACCATAAACATGCATTTTCTACCATTAAACACAAAAATAAACACATATTCATCATGGGCAATGTAACACCCCTTACCCGTATTTGACGCCGGAACCGGGTACGTGGCATTACCAGACTTAACATAAATAATCATATAAAATCAGGCCATAAATTTTCATTTACAACTCAAACTTTTCATTCATAATCTTATTGTCTCTATTACGGGCCTATGAGACCCGAAACATACATATAGAGTGGCTCGGGACTAAACTAGAAGCTTACGAACACTTAGTAAATTTTTGCTCAAGACAGGGCCACACACCCGTGTGAGAAGGAACACGCCAGTGTGGGCAGGCCGTGTGGTCACACACGCCCATGTCCCTAGTCCGTGCAGATTTTATTTTTCATTTCGAACCTACAGGGGTTTTCACACGGCTTGGCACACGCCCGTGTCTATGGCCCGTGTCCCTCACACGGCCATGACACGCCCTTGTCTTATCCCGTGTGTGAAAACCTTGACATTCTGTTTATGACGTCAACATACATTTAGGGTCACACGGCCGAGTCACACACCCGTGTACTAGACCGTGTGGCGAATTTAATTTTCGCAATTAATGTGCAGACTTCACATAGCCTGGGCACATGCCCATGTCCTTAGGTCGTGTCCTTCACACGGCTGAGACACACGGCCGTGTCTCTGCCTGTGTGTTTACTACTGGGCATTCTGTTTTGCATTAATTAGGGTGCAGGGGACACACGGCCAGATCACACGCCCATGGGGGCAAACCGTGTGTCACACACGGCCTAGACACACGCCCGTGTGTCTACCCGTGTGGACAAATATAAGGCTATTTACCAAACCATTTTCCATCCTGAAAAGCAACCACACTTATACCATTTCTAGCAACACATATCATAGCAATAATGTACCTCTAATATCCATAATTAAGACATCCACAACTTAGCTTCGCACTACGTTCATCATGCAAATACTTAACACATTACTCATTCAATTGCACCACTTGCACTTCATGAATTTCATCATCATTGAATAGATATTACTTAACTGGTTTTGGCCAATTCCAATGGCCATTTACAAAATGAAATAAATAACATTAATAGCCAACACCTTGGCTAACCAATATGACATATAACAAAATGACCAAGTTCCTATACATGCTATACCCAAAATAATCAAACTTTACTATACCCAAAAGAAAAACTTGATAGTGTGAGTCGAGCTCCGACGTCCTACGATCCCCGAGCTAGCTTGGCAATACTACAGGAAAAGGGAAAGGAGAGGGAGTAAGCAAAAAGCTTAGTAAGTTTGCATGTAATAGATAGCAACATAAAATCTTGTGATAACATCCACACATTACAATATGAACTAACACAAAATTTCAAGCACATTGACATGGCTTACTCATGCTCACTCTTACCAACCACATATCACGTACCGGGCTCATTTCTCGTGAGTTTCGCATATGTACCTGTATCACTCCATCACATAACTTTAGCCCTTTTTCCATCTTTAACATAAACTTTAATACTCTACCCCGTTGAACCACTTTGAATATTGAAGGATACTCGGAAACTGTCATACACGTAGTAAGATGACAATGCCATATCCCATATATGGTCTTACATGGGATCACATGTCGATGCCGATGCCATATACCAGATATGGTCTTATACGGGATCTCATATTGATGTCGACGCCATATCCCAGATATGGTCTTCCACGAGATCGCATGTCGATGCCATGTCCTAGACATGGTCTTACACGAGATCGCATGTCGATGCCATGTCCCAGACATGGTCTTACACGATTTCATACCGAAGCCAGGTCCCAGACGTGGTCTTACATGGAATCACTATTCGATGCCGATGCCATATCCCAGATATGGTCTTACACGAGATCTCAATTCAGTGCCGAGACCATATCCCAGATATGGTCTTATACGAGACCTTATTAATTTAATGTCGTGACAAGAGTATCTTTTCTATTCCTAAGATTCAACTGGGACTTCGATATAGTAAAACTTCATCACAATTATCATCGAGACCTCATTAACCAATTCCATAGAAAGAATATACATCTCACGCAATATCAAGCATTTAAAAACATAGTAACATGATGTTGATTTATTACACACAAACTTACCTCGGTACCAAAATATAGGTAGTTGTTCAATTTAGTCCACCATCTTATTCTTTCCTCGGTTTAGGTTCGGACTTCGTGTTTCTTGATCTATAATGACAGATTTCACTTATTAAATTATCACATTAGCTAAATCAGCCCATGTATCATACTTTGGCAAAAATTATAATTTTGCCGCTAAACTTTCACATATTTACAAAATGAT
Source organism: Gossypium sturtianum (assembly GCA_025698515.1). Lineage (NCBI taxonomy): Eukaryota > Viridiplantae > Streptophyta > Magnoliopsida > Malvales > Malvaceae > Gossypium > Gossypium sturtianum. The sequence goes on along the minus strand of CM046948.1, from coordinate 101,324,718 downwards.
CCCTAGGATCGTATAATGAAATGTGTTCATTTTTCTCACACTCAAGCCTAGCCGAACCTATCTTAAGCTTATAATAGCTTACATTTTCCCTTCAAAACTGATTTTTACCACACATTTTATCACTTTTACAAATAGGTCATTTTTATGTATTTCCATGAAAAATCACTTAGGAAAAGATGTTCACTACACATCAAACTTCCATATTCCTCCAGTAATCATCAAAATACATGCATGTCATACATGGGTAAATTTTTGAACATGAACTCTAGCTTAAAATATGGCTAGAAATAGCTAAATCAAGCTACGAGGATCTTAAAAATATGAAGAACATAAAAAAAGGGCTAGGAGGTACTTACAATCAAGCTTGAAAGTGAAACAAAGCCCTAGCTATGGCTCCTTGAAATTTTCGACTATGGAGGATGAAGATGGACACCAATTTTGACTTCTTTTCCTCTTTTTATTAATTTATTAACCAAATGACTAAAATGCCCTTAAGGCCCTTCCTTGAGATTTTTCTCCTTCCATGTCCATTTTTGTCCATCATGAGATATAATGGTCTAATTACTAAACAAGGACCTCTAATAAATTTTCTAATGCTATCTCATACTTAAAACTTCTAGAATCTCATATTTTTCAAATTTTACAATTTAGTCCTAAAAGATAAATTGATCACTAAATCATAAAATTTCTTCATGAAATTTTCACACAACTATGCAAACATGTCATATACCTCATAAAATCCATAAAACATATATTTCTACTTCTCGCAATCACTATTCTGACTAGGCCCTAAATCGGGTTGTTATAGGTAAAAACCCTAGACTTTAACCATATCTCAAATTAGTGGTAGAATTAGATACATCTTGTTACGAGGTTTTCAAAAACATAAAAATCATTAAAAACGGGGCTAGAACGGACTTACACTCGAGCTTGGAAGCTTGAAAACCCTAGCTATGGTTTCCCCTTGTGAAATTCGGCCATGGGGTTGAAGATGGACAAAAATTGGCTTTTAATTTTGTTTATTTAATCATTTAATCACTAAATGACTAAAATGCCACCTAACTTAAAAATATTTTATTTCACCTATTTCATGTCCAGTTTTGTCCAACAAATTAACTAATGGTCTAATTACCATTTAAGGACCTCCAATTTAAAATTTCATAACAATTGGACACCTCTAACATGTAGAACTCAACTTTTTCACTTTTTATAATTTAGTCCTTTTGACTAAATTGAGTACCCAAACGTCGAAATTTTCGAACGAAATTTTCACGAAATCTGTAACAGCCTGATTTAGGGGCTAGTCGGAATAGTGGTTCGGAACCACTAATCTGAGGTTAGAGAAAATTACTTTTATGATATTTTATGAGCTAGAGCATGATTACATTGTACACGAAAATTTTGGTCCCTTAATTTTAGCGATTTCTTGCTTAATCGCGAAAAATGACTAAATCGCATAAAGTGTAAAAGTTCTATTTTATAAGCTAAAGGTACCTAATAGCCATAGAATATTAATTTGAGGTCTTTAAAGGGCAATTAGCCCCTTTGTAAATGGTTGGCCGGCCATAGGGGATTATAGGAGACAAATTGGTCAAAGTTGATGTGTTAGGTGGATTAAATTGATGATATTGAATAAAATAAAGAAAAGAGTGATATCATCTTTTCTTCATCATTTTTCACCACCGAAAATACCAGCTTAGAGAGGGTTTTGAAAGCTCAAAATTTTAGCAAACTCATCTCCATTCAAGTAAGTGATTTTAATGGTTTTTCTTGAAGATAATTATACTTTTAGAACCCCTAGAGCTTAAGCTTTCTAATGAGGGGACTATCTTGCAAAATGGTGAAAAGTTTAGAGTTTTTCCATGAGAGCTTGTATGTGATTTGCTGCATTTTTATGGAAGAAAATGAGTCTTAGTTGTTAGATGAACAACTTTTGTAAAAGGTGTTGCCATGAAAACACCTAAATGAACCTTATTGTAAAGGTTGTGAAATTGGTAGTAAATGTGTGTAATGTTGGGTTTTGATGATATCCATAAGAAAAGTAAATGTTCACCTAGGCTTGTTGAAGGTAGAAATATGATTAGAATTGATTTCTGAGCCTAGGGGTAAAATGGTCTTTTAGCCAAAGTGTAAGGGCAAAATAGTAATTTTGCCAAAGCATGATTATTAAAAATGCTTTTATTAATGTGATGACTGAAACGAACTAATTTGCTATTATAGAGCAAGAAGAACCAAGAATCAACCTCGATTAGGGAAAGAATAAAGTCTCAGACTAGATCGACGATCTAGCTTATTTTGAAATCGAGGTAAGTTTGTATGTGATAAATTCAACATTTATGCTCGTATTTTTGAGAATGTTTGACATTATATTGATGTACGATATTCTGAGAAATTAAAATGTTGAAGTCTCGGTTGGACTATAATGAATGTGAGTATAATATTATCGAGATACGAGATAGATAAGGTCCCGTGTAAGACCATGTCGGGGACATGGCCTCGGCACCGAATTGAGATTCTGTATAAGACCATATCGGGGTATGGCTTCGATATTGAATATGAGAATCGTATAAGACCGTATTCGGGATATGGCATCGATACTTGAGGTGAGATTCCGTGTAAGACCATATCCGGGATATGGCATCAGAAATCAAAGGTAATCCCATGTAAGACAGCATCCGGGGTGTGGCATTGGCTTCGAGTTCATGTTAGTGATAATGAATAAACACCTTTGAGGATCCATAATGATTATTGAGATAAATAAACTAACTTGATATAGAATTGAGATATGTATTAAAGTTATGTGATTGAGTGAACACAGTATATCGTGGGTAAATCACGAGTGCGATTGCGATATGTGGCATGATATGTGTTAGATAAGGGCAAAATACGAGTAAGTTATAGTAAAGAGCCTATGACATTGTGTCTGGCTAGCTAATGCTATGTATGGATATTTTTACTAGTTAATTGTTGCTATTTATTTCCATGCAAACTTACTAAGCTTTATGCTTACCCCTTTTGTTGCTCTTTTCCTTGTAGTATTGCCAAGTTAACTCGAGAAGTTGCGGACGTCGGAGTTGGAGATCACACTATCGACCACTTTTTGGTATAGCCAAATTAGATTTATTTTGAGTATGGCATGTATAGGACTTGGTCTTTTTGTTATGTCATTTGGCAAGCCAAATGTGTTGGCTACTATAGTTGCTCAATTTATTTTTTTAAAAGGGTCATGGGAAGTTGACCTATACTTGATATGTTCATATATTCAATGAAGGTGGATTTCATAAGATGTATGCTTGTGTTGGATGTCTTGATTTCTTTCAGTTTTTAGAGGTGCCTTATGGCCATCATTTATGTTAAATTGATTTAGTATAAGTGTGGTTGCTTGGTAGGGTGACAAATGGCTTGGTGGATAGCCATATATTTGTCCACACGGGTAGACACACGGGTGTGTGTCTAGACCGTGTGTGACACACGGTCAGCCCCATGGGTGTGTTGATCGGCCGCGTGTCCCATTTCATGCTAAAGTTGCAAGTCAGTATGCTCAGTAGTAAACACACGGACAAAGACACGGCCGTGTGTCTCAGCCGTGAGGGAGACACGGCCATGGATATGGGCGTTTGCCCAGGTTGTGTGAAGTCTGCACCTAAAAATTGGAATTTAATTCGACACACGGCCTAAGGACATGGGCGTGTGCCTTGGCCGTGTGACCTTAGTGAGGTGATGACGTCACAAACAGAATACCAAGATTTTGGCACACGGGCTAAGACACGGGCGTGTCGAGGCCGTGTGAAGGACACGGGCCAGGGATACGGGCGTGTGTCCGGCCATGTCTATTAAGTCAGTGTCAACCACGGGTGAGGAGCACGGGCATGTCTCAGGGGCACACGGGCGTGTCCCTTGAGATACATGGGCGTGTGGCCCTTGTTTTGATGAAAAATTTTCTATGTCTTCTTAAAGTTTCCTAAGTTCTCAGATTAGTTCCGAACAATCCTCTATGTATGTTTTGGGCCCTGTGGGCCCATATAAGGGGCGAATATTGATTGAAAGTGATAAAGTTTTAAGTTGGAATGAAATTTTATAGCCCAAAGTTGTAAGTTAAGCAAGTTAAGTTAGGTAATGCCTCGTATCCGGTTCCGACTTTGAACACGGGTAAGGGGTGTTACATTTAGTGGTACCAAAGCTACGGTTTAGTCGATTCTCGAACAAACGTAGCGTAAGTATGAGTTTAGCTATACATGCCATATGTAAGAGTAATTTAGTAATGATAGTGTGATGGCTCCTGACGTTTTAAATTGTGTTTTTATATAGTACATGGATTCTGATCCAGACCGAACTGCAGTCGATGATGCTACGAGTAATGCGCCGGCTCCCGCTCAAGGGGCCGCGTCAGCAAATAGTAGACTTTAGACCTTGGGTCAGGGAGAAGAGGCCCGAGAAGCCTTTCTCCATATGATGAGCAACTGGTACACTGATTACGTTCGGGCAAATCCTAATGCTCAACCCCCTCCACCCCCACCTATTCCTCAATCCGCTTCAGTAGCTCCTCAAGTGGTTGTGGTAGTGCGGACAGAAAGGCCTCCGGTCGATAAGATCCGGAAACAAAGAGCCGAGGAATTCCAGACTAGTAAGAATGATGATCCAGAAAGGGCAAAATTTTGGCTCTAGAATACCATCATGGTATTTGATGAATTGTCATGCACGCCTGAGGAGTGCCTAAAGTGTGCGGTATCTCTCTTGAGAGATTCAGCTTATCGGTGGTGGAAAACCCTTGTGTCGGTGGTACCAAGGGAGAGAGTTAGTTGGGAATTCTTCGAAGAGGAATTCCGGAAGAAGTATATCAGCCAGAGATTCATCGACCATATCAGAAAAGAGTTCTTGGAATTAAAGCAAGGCCGAATGACGGTGACCGATTACGAATGGGAGTTTGTAAGACTAAGCAAGTATGCCCGGGAGTGCGTGTCTACCGAGGCTATCATGTGCAAGAGATTAAGGATGGGCTAAATGAGGATATTCATTTATACGTCGGAGTTCTCGAACTAAAAGAATTTGTAGTGTTGGTAGACAGAGCCTGTAAGGCTAAAGAGTTGGCTAAAGAGAAAAGAAGAGCTGAGATTGAGTCTTGTGACTCGAGGAAAAGACAGCTGAATAAGTCACTCTAATCTTCATCTAAGAAATCGAGGGATTTTTCTACTCGACCAGCTACTTCGGTCGGGTTTTCAAATCGAAGTAAGGGCAAACAATTTTTGGGGTCTAAAGCGCAGACCACGTCAGTTGCTAGTATTGCTAACGTTCGACTGAGTAGACCGGAATGCCCACAGTGTAGCAGGCGTCATTCTGGTGAGTGTAGAGCAAACGAGAGGGCCTGTTTCAAATGTGGGTCTTTAGACCATTTTATCAGAGATTGCCTTGAGGTGGGCGAGAAAGTGAAGTCTCAGAATGCAAGACCGGGAAGTGCTGCTAGAGGAAGACCGCAGAGAAACTTGGGAAATGAAATGAGTAGCAAGAATCCATCTAGAGAGCAGATGGCAAGAGTCGAGGGTAGAGCACCGGCGAGAACATATGCCATTCGTGCTCGTGAAGAGGCATCTTCCCCTGACGTAATCACGGGTATATTTTCTCTTTATGATACTCGTGTTATAGCTTTAATTGATCCGGGATCTACCCACTCATACATATGCATGAAATTAGTTTCTAGCATGAGCATGCCTATAGAGTCTACTGAACTCGTAATAAGAGTGTCTAATCCTCTAGGCAAGTATGTGTTGGTTGATAGAGTATGCAAAGGTTGTCCTTTGATGATTAGGGGTCATTGCTTCCCGGTTGATCTTATGTTATTGTCGTTTGACGAGTTTGATGTCATCCTTGGGATGGATTTGTTACTTACACATGATGTGATTGTGAACTGTGGAAAGAAGATTATTGAGTTGAAATGTGAAAATGAGAATTTTATTCGTGTTGAATCAGACGAGCAAGACAGATCACCAGTAGTGATGTCATCCTTGTTGACAAAGAAGTATTTAAGAAAGGGGTACGAAGCTTACCTTGCTTTTGTGATAAATACTAAGGAGACTGAGTTGAAAATTGAGTCGGTACCCATAGTATGTGAGTATTCAGATGTTTTCCCGGAAGAATTGCCAGGGTTACCCTTGGTTAGAGAGATTGAATTTGGGATTGAGTTAGCTCCGGGTACCGCCCCCATTTCTATTGCTCCATATAGAATGGCTCCAACCGAGCTAAGAGAATTGAAAACACAGTTGCAAGAACTAACGGATAAAGGCTTTGCAAGACTGAGTTTTTCTCCGTGGGGCGCTCCCATATTATTTGTGAAGAAGAAAGATGGCTCTATGAGGTTATGCATAGATTATCGACAACTTAATAAGGTAACTATGAAGAACAAGTACCCGTTGGCTAGAATCGATGATTTGTTTGATCAATTGAAGGGAGCCACGGTGGTTTCCAAAATAGACTTAAGGTCTGGGTACTATCAGTTGAGAGTCAAGGATTCAGATGTGTCGAAAACTACATTTCGGACGAGGTATGGCCACTACGAATTTTTGGTTATGCCTTTTGGTTTAACAAATGCCCCTGCCGTTTTCATGGACCTGATGAATTTCATTTTTCGGCCATACTTGGATAAATTTGTCGTGGTATTCATCAATGATATACTGATCTACTCTCGAGATGAGAACAAACATGCCGAGCATTTGAGTATGGTTCTACAAATTTTGAGAGAAAAACAATTGTATGCCAAGTTTAGCAAGAGTGAATTTTGGCTTAAGGAAGTAGGATTTTTGGGGCACGTTGTCTCGGGAGACGAGATTAGAGTCGACCCGAGTAAGATTTCAGCAATTGTTGATTGGAAACTACCGAGGAGCGTAACTGAAGTAAGAACTTTTCTAGGCCTAGCCGGCTATTACAGGCGTTTTGTCAAGAGGTTTTCAATGATAGCTACCTCGATGACGAGGCTTTTGCAAAAAGATGTAAAGTTTGATTGGACAGAAAAGTGTCAACAGAGTTTTGAGAAACTAAAGGCGTTGTTGACTGAGGCTCCTATTTTGGTGCAACCTGAGCTGGGAAGAGAATTTATGGTTTACAGTGATGCATCCCTGAATGGATTGGGTTGTGTACTTATGCAAGAGGGTAAGGTGATTGCTTACGCCTCTAGACAATTAAAGTCGCACGAGAAGAATTACCCTACCCATGACTTAGAGTTGGCCGCCATTGTGTTCGCATTGAAGATTTGGAGACACCATTTATATTGCGAAAGGTGTCGGATATTCACCGACCATAAAAGCCTAAAATATTTGATGACTCAAAAGGAATTTAATTTGAGGCAACAAAGATGGTTAGAGCTGATCAAGGATTATGAGTTAGTGATTGACTACCATCCGGGAAAGGGGAACGTGGTTGCCGATGCCTTGAGCAGAAAATCCTTGTTTACGCTGAGAGCCATGAATACGCGGATGGTCTTGTCAGATGATGGTTCTATCCTAGCTGAGTTGAGGGCTAGACCATTGTTTCTCCAAGAGATTTGTGAAGCTCAGAAAGATGACAGCAACTTACAAGCCAAAAGAGTTCTAAGTGAATCAAATGTTGAGTCAGACTTTCGAGTAAGTCTTGACGGATGTTTGACGTTTCGAGATAGGGTCTGTGTACCCAAAAATGATGAGCTTATTCGAAATATTTTGCATGAAGCACATAGCGGATGTTTAACTGTGCACCCAGGTAGCACAAAGATGTACAATGACTTGAAGAAGTGGTTTTGGTGGCCGGGTATGAAAAAAGACATTTCTGAGTTTATTTTGAGATGCCAAATTTGTCAGCAAGTGAAGGCTAAACACCAAGTACCTTCGGGTCTACTTCATCCCATTATGGTTCCCGAGTGGAAGTGGGACCGTATTACCATGGATTTTGTGATGGGTTTACCATCGACACCGAAGAAGAAAGATGCCGTGTGGGTCGTAGTAGATAGACTCCCGAAGATAGCCCATTTTATACCAGTACGAGTCGATTACTCGCTTGATAAGTTGGCTGAATTGAACGTTTCAGAGGTAGTAAGACTTCATGGAGTACCGTTATCGATTATTACGGATAGGGTTCCAAGATTTACGCCACGATTTTGGAAAAAGTTGCAAGAGGCCTTAGGCAAAAAATTGAGTTTCAGTACCGCTTTTCATCCACAGACCGACGGTCAATTGGAAAGGGTAATTCAGATACTCGAAGACATGCTTCGAGGTTGCGTTTTGGAATTCCAAGGTAATTGGGAGAAATACTTACCGTTGGTGGAATTCGCATACAACAACAGTTTTCAGTCAAGTTTTAAAATGGCGCCTTATAAGGCATTGTATGGGCGTAAGTGCTGAACGCCCTTGTATTGGTTAGAACTCCGAGACAAATAGATACACGGGGTCGACTTGATTAGGGAAACTGAAAAGAAAGTAAAGGTGATACGCGAGTGTCTGAAAGCGGCCTCAGATAGACAAAAGTCCTATTCGGATGTAAAAAGGAAAGAGATTGAATTCCAAGTCGGTGATAAAGTATTTCTGAAAGTATCACCATGGAGGAAGGTCCTCAGATTTGGCCAGAAAGGCAAATTAAGTTCGCGTTTTATCGGACCTTATGAAATTACCGAGAGGATAGGACCGGTAGCTTATCGTTTGGCATTTCCACCTGAGCTGGAAAAGATTCATGATGTTTTTCACGTATTCATGTTGCGCCGATACCGTTCAGACCCTTCACATGTCATAGTACCAACAGAGGTAGAGATTCAACCGGATTTGACTTATGGTGAAGAGCCGGTTAGAATTTTGCCATGGGAGGTTAAACAGCTGAGAAAAAAAGTATAGCCCTTGTTAAAGTGCTATGGCAGAGACATGGAATAGAAGAGGCTACATGGGAGCCCGAAGAGTCTATGAGAAACCAATATCCCAATCTTTTCGCCGGTAAGATTTTCGGGGACAAAAATCCTTCAGGGGGAGAATTGTAATAGCTCGATTTAAGGGCTAGTCAGAATAGTGGTTCGGAACCACTAATCCAAGGTTAGAGAAAATTAATTTTATGATATTTTATGAGCTAGAGCATGATTATATGTGTACATGAAAATTTTTGTGCCTTAATTTTAGCGATTTCTTGCTTAATCGCGAAAAAGGACTAAATCGCATAAAGTGCGAAAGTTCTATTTTATAAGCTAAAGGTACCTAATAGCCATAGAATATTAATTTGAGGTCTTTAAAGGGCAATTAGCCCCTTTGTAAATGGTTGATCGGCCATAGGGAATTATAGGAGACAAATTAGTCAAAGTTGATGTGTTAGGTGGATTAAATTGATGATATTGAATAAAATAAAGAAAAGTGTGATATCATCTTTTCTTCATCGTTTTTCACCACCAAAAATACCAGCTTGGAGAGGGTTTTGAAAGCTCAAAATTTCAACAAACTCATCTCCATTCAAGTAAGTGATTTTAATGGTTTTTCTTGAAGAGAGTTGTACTTTTAGAACCCCTAGAGCTTAAGCTTTCTAATGAGGGGACTATCTTGCAAAATGGTGATAAGTTTAGAGTTTTTCCATGAGAGATTGTATGTGATTTGCTGCATTTTTATGGAAGAAAATGAGTCTTAGTTGTTAGATGAACAACTTTTGTGAAAGGTGTTGCCATGAAAACACCTAAATGAACCTTTTTGTAAAGGTTGTGAAATTGGTAGTAAATGTGTGTAATGTTGGGTTTTGACGATAGCCATAAGAGAAGTAAATGTTCACCTAGGCTTGTTGAAGGTAGAAATATGATTAGAATTGATTTCTGAGCCTAGGGGTAAAATGGTCTTTTTGCCAAAGTGTAAGGGCAAAATAGTAATTTTGCCAAAGCATGATTATTAAAAATGCTTTTATTAATGTGATGACTGAAATGAACTAATTTGCTATTATAGAGCAAGAAGAACCAAGAATCAACCTCGATCGGGGAAAGAATAAAGTCTCGGACTAGATCGACGATCTAGCTTATTTTGAAATCGAGGTAAGTTTGTATGTGATAAATTCAACATTTATGCTCGTATTTTTGAGAATGTTTGACATTATATTGATGTAAGATATTCTGAGAAATTGAAATGTTGAAGTCCCGGTTGGACTATAATGAATGTGAGTATAATATTATCGAGACACGAGATAGATAAGGTCCCGTGTAAGACCATGTCGGGGACATGGCCTTGGCACCGAATTGAGATTCTGTATAAGACCATATCGGGGTATGGCTTCAATATTGAATATGAGAATCGTATAAGACCGTATTTGGGATATGGCATCGATACTTGAGGTGAGATTCTGTGTAAGACCATATCCGGGATATGGCATCGGAAATCAAAGGTAATCCCATGTAAGACCGCATCTGGGGTGTGGCATTGGCTTCGAGTTCATGTTAGTGATAATGAATAAACACCTTTGAGGATCCCTAATGATTATTGAGATAAATAAACTAACTTGATATAGAATTGAGATATGTATTAAAGTTATGTGATTAAGTGAACACAGGTATCTGTGGGTAAATCACGAGGTACGATTGCGATATGTGGCATGATATGTGTTAGATAAGGGCAAGTACGAGTAAGTTATAATAAAGAGCCTATGACATTGTGTCTGGCTAGCTAATGCTATGTATGGATATTTTTACTAGTTAATTGTTGCTATTTATTTCCATGCAAACTTACTAAGCTTTATGCTTACCCCTTTTGTTGCTCTTTTCCTTGTAGTATTGCCAAGTTAACTCGAGAAGTTGCGGACGTCGGAGTTGGAGATCACACTATCGACCACTTTTTGGTATAGCCAAATTAGATTTATTTTGAGTATGGCATGTATAGGACTTGGTCTTTTTGTTATGTCATTCGGCAAGCCAAATGTGTTGGCTACTATAGTTGCTCAATTTATTTTTGTAAAAGGGTCATGGGAAGTTGACCTATACTTGATATGTTCATATATTCAATGAAGGTGAATTTTATAAGATGTATGCTTGTGTTGGATGTCTTGATTTCTTTGAGTTCTTAGAGGTGCCTTACGGCCATCATTTATGTTAAATTGATTTAGTATAAGTGTGGTTGCTTGGAAGGGTGACAAATGGCTTGGTGGATAGCCATATATTTGTCCACACGGGTAGACACACGGGTGTGTGTCTTGACCGTGTGTGACACACGGTCAGCCCCATGGGCGTGTTGATCGGCCACGTGTCCCCTTGCATGCTAAAGTTGCAAGTCAGTATGCTCAGTAGTAAACACACGGACAAAGACACGGCCGTGTGTCTCAGCCGTGAGGGAGACACGGCCATGGATATAGGAGTTTGCCCAGGTCGTGTGAAGTCTGCACCTAAAAATTGGAATTTAATTCGACACACGGCCTAAGGACATGGGCGTGTGCCTTGGCCGTGTGACCTTAGTGAGGTGATGATGTCACAAACAGAATACCAAGATTTTGGCACACGAGCTAAGACACGGGCGTGTCGAGGCCGTGTGAAGGACACGGGCCAGGGACACGGGCGTGTGTCTGGCCATGTCTATTAAGTCAGTGTCAACCACGAGTGAGGAGCACGGGCATGTCTCAGGGGCACACGGGCGTGTCCCTTGAGAAACATGGGCGTGTGGCCCCTGTTTTGATGAAAAATTTTCTATGTCTTCTTAAAGTTTCCTAAGTTCTCAGATTAGTTCCGAACAATCCTCTATGTATGTTTTGGGCCCTGTGGGCCCATATAAGGGGCGAATATTGATTGAAAATGATAAAGTTTAAAGTTGGGACGAAATTTTATAGCCCAAAGTTGTAAGTTAAGCAAGTTAAGTTAGGTAATGCCTTGTATTCGGTTCCGACTTTGAACACGGGTAAGGGGTGTTACATTTAGTGGTACCAAAGCTACGGTTTAGTCGATTCTCGAACAAACGTAGCGTAAGTATGAGTTTAGCTATACATGCCATATGTAAGAGTAATTTAGTAATGATAGTGTGATGGCTCCTGACGTTTTAAATTGTGTTTTTATATAGTACATGGATTTTGATCCAGACCGAACTGCAGCCGATGATGGTGCGAGTAATGCGCCGGCTCCCGCTCAAGGGGCCGCGTCAGCAAATAGTAGACTTTAGACCTTGGGTCAGGGAGAAGAGGCCCGAGAAGCCTTTCTCCATATGATGAGCAACTGGTACACTGATTACGTTCGAGCAAATCCTAATGCTCAACCCCCTCCACCCCCACCTATTCCTCAATCCGCTTTAGTAGCTCCTCAAGTGGTTGTGGTAGTGAGGAGAGAAAGGCCTCCGGTCGATAAGATCCGGAAACAAAGAGCCGAGGAATTCCAGACTAGTAAGGATGATGATCTAGAAAGGGCAAAATTTTGGCTCTAGAATACCATCAGGGTATTTGATGAATTGTCATGCACGCCTGAGGAGTGCCTAAAGTGTGCGGTATCTCTCTTGAGAGATTCAGCTTATCGGTGGTGGACCACCCTTGTGTCGGTGGTACCAAGGGAGAGAGTTAGTTGGGAATTCTTCGAAGAGGAATTCCGGAAGAAGTATATCAGCCAGAGATTCATCGACCATATCAGAAAAGAGTTCTTGGAATTAAAGCAAGGCCGAATGACGGTGACCCGATTACGAATGGGAGTTTGTAAGACTAAGCAAGTATGCCCGGAGTGCGTGTCTCTGAGAAGCTATCATGTGCAAGAGATTAAGGATGGGCTAAATGAGGATATTCGTTTATACGTTGGAGTTCTCGAACTAAAAGAATTTGTAGTGTTGGTAGACAGAGCCTGTAAGGCTAAAGAGTTGGCTAAAGAGAAAAGAAGAGCTGAGATTGAGTCTTGTGTCTCGAGGAAAAGACAGCTGAATAAGTCACTCTAATCTTCATCTAAGAAATCGAGGGATTTTGCTACTCAACCAGCTACTTCGGTCGGGTTTTCAAATCGAAGTAAGGGCAAACAGTTTTTGGGGTCTAAAGCGTAGACCACGTCAGTTGCTAGTATTGCTAACGTTCGATCGAGTAGACCGGAATGCCCACAGTGTGGCAGGCGTCATTCTGGTAAGTGTAGAGCAAACGAGAAGGCCTGTTTCAGATGTGGGTCTTTAGACCATTTTATCAGAGATTGCCTCGAGGTGGGCGAGAAAGTGAAGTCTCAGAATGCAAGACCGAGAAGTGCTACTAGAGGAAGACCGCAGAGAAACCTGGTAAATGAAATGAGTAGCAAGAATCCATCTAGAGAGCAGATGGCAAGAGTCGAGGGTAGAGCACCAGCGAGAACATATGCCATTCGTGCTCGTGAAGAGGCATCTTCCCCTGACGTAATCACGGGTATATTTTCTCTTTATGATACTCGTGTTATAGCTTTAATTGATCCGGGATCTACCCACTCATACATATGCATGAAATTAGTTTCTAGCATGAGCATGCCTATAGAGTCTACTGAACTCGTAATAAGAGTGTCTAATCCTCTAGGCAAGTATGTGTTGGTTGATAGAGTATGCAAAGGTTGTCCTTTGATGATTAGGGGTCATTGCTTTCCGGTTGATCTTATGTTATTGTCGTTTGACGAGTTTGATGTCATCCTTGGGATGGATTTGTTACTTACACATGATGTGATTGTGAACTGTGGAAAGAAGTTTATTGAGTTGAAATGTTAAAATGAGAATTTTATTCGTGTTGAATCAGACGAGCAAGACAGATCACCGGTAGTGATGTCATCCTTGTTGACACGTATATTTAAGAAAGGGTCTGAAGCTTACCTTGCTTTTGTGATAAATACTAAGGAGACTGAGTTGAAAATTGAGTCGGTACCCATAGTATGTGAGTATTCAGATGTTTTCCCGGAAGAATTGCCAGGGTTACCCTTGGTTAGAGAGATTGAATTTGGGATTGAGTTAGCTCCGGGTACCGCCCCTATTTCTATTGCTCCATATAGAATGGCTCCAACCGAGCTAAGAGAATTGAAAACACAGTTGCAAGAACTAACGGATAAAGGCTTTGCAAGACTGAGTTTTTCTCCGTGGGGCGCTCCCGTATTATTTGTGAAGAAGAATGATGGCTCTATGAGGTTATGCATAGATTATCGGCAACTTAATAAGGTAATTGTGAAGAACAAGTACCCGTTGGCTAGAATCGATGATTTGTTTGATCAATTGAAGGGAGCCACGGTGTTTTCCAAAATAGACTTAAGGTCTGGGTACTATCAGTTGAGAGTCAAGGATTCAGATGTGTCGAAAACTACATTTCGGACGAGGTATGGCCACTACGAATTTTTGGTTATGCCTTTTGGTTTAACAAATGCCCCTGCCATTTTCATGGACCTGATGAATTTCATTTTTCGGCCATACTTGGATAAATTTGTCGTGGTCTTCATCAATGATATACTGATCTACTCTCGAGATGAGAACGAACATGCCGAGCATTTGAGTATGGTTCTACAAATTTTGAGAGAAAAACAATTGTATGCCAAGTTTAGCAAGAGTGAATTTTGGCCTAAGGAAGTAGGATTTTTGGGGCACGTTGTCTCGGGAGACGAGATTAGAGTCGACCCGAGTAAGATTTCAGCAATTGTTGATTGGAAACTGCCGAGGAGCGTAACTGAAGTAAGAAGTTTTCTAGGCCTAGCTGGCTATTATAGGCGTTTTGTCAAGAGGCTTTCAATGATAGCTACCTCGATGACGAGGCTTTTGCAAAAAGATGTAAAGTTTGATTGGTCAGAAAAGTGTCAACAGAGTTTTGAGAAACTAAAGGCGTTGTTGGTCGAGGCTCTGCTTTGGTGCAACTTTGAGTGGGAAGAGAATTTATGGTTTACAGTGATGCATCCCTGAATGGATTGGGTTGTGTACTTATACAAGAGGGTAAGGTGATTGCATACGCCTCTAGAAAATTAAAGCCGCACGAGAAGAATTACCCTACCCATGACTTAGAGTTGGCCGCCATTGTGTTCGCATTGAAGATTTGGAGACACCATTTATATTGCGAAAGGTGTCAGATATTCACCGACCATAAAAGCCTAAAATATTTGATGAGTCAAAAGGAATTTAATTTGAGGCAACAAAGATAGTTAGAGCTGATCAAGGATTATGAGTTAGTGATTGACTACCATCCGGGAAAGGCGAACGTGGTTGCCGATGCCTTGAGCAGAAAATCCTTGTTTGCGCTGAGAGCCATGAATACGCGGATGGTCTTGTCAGATGATGGTTCTATCCTAGCCGAGTTGAGGGCTAGACCATTGTTTCTCCAAGAGATTTGTGAAGCTCAAAAAGATGACAGCAACTTACAAGCCAAAAGAGTTCTAAGTGAATCAAATGTTGAGTCAGACTTTCGGGTAAGTCTTGACAGATGTTTGACGTTTCGAGATAGGGTCTGTGTACCCAAAAATGATGAGCTTATTCGAAATATTTTGCATGAAGCACATAGCGGATGTTTAACTGTGCACCCAGGTAGCACAAAGATGTACAATGACTTGAAGAAGTGGTTTTGGTGGCCGGGTATGAAGAAAGACATTTCTGAGTTTATTTTGAGATGCCAAATTTTTCAGTAAGTGAAGGCTAAGCACCAAGTACCTTCGGGTCTACTTCAGCCCATTATGGTTCCCGAGTGGAAGTGGGACCGTATTACCATGAATTTTGTGACGGGTTTACCATGGACACCGAAGAAGAAAGATGCCCTGTGGGTCGTAGTAGATAGACTCACGAAGTTAGCCCATTTTATACCAGTACGAGTCGATTACTCGCTTGATAAGTTGGCTGAATTGTATGTTTCAGAGGTAGTAAGACTTCATGGAGTACCGTTATCGATTATTACGGATAGGGATCCAAGATTTACGTCACGATTTTGGAAAAAGTTACAAGAGGCCTTAGGCAAAAAATTGAGTTTCAGTACCGCTTTTCATCCACAGACCGATGGTCAATTGGAAAGGGTAATTCAGATACTCGAAGACATGCTTCGAGGTTGCGTTTTGGAATTCCAAGGTAATTGGGAGAAATACTTACCGTTGGTGGAATTCGCATACAACAATAGTTTTTAGTCAAGTTTGAAAATGGCGCCTTATGAGGCATTGTATGGGCGTAAGTGCCGAACGCCCTTGTATTGGTTAGAACTCCGAGACAAACAGATACACGGGGTCGACTTGATTAGGGAAACTGAAAAGAAAGTAAAGGTGATACGCGAGTGTCTGAAAGCGGCCTCAGATAGACAAAAGTCCTATTCGGATTTAAAAAGGAAAGAGATTGAATTCCAAGTCGGTGATAAAGTATTTCTGAAAGTATCACCATGGAGGAAGGTCCTCAGATTTGGCCAGAAAGGCAAATTAAGTTCACGTTTTATCGGACCTTATGAAATTACCGAGAGGATAGGACCGGTAGCTTATCGTTTGGCATTTCCACCTGAGCTGGAAAAGATTCATGATGTTTTTCACGTATCCATGTTGCGCCGATACCGTTCAGACCCTTTACATGTCATAGTACCAACAGAGGTAGAGATTCAACCGGATTTGACTTATGGTGAAGAGCCGGTTAGAATTTTGGCACGGGAGGTTAAACAGCTGAGAAAAAAAGTATAGCCCTTGTTAAAGTGCTATGGCAGAGACATGGAATAGAAGAGGCTACATGGGAGCCCGAAGAGTCTATGAGAAACCAAAATCCCAACCTTTTCGCCGGTAAGATTTTCGGGGACAAAAATCCTTCAGGGGGAGAATTGTAACAGCCCGATTTAAGGGCTAGTCAGAATAGTGGTTTGAAACCACTAATCCAAGGTTAGAGAAAATTAATTTTATGATATTTTATGAGCTAGAGCAGGATTATATGTGTACATGAAAATTTTTGTACCTTAATTTTAGCGATTTCTTGCTTAATCGCGAAAAAGGACTAAATTGCATAAAGTGCAAAAGTTCTATTTTATAAGCTAAAGGTACCTAATAGCCATAGAATATTAATTTGAGGTCATTAAAGGGCAATTAGCCCCTTTGTAAATGGTTGGTCGGCCATAGGGAATTATAGGAGACAAATTGGTCAAAGTTGATGTGTTAGGTGGATTAAATTGATGATATTGAATAAAATAAAGAAAAGTGTGATATCATCTTTTCTTCATCATTTTTCACCACCAAAAATACCAGCTTGGAGAGGGTTTTGAAAGCTCAAAATTTTAGCAAACTCATCTCCATTCAAGTAAGTGATTTTAATGGTTTTTCTTAAAGAGAGTTGTACTTTTAGAACCCCTAGAGATTAAGCTTTCTAATGAGGGGACTATCTTGCAAAATGGTGATAAGTTTAGAGTTTTTCCATGAGAGATTGTATGTGATTTGCTGCATTTTTATGGAAGAAAATGAGTCTTAGTTGTTAGATGAACAACTTTTGTGAAAGGTGTTGCCATGAAAACACCTAAATGAACCTTTTTGTAAAGGTTGTGAAATTGGTAGTAAATGTGTGTAATGTTGGGTTTTGATGATAGCCATAAGAGAATTAAATGTTCACCTAGGCTTGTTGAAGGTAGAAATATGATTAGAATTGATTTCTGAGCCTAGGGATAAAATGGTCATTTTGCCAAAGTGTAAGGGCAAAATGGTCATTTTGCCAAAGCATGATTATTAAAAATGCTTTTATTAATGTGATGATTGAAACGAACTAATTTGCTATTATAGAGCAAGAAGAACCAAGAATCAACCTCGATCGGGGAAAGAATAAAGTCTCGGACTAGATCGACGATCTAGCTTATTTTGAAATCGAGGTAAGTTTGTATGTGATAAATTCAACATTTATGCTCGTATTGTTGAGAATTTTTGACATTATATTGATGTACAATATTCTAAGAAATTGAAATGTCAAAGTCCCGGTTGGACTATAATGAATGTGAGTATAATATGATTGAGACACGAGATAGATAAGGTCCCGTGTAAGACCATGTCGGGGACATGACCTCGGCTCCGAATTGAGATTCCGTATAAGACCATATCAGGATATGGCTTCGGTATTGAATATGAGAATCGTATAAGACCGTATTCGGGATATGGCATCGATACTTGAGGTGAGATTTCGTGTAAGACCATATCCGGGATATGGCATCGGAAATCAAAGGTAATCCCATGTAAGACCGCATCCGGGGTGTGGAATTGGCTTCGAGTTCATGTTAGTGATAATGAATAAACACCTTTGAGGACCCCTAATGATTATTGGGATAAATAAACTAACTTGATATAGAATTGAGATATGTATTAAAGTTATGTGATTGAGTGAACACAGGTATCTGTGGGTAAATCACGAGGTACGATTGCGATATGTGGCATGATATGTGCTAGATAAGGGCAAGTACGAGTAAGTTATAGTAAAGAGCCTATGACATTGTGTATGGCTAGCTAATGCTATGTATGGATATTTTTACTAGTTAATTGTTGCTATTTATTTCCATGCAAACTTACTAAGCTTTATGCTTACCCCTTTTGTTGCCCTTTTCCTTGTAGTATTGCCAAGTTAACTCGACAAGTTGCAGACGTCGGAGTTGGAGATCACACTATCGACCACTTTTTGGTATAGCCAAATTAGATTTATTTTGAGTATGGCATGTATAGGACTTGGTCTTTTTGTTATGTCATTTGGCAAGCCAAATGTGTTGGCTACTATAGTTGCTCAATTTATCTTTGTAAAAGGGTCATGGGAAGTTGACCTATACTTGATATGTTCATATATTCAATGGAGGTGGATTTCATAAGATGTATGCTTGTGTTGGATGTATTGATTTCTTTGAGTTCTTAGAGGTGCCTTATGGGCATCATTTATGTTAAATTGATTTAGTATAATTGTGGTTGCTTGGTAGGGTGACAAATGGCATGGTGGATAGCATATTTGTCCACACGGGTAGACACACGGGCGTGTGTCCCCTTGCATGCTAAAGTTGCAAGTCAATATGCTCAGTAGTAAACACACGGACAAAGACACGACCGTGTGTCTCAGCCGTGTGGGAGACACGGCCATGGACGTGGGTGTGTGCCTAGGCCGTGTGAAGTCTGCACCTAGAAATTGGAATTTAATTCGACACACGGCCTAAGGACACGGGTGTGTGCCTTGGCCGTGTGACCTTAGTGAGGTGATGACGTCACAAACAGAAAACCAAGGTTTTGGCACAAGGGCTAAGACACAGGCGTGTCGAGGCCGTGTGATGGACACGAGCCAGGGACACGGGCATGTGTCCGGCCGTGTTTATTAAGTCATTGTCGACCACGGGTGAGGAGCACGGGCATGTCTCAGGGGCACACGGGCGTGTCCCTTGAGAAACACAGACGTGTGGCCCCTGTTTTGATGAAAAATTTTCTATGTCTTCTTAAAGTTTCCTAAGTTCTTGGATTAGTTCCGAACAATCCTCTATGTGTGTTTTGGGCTCCGTGGGCCCATATAAGGGGCGAATATTGATTGAAAATGAAAAAGTTTTAAGTTGGGACGAAATTTTATAGCCCAAAGTTGTAAGTTAAGCAAGTTATGTTATGTAATGCCTCGTATCCAGTTTCGGCTTCGAACACGGGTAAGGGGTGTTACAAAATCATTCCGTGAAATTGTAGACCATAAAAACATAATAAAAATAAATTTTTCCTCGTCGGATTTGTGGTCCCGAAACCACTATTTTGACTAGGCCCAAGTTCAAGTTGTTACATCCATTCCCTATTTAAAAGCATCCCTACATCCCTTACTCATCTCTACATACATCCCTTATTCATTTATCCCATTCCCTCTTTTCATCTCCACGCATATCATCCCATATTCCTTTTCTTTTTTTAGCCAGCAAAACCTTGAGAAGATTGTCTCTTGGCCAACCACCTTGAGAAGCCATTAGCAAAGGAGCCACACGAGGATTAGAGGAAACTTCTTCAATCGTAGTTCACGAGATTGCTGATTCAAACAAAGTTTATTTTTCCTTACTTTGTTAGTTTAATTAAATCATGTTTGCAATGTGCTTTGTTTTCTTGTCATCAACAATGGTAGCTTAAATCTGTTTAGCTAGGATGATTGCACCAATTCAATGAAGTTTGTTTAAATCATGTTTATAGTGTTTGCCTCAGTCGTTCATATTTTCAATTAAACTCAAGCATGTATTTCATTCATACGAGATTGAAAGCATTGGAATTAGTTGAGCGATCTAAACTAGACGACGACTAATATACACAATAATTGAAAATTGCATGCTTAATTTATATCCGACCTAGAATAAATTAAAGGTTTGTAATAACTTTACCGAGCTCTATTACCGTGCATGGCTTTTAAGTTTATGTGATTAAATTGTTTCAAACCAACCCAGTCCCTGTTACTTCACATGAATTCTAAGAAACCCTTAGTTTAATATGATCAGTAAAATGCATGTTTTACTAAATAAAAGATTCCAAAAGGACTTAATTTGGTTTCAAGCCCATGAAAGATCGAGTTGCCATGGAATATTTTCCGAACACTGTTAAACATGGGAAAAATAAATTAGAATTGAATGATGTAATTATTCTAGCCTATTCATGTTATTGATTGTTGAAGTTTGTGTTTTTGCTGCTAAACTCTTCTCATACATTTCATTTCATACTTTGCATTTAGATTAATTTGCATTAGGGATCATTTTACATTTAGTAATTTATTTTTACATTAATCACTCAAAAATTGTAGTGTTTTTCTCACCAAATTGTTTACTTTAATTTTAAAATTAATTGATTAACATACACAGTCCCTGTGGAGACGATAACTCTTTTACTTATTACTTGATAACGATTGTGTACACTTGCACAAACCACACGTTACAAGTTTTTGGCGCCATTGCCGGGGACTGTTTCCTTAATCATTTTTTGTGAAATTATTCTTTGCGATTTGGTTTTTATTTTATTTTATTTTATTTTATTTCTAACTTTACTAATTAATTCTTTATTCTTTAATTTTTTTTATTTATGTTCATGTGTTTATGAGCATATATTGAATCATCGATTTATTACCTGTAGATCCTGAAATCGAGCGGATATTTAGATAAAAAAGACGTGAAATATTAGTCCAAAGACAAGTCAAAATGGACCTTAGAAATGAAAATGATGTTCAAGGGAATGGAGCCGCTAATGCTCGAAATCCAATCCTTATTGCTAATGATAGGGATCGAGCCATAAGACAGTACATTGTGCCACTTTTTAATGAGTTAAATTTAGGAATTAAGAGACCAAAAATTGAGGCACCGTAATTTGAATTGAAGCTAGTAATGTTTCAAATGCTTCAAACCATGGGCCAATTTAGTGGAATGCCAGCAGAAGATCCACACATTCATCTTCGATTGATCATGGAGGTGAACGATTCCTTTAAGATAGTCGGTGTAACTGAAGACGCATTGAGATTGAAGTTGTTTCCATACTCGTTGTGAGATCGAGCACGAGCATTGCTTAATACGTTGGACAAAATAAACTTTTAAAAAGCCTAGTATTAACTTGATTTTTAAAGAGTTTTTTGAAGTCTGAAGGACTTCTATCGATACTTAGGTGGACAAGTATCGGTTGAGCTCAAGAAGAAAATAACCTTGAAAAGGCTACAAAATTCTACCAGTAGAACTAGAAGTTCTCCCGATATAACCCGAACTTCTATCGGTAGAACGCACTCAAGTAAGCAATATAGTTTTGGCATGGGACTTCTATCAATACCCTGGTCAGATCTACCGATATCCTTAGAGTTCTATCGCTACCTTGAGGTCTTCTACCACAACAATTCAAAACAGTAGCTAAGGTTCAGCCTTTCCCACATTTCTACCGTAACTCTAATGGCTTCGACTGATACAAGTTGAAACCACCAGAGTTCTACTGAAACCTTGAGGACTTCTATCGAAACAAGTCAAGACAGTAGCCAAAGTTTAGCAACCCCTGCACTTCTACCGATACTCTGATTGGTTCTACCGATACCAAATGAAACCCTCAAAGTTCTACCGATAAAACAAGTCCAACGATCATATTTTGAAAAGACTTCTACCGATACAACGAAGCTGCAAATTGCATTTAATGCTGGTTTTTATGGTTGCAACGACTCTAATTTGTTTCTGACAGCTACAAATGTCCACTAGGTTATTAGAGGACTTAAATACAAGGTCAAGGCTCCTCATTGAAGTCAAGAAAAGACAAGAAACAAGTACCTAACTTCAAAGAACTCAATTTTCCAATCTTTCTCAATCTTTTACTAAATATTTCTTGTACCCACTTGTGGGTTAAGTTTTCTATCATTCTTTCAAGTGTTGTAAATTTGTGTGACAGTGCTTAATTATTTATTATCTACCTTTTAAAGGTATCACCTTATTCATCATTATTTTTCTCTTATTTGTGAGGTGTTACTTAAGGTTTTGGGTAAAAAACCTTAAGGGGAAGTGGTTCTATCTTACCTTTGAAAAGATAGGGATTTGTAAGGTTAAACCTTGTCCTTAAAGGTTCAAATCTAGTGGATTTGAGAAATCTTTAGTTGAGGAAAGCTAAGGTAGTGGATGTAGGAAATTGAGGCCAAACCATTATAAATACTTGAGTCATTTTATTTTTTTCTTTCCCGAAAATGTTTTAATAGACCAATTCACCCCCTCTTAATGTATTTTGATTTCAATAATTGGTATCAAAGTTAGAACTCTAGAGACGGTTTTACCACCAAGAGAGAAGATTCTCAAGATATCCAAGATGGAAGCCACAAGTCACGAAATTTGTTTCATGGCATTGGAGCAAAACTCCGCCATACTGGGAGAAGGGCATTCCACCATGAGGCCTCCTTTATTTAATGGCACCAACTACTTATATAGCAGAACAAGAATGAAGCTGTTCATCCAAGCTAATGACTATGAAGTTTGGACGATAATTACAAATGGTCCATCCATTCCAATAAAGAGGGTCGAATATGTTATTGTCCTAAAGGAAAAGAGTGAATGATATGATAATGATATCAAGAAAGTGAAATTAAATGCAAAAGCTATGCATACTCTATTTTGTGCTCTTGGTCCAAATGAGTATAATAGAGTCTCCTTGTGTGACAATGCAAAAAAAATATGGGACAAGCTTGAAGTCACCCATGAAGGGACAAGTAGAGTTAAGGAGTCCAAGATAAGCCATCTCACCATTGATTACGAGTTGTTTAAGGAAAAACCAGAAGAAGAAATTAAGGAGATGTCCAATCGCTTCACCCATATCATCAATGGTCTCAAAGCCGTTGGGAAGATCTATCCCAACAAGGAGATCGTGAAGAAGATGTTGAATAGTCTCCCAAAGTCTTGGGAACCTAAAGTGACGGTAATAGAAGAATTAAAGGATCTCAACTTACTCTCACTTGATGAGCTCATGGGTTCCTTGTTGACATATGAAATGAAGATCAACCACAATGCACAAGAAATCAAAGAAGCTCCAAAGATAGTGGGAGTTGCCTTCAAATCAACAACTTGTGAGAAGGATGAAAGCTCTAGTAATGATGAGGAGGAGGAGGAGATGGATATGTTTGCAAAGAAATTCAAAAAATTCATGAAGTTAAACAAAGCCAAAAGATTCCCAGGAAGAGACATCATCAAGGGTAAACTAAACAAAAAGGAAAAGGACTCAATCATTTGCTATGAGTGCAAAAAGCCGAGTCACATTAAATTTTATTGTCCACAATTGAAGAAGAAAGGGGCATTAAAACAAAATAAGAAAGCCATGATGGCAACTTGGAGTGATAGTGATTCATCTGGTAGTGATGAGGATAATGAAGTTGCCAACCTATGTCTTATGGCTATTGAAGAACCAAAGGTAATCCTAAATTCTAGTGAATTAAATGAATATACATTTGAAGAATTACAAGATGCCTTTGATGAATTTGCTATAGATTTTGAGACTATGAACTCCAAATATAAGAAAATGATTTCAAAATTAAAGGAGGAAAATAAGTCTCTAATCATAGCTAAAGAGGAGATAGAAAAGAAATTTAATGATATGCAAGCTCGAATTGATGATTTGATTTTAAAGATTAGAACTTGCATAATTCATTTTCTATGTTTCATATGGGGCAACAAAAACTAAATGATATGCTTGAATCTCAAAGAGCCTTCTTTGAGAAGAGTGACATAGGTTTTGTAAATTTACAAAGAGAAAGAAAATTTAAAAATTTCTTTGAGAAACCAAGCTATATTTATGATGCCTCACTCTCATGCACACATTATCACAAAAAGGGCATGATAGACAAGTATGTTCTTTAAGGAAGCTCACATCTAAGAGCCAAATCAATAAGAGTGTGTGGATTCCAAAAGAATTAAGCACATCTAAAAATGAGGATGCTTTAAAGAAGTGGATTTTTAAGGGGGCAAAAATAGTTAAGACTAATGTTAATGGACCAAGAAAGTTTGGGTACCAAAATCCAAAATTTAACTTTGTGTTTGTAGGAGGAAGAGCATTGCTTCAAGGCAAGAAACTCTAATAAGAACTCATGGTACCTTGATAGTGGATGCTTTGGACACATGATATGTGACAAAAGCCATTTCATAGAACTAATGCCAAAGAATGGAGGGGAAGTCACATTTGGTGATAACTCCAAAGGGCTTATTGAAGGTATTGGTTCTATAGGTATAAATTCTTCCACTCTCATTAAAAATGTGCTTTATGTCAATGGTCTTAAGCATAACCTCCTCAACATTAGTCAACTGTGTGACAAGGGATTCAAAGTAATATTTGAGTTTAATGGGTGCAAAGTTGTAGATATTGTAAATAATAGGATTCTTATTGTAGGACATAGGTAGGTAATATTTTTATGGTGCATCTTGATGACATATCTTCCTCTAATATTTTCTTTATGGATCATAATGAAAATGTATGTTGGCTATGGCATAGAAGATAGGACATGTAAGCATGAGTGTTATTTCCAAGCTTATTAAAAATGAACTTGTTGTTGGCATGCCTAACTTTCCTATTGACTTTGATAAAGTATGTGATGCACATGCTAAAGGTAAACATAGGAGAGCATATTTTAAATCTAAAAATATATTTTCTACATCTAGAGTAGTCCAACTCATTCATATTGACCTTTTTGGACCCACTAGAACTATGAGTTTAGGAGGTAAACAATATGGATTTTTTATTGTTGATGACTATTCTAGATATACATGGGTTTTCTTTTTGTTTTCAAAAGATGAAACTTTAGAAAAAATTATTACTTTTTGTAAAATGATTCAAAACCAAGTGGGATATTCAATTTCAAGTGTAAGAAGTGATCATGGAAAAGAATTTGAAAACCTTGGCTTTGATAATTTTTGTAATGAACATGGTATTAGGCACAATTTTTTGGCACCTAGAACCCCTCAACAAAATAGAGTTGTTGAGAGAAAAAATAGGACCTTAGAGGAAATGGCTAGAACCATATTATGTGAAAATAATTTTCCAAGATATTTTTGGGCGAAAACCATAAACACTTCTTGCTATATTATATATAGAGCTATGGTCAGACCTATTTTGAAGAAAACTCCTTATGAACTTTTTAAAGGAAGAAAGTCTAACATAAGCCACTTTCATCCTTTTGGTTGCAAATGTTTTGTTTTGAATAATGGAAAAGAAAATTTAGGAAACTTTGATACAAAAAATGATGATGACATTTTTCTTGGTTATTCGAAAAATTCTAAAGCTTATAGAATTTTTAACAAGAGAACCCTTGTTGTAGAAGAATCTATATATGTTATTTTTTATGAATCTAACTCTCATTCTAGAAAGGAATCTATTGATTTTGATGATATAGAAATCTATCAAGTTGAACAAAATCAAGCATCACATGAAGATAATGACATAAGTGAGTTGGTTCAAGAACTCAAAATTGATGAACTCCAAGAACAAACTCATGTTGAAAGAGAATCTAGCCACCCAAGAGAGCTTTTATATGTTAAGGATGGACACATCATTGGTGATCCACCTAAAGGGGTAATTACTAGATCTTCAATTAGAAATACTTGTAATTATGTTGCTTTCATTTCTTGTATAAAACCTAAAAACATTGATGATGCTTTAAATGATGAATTTTGGATAATGGTTATGCAAGAAGAATTAAATCAATTTGAAAGAAATCAAGTATAGAATTTAGTTGATAGACCTAGTGATCATCCAACTATAGGAACTAAATGGGTCTTTAAAAATTAAACTTGATGAAAATGGTAACATTGTTAGAAACAAGGCTAGATTAGTTGCCAAAAGATATAGCCAAGAGGAAGGTATAGACTATGATGAAACTTATGCACCGGTAGCTAGGTTAGAAGCCATTAGGATGTTATTAGCTTTTGCATGTTCAAACAATTTCAAAAATTTTCAAATGGATGTCAAAAGTGCATTTTTAAATGGTTTCATAAATGAAGAAGTTTATGTTGAACAACCTCCCAGTTTTGAAAATCCAAATTTTCCAAATCATGTTTTCAAATTTTCCAAAGCCTTATATGGTTTGAAGCAAGCTCCTATAGCTTGGTATGAAAGGCTTTCAAAGTTTTTAATTAAAAATGGCTTTAGAAGAGGCAAAGTAGACACCACCTTGTTCATAAAAAATAAAGACAAAGACATTTTAGTAGTACAAATTTATGTTGAGGATATTATATTTGGTGCTACTAATGAACTTCTTTGTCAAGAATTTTCTAAGATTATGAATGGTGAATTTAAGATAAGCATGATGGGTGAGCTCAACTTCTTTCTGAGGCTCCAAATCAGGCAAACTCAAAATGGCATCTTCATCAATCAAGCCAAATACTTCAAGGAAATGCTCAAGAAGTTTAAAATGGAGGACTTGAAGCCTAAACCAAAACCAATGAGCACTTCAACAAAGCTTGATAAAGATGAATGAGGTAAATGTGTTGACACTAAACTTTATAGGTCTATGATAGGATCATTGCTTTATCTTACTGCAAGTAAACTGAATATAATGTTTAGTGTTTGTTTATACTCTAGATTTCAATCATCCCCTAAGGAGTCACATTTACAAGCCATTCAGAGAATCTTTAGGTACCTTAAGGACACTCCAAATCAAGGACTTTGGTATCCCAAAGATTCATCATTTAGTTTGCATGCTTACTCCGATTCAGATTTTGGAGGATGCAAGTTAGATAGAAAAAATATTTTCGAAACATGTCAATTCTTAGGAAACATGCTTGTTTCTTGGTTCTATAAGAAACAAAATAGAGTAGCTTTGTCCACAACCGAAGCGGAATATGTTGTTCTGGGTAGCTGTTGTGCTCAAATTCTTTGGATGAAGCAACAATTAGTTGACTATGGACTTGATATGGATCACATTCCTATAAGGTGTGATAATACTAGTGCTATTTACTTAACAAAAAATCCCATCCAA
This sequence comes from Gossypium sturtianum, assembly GCA_025698515.1. NCBI lineage: Eukaryota > Viridiplantae > Streptophyta > Magnoliopsida > Malvales > Malvaceae > Gossypium > Gossypium sturtianum. The sequence goes on along the minus strand of CM046948.1, from coordinate 101,297,440 downwards.
CACTCTAGAACAAAGCACATAGAGATAATACACCATTTCATTAGAGATCATGTACAAAGAGGTGACATAGTTCTAGAGTTTGTAGATACTTTGCATCAACTAGCCGATATTTTTACAAAGTTTTTAGATAAGGAGAGATTTTGGATAATTAGGGGAGAGCTAGGACAAATGAACATGCCTTAATAAGCTTCTTGTATAATCTTTTTGACATTATTGGGCACTTGTATTGTTTTATGCATGGTTTGTGTACATTACTTGATTATACTTGTAAACTTGTAAATTACTTGTTTCTCTTTATTCTCGTATGTTTGAAATGTTGTTGTTAATATGTGATATAATTAAGGTAGATAGTATTTTAATTCATAGATTAAAATTTGAGTATGTTAGTAAATGTATTTCCCACATTTTGATTACCTCCAATCATGTTTTTACTTGATTTTCTTGTAGATATTTGTTTAAACATGGTATTATATGATTTTACATATAATATCAATTTGTTTTTTTTTACCTTTTTCCATTTATTTTTTCATTTTCTGATTGGCTATTTGGTTGTCTTTCTTTGGATATTTGGGATATTAATATTGGTTGCTTTATTTTTCTTTTGTTTCTATTTTTTATTCTTAGGTCTCCAAATATTTAAATATTATGCACTTATTCTCCTAGTTTTTCAAGCAAACATTCTTTTTGATATTATAAAAAGGGGGAGAATAATACAAAATTTGCTTCACAACAAATTCTTTCAACTTAATCTTAAAGCCAAATTCTTAAGTTGGAAATTTAAATGAAATGACGTCTAAATTATTTTCTTTCAAAAATAGAGTTTATTTTGAAAATAATGTTTAAGATAAGGGGAGTTAAAAAAAATTTCAAAATGTTTTTGTTATATCAAAAAGGGGGAGATTGTTAGCTCTAGTTTTTCAAGTATTTTGATATAATAAAAAGAATATTAAAAATCCCCTACTTAAATTTGCAAAAATTGTTTATAAGTCCTGAAAATTATTTTCAAAGTGTTTGACAAAATAAACTTTCAAAAAGCCTTGAATTAAATTGATTTTTAACGAGTTTTTTGAAGTCTGAAGAACTTCTACCGATACTTAGGTGGACAAGTATCGGTAGAACTCAAGATGAAAATAACCTTGAAAAGGCTACAGAATTCTACTGGTAGAACTAGAAGTTCTATCGATATAACCCGGACTTCTATCAGTAGAATGCACTCCAGTAAGCAAGGTAGTTTTGGCCTGGGACTTCTATCGATACCCTGGTCAGATCTACCGATATCCTTAGAGTTCTACCGCTACCTTGAGGTCTTCTACTGCAACAAGTCAAAACAGTAGCCAAGGTTCAGCCTCTCCCTCATTTCTGCCGAAACTCTGATGGCTTCTACTGATACGAGTTGAAACCACCAGATTTCTACCAATACCTTGAGAACTTCTACTGAAACAAGTCAAGAAAGTAGCCAAAGTTTAGCATCCCCTACACTTCTACCGATACTCTGATTGGTTCTACCTATACCGAATGAAACTCTCAGAGTTCTATCGATAGAACGAGCTCAACGGTCATATTTTGGAAAGACTTGTACCGATACAAGATTCCTTCTACCGATACAACAAAGCTGCAAAATTGCATTTAATGTTGGTTTTTATGGCTACAACTACTCTAATTTGTTTCTAATGGCTACAAATGTCCACAAGGTTGTTATAGGACTTAAATACAAGGTCAAGGATCCCCATTGTAGTCAAGAAAAGACAAGAAACAAGTTCCTAACTTCCAAGAACTCAATTTTCCAATCTTTCTCAATCTTTTACTAAATATTTCTTGTACACACTTGTGGGTTAAGTTTTCTATCATTCTTTCAAGTGTTGTAACTTTGTGTGAGAGTGCTTAATTTTTTATTATCTACCTTTTAGATGTATCATCTTAATCATCATTATTTTCCTCTAATTTGTGTGGTGTTACTTAAGGTTTTGGGTAGAAAACCTTAAGGGGAAGTGTTTCTATCTTACCTTTGAATAGATAAGGATTTGTAAGGTTAAACCTTGTCCTTAAAGGTTCAAATCTAATGGATTTGGGAAATCCTTAGTTAAGGAAAGCTAAGGTAGTGGATGTAGGTAATCAAGGCCGAACCATTATAAATATTTGAGTTGTTTTATTTTTTCCCTTTCCTGAAAAAGTTTTAATAGACCAATTCACCCCCTCTTGGTGTATTTCAATCTCAACAGGTCTCAACGCACACACAAGGTTGGTGGTAGATGCTTCTGCGAATGGTGCACTCTTGTCGAAGTCTTATAATGAGGCTTACGAGATCATCGAGAGAATAGCCATTAATAATTACCAGTAGCCGACAAATCGAGCAACTTCAGGAAAACAAGTAGCCAGAGTGTATGAAGTTGATACCCTTACTTCACTCTCCGCTCAGGTATCTTCTATCTCTCCAGTGTTGAAACAGTTTACTACTAATAGTTTTAATCTTGTTGCAACCCAACCGCCTAGTCAATTCGAGGTTATATCCTGCGTATATTGTTGGGATGGTCATTCTTTCGAGAACTGTCCATCAAATCCCGAGTCAGTTTACTATATAGGGAATCAACACAAAAATAGAAGTGGACAAGGACCACAGTCCAACTTCTATAGTCCTTCACGGCATAACCATCCAAACTTTTCTTGGAGTAACCAAGGAGGAGGACCGAACAATTACATGCATCATAGACTAAATCAACCCTAAAGGTTCAGTCAAGAAGCTCTAAAACCATCACAAGTTGAATCATCCAACAGTTTGGAGAACTTGTTGAAGGCGTACATGGCGAAGAATGATGCCTTAATCCAAATTCAAACAAAAACACTAAAAAATTTGGAGAACCAAATGGGTCAGTTAGCTACGGAGCTTCGTAATAGACTGCAAGGAGCCTTGCCGAGCGATACAGAAAATCCAAGAAATTTGGGTAAAGAACATTGCAAGGTAGTTGCTTTACGAAGTGGTAAAACTTTGGAACCCAAGGAAGATGTGATTGAAGATTAACCTATTGAAAAGGAGGAAAGTCAACCAATAATTGAAATTCCTACACCAGAAGAGCCAGAACCTACAAAATATGATAAGGTGAAATCTAAACTAAGGAATTCTAATAAGCTAACATCTTCTTTAGATGCAGATTTATCTCCTCAGAAAAGTTGTCCAGTCCAACCCAAAGTTCCATCACCTCCGTATCCTTATAAATTTCAACCAAATAAGAAGAAATAGGAGGTGCAATTCAAGAAGTTTTTGACTATAACACCCATAACCCATATCCGTCACCAGAACAGGGTTACAGAGCATTAACAAAATTTACAGACTCAAATACAGACATTTCATATAATTTTACATTCATATCAGAAAACAATCATTATCACTCATATCATCCTTTATATGAGCCCTCGAGGCCCAAAATACACATTAGAATTAAATCAAAACCAAACTGGAAACTCAGAAAATTTTTCGAAAAATTTCAAAATTTTTCAAGGTGCAAGGGACACACGCCCGTGGGATAGACCGTGTGTCACACATGACTGAGACACACGCCCGTGTGGACGAAATTAAGCCATTTTCAAGGCCACATTTCTCACCCAATTTGTCTTTCACCTACATTAACACTTTAACACATTCACAAGCCAATACAAAACATTCAAATCAAGCCAAAACTAGGTCATATGCATGACATATAAATTATCAATACATATGTTTAACTATCCAATTTACTAAAATAACCATACATACATTTTGGCATATTTTACCATTTATACCATCACTAACATGTCTATATGATTTTCTACATTCATCCATTTCAAATACACATCAAACAAATTAAGGCCATTTTTACATATCAAAACATACCATTTACAAGCCATACCAATGGCTAGTTTTCAACCAAACACATACATATATACATGCCATCATTGGCCAAATTTAGCCTATACATGCCATTATAACTAAAAGTAATTTAATATTTATACCGAAATGAGCCGAAGGATAGTGTGATGATGCTTCGACCAGCTTCCAACCAATTCGAGCCTCCGAATTACTATAAAAAAAGGAAAAATAAAATAGAGTAAGCTTTTAAGCTTAATAAGTTCGTATAACGGGAAATTAACTTACCATTATTTTACATCTAATGTAAGCATACAAAATACATCCAAAGAAATTTGGCTAATAGCCTAAACACATACTTCATCAAACATGTTAGTCGTTTATTTCACATGAATATCAAGAAACATGTATGAGCTCATCAAATATCAAATTTCCATTTATTTCGTGTATATACGGATAATGATTCATTTCGAATTCATATATTTTCTCATGTCAGGATTTTGCCCGTTGAATAATTTAAAATGTCGATGGATACATGGGTAGTAGACACAAGGTGTACAAAACTATAATCCGTCAATTCATATACATGAATGCTCATGCAAACATGTAAATGGGAAGCTCTTGTGAGCCATATAACGGGAAGCTCATGTGAGCCATATAACGGGAAGCTCATCCGAGCCATGATCGAGAAGTTCAAGTGAGCCAATATCGAGAAGCTCCGGAGAGCCAATTAATTGGGAAGCTCATGAAAGAGCCTTTAATCAGGAAGCTTTGAAGAGCCATATATCGGGATGCTCATAAGAGTTGCAGTGTGTCCACAACACATGCAGGATCACAACCAATCGGGATGCTCTGAAGAGCTATTAACGGGAAGCTCGCAAGAACCATTTAACGGGAAACTTATGAGAGCTAATAATGGGATGGTCTTTTGAGCTGTGGTGTGTCCGCAACACATGCAGGACCACAACCAATACGAGAACCCTGTATCCATCGAATTTAATTTACTCAAATGGGACTTAATGCTTGTCGGTCATCGCCGGATATGTGACTACTTTTATATACAAAGCAATAATAAAATCACATACATACAATTCAATTTAACATTTAAACATACAATTTAATTATATGAACTTACCTCGACAAGTGTTCGTGTACGCAAAATCTACTAATCTGACACTTTTTCTTTTTTTCGATCTAACTTCGTATTTGGTCTATTCGGATCTATATGAATGAATTTAACATCAATTTAATACAATTCGTATTCAATTCAATCCAATACACATCTTTGGAAAAATAACCATTTTGCCCTTATACTTTTAATTAATTACGATTATGTCCCTAGGCTCGAAAAATGAAATTCATGCAATTTAATCCTTATTCCAAGCCTAACAAATTTATATATATCAATAGCAGCCCATGAATTCCATAAAATTTCAGAACTTTCCATGAATTCATCATGATTTCAATTTAATCCCTAAATCATGATTTCATTAAAATTCTTTAATAAAATATTTTTAAATACCCATCAACATCTCAAATTCATCATCTAATAACTAAATTCATATGAACTCATCAATGGTAACTTCCAAAATTGTCAACAAAATAAAAAATTAAGGTAAAGGTTAATTGGACCTAATTGTAACAATCTCAAAAACATAAAAATTTCAAGAAACGGGTAAGAATTGAACTTACATGAGGCAAAAATTTTAAACCAGCCTAAATCCTCTTCAATGTCTACTCTTAGAACCGAAAATGATAATGAAATGTCTAGAAATCTTTAATTTTCCATTTGTTATAATTTAATTTGGCAAAATTTACAATTTTTCCATTAATTGATTTATATTTTATTAATTTCCCATGTTATGCCGCCTCATCCACCCATTTTAGGCATATTTATGCCTTAAGTCCTCCCCTATTTACTAGTTAAGCTATTTAATCACTTAATTATCATAGTTAGCAAGTTTTGCACCTTTTTCAATTTAGTCCTTTTTAACTAATTAGACATGTAATCGGTAAAATTTCTTAACGAAATTTTCATGCGACATTCCTATTATACCATAGACCACAAAATAATATTAAAATAAATTTTCTTTCGACCTCAAATTTGTGGTCTCGAAACCACTATTCCGATTTAACTGAAAACGAGCTATTACAACTCTCCCCCCTTAAAGAATTTTCGTCCTCAAAAATTTTACCAGTAAAGAGGTTTGGATATTGCTTCCTCATTGTTTCCTCCGGTTCCCAGGTAGCTTCTTCTAATCCGTGTTGTTTCCAGAGAACTTTTACTAATGCCACCTTTTTATTTCTCAGTTTTTTGTCTCCCGTACTAGAATTCTGATTGGTTCCTCACTGTAAGTCATGTCAGGCTGAATCTCAATCTCTATCGAAGAGATAACATGTGAAGGATCTAACCGGTATCGTTGCAACATAGACACATGAAAAACATTATGAATTCTGTCAAGCTCTGGCGGTAATGCCAATCTGTACGCAACAGGTCCGATTCTTTGAGTGATCTCATATGGCCCGATAAATCGTGGACTTAGTTTTCCTTTATGGCCAAATCGAAGAAATTTCTTCCAAGGTGAAACTTTCAGAAATACTTTTTCACCAACTTGAAATTCTATTTCTTTTCGTTAAGATCCGCATAAGATTTTTGACAATCAGAAGCTACTTTCAAACTATCTCGAATCACTTTCATTTTTTCTTCGATTTCATAGATCATATCAACTCCATGTATCTTTTTCTCAATGAGCTCAGTCCAATACAACGGAGTTCTACATTTACGACCATACAGAGCTTCATACGGTGCCATCTTTATGCTTGACTGATAGCTATTATTATATGCGAATTCGACCAACAGCAAATATTTCTCCCAATTGCCTTCGAATTCTAAAATACAACACCAAAGCATATCTTCTAGAATCTGTATTACACGTTCGGATTGTCCATCAGTTTGTGAATGAAATGCAATACTAAAATGTAATTGCGTACCCAGAGCTTCTTGCAGCTTATTCAAGAATCGAGATGTAAAACGCGGATCTCTATCTAAAATAATGGAGGCTTAAACGATCAACGATTACCCAAATGACATCTTTTTTTTTCAGAGATAGGGGTAGCCCCGATACAAAATCCATAGTAACTCTTTCCCATTTCCATTCCAGTATCGCCACTGGCTGTAAAAATCCTGAAGGTACTTGATGTTTAGCTTTAACTTGCTGACATATCAAACATTTAGATACGAATTCAGAAATATCACGTTTCATTCCCGGCCACCAGTACATCTTTTTCAAATCATTGTACATTTTATTACTCCCTGGATGAACAGACATAGTACCATTATGAGCTTCGTGCAAAATCTTCTCTACAAGCTCTGAATTCTTCGGTACACAAACTCTTCCTTTGAATAACAGACTATCATCGGGTCCTATTTGGAATTTTGAATCAGAAGTAGTTTCACACTGTATGTAACACCCCAAACCCGGCCCAAACACCATGACCGGATCTGGCATGTCACTTAGGGAGATTTTAAAAGATGTCGCAATTTCGGAAAATATTTTTCTTGAGTTTAACACTTTATTCGAGAAAACTAAATGGTTGGATGATTTGTAAAAGATATACATTTTATATTTATGCCTTAGTGGATTAAGAAAACCGAAATTTGATACATGCCTTAACTTAATTAAAACGTAAAATGTAAATGTCTAATAATAATAAAAGCCCAAAACAACCAAAAATATGAAGCTAGTGGCCCATGGCCTTATTATAATGAAATTTAAACCCACTAATTAAAAATATTAAAAATAAATAAACTAGTAAGTCTTTTGCTGAATCAAAATAATCCCTCGCATGGCCACCTTGCGCTCTTCTCCAACCCGATCTGATGCACTAGGTGCTACCTGAAAGATGTTAAATAATGGGGTGAGTCGCGAGACTCAGTGTGCAACCCTTGTACACCATCAGATTGGGCCTTATCCCCACAGAACAGATAACAGAGTATAATATATCAGAAGATATGCAAAGCCCAACCCAATCCTAGGTTTCCATCCACTACACACCACCCTTACCTGCTAATCACACCATTGGGGATTTCTACAATCAACCCACACCGCTACACACCATCGATGGCAATCATGCTGCAGATAGCTGCTCATCGTCGAGATCATGGCAATAGCCACTACAACGAGATCATGGCATTAGCCACTACAATGAATCATGGCAAAAGCCACTACAATGCATCATGGCATTAGCCACTACAACGTAACACTTCCCTTTCATCAATCACCCAACCCCATGCAATCACAGAAATCGGAATACATGTTCATCATACCAAATCGATAGAAACATTCACTTTATAATGACAGAGATCACTAACACGTGATTCGCCTTTACCCTCATCGGGTTTTCAACAACCCATGTCGATTTTTCGGCATTTAGCGAATATAACGATTTATAAACATATACTAACAAGCAATCCAAATGGTGTGAGAATGTTACACACGATTAATACGTAGGACTACTCTCTATGTCGATACCCTCGCTAATCGGATCTATCGCCTTTTGTCTACAACTTTGCTCAAAAACCTAAGAACGCGAAGATAAGGCCTCTCCTATATTCGGCCAAGGGTTAGTGTTTTACCCGATTATATGCTTAAATTAACAGATCTCCTTACCTTGAAATCCTCGAAAGTGATACGATCCAAGGGCTATCAACTCGGCTTAGAAATCTAAGCGATTGAATCCCCTTCAAATCTCGGAATGCATAAAACGATAGAAAACACCCTATTAGTTAACCATATAGCCATTCGGCTAAGATCTCTAAAAGCCAGAAAAGAATACACAAATCGACATTTACCTCTATAGATGATTTCGGCTACCTCCTTGTAGAAAGATTCGGCAATCCCAGAAGAAGATTGAAGTGTAGAAGAGTATAGATCTAGGAATTTCAGCTTTTAAGAAAATCCCGAAAAGATGAACTAGATGTGTTTTTTTGGCTTTTTAGAAGAATTGAATGAGGAGTTTCGGCTTTTAGTGAATGGGAGAAGAATAACAATGGGGATCAGAAGATTTGGCTAAAAGGAAGTTTCAAAGAAAAAGAAAGAAAAGGTGAGGGAGGTGGTGATTTTTGGCTTTTGGAAGAGAAAAGATGAGAAAAGAAAACAAGTGAGATGGCCTTCAAATTTTGGGCACACCCCTTGCCATACTAAACCAATTCTCTTCCCCCTCTCTTGTGTTTGATTTTCGGCCAACTCTGCAACCAAATGATAACTCCTATCTTTCTTCCTTATCTTAATCTACTAACTCCTCCAAAATAGGCCTAATATCCACATATTATATACATTAAAAATCCCTAAATAATAGCCTTGTGCCGTCCCCTAGCTCCTCTTTTTAAGTGTCTTAATTTGGCCCAATAACTTGGGCTCCAAGCAACCAAAACTTGGGCCTTCTCCATCCACTAGTGACGCCCCTCTTTTCTCCTCTATGGTGCCACCCTACTTTGGGACCACATGCCCAATTTGACATTTTAAACAACCAAAACCTTATTTTAAGCCCTAGAGTATCTAAACAGAATATTTAATCAAGGCCTCAGCCCAAACCTGAACCCAATTTGCACCTCAAATTCTTAAATTAACACATTAAACGTATCCACCCATTAAACGCATAGGCCCAAAAATTCAGGATGTTACACTGTACCCGTTTAGCTTGTAACTCATTATCAATTTTCTGAGCTTCGCTTATCTGCTGCAGAAACGTTGGTTTAGCTTTTAACTCAGCTAAGATTGAGCCATTATCAGACAATGACAATCAGGTATTCATTTCTCTTAAAGCAAACAAAGATTTTCTACTCAGAGCATCTGCAACTACATTTGCTTTTCCTGGATAATAATCGATAACCAAGTCGTAGTCTTTCAACAATTCAAGCCACCTGCGCTGTCTCAGATTCAAATATTTTTACGACATCAAGTACTTTAAGCTTTTATGATTAGTGAATATATGAAAATTTTCACCAAACAAATAGTGTTGCCAAATTTTTAGAGCAAAGACATTAGCTGCTAATTCTAAATCATGTATCGGGTAATTCTTTTCATGTGGTTTTAGCTGTCTAGAAGCATAGGCTATTACTTTACCTTCATGCATCAAGACACATCCTAAACCATTCAATGACATGTCACTATAAATTACGAATTCCTTACCTGATTCAGGCTGAACTAGAACTGGTGCTTTAGTCAACAGAACTTTCAACCGGTCAAAACTTTGCTGACATTTATTAGTCCATTCAAACTTTACATCTTTCTGTAGTAGCCTTGTCATCGGTGAAGCTATCATCGAAAACCATTTTACAAATATCCAATAATCCTTTTACAAATCTCTGATAATATCCAGCTAATCCCAGAAAACTTCTGACTTTAGATACATTTTTCGGTGGTTTCCAGTTAACAATAGCTAAAATTTTATTCGGGTCAACTCTAATACCTTCAGCAGATACTATATGTCCAAGAAAACAAACTTCTCGAAGCCAAAATTCACATTTTCTAAATTTAGCATACAATTGTTTCTCACGTAGAGTTTGCAGAACAATTCTCAAATGATCAGCATGTTCATTTTCATCTCCGGAATATACCAGAATATCATCAATAAACACCATAAAAAATCTATCCAGATACGGTTTGAAAATTATGTTCATCAAATCCATAAATACCGCAAGTGCATTTGTCAAGCCAAACGGCATCACAAGAAATTCATAATGCCCGTACCTGGTTCTGAAGGTTGTTTTGGGCACATCCGAGTCCTTCACTCGTAACTGATAGTAGCCAGAACAGAGATCTATCTTCGAAAACACTGTAGCATCCTTCAACTGATCAAACAAGTCATCAATATGAGGCAGTGGATACTTATTCTTAATTTTGAATTTGTTGAGCTATCGATAATCAATACACAATCTCAAAAGTCCATCTTTCTTCTTAACAAATAAAACTGGTGCACCTCAAGGTGATGAGCTAGGTCGAGCGAAGCCCCTGTCAGTCAGCTCTTGCAACTACGCTTTTAACTCTTTTAATTCTGTAGGGGCCATTCTGTATGGTGCTATAGATATCGGTGTTGTCCCCGGAACAAGATCTATAGAAAATTTAACCTCTCTAACCGGTGGTAATCCGGGTAACTCTTCTGGAAACACATTACGATACTCACAGAATACTGGCAATAACTTAATCTTCGATTTAGACACTTTAGTATCCAATACATAAGCAAGATAAGCATCATAACCCTTTCTAACATATTTCTGTGCTGATATGACTGATATCACATTAGACAACGCATCCAATTTATCTGATTCAATACAGAGCATTTCACCATTCTGACATTTCAGTACAATATGCTTTTGTTTACAATTTACTACGGCATCATGCTGAGTTAACCAGTCCATACCTAGAATCACATCAAACTCATCAAATGGCAATAACATCAAATCAGTCGGGAAACAGTAACCTCGTACCATTAACGGAAAATTCTTACAAATTTTATCCACCATCACACACTGGCCCAGGGGGTTAGAAACTTTAACCATGAATTCAGTGGACTCGATAGGTAAATTTTTAATAGACACTAAATTCGTGCAAATATATGAATAAGTTGAACCAGAATCAATTAAAGCAGTTATATCAGTATCTAGAAGAGAAAATGTACTAGTAATAACGTCCGGTGCAGAGGCATCCTCACGTGCACGAATAACATATGTCCTTGCCGGTGCTCGTGCTTCAGATTTGACGGTCGAATCTTTTGTCGTACCTCAGCTACCATTGACATTTTCGGGGTTACGAGGTGGTCTACCTCTTGTGGCAGGGTTGCTCGGCCTTGAAGTCTGTACAGTATCTTTCTCTGGCTTTTCCGGGCAATCTTTGAGATAGTGGTCAATGGAACCACATCTAAAGCAAGCTCCGCTTTTCATACGACATTCTCCAAAATGCATTTTATTACAGTGCTTACATCGGGGTTTGGGATTCCCCACACTACCTGCACTTGCTACAGATGTAGCCTGAGATCTCGGATTGGAGCGTTGAATACCTCGGTCTCTCTTAGAGTACCCTGCAGAGGTGGTAAAACGATCATGATATTTCTTCAATTTTTTTGAAGTCAATTGTTGTGACTTTCCCAAAAATCTTTTACTTGAAGTCCGGGCTTCCATCTCTACCTGTCTCTTTTCTTTACTTAGTTAAATTAAATCTGTCTAAGGAGGTTGGAACTTAAGCGAGACCATTTGTGACTCCTCCAACCTTTCTTGGGATATTAATTTGATGTAATTCTTCGAGAAGAAATTTTCTAAGTAATCCAAAATTTTTAATTTTAGTTTTTATTTTCAAATTTCAATTTAGTTGTTTATGTTTAATAAGAGGGTCAAATTGGCCTAAGTACTAATCAATTTATTTTTTTAGTTCAGTTTAATTTTTCAGTACAACAAATAATTGCAGTTTGGGCTTGAGGCCCAGAATAGTGAAGAGGAGAAATTTACCCATGTAAATGCTATCCATACCTTTTCCCAAAAACCTAATTTTTGCCGCCACTTTCCTTCCCTCCTTACCTTGCCGCCCAAGCATACTTTATAGCTAAATTTTTGCTACAAATTCACCCTAATTTACTACTATATAAACCCCTCTCTACCATCATATTTTTCACACCATTCAAGCAATTGGTTTAAACCCTAGCCACCTACTTTTCTCCTCTTTTCTATCGGCCTCAAATTCCGAAAGATCTCTCCAATTTTCTTTCTTTTTTGTAAAACCCTCCTATTGCCGCAAAGAACATCGTCATGAAACAACCTTATCATTCTTTGCCAATACCGCATCTTGTTGTAACATCGTCATTTGTTATAATTCCATCGCCGCCATAATCTTTTACATTGCCAATTCCTTCTTCCTTCTCTGTCAGAATTCTCTTGTTTTTTCGGGAAAAGTTACCATGTCTCGCAAAAGAACCAGATCTTCCAAAACTTCTACCGAAAATTCAATTGTGATTCAGGATAAAAAAGTAAGGGGAATATTTTATTCTATCTTCAAAAATCAACCTGGGATGTTGGAAAAAGGTTTCAATCTAGAAAACAATGAAAAGATGGCCATGCCTTTGTCGATTCTGTAACAGCCCGTGTAACACCCCAAACCCGGCCCAAACACCACGACCGGATCTGGTATGTCACTAAGAAAATTTTGGAAAACATGTCGTATTTTCAGAAAATATTTTTCTAAAGTTTATCCTTTTATTCAAAAAATAAATAGTTGATAGTTTAAATAAAATATGCCTTTATGAATTAAAAACCCAAATTTAAATACATGCATTAGTTCAATAAGAATTTAAATAACTAAAAGTAATTAAAGCCCAAAATAAAACAAAATATAAACTAGTGGCCCATGGCCTTATTACAACGAAATTTTAAAATCCACCAATTAAAAATATAAAATAATGACTTGAGTCTTTTGCTAAATCCACATATTCTTCTCGCATGGCCACCTTACGCCCTCTCCACCCTGGTCCAAGCACTAAGTGTTACCCAAATTGTTAAATAATTGGTTGAGTCGCGAGACTCAAGGTGTGCAACCCTCATGCACCATTAGATTTGGGCTTTAGCCCCATAAAACAAAATAATCAAGATTAATATACATCAAAAATAGTATGCAAAGCCCAACCCAAATCCTAGGTTTCCATCCGCTTACACGCCCTGCACTCACCATTCACACCATTGGGGATTTCTACAATCAACCCACACCGCTACACACCATGGTGCCAGTCATGCTGCTCATCCACATATGATGGCCGAAGCCCTTATAACATATAATGGCCGAAGCCCGTATAAAAATTCACGGCATTAGCCGCTACATCAGATCACGGTAAAACCGCTACACATATAACGTATAACTTCCTCCTTTCATCAACCCAACCCATGCAATCACATACAAGCATTTTACTTATAACACATAAACAGATTATTTACTAACCCGGTGAACCGCTTTTACCCTCATTGGGCTTTCATCAATAAATCGAGATGTCGACAATTATCAAAACATATAAATCTTATGATTATGCTTTTTATGATTAGATCTAGATGGTGGGGAAGTATTACACACCTGATATCGCGAAATCCAATATTCTTAGTCGATGTCCTTGCTATCCGGATCTATTATCCTCAATGTAAAGCCTTGCTCAAAAGCCTAAAAACACACAAAGATTTAGCCCCTTCAACAATCGGCCAAGGTTAATAAATCCCAAATTACACGTTAAAACTAATAGATCCCTTACCTTGAAATCCCGAAAGTAACACGATTCTATAACTTAGAGATCTATGCGATTGACTCCACTAAAGTTCCTTTGATTTCGGCACAAGTAGGCACCACCAAGTAATTCGGCAATCACAGGAGATGAGATCTAGGGATTTCGGCTTTTAGGAAAATCCCGAAAAAGTATGAACAAGAGAAGGTCGATGTGTCTTTGGCTTTTAAAATACTTGAGTGAAGAGTTTCTGGTTTCTGACAGAAAAGAGAAGAAGAAAAGAAAACAAGGAAGAGACATGAAGATTTCTGGCTAGGAAGAAAAAGAATGGAAAGAGTTTCGACTTTTGAATCAAAGTGAAGATGAGGGAATAGGCTTAGAAATTTCTGGCTTTTGCAGAGAATGAAGAAGAAGATGGAACTTTAGGAGTTTTCGGCTTTTACTCGTAGAGAAGAGAAAAGAATGAGAGAAAACCCAAATGCTGAAATTGAAGAGATATTCCCCTATTTATAGAAATTTCTGGCACTTACCTAACCTTGCAGATAAATCCTATCTTTTCTCTTTTATCTTAATCTACTAGCTCATCTAAAAGAGACTTAATTATCTCTAACTCCTCCCTCCTTTATCAAATATTATCCACATATTTTAATCATTAAAATCCCTAAATTTTAGCCTTTATCCGCTTATTATCCACATAAAATAAATTCCTAAATAATAGCCTTTATCCGCTTATTATCCACATATTTTAAACATTAAAACCCCTAAATTTTAGCCTTGTTGCCATCCACTCCACCTAATCCTAATGCCCAAAATTTAGCTAACTTAAATTAAAAGAATTGGGCTCCATAAAACTTAAATTTGGGCCCCTTACTCCCTTGTGTGGCCTCACCTCCTAAGATTGGGCCACAAGCCCACTTTGGTATTTTAAACATAGATACTACCTTTTAAACCCTATAATGCCCAAACAGATAATTTTAATCAAGGCCTCTACCTAAGCTTTGAGCCCAATTTAGACCCCTAACACTTAAATTAACACATTAAACATATCCACCCATTAAACGCATAGGCCCAAAAATTCGTGGGATGTTACGCTTCTACCCCTAAAGAAATTTCGTCCTCTCGAAATTTCCAACTAACTATTAATCATACTACCTAAGTCTCGCTACCATGCTTTCACACAAGCACTCCAATACTAAACCCAAAATAAACACTTAGTATTCTATGGTAGAGTACGCACCAGTATTCACATCTAGAGCGTCCTCGTCCCCTTGTACTCATGCTATCGGTTTGCGTTTATCTGATTAAGAATTTTATGAATTAATAAGTTTATTCCACTGTTTAACCACGAACAGTCTTATGAGCAGTAGTTTAAGAGAAGTTCTTTCGAATTCGGAATTACATCTACAAGTTTCGGTCTCAAGTTTGTCTCCTAGTTCCATATACACATACATGCAATCATCAATCATACAAATAGAACTTACATTCATCACCTAAGGGTATTTTCGTCATTTCACTACCCAGGGGTATTTTCATAATTTATCCTACAGGGGTATTTTCGTAATTTTCTGAAATAGGGTTCCTTGGTGATTTTGTTAAAGAAGGGTATTTTGGTATTTTTTTTCAATCCGGGGGTTTATTGGTAATTTTACAATCCAGGGGTATTTTAGTCATTTTATAAATCAGGGGTATTTTAGTTATTTTATAAATCAGGGGTATTTTAGTCATTTTGCAAAATAGGATGGCTGGTCCCTTTCGGGTTTTAAATTATTAATTTTGGCCCGTCAACAAATCCTCGTGGCTAGGGTGAATAAATACTACGCACTGTAGGATTCCAGCGAAGAGGAGGTGAGTCACTAGGACTGCTTAAGTACCAGGCTCTTCCGAATCCAATCCTAGAGATGCGCATGCCTGTTGCCACACCCTAGTATTGCGGCTCGTTCACGGGTTTGTTTGGTGAAGTTAAGTCTTATGAGATTTTAAGAGTTGTTTCACTAGGCCTAAAGTCCATCAAGTTCTAATCTAACTAATCTACGCCCCATAAAGCCCACATATATTATATCACACAATGGTTCGAATACTTACAGCGGACTTGGGCCGAGACGCAGTGCCATCTTTGAGCTAACAGACTGTTATCATTTAAAAACATTTATGTTTTAAAACCCCTTTTTTCAAAAACGTTTTGAACCCAAAACCCAAAGCCGAGTTTTGAACCTCTCGATACCAATTTGTAACACCCCAAACCCTACCCAAACACCACGACCGGATCTCGTATGTCACTAAGAAAATTTTGGAAAACATGTCGTATTTTCGTAAAATATTTTTCTAAAGTTTATCCTTTTATTCAAAAATAAATAGTTGATAGTTTAAATAAAATATGCCTTTATGAATTAAAACCCAAATTTAAATACATGCATTAGTTCAATAAGAATTTAAATAACTAAAAGTAATTAAAGCCCAAAATAAAACAAAATATAAACTAGTGGCCCATGGCCTTATTACAACGAAATTTTAAAATCCACCAATTAAAAATATAAAATAATGACTTGAGTCTTTTGCTAAATCCACATATTCTTCTCAGCATGGCCACCTTACGCCTCCTCTCCACCCCGGTCCAAGCACTAAGTGTTACCCAAAATTGTTAAATAATTGGTTGAGTCGCGAGACTCGGTGTGCAACCTCATGCACCATTAGATTTGGGCTTTAGCCCCATAAAACAAAATAATCAAGATTAATATACATCAAAAATAGTATGCAAAGCCCAACCCAAATCCTAGGTTTCCATCCGCTACACGCTCCCGTACCAGCCATTCACACCATTGGGGATTTCTATAATCAACCCACACCGCTACACACCATGGTGGCAGTCATGCTGCTCATCCACATATGATGGCCGAAGCCCTTATAACATATAATGGCCGGCCCAGATAACAATTCACGGCATTAGCCGCTACATCAGATCACGGTAAAACCGCTACACATATAACGTATAACTTCCTCCTTTCATCAACCCAACCCATGCAATCACATACAAGCATTTTACTTATAACACATAAACAGATTATTTACTAACCCGGTGAACCGCTTTTACCCTCATTGGGCTTTCATCAATAAATCGAGATGTCGACAATTATCAAAACATATAAATCTTATGATTATGCTTTTTATGATTAGATCTAGATGGTGGGGAAGTATTACACACCTGATATCGCGAAATCCAATATTCTTAGTCGATGTCCTTGCTATCCGGATCTATTATCCTCAATGTAAAGCCTTGCTCAAAAGCCGAAAAAACACACAAATATTTAGCCCCTTCAACAATCGGCCAAGGTTAATAAATCCCAAATTACACGTTAAAACTAATAGATCCCTTACCTTGAAATCCCGAAAGTAACACGATTCTATAACTTAGAGATCTATGCGATTGACTCCACTAAAGTTCCCTTGATTTCGGCACAAGTAGGCACCACGTAGTAATTCGGCAATCACGGGAGATGAGATCTAGGGATTT
Source organism: Gossypium sturtianum (assembly GCA_025698515.1). Classification (NCBI taxonomy): domain Eukaryota; kingdom Viridiplantae; phylum Streptophyta; class Magnoliopsida; order Malvales; family Malvaceae; genus Gossypium; species Gossypium sturtianum. The sequence continues at coordinate 101,279,843 of CM046948.1, read as the reverse complement.
CTGCTTTTAGGAAAATCCCAAAAAGTATGAACAAGAGAAGGTGATGTGTCTTTGGCTTTTAAAATACTTGAGTGAAGAGTTTCGGTTTACACAGAAAAGAGAAGAAGAAAAGAAAACAAGGAAGAGACATGAAGATTTCGGCTAGGAAGAAAAAGAATGGAAAGAGTTTCGCTTTTGAATCAAAGTGAAGATGAGGGAATATGCTTAGAAATTTCGGCTTTGCAGAGAATGAAGAAGAAGATGGAACTTTAGGAGTTTTCTGGCTTTTACTCAGAGAAGAAGAGAAAAGAATGAGAGAAAACCCAAATGCTGAAATTGAAGAGATATTCCCCTATTTATAGAAATTTCTGCACTTACCTAACCTTGCAGATAAATCCTATCTTTTCTCCTTTATCTTAATTTACTAGCTCATCTAAAAGAGACTTAATTATCTCTAACTCCTCCCTCCTTTATCAGCATATTATCCACATATTTTAATCATTAAAATCCCTAAATTTTAGCCTTTATCCGCTTATTATCCACATAAAATAAATTCCTAAATAATAGCCTTTATCCTGCTTATTATCCACATATTTTAAACATTAAAACCCCTAAATTTTAGCCTTGTTGCCATCCACTCCACCTAATCCTAATGCCCAAAATTTAGCTAACTTAAATTAAAAGAATTGGGCTCCATGAAACTTAAATTTGGGCCCCTTACTCCCTTGTGTGGCGTCACCTCCTAAGATTGGGCCACAAGCCCACTTTGGTATTTTAAACATAGATACTACCTTTTAAACCCTATAATGCCCAAACAGATAATTTTAATCAAGGCCTCTACCTAAGCCTGAGCCCAATTTAGACCCCTAACACTTAAATTAACACATTAAACATATCCACCCATTAAACGCATAGGCCCAAAAATTCAGGATGTTATAGCCCGTTTTCAGTCAAATTGGAACAGTGATTTTGAAACCACAAATTTGAGGTTAAAATATTTATTTTATTATTATTTTAATGTATACATCATGATAATAGAGTCATATAAAAATTTCGTTAAGAAATTTTATCAATTGCTTGCTTAATTTGATAAAAAGGACTAAATCGCGTAAAGTGTAAAAGTTGTGTTCTATTAGCTAAAAGTGTCTAATAGCTATAGAACTTTAAGTAGAGGCTCTTATGTGGTAAATATACCATTAACATTAATATTGGACAAATATGGACATCATATAAGTGATTTTTAATGGTTAATTAAAAGGTTAAATAAGTAATTTAGTAAATAAGGACAAATTAAGTAAAAATAACATGGTCATCATCTTTTTCCATCTTCTTCCAACGATTTTTGCAAAGGAAGGAAAGCCATTAAACCTTGCTAAGTTCGGCCATGGTATTTTTGAGTGCATGGTATGTATTTTTACTCGGTTTTTAATGATTTCTATGTTTTTAGAGTCGTTGTTGCTTAATCTAGCTAGCCCAAGGACTAATTTGCAAAACTGTTAAAGAGTTAGGATTTCACCATTGTTGAATGTGTATATGTGTTGAATTTTAATGGTAGAAAATGAATGGTTGTTGTTAGATAAATAACATTTGTTAAGTGATTTTGAATGAAATTGCAAATTAGGGGGTTAAATTGAGAAAAATGAAAATTATGTGGTAAATGTGTGAAATAATGAAAAATATGAGCTGCTATGGGCTTAGGTGAAATTCAGCTGGCATGTGTATAAGTTAGATTGCATGAATTTGTATTTTTATGAGCTAGGGACTAAATTGTAAAGAAGTTAAATGTTTAGGGGTAAAATAGTAAATTTTGCCATAACATGAATTTTTGGATTGACTTGAATAGAATGAGATTTAAAGTGGTTAAATTTGATTATATAGATCAAGAAAAGCCACGTTTGGAATTAGATCGGGGGAAAAACAAAGTAGTAGATTGATCAGTCGATTTTCTCCGTATAAATTCGAGGTAAGTTCGTATATTAATAAGTTTTAAATTATATGTGTTTACATGCTTAATTTATGTAATTGGGATGATAAGACACTACGGAAATTCTCGACGAGATATCAGAAATTGTATGGATCCCGGTTGAACCTTAGGAATAGATAGGATACAAATGACATGTCATTAGGGGTTATCGTGTTTTGGGTGCTAGTCCTGTACGTTCTACCGGTGGCTGAGTTTTTCGACATGTGTTGCGGTTACTCGTCAGCTTGTGTGAGCAGCACCGTATAGTTACGTCCTGACCGTCAGCTTGTGTGAGTGGACGCGGTGATAGCTCGAGAGTGAGCATATATATATGAGATATGGGATAGTGATGGTTTTGACCATGCATTGGCACTTAGTGTACGAGATACCCGAGTATCCGATATTATTCCAAATGGTTCAATGGGCATAGTGATATTACGAGAATGTATGAGTTCGATATGAATCTATACAGGTATGTACGTGAATCATGTGGAAATTGAATCTATGAGATTTGTGATTTCATAATTAACTTTGTTGGTGATTTTATATTAAGCTATTGACACCAAATTGAATTGAATTATGATTTTAATTACTTGCTTAATTGTGGTTGATTGGTAAGTTATATTTGTAGTCATACGAACTTACTAAGCTTAATTGCTTAGTTTGTTTATTTTCCCGTGTTTTATAGTGATTTGGAAGCTCGCTCGTTTTGGAAGTTGTCAGAGATTGCATCACACTATCGAACTCTTATTTTGGTATTTTTGGACTTAATGTATTTTGGTTATATGGCATGTATAGGTTAATTGGTTAATGGAAGCCTATATGTTTTGTTATGTTTTAGCCATTGATGTGGCTTGACAATGGTATATGATTTGATATGTAAATATGTGTAAATGGCCCTTTGATATGTGGTATATAATTGCTATGTGAATGTCTTATTATGAATTGATATTTAAGGTAGCAAATGGTTGAAATTGAGAATGTATTAGCATGCTAAGTATTAGGCAAGATAGTGCATATAGGAAATTGACCATTTAGGTGAATTCTTGAAAGTGATATTGGTATGTTTTTAAATGGAATATTGTGATGTTTATGAGCATTATGGTTGTTGGTATTGGTATTGCATGATTTGGACTTGGTTGAGATTGGTTTGAATGCCTATTGATGATATGGTCATATGCTATTTAGTATGTGTAGGTTGGTGCCACTTTGGGTGAGAAATAAGGCTTGGAAAATGGCCTATTTTTGTCCACACAGGCAGAGACACAGGCGTGTGTCTCAGCTGTGTGTGACACACAGTCAAGTGACATGGCCGTGTGTCCCCTGATACTTCTTTAGAAATCAAGTCAGTAGCTTCACACGGCCTAGCACATGGGCATGTGGCTTAGCCCTGTGGCACAAGTCAGTATACTCATCAGTTTTTGCACGGCCTAGCACACTGCCTGGCACACGAGCGTGTGAGGCCACTTCGAAGGGTACGCGGCCTGGCACACGGGCGTGCAGTCTGGTCGTGTGACTCAAGTCAGTGAGTTACACGGGGTCGGACACGGCCATGTGATCCCATTTCGAATGTCCACACGGCCTGTGACACGGGCATGTCTCTTGGCCGTGTGAGACACACGGCCTGGCCACACGGGCGTGTGTCCCTACACTCTGAAAATTTTCCATGTTTTTTCTAAAAATTTCTTAAGTATTCAATTTAGCCCCATACCACTTCTAATGTTTGTTTAAAGCCCCGAGGGCTCGTGTTAGGGATTATATGACTGAATTTGAATGATTTTTTTTTTGGATAAGAGATATGGATATGAAATGTACGATTGTTTATGAGATTAGTCCGATAATGCTCCGTAACCCTATTCTAGTGACGGATACGGGTTAGGGGTGTTACAGATTCGAAAGACGATTAATGCTATAAATTGGAGTCAATTTTATGATGCATGATCAATGCTTGATGAGGATTTAGTGTGAGAGTTCTATGCCAATTTGACCATGCTAGACATTAATAAAATAAGCTCAATGCCTCTTATTTAATAAATAGCAAAGTAATGTGGTAATGTGAATGAACATGTCTAGGATTGGATTGTTGATAAAGATTTGGTATTTAAGCAGTCATCATGACTCACCTCTCTTTCTTACTATCCTACATTGTGTTTAGTTCTCATTCATTACTTTACTTACACAATGAGAACATTGCTTTTTTTTTAAGGTGGGGGTAGGGCAATATTAACATGAATTTTAAATTTTTTCTTAAGTATGTTTCAATGCTTTCACATGAGTATGCTGAAATAAAATGATGTTCAGAGAGAATTTTTGTTCATAAGTTAGCTCAAATGCAAGTATGATTTACTGATTTTATCTGAGTTTTTTTATGTTATCTTGAGTTATGAAATGCTTGTATGTTCTTAGGTCTTATGTAGCCTTTTGCCATGAAAATTGAACTTCCTTAGAAGTAGACATGCATGAAGGTTTAAGTCCTTAGAATTGACTTAGTAACTTTCTTGAGGCAAAATTCTAGAAGGTATAAGAATCTAAACATGATTTAGGCACATTTTCTTTGGATCGTTTGAGCCTTTCAAGCCTACCATATGAATTTGACCTTTGAAACCTTAATTTGAGCCTTTAAGCCTATTTTATTGTCAATTACCAACATCATAATGCATGCTACCATTTTTTTAAAATTTTATCTTATTTTTGCACCCATCTTTACTATACTTGTCTTGGTGAGCAAAGATCGACAAAAAATTCAAAAAGATGTACATATTCTTCGTTTGTTTAAAAAAAAAGCTTTATTCAAATGTCAAGCAAAAAGAGCAAAATAAATACTCAAAGTATTGAGAAATATTGTTGGGCATACGCTTCAAAATTAAGTTTAGGGGGTAAAACCCATTAGTAGGAATGATGTACCTCGAATTGATCCAAGGCTAAGTTAAAATTAAGAAAACTAAAACTAAAATCCACTTCTCCTTATCCCTACCTTGAGCTTAGCCCCATTACAACCTTATAAAAGACTTATTGATTTTGATAATTATGTCGACTACATTAGTGGAGAGGAATTGCTAAGTTTAACATATGAGGACCATTAATTAAACCTTGTGATTGTTTAGTTTGATTGATAATGAAACTTTGATTGAATGATGAATGTTATGTATGATCTTGAAAAACATGCACTCTATGACTTATGCTAGCATTTTTCCGCACTTAGAATAAAATTTTGAAATAATGTTTGCATATGAACGACTTATCAATAAAAAGAGTTTGTGAGCATGATTTTGTTGAAGTATGTGTATGTGTAAAAGTTGATTCTGCTTAATGATTTTATTTAAACTTATTGTGAGATTGCTCTATCGAAATTTTTGCTTTGCATTACTCGGGACGAGCAATGGATTAAGTTTGGGGGTGTCTAAACTCTAATTTATATAGTTTTTTTTAGTAGTTTATAACACCTTTTTACTTAAAATTAATATTAATCTCGAGTATTTTATTATTAATTGAGTGAATTTTGTTCATAATTCAATAATGAACATGATTTAAGAAAGAATGTAAATTTATGTTATTTTGTATTAAATTATTGCATAATTTAATTCTTTTGCTACATATTTTTGACTTTATTTAATATAGTTGGATCAAAGAAATTATGCATGATTTATTTACAAAATAAAGTTACATGGACATGCCCAAATTCACTCAACATGGACATCAAACACATGCAAATGGGTCATGAAGAAGTTGCTTTTGATCCAATTGAACCTGGATCAATTGATGGATAAGTCTGGTGGGTCACCAAACCGTCCAACAAGAGAAGAATAAGCCCAATTCGGCATGACACTTGTGAGAAGCCAAAAACCAATTTTCGGGAAATTTATTGGAGGTCCTTTGATTTGACTTTGAAACCGTCCAACCCTTGCTTGATTCAAGCATGATTTCATGCTTGAATCAATCAACCAACATCCATTCCTTTCAACAATATGTGACCAGCCAAACAAAGGAGTAAATGGGGGGGATTTTTCACACTATTTTTAGTAAACTCATCCACCAACCTTCACTATAAATACTCACATCCATTCCCCATTTGAAAGCATCCCTACATCCCTTACTCATCTCTACATACATTCCTTATCCATTTATCTCATTCCCTCCCTTCATCTCCATGCATAGCATCCCATATTCCTTTTCTATTTTAGCCAGCAAAACCTTGAAAAGATTATCTCCTAGCCATCCACCTTGAGAAGCCATTAGCAAAGGAGCAACACGAGGATTGGAGGAAACTTCTTCAATCGTACTTCGCAAGACTACTGATTCGAACAAAGTTTATTCTTCCTTTACTTTGTTACTTTAATTAATCATCTTTGCAATGTGCTTTATTATCTTGTCATCAACAATGGTAGCTTAAATATGTTTAGCTAGGATGATTGCATCAATTCAATGAAGTTTTTTTAAATCATGTTTATAGTGTTTGTGCCTCAGTCGTTCATGTTTTCAATTAAACTCAAGTATGTATTTCATTCATACGTGATTGGATGCATTAGAATTAGTTTAACAATCCGAACCAAACAACGGCTAATAGACAAAATAATTGAAAATTGCATGTTTAAATAATATCCGACCTAGAATAAATTAAAGATTCATAATAACTTGACCGAGCTCTATTACCTTGCATGGCTTTTAGATTTATGTAATTAAATTGTTCCAAATCGACCTAGTCCCTGTTACTTTACATGAATTCTAAGAAACCATTAGTTTAATATGATCATCTCATACATTTCATTTTGTACTTTGCATTTAGATTAATTTGCATTAGGGATCATCTTACATTTAGTAATTTATTTTTACATCAATCAATCAAAAATTTTTGTGTCTTTCTCACCAAATTGTTAACTTTAATTTTACAATTAATTGATTAACATACACAGTCCCTATAGAGACGATAACTCTTTTACTTACTTATTACTTGATAACGACTGTGTAGACTTGCACAAAACACGCGTTACATTGAAGCACCTATCTTTCACACACTTATTCAAGAGGTAGCTTACTGTTTCCATATATCCATTTTGGTCAGCTTTGTGAACTTGCTTGTTGTAGTCGATCGATGTGGGCTCGTTAAGTCAAATGGGTCAGGACAGAAGGGAAGCTCGTAAAGAAGAAGCAGATGAGTTTTTGGAGAATCGACATGTTATTATAGATGAAAGTTGGAGAAATAGGTTTGGGTGTTGTTTTTTTTTTTAAATTTACAAAAAAATTTAAAATTAAAAATGATCATTTTATAAATGTTAAGGGTTAAATTTATTAATTTTTTTTTAGAATTTGAACTAAAATGACAAATTTTGTAAACATGGAAGGCTAAATTTATTGAAAATTTTATATTTAGGATCAAATTGATAGAATGTGTAAATATTAAAGAGCTATATTTGTTATTATACCAATAAAAAAATATATATATCAACACTTCCGTCAAATTTCAAACATCTTATAATGTTTGGTGACCAAATAATTATAAGTTTAGTGATCAAAATAGAACACAACTTTATAAATTTAAGTTTTAAATAATAAATGTTTTCGATAATATTTATAAATCTTTAGCATATTACCGTAAACAATTGTTTCTTTTTTTTTTTTTTGGTAAAAATGCGATAAAACAAATAACCAATGGCAGAGCCTAGTAGAGGCCCAGGGGCCATGGCCCCCCTAAGTTTAAAATTTTTACAATTTAGCCTTTTTTAGATATACTATGGCCCTCCCAAAAATATAAGTAGGCCCCCTAAAGTTTAAGATTTCTACAATTTCCCCATTTATATATATACTTGTTTTTGGATGATCAAATTTGGTTGATTGTGGATGATGATGAATTGGTCAAATTTGGATTGAATTGATTGTTATGTTGAAATATTGCTTCTTTTAAACCAATTGTTTTTATGTTTAAATTGATTGTCATGTTAGAATAATACTTCTTTTGAATCGATTATTTATATGTTTAAATTGATTGTTACGGTAGAATACTATTTCTTATTCTTTTGAATAGATTTTTATATATTTAAATTGACTGTTATATTTTGTATTGATTGTTTATATTTTTAAATAGATTGTTAAATAATATTGTCTAATTTTAATTTGGCCTCTCAAGATTAACATCCTGACTTCTCCAGCTTATGGATCTGCCATTCTTATCCTCCTGCAACAGATGCAGTGCTTCATTCGGTGCTTCTGAAAAAACCTGGACTCCCACTCCATGGTCAGCTGCTAGTTTCGACAGTAAATCTGTCACCATGTTAGCTTCTCGGTAAATATGTACTACTTCCACTCTCCATGCACGTCTGAGAACGTTGAGAATAGCTCTTCCAAGGCTGGTAGTTGCGCCCTCCCCAATTCTATCAGTGAATTCTTTAACAACAGTTAAATTATCCACCTCCAACACTAGTCCGCATACCATCGACCAAGCCAACTCAGCTTCCTCCACTGTAGTACAGCCAACATTCCGGTTATAGCCCGTTACCCACTCTCCTCTATAGTCTCTCAATACCCTGCCTGCATATACGTAACCATTCACTCCTTTAACCGCCCCATCAGTGTTAAGTTTCAGCCATCCACATGCCGGCGGCAGCCATTTAATTTCCCAACTCGCTGCCTCCCTACCTCCAGCTGCATTCCTTATTTCCATATTACGCGCGTGCCTCCAGGAAACAAGCCAGCTATTGCAGGCATACCAGATGTCCTCGTCCTCCATGTACTCTGTATCAAATAGCAATTTGTTCCTTCGATTCCATAATTTCCAGCGCAGCAGTCCAAATCGTAGGTCCCAGTCTTCCTCCTCCTTGGCAAAATATGTCGGTTTATGTATGTTCACAATTACCCAGTTCTGCATATGAATAGTCATAAATTCCAACAGCTTATCTTGTCTGACAGCTCGATTCCAAACCGATACAGCAGCAACGCACTTGCGAAAAATATGATTAATATCTTCATATCCTCTCCACAAAGTTGACAAGTGGTGCTCCTTGCTCTCTTGGCATTGGTGTGCAGCCGGTTCTTACAAACAAGCCAAAGGAACATTCTCACGCGTTGAGGGCCTCCAATTTTTTTCCTCTATTTGTATTAAAACGCAGCTAAGGGTTGTTTCAATTTTTAAATACTGATTTTAAAACAATATACATTAGTCAAACTCTGACTAAATTTTGGCTATAATTACTTCCTATTAAGTTTTTGAAAACACTATAAATTATAAGGAATAGAAGTTCCATAAAAATGGGAAAAGGGAATTACGATTACAGTGGGCTTGACGGTGGTGGAGCAGGTGATGTGGCCATGTCGGACAGTGTTGGTCTTTAAGGGGTTGCACAAGACAAGTCTTTTGATCTATTATTTTTCATGTTGGTAGTGGAAATTCGACGCTTTCTAAGAAACGTATAACACTGGACGCATACGGTGAAGATCTCTTTCCGGGTGTCGCCATTGTACCACCATCGAGAGAAGAGATTGCTTAAGATTCCTGAGAAGTAGGAAAGGATTTGACATTTCTATGTTTCTATTAACGACTTGACACCTATTCTTTTAACTGTTGTCTTTTGATCAAATTTACCATGGTCGACATTGTTATTTGGCCCATACTATTTTATGCACTTTCCACATTCCCATAACAAACGACGACTAGAGTCTCAAAACCTTAAGTAATCCCATAACAACTTGAACTTCAGGCCTAAAATTGGGCCATTAAAAGAATGTGTTTAAGCTTTCTGGACCCTCCAATTAGACTCATTTTGATTGTTTGGATTCGGATTTAGACTTCAAATTTGGATCTTGAAAAGTAAAATCTTTAATGGGTTCTCAGTAATAATTAAAATTTAATTAAAAAGAAAAACTGTCATAATAGAAATGGATTGTATTTTTGTTATTGAATCCATCAGGGTAGATTTTAAAGCCAACTGAATAGTGATTTAACTATAAAATTTATTGAACTGTGTCAAAGACAATGGAGGGTAGTGATCCAATATGCCTCGAAGCAGGCTAATATGATTACACATGCTCTTGCCGGATTGATGAAGTAATTTCCTGTTGGTTCACATGTTTTTCAGGATATACCTTTAGTGGTAGCGAAACAATTACGAAGAGAGAATTCTTCCTCTAGTTTAGGATATTGTGATTAATGTGTAATTGTTATTATTTTATAATAAAAAAAAAATCAAATTTTCATTACTATTCTTGTTTTCTTACCCACCTCGTCAAATTTTTGAATGGATTTAAAAATTAATTCAAATCCAAAATTATGTCAATTCTAACCTAAAACGAACATGGGACATTATGTTCCGTTTGAGTTTTAATAAAAAAATTGCCCCCAAGTTTATTCTCAAATTTTGGAAAACTTGGGTTTAGCCCTTGTATTAAAACTGAAACTTTAATCTTAATTTTAAAACCAAATTAAAAAAATTAATTCAGTTAAAAATAGATTAAAAGTATATTTAACTCAAAAAGTGTGAAAAATATATCGTCGGTAATGACAAATATATCGCAAAGAAAAGAGAAACAAAAATAAAGAACACACAGATTTTACGTGGAAACCCTTTCGGGAAAAAACCACGGGCAGAGGAGAAGAAAATTCACTATGTCGAATTCAAATCCTTTTACAAGAGGAATAGACTATGTCTATTTATAGGCTTGTAAAGCCATATTCTAATAGGAGTGTAGTAAGATTGAAACTCATTATTCTAATCAATATCCAATAGATGGAGTTTAATAAGGTTTAAAAAACCTTATTTAAAATAAAATAAAATAAGTGTAGTTCTATAGGGATTCTTCTTTTATTTTACTTTACCATTGTATTTTATTTAAATAAGGATTCGGGTCACTTAATTCTAACAATCTCCACCTTGACACGAATTCTAAATAAACAAGTTCTTCATCGCGAACTCTCAACGAACAAGTTCTCCACCTCTTCCATAAAACCCCTTAAGGGTTTAACTTCAACAATGAACACCAACCAAGTCTAAGCAATGCTCAAACTTAGTTATAGGAAGTGACTTAGTCATCATATCTGCAGGATTTTCATGAGTACTAATTTTGCTCACAATAATATCACCACGAGCAATAATATCACGAACAAAATGATACCGAACATCAATGTGTTTTGTTCTCTCATGAAACATTTGATCTTTTGTAAGGAAGATGGCACTCTGACTGTCGTAAAATATTGTGCTGATTTGAAGGTCTTCATTGAGCTCACTAAAGAGTCCCTTCAACCAAATAGCTTCTTTACAAGCCTCAATAATCGCCATGTACTCAGCTTCAGTGGTAGACAAAGCGATCAGAGTTTGCAAAGTAGCTTTCCAACCGATTGCACAACCTCCGATTGTAAAGACATAACCAAAGTGAGAGATCTTCTTCTATCAAGGTCTCCAAAAAATCAGCATCAACATACCCAATGACTCTATCTCTAGTTCTTCCAAATCGTAAGCAAACATCGTGAGTACCTCGTAAGTATCTTAAAATCCACCAATCGCTTTCCAATGTTCTTTACCGGATTCGCCATGTATCCGCTAATCGCACTTGATCGCATATGATAAATCTAGACGTGAACAAACCATAGCATACATGAGAGATCCCACTGCACTAGAGTATGGAACATGTGACATGTACTCAATCTCATCATCTGATTGCGGAGACAAAGCCGATGAAAGTCCTGAAATGGGTTTGCTAAAGGAGTACTAACAGCTTAGCACTCTGCATATTAAACCCGCAAAGAAGTTTCTCAATATACCCCTTCGACTTAGGTACAATTTACTTGCTTTTCTATCTCTAAGAATCTCCATACCAAGTATCTTCTTTGCTGGTCCTAAATCTTTCATCTCAAATTCTTCACTTAGTTGGGCTTTTACCTTTCTTATCTCTCCTTTATCTTTTCTTTGCTATCAACATGTCATCAACATAAAGAAGTAGATACACAAAAGAACCATCACTGCTTTTTCTTAAAGTAAACACAATCACAAAACTACTTCTTTTAAAATCATGAGAAGTCATAAAAGAATCAAACCTCTTGTACCATCTGTCTTGGTGATCAAGCTTTCAAACCGTAAAGGGACTTTTTCAAAGAAGCAAACATAGTCCTCTTTTTTTGAGATCAAAAACCCTCTGGTTGTTGCATGTAAATATCTTCCTCAAGTTCTCCATGCAAAAATGTAGTTTTTACATCTAACTGCTCAAGCTCCAAATCATGCATGGCCACAATACCAAGCAAAGCTCGAATCGAACTATGCTTCAAAACTGGGGAGAACACATCTGTGAAGTCCACTCCTGAATTTGATCAGAACCTTTTGCAACAAGCCTTGCTTCATATCTGGGTTCTTCAACTCCTAGAGTCCCTTCTTTCTTTTTAAACACCCATTTACAAATGAACAACCTTTTTACCTTTAGGAAGTTTCACAAGATCCCATGTTCTATTTTTATGGAGTGATTCCATCTCCTCTTGCATAGCAAACATCCACTTTTCTCAATCTTCACACTAATCGCCTCGTAATAATTAGACGGCTCTTGGTTTGCATCTATATCTTCTACCACATTTAAAGCATAAGCAACTAGATCAACCTCAAATACTTCTTTGGAAGTTTAATTTCTCTTCTAGTTTTGTTTTTGGCGATAGAGTATTGTGGTGAAGAAGTAACTCTATTCTCAATTTTTGTACTGACTTGAGGAGTCGACTCTATATTAATCTGATGCTCCACCTGCTTTTGATTTTCTTTATTGGAAGAGTCTTTAAGGGATAAATTAGGTAGCATAGCAGTTTCATCAAAAAAAACATCTCTGCTAATCACAACTTTTCTATTTTCAGGACACCATAACTTATACCCTTTTACACCAGTTTTATAACCAAGAAAAACACATTTAATGGATCTCGGTTCCAATTTTCCATTATCAACATGAGCATACGCAGGACACCCAAAGATCTTTAAATCAGAATAATTAGCAGGATTACCATACCATACCTTTTGTGGAGTCTTTTTCTCAATGGCAATGGATGGAGATCGGTTGATCAAAAAACATGTAGTAGAGGCTACTTCGGCCCAAAACAACTTTGGTAAGTTGGCATTTGACAACATACATCAAACTTTCTCCATGATCGCTCGTTCATTCGCTCGCAACGCCGCTTTCTCAGGTGGAGAATGACGAATCGTCAAGTGTCTCACGATCCCTTCGACTTGCACGCTTTATTAAACTCATCGTAACAAAACTCTAAGCTATTGTCCATGCGGAGGTGTTTTATTTGTTTTCCGTCTGCTTTTTCAATCATAGTTTTCCAAGACTTAAATGCAAAAATACATCGCTTTTACGCCGGAAGAATGCCCAAACTTTTCTCGAAAAAATCATCAATAAAAGTTAGCATATAATTAGCTCCACCTCTTGAAGGCACTCTTGATGGCCCCGCAGATCGTAATGAATATACTCCAACGTTCCTTCGTGTTATGGATTCCTCCGGTGAATCAAACTCTCTTTTGCTTCCCAAAAACGCAGGTGCTCACGAACTTGATTTACAAATTCCTTGCCCATCAAGAAGTCCTCTTTTACTCAATTCTGCCATGCCATTCTCACTCATATGCCCTAGGCGCATATGCCAAAGTTTAGTAACATCATCATCTGACAAGGAAGAGGAAGTGACAGCTGCATCACCAATAATAGTAGAACCCTGCAAAACATATGACTTGGCAGTCTTTCTCTGCCCTTTCATCACAACGAGAGAACCTTTGGAAATCTTTAAAATCCCACTTTCAGCTGTATATTTGTACCCTCTTGAATCAAGAGTACTAAATGAAATTAAATTTCTCTTCAATTCTGGAACATGCCGTACGTCACTAAGTGTTCTGACAACTCCATCAAACATCTTAACTTTAATTGTTCCAACACCTGCGATTTTACACGAAGCATTATTTCCTATCAAAACAACATCTTCAGACATTGTTTCGTAATTTGTAAACCAATCCCGATTGGGACTCATGTGGAAGGTGCAGCCTGAATCAAGTATCCACTCCTCGCTCACTTTAGAATTGTTGACAGAAGCAACTAGAAGTTCACCATCACCGTAGTCTTCTACAACATCGCCTCACCGAAATTTTCTCGGTTGTTTTCCTTTTGATTCGCAGCCTCTCTTTTAATCTTGTTTTGTAGTTTATAGCACTCAGATTTAATGTGCCCTTTCTTCTTGCAAAAGTTACAAGTTTTACCTCTGTTTGAAGACTTCGATCTACCCTTAGATTTACCGTGAGGATTCTGTTCCTGTGTCTTTCCACGATCATCATCATCATTCCGATCTTGTCTCCCACGAACAATGAGACCCTCTCCCTGAGAGTCAGTTTTAACCACAAGATGCTTCATCTTATCATACGAGGTCAAAGAATCATAAACCTCATCAACTGTGAGAGACTCGCGGCTATATAAAATCGTGTCTCTAAAGGTTGAATAAGACGGGGGCAACAAACAAAGTAAAATCAACCCCAGATCTTCCTTATCATACTGAACCTCCATGGCCTCCAAGTTTGAAAGAATTTCTTTAAACACTGTTAAGTGTTCGTGCACAGACGCACCTTCCTCCAAACGATGAGCATAAAGACGTTGCTTCATATGTAACTTGCTGGTTAGAGTTTTCGACATACATATTTGTTCTAGCCTCTTCCATAATGCAGCGGCGGTCTTCTCCTTCATCACATCCAGTAAAATTTCGTTAGACAAATGCAGATGTAACTGTGTTAACGCCTTTCGATCCTTGCGCTTCTTCTCTTCCTCCATCAATGTCGAAGGCATTTTATCTACCCCTAACAGGGCTTCCTCTAAATCCATTTGTGCAAGAACTGCCTGCATCTTTATCTGCCACAAGGCGAATCTGGTGTTGCGATCCAACAGCGGAATTTCATACTTCAAGGATTCCATTACCGTGATCGAGATGAAAAACCCGAAAGCTCTGATACCAATTTGTGAAAAATATATCGTCGGTAATGACAAATATATTGCAAAGAAAAGAGAAACAAAAATAAAGAACACACAGATTTTACGTGGAAACCCTTTCGGGAAAAAACCACGGGCAGAGGAGAAAAAAATTCACTATGTCGAATTCAAATCCTTTTACAAGAGGAATAGACTATATCTATTTATAGGCTTATAAAGCCATATTCTAATAGGAGTGTAGTAAGATTGAAACTCCTTATTCTAATCAATATCCAATTGATGGAGTTTAATAAGGTTTAAAAAACCTTATTTAAAATAAAATAAAAGAAGTGTAGTTCTATAGGGATTCTTCTTTTATTTTATTTTACCATTGTATTTTATTTAAATAAGGATTCGGGTCACTTAATTCTAACAAAAAGTCTAAAAAAAGCTCCTATTTTAATAAAATCAAGGCCCAGTAAAATTAAAATAGAAATGTCTGGATAAAATTAGGTGTCAAAACTTATGAAACATTTGTTAGGCTATATAATGTTGTTTGGTCAATGATAAAGGGGTAGCATCCACAAAGTCCCAAAAGTATACAAAGTTGCTTCGATGGCAAGAAACAAATGGAATAGAATAGGGAAGCTCTAAACCGATCCTAAAGATGCTTTGGAGAATGATTCGGATAACAAGAAATGATGGTAGACCTGAACAAAATTGAAAAAGAAAACACTAAACAATCAAAATCAAATAGCAAAATGAAGGAAAATTTTAAAATCAGAAAAGAAAGAATCGACTTAGGGAGCAAAGATGGAGTTCGAATAGAGTTGATGGTTTCCCAAGGCCGTCCGAGTGCTTAGATGTGCTTTCTTGAATCTGAATATTAATAGTCAAAATTAGAACAATTCAAGAAAAATAAACTAAGTAATTTAAAAAATAAGAAAACCAAAATTGATAGATGAAAAGATAAACCGATGGATATGGATATAATGATAAGTGTCCGATTGAGCCCTTCAAGAAATATTTCCTGAGAAACTCAAGACTTTAATCGACTATTCAAGAATGAGTTCTTAGGAACTTGAGGTTTGAAGAACTTCACTCAAAATCTTGAACAATATTTAGTAAAAAAAATCTTCTGAATAAAAACAACAATTGAATCTTGTAAAATAAAATACTCCAATAAGTGCTTTCATTCAAAAAATGCATTGCAGATTAACTGATTTTTTAGAATTTAAAATTGGCATCTTCAGTGAACTAAATTTAAAGAATGTCAACCTATCTGCGTATGTATCAATCTAAGTACTAAAATTCAACATTGAAGCCAAACTCAAGTATCAAATTGAGATAAAAAAAATTAAATATCCAATTAAATATTAAAACAAAACTCAAATATCAAATACTGCATTAGGCTTAAATCATTCTCAGCTTGCAAGTTGCAACAAGTTCTAATTTCAGAGGACAATAAGAAATTGTGAAATTATTTCAAGAGAAAGTTGTTGAGAGAAAATTCTGTGAAGAAATTATTTCAGAAGATTTTTGGAGATATTTTTCTTATTTACAACTTAACCCCAAAGTTTAGAGAAATTGTGAAATTGCCCTAATAGTAATTTTATGGAAAATTTTCTGGTTCAAAGCAAACCCACACTCGGCAGACGTAAGCTTGAGGATATCAGAGAAGACTACTCAATCGAAGTGTTCATCCTAGACGAATCGAAAAGGTAAAATTTTGATTAAGTGTTTATTACTTTAGATATCACAACCAAGTTTTTTTTTGTGGAAAAATAATTTAAAACTCTAGTTTTTCCCTTAAACTTATTTTTTGCCGCATTTTTTTCCAAAAATAATTTACCAGGTTAATTTCTTCGGCCTAAAACTCATTCTCTAAACCTGTGTTTAAAAGCATACATCGGGATTCTTACGTAAACTTTTGTTCATCCTTTCAGCAACACCATTCTGCTGTGGGGTAACAACTGTGCGATGTCTTTCGATTCTTTCTCATTTGTAGTAATAGTTAAACTCAGCTGAGCAGAACTTGAGACCATTACCCGTTCTTAACCGCTTTACGGACTTCCCAGTCTGCTTTTCAAGTAAGGTCTTCCACTGTTTAAAGATCCCAAAGACTTCATTCTTGTTCTTCAGGAAATAAACCCAAACTTTCCTAGAGTGGTCATCAATAAAAGTTAAAAGATATCTACTACCTCATTTGGACACTACTAGAGTCGAACCCTATAAGTCGGAATGAATGTAGTCAACGGTCCCTTTTGTCTTGTGCACTGCCAAATCGAAGCGGACTCAAGTCTGTTTCCCATAAACGCAATGGTTGCAGAAATCTAACTTTCCTAATCTAGTGCTTGTTGGAATACCTCTTTTATTTAAAGTGGGCATACCTTTTTCGCTCATATGACCAAATCACAAGTGCCATGACTAAGTTGAGTTCAGAATCCGTAAAGAGGGAATTTTGTCCCTTCATCGCGACATCATTGGAGTCCTTGTTGTGACGTGACGACGATTTTTTCTCTGTTTTCATAATTTTTACCGAACTGGTCACCGTTAAACCTTGCAGAATGTATAGGCTACTGACTTTCTGCCCTTTCATCAAGACAAGATCTCCATGAGATATTTTCAAACCGTTTGACTTAGTGACGATCCTGCAACCATTCGAGTCTATAATACCCAAAGAGACGAGATTCTTCTTTAAAGCAGACACATGCCTGACATTTAATAATATTCTAATTATCCCGTCATGCATCCTAATTTGAATGGTACCAATGCCAGTTATTTTGTAGGGTGAGTTATTTTCAAAAAGCACAACTCCACCTTCAATCAAACTATATGTGAAGAACCAGTCCTTGTTGGGACACATATGGTAGGAACACCCTGAATCCAAGATCCACTTGGATGTGAACTTAGACCTTTCAGTCATTGGCACCAGTAATAAATCATCACCTATGTCCTCAATTACACTAGCACCTGCTACATAAGCTTTCTGCTTCCTTTTCAAGTCGTTTTTAGTATCCCACTTTTTTTAATCTGAAGTTTATTGTATTCTATTTTGATGTGACCCATTTTTTTGCAGTAGCCACATTGCTTATCTCGAATTCTTGATTCTGATCTCGCCTTACGCTTGTTTTGATATGATTTTCTAGATTGTTGCTTGCCTCTTGCAACCAAAATTGAGGCTTGCCCATCTGACTTGTTCTTCGAACCAAACTCCTTGTCAAGTTTATCCTTGCTCAATAAGTTTCCCTTCACGTATTCAAATGAGAATCTTTCTCTACTATAAATTAGGGTGTAACACCCCAAAAATGAGGGGATAGTAATTTTGCTTAATTTCCTTATTGTGCATAAACGACTAGCTATTTGAGTGTTTTTGGGGGTTCTAAGGAGGCCTGGGTTCGAGTCTGAGCTTTGGAAAAATTTTAGTTTTTGGCTCTTAAGAGGAATGGGCTGTTAGCAGTAGGACTTAAGTATAATTATGTGCATTTATGTGTCACAAGAAGAGCTTGTGACTCAGTGGCTGTGGCGTCATTATGAAGGCAAGGGGAGTGGGGTTCGAATCCCATGAATAGAAAATGGGGGCTTTTATTTTGTGTCTTGAGGGTGCAAGAGGTAGAGTTTGGATCAAACTCTGTAGAGGAGGTTGAAGACTTGGTCAAGAATTTCGAATGGGAGGCTAGGAGTGATTCAAGGAGGATTCGGTGGAGAGAATCAAGGAGGTGGATGTGTGTGGGAGTGTTGGCCGAATGTGAGGAAGGATGAGTAGGGAATTTCGGCCAAGGGTTGCCATTTGGGGTGCATTTTCGGCTTGTGAGAGTGTTGGAGTGCCGAATTCTCTCTGGCAATTTTTCTTTTCGGGGGTTGTTTGCATTTCAATACATTTTGATGTTTTAGGTTTTGTTTTCTTCTTTTCATTTTGACCTCTGCCGAATTCAATTCTTCTCCCTCCCTTCTTCTTCTTCACTTTTTACTATTTGCCGAATTGATAGGCCTCTCCTCTTCTACCTTCTTTTCTTCTTTTCTTCATTATCTCGCGGTTGCTGCCTTTTTGCTGCCGAATTTATTTTCTCCTTTCAGTTCCTTCTTTGGTCGAACTCAATTTCTCCCCTTCCTCTCGTTATTCTTTCTGTTCTTTTCAAGATAGCCGAGCAATTGCTCTCTTAAAACCCCGAATCTTCTGTTGTTGACTGAATCTCTTTGGCCTAATGTTCCTACTCCCTTCATCTCAATCTCTTTGTTCTTCGTGGTTAGTGCCGAACCCTCTTGTTAGACAACTGTCGAATTTTGTCGTTCATTGGTAGTGGAGAGGGAGATCGCCCTTGATCAGCAGGGAGGCGCTAGTATTCGTTAGTCCTAGCAAGGTGAGTGATTGTGGTTTAAGTTATTAACGGTGGTGGATTGAGTGTATACGTTAGCCTGATTGAAGTAATCTGATACAATATGTTGGTGGATTGTAGGATTCGGAGAGCGTGGATCTTACCTAGTCTCGTAAACAGGTGTGTAATCGTACACCCATTACTGTATAGTTCAAATGTTGTATATCGATGTCGCACACTCTTGTGCTACTGTGTATCGGTGAAAGCCGAAAAGCTGCACTTTCGGCATCTGAGAGCCCTCGAGCGTGTGAACGCTCGTAGGGAGAAATCGAGCCACAATCGTTGGAGTTAGACCGTAGAGGCCGCCACGAGCGTTTTCGTGGGTTTAGGTCGTAATTGGCCTCGATGGGCTATGGAGGCCCAATGGGCTCAACAAGGTTAAAGTCCCCGGTGAGTTGATAACAATGAAATGGGTTGCAAAGTTCGCATAGCCGCGATCGATATTGGGCTGAGTGGGCTACACGAGCGTGTGAGCCCACTTGGGCCGAAAATTGAGCCTTGGGCCAAACTGCACCGTTGAACCGAAAAAGGGTATCTGTGTCGCTTGAGGTGACTGTGGGCCTCCGAAAAGGCCGTTACATGACTAAATTACAGAAACACCCTTAATGGGTGAAATTACTGAAACACCCTCAATGGGTGAAATTACTGAAATACCCTCAATGGGTGAAATTACTGAAATACCCTCAATGGGTGAAATTACTGAAATACCCTCAATGAGTGAAATTACTAAAATACCCTCGATGGGTGAAATTACTGATACCCTCGATGGGTAAAATTACCAGAATACCCCCGAGGGGTGAATTACCATTTTACCCCAACCGACCAAATGACCGTTATACCCTTAGTGGTAGTGTCAGTGCTATTTGTGTAATATTTGTATGATTGATTATGATTGTGATACACTACATACATAGATTATTTATGACATGACATACTGCATTGGGTTGGGTTTTGTATTTTGGAGGAAGCATCAGATCGGTGGCTCGCCACGCTTTCTCGATATAGTGGCTTCGCCACGATACCGATTTTAGTGGCTCACCACGATATCGATTTTTAGTGGCTCACCACGATATCGTTATTAGCGACTTTGCTTGCGTTGTTATTAGCAGCTAGGCTGCGTTATTGGTGTGCTGGTTGGGTGGGTCGACTTGGTCCCCACGAGGTGTGTTTGTTGGTACGGGGGGTGTGTTGGCTGGACTGGGTTGGGTTACATTTCTATGTTGCATTGATATGATATTTGGGCTTAGGCCCACTCTGATACTGAATAGGGCTTGGGCCCAGACTGTTACTGTAATAGGGGATTACACACTGAGTTCTCGTAACTCACCCTTTTCTTTAATTGTGCAGGTAATCCCCAGTCTTAGATGATTTGGAGCTGCGAGGGACTCGGAGGTGGCCACACGCTCGATATGTGTTAAGCGTAAACTTAGTTATTTTAGTTAAATTTTAATATATTGGGCTAATGATTTTGTAATAAGGCCATTTGGGATTTTTAACTTTTAATTGGTATTTTCTTTGCATTACTACTTACTAGACTAGGAAACGCGGGTTTTAAAATGACAACGATTTTTAAAGGGAATTACGATTTTTTTTCAAAACCTTAAAATTTACAACTTGAACGAGCTTCCGCGATATTTAATTTTGTTAAGTAAATGATTTGAATTACCAAGGAAATAATGTGCTCATGAATTTACTACCCTAAAAGTCTCAAAGAGAATAAATATTTAGTATTGAGCTTTTACCAAACTAGCCGTTTTTTTCAAATGACACTTTGATATGACACGTCAGATCCGGTCGTAACGTCTAGGCTGGGTTTGGAGTGTTACATTTAGTAGTATCAGAGCCAGGTTTTAAAACTCGACTGTGGAATGGGTTTTGGGAAAAAATTCTAATCTGTCTAAATTGTGGTTTGGAAAGAAATGTGGTTACTAAAAGTGTGGCACACCGAGTCTCTGGCACCAAATCTGTAAGTTCTCTGACACTGTATTCTGTTATATACTGCAATGACTATACTGAGAAACTACTAGGGATAGTAGTTGTACACTGAAACTCCTTAGTTAGAGTAAACTGAGACTATAGAAGACTGAAAACTTTAGTAAGATTTCGATCTGCGAAAACAACCCTACTTACTGTTTGTCATAAAATACCTGCTAATAATTATAAGAATTATAAGCTAATGCATAAAACTCTTAAAACAGATAAATACGCTATATCGATATGAGCACAAGAGGTCGCGGAAGGGGTACACGTGGCCGCGGTAGAGGCCGAGGTGCTAGGGCTAGGTCTTCAGCGTCAGGACACATGCCTGCTAGGGAAGCGCCAGCCTTACCAGTGACTAAGACGGGGTCTCATGACCGAGCCGGTGGGGATGATGCCTTGTCCCAAGTGATGTTGCGGGTTTTTGAAAGGGTTGCTGTAGCAAGTACTGGGATAGTGGGCCGAGGGTCAATTTCTGAACGACTCCGGTCGAATGGGGCAGAAATTTTTAGGGGCATCTCTGGTATAGCCCTGAATGTTGCAGAATATTGGTTAGAGGCTGTCGAGCGAATAATGGATGATCTCGATTGTACTGTGGAGCAAAACTTGAAAGGAGCAGTGTCTTTACTGCGAGATGAGGCATATCAATGGTGGCTTACCGTGAGGGAAGGCACGCAGGCCGACCGTGTGACATTGGACTTCTTTAAGACGGCCTTCCAAGGAAAATATGTCGGGGCAAGTTATGTGGATGCCCGGAGGAAGGAATTCTTAAGTCTGATCCAGGGAAATAAGTCTGTAGCAGAGTATGAGGCAGAGTTTCTGCAGTTGATTCGGTATGCTCGGGGCATAGTCGCGACTGATTATGAGTGCTGTGTACGTTTTGAGGATGGTCTCCGAGATGAGTTGCGAGTGCTGATAGCCCCGCAGAGGGAAAGAGACTTTGTTGCCCTGGTTGAGAAGGCAAAGATTTTCGAGGATGTGAAATGCTCGGAGCGTCAGAACTGTGAGAAAGATAGGGGCAGAGGTAAAAGAGATTTTGGGCGATCAAGTTCTTCTAGTGGGCCTAAGAAGAGGCATAGGTTTGGTGGGCCAGCCCGAGCTGGGGTTCCTGTTGTTGCTGTCAGATCGCAGCCTTGCACCGATTGTGGGAGATCTTATCAGGGAGAGTGCTGGAAAAAAATTGGGGTGTGCTTCAGATGTGGGTCTAGGGATCACCAGGTTAAAGACTATACTCTGAGGCCTGTTCAGATGCAAGCTGCAGGCCAGGGCTATGTGTAGCCAGGGAGAGGTGGTCAGCAGCCACCGAGAGGCCCTGGTCCAGCCAGAGGGGGAAATGGTTTGGGACGAGGTCGTGGAGCACCGGGCAGAGGTGCTGGTAATACTGAGGCGAGACGACAAATGTCTGGTCTATGCTTTCGCCACACCGAGAGGATGGCAACGCTTCTGATGTCATAACTGGTACGTTCCTCATTTATAATGTACCATATACCGCTTTAATTGATATTGGATCTACGCACTCGTATGTTGCATGTACTGTGTCTGGGACATTGGGTATACAGTTCAAAATTACTGATAGGGATATGTCGGTGATTAGTCCACTGGGACAGTCGGTTAGAATGAATAAACTGTTTAGAGATGTGCCCCTAGAGGTCCAAGGGGTTATCTTTCCGGTGGATTTGATGGAACTGCCGTTTGGCGAGTTCGATCTTACTTTGGGCATGGATTGGTTAGTAAAGCACCGTGCGAATTTGGATTACGCTGCTAAGCGTATGGTATTAAAGTCTTCGGAGGATGAAGAGTTGGTGGTAATAGGGGAGCGAAGGGATTATTTATCTAATGTAATTTCAGCACTAAAGGCCGAGAAACTGGTTCCAAGGGTTGCGAGACATTCCTAGCTTATGTCTGCATTTCTGATTCTGCGAGTCCATCTGTTGAGAATGTTAGAACTGAAAAGGAGTTTTTGGATGTATTTCCCGAAGAGCTTCCTGGGTTGCCTCTAAACCGTAAGGTCGAATTCGGCATCAAGCTCCTACCTGGAATGGCTCCGGTGTCCATCGCCCTTTATAGGATGGCACCGAAGGAGTTGGTAAAATTAAAGGCTCAGATCCAGTAGCTGCTGGATAGAGGATTCATTTGGCCGAGTGTGTCTCCTTGGGGAGCACCAGTATTATTCGTGAAGAAGAAGGATGGATCCATGCACATGTGTATTGATTATCGTCAACTGAATAAACTGACGATTAAGAACAAGTATCCTTTACCAAAGATAGACGATCTGTTCGACCAATTGCAGGGTGCTTCGGTCTTCTCTAAGATAGATCTTAGATCGGGGTACCATCAGCTAAGGGTTAAGGAGGTAGATGTGTACAAGACTACATTCAGGACTCGTTATGGACATTACGAGTTTCTGGTCATGCCATTCGGGTTGACGAATGCACCAGCGGCTCTCATGGGTATGATGAACCGGGTTTTCCAACCCTATTTAGACCGATTCGTGGTGGTGTTTATAGATGACATTCTGGTGTATTCAAGAACCGATGAGGATCATGATTCGCATCTCCGAATTGTATTGCAAATACTGAGAGAAAAGCAGTTGTATGCCAAGTTCAGCAAGTGTGAGTTTTGGCTGCGGGAGGTGACTTTTCTGGGT
Source organism: Gossypium sturtianum (assembly GCA_025698515.1). NCBI lineage: Eukaryota > Viridiplantae > Streptophyta > Magnoliopsida > Malvales > Malvaceae > Gossypium > Gossypium sturtianum. The sequence goes on along the minus strand of CM046948.1, from coordinate 101,256,004 downwards.
CACGTGGTGTCTGCCGAGGGGATTCGGGTTGATCCTCAGAAAATTGAGGCCGTATTGGATTGGAAACCACCAAAGACTGTATCTGAGATTTGAAGTTTTCTGGGTCTGGCTGGGTATTACAAATGCTTCGTCGAGGGGTTCTCACTGATTGCTGCACCTCTAACTAAGTTGTTGCGAAAAGGGGTACCGTTTACTTAGACTGATAAGCAGCAGGAGAGCTTTGAGAAGCTAAAGAAGATTCTGATCAAGCTCTCGGTATTAGTGACCAGTGTCCGAAGGAATTCATTGTCTACTGTGATGCGTCGCACACTGGATTGGGTTGTGTGCTGATGCAAGAAGGAAAGGTGGTGCTTATGCGTCTCGTCAGCTTAGGCCACACGAGATGAATTACCCCACTCATGACTTGGAATTAGCTGCGGTGGTATTCGCACTAAAGATTTGGAGACATTACTTGTATAGGGAGAAGTCGATCATTTATACCAACCATAAAAGTCTCAAGTACCTTCTCACCTAGAAAGAGTTGAATCTTAGGCAACGAAGATGGATAGAGTTGCTTAAGGATTATGATTGCTCGATTGAGTACCACCCGGGAAAAGCTAATGTAGTAGCGGATGCATTGAGCCGTAAGGTTGTATCTGATTTAAGAGCAATGTTTGCTCGTCTCAGCCTATTTGAGGATGGTAGTCTATTAGCTGAACTTCAAGTGAAACCGACTTAGATTGAGCAAATTAAGGAGAAGTAGTTGCTGGATGAATCGTTGGTTCCTCGTTTCCGACTGGTGAAGAAGGGAGAGACTGTGGACTTTGGGTTGAATAGTGAGGGAGTATTATGCTTCCGTGGGAGAGTCTGTGTACCGAGGGATTCTGAGTTAAGGCAGTCTGTACTGCGGGAGGCGCATAGTAGTCCGTACGCTATGTATCCTGGTGGGAATAAGTTATATCGAGATCTGCGTGAACTGTATTGGTGGCCAGGGCTTAAACATGAGGTTACTGATTTCGTAAGTAAGTGTTTGACATGCCAGCAAGTGAAGGATGAGCATCAACTGCCTTCTGGATTACTGCAACTAGTTAAAATTCCACTCTGGAAGTGGGAGAGGGTAACCATGGATTTTGTTAGTGGGCTACCCCTGACGCCTACTAAGAAAGATTCGGTATGGGTTGTTGTGGATCGACTGACTAAATTCGCCCACTTTATATCGGTTCGCACTGATTACTCGTTGCAGAAGTTGGCCAAGTTATACGTGGCTGAGATTGTGAGGCTGCATGGGGTACCAGTGTCTATCATTTCAGACAGGGACCCCAGATTCACGTCATGATTCTGGAGAGTGTTACACGAAGCTTTGGGTACAAGGTTAGATTTTAGCACGGCATTTCATCCTCAGACTGATGGTCAGTCGGAGAGGGTAATTCAGATTTTGGAAGACATGCTAAGAAGTTGTGTAATTGATTTCAAGGGCAATTGGGAAGACTATTTGCCATTAGCAGAGTTAGCTTATAACAACAACTACCGATCTAGTATTCAGATGGCATCGTACTAGGCATTATATAGGCGTAGGTGTCGTACCCCTACTTGTTGGACAGAACTGGGTGAGCGGCGAATATTGGGGCCAGAACTAGTTTCTGAAACCGAGGAAAAAGTAAAGTTGATCCGGGATTGGTTAAAAGAAGCATCTGATAGGCAAAAGTCTTATGCTGATCTAAAGCGTAAAGAGATTGAGTACACGGTGGGGGATTATGTCTTCTTGAAGGTCTCACTATGGAAGAAGATTCTGAGATTTGGACGGAAGGGCAAGCTGAGCCCTAGATTCATCAGACCTTACCGAATATTAAAGCGTGTGGAACCGGTCGCCTATCAGCTAGAACTGCCTCCTAAGTTAAATTGTTTACATGATGTGTTCCACATCTCCATGCTGAGGCGATAACATTCTGATCCCTCACATATAGTGCTGGTGGAGGAGATCAAGGTAAGACCTGATCTGACCTTTGAGGAAGAACCGGTGCAAATACTGGATCGTGATGTTAAAGTGTTAAGAAGAAAATCCGTCCCATTAGTCAAGGTGCTATGGCGTAATCACGGTTCAGAGGAAGCCACGTGGGAGCCTGAGGAGGCAATGCAACAGCAATACCCTCATCTCTTCTGATCAGGTAAATTTTGAGGCCGAAATTTCTTTAAGGGGGTAGAGTTGTAACGCCCCAAAAATGAGGGGTTAGTAATTTTTCTTAATTTCCTTGTTGTGCATGAACGGCTAGCTATTTGAGTGTTTTTGGGGGTTCTAAGGAGGCCTGGGTTCGAGTCTGAGCTTTGGAAAAATTTTAGTTTTTGGCTCTTAAGAGGAAGGGGCTGTTAGCAGTAGGACTTAAGTATAATTATGTGCATTTATGTGTCACAAGAAGAGCTTGTGACTCAGTGGCTGTGGCATCATTATGAAGGCAAGGGGAGTGGGGTTCGAATCCCATGAATAGAAAATGGGGGCATTTATTTTGTGTCTTGAGGGTGCAAGAGGTAGAGTTTGGATCAAACTCTGCAGAGGAAGTTGAAGACTTGGTCAAGAATTTCGAATGGGAGGCTGGGAGTGATTCAAGGAGGATTCGGTGGAGAGAATCAAGGAGGTGGATGTGTGTGGGAGTGTTGGCCGAATGTAGGGAAGGATGAGTAGGGAATTTCGGCCAAGGGTTGCCATTTGGGGTGCATTTTCGGCTTGTGAGAGTGTTGGAGTGCCAAATTCTCTCTGGAAATTTTTCTTTTCGGGGGTTGTTTGCATTTTGGTACATTTTGACGTTTCAGGTTTTGTTTTCTTCTTTTCATTTTGACCTCTGCCAAATTCACTTCTTCTCCCTCCCTTCTTCTTCTTCTTCACTTTTTACTATTTGCCGAATTGGTAGCCTCTCCTCTTCTACCTTCTTTTCTTATTTTCTTCATTATCTCACGGTTGCTGCCTTTTTGCTACCGAATTCCTTTTCTCCTTTCAGTTCTTTCTTTGGCCGAACTCAATTTCTCCCCTTCCTCTCGTTATTCTTTCTGTTCTTTTCAAGATAGCCGAGCAATTGCTCTCTTAAAACCCCGGATCTTCTGTTTTTGACTGAATCTCTTTGGCTGAATCTTCCTACTCCCTTCATCTCAATCTCTTTGTTTTTCGTGGTTAGGGACGAACCCTCTTGTTAGACAACTGCCGAATTTCGTCGTTCATTGGTAGTGGAGGGGGAGGTCGCCCTTGATCAGCAGGGAGGCGCTAGTATTCGCTAGTCCTAGCAAGGTGAGTGATTGTGGTTTAAGTTATTAACGGTGGTGGATTGAGTGTATACGTTAGCCTGATTGAAGTAATATGATACAATATGTTGGTGGATTGTAGGATTCGGAGAGCATGGATCTTACCTAGTCTCGCAAACAGGTGTGTAATCGTACACCCATTACCGTATAGTTCAAATGTTGTATATCGATGTCGCACACTCTTGTGCTACTGTGTATCGGCGAAAGAAGAAAAGCTGCACTTCCGGCATCTAGAGCCCTCGAGCGTATGAACGCTCGTAGGGAGAAATCCACCCACAATCGTTGGCGTTAGACCGTAGAGGCCGCCACGAGCGTTTTCGTGGGTTTAGGTCGTAATGGTCCTCGATGGGCTATGGAGGCCCAATGGGCTCAACAAGGTTAAAGTCCCCGGTGAGTTGATAACAATGAAATGGGTTGCGAAGTTCGCATAGCCGCGATCGATATTGGGCTGAGTGGGCCACACGAGCGTGTGGGCCCACTTGGGCCTTGGGCCAAACTGCACCGTTGAATCGGAAAAGGATATCTGTGTCGCTTGAGGCGACTGTGGGCCTCTGGAAAGGCCGTTACTTGACTAAATTATGGAAACACCCTCAATGGGTGAAATTACTAAAACACCTTCAATGGGTGAAATTACTGAAATACCCTCAATGGGTGAAATTACTGAAATACCCTCAATGGGTGAAATTACTGAAATACCCTCGATGGGTAAAATTACCAGAATACCCCCGAGGGGTGAATTACCGTTTTACCCCAACTGACCAAATGACCGTTATACCCTTAGTGGTAGTGTTAGTGCTATATGTGTAATATTTGTATGATTGATTATGATTGTGATACACTACATACATAGATTATTTATGACATAACATACTGCATTAGGTTGGGTTTTGTATTTTTGAGGAAGCACTGTACTGGTGGCTCTGCCACGTTTTACTGATATAGTGGCTTTGCCACGTATACCGATTTTAGTGGCTTAGCCACATATACTGATTTTTAGTGGCTCAGCCATGTATACTGTTATTAACAGCTTTTCTGTGTTGTTATTAGCAGCTAGGCTGCGTTATTGGTGTGCTGGTTGGGTAGGTCAACTTGGTCCCCACGAGGTGTGTTGGTTGGTACGAGAGGTGTGTGGGCTGGACTGGGTTGGGTTACATTTCTGTATTGCATTGATATGATATTTGGGCTTAGGCCCACTTTGATACTGAATAGGGCTTGGGCCCAGACTGTTACTGTAATAGGGGATTACACATTGAGTTCTCGTAAATCACCCTTTTCTTTAACTGTGCAGGTAATCCCCAGTCTTAGATGATTTAGAGCTGCGAGGGACTCGGAGGTGGCCACACGCTCGATATGTGTTAAGCGTAAACTTAGTTATTTTAGTTAAATTTTAATATATTGGGCTAATGATTTTGTAATAAGGCCATTTGGGATTTTTAACTTTTAATTGGTATTTTCTTTGCATTACTACCTGCTAGACTAGGAAATGCGGGTTTTAAAATGACAACGGTTTCTAAAGGGAATTACGATTTTTTTTCAAGACCTTAAAATTTACAACTTGAACGAGCTTCTGCGATATTTAATTTTGTTAAGTAAATGATTTGAATTACCAAGGAAATAATGTGCTCATGAATTTACTACCCTAAAAGTCTCAAAGAGAATAAATATTTAGTATTGAGCTTTTACCGAACTAGCCGTTTTTTTCAAACGACACTCTGATGTGACACGTCAGATCCGGTCGTAACGTCTAGGCCGGGTTTGGGGTGTTACATAGGGTTTCTGTGAAAGTTTTATATAAATGGGGCAAAGAACACAACAATAACATAGTCTGATCTTCATCTTCTATGTTGGCCTCGACATTCTCCAGGTCATTCAAGAGAGAAACAAATTCACTAATGTGAGCCCTAATAGACTCGCATTCGGCCATACGGAACGTGTATAATCATTATTTCAATACCAAGCGATTTGCGAAAGACTTTGTCAAGTGAAGGGCTTCTAATTTTCTCCATAAGGATGCTGTCATTTTTTATGTAAGCACCTCCTGCAATACATTGTTCGTGAGGCACAATTGAATTGTTGATAGAGCCTTCTCGTCAATATCCTCTCATTCCGTCTGATTCACATCCGTGGGCTTTTGCCCTGTAGTGACCTTTTTCAAATTGTTCTGAACAAGAATTGTTGTCATCCGAATTTACTATAAATTAAAATTTGTGATTCCATCGAACTTCTCAATATCGTATCTCATTTCCATCTTTAAACGGGTTGAATATGAAATCCAAACCAAAATCTAATACCTGTTTGTTGGGATGAACTCGAATTAATCAACAAACATGAATGAATAGAGAAAATTGGACACAAATATTTACGTAGAAAAACTCCTCTTAAGAGGATAAAAAAACCATGAACAAAAAAAAATTCACTAAAATGAAAAATAATCGATAAGGAGTACAAGATGGAGAAACAAAAATAAACTCGAACCCAAGATACAAAGTTCTCCTGAAATTCCCACAAAACTCCCTCTTAATTGTGTTGTTGAATCTAACTCTCTAGGGTTGTTAAAAGCCCTATTTATAAACTAAAATTCGTTGGCTAATCTGATTACAATATCCTTAGAGTTATTAGAGTTCAACTAAGAGAAAATAACAGAGTTTGACTAGGAGAAGAAACCCGGTTTAGTAGGGAACACGTCGCCACGTCGTGACGTCACTATCGGCTCGTCAGGACGTCACATGTCACGTCTTCAGGACTTTAAGTTCTTCTTGTCAGGACGTTGTGTGTCGCATCATCGACTCTTCGTCACCATTACGTCGAATACATTTCAACTAAAGTGCGAGGCACACTCTACAAAAAACCTTAACGAAAAACAGACTCTTAATTCAAATAAACTTCTAATTTGGCTAAACAATAAGTAATTCTAGTTTAACTAAATCTTCTTGTCAACTAAGAAAAATAAAACTTCTAATCAACCTAAAATATTTAAAAATATCCTAATATTAGAAATAAATAAATACAGAAAAAACATAAAACTTAACAAATAAAATATCGGGGATTATATATAATCAAAATTAAGCCTTAAAACTAAACTCAATATGATTTAAACACGAATAAGATCCCAAAACTCATAATTCCCATAATAATCTCATCTTGAAAATTCTAGTCGTGTAGTCTTCACTAAAATGGTCATAACTCGAGCTATCGAACTCAAAATAAGGTGATTCAAAGTGTGTTTTGAATATAAGAGATCGGTCTTTCATCGATCAGAAGACATCTTGACTAAAAAATGTCTAGATTTCATTCAAAAATACGTTTCAAGTTAACTGATTCTTCAGAATTTAAAATTACTGGCTTTAGTGAACTAAATTTAAAGAATGCCACCCCATCAACGCATGTATCAGTCTAGGTACTAAAATTGAACATTCAAACCAAATTAAAGTATAAAATTGAGATAAAAAAACTTAAACATCCTAAAACCAAACTCAAATATCAAATACTGCATTAGGCTTAAATCATTCCCAGCTTGCAAGTTGCAACAAGCTCTAATTTCGGAGGACAATAAGAAATTATGAAATTATTTCAAGTGAAAGTTGTAGAGAGAATTTTTTGAAGAAATTATTTCAGAAGATTTCTAAAGATATTTTTCTTATTTACAACTTAACTGCAAAGTTTAGAGAAATTACGAAATTGCCCTACTAGTAATTTTGTGGAAAATTTTCTGATTCAAAGTGAACCCACACTCGGCAGACGTAAGCTTGAGGATAACAGAGAAGACTACTCGGTCGAAGCGTTCATCCTAGATGAATCGAAAAGATGCAATTTTGATTAAGTGTTTATTTCTTTAGATATCACAACCAAGTTCTTATTTTTGGAAAAAAAAATTAAAACTCTAGTTTTTCCCTTAAACTTATTTTCGCCGTGTTTTCCAAACTCGTTTTTCCAACAATAATTTGCCAGGTTAACTGCTTCGGCCTAAAACTCCTTTTCTAAACCTGCGTTTGAAAGCATACATCAAGATTTCTCAAGTAAAGTTTTGTTCATCCTTTCAGCAACACCATTCTGTTGCGGGGTAACAACTGTGCGATGTCTTTTGATTCCTCCTCATTTGTAGTAATCGTTAAACTGAACAGAACTCAAGACCATTATTCATTCTTAACCACTTTATGGACTTCCAATCTATTTTTCTAGTAAGGTCTTCCACTGTTTAAAGATCCCGATGACTTTATTCTTGTGCTTTAGGAAACAAACCCAAACTTTCCTAGAGTGGTTGTCAATAAAAGTTAGAAGATATCAGTTACCTCATTTGGAGACGACTAGAGTTGGACCCTATAAGTCGGAATGAATGTAGTTAAGGGTCCCTTTTTTGTCCTGTGTACTGCCAAATCGAAGTTGACTCAAGTCTACTTCCTATAAACGCAATGCTCGCAGAAATCTAACTTTCCAACTCTGGTGTCTATTGGAAGACCTCTTCTATTTAAAGTGGTCATACCTTTTTCACTCATATTACTGAGTCGTATGTGCCACGACTAAGTTGATACAAATTCATAAAAAAAGGGAATTTTTGTCGTGTCGTCGCGACATCATGGGAGTCCTTGTCGCAACATGGCGACAATTTCGTCTATGTTTTCATAATTTTTGCCGAACCGGTCACCATTGAACCTTGTAGAATGTATAGGCTACCAACTTTTTGCCTTTTCATCAAGACAAGATCTCCACAAGATATTTTCAAACCGTTTGACTTGATGACGATCCTACAACTATTCGAGTCTAGAATACCCAAAGAGACGGGATTCTTCTGTAAATCAGGCACATGCCTGACATTTGATAATGTTCTGATTATCCCATCATGCTTCCTAATTTGAATGGTACCACTACCAGTTATTTTGCAGGGTGAGTTATTTCCCAAAAGCACAACTCCACCTTCAACTTAACTGCATGAGGAGAACTAGCCCCTATTGGGACACATATGGTAGGAACACCCTGAATCCAAGATCCACTTGGATGTGAACTTAGACCTTTCAGTCGTTGACAACAACAATAAATCATCACCTCTGTCCTCGGCTACACTAGCTTTATGCTTCCCTTCCTCATCATTTTCGATAGCCCTCTTATTTTTAGTCTGAAGTTTATAGCATTTTATTTTTATGTGACCCATATTTTTGTAGTAGCCACATTTATTGTCTTGGTTTCTTGATTTCGATCTCGCCCTAGGCTTGTTTTGATATGATTTTCTAGATTGTTGCTTCCCTCTTGCAACTAAAATCGAGACTTGCCCATCTGACTTGTTTTTTGAATCTAAGTCGTTGTCAAGTTTATCCTTACTCAATAAGTTTCCCTTCATGTCTTTAAATGAGAGTCTCTCTCTACCATAAATCATGTTTTCATTGAAAGTTTTATATGAAGAAGGCAAAGAACACAACAATAACATAGTCTAATCTTCATTATCTATGTTGGCCTTGACATTTTTCAGGTCATTTAGGAGAGTAACAAATTCACTAATGTGAGCCCTAATAGACTCATGTTCGACCATATGGAACGTGTATAATCGTTATTTCAATACTAAGCAATTTGCAAGAGACTTTGTCATGTGAAGGGCTTCTAATTTTTTCTATGAGGCCGCTGTCATTTTCTCTGTAAACTCCTCCTGCAATAGATTGTTTGTGAGGCACAATTGAAATATTGATAGAGCCTTCTTATCAATATCCTCCCATTCCATCTGATTAACATCCGCGGGCTTATGTCCTACAATGACCTTTTTCAAACCATTCTGAACTAAAATTGTTGTAATGTAAACTTACCATAAACTAAAATTTGTGATTCCATTAAACTTCTCAATATCGTATCTGATTGCCATCTCTGAATGGGTTGAATGCGGAATACGAACCAAGCTCTGATACTAGTTTATTTGGGATAAACCAAAATTAAGCAACGAACACGAACGAATAGAGAAAATTGAACACAAATATTTACGTAGAAAAACTCCTCTTAGGAGAATAAAAAAGCCATGAGTAAAGAAAATTTCACTAAAATGAAAAATAATCGATAATGAGTACGAGATGGAGAAACAAAAATAAACTCGAACCCAAGATACAAAGTTCTCACAAAATTCCCACAAAACTCTCTTAATTGTGTTGTTGAATCCAACTCTCTAGGGTTGTTAAAAGCCATATTTATAAACTAAAATTCGTGGGCTAATTTGATTAAAATATTCTTAGAGTTATTAGAGTTCTTCTGAGAAAAGATAAAAGAGTTTAACTAGGAGAAGAAACCCGGTTTAGTAAGGAACACGTCGCCACGTCGTGACACCACTATCTGTTCATTGGGACGTCACAGTCACGTCGTCAGGACGTTGTGTGTCGCGTCATTCAGATGTTAGCTCTTCGTCGTCATGACGTCGAATCCATTTTGGCCAAAATGAGAGGCACACACCACAAAAAAAACTTAATGAAAAACAAAACTCCTAATTCAAATAAACTTCTAATTTGGCTAAACAATAAGTAATTCTAGTTGAACTAAATATTCTTGCCAACTAAGAAATATAAAACTTCTAAGCAACCTATAATATTTAAAAAACATCCTAATATTTGAAATAAATAAATTTAAAAATATTAAACTTAACTAATAAAATATTAGGATTATATATAATCAAATTAAGCCTTAAAATCAAACTCAATATATTTTAAACACGAATAAGAGCAAAAAACTCATAATTTCTATAATAATCTCGTCCTCAAAATTCTACTCGTTCAATTTTCACTGAAATGGTCAAACCTCGAGTTACCGAACTCGAAATAAGGTGATTCAAAGTGAATTTTGAATATAAGAGATCGATCTTTCATCAATCAGAAGACATCTTGACTAAAAAATGTCTAGATTTCATTCAAAAATGCATTGCAAGTTAATTGATTCTTCATAATTTAAAGCTTCAGTGAACTAAATTTAAAGAATGTCAACCCATCTGCTCATGTATCAATCTAGGTGCTAAAATTGAACATTAAAATCAAACTCAAGTATCAAATTAAGATAAATAAAACTTTAATATTTAATTAAATATCAAAATCAAACTCAAATATAAAATACTAGGCTTAAATCATTCTCAAGTTGCAACAAGTTCTAATTTCGGAGGACAATAAAGATGATGAGTGAATATGTTATTGTTAGTGGGTCAAATGTTTAGTCATTGATGAGTCAGCCATTCCATATTCAATTTGTCTTTATGATAGATTGATGCTACAATGCCAGTCTGTATGTTGCAGAACCTACTGAATAAACAAAACCATTTCAATTGTGATTGCATTAGGTAATCCAAGACCCTCCATTTTTGGAACCTGCTTAAAACAAACACCATGTTATTAATTTCTCAGCATACATGCATAAATACACTGAGCTTATAACTATTAAATGTATCAAATAATAATACTAAAATGGGCCATCATAGAAAGCAAAAGATAAGAAAAAAAAAAGAAAGGGATAAATGGATGGTGACAAAAAATGAGGGTTGTTGCACAACTAAAGCTGCCTAATATGACAAAGGGATTGGCTTTCCAAAAGATTCTCATTATCAACTCTTTATTTTAATGATAAAGACCCTTTTCTTTTCTTTTTTTCAATAAAGTCCTATTTCATCATTAATAAGACTTCATTTCAACCTTAATAATTAAAATTTAATTGATGAGTGTGACAAAAAAAAATTTAATTGATGATTCAGTTCATGATTTTTTTATTAAATTAAATTATGTGATTTGTTTTTTTTTAAAAATTTGTTTGGTTAATATTATATTTGTAAGAGGTTAAATAAGCAAATGAAAACATTAAATATGATGTTGTAAGATTATTCATACTTTTTTTCATGGCTTTTATTGTATTAATTTAAAAATATCACATAATTCATTGCATCATAATCAATTTTAAACAAAAATAAATTTACGAATTTGAGAAAATATAAAAAAAAATTAATTTAAAAAATATTGGGTTTTTATTAAGAAAGCACGATATATTTTTTTTGTTAACAACAATAGTCATGGGTGAAAAATAATCATAAAATTCAAAAAACTTGAATCTTTTTATTGTGCAAATCAAGCTTAATTCGATTTTTGACTCGAACAAAAAATGCTTACAACACACTTTAATATAAATATTTTAATGATTTTATTAATTAAAATTTAATTATTAATTGAACAGAATTGAGGGATTTTATATAATTAAAAAAAAGGATTGAATTTCAAATGTGAAAAAAATACATGAATTGGGAGCAAAATTAGAACATGAAACGTTCCAAATATATTGCTTACGAACTTTCCGTATGTTTTACGGAATTTAGCATCTTTAGTCAAATCAGGAAGAAACAAACAACATATGGCAATTATGAAATTACCTCTTAAATGTGAGCCTTTTTTTACATTAAAATATCATTTTAGATACCTAGTGCTATTGGCTAGTACTATTATATATGCCACACTCGGTGAAATAATAACTAAGCCAAGTTGAAAGGAATAGCTAAACCCTAAATTTGTCATTGTAACAGTGTGACGAATATGGGATATTTGGACAATGAATTTGACGTAATTGTCGTAGGGGCGGGCGCTATGGGGAGCTCCACGGCATAACAACTAACCAAAAGAGGCCAAAAGAGGCCAGAAAACGCTACTTCTCGAGCAGTTTGACTTTCTGCATCATTAAAGTTCCACTCACGGTGAGTCATGCACCATACGAGCAATACCCTAAAGACTACTACTTCGGCTTGGTCGATGAGTCCTATCGATTGTGGAAGTAGGCTTAATCTGAAATCGGGTTCAAGGTTTACTTCAAGGCCCAACACTTTGACATGGGCCCATCCGATGCCAAGAGTCTCCATCTTGTGATCGCTACTTGTAGAAAGAACACCATCCCGTACCAAGTCCTCGATCACCGGCAAGTTGCTGAGAGATTTTTGGGACAAATCGATATACCGGAGGTCTAGATTGGCGTGTTGTGCGAGCTCGATTGCATCATCAAGCCCACCAATGTAGCGTTAATGCTCCAAATGCTGGCTTTCAAGAATGGTGCATGCCTTAAGGACAATATCAAAGTGGTTAGCATAAACAAAGATAGTGACTGAGGATTGAAGGTAGCTGCAAGCAATGGTGAAAATTTTTGGGGTAAAAAATATGTGGTGTAGTGGGTGATTGGATGAGAAATTTGGTTAAAATGGTGTGCGGCATTGAACTTCCTATCCAACCATTAGAAGCCAATGTTATGTTATTGGCGGATTAAGGATGGACACGAGGTCGAGTATGCAATTGGGAATGATTTTCCGTTGTTCACTAGCTACGAACATTTGTACATTTCTGGCACACCGTTATTGGAGTACCCGAGATTGATTAAAGTAGCAGTACATGGAGGATATCAATGTAACCCAGACAAACGACCATAGGGACCAGAACTTATGCCCGACTCATTAAAGCAATGGGTCGAGCAAAGATTCAAAGGGAAAGTCGATTCGAGCAAACCGATCATGTAACACCCCTAGCCCGTATCCATCGCCAGAGTAGGGTTACGAGGTATTACCGATGAATTCAAAACATATAGCATACATTCTCATAAATCATTCAACACAATTACATTGTCCCTTATAAGGGCCTACGAGGCCTTAAACATGCTTTAGAAGTGGTTCGGGACTAAACCAATAACATACAAATTTTTTTGGAAACTTAGAAAAATATCAACCATACAGGGGTCACACGCCTGTGTGAACAGACCGTGTGCCTCACACGGCTCCAGACATGCCCGTGTCTCAGGTCGTGTTGAAACAGGGCATACATACTGACTTGGGTCACACGGCCAACCACACGCCCGTGAGCCAAGCCGTGTGCTAGGCCGTGCTAAACCTGTAGGATATACTGACTTATGCAACACGGCCAAGTCACACGCCCGTGTGCTAGGCCATGTGCCAATTAGGGGGTATGCTGACTTGTACCACATGGCCAGTCACACGCCCGTGTGTGAGACCGTGTGGAGCATACTAACTTCAATTCAATTTCAACACCAGGGGACACACTGTAACAGCCCAATTTTGGGGCTAGTCGGAATAGTGGTCTCGGGATCACTAATCCGAGGTTGAGGAAAATTATTTTATATTATTTTATGTGTTATAGCATTAATATATGGCTACATGAAAATTTTGTTGCTTTAATTTTTACGATTGAGTGCTTAATAGTGAAAAAGGACTAAATCACATAAAGTGCGAAAGTTCTATTATGCAAGGTGGAGGTGTCTATTAGCCAAAGAATATTAAATTAGAGGTCCTTAAAGTGAAATTAGGCCATTAGAGGTGTGTTGGCCGGCCATAGAGATTATGGGGACATGACATTAAATTTTGGTCAAATTTGGTGGAAATTAGGTGATAAAAAAATGAATAAAATATGATAAAAAGAAGAAATATCATCTTTCACTATTCAAGTTTCTTCTCCAGCGAAAATTGAAGAGAAATAGAGGATTTAGAGCTCAAAATTATCAGCCAAGCTATCTCCTTGCAAATCAAGAAGAGACCGGAATTAACCTTGACCGGGGAAAAGGCAAGGTTACGGATTAAACCGCAAATTAACACGTTTTGCACCGAGGTAAGTTTATGTGTAAACTATTCATTTCGAATATACATGTTGTTAATAAATGGAGCATTGTGTGAATAGAATTATTCATGATTGAAATGAATTGAATTCAATATATATTGAGTAACTCCCGTGTGAGTTTAATTATAGATTAATGGTGGGCCATGTGTGATACAACCATAATTACTCTTCATGGTGGGCTAAGTGCGATACCACCTTACTATTCATTCACGATGGGCTGTGTGCGATACCATCGTTTATATTATCATTTGGTGGGCTAAGTGCGATACCACCGTAATTATTCTTGTTGGTGGGCTATGTGCGATACCACCCTAATTATAGATTAATGGTGGGCTATGTGTGAAACCCCCAAGTGTTTGGTATTATTTCAATGGTTCATTGAGGAATTGTTTAAGTGTTTGTTTCATGTGGCCTTGTGGTGATAAATGCAGGGAATGTATGCCATTAAACGTGAGCATTATGCTTGTTATATGGTTGGAATGTGGTAAGAGATGAATTGAGTAAGCATGAGTATAGATTGAGGATTGATCTTGCTTAGTACATATTGTTATTTATTGACTAGCATGTGTTATGATGTTTATTGTTTACATGTAAACTTACTAAGCTTTAAAGCTTACTCCCTTTCTTTTTCCCTTATTTTATAGTGTCAAAGAGCCAGGTCGGGATACGAAGATAATTGGAAGACCACCCACACTATCAGCTCATATCGGTATATCTAGACTTAGCATTTTGAGTATGGCATGTATAGGGGCTAGACTAAGTGTATTGTTTTGTTATTTTGGCCGAGTATGTGTTGGCCCTTTAAAGATGAACTCTTTTGTATATCGCCATAGTTGATGGCTCATTATTACTAATTTATGAAAAGATGAAGTTATTCATGGAAGTGTATGTTGCAAATTTGAGTTGCTTAGTGACTAGTTAAATTAGAATTATGTTGTGTAAACTAGGGTGATAAAAAGAGCTTGGGAAATAGCCTTGTTCTTGTCCACACGGGTAGGCACACGGGCGTGTGTCTAGGCCGTGTGCGACACACGGTCAGTCCCATGGGTGTGTGACCAGGCCGTGTGTCCCCTGCATGTTAGCGTTTCAAGTTAGTGTCGACAACGGGCTAGCCACACGGGCGTGTGCCTAGGCCGTGTGCCCCATATGAGGTTGCTGATGTCACAAACTGAATACCCAGGTTTTTACACACGGGCGGGGACACGGGCGTGTCTAGGCCGTGTGGAGCACACGGGCCAATGACACAGGTGTGTGTCCGGCCGTGTGAAAACCCCTGTAGGTTTGAAATGAAAATAAATCCCACACGGGTTAGGGACATGGGCGTGTGTGACCACACGGCCTGCCCACACGGGCGTGTCCCACTTCACACCGGCGTGTGGCCCCTGTTTAGACAAAAAAATTTAAGTGCTCAAAAGTTCCCGGTTGGGGTTCGAGACCCTCCGTATGCTGGATTAAGGCCTCGTAGGCCCTTAATGAGAATGTTTAGATGGTGAAGGATATATTTCAAATTGGAATGAATTTTGATAGCCCAAAGTTGTGTGATGTAGTGAGTTAAGTCCGGTAACTTCTCGTGCCCGGTTCCGGCATAGATTACGGGTGAGGGGTGTTACATTTAGTGGTATTAGAGCTATGGTTTTATCGGTTCTCAGACTACCGTAGCGTGTGTAGGAGTCTAGCTATACATGCCATAAGCGTATATTGATAGTATGGTGGCTTCTGACAATTCTAAACTTTGTTTTTACATAGTAAATGGATCCCGATCGAGCGGCTACTGATGACGCAGCCAGTAACGCGCCAGCTCCTGCGCAAGGGACCGCGCCTGTAGAGAGTGGACCCGAGACTAAGGGTCAAGGAGAAGAGGCCCGGGAAGCCTTTCTCCAAATGATGAGTAACTGGTACACGGAGTATGTACGAGCAAACCCTAATACTCAACCTCCTCCACCCCCTCCTATACCTCAGCCAGTTCCAGTGGCTCCTCAAGGTATAAATTTAGTGAGGATAACCAATCCCCCGGTAGATAAGATTTGAAAGTAAGGGGCCGAAGAGTTTAGAGCTAATATAGATGATGACCCCGAGAAGGCAGAGTTCTGGCTTGAGAACTTAATGAGAGTATTTGATGAACTCTCCTGCACACCTAAGGAGAGCTTAAAATGCGTCGTGTCCTTGCTGAGGGACTCGGCATACCATTGGTGGAAAACATTGACGTCGGTGGTTCCAAGGGAGAGAGTGACGTGGGACTTATTTTTGGAAGAGTTTCGAAAGAAGTATATAAGCCAAAGATTTTTGGATCAGAAACGGAAAGAATTCCTTGAATTGAAGCAAGGAAAAATGATCGTGGCGAGAATATGAGCGAGTTTGTTAGGCTCGTAAAGTATGCACAAGAATGTGTGTCTACAGAAGCTATTTTGTGTAAGAGGTTTGAAGAAGGGCTGAATGAGGACATCAGACTTCTAGTTGGGATTTTGGAGTTAAAAGAGTTTGTGGTGTTGGTTGATAGGGCATGTAAGGTAAAAGAACTGAATAAGGAGAAGAGGAAAGCCGTGAGTGAGGCTAGAGATGCAAGAAAAAGGCCAATGAGTAAATCATACCAAGCTCAATCAAAGAGGTCCAAGGAGTTGAACCCTCGAACGACTGCATCAGTTGGGTATTCACGTCCAGATCGAGGTAATACATACAAGAGTTCAAGCCACTTCGATGGCAAGTGTGGGCAATCCGAAGTCCAAACTGGAGTGTCCAAATTGTGGTAGGCAACACACTGGGGAGTGTTGGGGAAACAACCGTAATTGTTATAAATGTGGTTCCCCCGACCATTTTATCCGGAATTGTCCAGAGAGGGAGGAGAAGGAAAGAAAGCAAGAAGTGAGATTAAGCAATGTATCTTCGAGGGGTAGATCACAAAAGAACTCGGGAGGTGGGACCAGTAGTAGAGGTACGCCTCGAGACTCCATTGTGAGACCAGAGGGTCGGGCACCTGCAAGGACCTATGCCATTCGCGCTCGCGAAGAGGCATCATCTTTGGATGTGATAACGGGTACTTTTTCTCTTTATGACACATTTGTTATTGCTTTTATTGATCCAGGGTCTACCCATTCTTACATTTGCATGAAATTGGCATCTAGTATGAGCATGATTGTTGTGTCTACATAATTTGTAGTAAAAGTGTCAAACCCGTTAGGCAAACATGTGCTAGTTGACAAGGTGTGTATGAATTGTCCTTTGACAATTAGAGGTCATTGTTTTCCGGAAAACCTTATGTTATTGCCGTTTGATGAATTTGACTTGATTCTTGGTATGGATTGGTTGACTGCCCATAATGTTTTAATGAACTATGGTAGCAAGTTTATTGAATTGAAATGTAAAAATGGAGATGTCATTCGGGTTGAATCAGGTAAATTGGATAGTTTGCCTGTGATAATTTCAACTATGGTAGCCGAAAAATACTTGAGGAAAAGATACGAGTCCTATCTCGCCTTTGTCTTTGAATACTCAAGAGTCGAGAGGTAAAGATTGAATCGATCTTTGGTGGTATGCGAGTATCTAGATGTGTTCCCGGAGGAGTTACCCGGATTGCCTCCAGTTAGAGAGGTCGAATTTGGAATTGAGTTAATTCCACGTACGACACCTATTTCGGTTGCTCCGCATAGGATGGCACCATTTGAATTGAAGGAATTGAAGGTTCAGTTGCAAGAGTTAACGGACAAGGGTTTCGCGAGACCGAGCTATTCACCGTGGGGGTGCTCCGGTACTTTTTGTGAAGAAGAAAGACGGGTCGATGAGATTGTGTATAGACTACAGATAGCTCAATAAGGTGACAGTGAAGAATAAATATCCTTTACCAAGGATAGATGATCTATTCAACCAACTGAAGGGAGCTACGGTATTCTCTAAGATAGACTTAAGGTCTGGTTATTATCAGTTGAGAGTTAAGGAGCAAGATGTGCCGAAAACTGCATTTCGAACGAGGTATGGCCATTATGAGTTTCTTGTCATGCCATTTGGCCTAACGAATGCTCCTGCGATCTTTATGGATTTAATGAACCGTGTCTTCCGACCGTATTTGGATAAGTTCGTAGTTGTCTTTATCGATGACATATTGATTTATTCTCGGAATGATAGTGATCATGCAGAGCACCTGAGAATCGTTTTGCAGACTTTAAGAGACAAACACTTGTATGCTAAATTTAGCAAGAGTGAATTTTGGCTCCGAGAGGTTGGATTTCTAGGACACATTGTGTCGGGTGATGGTATTAGAGTTGATCTGAGTAAGATATCGACTATTGTGGAGTGGAAACTGCCAAGAAATGTGTCGGAAGTCAGAAGCTTTTTGGGTTTAGCAGGGTACTACAGACGGTTCGTAAATGGATTTTCCATGATTGCTACCCCGATGACAAAACTGTTGCATAAGGATGTCAAGTTTGAATGGACTGAGAAATGTCGGCAGAGCTTTGAGAGATTGAAAAAATTGTTAACTGAGGCGCCGATTTTAGTACAACCTGAGTCGGGGAAAGAGTTTGTGGTCTACAGCGATACGTCATTAAATGGCCTCGGTTGTGTGTTGATGCAAGAGGGCAAGGTGGTAGCCTACACCTCGAGACAGCTAAAACCGCATGAGAAGAATTATCCGACTCATTATTTGGAGTTGGCTACGATTGTTTTCGCATTAAATATTTGGCGTCATTATTTATATGGTGAGAAGTGCCGAATCTTTACCGATCATAAGAGTTTGAAGTATTTAATGGACCAAAAGGATTTGAACTTGCGACAACGGCGGTGGCTTGAATTATTAAAGGACTATGAGCTAGTAATTGATTACCATCCGGGGAAAGCAAATGTAGTCGCAGATGCCTTGAGTAGAAAATCTTTGCATGCTTTGAGGGCCATGAGTACGAGCTTAGCGTTGTCTAATGATGGTGCTATATTAGCCGAGTTGAAGGCTAGACCATTATTTATTCAACAGATTTGTGAGGCTCAAAAAAATGATAATGAGATGCAAGCTAAAAGAGCTAAGTGTGAATCGAGAAATGATTCTGACTTTCGGGTGAGTTCAGATGATTGTTTGATGTTTCACGACAGGATTTGTGTACCAAAAGATGATGAGTTGATCCGAAAAAATTTACATGAAGCACACAATGGTCATTTGTCAGTACATCCCGGTAGCACGAAAATGTACAATGATTTGAAGAAGTTTTATTAGTGGTCGGGTATGAAAAGAGACATCTCTGAATTTGTGACCAAATTTTTGATCCGTCAACAAGTGAAAGCCGAACGTCAAGTACCTTCGGGATTACTTCAGCCAGTGATGGTTCCCGAGTGAAAGTGGGACCGGATCACCATGGATTTTGTAATGGGGTTGCCTATGACTCCGAGAAAGAAAGATGCTATGTGGGTTATTGTTGATAGACTAATGAAGTCGGCTCACTTTATACTGGTGCGAGTAGATTATTCGCTTGATAAGCTGGCTGAGCTATATATTGCTGAGGTAGTGAGACTTCATGGGGTGCCTATATCTATTATCTCAGATAGAGATCCGAGATTTACTTCTAGATTTTGGAAGAAGCTGCAGGAAGCTTTGGGCACAATGTTGAATTTTAGTACTGCGTTTCATCCCCAAACCGATGGCCAATCTGAAAGGGTAATTCAAGTTCTTGAGGATATGCTCCGATGCTGTGTGCTAGAGTTCGTAGGTAGTTGGGAAAGATACCTACCTTTGGTTGAGTTTGCTTACAACAACAACTATTAGTCGAGTATACAGATGGCGCCGTACGAAGCCTTGTATAGTCGCAAGTGTCGGACTCCCTTGTATTGGACCGAACTTAGTGAGAAACAAATTCATGGGGTTGATTTAGTTAAAGAGACTGAGGAGAAAGTGAAAGTGATCCGTGATAGTCTGAAAGCTGCTTCGGACCGAAAAAAGTCGTACGCAGATTTGAAAAGAAAAGAAATCGAGTTTCGAGTAGGCGACAAGGTATTTTTGAAAGTATCTCCGTGGAAGAAAATATTGAGATTTGTTCGTAAGGGCAAATTGAGTTCACGATTCATAGGGCCGTATGAGATTACCGAAAAGATTGGGCCAGTGGCATACCGATTGGCTTTGCCGGTAGAGTTAGAGAAAATACACAACGTGTTTCATGTGTCAATGTTGCGGCGATGTCGTTCCGATCCTTCGCACGTGATCCCTCCATTAGAAATTGAGATACGATCAGACATGACTTATGAAGAGGAGCTAATTAAGATTATGGCTCGAGAAGTGAAACAATTGAGGAATAAGAGCATAGCTTTAGTAAAGGTGTTATGGCAAAAACACGGTGTAGAAGAAGCTACGTGGGAACCGGAGGAAGCCATTAGAGATCAATATCCAAACCTTTTTACCGGTAAGATCTTCGGGGACGAAAATCTCTAAAGGAGGGGAGAGTTGTAATAGCCCGATTTTAAGGCTAGTCGGAATAATGGTCTCGGGATCACTAATCCAAGGTTGAGGAAAATTTTTTTAGCATTATTTTATGTGTTATAGCATTAATATATGGCTACATGAAAATTTTGTTGCTTTAATTTTTACGATTGAGTGCTTAATAGTGAAAAAGGACTAAATCGCATAAAGTGTGAAAGTTCTATTATGCAAGGTGGAGGTGTCTATTAGCCAAAGAATATTAAATTAGAGGTCCTTAAAGTGAAATTAGGCCATTAGAGGTGTGTTGGCCGGCCATAGAGACTAGGGGGACAAGACATTAAATTTTGGTCAAATTTGGTGGACATTAGGTGATAAAAAAAATGAATAAAATATGATAAAAAGAAGAAATATCATCTTTCACTATTCAAGTTTCTTCTCCACCGAAAATTGAAGAGAAATAGAGGATTTAGAGCTCAAAATTATCATCCAAGCTATCTCCTTGCAAATCAAGAAGAGCGCGGAATTAACCTTGACTTGGGAAAAGGTAAGGTTACGGATTAAATCGTAAATTAACACGTTTTGCACCGAGGTAAGTTTATGTGTAAACTATTCATTTCAAATATACATGTTGTTAATAAATAGAGCATTGTGTGAATAGAATTATTCATGATTGAGATGAATTGAATTCAATAGATATTGAGTAACTCCCGTGTGAGTTTAGTTATAGATTAATGGTGGGCTATGTGCGATACCACCGTAAATACTCTTCATGGTGGGCTAAGTGTGATACCACCTTACTATTCATTCACGATAGGCTGTGTGTGATACCATCGTTTATATTACCACTTGGTGGGCTAAGTGCGATACCACCGTAATTATTCTTGTTGGTGGGCTATGTGCGATACTACCCTAATTATAGATTAATGGTGGGCTATGTGCGAAACCACCTAGTGTTTGGTATTATTTCAATGGTTCATTGAGGAATTGTTTAAGTGTTTGTTTCATGTGGCTTTGTGGTGATAAATACAGGGAATGTATGCCATTAAATGTGAGCATTATGCTTGTTATATGGTTGGAATGTGGTAAGAGATGAATTGAGTAAGCATGAGTATAGATTGAGGATTGATCTTGCTTAGTACATATTGCTATTTATTGACTAGCATGTGTTATGATGTTTATTGTTTACATGTAAACTTACTAAGCTTTAAAGCTTACTCCCTTTCTTTTTCCCTTGTTTTATAGTGTCAAAGAGCCGATTCGGGATACGAAGATAATTGGAAGACCACCCACACTATCAGCTCATCTCGGTATATCTAGACTTAGCATTTTGAGTATGGCATGTATAGGGGCTAGACTAAGTGTATTGTTTTGTTATTTTGGCCGAGTATGTGTTGGCCCTTTAAAGATGAACTCTTTTGTATATCGCCATAGTTGATGGCTCATTATTACTAATTTATGAAAAGATGAAGTTATTCATGGAAGTGTCTGTTGTAAATTTGAGTTGCTTAGTGACTAGTTGAATTAGAATTATGTTGTGTAAACTAGGGTGATAAAAAGAGCTTGGCAAATAGCCTTGTTCTTGTCCACACGGGTAGGCACACGGGCATGTGTCTAGGCCGTGTGTGTCACACGGTCAGTCCCATGGGTGTGTGACCGTAGTGTGTCCCCGCATGTTAGTGTTTCAAGTCGATTATCGACCACGGGCTAGCCACACGGGCGTGTGCCTAGGCCGTGTGCCCCATATGAGGTTGCTGACGTCACAAACAGAATACCCAGATTTTTACACATGGGCGGGGACACGGGCGTGTCTAGGCCGTGTGGAGCACACGGGCTAAGGACACGGGCGTGTGTCCAGCCGTGTGAAAATCCCTGTAGGTTTGAAATGAAAATAAATCCCACACGGGTTAGGGACATGGGCGTGTGTGACCACACGGCCTGCCCACACGGGCGTGTGGCCCCTGTTTAGACAAAAAAATTTAAGTGATCAAAAGTTCCCGGTTGGGTTCCGAGACCCTCCGTATGCTGGATTAAGGCCTCGTAGGCCCTTAATGAGAATGTTTAGATGGTGAAGGAGATATTTTAAATTGGAATGAAATTTGATAGCCCAAAGTTGTATGATGTAGTGAGTTAAGTCCGGCAACTCCTCGTGCCCGGTTCCGGCGTAGAATACAGGTGAGGGGTGTTACACACACGGCCGTGTAACATGACTGTGTGTCACACACGGCTGAGACACACCCCTGTGTCCCTGCCAGTGTGGACAAAAATAGGCCATTTGCAAGGCCAATTTTCCACCCCAACTTCAATGTACCTACACAGGGAAAAATGGTACCATTTCATCATACAATTAGGCAGCCAAAATCATCAATCAAATGCACAATTCATACCATTATAATTTCAACTATTCCAATTCTCAAATCACTACCATTTACTTAGCCAAATACATGCCAAAACAATATCAAACAATATGGTTCATTTACCATAATTCACACATACATAACTTTCCCTATAAATAACCAAGACAACATCTAAAATTGTACCTCATCAAGGCATTTTTCAAGCATTTATACTCCACAAATCAATTAACCATTTGAGCGACTATAAAACCATAACCACATTCATACCAAACATACCAAAATAAGCCATCACTCATGGCTATATATACAAACCAAAACATATACATTTACAAGCCATATCTCATGGCTATAATCACAACCAAAATACTACATCTAACCTATACATGCCATATACCATAAATGTATAATTTAAAAGTACCAACTTAGATGTTTGATAGTGCGATGATGTTCCCAACGACTCCCGGATCCGAGCTAGCCATGTTTCACTATAAAATATAGAAAAATAACACAAAGTAAGCTTCATAGCTTAGTAAGCTCGTATGTGAATAACTTATTTCATCGAATAAATGAAAATCAACCAATTACACATGACAAAACCATATACACATTAACTACAAACCTTTCTCATGTCTCAAAACATGATCAAATACAAACTCATCGAACTTTCACTATTTAATACTCGAATAGGTTCTGTACGTACCTGTATTGCCTTGTACTAACCTCTTTCTCAACCACATCATTCGTTTACCCGTTGAACCATTCGGAATAGAAATCGGATACTCATGAGTCTCGTACGATAAGTACCTATACCATGGCCCGTAGCCAAATCAAGGTAACTTATTCGAAGAACTATTATCATGGCCCAAAGCCAAATCATCCGATATGCATGGCCCGAAGCCAAATCGGTAAAATACGCACCTGAAGTGCTAATATCATGGCCCGAAGCTAACTCAACGTATTACTTACTGACATGTCAACAGTATCCAAAACTATTCTTAAGGTTCAACCGGGCTTTCACAGTTTTCGTTTCTATCATCGAATGCATCCGTAAAATCGTTTTCACAATTCATACATTATCCATATTCCCATTTTAACAATTTATGCAATATTAAAGCATTTAAAATTTAGTGCACCTCTAGCTTCTAGAACACACATTTTGCACCTCCAATTTAAAATTTCATAGCAATTAGACACCTCTAGCTTCTAGAACACACATTTTGCACCTTTTGCAATTTAGTCCTTTTAACTAAATTGAGTGCCCAAACGTCAAAATTTTCGAACGAAATTTTCACAAAATCATTCCGTAAAATTGTAGACCATAAAAATATAATAAAAATAAATTTTATTGTGTTGAATTTGTGGTCCCGAAACCATTGTTCTGACTAGACCCAAAATCGGGCTGTTACAATATATATATATATAAAATGTCATAGTAAAAAAATTATGAATGCATGAATATATAAAGGGAAGAGAACTCCCCTAACTTGGATGTTGGTGATTGTTTCTTCATTGTCTGCGGGTGGATTTACATGCACTATGCTTATAACGCAGCTTCATTTTCATTGAATGGAGTGGCACATCCTCCCCTTCTTTATCAGACTTAGTGATCTCATTAATAATGCGATCAATTTAACGGTCTTGGGTAATCATGGCATCAGGTGGTGTGGGTGGAACAATTTCTTTGCCCTTCTTGGTGGCTTTAGCGGCAGGTGGGTTCATTTTGCTCATCTTTCTCACTCTCAATATTCAAAGATTTTGTTTTCTTAGGCTCCTCCTCAGCTGCTTTCAATGTGCTAGGAGTAGCTCTCATGTTTGCAGGTTCAACCTTGTCAGAGTGGACTTCAACTGGTTCCTCCTCAGCCTTGGAAAATGGTAGCAAAGGTTTGGGGAAATCAGGGAATTCAGGCATAGGCTTGGTGAAGTTCTTCTGCAAGGATTGTTTTAGAGCCACATCTTTGTCCCTCACATAGGACCAGTAGCATGCCTGCTGTTCCTAGGCCTTTGTCATCTCTTCAGCAAGTTGAAATTTTTGAATCTCAAATAGGGACATTCTCTACTCTAGTTGCTGTAATGATTGCAACACTTGTTTTTCAAAGGAGCTGTAAGATGGTGAGGCTTCTGCTGTGGGTAAGTGCTTGGCAGAGGAGGTGGGTGCCTTACTGTGTGGAGGTTGTTTTGATGTGCCCACTCATTGGAATTTGGCAAACATAGCCCTGGAAATTCCTCCCTTGTTTGGTGTGTCGTCCTTACTGGCATTTAAAGGTACTTGAGCTGTTCTGCAAAGAGAAATGACGAGGGAAGGGAAATTGAGGATGCATTTCATGGAAAGTGACTCAGCCAATGTTAATTTTTCAACCCACAATGATTGAATGCAACAATATCATTCGTTCCTTTGACACTGTGGTGTTGTGGGTGGATGGCATTAGTCGACTTTTGAGGAAGTGGTACCAAACTTGTATCACCCCTTACCTGTATTCAACGCCGAAACCGGGCACGAGGCGTTACCGTATTAAAATCCTCAAGATCGCCACTTAGGCTCAACATGACCACTCTCTTTGGCCATCACAACAACCTCAATCTCGACTTACGAGACCTCACTCAAACACTCGAGGGCTCTCGAGACCATATCGAAAACTCTTACGATCTTAAAATTTTTCTCTTTTATACAGGGCTCACACGCCCGTGTAAGATGATGCATGCCCGTGTGTAGACACACACGCCCATGCTCTCCAACCGTGGTGAACACTGACTTCACTTACACGGCTTAGAGTCTAGACATACGCCCGTGTGGCTAACTCGTGGCCAACACTGATTAACCTATACGCCCTAGGCACACGCCCGTGTGGCTAGTCCGTGGTCTATTCTAATTTAAAATACTAACATGCAGGGGACACACGGCCAAGTCACACGCCCATGGGCTGACCGTGTGTCACACATGGCCAAGACACACGCCCGTGTGTCTATCCACATGGACAAGAACAAAGCTATATGCCAAGTTCTTTTCACCCTTCTAGCATACACAACATGCACTCATTTAACACCTCCATAATCAACTCATATGAAGTACAATCTCACATAGATAACTACATCTTTTCATATAATAAAGTGCCAACAACTATGGCATTATACAAAATAGATTATCCATCTAAAGGCCAACACATCATAGCCATTTACAACAAAATTCACTAACTTGTCTAGCCCCTATACATGCCATATACAAAACATTGAGTCTCATGTACCAGAGTGTGCTGATAGTGTGGGCGATCTTCCAATTGATCCTCGTATCTCGATTCAACACTTTTGCTTTATAAGACAAGTGAAAAGAAAAGGAGTAAGCTTTGAGCTTAGTAAGTTTACTCATAAACAATTAAGCACCATAGTATAAGCTAAACAACAATTAGCATTATACTAACATATAATGTACAACTATGCTTACTCTTTCTATCCCTTACCACATTTCCAACACATCATGAGTCACTTACTCATAACCATTGACATGCACCCCTGCATTCAATATCACATTTACACGATATAAAACATATCATTATTTCTCGATAATACATCCACACAGCTAATCCACACAGCTAATCCACACAGCTAATGTCTCGGTGGTTCCGCACTTAGCCCACCACAATCAATAAATAAGGTAGTATCGCACTTAGCCTACCATAAAGGTAATCGTAGTGGTTTCACACATAGCCCACTAGACAATATACCCAACGATAGCATCACACATAGCCAGCTCATCATCATTATGGATTAAGATGGTATCGCACTTAGCCCATCTTTTAGCATTATCACTACACATTCACATATCTATTTACTCAATCATTCATCCATTCACAAAATCTATCACATTCATTCCACTTGAACCACATAGGTTATCAATCATTCTCCACCATGCTATACACTAGCTAGCATTAACAAATTGTAAGTATGAATGCATTGTTTATACATAGACTTACCTCGATACTCTAAAGTATAGAAACATGCAATTTAGTCCACCACTTTGCTCTTGCCTCGGTTTCGATCCGGGCTTTGTCTTTCTTGATCTATAATGATAATTCTACTCATCAATATACACATTGACTAAATTGACCCACATCTCATACTTTGGCAAAATTTCCCTTTTGCCCCTAAACTTTCTCCTATTTACGCTATTACCCCAAGGCTCGTAAGGTGATTTTTATTCAACTTTCTAGCCTTTCATGCTTAGCCGAATCATTTACTTAACTAAAGCAATCATCAATTCTCACTACATCACACATGTATGACCAAACTCAAGATTTTTACAAACTAGTCCCTACATGCATTTTCTATGGAAACTCATTTAGCAAAAGATGTTTCTACTACATCAAGCTTGCATAATCTTCCATAAAACATCAAAATACATGCATGTCATACATGGCCACATTTTTGAACATCCATCATAGCTCATCAAATAGCTAAAAATAGCTTAATCATGCTACAAGGACTTCAAAAATACAAAGAATATAAAAAACGGGGCTTAGATGCACTTACTAGCAAGCTTGAAAATTTTGAAGAACCCTAACAATGGCTCTCTCAATTTTCGGCAGCCTTGGAAAAGAAGATGACTGAATTTTGTCATCTTTTCTCCTATTTTAATCACTTAATTGTTAAATGACCAAAATGCCATTTTTGATAAACTTTCTATTTTAACTTATCCATGCCCAATTTTGTCAAAAAATTATAAATTGGGAAAATTAAGGACCTCTAATTAATATTCTAAAGCTATTTCACACAAATAGCTTCTAGAATCTCACATTTTGCAACTTTTGCAATTTAATCCTTTTGGACAATTCAACCGCAATTTCACAAAATTGCTTCATGAAACTTTCACACTAGCATGCGTACATAGCATAAACCTCAAAAACTCATTCATAAACCTCGGATTTGTGGTCTCGCACCACTAATCTGACTAGACCCTAAATCGGGATGTTACAACTCTCCCCCCTTTAGAGATTTTCGCCCGCGAAAATCTTACCAGTAAAGAGGTTTGGATGTTGCTCTCTCATAGCTTCTTCCATTTCCCACGTAGCCTCTTCCACACCGTGTTTCTGCCATAACAATTTCACTAGTGCTATGCTCTTATTTCTCAACTGTTTCACTTCTTGAGCCAAGATCTTAATCGGCTCTTCATCATAAGACATATCTGATCTTATCTCAATTTTCGACGAAGGAATCACATGTGAAGGACCGGAGCGATACCGTCGCAACATCGACACATGAAACACATTATGAATCTTTTCCAACCCTACCGGCAAAGCCAACCGGTAAGCTACTGGCCCAACTCTGTCTGTAATCTCATACGGCCCTATGAATCTTGGACTCAATTTTTCTTTTCGTCCAAATCTCATAATCTTCTTCCATGGGGACACTTTCAAAAACATTTTGTCGCCCACTTCAAACTCAATTTCTTTTCTTTTCAGATTCGCGTACGACTTCTGTCGGTCCGAAGCAACTTTCAAACTATTATGGATTATTTTCACTTTCTCCTCAGTCTCTTTCATAAGATCGACTCCATGGATCCGTTTCTCACTAAGCTCGGTCCAATACAAAGGAGTCCGACACTTACAACCATACAAGGCCTAATACGGAGCCATCCATATACTTGACTGATAACTGTTGTTGTAAGAAAATTCGACTAAAGGTAGATATCTCTCCCAACTACCCTCGAATTCTAACACACAGCATCGAAGCATATCTTCGAGAACTTGAATCACTCTTTTAGACTGACCATCAGTTTGCGGATGGAACGCAGTACTGAAATTCAACTTTGTTCCCAAAGCCTCTTGCAACCTCTTCCAAAGCCTTGAAGTGAACCTCGGATCCCTATCCGATATAATAGACATAGGTACACCATGTAACCTCACTATCTCTGCAACATACAATTCAGCTAACTTATCTAGTGAATAATCAACACGTACTGGAATAAAGGGAGCCGACTTCGTTAGTCTATCCACAACAACCCACACAACATCTCTCTTTTTCGGAGTCATCACTAACCCCGTCACAAAATCCATGGTAACCCGATCCCACTTCCATTCGGGTACCAACAGTGGCTGAAGCAATCCCGAAGGCACTTGATGCTCAGCTTTCACTTGTTGACAAATCAGACACTTTGTCACGAACTCTGAAATATCTCTTTTCATACCCGACCACCAATAATACTTCTTCAAGTCATTGTACATTTTCGTACTGCCCGGATGTACTGAAAAACATCCACTGTGGGCCTCATGCAAAACCTTTCGGATTAACTCCTCATCTCTTGGTACACAAATTCTGTCATGGTACAGCAAACAACCATTTGAGCCCACTTGAAAATCGGAATCACTTTCTGATTCACACTTAGCTCTCTTAGCTAGCATCTCACTGTCATTTCTCTGAGCCTCACATATCTGTTGAACAAATAGTGGCTTAGCTCGCAACTCTGCCAAAATAGCACCATCATCAGACAATGCTAAACTCGTGCTCATAACTCTTAGAGCATACAAGGATTTCCTACTCAGGGCATCCACAACCACATTCGCTTTTCCCGGGTGGTAGTCAATGACTAACTCATAGTCTTTCAACAACTCAAGCCACCATCTCTGTCGCAAATTCAGATCCTTCTGATCCATCAAATATCTCAAACTCTTGTGATCCGTAAAGATTCGGCACTTCTCACCATATAAGTAATGTCGCCAAATCTTTAACGCTGAAACAATCGCGCACCAACTCCAAATCATGAGTCGGATAATTCTTCTCGTGCAGTTTCAACTGTCTCGAGGCGTAAGCGACTACCTTACCCTCTTGCATCAACACGCAACCGAGACCATTAAATGATGCGTCACTGAAAACCACGAATTCTTTCCCCTATTCTGGTTGAACCAAAATCAGCGCCTCAGTCAACATTGTTTTCAGTCTCTCGAAACTCTGTTGACATGTCTCAGTCCATTCAAACTTGACATCTTTGTGCAATAGTTTCATCATCGGGGTAGAAATCACAGAGAACCCCTTTACGAAACGTCTGTAATATCCTGCTAATCCCAAGAAACTTCTGATTTCTAATACGTTCCTCGGCGGTTTCCAATCCACAATAGCCGATATCTTACTCGGGTCAACTCTAACACCATCACCCGACACAATATGTCCTAGGAATCCAACCTCTCGGAGCCAAAACTCACTCTTGTTAAACTTAGCGTACAACTGCTTATCTCTTAAAGTTTGTAAGACAATTCTCAAATGTTCTTCATGATCGTTCTCATCCCGAAAATAGATCCATATGTCATCAATGAAGAGAACTACAAACTTGTCCACATACGGTCTGAAAACACGGTTCATCAGATCCATAAAAATCGTCGGTGCATTCGTCAAACCAAACGGCATAACCAAAAACTCATAATGGCCATACCTTGTCCGAAATGCAGTTTTCAACACATCCTACTCTTTCACTCTCAACTGATAATAACCAGACCTCAGGTCTATCTTGGAGAACATTGTAGCTCCCTTCAGTTGATCAAAAGGATCATCAATTCTTGGTAAAGGATACTTATTCTTAACCATCACTTTGTTAAGCTGTCTATAGTCTATACACAACCTCATAGACCCATCTTTCTTCTTCACAAACAATACCGGAGCACCCCACGGTGAGTAGCTCGGTCTTGCAAAACCCTTATCTGTCAACTCTTGCAACTGAACCTTCAGTTCTTTCAACTCTAAAGGTGCCATCCTATACGAAACAATCGAAATAGGTGCCGTTCCCGGAACTAACTCAATCCCAAACTCAACCTCTCTCACTGGAGGTAATCCGGGTAACTCTTCCGGGAATACATCTGGATACTCACATACCACTGACACTGTTTCAAACTTTACTCCAACCTATTGAGTATTCAACAAAAAAGCAAGATAGGACTCACACCCTTTTCTCAAACATTTATCGGCCACTAAGGAAGAAATTATCACTGGTAGACTATCCGATCCACCTGATTCAACCCGAATCACATCTCCACTCTCACATTTCAATTCAATAAACTTACTACCACAGTTCACTAAGATACTATGGGTAGTCAACCAATCCATGCCTTGGATTAAATCAAACTCATCGAACGGCAACAACATCAGGTTTTCCAGAAAGCAATGACTCTCAATCATCAAAGGACAATTCTTACACACCTTGTCCACTAACACATGCTTACCTAACGGGTTTGACACCTTAACCACAAAGTCCGTAGACTCAACAGTCATACTCAAACTAGATGCCAATCTCATGCAAATATATGAATGAGTAGACCCTAGATCTATTAAAGCAATAACAAGGGTGTCAAAGAGAGAAAAAGTACCCGTTATCACATCAGGGGAGGATGCCTCTTCACGAGCGCGAATGGCGTACGTCCTCGCAGGTGCCCGACCCTTTGGTCTCACAACAGAGTCTCTAGATGCAGCTCTACAACTGTTCCTGCCTCTCGGGTTCCTTAGTGGTCTACCCTTTGCAGACACATCACTGGATCTCATCTCTAGCTTCTCTTCCTTATCATCCCTCTCGGGGCAATTTCGGATAAAATGGTCGGGGGAACCACACTTATAATAGTTTCGACTGTTACCCCAACACTCTCCGGTGTGATATCTACCACAACTTGGACACTCCGATTTGTTCTTTGGATTGCCCACACTTTCCATCGAAGTAGCTTGGACTCTCGAACCCGAACGAGTATTGCCCAAGTCTCGATGCAAATAACCCACTGGTGCTGTCGTCCTAGGACTCACTTCCTTGGACCTTTTCGACTGGGCTTGATACGACTTGCCCATCGACCTCTTTCTAACATCTCGGGCTTTACTCACAGCCCTTCTCTTTTCTGCACTCAACTCTTCGGCCTTACTTGCCCTTTCGACCAACACCACAAATTCTTTTAACTCCAAAATACCCACTAGGAGTTTGATGTCCTCATTATGTCCGTCTTTGAACCTCTTACACAAAATGGTCTCTGTCGACACACATTCTTGAGCGTATTTGGTAAGCCTAACAAACTCACGCTCATATTCTGCTACTGAGATTCTTCCTTGCTTCAACTCAAGGAATTCCTTCCTTTTTCGGTCAGTAAATTGTTGGCTTATATACTTCTTCTGGAACTCTTCTAGAAAGAAGTCCCACGTCACTCGCTCTCTTGGGACTACTGACGTCAACGTCTTCCACAAATGGTATGCCGAGTCCCTCAGTAAGGATACGACACACTTCAAGCTCTCTTCAGGTGTACAAGAGAGTTCCTCAAACACTCTCATCGAGTTCTCTAACCAGAACTCTACCCTTTCAGGGGCATCATCAACCTTAGTTCTAAACTCCTCAGCCCCGTGTTTTCTAATCTTATCTACCGGGAGTTTCGATATCCTCACTACATCAATACCTTGAGGAGCCACAGGAAATGGCTGAGGTATAGGGGGAGGCGGAGGAGGTTGAGCATTAGGGTTCGCTCGGATGTAATCCGAGTACCAAATACTCATCACATGGAGAAAGGTTTCCCGTGCCCCTTCCCCTTGACCCTTAGCCTCGAGTCCACTTTGAACAGGCACGGTTCCTTACGCAGGAGCCGACGCATTACTAGCTGCTTCATCAGCAGTCAATGGATCGTAATCCATATTCTATATAAAACAAAATTTAAAATCATCAGAAGCCACCACACTATCATTGTAAACTTATGGCATGTATAGCTAGACTCTTACACCCGCTACGGTAGTCCTAGAACCGACTAAACCATAGCTCTGATCCCACTAAATGTAACACCCCTTACCCGTATTCAACGCCGGAACCGGGCACGAGGCGTTACCGTATTAAAATCCTCAAGATTGCCACTTAGGCTCAACATGACCACTCTCTTTGGCCATCACAACAACCTCAATCTCGACTTACGAGACCTCACTCAAACACTCGAGGGCTCTCAAGACCATATCAAAAACTCTTACGATCTTAAAATTTTTCTCTTTTATGCAGGGCTCACACGCCCGTGTGAGATGTTGCACGCCCGTGTGTAGACACACACGCCCATGCTCTCCAACTTTGGTGAACACTGACTTCACTTACATGGCATAGAGTCTAGACACACGCCCATGTGGCTAACTCGTGGCCAACACTGATTAACCCACACGCCCAAGGCACACACCCGTGTGGCTAGCCCGTGGTCTATTCTGATTTAAAATACTAACATGCAGGGGACACACAGCCAAGTCACACGCCCATGGGCTGACCGTGTGCCCCACATGGCCTAGACACACGCCCGTGTGTCTATCCACATGGACAAGAACAAAGCTATATGCCAAGTTCTTTTCACCCTTCTAGCATACACAACATGCACTCATTTAACACCTCCATAATCAACTCATATGAAGTACAATCTCACATAGATAACTACATCTTTTCATATAATAAAGTGCCAACAACTATGGCATTATACAAAATAGATTATCCATCTAAAGGCCAACACATCATAGCCATTTACAATAAAATTCACTAACTTGTCTAGCCCCTATACATGCCATATACAAAACATTGAGTCTCATGTACCAGAGTGTGCTGATAGTGTGGGCGATCTTCCAATTGATCCTCGTATCTCGATTCAACACTTTTGCTTTATAAGACAAGGGAAAAGAAAAGGAGTAAGCTTTGAGCTTAGTAAGTTTACTCATAAACAATTAAGCACCATAGTATAAGCTAAACAACAATTAGCATTATACTAACATATAATGTACAACTATGCTTACTCTTTCTATCCCTTACCACATTTCCAGCACATCATGAGTCACTTACTCATAACCATTGACATACACCCATGCATTCAATATCACATTTACACGATATACAACATATCATTATTTCTCGATAATACATCCACACAGCTAATCCACACAGCTAATCCACACAAATTAATGTCTCTGGTTCCGCGCATTTAGCCCACCACAATCAATAAATAAGGTAGTATCGCACTTAGCCTACCATAAAGGTAATCGTAGTAGTTTCGCACATAGCCCACTAGACAATATACCCAACGATAACATCGCACATAGCCAGCTCATCGTCATTATGGATTAAGATGGTATCGCACTTAGCCCATCTTTTAGCATTATCACTACACATTCACATATCTATTTACTCAATCATTCATCCATTCACAGAATCTATCACATTCATTCCACTTGAACCACATAGGTTCTCAATCATTCTCCACCATGCTATACACTAGCTAGCATTAACAAATTGTAAGTATGAATGCATTGTTTATACATAGACTTACCTCGATACTCAAAAGTATAGAAACATGTAATTTAGTCCACCACTTTGCTCTTACCTCAGTTTCGATCCGGGATTTGTCTTTCTTGATCTATAATGATAATTCAACTCATCAATATACACATTGACTAAATTGACCCACATCTCATACTTTGGCAAAATTACCCTTTTGCCCCTAAACTTTCTCCTATTTACGCTATTACCCCAAGGCTCGTAAGGTGATTTTTATTCAACTTTCTAGCCTTTCATGCTTAGCCGAATCACTTACTCAACTAAAGCAATCATCAATTCTCACTACATCACACATGTATGACCAAACTCAAGATTTTTACAAACTAGTCCCTACATGCATTTTCTATGGAAACTCATTTGCAAAAGATGTTTCTACTACATCAAGCTTTCATAATCTTCCATAAAACATCAAAATACATGCATGTCATACATGGCCACATTTTTGAACATCCATCATAGCTCATCAAATAGCTAAAAATAGCTTACTCATGCTACAAGGACTTCAAAAATACAAATAATATCAAAAACGGGGCTTAGATGCACTTACTAGCAAGCTTGAAAATTTTGAAGAACCCTAACAATGGCTTTCTCAATTTTCGGCAGCCTTGGAGAAGAAGATGAATGAATTTTGTCATCTTTTCTCCTATTTTAATCACTTAATTGTTAAATGACCAAAATGCCCTTTTTGATAAACTTTCTATTTTAACTCATCCATACCCAATTTTGTCCAAAAATTAGAAATTGAGAAAATTTTTATTTAAGGACCTCTAATTAATATTCTAAAGCTATTTCACACAAATAGCATCTAGAATCTCACATTTTGCAACTTTTGCAATTTAGTCCTTTTGGACAATTCAACCACAATTTCACAAAACTGCTTCATGGAACATTCACTATAACATCCTAAAATTTGAGTTTTGTATGAGTTACATTAAATTGGTGATTAAGCTTGTTAGATTATTAATTTTGTTTGTCAAGGAGGTCCTGAGAAGGCTTGGGATCTAATTGGAATTAGTGAAAATTTTTAGCTTTGGTACTTTAAAGAGAGTGAGTCAGTGGATTTATAACATATGGAATTTTTTGAGTAAGAATCTAAGCATAATTGAGCAATTAGTAAAGAGGATATGCGCCACATGTATTGTCTTGAGGGGAGAGGTTCGAATCCCTTGGTATGCATTTTTGTGACTTAATTTTTTGCACTCTCCTATTAAGTGTCGGCCAAGCTTTATTTTTGGTATGTTGGACTTTTAATTTTTATGGTAAGGGGCTAAATGGATTAAGGAAACATTAAAGTTGAGGAAAGGAATCAATAGGATAAGGCAAGTAAGGGAACAAATGGCTTAATTTGTGGAATGTGTTATGGATAGAAAAGTTGGCAAAGGTTGACTCTCTTGGCCATGAACTTGGTCGGTTTTTGGGGCTAGAGGGCTTGGCCGAATATTGATAGGGATTAGGAGCTAGTTGGTCAAATTTCTTTAGCGATTTTATGCACTATTTTCTTTTTCTCCAAAACTTCTCTCCCTAGCCGATTTTTTCATAAGCAATAGGTAAAGCTTTTATTTTCTTTTGGCCATTTCATTTTTTTTTTGACCATTTTGGTACCATCCTTTTTCTCCCTAAACTCTCTCCTTTTTGTGCCAAAATCGTACAACCTTGAGGACATATTTTTCAATACCTTTCTTCCTTGGCGAATGAACACCAATCTCAAAACTTCTTCTTTGTTCATTCTCCATCCTTGAAAACCGAAACATAAACATCTTATCTTCTTTAATACTTATAAAAAAAATTCTTAAACATCTCTCTCCCTAATTCTTTACCATGGCCGAATGTCAATGATCATCTCCTTAGCCGAATCTTTCTCTTCATATATATATTTTCTTCGCAATCATTCTTTCTACTCACGTTTTGATTGGTCGGTAAGAACCCTCTTCAATTCTTTATTTTCTTTTCCTTTTTGCCAAATCTACATATTGGCTTGGGAGGGTCTTTTTGACCAAAAATATCATCATCTATCCCTCTCTTAGACAAATCTTTTTCGTCTTTATAGTGAAATAGAGAAAGGCCGAATTACCATTTCCTCTAAGTTATCTCGTAATCGCTAGAATTCAGACCAAAAACCTTCAAGGTGAGAGTTCTTCACGATTTTCACGATCATCCTTTATTTATTAAGATAATTAACAGTATGAAAAGGCATAACCGATTCTTATATATAGGGATTTATTCGCGGATTACTCGGAACTTGTGGTAAGCCTATCTATATCACTTTGTTAAGTCCATACTTTAATAGATTATTGATTTATTAAAGATTTAACGAATGGAGGCTCGTAGTAATGTATTGAAAGGGAAACCTAGTGGTGATCTAAAAAGGAGTGGATTGACGATCCCAACTCCTAGATTCAAGCGTAGGGCTATTTCGGCAATTCGAGACTTTCCACCGGGTTGTGGACCCTTCTCTGGTGAAAATCAATTATTCGAGGTTGTTCGCAGTTCTGAGCCATTAGCTGTTCAGGGTTTTCCAACGGGTTGTGGACCATCAATCGGGGAAAATCGACAAATCGTAGTTATTCGCAATTCCGAGGGTAAATCTTAGATCGTTTCTTTAGAGTAGCTTTATTAGATCGCGTTTATTTTTCTAATCGAGCGTTAAAAATATTCTAGGTGTTGACGATCAAGAAAGTGTAGTGCTCACCGTAATCAGGTGTGTAATCTCACACCATATCTCGTGGGTTGGATAACTATATCGTATTAATCGTTGGATTAAATCACAAGTTAGTGAAATCGGATAAAATAGTATATTTATCACTTTAATGGTAAAAACTATGAAATCGGTATTAAGACCGTGAAAATTTTGAAATTTGCCCTTAATGGGTTAAATCGATAAAAGTGACTGAGTGGGCCTTATGTGAATATGCGATAAATGGGCCAAATGTGATATGTGATAAATGGGCCATATGTGATATTTGATAAATGGGCCATATGTGATATTTGAAAAATGGGCCATATGTGATATTTGATAAATGGGCCATAAGTTATATTTGATAAATGTGCCATATGTGATATTTGATAAATGGGCCAAGTGTGATATGAAATTATATAGGCCAAAATGTGTAATGGGCCAGATTGCAATAATTTTTATAATAGGCCTTATATTAGAATAATTATATAAATGGATTGTTATGCATATTATATACATGATTGCATGGGTTGGGATATTTGACGAAGAGGAGTTCTGGTAGCTTTGCTACAAAATTCTGGTGGCTTGTCCACAAATTGATATATGGCTTAATGCCCAGTTTGATATATGGCTTAATGCCCAGTTTGGTGTGTTGGCGGGGTGGGTGACTAAAGCTCCCCACAGGTGTGTTGGTTGGTACGGGTGGTGTGTAGCGGATGGAAAACTAGGTGTGGTTGGGATATTGCATAACACATGCATGTTATATATATGATATAATGTTATGATTGTAATGGGCTTTGGCCCAATAAATGCTTAATTGAATTTTGGCCCAGTGAAAGTGGTAAGTGAATTACACACTGAGTTCTAAGTAACTCACCCCTATTTTTCTTACTCTCCTCAGGTAATGATCAGTGATGGAGACTTGGGCCGGGGACGACTCAGTGGAGGCCATACTACGAATAATGGGTTATTTACATTCCGGATTTCTTTTTAAGTACTTTTTATTATTTTTACTATTTAAGTTAAGTTGTAATAAGGCCTCTGGTTAATTTTTTTTTTATGGATGTTTTACTTGTGGATGGATTTTATAATACGCTTTAAATACTTAAGTAGGGTTTCTTTTCTAAAAATAGAAATAAATGTTTTTCTTAAAATAAACATGCATAAAGGGTTTTCATTCTTAAATATTTTAACTCGCAAAATTGCCTGTTAATAACGTTCTTCAAAATTTGTTTTCAAGA
Source organism: Gossypium sturtianum (assembly GCA_025698515.1). Lineage (NCBI taxonomy): Eukaryota > Viridiplantae > Streptophyta > Magnoliopsida > Malvales > Malvaceae > Gossypium > Gossypium sturtianum. The sequence goes on along the minus strand of CM046948.1, from coordinate 101,218,192 downwards.
TTATTTTCGAACTCTATTAAATTTTCTCAAAATATTATTTTAATTTCTTTTAAGTTTCAATTTATAAATTCTTACCTCTCAAATTGTTTGATTTATCAATCAACCTTATTTTTCATTAAACTTCACGTCAAGATGTTTTGAAAATCCGATTTCTTAAAATCTTTAAAAAGACTAGATGTATATTCCTTTCCGTGTGACATGTCAAATTTGGTCTTAACGCATAGATCGGGTTTGAGGTGTTACATTTTATGGTATCAGAGCCCGGTTCAAAACTCGGCTGTGATTTGGGTTCAAAAACATTTATGGTTCAAAACTATTTTGAATTATAGAATTATGTTTTTAAAGGTTGTATGGCACCACGAGTAACCGGCACCAAGTCAAGTAAGTGTATGCAAATTTAATTATTATTATTATTGTGACATGACTATAGGAACACTCTAGAACTTTTAGTTTTAGGTGTTGCAACTATAGAGATTGAGACTATAGGATGCGTTTACGAAAACAACTCTACTTCTTATATATCATAAAACATCGTTAATAAACACTGAATTAGTATACAGATTCATAAAACTTGTAATCAGATTAAATCGAAATAGTCAAAATGAACGCTAGAGGATGTGGACGTGGTAGACGTGGCCGTGGTAGAGGCCGAGGTGCTAGGGTTGCGTCTGAAGCGTCGGGACATATATCGAAATGGGCCTTTGCATCACCCGGATCGAGACCGATCACATGACTATACAAGAGAGGACATTGCCTTGACCCAAGCAATGCTGCGAGTCTTGGAAAGGGTTGCTGGAGCTAGAACTGGGGCCAGCAGCTCGTGGATCAATTTTGGAACGACTTAGATTGAGTGGTGCTGAGGTTTTTAGGGGTATCTCAGGAGTAGCCCCAAATGTAGCGGAGTATTGGCTCGAGGCTGTGGAGCGGATCATGGATGATTTGGAGTACACCACCGAGCAAAAACTGAGAGAAGTTGTGTCCTTGTTGAGGGACGAGGCTTATCAATGGTGGCTTACTATTCGAAAAGGCACTCAGGCTGAACATGTTACTTGGGATTTCTTCAAAACTACATTCCAAGGAAAGTATGTCAGGGCAAGTTATGTGGATGCCCGGAGGAAGGAATTCCTGAATCTGGTCCAAGGAAATAAGACGGTGGCAGCTTACGAGGCAGAATTTCTACGCTTGAGCCATTATGCTCGAACAATAGTGCCAACTGACCATGAACGCTGTGTACGTTTTGAGGATGGGCTGAATGATGAGTTGCGGGTACTGATAGCCCCACAACAAGAAAGGACTTTTGCCAAGCTTGTGGAGAAAGCCAAAATATCTTAAGAGGCTAAGAACTCCGAGCGTCAGAATAGAGATAGAGGTAGGGGCAAGAGGGACTTTAAGTACTCGGGTCCTACTAAAAGGTTTCAGAAGAGGCCCAGGAATGATGAGCTAGCTCCAGCTAGAGCACCTGCTGCTACCAATCAGATTCAACCATGTATTGACTGTGGAAGACGACACCCTGGTGAATGCTGGAAGAGAACCGGTGGTTGCTTCAAATGTGGTTCTAAGGACCACCAGTTTAAAGATTGTCCTCGATGGACTGCTCCGAATCAGGAATCTCGTAACCATGATACACAGCCACCTAGAGGCGCTCAACAGCCACCGAGAGGCCGTGGGCCAGGTCGAGGTGGTAATGGCGGTGGACGAGGTCAAGGAGCACCGGGTAGAGGAAATGGCTTCAGAGGTAACGCGGAGGCGAGACAGCCAGGGTTAGTGTATGCGGTCGACGCCGAGAGGATGGTGATGCACCCGATGTGATAATCGGTATGTTCTTCATCTCTCGATACCCATTATTGCTTTGATAGATATCGATCTACCCATTCGTATGTTGCTAGTGATATATCTGGAAATCTGAACATTAGATCTGAGATTACTGATAGGAAGATGGCGGTAATTAGTCCTTTAGGACAGTCTGTGATAGTGGATAAATTGTTTAGAGACGTGCCCTTAGAAATTCAAAGAGAAATATTTTTGGCAGATTTGATGGAATTTCCTTTCGGAGAGTTCGACTTCATTTTGGGCATGGACTGGTTGGTGAAGCACCGTGCGCACTTGGATTGTGCTGCAAAGCGAATGTCGATAAGGACTTTAGAAAATAAGGAAGTTGTGATGATAGGCGAACGGAGAAATTATTTAGCAAATGTGGTATCTGCTTTAAAGGCAGAAAAGTTGGTGCGAAAAGGGTGTGGAGCATTCCTAGCCTTCATTAGTGCTTTGGATACCAAGGAATTATCAGTGGAAGGTGTTAGAACGGTGAAAGAATTTCTAGATGTCTTTCCCGAGGAACTTTCGGGTTTACCTCCAGACCGGGAAGTAGAGTTTGGCATTGAGCTTTTGCCCGGAACGGCTCCTGTATCCATTGCTCCTTATAGGATGGCGCCGAAGGAGTTAGCGGAGCTTAAGGCTCAAATTCAGGAGTTGTTGGATCGGGGATTCATTCGACCGAGTGTGTCACCATGGGGAGCACCGGTCTTGTTCGTCAAGAAGAAGGATGGGTCGATGCGTATGTGCATCGATTATAGGCAAATGAATAAGTTGACGATCAAGAATAGGTACCCAATACCGAGAATCAATGACCTGTTTGATCAGTTGAGAGGAGCTTCAGTTTTCTTCAAGATAGATTTGAGATCGGGTTATCATCAACTTAAGGTTAAGGAGGCAGATATTCATAAGACAACATTTCGAACTCGTTATGGACATTATGAGTTCTTGGTGATGCCGTTTGGATTGACCAATGCACCAGCTGCATTTATGGACATGATGAACCGAGTCTTTCAACCCTACCTAGACTGGTTCGTGGTGGTGTTCATAGATGATATCTTAGTATATTCGAGGAATGAAGAAGAGCATGACTCACATCTGCAGATAGTATTGCAATTACTGCGAGAAAAGCAACTTTATGCCAAATTCAGTAAGTGTGAATTTTGGTGAAGGAAGTGACTTTCTTGGGACATGTTGTGTCGTAGAAGGAATCGTGAGTTAATCCTCGGAAGGTAGAGGTCGTGTTGGATTGGAAACCACCAAAGTCGATGGTCGAGATTCGAGTTTCCTAGGTTTGGTGGTTATTATAGACGCTTTGTTGAGGGGTTTTCGTTGATTGTCGCACCTAACTAAACCAATTGCGCAAGGGAGTATTGTTTGTGTGGTCGATCAAGCAGCAAGAGAGTTTTGAGAAATTGAAGAAGATTTTGACTAAGCGCGCCGTATTGATTCAACCTGAGGCTGGAAAAGAGTTTATTGTTTACTGCGATGTGTCACACACGGGCTTGGGATGTGTGTTGATGCAAGGTGGTAAAGTGGTGGCTTATGCATCTCGTCAGTTAAGGCCGCATGAATTCAATTATCCTACTCATGATTTGGAGTTGGCTGCGGTGGTTTTTGCCTTGAAGATTTGGAGGCACTACATGCACGGTGAGAAGTTGATCATTTATACGGATCATAAAAGTCTCAAGTACCTTCTTACCCAAAAGGAGTTGAACTTAAGACAAATGGAGATGGATAGAGTCGTTGAAGGATTATGACTTCTCAATCGAGTATCATCCCGGAAAGGCTAACGTAGTAGCGCACGCCGCGTTGAGTCGTAAGGTGATATCGGAGTTGAGAGTAATGTTTGCTCATCTTAGTTTGTATGAAGATGGCAGTTTGCTAGCGGAACTTCAGGTGAAGCCTATGTGGTTAAAACAGATCAAGGAGAAGTAGTTATCAGATGAAAAGTTGGGTCCCTTAATTCAACGAGTTGAAAGTGGTGTAGTAGGGATTTTTGGATTGAATAAAGATGGAGTAATCGTGTTTTTCGTGGAAGAATTTGTATGCCCAAGGATTCGGATTTGAGACTAATGATTCTGCGAGAGGCGCATAGTAGCCCCTATGCTATGCACCCCGGGGGAAATAAGATGTATCGAGACCTTCGTGATCAGTATTGGTGGCTAGGGTTGAAACGGGAAGTTACGGATTTTGTGAGTAAGTGCTTGACTTGTCAACAAGTGAAGGCAGAACATCAATTGCCGTCGGGATTGCTACAACCGGTGAAGATTCCATTATGGAAATGGGAGCGGATAACGATGGACTTTGTTAGTGGGTTACCCTTATCGCCTACTAAGAAAGATTTCGTCTGGGTTATAGTGGATTGATTGACGAAGACTGCCTATTTTCTACCTGTTCGTATGGATTTTTCACTATAGAAGTTGGCCAAGTTGTACGTAGCGGAGATCGTGAGGTTACATGGGGTACCAGTGTCTATTATTTCGGACAGGGACCCTAGGTTTACATCGCGGGTTTTAGAAAGCTTTACATGAAGCTTTGGGAACAAAGTTAAATTTCAAGACGACTTTTCATCCTCGATCGGATGGTCAGTCGGAAAGAGTAATTCGATTTTGGAAGACATGTTAAGGGGTTGTGTGATTGATTTCAAAGGTAGTTGGGAGGATTTTCTACCATTGGCGGAGTTTGCGTATAACAAACGCTTATCAATCCAAAGATCCAAATGGCACCTTATGAAGCATTATATGAATGTGAGTGCCGTACTTCTACTTGTTGGACCGAATTGGGGAACGGTAGTTATTGGGTCCCGAATTGATATCGAGAGACGGAAGAAAAGTAAAGGTGATTCGAGCAGCACGGTTAAAGGAAGCTTGGATAGACAAAAGTCGATGCGGATCTAAAGCGTAAGGATATTGAGTTTAAGGTGGGAGATCGTGTTTTCTTAAAGTCTCACCGTGGAAGAAGATCTTCAGATTTGGAAAGAAAGGCAAGTTGAGCCCTAGGTTCATTGGACCATATCGCGTGTCGAAGTGTGTAGGACCAGTGGCTTTATCAGCTTGATTTACCTCCGGAGTTGAGTCAGATTCATAATGTTTTTCATGTCTCTATGTTGAGGCGTTATCGATCGGATCCATCTCACATAGTACGAGATAGAGGAAGTTGAGTTAAGGCCCGACTTGTCGCTCGAGGAAGAGCCAAGAAAATTTTAGATCGAGATGTAAAGGTGCTAAGAAAGAAGTCATTACCGCTTGGTTAAGATTCTATGGCGTAATCACGGAGCAGAGGAAGCTACATGGGAGCCCGAGGAGACAATTCGCGAAAGAATATCCTCACCTCTTTTAACTGTAAAATTTTGAGGACAAAATTTTCTTTAAGGGGTAGAATTGTAACATCCTAAAATTTGAGTTTTGTATGAGTTACATTAAATTGGTGATTAAGCTTGTTAGATTATTAATTTTGTTTGTCAAGGAGGTCCTGAGAAGGCTTGGGATCTAATTGGAATTAGTGAAAATTTTTAGCTTTGGTACTTTAAAGAGAGGGAGTCAGTGGATTTATAACATATGAAAATTTTTTAGTAAGAATCTAAGCATAATTGAGCAATTAGTAAAGAGGATATGCGCCACATGTATTGTCTTGAGGGGAGAGGTTCGAATCCCTTGGTATGCATTCTTGTGACTTAAATTTTTGCACTATCCCATTAAGTGTCGGCCAAGCTTTATTTTTGGTATGTTGGACTTTTAATTTTTATGGTAAGGGGCTAAATGGATTAAGGAAATATTGAAGTTGAGGAAAGGAATCAATAGGATAAGGCAAGTAAGGGAACAAATGGCTTAATTTGTGGAATGTGTTATGGATAGAAAAGTTGGCAAAGGTTGACTCTCTTGGCCATGAACTTGGCCTGGCTTTTTGGGGCTAGAGGGTTGGCCGAATATTGATAGGGATTAGGAGCTAGTTGGTCAAATTTCTTTAGCAATTTTGTGCACTATTTTCTTATTCTCCAAAACTTCTCTCCCTAGCCGATTTTTTCATAAGCAATAGGTAAAGCTTTTGTTTTCTTTTGGCCATTTCATTTTTTTTTGACCATTTTGGTACCATCCTTTTTCTCCCTAAACTCTCTCCTTTTTGTGCCAAAATCGTACAACCTTGAGGGACATATTTTTTCAATACCTTTCTTCCTTGGCCGAATGAACACCAATCTCAAAACTTCTTCTTTGTTCATTCTCCATCCTTGAAAACTGAAACATAAACATCTTATCTTCTTTACTACTTATAAAAAAAAATTCTTAAACATCTCTCTCCCTAATTCTTCACCATGGTCGAATGTCAATGATCATCTCCTTAGCCGAATCTTTCTCTTCATATATATATATATATATATATTTTCTTCGCAATCATTCTTTCTACTCACGTTTTGATCGGTCGGTAAGAACCCTCTTCAATTCTTTGTTTTCTTTTCCTTTTTGCCGAATCTATATATTGGCTTGGGAGGGTCTTTTTGACCGAAAATATCATCATTTATCCCTCTCTTAGACAAATATTTTTCGTCTTTATAGTGAAATAAAGAAAGGCCGAATTACCATTTCCTCGAAGTTATCTCGTAATCGCTAGAATTCAGACCAAAAACCTTCAAGGTGAGAGTTTTTCACGATTTTCACGATCATCCTTTATTTATTAAGATAATTAATAGTATGAAAAGGAATAACCGATTCTTATATATAGGGATTTATTCGTGGATTACTCGGAACTTGTGGTAAGCCTATCTATATCACTTTGTTAAGTCCATACTTTAATAGATTATTGATTTATTAAAGATTTAACGAATGGAGGCTCGTAGTAATGTATTGATAGGGAAACCTAGTGGTGATCTAAAAAGGAGTGGATTGACGATCCCAACTCCTAGATTCAAGCGTAGGGTTGTTTCGGCAATTCGAGACTTTCCACCGGGTTGTGGACCCTTCTCTGGTGAAAATCAATTATTCGAGGTTGTTCGCAGTTCTGAGCCATTAGCTGTTCGGGGTTTTCCAACGGGTTGTGGACCATCAACCGGGGAAAATTGAAAAATCGTAGTTATTCGCAATTCCGAGGGTAAATCTTAGATCGTTTCTTTAGAGTAGCTTCATTAGATCGCGTTTATTTTTCTAATTGAGCGTTAAAAATATTCTAGGTGTTGACGATCAAGAAAGTGTAGTGCTCACCGTAATCAGGTGTGTAATCTCACACCATATCTCGTGGGTTGGATAACTATATCGTACTAATCGTTGGATTAAATCACAAGTTAGTGAAATCGGATAAAATAGTATATTTATCACTTTAATGGTAAAAACTATGAAATCGGTATTAAGACCGTGAAAATTTTGAAATTTGCCCTTAATGGGTTAAATCGATAAAAGTGACTGAGTGGGCCTTATGTGAATATGTGATAAATGGGCCAAATGTGATATGTGATAAATGGGCCAAATGTGATATGTGATAAATGGGCGATATGTGATATTTGATAAATGGGCCATATGTGATATTTGAAAAAATGGGCCATATGTGATATTTGAAAAATAGGCCATATGTGATATTTGATAAATGGGCCATAAGTTATATTTGATAAATGTGCCATATGTGATATTTGATAAATGGGCCAAGTGTGATATGAAATTATATAGGCCAAAATGTGTAATGGGCCAGATTGCAATAATTTTTATAATAGGCCTTATATTAGAATAATTATATGAATGGATTGTTATGCATATTATATACATGATTGCATAAGTTGGGATATTTGACGAAGAGGAGTTCTGGTAGCTTTGCTACAAAATTCTGGTGGCTTGTCCATAAATTGTTATATAGCTTAATGCCCAGTTTGATATATGGCTTAATGCCCAGTTTTGTGTGTTGGCGGGGTGGGTGACTAAAGCTCCCCACAGGTGTGTTGGTTGGTATGGGTGGTGTGTAGCGGATGGAAAACTAGGTTTGGTTGGGAAATTGCATAACACATGCATGTTATATATATGATATAATGCTATGATTGTAATGGGCTTTGGCCCAATAAATGCTTAATTGAATTTTGGCCCAGTGAAAGTGGTAAGTGAATTACACACTGAGTTCTAAGTATGTAACACCCCAAACCCAGTCAACACACCACGACCGAATCTGGCATGCTACGGAGTGAAAACATTTTGAAGAAAACGAGTTACTGGTTTATTTTTATTGAAACCCTTTTATCGCTTTAAGGTTTAGAAAACCCCGTGTAAAGTGATGCTGAAATCGTTTTTGTTGCTTTAGAACCCGGAAAAACTCATGCTTGAAAAATCCGTTTGTTGCTACTAGTTTTGGAAAGCCATACGATTCTATTAAATCCCGAGCAAGTTGAGCATAGTCAAGTTAAAACCATTTGCTAAAAAAAAGTTAAGTTTGAAAATCATCTAAGTTACCTTTGTTCTCATCTTGTGAATATTGTTAACCGATGGTAACGCTTGAAAATCCCGATATAGAGTATAGTTTTGAAAACATCAATTTAATCCTTGCTTATTTAAGCATGTCGAGTTATTAATCACATGCATGAAATAATTAATATAACATCAAGTAATTAATAACCCAAAATAATACTTAACGGCCTTATTACAAGTTAAAAACCAAATTATAGAAAATAATACCCAAAATCAAAGTATAAAACGAAACCGAATATAAGTTGCATGGCCACCTCGTGTCCTCCCCGGCTCCAAATCCGCGATCTATGCCTCATCTGCAAAATATAAGGGAAGGGGTGAGTCACCGAGACTCAGTGTATCAATCCCCAACCCGATAGAATAGCACTTACACAAATCATGAGTAAAACATGCAAATCATGCAACCCGCCTAACCATCCGATCTCCTGTATCTACCCCGTGTGGTCAAAACCACTGGTGGTCAAAACCACTGGTGACCGAAGTCACAAATATATACATAAGTGTGGTCAAAACCACTGGTGACTATAGTCACAAATCAAGTGATGGGGCCAACCCATCGTGTGGTCAAAACCACTAATGACAGTCCCGTAATCAACATGTGGGGCCAACCCACTGTGGTACCATACCACTGGGACGAGTCACAATATCCATATGTGGTCAAAACCACTGGTGACCGTAGTCACAAATATCATACGTGTGGTCAAAACCACCACCGACTTAGTCACAAATATAGTATCAAAAGCGGGGCCAACCCGCCGTGTGTGGTCAAAACCATCGTGATACCCAAATCATCTTTCCCCTCCTCTCATCAATCCCATCATTATGTCCATATCAATCGTGGCATAATATCATGTTATGATGCAAATAACCCATAGCATAGCATTATACGTGGACATGATAACATATATCGAGATCCGTATAACAGGACTTACTCGAGTCCACGCTCATGCCCACAAGGCAAAATCACCGATTTAAGTGGCTATTCGGGCTTTTAACAGTAAACACAATGAACATATAATACTAATGAAGTGTGAAGCGTTACACACCTGACTACTTGTAGATCTAAGCGAAATCCGAAACCACGATCTATTTCCAATCGATAGAACCCGAAGATCCCAAACGCTTATGCTCACCTTTCCTACAATCGCCCAACACCATACTTTTAAGACTAAAGCCATTCGGCTTAATCACAAAATCCCGAAGGATATGTCGCACAAAGGTAGCACCTTACCTTAACGCCGATTTGGTTTCCAACCAAATCCCGAAGTTACGTGATGAACCTCCCTTTACAATCAGCACACAAAGATAATTAGCCTTCGGCTTTTGAAAGAATAGGAAACAGATCCGAAACGCTAGAACCCTTACCTAGATCGGCAATCAAATCCCGAAGATCCACTGAATCAGGTTGCACTCCTCCCTACAATTGGCCAAGTACCACTATCATTGGGTTAAAGCCTTCGATATTACTCACAACAGGAGATGTTGAAACTGTAAAACACTTACCCCCTTACCTTACTGATAGATTCAGCCACCAATCACCAAAGTTCGGCACACCCTAGTGTTATTTAGGGATTTCGGCCACTTCACCAAGATAGAACAAGAAAAGAGTTAAGATCCCGATTTATAACGATTGAAGAAATAGCAAAGAGAAGTGGGATTTCGGTGTTAACCAAATCAATTGAGAAAGAAGAATAAAAAGGTTATACTTACCAGGATATTCGGCTATAACCCAAAAGAAAGAATAGCTTTCGGCACTACAAAGAGATTAGCACACGTGCGAAGAGAAGAAAATAGACTAAGGGTATTCGGCCAAAATACTTGATGAAAACGAAAGAGAAACAACAAGGCTTTCGGCTTTTGAAGATGGAAGAGATGGAGAAGAAAAGAGAACCCAGATTCAGCAAAGTAAGGAGGTTTCGGCTAACAATAAATGAACCGAAAAAAAGAAAAGGAGAGAATGGCTATTGAGTTTCGGCTTTTCAAAGGGAATGGCAAAGTTGGTTCGGCCAAATACTAAAGTTGCCGAAAGAGAAAAAGAGAGAAAATGCCAAAGAGGTTTCGGTTTATCACAAGCACAATGCCCCACTTGAGTGCCTTGCCGAAAATGCTCTCTTACTTGGCTATTGAGATTCGCACACCCCTAGCTTCCCAAACGACACTCCTCCTCCCCATAGTCCATAATTCGGCCAACACCTCAAGACTCTCCCGTCCACTCATTCAAATCGGTTTGAATGAGTCAAGCTCCACAATTTTCTCCTCTCCATCCATTTCAAATCTATTGACTCAATCCTCATCCATTCCAGAGAGTCCTACCCGAGTACACCTCTTCCTTGCTTCTGGCGTGAAAAAGAATAAGTAGAAAGGGATTTCTGCAGCTCGAACCCAAGCTCTCCTTCCCTGCATGTGGCGTCACCTTCCTGGCCCCTTAGTGGCGCCTCCTTTGCCACTTTACCACCAAGCTATTTGTGTCTAAACCCTCCGACAATTTCTTTTAACCCCTAACTCTCTTAGCTTCCTCTCTCTAAGTACCAAAAACAAAAATTTTTAGCCATGACTCAGGCCTAACCCGAAGTCATGCCTGGACCCCAAAACATGCTAAACTAGCACAACCAACATAATATCACATGCAATAACACACAAAATGTAGAGACCCCGATTTAAGAGTGTTACAGTTCTACCCCCTTAAAAATAATTTCACCTCAAAATTACAGTCGTAAGAGTTGAGGGTATTGTTCTTTGCATCACATCCTCTGGTTCCCACGTGGCTTCCTCCGTACCATGGTTCTGCCATAATACTTTCACCAAGGGAACAGACTTCCTACGCAGAACTTTGACATCTCGATCCAAAATCCGTACCGATTCCTCCTCAAAAGACAAGTCTGAGCTCACCTCTATCTCCTCAACTGGCACAACATGTGACGGATCTGATCGATAGCGCCTAAGCATCAAAACATGAAATACGTTGTGAATCTGACTTAACTCTGCCGGCAACTCGAGCTGATAAGCTACTGGTCCCACTCGCTTCAACACCGTATACGGCCCGATAAACCTAGGGCTCAGCTTCCCCTTTCGCTTAAATCTCAACACCTTCTTCCACGGCGATACCTTCAGAAAGACCTTGTCACCCACTGCATACTCTATATCCCTGCGCTTAAGATCGGCGTAAAACTTCTGCTTGTCCGACATTTCTGTCACCAACTCCGGACCTAACATCTGCTGTTCACCCAGTTCTGTCTAACACGTAGGAGTACGACATTTCTGTCCATATAATGCCTCATAGGGTGCCATCTGAATACTCGCTTGATAACTTTTGTTATAAGCGAACTCTACCAATGGTAGATACTCCTCCCAACTACCGCTGAAATCCAGAACACAGCCCCTTAACATATCTTCCAGAATTTGGATTACCCTTTCTCGACCGCCCATCGATCATGGATGAAAAGTCGTCTTTGAAATCCAACCTCGCACTCCAATGCCCGATGCAAAGCTTTCCGAAACCTCGACGTGAACTCGGATCCCTATCCGAGATAATTGACACTGGCACTCCATGCAACCTTACTATCTCTGCCACATACAACTTGGCTAACTTTCTGGAGCGAATAATCAACCCGGACTGGTATGAAATGAGCCGATTTAGTCAGACGATCCACAATCACCCAAACTGAGTCCCTCTTGCTAGGCGTAAGAGGTAGCCCGCTGACGAAATCCATCGTAATCCTTTCCCATTTCCACTGCAGAATCTTTACCGGCTGCAATAGACCTGACGGTAGTTGATGCTCAGCTTTAACTTGCTGGCATGTCAGACACTTGCCCACAAACTCGCCATTTCTTCCCGCTTAAGACACGCCACCGTAATCGTTCCTCAAATCATGATACATCTTATCGCCTCCCGGTGCATAGCGTATGGGTCGCTATGAGCTTCCCGTAGAATCCATTGCCTCAATTCAACGCCCTTCTGCATACATACTTTCCCAAAACACAAGATGCTCCATCACTACCCAAGCTATAACCTTCGATTCACCACCTTGCACTTGCAACCTCCGAGCACTTAGAACCTCATCCACCACCGCTTCTCCTTAACTCGATCAATCCACGTCGGCTTTACTTGCAATTCTACCAAAAGACTCCGTCGTCATATATAGACTAAGGTGAGCAAACATCGCTCTTAGGTCCATACCACCTTACGGCTCAACGCATCAGCTACTACATTAGCCTTACCCGGATGGTACTCAATCGAGCAGTCGTAGTCCTTTAACAACTCGATCCACCTCCGCTGCCTCAAATTTAAATCTTTCTGAGTCAAGAGGCATTTCAAACTCTTGTGATCCGTGTAGACTATCGACTTCTCCCCATACAAGTAATGCCTCCAAATCTTCAAGGTGAAAACCACTGCAGCCAACTCCAAGTCATGTGTCGGGTAGTTACCCTCATGAGGCCTTAATTACCGAGACGCATAAGCGACCACCTTTCCATCTTGCATCAAGACACACCTAAAGCCAAGATATGCGATGCATCACAGTAGACCGTGAATTCCTTTCCTGCCTTAGGCTGAATCAACACCGGAGCTTCAGTCAGAATCTTCTTTAACTTGTCGAAACTTTCTTGCTGTTTTTCAGACCACACAAACGGAACCCCTTTTCTCAACAACTTAGTCGGTAGTAGCACGCAATCAAGGAGAAACCCTCCACGAACCTTCTGTAGTATCTTGCCAAACCCAGAAAACTCCGAATCTCTACAACCGACTTAGGTGGTTTCCAATCCAACACTGCTTCGATCCTCCGAGGATCCACCCTAATCCCCTCAGCTGATACTACATGACCCAAGAAAGTTACCTCCTTAAGCCAGAACTCGCACTTACTAAATTTGGCGAATAACTGCTTCTCCCTCAAAACCTGTAGAACCACCCGAAGATGCGTGTCATGTTCCTCCTCAGATTTCGAGTACACCAAAATGTCGTCTATAAACACTACGATGAACCGATCCAAATACGGCTGAAACACCCGATTCATCATGTCCATGAATGCTGCCGGCGCATTGGTCAACCCGAATGGCATCACCAGAAACTCGTAATGCCCATACCGAGTACGAAACACCGTCTTATGAATATCAGCCTCCTTCACCTTGAGTTGATGATACCCCAACCTAAGATCTATCTTAGAGAATACCGATGCACCCTTAAGCTGATCAAACAAGTCGCTATCCCGGGCAACGGATACTTGTTTTTGATCGTCAACTTATTCAAATTGGCGGTAGTCTATACACATCCGCATAGTACCGCTCTTTCTTCTTAACAAAAGCACAGTTCTCCCCAAGGTGATACACTCACCGGATGAAACCTCTATCCAAAGAACTCCTGAATCTGAGCCTTTAACTCCACCAATTCTTTCGGCGCCATCCTATACGGGGCAATAGACACTGGCGCGGTTCCGGGTAACAAGTCTATGTAACAACCCAAACCCGGCCCAAACATTATGACCGAATCTGAGTTATTACGAAGTAAAACCTTGTGAACACCATTTCGAAACCCATTTAAATTTTATAGAAAACCCCTCGTTTTCGGTTGTCTTGTCAAAACTACCTTTAGATTAATTTGGAATTTTAATTAAGTCCAATTGTTTTACCAGCTTTCAAGTGTACCGGTGTGGCACGATTAAACTTTCTCGTGTTAACTTAAGAAAACATGTGATTTAATTCAATTTAACAATATAGTTTTAAGTAAATATCCAACATAAAAAAAAATAAAACGCAACTATAGTTTATGGAGGCCTTATTACAACCCAAAATAAAATTAAACAAAATTAAAGTTCTGCAAATTAAAATCCTTTGCATGGCTGCCTCGAGTCCCACCGGCTCCTCAACCGCCATCTACGAGTCACCTGAAAAATGTTAAAGGAGAAGGTGAGTCACCAAGACTCAGTATGTAACCCTTCCCCCGGTTGATACAACATTTCATACACAACATATAACAGTTAATAAAGCAAAGTATCATGTACCCAACCTAGCCAACCAAACACCTTTGTCTACCCCACGTGGTACCAAACCACTGGTGACCGTAGTCACGATGTGTTACCAAAAAACTGGTGGTGCCAAACCACTGGTGACATATAGTCACAATGTGCTACCAAAGCACTGGTGTCCATAGACACAAATCGGGTGATGGGGCCAACCCATCGTGTGATACCAAATCACCGGCGCACGATCCCATATCTCAAGTGGGGCCAACCTCACGGTGGTGTTAACCACGTGGACAAGTCGCTATTGAGGTGCCAAACCTCCGGAGGTACCAAACCTCCGTGACGTATAGTCACGATGTGCTACCAAAGCACCGGTGCTCGTCAAAGACGATTTCACCGCCCCTCTCTCATCAACCCATGTCAAACAGCTTAACAACAAAGACATACACATATCACATGTATCAAATAATCCATGCTTCCCAAAAGCATTATTATCAATCTCATACAAATAGAGACTTACGGGATCCTTGCTTGTACCATTAAGGTACTATTGCCACATCTACATAAAGCGATTTACACATAACATACACTTAATTAACTATTATAAGTGTGTATGTACACACCGATATCGATGGTAGTCCTAAATCCCGAAAGAAAGCGTTGGTCACCACAGATCTACTTGTTCTATATTCGGCCAAATCTATGGATTAGTCCTATGGCCTATTCGGCCAAATCAAATTATTGGGAGGGTTCTTGTGAACCCGAAATCTCACCTTAAAACCCTTTACTACTATTCACCGTATTTGATACTCGAATCTATCAGACCCAAAACAATCGGTCACAAGCAATGTTAGTAGCCTTCGGCTTTAATCACTTAAAGAATAAACCATTACCATAGATTCCTTACCCTTACTTACCAAAGCCGAATGCTAGAGGTTGGAACTCGGGTTGACCGCTTCACCAACCCGAGTACCTAAGAGAGACCGCTTACAAAACGCTTTAGAAGCCTTACTTACCATTGCCGAAATCGGCACTTATCCTCCCTTAATAGGAATCGGCAAGAATAGGAAGGAGAATCCATGGGGTTTCGCACACTTACCTTTACCACCGATTTGAATAACAGAGAAATCCCGAAGTATCTATGCCATCAGATCGTTTCGGCCAAAGTGTGTTAAAAGAGGAAAGGAGATCGGCACCTTCAAGGGAGTGTATTCGGCCAAAGGGAGAAAGAAAATAATAGGAAAGAAAAGTGCTAGGAGTTTCGGCTTGAAGGGGTTTGAAGGAATGAAGAAAATACGAGAAGAATAGGGAGGGTTTAGGGATTTCGGCACTTCAAAGAAGAATGACAAAAAGAAGCAAGGGGGTTAATCGATGCTTTTATAGGCATTCGGCCCCCTTTCAAGCTTGCCATTCAACCTTGGCAACAAGGAGTCCAACTCTAGCCAACTCCTCTTCACCAAGGAGTCCCACATTCGCCCATCACCTAGTTTTTCTCTAGGCCACTAATTTGAAATAATTTAAAAGAATTTGAATTAACACATGCCTACTTTTTCTCTTGCCACCCTTCTCGGATTATTCACATAATATCTAGTTAAAATATCTTTTCATAATTACACCTAATAGAAGAGTTTGAAGGGAGAAAAACTCTCCTTGTGCCGTCCCAAATAAAAACAAAAACAAAAGGGGATTTCCGTGACTCGAACACAAGCTCTCCCTTGCTCCTTGGTGGCGCTACATGTAGCTCTTAAGTGGGCTTACTTTGCCACTTTACTAAGGCCTATTTTGTGTTAAATTACCCACATTTATTCTTATAACACCCACTTACTAAGGCTCCTTCTTTTTTAAAAGTTAAAAACTAAAATTTCCTACCAAGTCGAGCCAACACAAAGCCTTAAATTGATCATTATTATTCCATAAATAATGACACAAAGAGATTCATACATAAGAAAAATAATTTATTTCCAAATAACCCCACATTTGGGATGTTACAGCTTCTACCCCTTAGAATAAATTTCGTCCTCGAAATTTCTTGATCGAAAGAGATGGGGTATTCTTTGCCGCATCACCTCCTGCTCCCACGTAGCTTCTTCCACTCCGTGGTTCCGCCATAACACTTTCACCAAAGGCACCGCCTTCCTACGTAGAACTTTCACATCTCGATCTACAATCTGACAGTTCTTCCTCAAAAGATAAATCCGTGTTCACCTCGATCTCTGCTCTCGGCACAATGTGCGAAGGATCTCGACCGATACCGTCTCAAAGCATTGATACATGAAAGACGTCATGTATCGACTTGAGTTCTCGCCGGCAACTCTAGGCGATAAGCTACCGGTCCTATTCGCTTCACAACGAGATATGGCCCAATGAACCTTGGGCTCAACTTCCTTTCCGTCCAAATCTCAACACCTTTTTCCAAGGCGACACTTTCGTAAAGACTTTGTCTCCCACAAAGATACTCCACTTCCTTGCGTTTGAGATCGGCATAAGACTTCGCCTATCCGATGCTTCCTTGAGACGAGACCGAATCACCTTGACTTTGTCTTCTGTCTCGGTTACGATTCTGGACCTGAACTCGTCTTTCTCCCAACTCCGTCCAACATGTAGGAGTACGACACTTTCGTCCATATAGGGCCTCGTATGGAGCCATTTGAATACTCGCTTGATAACTGTTGTTATAAGCGAATTCCGCTAGTGGTAGGTACTCCTCCCAACTACCACTAAAATCCAAGACACGACCTCTTAACATGTCTTCTAAAATCAGATCACCCTTTTCGATCGTCCGTCGATCGTTGTGGATGGAAAGCCGCATCTTGAAATCTAATCGTGTACCCAAAGCTTGATGCGATGCTTTCCAAAACCTTGACGTGAATCGGGATCCCTATCCGAGATAATCGACACCGCACGCCATGCAACCTCACTATTTCACCCACATACGCCTTCGCTAACTCTCGGAGTGAGTAATCCATTCTCACCGCATGAAGTGAGTCTGATTTAGTTAGGCGATCCACAATTACCTGCATCAGATCTTGGTGGGCGTAAGGGGTAGCCCACTAACAAAATCCATGGTGATCCTCTCCCATTTCCACCGAGGATCTTTATCGGTTGAAGTAGTCCCGATGGTGACCGATGTTCGGCTTTAACCTGGCGACACGTCGGACACTTCCCTACGAACTCCGTTATCTCACGCTTCAACCTGTGCCACCAGAATCGCTTTCCGCAAATCTCCATACATCTTACTTCCCCGGGATGCATAGCGTATGGGTGCTATGTGCATCTTGGAGAATTTTTCGCCTCAATTCTGTATCCTTTGGCATACATACTGCGTCCTTGAAAACAAAGCGCTCCTTCACTAGTCGATTTGTACCCTTCCAAACCACCGTCTTGAACTTGTACCCTCTTAGAGCTCAAGCCTTCATCCACTAACTGCTTTTCTTTAATCTCCTCAACCCAAGTCGGCTTTACTTGAAGTTCTCGCCAAAGACTCCCATCATCATACGACTTAACCGAGCGAACATTGCTCTTAAGTCCGTCACCACCTTCCGCTCAATGCGTCGGCTACCACATTAGCCTTACCGGATGGTACTCGATTGAACAATCGTAGTCCTTTAGTAGTTCAATCCATCGACGCCGACTCGATTCGGATCCTTCGAGTCGGAAGATACCTCAAGCTTTTGTGATCCGTGTAGACCATCGACTTCTCTCCATACGGGTAATGTCTCCATATCTTGAGCGAAGACGACCACGCTAACTCTAAGTCGTGAGTTGGGTAGTTAACCTCATGCGATCTTAATTGACGGGATGCATAGGCTACTACCTTCCCATCCTGCATCAACACACACCCCAAACCGGTGTGAGATGCATCACAATAGACTGTGAATAACTTCCCTGCTTCAGGCTGCACCAAAACCGGAGCTTCCGTCAAAATCTTCCTTAACTTATCAAAGCTTTCCTGCTGCTTCTCCGTCCATACAAATGGAACTCCTTTTCTTAGTAGCTTCGTCAACGGCGCTGCTATTAGAGAGAATCCTTCCACGAATCTCCGATAGTATCCTGCTAAACCCAGAAAGCTTCGTATTTCAGCCACCGTCCTAGGTGGTTTCCACTCCAATACTGCTTCAATCTTGCGAGGGTCTACCCTAATTCCTCTCGGTGATACTACATGACCTAAGAAAGCCACTTCCTAAGCCAAAATTCACACTTACTGAATTTGGCATACAACTGCTTCTCCCTCAATACTTGCAGAACTATCCGTAAATGCTTGTCATGCTCTTCTTACGTCTTTGAATAAACCAATATGTCGTCTATGAACACCACGACAAATCGGTCCAAATCTCTTTCTTTGGAATACTCTGTTCATCAAGTCCATGAATCTTTGCCGCCGCATTAGTCAACCCGAATGGCATTACCAAGAACTCAAAATGCCCATACCGAGTTCGAAATGCCGCTTTATGAACATCGACCTCCTTTACCTTAAGTTGATGATATCCTCGACCTCGTGTCTATCTTCAAAACACCGAGGCACCCTTCGATTGATCAAACAAGTCGTCCAATCCGAGGCAACGGATACTTGTTCTTGATCGTTAACTTATTTAATCGGCGGTAGTCGATGCACATCCGCATAGAACCGTCCTTCTTCTTGACAAACAACACAGGCGCTCCCCACGGAGATATACTTGGTCGTATAAACCCTCTATCCAAGAGCTCCTGAATTTGAGCCTTTAGCTCCACCAATTCCTTTGGTGCCATTCGGTATGGTGCTATGGACACCGGTGCCGTTCAAGGTAGCAAGTCTATACCGACCGACTTCTCGATCCGGAGGCAAACCCTAAGTTCTTACGGGAACACATCAGCAAATTCCCCAACCGTTCGGACCTTTTCAACTACCAACTCCTTAGCTTCCAAAGCACAGATTTGAACCAAATACGCCTCACAACCCTTCTTGACCATCTTTTCAGCCTTCAAGGCGGTCACTACGTTGGATAGATAATTCCTTCTATCTCCTATCATAACCACTTCATCACCTTCAGTCGTCTTAAGGACCATGCGCTTAGCCGCGCAATCCAAACTCGCTTGGTACTTAACCAACCAATCCATACCAAGGATCAAATCGAACTCTCCAAACGGTAGTTCCATTAGATCAGCTACAAATACTACCCCTTGAAGTTCTAGGGGTACGCCTCTATAGAGTTTATCTACGACTACGGAGTGACCTAAGGGGCTAACTACAGTCATCTCCCTAGAAGCAGTTTCAGAGTCTAGGTCCATAGTCCCTACCACACTACTAGCAATGTACGAGTGCGTCGAGCCCACATCAATCAATGCAACATAAGGAAAACCGAAAATTAGAAACGTACCGGTTATGACATCCGGTGCGTCACCTTCTTCGCGACACCTTGCTGCGTAAACTAAGCCAGGCTGCCTAGCCTCTGTGTTGCCTGAACCTCTGCCTTGAGTTCCACGACCTCGGTTAGGACCGTTGTTTCCTCTACCATTACCACGACCCCTCTGTGGTCCCACATTTCTATCTTGAGCACGGTTCTGTCCTTCTGGCTGCTTCTTAGCTAGTTTCTGGGGACAATCTCTGACGCGATGCTCCAAGGACCCACACTCAAAACATCCTTTGTCGCCGGCCCAACAACCTCCCCAATGGGTCTTTCCACAGCGATTGCACTGAGTCGGCCTTTGATTAGCAGTTGTGGGCCTTGCTGCCTGATTGGGCCCACTTGGCCTAGCTTTTTTCTGAGCACTCCCGCTTGATCCAGCTGGCCCAAAACTTCTCTTCTGATTGTTCTTACTATAGTTCTGCCTCACAGCCTCCTTGATTCCCTCGGCTACCTTAGCCTTCTCCACTAGGGATGAGAACTCACGAACTCTTTGTGGGGCAATCAAAGAACCTTAAATCATCTCGAGTCCATCCTCAAAGCGGACACAGCGCTCATGTTCAGTAGCCACGATGCCTCTCGCATATCTACTCAGCCTTAGAAATTCCGCCTCATATTCCGCCACGGACTTAGTTCCTTGAACTAATCCCAGAAAAACCTTTCCCTGCGCGTCAGTGTAGCTAATGCCCACATACTTTTTTCGATAGGCGGTTACAAAATACTCCCACGTCAAATCATCGGTGTAGCCCCATCTCGAACCGTAAGCCACCACCGATCGCTTCATCCTTTAGAAGCGACCGCGCCCCTTTCGACTTCTCTTCCTCGGTCAGTCAAGGTCATCCATGA
This sequence comes from Gossypium sturtianum, assembly GCA_025698515.1. Lineage (NCBI taxonomy): Eukaryota > Viridiplantae > Streptophyta > Magnoliopsida > Malvales > Malvaceae > Gossypium > Gossypium sturtianum. The sequence goes on along the minus strand of CM046948.1, from coordinate 101,197,762 downwards.
TCCTCTCGCTTGACTCTAGCGATGTTCCACCGTGCCTTGGGTGCCACTCGACACACCTCGGAATACCTCCGCTCCGTTAGATCGAGTCGCTCGGGACAATTTCCGAGCTCCAACATTTCCACCAGCCCCAGACCACCATCTCCAAGACTCGCAACACACGGCTTGCGATACCGGGTCCGCCACCGGCTCGCTCCGCCTCACTCTAAAAGTAGGAGGTGGTGGTGGCGATGGTACCTCATTTTCCGAACCTTGTCCTGACTGACGGTTCGGACACATCGTCATCCTACCCCTACCACGTCCCACGGCGTCCACGTCCTCTAGAACTCATTCTATCTACCGCGCTTTTAATCTGATTAAGAAAAATTTTATGCGTTAGCATTTGTTTCACTTTATTACTCGCGAGGAAGTTTTATGGATGAGATTTAATCAGAGATTCTTTCGAGCAAACAAAGTTTCAGTTTCCTATCCTAGTTCACACAAAGAAGTCCATGCATCCATTCCTTAATACTTTCCATACCTATTCACTCATCGGACATTTCTGCCCATTTCTAACCCAGGGGTATTTTCGTCTTTTTCCTACAGGGGTATTTTCGTAATCTTCCAGAACCAGGATATTTTACTGATGATTTCCAAAGCTAAGTTATTGAATATTTAATAAGATAGTTGAAACTTTTGGCAAAAACCGTCGAACCAATATTTTATGGGTCAGGGGCATTTTGGTAATTTTACTCCTAAGGGTATTTCTGAAATTTTCACAAATCAAGTCTTCCGAGAAAAACATGGTATACCTAGTATTCTAGGGTTTAAGAGAGTTATTGGACAAGTTTTGAAAACATTAGGGCTTGTTGTCTCGTTCCATTTTGAAAAAACAAGGCTAATTCCCTTTTTGGGTTTTAATCATTGTTTTTAGCCTATGACCGAGCCTTCTGGTCGTAGGTGAACCAAAGCTACGCACCAGGCAGAGTCGAGTGAAGAGGAGGTGGGTCACGCGGACCGCTTAAATACCAAGCTCTCACCAACCTTTCTAGACATGCGCACGAGGTTACCACACCACCGAGCCCTCTCGAGTTAGGGTGAACCGAAGCTACGCACTGTGGGATACTGCGAAGAGGAGGTGAGTCACGAGGATCGCTTAAATACCAAGCTCTTCCCGGATCCAATCCTAGACATGCGTGCATGGGATTACCACACCCTAGCTCATTGACTAAGTCATAGGTTGGTTTAGTTCTTTAAGTCTTATGCTTCGTTGTGTTTGGGTAATCTAGCCTTAGGGTCCAAGTCCTATAAGTCTATCTACGTTCCATGCTTCCTACCCTTCTACAGAATATAATTCACGAAAAGGTTTAGATGTACTTACAGGCGGATCGGTCTGGGAGACTCGGGCCATCTTTGCTTAAAAAAACCAGAAATCATACCATAAGGCCTACCAAAAACATTTTTGGGCCTTGGGCCTCACACAGAGCTTTGAACACGGCTCGATACCAGTGCTGTAACAACCCAAACCCGGCCCAAACATTATGACCAGAATCGAGTTATTACGAAGTAAAACCTTATGAACACCATTTGAAACCCATTTAAATTTTATAGAAAACCCTCGTTTTCGGTTGTCTTGTCAAAACTACCTTTAGATTAATTTGGAATTTTAATTAAGTCCAATTGTTTTACCATTTTTCAAGTGTACCGGTGTACGATTAAACTTTCTCGTGTTAACTTAAGAAAACATGTGATTTAATTCAATTTAACAATATAGTTTTAAGTAAATATCCAACATAAAAAAAAATAAAACGCAACTATAGTTTATGGAGGCCTTATTACAACCCAAAATAAAATTAAACAAAATTAAAGTTCTGCAAATTAAAATCCTTTGCATGGCCGCCTCGAGTCCCACCGGCTCCTCAACCGCCATCTACGAGTCACCTGAAAAATGTTAAAGGAGAAGGTGAGTCACCAAGACTCAGTTATGTAACCCTTCCCCGGTTGATACAACATTTCATACACAACATATAACGATTAATAAAGCAAAGTATCATGTACCCAACCTAGCCAACCAAACACCTTTGTCTACCCCACGTGGTACCAAACCATCGTGACCGTAGTCACGATGTGTTACCAAAAAAGCGGTGGTGCCAAACCACTTTGGTGACATATAGTCACAATGTGCTACCAAAGCACTTGGTGTCCATAGACACAAATCGGGTGATGGGGCCAACCCATCGTGTGATACCAAATCACCGCGACGATCCCATATCTCAAGTGGGGCCAACCCACGGTGGTGTTAACCACGAGGACAAGTCGCTATTGAGGTGCCAAACCTCTGGAGGTACCAAACCTCGGTGACGTATAGTCACGATGTGCTACCAAAGCACCGGTGCTCGTCGACCGCGATTTCACTGCCCCTCCTCTCATCAACCCATGTCAAACGATTAACAACAAGTACATACACATATCACATGTATCAAATAATCCATGCTTCCCAAAAGCATTATTATCAATCTCATACAAATAGAGACTTACCGGGATCCTTGCTTGTACCATTAAGGTACTATTGCCACATCTACATAAAGCGATTTACACATAACATACACTTAATTAACTATTATAAGTGTGTATGTACACACCGATATCGATGGTAGTCCTAAATCCCGAAAGAAAGCGTTGGTCACCACAGATCTACTTGCCTATATTCGGCCAAATCTATGGATTAGTCCTATGGCCTATTCGGCCAAATCAAATTATTGGGAGGGGTTCCTTGTGAACCCAAATCTCACCTTAAAACCCTTTACTACTATTCACCGTACTTGATACTCGAATCTACTCACCCAAAACAATCGGTCACAAGCAATGTTAGTAGCCTTCGGCTTTAATCACTTAAAGAATAAACCATTACCATAGATTCCTTACCCTTACTTACCAAAGCCGAATGCTAGAGGTTGGAACTCGGGTTGACCGCTTCACCAACCTGGAGTACCTAAGAGAGACCGTTTACAAAACGCTTTAGAAGCCTTACTTACCATTGCCGAAATCGGCACTTATCCTCCCTTAATAGGAATCGGCAAGAATAGGAAGGAGAATCCATGGGGTTTCGCACACTTACCTTTACCACCGATTTGAATAACAGAGAAATCCCGAAGTATCTATGCCACTGTCTTCGTTCGCCAAAAGTGTGTTAAAAGAGGAAAGGAGATCGGCACCTTCAAGGGAGTGTATTCGGCCAAAGGGAGAAAGAAAATAATAGGAAAGAAAAGTGCTAGGAGTTTCGGCTTGAAGGGGTTTGAAGGAATGAAGAAAATACGAGAAGAATAGGGGAGGGTTTAGGGATTTCACTTCTTCAAAGAAGAATGACAAAAAGAAGCAAGGGGGGGTTAACTGATGCTTTTATAGGCATTCGGCCCCCCCCTTTCAAGCTTGCCGTCCAACCTTGGCAACAAGGAGTCCAACTCCTAGCCAACTCCTCTTCACCAAGGAGTCCCACATTCGGCCATCACCTAGTTTTTCTCTAGGCCACTAATTTGAAATAATTTAAAAGAATTTGAATTAACACATGCCTACTTTTTCTCTTGCCACCCTTCTCAGATTATTCACATAATATCTAGTTAAAATATCTTTTCATAATTACACCTAATAGAAGAGTTTGAAGGGAGAAAAACTCTCCTTGTGCCGTCCAAATAAAAACAAAAACAAAAGGGGATTTCAGTGACTCAACACAAGCTCTCCCTTGCTCCTTGGTGGCGTCACATGTAGCTCTTAAGTGGGCTTACTTTGCCACTTTACTAAGGCCTATTTTGTGTTAAATTACCCACATTTATTCTTATAACACCCACTTACTAAGGCTCCCTTCTTTTAAAAGTTAAAAACTAAAATTTCCTACCAAGTCGAGCCAACACAAAGCCTTAAATTGATCATTATTATTCCATAAATAATGACACAGCAGTTCATACATAAGAAAAATAATTTATTTCCAAATAACCCCACATTTGGGATGTTACAGTCTATACCAAACTCAACCTCGCGGTCAGGAGGCAAACCCGGAAGTTCCTCTGGAAATACATCAGCAAATTCCCCCACGGTTTGGACATTCTCTACAGCTGCATCCTTGGCTTCCAAAGCACAGACATGCACCATAAATGCCTCACAACCTTTCCTCACCATTTTCTCCGCCTTCAACGCAGATACCACATTGGATAGGTAATCTCTCCTATTACCTATCATCACCACCTCTTCGCCTTCCATTGTCTTCAACACCATGCGCTTAACTGCACAATCCAAACTGGCCTGGTACTTCACTAACCAATCTATCCCGAGAATCAGATCGAACTCCCCAAATGGCAGTTCCATCAAGTCAGCCAAAAACACGATCCCTTGAAGTTCTAGGGGTACATCCCTATATAGTTTATTTACTTCTACAGAGTGACCTAGAGGGCTTATTACTGTCATCTTCCTAGAAGTAATCTCAGAGTCTAAGTTCATAGTTTCCACTATGCTACTGGCAACATACGAGTGCGTCGAACCAACATCTATCAAAGCAGTATAAGGTAGTCCAGAGATTAAGAACGTACCGGTTATGACGTCTGGTGCGTCGCCCTCCTCTCGACACCTCACTGCGTAGACCAATCCAGCCGTCTCGCCTGCAGCACTACTGCACCTCCGCCTGCCTTGCCGCACGGCCTCTACCAGAGCCATTACCTCCCCTGGCTGAACCATGGCCCTTCTGTGGCTTCTGACCATCCCTCCTGATTTGTGTACGATTCTGATCCCCAGACTGCAGCCTAGCTGATCTCTGTGGGCAATCCCTCACTCGGTGCCCTATCGACCCACACTCGAAGCACCCTCTGTTTCCAAATCCAACATTCCCCATGTGAGACTTCCCACACCCGAGCACACCGCGCGGCCATTGAGTATTAGCGACAAGCGGCCTAGCGACCTGATTCGGCCCACTATATCTATCCTGTTTCTGCTGATTCCCTGCAGAACCAGATGACCCAGAATTCCTCTTATTCCAACCCTTATCCTGATTTCGTCTTATCGACTGTTTCACCTCCTCAGCAACTTTAGCCTTCTCCACTAAAACCGCGAACTCTCTTTCCTACTGTGGGGCAATTAACATTCGCAGCTCATCTCTCAACCCATCCTCAAACCTGACACAGCGCTCATGTTCCGTGCCCACAATACCCCGTGCATACCGACTCAGCCGAAAGAATTCCGCCTCATATTTCGACACAGTCTTATTTCCCTGGACCAAGTTCAGGAACGCCTTACGCTGTGCATCGATGTAGCTAGCCCCAATGTATTTCCTCTGATAGGCTGCTCTAAAGAATTCCCAAGTGATGTCATCCGCCACTGCTCCGTCCCTAACTGTAAGCCACCACTGATATGACTCATCCCGGAGAAGAGATATTATACCCTTCAGCTTCTCCTCAGCCGTAAAATCCAGGTCATCCATGATACGTTCTGTTGCCTCCAACCAATATTCTGCCGTACTAGGAGCCACGCCGGATACACCTCTGAACACCTCTGCACCATTAGCCCAGAGTCGTTCGGACACAGATTTCCAAACCCCCGTTTCGACGCCCGCACTTGCGACCCTCTCTAACACCCGTAGCACCGCCTGCGACACTGTGTCGTCACCTGTCTGATCCTGATATTCCACGCCCACAGCTGACGGCGGTGGTACCTCGTTTTCTAACCCATGTCCAGACCCTACGGGTTTCGAAACCATCATTCTACCCCTACCTCGTCCACGTGTATTACGCCCACGTCCACGTGCACTCATGACTACCGATATGATTTGAGCTGATTAAGAGTTTTATCGTTAGACTTTATTCCACTTTGCTTATTAAAGCACGCTTTAATGAGAAGTTTAATAAGGGATTGTTTCGCGAGTTCATATCATCCTATAGTTCAAGTCTCTAGAGTATTTCCTACCACTATCTAGTCATGCCAACATTATCACAATCATATCATCGATAAGAAATACTTTGGGGTACTTACATGGGCGGATCGGTGCCGGAGACTCGGTGCCATGCTTACCCAACCATACTTTTCCCATAAAGCCTTTCATCATCCATTCTAAACATTTTTGGGCCTCGGGCCCACAGCCGAGCTATTGAACTTGTCTCTGATACCAAAATTGTAACACCCCGAATCCAGTCAACACACCACGACCGAATCTGGCATGCTACGGAGTGAAAACATTTTGAAGAAAACAAGTTACTGGTTTATTTTTATTGAAACCCTTTTATCGCTTTAAGGTTTAGAAAACCCCGTGTAAAGTGATGCTGAAATCGTTTTTGTTGCTTTAGAACCCGAAAAAACTCATGCTTGAAAAATCCGTTTGTTGCTACTAGTTTTGGAAAGCCATACGATTCTATTAAATCCCGAGCAAGTTGAGCATAGTCAAGTTAAAACCATTTGCTAAAAAAAAGTTAAGCTTGAAAATCATCTAAGTTACCTTTGTTCTTATCTTGTGAATATTGTTAATCGATGGTAACGTTTGAAAATCTCGATATAGAGTATAGTTTTGGAAACATCAATTTAATCCTGGTTATTTAAGCATGTCGAGTTATTAATCACATGCATGAAATAATTAATATAACATCAAGTAATTAATAACCCAAAATAATACTTAACGGCCTTATTACAAGTTGAAAACCAAATTATAGAAAATAATACCCAAAATCAAAGTATAAAATGAAATCGAATATAAGTTGCATGGCCACCTCGTGTCCTCTCCGGCTCCAAATCCGCGATCTATGCCTCATCTGTAGAATATAAGGGAAGGGGTGAGTCACCGAGACTCAGTGTATCAATCCCAAACCCGATAGAATAGCACTTACACAAATCATGAGTAAAACATGCAAATCATGCAACCCACCTAACCATCCGATCTCCTGTATCTACCCCGTGTGGTCAAAACTACTGGTGGTCAAAACCACTGGTGACCGAAGTCACAAATATATACATAAGTATGATCAAAACCACTGGTGACCGTAGTCACAAATCAAGTGATGGGGCCAACCCATCGTGTGGTCAAAACCACTGATGACAATCCCGTAATCAACATGTGGGGCCAACCCACTGTGGTACCAAACCACTGGGACGAGTCACAATATCCATATGTGGTCAAAACCACTGGTGACCGTAGTCACAAATATCATACGTGTGGTCAAAACCACTGGGACTTAGTCACAAATATAGTATCAAAAGCGGGGCCAACTCGCCGTGTGGTCAAAACCACTGGTGACAGTCCAAATCATCCTTCCCCCTCCTCTCATCAATCCCATCATTATGTCCATATCAATCGTGGCATAATATCTTGCTACGATGCAAATAACCCATAGCATAGCATTATATAGTGACATGATAACATATATCGAGATCCGTATAACAGGGGACTTACCCGGAGTCCACGCTCATGCCCATAAGGCAAAATCACTGATTTAAGTGGCTATTCGGCTTTTAACTGTAAACACAATGAACATATAATACTAATGAAGTGTGTAAGCATTACACACCTGACTACTTGTAGATCTAAGCGAAATCCTGAAACCACGATCTATTTCCAATCGATAGAACCCGAAGATCCCAAAACGTTTGCCTTCACCTTTCCTACAATCGGCCAACACCATACTTTTAAGACTAAAGCCATTCGGCTTAATCATAAAATCCCGAAGGATATGTCGCACAAAGGTAGCACCTTACCTTAACGCCGATTTGGTTTCCATCCAAATCTCGAAGTTACGTGATGAACCTCCCTTTACAATCGGCCAAGCACTAGCATAAAGATAATTAGCCTTCGACTTTTGAACGAATAGGAAACAAATCCGAAACGCTAGAACCCTTACCTAGATCGGCAATCAAATCCCGAAGATCCACTAAATCAGGTAGCACTCCTCCCTACAATCGGCCAAGTACCACTATCATTGGGTTAAAGCCTTCGATATTACTCACAACAGGAGATGTTGAAACCGTAAAACACTTACCCCCTTACCTTACTGACAGATTCGGCCACCAATCACCAAAGTTTGGCACACCCTAGTGTTATTTAGGGATTTCGACCACTTCACCAAGATAGAACAAGAAAAGAGTTAAGATCCCGATTTATAACGATTGAAGAAATAGCAAAGAGAAGTGAGATTTTGGCATTAACCAAATCAATCGAGAAAGAAGAATAAAAAGGTTATACTTACCAGGAGATTCGGATATAACCCAAAAGAAAGAATAGCTTTCGGCACTACAAAGAGATTAGCACACGTGCGAAGAGAAAAAAATAGACTAAGGGTATTCGGCCAAAATACTTGATGAAAACGAAAGAGAAACAACAAAGCTTTCGGCTTTTGAAGATGGAAGAGATGGAGAAGAAAAGAGAACCCAGATTCGGCAAAGTAAGGAGGATTCGGCTAACAATAAATGAACCGAAAAAAAGAAAAAGAGATAATGGCTATTGAGTTTCAGCTTTTCAAAGGGAATGGCAAAGTTGGTTCGGCCAAATACCAAAGTTGCTGAAAGAGAAAAAGAGAGAAAATGCCAAAGAGGTTTCGGTTTATCACAAGCACAATGCCCCACTTGAGTGCCTTGCCGAAAATGCTCTCTTACTTGGCTATTGAGATTCGGCACACCCCTAGCTTCCCAAACTGATTACTCCTCCTCCCCCACAGTCCATAATTCGGCCAACACCTCAAGACTCTCCCGTCCACTCATTCAAATCGATTTGAATGAGTCAAGCTCCATAATTTTCTCCTCTCCATCCATTTCAAATCTGTTGACTCAATCCTCATCCATTCCAGAGAGTCCTACCCGAGTACACCTCTTCCTTGCTTCTGGCGTGAAAAAGAATAAGCAGAAAGGGATTTCTGCAGCTCGAACCCAAGCTCTCCTTCCCTGCATGTGGCGTCACCTTCCTGGCACCTTAGTGGGGCCTCCTTTGCCAATTTACCACCAAGCTATTTGTGTCTAAACCCTCCGACAATTTCTTTTAACCCCTAACTCTCTTAGCTTCCTCTCTCTAAGTACCAAAAACAAAAAAAATTTAGCCATGACTCAGGCCTAACCCGAAGTCATGCTTGGACCCCAAAACATGCTAAACTAGCACAACCAACATAATATCACATGCAATAACACACAAAATGTAGAGACCCCGATTTAAGAGTGTTGCAAAGTAACTCACCCCTATTTTTCTTACTCTCCTCAGGTAATGATCAATGATGGAGACTTGGGCTGGGGACGACTCAGTGGAGGCCATACTACGAATATTGGGTTATTTACATTCCGGATTTCTTTTTAAGTACTTTTTATTATTTTTACTATTTAAGTTAAGCTGTAATAAGGCCTCTGGTTAATTTTTTTTATGGATGTTTTACTTGTGGATGGATTTTAGAATACGCTTTAAATACTTAAGTAGGGTTTCTTTTCTAAAAATAGAAATAAATGTTTTTCTTAAAATAAACATGCATAAAGGGTTTTCATTCTTAAATATTTTAACTCGCAAAATTGCCTGTTAATAACGTTCTTCAAAATTTGTTTTCAAGATTATTTTCGAACTCTATTAAATTTTCTCGAAATATTATTTTAATTTCTTTTAAGTTTCAATTTATAAATTCTTACGTCTCAAATTGTTTGATTTATCAATCAACCTTAATTTTCATTAAACTTCACGTCAAGATGTTTTGAAAATCCGATTTCTTAAAATCTTTAAAAAGACTAGATGTATATTCCTTTTCGTGTGACATGTCAAATTTGGTCTTAACGCATAGACCGGGTTTGGGGTGTTACATTCACACTAGCATGCATACATAGCATAAACCTCAAAAACTCATTCATAAACCTCAGATTTGTGGTCTTGCACCACTAATCCGACTAGGCCCTAAATCGGGATGTTACAAAACTTTCCTAAATCGATTGTATGGTATTCTTGGCTAGAGATGGTCCATCAAGTGCCTGCAATACAAAAATTGTCTAATACCTGATTTAAGTTGTTGGTAGTGATGGTTTCGATAAGTGGACTATGTTCGTCTTGAACATCAATTAACCCAAATTGGGCATTAATACGGTCTTCATCAAATGGGATTGAGGTTCCGTGAACATAGATAAAAGGATTGTCAAGAGAAGTGATGTGCGCATAAAACTTGCGAACGACTTTCCCTAAAACATCATCCAGATGTAAGTAGAAAATTTTCCATCTATGATTCTCAACAATAGAGGAAACTAACTGATCATATCCCATATAAGGCTCATCTTTGAACAAAAAACCTTGTTTGAAGCAAAATGGTCGCTTGGAGATGTTGTTGTTGTACTTCACAGCAGCAGCACTGTTAAAGAAGGTTTTAGGTTGGGTAGCACCTGCTTGTGAAGATTCAACACCTTTGGAAGTGGATTTTACTCTTGCCATTGAAGAATGTTGACAAATCTTTGAGAATATGGTCTAGGTTAGACAAGAAAATAACACTAATCAAGAGAAGTTAAAGGAAGTTGAAAGTGCAAAAGGAGAGGCCAGGGAGGTTTCGAGAAAAGAAATGGTAAACGCAAAGGAATTGTGGAAAATAAAAGAGGCGTGGGCAGTTAAAGAGAAGTAAATAGGGGTAATGGTGTTGATAGTTTAGAAAAGCTTGTAGAGTAAGTTTTTTGGAATGAAAGAGGAAAAATAAAAATGTTTTGGAGGGAACCCTAGAATGACCTAGCCCTAAAGCAACACATTTGGCATTTTCTTCATGGGCTACCTAATTAGCAGAATGGGCCTAGTTGTCCAAAATCTCTTCCTTAAACCTTTCTTTCTTGTCAACCCTCATTTTCTCTTGCTTCGATATCCAATACCCCAGTTTGTCATGGCATAATTCTTTTCCAAAAGGTTGGGGCAAACACCCCTTGGTACTACATCTAACAAGCTTGCTCCTTCATTCTTTCCCTAGAATTCTTGCTAAAGCTGTACATTAACAAAAAATATATCCAAAAATGAAAATAACGTTAATTAATTAAAGAGAAAAACTATAAAAAAATGAAATTAAAGTAAAGCAACTAAAGAAAATAAAGATAGAAAATATTTTGAGCTCAAACATCTCGAAGGTCAATGGATTATTTGTCTCGATCCATATGAGCACCCCAATAGTACTTTAAATGTTGACCATTGACTTTAAAAATTACCCTAGTCTTGGTATCTTTGATGTCCATTGCACCATGAGGATAGGCATTGATCACATCAAAAGGCCCTAACCATCGTGATTTTAACTTACCAGGGAACAGATTCAATCTTGAGTTAAATAGCAACACTTGTTGCCTCTGTTCAAATTATCTTGGCATGATCCTCTTGTCGTGCCATCGCTTGGTCTTTTTCTTATAGAACTTAGCATTCTCATAAGCTTGGGCTCTAAATTCTTTCATTTCATTAAACTCAAACAATCTTTTATGTCTGGCGGTTATCCAATCCATACTCAGCTTTTTAATGGCTCAAAATGTAACAGCCCAATTTTAGTGAAATCAGAATAGAGGTTTCAGGACCACAAATCTAGGTCGGAAGGAAAATTTATTTTAAGATTATTTCATGATTTGCATTGTGATATGAATGTCATGAAAATTCTGATAAGAAAATTTTATCGATTAGGTGTTTAATTACGAGAAGGACCAAATTGTATAAAATGCAAAAGTTGAATTCTAGTAGCTAGAAGGATTAAATATATATGGAATTAAAAACTTGAGGTCCTTATATGGTAATTAGACCATTAATCAAAAGTTAGTAGATATTTTTGATGAATCATCCATGGAAAAATTAGAAAAGGTTAAGGACTAAAATGAAAATAGAAATAATTAAAAGATGATAAATAATTAAAATAGAATTAAAATCATTTTATATCATATTCTTCCCCAAATATTCCATGGAAACCCTAGAAAAAGAGAAAACAAGCTTTCTTGGCTTAAATTGGTAAGTATTCAAGTCCCATTTTTATGTAATTTTTATATTTTTGAAACCGGGATAGTCTAATCTATCTATTTGGGGGATTAATTTGAAAAGTTATCAAAGTATAAAAATTATGTCATGGATGAATATGCTGAAAATTTAAATTTTATGGTAGAAAATGAAAGGTTGTTGATAGATAAAGAACTTTTACAAAGTGAATTTTGATGAAAACATTATTTAGGGACTAGTTTGTAAAGTTGTGAAAATTTAAGAAAAATTCTTAAATTTATAGAATACATGTGCTGTAAATTTTATATTGCAATTTCGGTTAGGCTTGGAATAAGGAGTAAATTGCATGAATTTTATTTTCTGAGCCTAGGGACGAAATTGGAATTTATGAAAAGTTTAGGGGCAAAATGGTCATTTTGTCTAAGATGTAAATTGAGTTCAAATGAATATGAAATGTGATAAATTGATGATTAAATTCATTTATATAGATCCGGATAACACAAATTTGAAGCTAGATCAAGGAAAAGAGAAAGTTTAGGATTTGTACATTTTCTTGTACGAACTATTATCGAGGAAAGTTCGTGTAACTTAATTGAGAATGTAAATATGTTGTATTCGTATAGAATGTGATTTAAATTTATATGAATTATTTGGATGTTACAAATAAAAAAAATGAATACATGCTTGAAATTGTTTGAAAAGGGTTAAGTTCCGTTTGAATATTGGATTTCGATGGATAATGTGATTTCCCTTATTGAATGAGGTCCTGCATTTGTTGCTGACGGGATTTAGCTCGGACGAGTAATCCTATTGACCTCATTACAAGAAAGATTTATCCTGGACTGGTAATCTTGATATAAGTCTTCTTGAGCATATGTTACAGATAGGATTTAGCCCGGACGTGTAATCCTATTTAAGCTCTTGTGAGCATATGTTGGAAACAGGATTTAGCTTGGACAAGTAATCCTATTATATGATATGTGGCTCAAGAGTGTGTTTCTGATTAAGTGCCCTAATGGGTACTTCTGAATATGAATTGACGGGTTATTGAAATTGTACATCTTGAGTATACTATCTGAATATCCATCAGAATTTCAATGATTCAACGGATAAAACATTTGACATGATATGAGAATTATGAGATGAAATGAATAATGTCTTGAAAGAATATAGAATGATGAGCTCATCTATGTTTATTTGTATACATGAGACATATGTAACTAACTTGTATTATCGAGTGCAAGTGTTTAGGCAATTTGACAAGTTGATGGAACCATGTTATTGTATGTTTAAATTTAATAAATGAGATTGGTAAGTTTTATTCCTGTTATACGAACTTACTAAGCATATAATGCTTACTAGGTTTTATTTCCTTTGTTTTATAATACTCAGAAGCTCGCAAAGGTTGGTGATCGGTTGGAGCATCATCAGACTATCTACAATCTTATTTTGGTATAAATAGTAAACTTATTTTGGTATAATGGCATGTATAGGTTAACTTGGCCATTGTTGGCTTGAATATGTTGTTTGTAATCTAGCCATTGGAATGGCTAGTAATGGTTTATTTTGGTATATTTATAAGGCATTATATCATGATAAACACATATGTGTTAAGTATGGTTGATTAAATGATGTTTAATGTATAGATTAAATCAAGGTAAGATTATAAACATATATGTATGTAATGATATAACATATTAAATGTTAGAATTTACTTGAATTCAATACTTGAATTGGTTGGTATTTGAATGTAAGTTTTGATGTAGGTTCATGGCAAAGTTTTGGATGAGGAATGAAGCTAGATATGGATTTATTTTGTCCGCACGGGTAGACACACGGGCGTGTGTCTTGACCGTGTGTGACACACGGCCTGGTACATGGGCGTGTGACTAGGCCGTGTGTCCCCTGCATCTTAAATTTGATAAATAGAATGCTTAGAATTGAGCATACGAGCAGAGACACGGGCGTGTGTCTCAACCGTGTGTGCTACACGGCTTAGCACACGGGCGTGTGGCTGGCTGTGTGGTGCAAGTCAGAGAGTTACACGGGTCAGACACAGCCTGTGACACGACCGTGTCATATGATCACGCAGGCGTGTTCCTTGACCACACAGGCGTGTGTGCCCTGCACCTTGGAAATTTTTTGAAATTTCACGAAAAATTCTATGAGTTCTCGATTTAGTCCTGACTCGATTCTAATACTCATATTGGGCCTCAAGGGTCCATTTAAGGGACGTTGTGAATAATCTCGGTAAATGAATAGTAATTGATGTGAATTATTCATAAATGTTCTAAAAGCTCCGGTAATGCTTTGTAACCTTGTTTCGGCGAGGAAACGGGTTATGGATGTTACATTTGTTGGTATCAGAGCTACGGTTTAGCCAATTCTCGGATTAAACGTAGCAAGTATGAGTTTAGCTATACATGCCATTATATAATTTGTGATAGTGTGATATCTCCTAACCATTTTAAATATGTTTTTCATACAGTAATGTCATCCAACCAAGCTAGAGCAGAATCCGAGGAAGTTGAGAGCAATGCTTCACCTTCAGTTCAAAAAGCTGCATCTAGTAGTAGAAGGCCTGAATCTGAGGGCCGAAGTGAGGAGGCAAAACAAGCCTTCTTTCAAATGATGAATGAATGGTTTACTAAGTATTTGAGAACTCATCCACATCCTGCTGTACAACAACCTCCCCCATCTGCTCCTCAACCGGTTCTTGATATACCATAAGGTGTGTAACAGCTCGAATTAGGGGCTAGTCGGAATAGTGATCTCGGGATCACTAATTTGAGGTTAGAGAAAATTATTTTCATATTATTTTATGTGTTATAACATGTTTATAAGGATGCATGAAAATTTTGGTGCCTAAATTTTAGCGGTTTCATGCCTAATCGCGAAAAAGGACTAACTCACATTAAGTGCGAAAGTTCTATTTTATTTGCTAGAGGTGCAAAATAGCTATAGAATATTAATTGGAGGTCCCAAATGTGCAATTTTTCCTTATTTTAAGTGATTTGGCTGGCCATAGTATGCATAGGGGACAAGAGCATTTATTTTGGTCAATAGTTGGTGATATTAGTTGATAAAATGAATAAAATAAGATGAAATAAGCCAAGGCTATCATCTTTTCATTTTCTTTTCTTCTCCAACTGAAAATATCAACCAAGGGAGGGCTTTGAAAGCTTGAAAATTTTAGCAACTCATTTCCTCTTCTAGTAAGTGATTTTGATGGTATAAGTTAATTATTTTTGTACTTTTGGAGTCCTCAAAGCTTAAGCTAGCTAATGAGGGGACTAATTTGCAATATGGTTGAAAGTCTAGGAACTTGCCATGAGAGATTTTATGTTGGTTGCTGAGTTTTTATGGAAGAAAATGAATGTTGGGAAGATGAGAAACAACTTTTGTGAAAGGTGTTGTCATGAAAACACCTAATTAGGACTAAGATGCAAATGTTGTAGTTTGTTCATTAATGCATGAAATAGTTGGAATTGTGGATAGTTGTAAGAGGATCAAATGTTCATCTAGGCTTGTTTAATAAGAAAATGTGATGAAAAGTGATTTACGAACCTAGGGGCAAAATCGTAATTTTGCCAAAGTATAAGGGCAAAATAGTCATTTTTGCCTAAGTGTAGATTATGATGTGTTATGATTTATAAGTGATTAAATGAGTAAATTCTATTGTTCTATATCAAAGGAAACTAGATTTGGACCTAGAACGGGAGAAAAGAGAAATGTGGGCAAATAGATCCCTTTTTACCCTTTTCGGTATCGAGGTAAGTTCATGTGCTAAATTATGCAACTCTAAGTGAAGTATTTAATATTCCAATGTTGTATGGAATGTATATTTACTTTACGAATGTAATACATATGTTTTGACGAGATGTCAAGAGAATTCAATCTAAGAATAGAGAGAATGCAAAGGTCATGATACGATGACAATTAAGGTCCCGTATAAGACCATATTTGGAATATGGCCTCGGTGTGAGATATTGAATAAGACCATGTCAGGTACATGGCATCGATATGATATTTCATGTAAGACCCTATCGGGGGCATGATGTCGGTGTGAGATATTGAATAAGATATGTATGAGATTCAAAAATGTTATTTAACAATTTGAGTGATTCAACAGGTATGTTGAAAACGAGAAAGTATGTGGTTGTACCATGAGAGGTACAGGTATGTGTTAGAACTAAATTGAGGTGAATTTAGTATATGATGAACCCATAGTGGGTTATGTGTAAATGATGTATCCTAATTGCATATGTAGTATCTATAAATGCATTGCGTGAAAGCAAATGATTGTTGTAGAAATCTAAGTAAGAATGATAGTGTGGGAGGATGTCCCGGATGAACATTTGAAATAGGGAAATGTATGCGGATAAATATCCGTGAATGTATGATAATGGTGGGCTAAGTGCGATACCACCTTATTCGTTGTTAGTGATGGGTTGTGTGCGATACCATCGAGTTTAATATCAAATGGTGGGCTATGTGCGATACCACCCTATTAAAGATTGATGGTGGGCTGAGTGTGAAACCACCGATTGAATTGACATTGTGATTGGTTTAGTGAGGTATTATAATGTGTTGTATCATGTGAAATTGTGGTGATAAACGTAGGGAATGTATGTTAATGAATGTGAGCATTAAGCTCGAGATATGGTTAGAACGTGGTAAGAGACAGAATGAGTAAGCATTATGAATGATTGAATGGGTAACCATGAGTTTAAAAGTAAAACTCATTATAATACCTTGTGATTGAGTATAATCAATAAATATCAAAAATTTATTATTATTATTTCTTATGAACTTACTAAGCATTATTGCTTACTCCTCTTCTTTTCCTATCCCTTATAGGTTAGCTTAACTAGCTCGGGTTGGAGATCGCCGGAGATATTTTCACACTATCGAGCAGACACTTGGTATGAGGTTTCAAGTCCTTATGAGTTATGGCATGTATAGGGATCTTTTTAAATTTGATTAAGTCAAAGTTGATATGGCCAAATGTGTTGTCCTAAGAGAGTTTATGGTTCGGTTGTGTATAACCATAGATGATGGCATAAGTCGATTGTAATTGTACTAGAAATAGTTCTCCCTCGTGTATGGAATGAAGATTTCTTTTTTATGAATCATATGTGTTTAATTTAATAATTATATTGATGGGGTGTGAATGTGTGCAAGTGAGGGTGGCTAAATGGCTTGGAAAATAGCCTTGAATTAGTCCACACGGGTAGACACACGGGCGTGTGTCTAGGCCGTGTGTGACACACGGTCAGCCCCATGGGTGTGTGACTTGACCGTGTGTCCCCTGCATGTTAGTGTTGCAAATCAGTGTCGACCACGGGCTAGCCACACAGGCGTGTGCCTAGGCCGTGTGACCCTTATAAGGTTGCTGACGTCACAAACAGAATACCCAAGTCTTTACACACGGGCAAGGACAGGGGCGTGTCTAGGCCGTGTGGAGCACACGGGCCAAGCACACGGGCGTGTGTCTGGCCGTGTGAAAACCCCTGTAGGTTAGAAATAAAAATAAATCCTACACGGGGTAGGGACATGGGTGTGTGTGACCACACGGCCCTCCCACACAGGCGTGTCCCATCTTACACGGGCATGTGGCCCCTGTTTAGGTGAAAATTTTCTAAGTGTTTGAAAAGTTCCGGTTTGGTTCCTTGACATTCTGAGTGGGTGTAAAGGGTATCGTTGACCCATTATAGGGACGTTACGATGGGACATGGAAAGTTTTAAATTGCAAAGAATTCTTTTTTTTTATAGCCCAAAGTGGAATGATCAAGCAAGTCAAGTCCAGTAATACCTCGTACCTGGTTTCGGAGTCGAATACGGGTAAGGGGTGTTACAAGGTGTTGAACCCGTTAGAACTGGTAAGCCTCCGGTAGATAAAATTCGTATGTATGGGGCAGAGGAATTTAGAGCTACAGCAGATGATGATCCAGAAAGGGCTGAATTTTGGTTGGAAAATACCATTCAGGTTTTAGATGAATTATCTTGTACACCAACAAAATGTTTGAAATGTGCAGTATCTTTACTGAAAGACACAGCTTATCATTGGTGGAATACCATAACTTCAGTGGTACCAAGACAGAACATTACATGGGAATTCTTCCAAACTAAATTTAGAAAGAAGTATGTTAGTCAGAGATTTCTGGATCGGAAAAAGAAAGAATTTTTAGAGCTCAAATAGGGAAATATGATTGTATCTGAATATGAGCGAGAATTTGTTCGATTGAGTAAGTATGCCAGAGAATGGGTTCCAACCGAGGCTGATATGTGCAAATGATTTGAAGAGGGTTTAAATAAAGATATCAAATTGTTGATTGGAATTCTTGAATTACGGGAATTTATGATACTGGCTGATCGGGCACATAAAGCTGAAGAATTGAGTAAAGAAAAGAAACAAGCTGAAAGAGAAGCTCGGGTTTCTAGTAAAAGAATTATGAGTAAGTCACAATCATCTGCTTCTAAGAAATTGAAGAAGTATTATGATCGTGTTACCACCTCTACAGGATATTTTGGAAAAGAGCGAGGCTCTCAACGCTTTAACCCGAGGTCTTCATCTCCATCTGTAACCAGTGTTGGTAGTGTCGGTAATCCCAAATCCAAAATATAAACATTGTAACAAATTTCATTATGGGGAATGCCGGTTTAGAAGTGGAGCTTGTTATCGATGTGGATCCCTTGATCATTTTCTTAAAGATTGTCCAGAAAGGGTTGAAAAAGAAATTGAACAGGCTCCAAAGCTGAGTAGTCCTGTTTCGAGAGGTAGACCACCCCGTCACCCCAGCAATGTCAGTGGTACTAGAGGCACTACAAGGGATACAACAGTTAAATCTGACGCACGAGCACCAGCAAGGACATATGCTATTCATGCTAGAGAAGATGCTTCTGCCCCAGACGTCATTACTGGTACATTTTCTCTACTTGATACTGATATTACTGCTTTGGTTGATCCTGGTTCCACACATTCATACATATGCACAAATTAAGTGTCTGTTAAAAATTTACCTGTTGAATTTACTGAATTTGTGGTTAAAGTGTCAAACCCTCTGGGATATTGAGTTATGGTGGATAAGGTCTATAAAAACTGTCCGTTGATGGTAAAAGGGTTATTTTTTTTCAGCCGATTTGATGTTAATGCCGTTTGATGAGTTTGATGTGATTTTGGGAATGGACTGGTTAACCCAACATGATACAGTGGTGAATGATCGCTGTAAATCAGAGTTTTAAAATTTATAAAAGAATGATCAAACCTGGAAACTAACTCTGACAATGATTAAAGGCAAGTGCACCTATCGAACAGTAGTATAGTTTAGGCAAGACCGGATTGTCGAACCCAAAGGAACTAAAAGTACTAATACTCACCGTCTTTTTATTATTTAGCCTTAATATAAAGTGATGATTGTTTAAACTAAAAATAATCTACTAACTAAGCTAAGACACAAAGACAAAAAGAATGAATTCGGGAAATAACTTTTGGGAAAACTCAGTTGACTCAAACGATACCCTTAGGAAAAATCCACCTAGACTTCACTTGTTATTTAACCTTGAACCATATGATTTATTTACTTAGTTTGATCCGTGAGACTCCCTAACGTATATTAAACCCTCTCTCGAGGTGAATAACGTCTAACCCTAGGTTAATTAGTGGAACTCTCGTTAAACTTATAATAACCCCTAGAATAGCGATGAAATCGATCTGTGGACTCCCATATTAGGTTTCACCCTAATCTGGCAAAATCTCGTCACCCTATCTCTAGGCGTGCGATCAACTCCGCTTAATTATGTTGGATCTACTCTTAGGCAGGGTCTATTCCTCCTCCACCTAAGCACATTAGATTTGGATTAAGTTCACACAATTAAGAACAAACTAAGTTATTATCATATAATTCAAAAGATCAAATAACAAGATTCCTCATAGGTTTCATCCCTTTGGGTATCCAAGGTTTAGTTCATAACAATAAAGGAAAACATCTCAAGAGAAAAGATAAAACAAAACATAAGAAATCCCTAAAACCCCCTGAAGGAATTGAAGAGGAGATCCTCCATCTTGAGTAGAATTCCGGCTTCTTGAGATGGATCAACTGGCTATCTTTGAGTGATTCCCACAAATCTGACCTTCTCGGCTTGGCTTCTTGGCCTAGCTCTCCGCCCCCCTTTCAGCTGGTACCTAGGGTGTATTTATAGGCTTTTGAAACACGTTTCTTTCTCCCTAAGTATCCTTTCTCGAATGGAATTGCTCTTCTCCACGGCAGAGGCACGGCCATGGCACACGCCCGTATAAATCGTGACCAGGCCATGTTCGACACTCTTAAATGAGGCATGGCCGTGTAAGTCGTGGTAAGGCCGTGTTCTAGTAGGAATGGTGACACGGCCGTGTGGCTTGAAGTCCAGGCCGTGCTGATTTTGTGGCTTGGCCCAATTTGGTCCGTTTTAAGCCCGTTTCTCGTTCTTTCCGTCATCGGGTGCTTTCCTGAGTATAAGACATGAAAAGAAAGGATTAAGAGCACCTTTTTACATAAATTGGGCTTAAATCGTCCAAAAGCATACTAAATGTGGGCTTAGAATATGTTACTTTTACGGTTTATCAAATACCCCCACACTTAAGCTTTTGCTTGTCCTCAAGCAAAATTCTCAACTTACAATTAAAACAAAATTTCCTTAATTCATAATAGTCATTGATAGTGTCTCATCATAATTCATAGATAATTTATACATGGATAATTCAATTCAAAGTGTCCTAAAAATTCAAACAGTATAAGTCATAGATTTTGTAGCTCGAAAACATAGGCGTCTCCCCTTATCTAGATAATTACCTTTAATTTGAAATCGAAAAGGATTGACATCCTCACAAAAGATTCACTCAAATCACTCAAAGTGTTTAAGGTTCAAAATTCAGGCACTCAAAAGTCAAACATGAAGAGTTAATCCCATAGGCTTGCATGAAAATCAAATCTCCACCACTGAAATATGAGATGAAAACACAAATCAAAAGGTCTTTGTTAGGGTTGTAACGGGGCTAGGGTTAAGGTGTGGAGTAAGGCTGAATTAGAGGGTTAGAATCGAGATTGAATTGACAAATTACCTAACTAAGAACTAATAAACTAATAATAATTACATCAATTGAAAACTAATAGTACTTAATAATACGAGCTTCTTCTTCGATATTTGGAATTTATGTATAAGCTCATTTAATCACCTAACTAATAATGAATAATGGATATACTTCGTTTTTTTTTTGTAAGAACAATCATAAATACATAATTACTGAAATAAAAACATAGTTAGGCTATTAATCAAATCAAATCTTGATATAAGGGTAGTCAAAAGGAATGCTGATAATAAAAACAAAGGGGTTCTGGGTTAATATTAGTGGTTATGTCAATAAATAGGGTTGTTAGGATTAAACGGGGTTCACTAAGGGTTAATTATGAAGGTAGGCCTTTTTTTTATGGAGTAAGTGGGTTAAATCCTAGGTGCCTTTATCATCTCTGTGTATCAAATCAAAAAAAAAATGTGGTCTCAACATGTATAATCGATGCAAGTTCTAGAATAACAAATCAGTGTTGACATACTCATAATCAATAAAGTGAGCAAGAAAAAGAATTTATGCTCTATAAGGTTCAAAAACTCACAAAAATTATGGTAATTTGATGTCAACCTCGTAAATTTCAAACTTCAAGGTAATATTTAAACTCAGTTCGACAACCTAGCAAATTTTTAATTTCTAAAAAATAGACTTATCATGCTTGATTCTCTAGTATTCTTAGAATTTAATTATCAATGCACAATTATCAATAACTTAATCTAAAACATATCAATAAAAATCATAAATCATCAAAAATTTCATCCTAATTAGTAATATGAGTAAATTGCTTTCAAACAAGACTAAATTCAGGGATTTAAGTTAGGTATCTTTTTAGGTTGTTCACCCCCCACACTTGAGATGTACATTGCCCTCAATGTACAAAAATATATAATAACAATTAATATGTAAAATCAAAAGAGAGGGGAGAGAGTGACACTCCCTGAATTAATGGATGATTTCTTTGGATGATGTGGAAAACACGGCGAAGGCGTCGGGATGGTGTTGGTGTTGGCTGATGACTTGAGTAGAGGTTTATTATTCGTTGAAACTGCTAAGTCATCAGTTAGAAATCTTTTGGGGTGTAATTAAATAAATGTTAGGAATACTCGAAGGTTAGGAGTTGATGATAATCATGATAAAAGTTATCAAATGTATGATTAAAATGTTCAAACTTAAGACGAATCGAAATTAAATTAAAATAACGAGAAAATAAAATAAAATAAAATAAAATAAAAAACTTAAAAGTAAAAGAAAACTAGATAAAAGGACTCAAAAGTCCTCATCCTCGGCCGGGTCCTTTGGTGGTTCTGGTGGTGAGATATGAAGGTGCTGGCATATTTGTTGAAGGGTGGCCTCTAACCCGTCAAAGCACCGAGTGTTTTCAGCAAAATACAGCTTGAACTGGTCAAGCCGTGCAGAGATGTCTGCTAATGATGGTTCTGTACGGGAAGGTCGCTGGCTCGGAATCGGTACCTCCTGTGATGGTGGTGGGACATCATCAGTAATGTCCTCGGGCTCCCCCTCGTATGTGGCGGTCACTAATCGGTATTGAGGGGGTTCAGTCCCTCGTCGGTGTTTAATCATCCTCATGTGTAGCATTGTCTGGATGCCTTGAGGTACCATGTTGCCGATCAGTGTGAGGGAGGTGATCTAAGCTTCAGTGTCGAGGAGGTTAAAGTGTCGAGCCAACCTTGTAATGTATGGCCCCATTGACAAAATCCCCTTCCTATGTTGCTCTGTCTGATGTTGAATTGCGCATGCGATAAAATATGCCAAGTCGAAAACATGTCCTTCAGACATGCATGATAGGAAGTAAACGTCTTGCTTGTTTACGACGCCGGTGCTTTCTCTGTGACCTGTGATGGTGTGCGCGAGAATGGCGTTAATATACCTTAGGGCTGGGGGAAGTGTCGTCGCCTTAGAGCGACTGGGATCGTAGACGCTTGTAGTGGGGTGTAGGTTTTGCCAGCATTCGATCGGAGTGCAGTGGAGCTCACGATTTAAATCGTCAAGTGGGTTTTCTTCTATGAATTTCGGTGTGTAAAGTCCTAGGGCTGTGCCGAATTGTGGTATGCTCATTCGACGTACCGTACCCCCTAGACGGAACTGTACTATGCCTGGATCATCGAACTGTGCCATCACAGTTTGTAAAGTGAAGGTGGTGCAAAACTCGAGGGTAAGCTCCATGTATGTGGGCTCGATGATGGAAAAGAACTGCTCCCACGGATCGGTTGAAATGAAGGCTCGAATATCGGTTGCGAGCCCGACGTGTTCCAATGCGTCCCAATCGATGCACCTACCGGTGTCGAGGGGTCTATCCCAGAGTGCTTTGTAACGCTCTTCCTGAGTGTTCTGAGAAAATCGGAGGAATGGATGCCTAACCTCGGAAGAAGCACTCGTGGAAGACGATCCGGGCCCCTTTCTTTTCTTGCTTGGGGCGGCTGTGGATCGCTTTGGTCGTGGTGACGACATTTGTACCTGCAAAAATAATCAAATATAAAGCAAGTTCCTTAACAATAATATAGCCAAAGTATTTCGTACTAAATCAAGCCAAATGGTAATTAGTGGATATTGACAGTAATGATTCTTTCAAACAAAGAAGTATATCAAAAAATGCAAAAGTTTATTCCTAAAATGAAGATAATCAGCAACCAATTCATCAGAGATTTTTACTAAGTATTCATGAGTTTTTGAGAGAAATCTCTAAATATAAATCATGCTTAATATTAAACAAAAGGAATAAAGCAAAATGGCATAATATTTATCAAGTTTTTAGTCAAGAAATTAAGGTAGTGAAGGGAACTAGGGGTTGTGATGGTGGGAGACGATCAAGCACGGGCAGAGCACGGCGGTGGTGCGGGTTTTGCAGGACGAACACGGCGGTGGCAGGGGCGTGGCGTTGGTGCTTGCGGGCACTGTGTGTATGCGGCGTCTGGCGATTCTGGATGGTTTTTGGAGAGAAAAGACAAGGGGAGGATGTTTTGGATGGAGGAGAATGTATGTGCGGCCGGATTTGGGAGGAAGGGTGTTTAAAAGCTGATTTTAGGTTTATGTTTTGGGGGAGTGACGGTTAACTTTTATATATAGGGGGCACGGTTCATTGCCACGCCTGTGCTCTGTTTTGGATGCCCGTGTTTTTCTCGATTTCGGATTTTAGGCGCGTTCAGGTGGATTTGCCACGGCTGTGTTGAAAATGACACGCCCGTGTGTTTATTCACACGGTTGGTTTCCACAGGCGTGTTTAGCCCGTGCTTGATAAGTCAGTAGCCTCGCACGGTTGTAAGCCACGGGCGTGTTTAGCCCGTGCTCGATAAGTCAGTAGCCTCACACGGAAGGTTGGCACGGGCGTGGTCTGATGACGCAGCCCGTGTGGGGAAAATTGTTTCATCTCTGTTTGTGCACGGCTACTGGCACGCTCGTGTTTTATCCCCTGTCTTCCACACGGCCATGGGCACGCCCGTGTCTGAAGCCGTGTGGTTTAAAACCTGCTCTTTTATTAGTCTGAGTTAGTATAGATTTAGATGCTGAGTAAAATAAAAAAATAAAAAATAAAAATTTGAAAATAAAATGTTAGTGAATTAGTGCTCGGGTTGCCTCCCGAGAAGCGGTCGTTTTTAGTCTTAAGCTAGACTTTCCCTGTTTTCGGTTCTAAAAGAAGGTTCATGGAGTAGAAGCTCCTCTTTCATATCTCCAAAATCTGTACCATTATAAATTTTGAGTCGGTGACCATTTACCTTGAATGTGCCCTTAGTCGGATGGGTTACCTCGATGGTGCCATATGGAAAGATTGTTTTGATCATGAATGGACCTGACCATCTTGATTTCAACTTTTCCGGGAATAGTTTAAGCCTTGAGTTGTATAGTAGGACCAGGTCTCCTACTCTGAATTGTTTTGATCTCTTGAGATGAGCATCGTGGCGTCGCTTTGTTGCTTCCTTGTACAGTTTTGACTTCTCATAGGCTTCCGTTCTCCACTCGTCCAACTCGTTCATCTGCATCATTCTTCTCTTTCATGCAATTTTGAGGTCATAATTCAAAAATTGTATTGCCCAAAAAGCTTTGTGTTCTAATTCGAATGGTAGATGATAGCTTTTCCCGTATACAAGTTTGTATGGGGATGTCCTAGAGAGGTGTTTTAAATGTGTTCTATAGGCCCATAAAGCATCATCTACTTTAACTGCCCAATCTTTTCTATTTGATTCAACCGTTTTTTCTAGAATGCGCTTAAGTTCTCGGTTTGCTACCTCAACTTGCCCACTGGTTTGAGGATGATATGGGGTGGTCATCTGTGGTATACTCCATATTTTTAGGACTTTTGCAAATTGAGTATTACAAAAATGAGTACCCCTATCACTAATGATGGCTCTCGGTGTGCCAAATCGGGAAAACAGTTTCTTGAGAAACTTGACTACTACCCTAGCATCATTGGTAGGTAAAGCTTTCGCTTCTACCCATTTTGACATGTAATCAACTGCCACTAGGATGTACTTGTTTCCAAACGAACTAGGGAATGGTCCCATGAAATCAATACCCCATACATCAAATATTTCACATGATAACATATATGTTTGAGGCATTTCATCATGTTTAGAAATATTACCTATTCTTTGGCATCTATCACAGGGTAACATACACATTGGCATCTTTAAATAGAGTGGGCCAATAAAAACCTGATTCGAGTATTTTGTGTGTTGTCTTAATACCACTGTAGTGTCCTCCTGATGGTCCTGAATGGTAATGCTCCAAGATTTTGCTTGCTTCTATCTTTGTAACACATCTTCGAATTATCTGATCTGCACATATGCGAAAAACAAAGGGATCTTCCCAAAAATAATTTTTCACATCAGCAAAGAATCGCTTCTTTTGGTGATGTGTTAATTTCCTTGGCAAGACGTTAGCTGCTAAATAATTCGCAATATTTGCAAACCATGGTACCTCAGAATGTGTTATAGAAAAAAGTTGTTCTTCGGGAAATGAATCATTTATTTCACTTTCATGAGTTCTTTGGTGTGTGGATTTTCAAGTCTAGAAAGGTGATCCGCTGCAAGATTCTCGGCTCCCTTCTTATCTTGTATTTCTAAGTCGAATTCCTGTAAGAGTAAAATCCATCGTATGAGTATGGGTTTTGCATCAGGTTTGTTTAAAAGATAACGAAGAGCTGAATGGTCAGTGTAAACGACAACCTTAGACAATATTAGATACTGTCTAAATTTATCAAAAGTAAAAACTACGGCTAGCAATTCTTTCTCTGTGGTGGTATAGTTTTCTTGAGTGGATGTTAGTGTTCTGCTAGCGTAGTAAATTGGCTGAAAATGCTTGCCTCTTCGTTGTCCCAGAACTGCTCCTACTGCGAAGTCACTTGCATCACACATTAGTTCAAAGGGTAGATTCCAATCAGGTGCAATTATAATTGGAGCATTTATTAGTTTATCCTTAAGGATATTGAATGCATCTAAACATTCCTGATCAAAATTGAAAGGAACATCTTTTTCTAGTAATTTTGTTAAAGGCTTAGCTATTTTAGAAAAATCCTTAATGAATCTTCTATAAAATCCTGCATGTCCTAAAAAGCTTCTAATGGCCTTCATTGAACTGAGAGGAGGTAATTTTTCTATGGTTTCAATCTTTGCTTTATCTACCCCGATCCCTTTACTAGAAATTTTATGACCTAGTACAATCCCCTCTTGTACCATAAAGTGACATTTTTCCCAATTTAAAACAAGGTTTGTTTCCTCACATCTCATTAAGACTCATTTTAAATTTTTAAGACAAAGATGGAAAGAATTACCAGATATCGGAGAAATCATCCATAAATACTTCCATAATATCTTCGACAAGTTCATCGAAGATTGCTAGCATGCAATTTGAAAAGTAGCAGAGCATTACATAATCCAAAAGGCATTCTACGATAAGCAAATGTACCGTATGGGCATGTGAACATTGTCTTCTCTTGATCTTCAAAAGCTATTGGGATTTGGAAATAGCCAGAGAGTCCATCTAGGAAGCAATAGTACATGTGTCCCGATAACCTTTCTAGCATTTGATCAATAAAGGGTAGGGAAAGTGATCTTTTCTAGTGGCGTCATTCGGTTTCACGTAATCTATGCAAACTCTCCAACTTTGTGGATCTGTCTCCGGTAGGAATTAGTTCATTCTTTTAGTTAGCTACCACAGTCATGCCTCCTTTCTTTGGGACAACCTCGCACAGGACTCACCCACTTGCTATCGTAAATAGGATAAATTATTCCAAAGATCTAGAAGTTTGATTACCTCGGCTTTCATGACTTCTTTTACGTTGGGATTTAGTCGTCTTTGTGGTTGCACACATGGCTTGTACTCATCTTCCATTAAAATTTTGTGGGTACAAAAAGTTGGGCTTATTCCCTTAATGTCGAGATTTTCCAAGCTATGGCTTTTTATGCTCTCTCGATTACTGTATCAACTCCTCTTTTTCCTTGGGTTCTAATTCTGAAGAGATAATTACTGGTAACATAGAATTTTCCCCAAGGAATGCGTACTCTAGATGCTTTGGCAGTTGTTTTAATTCTAAATTGGGTGGTTCATCAATATAGGGTTTTTTTTGAAATCGTCATCAAATTCGATGCTTTCTTTTTCCATTTGTTTTGATGATAATTTTTGCTCAGAAGCTTCATCTTCTTCCCCCTCTTCTTGAGTGAGACACAGTTCCATCGTGTCCTCATGCAGGATTTCCTGTAATGAGTTTTGAATGAGATGGTCATTGGTATCAACAAAATAACATGAATCATCTTGTTCTCTAGAATATTTCATGGCATCATAAATTTGAAAACTAATTTCCTCATCGCCTATCCTTAATGCAAGTTTACCATCACCTACATCAATAACAGCCCTAGCAGTAGCTAAAAAAGGGTGCCCTAGAATTAAGGGAACCTCATTGTCTTCATCCATGTCAAGAACAACAAAATCAACGGAAAAAATAAATTTATCAATTTTTACCAAGACGTCTTCGATAACTCCCCTAGGATATTTAATATATCTATCATCTAACTGAATACTCATCCTAGTGGGTTTTGGTTCCCCGAGATCTAGTCGTTTAAACATCTTATAAGGCATTTAATTAATACTGGCACCTAGATCAGCTAATGCTTTCTTAACATTTAAACTGCAAATTAAACAAGGAATAGTAAAACTTCCTGGGTCTTTTAATTTGGTTGGTAGCTTGTTTTGGAGGATGGCCGAACATTCTTCATTAAGCTCCACCATTGATATTTCTTCAAGCTTCCTTTTATTCGTCAGGAGTTCTTTCAAGAATTTCGCGTACGTCGGCATCTGTGAAATGGCTTCAACAAAAGGTAGGCTAATATGTATTTGTTTAAAAAGTTCGAGAAACTTACCATATTGGGAGTCTAATCGTTCTTTCTTCAACCTTGCTGGATATGGGATCGGTGGTTTACTTTCTTTATGTACTGGGATTACATCCTCAATTTCCATATCCTTTGTTTTGTCATCTACGGGTGGCATTCTTTTTTTCTGGTTCGACTAGCTCCTTTCCACTTCTTAGTGTAACTGCCTTTACCTGTTCTATTTCTTTAGAGAAAACCGCTGATCGAATTTTAGAAACCATCTCAGTAAGTTGTTCAATTGACTTGATAAATTCCTTAACTTGACTCTTGATCGTTTATATCATTGTTTGTTGATTATCTAATGTTGTCTCAGTCTTTTGAAAGTGGGCCTCTGCTGATGCTATGAATTTGTTCAACGTCTCTTCAAGATTCGGCTTCTTTTCCTGTGGATAGGGCTGATTTTGGAGATTTTGAGGAGGTTGTTGTCTTTGATTTCCTTGATTTCCTTGTCCTCCCCACGAAAAATTTGGGTGGTTCCTCCAACCTGGATTATAATTATTACTATATGGGTTATTATTAGATCTAAAATTGTTACCTATATAGTTCATATGTTCGCTCTGTGCCGGTTGGTAGGGTGGGTACTCGAGATTATACACAGTTCCACTTGCGTCGCCTTTGCATGACTGGATGTACTGCGAAGAACACAAACTATCAATCTTCTTATTCATCAATTCTACCCGATTTGATAGCATGGTTCTTTACGTCGAGGTTGTAAACTCATTTGTTTTTGTTGGCCTTGTTCTTGTAACTTGCCACTTGATAGTTATTTAGCGACATCTCTTCAATAAACTCGTAGGTTT
This sequence comes from Gossypium sturtianum, assembly GCA_025698515.1. Classification (NCBI taxonomy): domain Eukaryota; kingdom Viridiplantae; phylum Streptophyta; class Magnoliopsida; order Malvales; family Malvaceae; genus Gossypium; species Gossypium sturtianum. The sequence goes on along the minus strand of CM046948.1, from coordinate 101,168,584 downwards.
GCCTCGGGAGTTCTATTATTCAGGTTCCACCGTGTTTGAATCAATTAATTGCCTCGTTGAAGGATTCACACCGTTATAAAAGTTTGGACTTGGAGCCACAAAGGTAAACCATGGTGCGGACACCTTCTCAAGAGATCCTTATATCTCTCACATGCATCGTATAATGTCTCTAAATCCATCTACACAAAAGAAGAGATATCATTACGTAATTTGGCCGTTTTGGCGGTGGGAAATATTTTAATAAAAATTTTCAGTCATTTGTTCCCATGTAGTGATTGACCCTCGTGGTAACGAAGTTTAACCATCGTTTAGCTTTATTCTTTAATGAAAAGGAAATAACCAGAAGACGTATGGCATCATCGAAACGCCATTTATTTTGAAGGTATCACGTAACTCTAAAAAATTAGCTATATGAGCGTTTGGATCTTCGATCCCGTAAACCATCAAATTGAACAAATCGTTGAATCATTTGTATAGTGTTAGGCTTTAATTCAAAATTATTAGCGACTATAGCAGAGCCTAACAATACTAGATTCGGCTCCTGTTAAATGCGGTTTAGCATAATCACACATAGTACGAGGAGCATTATTTTCTCCCACATCTTGTGGGGGAAGATTATTTTCGTCCATCCCTTCAGTAGGATTGGATCTGTCTTCTCGCTCTCCTTGGTAATTTAGGGCTCGCCTAATTTCTCTGCGATTTCTTCGACCGGTAGCTTCAATATCACTGTCGTATTCTAAAGGTCCTCTCGGGTTCCTTCTAGTCATAAACTAGAGGTACCTGCTAAGAAAAGAAAAAAAAAGTTTAGCAAATTTAAAAATAAAAATAAATTACGAAAAATAAAAATAAAAATAATGGCTACAGTAATAAAAATAGAGTTTTCTTAATATTTTCGTTCCCCGGCAACGGCGCCAAAAAACTTAATCGCTGTAAATCAGAGTTTTAAAATTTATAAAAGAATGATCAAACCTGGAAACTAACTCTAACAACGATTAAAGGCAAGTGCACCTATCGAACAGTAGTATAGTTTAGGCAAGATCGAATTGTCGAACCTAAAGGAACTAAAAGTACTAATACACACCGTCTTTTTATTATTTAGCCTTAATATAAAGTGATGATTGTTTAAACTAAAAATAATCTACTAACTAAGCTAAGACGCAAAGACAAAAAGAATGAATTCGGGAAATAACTTTTGGGAAAACTCAGTTGACTCAAATAATACCCTTAGGAAAAATCCACCTAGACTTCACTTGTTATTTAACCTTGAACCATATGATTTATTTACTTAGTTTGATCTGTGAGACTCCCTAACGTATATTAAACCCTCTCTCGAGGCGAATAACGTCTAACCCTAGGTTAATTAGTGGAACTCTCGTTCGCTTATAATAACCCCCTAGAATAGCAGTACTCCCATATTAGGTTTCACCCTAATCCGGCAAAATCTCGTCACCCTATCTCTAGGCGTGCGATCAACTCCGCTTAATTATGTTGGATCTACTCTTAGGCAGGGTCTATTCCTCCTCTACCTAAGCACATTAGATTTGGATTAAGTTCACACAATTAAGAACAAACTAAGTTATTATCATAAAATTCAAAAGATCAAATAACAAGATTCCTCATAGGTTTCATCCCCTTCGGGTATCCAAAGGTTTAGTTCATAACAATAAAGGAAAACATCTCAAGAGAAAAGATAAAACAAAACATAAGAAATCCCTAAAACCCCCTGAAGGAATTGAAGAGGAGATCCTTTGTCTTGAGTAGAATTCCGGCTTCTTGAGATGGATCAACTGGCTATCTTCGAGTGATTCCCACAAATCTGACCTTCTCGGCTTGGCTTCTTGGCCTAGCTCTCCCCCCTTTCACCGGTACCTAGGGTGTATTTATAGGCTTTTGAAACACGTTTCTTTCTCCCTAAGTATCCTTTCCCGAATGGAATTGCTCTTCTCCACGGCAGAGGCACGGCCATGGCACACGCCCGTGTAAATCGTGGCCAGGCCGTGTTTAACACTGTTAAATGAGGCACGACCGTGTAAGTCATGGTAAGGCCGTGTTCTAGTAGGAATGGTGACACGACCGTGTGGCTTGAAGTCCAGGCCGTGCTGATTTCGTGGCTTGGCCCAATTTGGTCCATTTTAAGCTCGTTTCTCGTTCTTTCCGTCATCGGGTGCTTTCCTGAGTATAAGACATGAAAAGAAAGGATTAAGAGCACCTTTTTACATAAATTGGGGCTTAAATCATCCAAAAGCATACTAAATGTGGGCTTAGAATATGTTACTTTTACGGTTTATCAGTGAATTGTAAACAAAAATATATTGTGTTGAAATGTCAGAATGGTGAGTTACTCCATGTTGACTCTGATAAATTAGATGGGTTATCAAATGTAATTTCAGTAATATCAGCACGGGAATATGTCAGAAAGGGTTATGATGTTTATCTTGCATATGTGTTAGATACTAAAGTATTTGATTTGAAGATTCAGTCAGTGCCGGTTCTATGTGAATTTCCTGATGTATTTCCGGAAGAATTGCCTGGTTTACCACCGGTTAGAGAAGTGGAATTTTCTATAGATCTTATCTCAGGGACAGCACCCATATCCATAGCACCTTACAGAATTAAAAGAGTTGAAAGCACAGTTACAAGATTTGATTGATAAAGGCTTTGCTCGACCCAGTTTTTCACCTTGAGGTGCACCGGTTCTGTTTGTAAAGAAGAAAGATGGATCATTGAGGCTGTGTATTGATTACAGATAGCTTAACACGGTTACAATAAAGAACAAGTATCCATTACCTCGTATTGATGATTTGTTTGATCAATTGAAGGGTGCCACTGTATTTTCGAAGATTGATCTTCATTCTAGTTACTATCAGTTACGGGTAAAAGATTCAGATGTGCCAAAGACAACTTTTAGAACCAGGTATGGACACTATGAGTTTCTTGTGATGCCATTCGATTTGACAAACGCACTTGTAGTGTTTATGGATCTAATGAACAGAATCTTCAGACCTTATTTAGACAGGTTTGTGGTGGTATTCATTGATGATATTTTGGTTTATTGTCGAGATGAAAATGATCATACTGATCATTTGAGAATTGTGCTGCAGACACTGCGTGAAAAATAGTTGTATGCTAAATTCAATAAGTGTGAATTTTGGTTACGGGAAATTGGTTTTCTCGGACATATTGTATCTGCAGAGGGTATTCGAGTAGATCCAAGTAAAATTTCATCTATTGTCAATTGGAAACCACCGAAGAATGTGTCTGAAGTCCGAAGTTTTCTGGGACTTGCTGGATATTATCGGAGGTTTGTAAAAGGATTTTCAATGATAGCTTCTCCGATGGCTCATTTTTTGCAAAAAGATGTGAAATTCGAGTGGTCTGATAAATGTCAGCAGAGTTTTGATAGGTTGAAAGCTTTATTGACAGAAGCACCTGTGTTAGTTCAGCCTGAATCGGGTAAGGAATTTGTAATTTATAGTGATGCATCATTAAATGGTTTAGGCTGTGTTTTGATGCAAGAAGGTAAAGTAATAGCCTATGCTTCAAGACAACTAAAAACCACATGAAAGAAATTACTCGATACATGATCTTGAATTAGCAGCAATTGTATTTGCATTGAAAATATGGCGACATTATTTGTTTTGTGAAAAATGTCATATATTCACTAATCATAAAAGTTTAAAGTATTTGATGTCACAGAAAGATTTGAATTTGAGACAGCGTAGGTGGCTTGAGTTATTGAAAGATTATAATCTGGTTATTGACTACCATCCGGGAAAAGCCAATGTGGTTGAAGATGCTCTGAGCCGAAAATCCCTGTTTGCTTTGTGAGCAATGAATACTCGATTGATGTTATCTAATGATGGTTCAGTTATAGATGAGTTAAAAGCTAGACCGATGTTTTTGCAATAGATTTCTGAAGCTCAGAAAGATGATAGTAAGTTACAAGCAAAACGGATACAATGTGAATCGACTCCTGATTCAGAATTTCAGGTTAGGACTGATGGTTGCTTGTAATTCAGAGGCAGAATATGAGTACCGAAAAATTTAGAACTAGTACAGAAGATTTTGAATGAAGCTCATAATGGTAACATGTCTATTCATCCTGTTAGTAATAAAATGTACAATAATCTGAAAAAGATTTACTGGTGGCCAAGGATGAAAAGGGATATTTCTGAGTTTGTATCTAAGTGTTTGATATGTCAACAAGTAAAAACTGAACATCAGTTGCCTTCGGGATTATTACAGCCAGTTACGATACCGGAATGGAAATGGGAAAGAATTACCATGGACTTTGTATGGGGATTACCCCTGTCTCCAAAGAAGAAAGATGCCATTTGGGTAATTATTGATCAATTGACAAAGTCTGCACACTTTATTCCGGTACGTATAGATTTTTCCTTGGGTAGATTGGCTGAATTATATGTCTCTGAGATTGTCAGATTGCATGGAGTACCTATCTCCATTATTTCAGATAGAGATCCTCGATTTACATCCCGATTCTAGAGTAAATTGCAAGAAGCTCTAGGTACACAGTTACATTTTAGCACTGCATTCCATCCCCGGACAGATGGTCAATCTGAATGATTAATACAAATATTGGAAGATATGCTTCGATGTTGTGTGCTTGAATTTGAAGGTAATTGGGAAAAATATCTTCTTTTAGTTGAATTTGCTTACAATAACAGTTATCAGTCCAGTATCAAAATGGCACTGTATGAAGCAATGTATGGTCGCAAATGTAAAACTCCATTGTATTGGACAGAACTCAGTTAGAAAAAGTTACACGAAGTTGACTTATTCCGTGAAATCGAGGAAAAGGTGAAAGTAATTCGGGACAGTTTGAAAGCAGCCTCTGATCGTCAAAAGTCCTATGCTGATCTTAAATGAAAAGACATAGAATTTCAGATTGGTGACAAGGTATTCTTGAAAGTATCACCTTGGAAGAAACTTCTTTGGTTTGGTCGTAAGGGAAAATTGAGTCCACGGTTCATTGGGCCATATGAAATTATAGAAAGAATTGGACCTGTTGCATATCGGTTAGCCTTACCACCAGAACTTGATCGGATTCATAATGTTTTTCATGTGTCTATGTTACGAAGATATCGATCGGATCCTTTACATGTTATTTCTCCGTCAGAGGTAGAGATTCAGCCTGATATGACTTATATTGAAGAACCAATCAAAATTATGGCACGTGAAACAAAAGAGTTAAGAAATAAAAAGGTGGCATCAGTAAAAGTTCTATGGCAAAGACATGGTATTGAAGAAGCTACTTGGGAACCGGAGGATACCATGAGAAAGTAATACCCGAACCTTTTTACTGGTAAGATTTTCGAGGATGAAAATTCTTAAGGGGGGAGAGTTGTAACAGCCCAATTTTAGTGAAATCAGAATAGTGGTTTTGAGACCACAAAAATGGGTCAGAAGGAAAATTTATTTTAAGATTATTGCATGATTTGCATTGTGATATGAATGTCATATGAAAATTCTGATAAGAAAATTTTATCGATTAGGTGTTTAATTACGGGAAGGACCAAATTCCATAAAATGCAAAAGTTGAATTCTAGTAGCTAGAAGGATTAAATAGATATGGAATTCAAAACTTGAGGTCCTTATATGGTAATTAGGTCATTAATCAAAAGTTAGTAGATATTTTTGATGAATCATCCATGGAAAATTTAGAAAAGGTTAAGGAATAAATTAGAAATAGAAATAATTAAAAGATGATAAATAATTAAAATAGAATTAAAATCATTTTATATCATCTTCTTCCCCAAATATTCCATGGAAACCCTAGGAAAGAGAAAACAAGCTTTCTTGGCAAAAATTGGTAAGTATTCAAGTCTCGCTCTTAGTAATTTTTATATTTTTGAAACCGGGATAGTCTAATCTATCTATTTGGGGGATTAATTTGAAAAGTTATCAAAGTATAGAAATTATGTCATGGATGAATATGCTGAAAATTTAAAATTTATGGTAGAAAATGAAAGGTTGTTGATAGATAAAGAACTTTTACAAAATGAATTTTGATGAAAACATGATTTAGGGACGAGTTTGTAAACTTGTGAAATGTAACGCCCAAAAAGTTAGGGGTTGGTAATTTTGCTTAATTTCATATTGTGCTTGAACGGCTAACTATTTGAGTGTATTTGAGGGTTCTAGGGAGGCTTGGGTTCGAGTCTGAGCTTTGGAAAAATTTTAGTTTTTGGCCCTGAAGAGGATAGGGCTGTTAGCAGTAGGACTTAAGTATATTTAGGTGAGCTTTGTGACACAAGATGAGGATGTGGCTTAGTGGTGTGGTGTCAATGGGATAACAAGGAAGAGTGGGGTTCGAATCCCACGAATTACAATTGGAGACTTTTATTTTGTGACTTGAGAGTGGAAGAACTAGAGTTTGGAGCAAACTCTACAAGGGAAGTGGGAGACTTGGTCAAAAGTTTCAAATGGATGGATGGGAGCTATTCTAGAAGACTTTGGTGGAGAAAACTAAGGAAGTGATGTGTGTGGGAGTGTTGGCCGAATTTGGGAGTGTGGCTAAGTGAGAAATTCGGCTAGAGGGGGGTCTTTGGGAGCATTTTCGGCAACTTTGAGAGTGAGTGCAAACCAAAATTTCTTTGTGTTGTTCTACTTCTCTTTTGCTTATTTTTGGGTTTTCTTTCTGAAGTGACTTCTCAAGCAACTTGTTACCATTCGGGATTTTCATTTCGTTCTTTATTTCCTCAACTGCTGCCCACCTCCTGCCTATATTTCTTTCTTTTTTCTCATTTGCTTCCTTGCCGTTTTGACTAGTGTGCAAGTTCGTTCTTTCTCTTCTTGGCAACATCTTGGCCGAATCCAATCTCCTCTATTTCTCTCGTCTTCTTTTCTGTACCCTTCAAGATAGCCGAACCTATCTTCTTCATTGTCCTCAACGTTTCTGCTCTTGTCCTTTGAGTTGAGTAAACCAAAAGCAATCTCTTCTTACTTTTCTTTTGAAGTCTCATCTTTGGGGCCGTACTCAAGGGAACCTGTCTTACCAAATTTGAAGAGTAAGATATACTGACTTTGTTTCAATTATTTTCGTGTTGGGTAGCATTTTTGTCTCTCTAACACCGAATCTCCCCTACCTTTTGTAGTTTGATGTTGGTTATTATGTAGGTTCACTCGACGTGTAAGAAGGGGCAAGCGTTTGGAAGCAATCGAAACGTACTCTTAGCATCGATCAAGTAAGCATTCTCGCTTTGTATTTGTCAAGGGTGGGTTTTAACCACATGTTTACCATATCTCTTTTAATAAGGAGTGGATTGTAACGCAGAGTACATTCAAGGATTCTTAATCTTCGCTGACTTTTGGAGGACTTAGAAGATTTGATTAATCAAGGTATGTATAGGTGTGATTTCGGTTTTTGTAAAGGGGAAGGAGGATAACTCTGTTGTTGGGATGACTAATTGATAGTCTTATTTTAACGTAGGTTCGGTGTGAAGGGATTCGTGGCACGTTCGTAATCAAGTTGTATAGTCGTACACCTATTACAATACTGTTCAAACACAGAATATTGTTGTTCTCACTTCTATGCTACTGTATACCGATGAAAGTTGAAAAACCGATAAGCCGAGACTTCAGCATTCGAGATCACTCGAGCGTGCAAGCGCTAGTAGAGATAAACTGAGCCATAATTTTTGGCGATAGACCGTTGGGAGTGCCACGAATTTTCTCGTGGGCTTAGGCCGTAATGGGCCTTGTTAGGCCGAAGTGGGCCAAGTGGGCCCAAAGGGGCTAATGGGCCCACAGGGGCAAAATCCATGGTAAGTGCCGCATAATAGATGCAGCTACGAGGTTCGCAGAACCGTGAACAAAAATGGGCTGGATGGGCCACACAAGCGTGTGGGCCCACTTCGGCAGAAACTGGGCTTTAGGCCCAGTTGCACCGTTTTGACCAGAAAGGGAACCTGTGTCGTTCGAGGTGACAGTAGGCCTCTGGAAAGGCCGTTAGATGACTAAAATTACTGAAATACCCTCGATGGGTAAATTACCGAAATACCCTCGATGGGTAAATTACTGGAATACCCCCAATGGGTGAAATTGCTGAACTACCCTCGATAGCTAAAATTATTGGAATACCCCTGAGGGGTGAATTACTGATTTAATCCCTACCGACCAAATGACCGTTATACCCTTAGTGGTAGTATCATTGATGTATGAGTATTAGTTGTATGATCGATTTTGATTGTGATGCACTGCATACATAAGTTAAATATGACATGACATACTGCATTGGGTTAGGTTATGGATTTTGGGAGGAAGCATTATACTGGTGGCTCTGCCACGTTATACTGATTTAGTGGCTTTTGCCACGTATATCGACGGTCTGGTGGCTCGCACGCGTTTCTGATTCTTGGCGGCTTTGCTGCGTTATTAGCATGACTAGATTTGCATTATTGGTGTCTTTGGTGGGTGGGTTGACTTGGTCCCCACAAGGTGTGTTGGTTGGTACGGATGGTGTGTTGGCTGGATTGGGTTGGGTTACATTTCTGTGTTGCATTGATATGTATTTGGGCTTTGGCCCACTCTGTTACTGAATAGGGCTTAGGCCCAGATTGATACCGTATGGGCTTGGGCCCAGACTATGTCTGTGATAGGGGATTACACACTGAGTTCTCGTAACTCACCCTTTTCTTTAACTGCGCAGGTAATCCTCAGCTTTAGAGGATTTGGAGCTGAGAGGGACTCGGAGGTGGCCACACGTCCGATATGCTTTAAAGTTAAACTTAGCGACTTTATTTTATTTTATTTTATTTTATTGGGTTAATAATTGTGTAATAAGGCCATTTGGATTTTTAACTTTTATATGGTGTTTCTTGTAATTACAACCTGCTAGTCTATTAAACATTGTTTATTTTAAAACAACCACTACTGTTTTCAAAATATCACGTTTCTGCAACTGTTTGAACCAAACTTCCGCAACAAATAAGGTTTTAAAAATAATAATATTTTGCAAGAGAATGACTCTGAGTAAATCTCGTTTCGATTTTAAGCAACTGAAACTGGGGTTTTAAGTGGTAGAAAGTTTTAAATTTGTAGAAGGGTTTTCATTGAACTCATAGTTTTCAAACAACATTGTGATGTGACACGTTAGATCCGGTCGTAACGTCTAGGCCGGGTTTGGGGTGTTATATTTAGTGGTATCAGAGCCAGGTTGCAAAACTCGGCTGTGGAATGGGTTTTCAAAATTTTTCCTAACCTGTTTACATTTTGGTTTGAAAAGTAATGATGTTACTGAAAGTGTGGCACACCGAGTCTCCGGCACCAAATCCGTAAGGTCCCTGACACTGTACTCTGTTATATACTGAAATGACTGTACTGAGAAATTACTAAGGATAGTAGTAGAATACTGAAACTCCTTAGTTAGAGAAACTGGGACTATAGGAGACTGGAAACTGTAGTAAATTTGATCTGCGAGAACAACCCTAATTACTGCTTTTCATAAAATATATGTTAGTAATTATGAGAACTATAAGTTGATTCATAAAACTATTTAATCAGATAAATATGCTACATCGATATGAGCACAAGAGGTCGCAGAAGGGGTACACGTGGTCGTGGCAGAGGCCGAGGTGCTAGGGCTGGGTCCTCAGCATCAGGACATATGGCCGATAGGGAAGCGTCGGCTTCACCAGTGACTGAAACGGGGTCTCACGATCGAGCCGGGTGGGATGATGCCCTATCCCAAGCGATGCTGCGGGTTCTTGAAAGGGTTGCTGGAGCAAGTATTGGGTCGGTGGGCCTAGGGTCAATTATTGAACGACTCCGGTCGAATGGGGCAGAAATTTTCAGGGGCATCTCTGATGTAGCCCCGAATGTAGTAGAATATTGGTTGGAGGCTGTCGAGCAAATAATGGATGATCTCGATTGCACAGTGGAGCAAAAACTGAAAGGAGCAGTGTCTTTACTGTGAGATGAGGCATATCAATGGTGGCTTACCGTGAGGGAAGGCACGCAGGCCGACCGTGTGACATGGGACTTCTTTAAGACGGCCTTCCAAGGAAAATATGTTGGGGCAAGTTTTCTGGATGCCTAGAGGAAGGAATTCTTGAGTCTGATCCAGGGAAATAAGTCTGTGGCAGAGTATGAGGCAGAGTTTCTGCGGTTGAGCCGGTATGCTCGGGGCATAGTCGCGACTGAGTATTAGCGCTGCGTGCGTTTCGAGGATGGTCTCCGGGATGAGTTGCGGGTACTGATAGCCTTGCAGAGGGAAAGAGATTTTGCTGCCCTGGTTGAGAAGGAAAAGATTGCCGAGGATGTGAAACGCTCAAAGTGCCAGAATCGTGAGCAGGATAGGGGCAGAAGTACGAGGAATTTTGGGCCCTCAAGTTCTTCTGGTGGGCCTAAAAAGAGGCCAAGGTTTGATGGGCCAGCCCGAGCTGGGGTTCATGTTGTTGCTGTCAGACCGCAGCCTTGCGCTGAGTGTGGGAGATCTCATCTGGGAGAGTGTTGGAAAAGATCGGAGGCAAGCTTCAGATGTGGGTCTAGGGATCACCAGGTTAGAGACTGTACTCAGAGGCCTGTTCAGATGCAAGCTACAAGTCGGGGTTATGTTCAGCCAGGGAGAGGTGGTCAGCAGCCACCGAGAGGCCGTGGTCCAGCCGGAGGGGGGAATGGTCAAGGACGAGGTCGTGGAGCACCGGGTAGAGGTGCTGGTAACACAGAGGCAATACAGCCAGCGTTGGTCTATGCTGCTCGGCCCCGAGAGGGTGGCATACTTCTGATGTCATAACTGGTACGTTCCTCATTTATAATGTACCGTATGTCGCTTTAATTGATATTGGGTCTACACACTCGTATGTTGCATGTACTGTGTCTGGGTCGTTGGGTATACAGTCTGAAATTACTGATAGGGAAATGTCGGTTATTAGTCCACTGGGACAGTCGGTTAGGGTGAATAAACTGTTCGGAGATGTGCCCCTGGAGGTCCAAGGGGTTGTCTTTCCGACGGATTTGATGGAACTGCCGTTTGGCAAATTTGATCTCATCTTGGGCATGGATTGGTTAGTGAGGCACCGTGCGAATTTGGATTGCGCGGCTAAGCATATGGTACTGAAGTCTTCAGAGGATGAGGAGGTGATTGTGATAGGGGAGCGGAGAGATTATTTATCTAATGTAATCTCAACACTAAAGGCCGAGAAACTGATTCGTAAGGGTTGCGAGACATTCTTAGCTTATGTCAGCATTTCTGAATCCGTGAGCTCATCTGTTAAGAATGTCAGAACTGTAAAGGAGTTTCTAGATGTATTTCCTAAAGAGCTTCTGGGGTTGCCACCAAATTGAGAGGTCGAATTCGACATTGAGCTTCTACCGGGAACGGCTCCGGTGTCTATCGCCTCTTATAGGATGGCGCCGAAGGAGTTGGTAGAGTTAAAGGCTCAGATCTAAGAGCTGTTGGACCGAGGATTCATCCGACCGAGTGTGTCTCCGTGGGGAGCACCAG